>JADFDV010000069.1:0-1438009 GCA_019097775.1 Moniezia expansa
TCGACTCTGAAGGAGGACATAAATAGTCTAAAGCAACGGTGGCAACTGCCTAAAGGCATAGAACAAATAGGAAAATCGAAGGAAACATACCAGGAACATCTCAAAGGCGTACTTCCTCAGGACCCTTTGACTACTACATTCGAAGATATCTTGAAATCTCTAGAAAATGCGGCAGCCAAACCAACAAGGCAAAAAACTGAACAAAAGAAAATCGGATGGTATCCAGCTATCTGCGAGAAGGGAGATAGAGAACTACTGCTACAGAAGCAGTTGAGAGCAAATTGGATCTCAAGAAACGTCCATGAGGTACAAAGAGCAGAGAAACAGGATGAACAACCTAATACGAAAATGGAAGAAAGCATGTCAAGAAGAGAGATTAACCAACTTTCCTGTACATCTCGCAGTGAAACAAGCTCGTAAAGCCTTCGTGTTATTGAGGGAAAACACCTTATGGAACACACAAACTGGAAGGACACTAGTTCAATCAAAAGATCTGGTCGCACACTATCGGGAACTACTCATCTACCAAGAGACTCCTCTATTTCAATGGAGGAGATCGAGATAACTAAAAATAGATTAAAACTACATAAAAGCCGTAGAGAAAATGGAAGTAGATGAGAACTACTGAAATGGGGCAATCAGTGTCTAAGTGCCTAACTACAAAAGTGTTCAACGACTTCTATAATGGGACTATTCCTAGAACTCGAGCTTGGATCAATGCTGAAGTTTTAAGTGTCTGCAAGCGGAGAGGTTCGCAGACAGATCTTTGAAACTATCGATCAGTCTTACGTCTAGATGCATTAGGTACGTTATATGCATCTATTATGTGCCAACGTTTGAAGCACCATTTTGACGAACTACCCTCAAGAACTACCCTGCCAAATATTCCCGTCGATTTGGCGGATACTCTCGTCTACATGCAACCACAACTCGTCAATTTCGTCATCGAATCACATGCTGACCTGCCTTCGTTGGTGGCTGCTGTGCAACCGCAAACGCTTCAATACATCGTCTTCAGTGCACCCAACTTCCCAAAATATCTCTCACAAATGCATCCTGAAGCCATTTACGTCATTCTCTCCAAGATTCCATTCCCCTGTCAATATCTGCAGAGCCTTGAGTACGAGGTGGCAAGGAGGATTGTGTTCAAGTTGCCTGAGATGGGTCAGTGCCTTCCCATGACGACGACGACCACCACCACCACACCCACCACCACTACCACGACGGCAATCCCACCATTCGTGGGCTTCGACACCATACCTGGACAGACAGTAGATGTGGAGTCGATGTTCACGACGGAAGAGTTGGAATTAATGACAGCCAAAGTGACTGGCATCAGGAAGCTGCTGATGAAGGCGAATCCGAAGCGGGTGGCTGCTCTGCGTGTTATTTATCCCAACTTCATGGATGTGTTCGATCAACTGAGTGATGAATTCATCGACTTCCTCAAGGTACTAAATGCAGAGAAGTTGGACTCAAAGATGTTGGGCGAGGTGTTGATGGTAATGGCAGGAAAGGATGCGATAATACGCAGGTTTGCGTACCTCTTCGCCTGAGTCATGTAAACCATGGCTTCCTGTACACCCACACCCTGCTTTTGTTGTATTCTCAAATGAAATCTCGAAAGTATTCTTATTGTGTTGTGTTGTGTCGTGTTGTGTTGTGTTGTGTTGCGCTATGCGATGGGTTGAAGGACATTTTGACAAAAGGCTCTGGTTTCCATGGCATCAGAATAAGTAATTATGGTTAAATGTAAATTGGTTCGTTGAAGATGCCACATCAACTCTGTGAATTTGTCCCCGATGTGAGGAACCTTGACTTCGTTTAGGGTTAGGGTTAGGGTTAGGTTCTTAGTGTATTGGCAAAGAGGTTTAATTTGTTCCATTTTCACCAAGGCCTCATTTGTTACGCCCTTCATTCATATGATAATACTGTACCAGCAGATTTAAGAGAGCCATTTGCCTTAAAACGAAGTGAGCAAAAGCGTAGCCCTGCCACGCCGTGGATGGCATTTTAAAGTGCAGTGACATTTTTCACTGTGCAGATAGGTCTGCTGGATTTCACTTTCTGAGTGGCACAATCTTTCTTCATTCGCAGTAAAATCGTCAAAATTATCCATTAGGTAAGAATTTCAATAGCGGATTGTCAAAACCTGGCTATGAATTGGCAGCTCGAAACAGTCGAGGCGAAATCACTGATATGGCTAGAGGTACGCAAAAGACCAAGCAGCTCCTGATTTTCCCCTTTTAACGCTAAAAGCCATTCAGAGAAGTGGATTCATCAAAGAGGTGGGTTATCATCACGGCAAGTGCTTACATTAGTTACAATGCGGTTAGACTACCATTTTGAAGGTAGATATTAGAACGACGAAAGAAAGTGTCGAAGTAAATTGGAGGAAATGAGTTGCCTATTTCACAATGCAGTACAGTCTAGGGAGTCGAAGCAATGCACACAGTCTGTCCTCTTCAAATCATGTTTTCTCCTCTGACTCACAGTTGCGCTCGTACTCCAATTTCGTGATTCATTGTGAAATTTATTTCCTCCCACCCTTTAGGACAAGTCCCACCAACTTATTGGCGGTACCACAGAAATACAATAAGTTACATATCATTTCATAGAGCAGTTAGTTGAGTTTATCTACCCACTGGTCTTGTCTCGGCTTGGTTGTGTGGTGCGATGGCATTCAGTTCGTCTGCTGGATCTCGTGGAGTACCTGAGATAGAGTTCTTCCCAGCCGTGATTGAGCAGATATGTATTTTATCCTGCCTGAGGGACTTTTCGTCGCAGTCTTTTTTCCTATCTTCCACTCTATCGTTTTTCTCATTCGTATTCAGCTTTTCTGCTTTTCTAATTCAGTATGATTGTTTCCTCTTCTCTGTTTGTTTCTCCCTTTCTCTGATTTCGACCGAAGGGTGACAGTTCCGAATATGTCTTTCTAGCCACCCTTGAGTCTTGTATCTTGTAAGGCAGTCTATGAGAGGGCACTTTGGTCTAGGGTCGAGCATCTCTTCAGTTCTATGTTCTTCTTCTCCGTGATCTTGTCTTACGTGCATTCGCATATCACTTATTCCGGCGAAGGATCTTTGGTGTATAATTTTCGTCTCGAAGTTGAAGGCTTTCCTTTGGATCAAGTAGCCATGAATCTGAGTGCTCTTGCCATATTTCTTTCGCATCCTTAATTAATTGAAGCATCCAGTTCCTTGTATGTGAAGCTTTCTTTGTTTCGGCTTTTTCAAAGTCACTGTTAAGTATGGAGAGTATCAGGCTATCTTTGTCCATCTTTAAGCTCTTCCATAGATTCAACCTCTTAGTCTGTATAAGACTTGCCAGGTTACGCATTGGGAGTTCCTTTCGGAGTTCCTCGACAGTTTTGGCCTTTAGCGAATACAATATGAGTATCTTATGTCGAGCCGTGGATTGTTATCTTTTACTCTCAAGACAATTGTAGGTAGTCCATGAGTGATTGCAGGATCGACAAAATTCCCACCAGATATGCTTGTAGGGTGTTTTTGAGACTTCTTGAGCGCAGAAATGGTCGCAGTCGTATTAGGTGCCTTTTTGCTCTGGCTAAGTTTGCGATTATCGCTCCGTCTGGCTCACCGGTTTCTTGATTTACAGAACCAAGATATTCGAAGTGTGAGGCACGTCGGAATGACATTCCAGCTGCCTAAGAGGCGTTTGGTCCTCACCGTCACCAATTTGAAACCAGAAGGTTTTGTTCGCTGCGATTTGCATTCCATATTTATGCATCGTTTTTGCCAGATGCTCTATCAATCTGACAGCTGCGACTTTATTTGGCGCAATAAGACATGGGTCATCGGCGTATTCTAAATGATTTAGCTGCCATCTTTTACCGGAGTGATGGATCATTTGTACTGCACTGTCCTTGAGTGAGGAGAAGGCTTCGTCTAATATGAGTTGGGAGGTTAAGTTGAAGAGAAGTGGCCCTTCTTTTGAGCCTTGTCTCACACCACGTTTCATCTCAAAGTAGTCCCTTGTTACCCTCAGTTTGCCCTTCGGTGTGTCAGTCTATCAAGAACTTTACTGAGCGGATCAGTTGCCAAAATCAGCCTAGATCTATTATTTGGTTGATTATTGCAGCTGTAGGCAGCCAGTCAAAGGCCTTTTCCAGGTCGACAAACACTAGCACCATTTTCTGCTTCTGGTCCACGGCTTTCTGTCTAACGGTTTTTGCTCCAAGTATAGCCTGTTCGGTTGATCTTCCTTCACAGAATCCAAATCGGGTTCTTGAGGGTAGTTCGTCAGGATGGTGCTTCAAACGTTGGCACAGAATAGATGCATATAACTTACCTAATGTATCTAGAAGGAAGATTGATCTATAGTTCGCAGGATCTGTCTGCGAACCGTTCCGCTTGTAGATACTTACAACTTCAGCATCGATCCAAGCTCGAGGTATAGGACCAGCCCCATTACAGAAGTCGTTGAACACATTTAGTAGGTAGGCATTCAGACACTGGCTGTCCCATTTCAGTAGTTCGGATCTGATTCCATTTTCGCCGGGACTTCTATGTACTCCAGTTTTGTGATTCAATGTGAAACACTTTTTCTCGACGATTTCTCCAAGTATCATGTCTTCATGAGGTATTAAGTGCAAATGAAGTGAACTTCATGTGAAGCAGACTAACTGCGTTGGAATGCTGCGCTAGTTGGTAGGAGAGGCTGCAAATGTTAATATTCGTATCATATTCAGGGATAGAACTAATCACCCATCGTACGTATGAATGCATTATTATGAAAGCGGAAAACAGCCTGTGTCCACCAGGAGCCTCTTAAACAAGGTACGACGATGGCCTGAAATCATCATCTGAAACTTGAATTATGGAACGTGCGCGCCTGTAGCAATGAATTGAAACTCCGCCAGATGGTTGAAGAGACTTCTGGAAGGGGTATGTAGATTGTTGCCCTAACGAAAACTCAAAGGAAATCCTGCTCCTAAACAATTGATACACTACGACCTCTTCAACTCTGAACACAGTGAAAGCTCCACACCGAATGGTTAAAGATGCCTTCTACAAACTTGTGGCGAAAGCCTATAGACTACTCTTCTCTAACTGTACACAAATAATTATCCTTGGCGACTTCAATTGCAGATTTGGCTCTGATGACCGTAACATTGGCGCCAAACTAGTCGGTCCATTTACTGATCGAGAAGACACCACAGAGAACGGACTAAGACTACTAGGCCTATGCCGAGAGTAGAATTTAAACGCGATGAATACTTTCTTGCGGAAACCAACTTCTCGAAGATTGACTTGGTATCACTCTGTGGGGAGAGGTGCTATGCTTGACTTTGTTCTGATGAAAAGGTCAAATCACTCTATTCCTAATAAGTGAAATACGAGCTTCTAGAAAGGCAGATGCAAATTTTGATCACTGCCTACAAGCAATTATCCTCAAGCTCAAATCACAAATTGGGAGGTACTTAGGAAGGAAGATATAACCAGTCAAGGGCATCGAAGAAATAAGAAAATCGAAGGAAACTTACAAGGAACACCTGAAAAGGGAGCTACCTCAGGAGCCTTTGACAACTACACACGAGGATATCAAGAAAAGAAGAGAGAATAACCAACTTTCCAGTATACCTCTCGGTGAGAGAGCCTCGGAAAGCCTTCAAGCTGTTGAAGGATAAGATGAGGGAAAACGCCACCTGGAATGCACGAAGTACACGGATACCAGTCAAACCGAAAGATCTGGTCGCACCCAACCAAGAACTGCTTATGGACAAAACCACCGAAGCATTTAAACATTATGATCTTCTACCAGGAGACTCCTCTATTTCAATGGAGGAGATTGAGACAGCTAAAAGTAGACAAAACTAGCCAAAAGTGCCGGGTTACTGAAATGGGATGCTCAGTATCTAAATGCCTACCTTCACAAAGTTTTCAATGACTTCTACAATGGCACCACTCCTATACCTCGAGCCTGGATTGACACTGAAGTTGTGAGTATCTACAAGCGTGAAGGTTCGCAGACAGATTCTGCCAACTATAGATCAATCTTACTTCTAGATACATTAGGCCAGTTATATGCACCCGTTCTGTGCCAACATAGCCAAATTACACTCAAGAACTCAATTTGGATACGGCGAGGGAGGTTCAATCGCACAGGCTATATTTGGAGTAAAAGGCATGATACAGGAAGCCGTGGACCAGAAGCAGAAAATAGTGCTAGGGTTTGTTGACCTGAAAGTGGTGTGAGACATGGCTCAAAAGAAGCACCTCTACTTTTCCACCTTACCTGTGTTTCGAAGATGGAACACTAAGTAGACTACGAGGCACACGAATGGCATGTTAATTGTGTTGCCTGTTGGAGGAGTTAGCACAAAATTTCTTTGCTTATGAAATTGTGTAATTCCTTCCAGATGCTCACAGTTATTGGTTGGTAGCAGCTAGGTCTCTAGAAAAGTTGTGAGAAAGTCAACGCCATGAACTGTAGTGAACACCACGGCATTTGTGCTGCCACAATACATCACACACAACCCGCTCTACTGCGTGCCCTCACAGTGAGCATCATGCATCAACCGGTTCTTACACAAAGCGGTGCGGCACCGAAGCAACGCACGAAATATGTTCTCATCAAATCAACTTTTCTACTGAGATATGCCTCTTATCTCAACGAATTTTCAAATATCCTGGTTACATGCAGTACTAAATGCAAGTGAAGTGAACTCCATGTGAAGCAGACCATGTGTCTGCAGTGGAATGCTGCGATAGTTGGAAGGAGAGGCTGCCAGTGTTAATGTTCGTATCATATTCACGCAAGTGAGAAATCGAGTCATCACGATTGTGGCCCCTCTGTTCGATGTCAACACTCTCCTTAATCATAAATGGATGTGCAAATTAATGCTGGAATGTACGACCTCATTACCCGGCCTTCGCGTGATGACAATGAGCAGCTTATTTATTGACGTAGAATGTCTCATCAAACACTCGTAGTAGCAGGAACGCGATTGTTAGAATGCGAAAAACAAATACCAATGACTTCAAACCAGTCATCGAAAGTGGCAATTAACGTGCCGTCGCAAAGAGGTCGAATTCAGGTCGACACACAGCATTCTGGAGTCATCCATTTCAATGCAGTTCATTGGAACCATTGCATGCAATTTTCACTAATTCTTTTGGTTTCATTCAATCATCTGATGAATAGAATGTGCGTGATTGCTGTTGCTGTTGCTGTTGCTGTTGTTGTTGGAATCGGGTGTTCACACTTACGTTGGTCATATGCTTAGGCGGTTACTTGAACTGTCACAACGAGTAACTCGAACAAATAGGAGTTAATTGGTGTCCACTCTCCTCTCTTCCTACTTCCCGATGATGCAATTAACTCCACATTATGTAGACTGCTACCAAGAAATCAATGTGTGAGCCCAAGTTACCCAGGTGAACAGAAGGAGGTGAACGTGTTGAATAAACTCGAAAGAGGTGAATGAACTTGATAGGTTGATAAGCACACACCATCGAAGGAGACACTTGAGAGCAATCTGGAAGCAGAAGGTGTGGCAGGATGTTTCACACCTGCACACCACACAGCATGCAACGATTGTGATGAACGAGCTTGTTAGCCACTGAACTTGAGGTGCACACATTGAGGACCACTTTGGAATTAGAGTTCTGTGAAAGCATGGTAATCAGCAGGAGGTACAACAGGTCCTAATGGCAAAATGCCAATGATGAGGTGATAGGGTGGCGCGCAATCACCAGCACCAATGGTGATACGGGGCATTGGAAGCAGTCCAATGGCAGTTGCGCACAATGGCAAACACTCATGCACACGGGCAAGACTCAGCCAATAGTAGGCAAGAAACGAAGAGCAAACTGGACCTCGGCGGCTTTATAAGCCGGCACATCAACTACCAAGTCGTTTGACTCGACTCGATGCGATCATGCAAATGAAGTTGTTCGTTGTCAGTGTTCTTCTCCTTATCATGCTCCACTTCTCTGGTGCCATTCCTCTCTCCAATGCATCAGAAAAGGACGTTAATGTGCACGGAGGTGGGGAAGTGGGCAAAGAAGTGGTGAGGAAGTTAGATGAGAGGGAGGAGAGAGGAGAGCGCAGTTCTGAGGCGCCTGAAATACCGAACGTGGTAAAGGATGATGTGGAGAGTGGGCAGAAGAAGGAGAGGGAGACAGGGAAGAGAACAGGCAGGAAGGCGAGACAGGACTGCGGTTGCTACTGTAATTCAGGAGCGAATGACAACTGCAAGATATGTGGCAATTGTCCACAATGGGGTGTAGGATTGCCGCTGTACCAAGGACCGACAATTGCCGAGGCTGTTGTCGAGACCCTGCCAAATATTCCCATCGATTTGGCGGATACTCTCGTCTACATGCAACCACAACTCGTCAATTTCGTCATCGAATCACATGCTGACTTGCCTTCGTTGGTGGCTGCTGTGCAACCGCAAACGCTTCAATACATCGTCTTCAGTGCACCCAACTTCCCAAAATATCTCTCACAAATGCATCCTGAAGCCATTTACATCATTCTCTCCAAGATTTCATTCCCCTGTCAATATCTGCAGAGCCTTGAGTACGAGGTGGCAAGGAGGATTGTGTTCAAGTTGCCTGAGATGGGTCAGTGCCTTCCCATGACGACGACGACCACCACCACCACACCCACCACCACTACCATGACGGCGATCCCACCAATCGTGGGCTTCGACACCATACCTGGACAGACAGTGGATGTGGAGTCGATGTTCACAACGGAAGTGTTGGAGAGAATGACAGCCAAAGTGGCTGGCATCAGGAAGCTGCTGATGAAGGCGAATCCGAAGCGGGTGGCTGCTCTGCGTGTTATTTATCCCAACTTCATGGATGTGTTCGATCAACTGAGTGATGAATTCATCGACTTCCTCAAGGTACTAAATGCAGAGAAGTTGGACTCAAAGATGTTGGGCGAGGTGTTGATGGTGATGGCAGGAAAGGATGCGATAATACGCAGGTTTGCGTACCTCTTCGCCTGAGTCATGTAAACCATGGCTTCCTGTACACTCACACCCTGCTTTTGTTGTATTCTCAAATGAAATCTCGAAAGTATTCTTATTGTGTTGTGTTGTGTCGTGTTGTGTTGTGTTGTGTTGCGCTATGCGATGGGTTGAAGGACATTTTGACCAAAGGCTCTGGTTTCCATGGCATTAGAATAAGAATTTATGGTGAAATGTAAATTGGTTCGTTGAAGATGCCACATCAACTCTGGGAAGTTTCTCTCCGATGAGAATAAGGTAACTTTGTTTAAGTTGCTTAGTGTATTAGCAAAGAAGTTTAACTTGTTCCCTCTTCACCAAGCCCTCACCTGTTACGCCATTCATTTATGTGATAATACGGTACTCTTCAATCAACAATTGCACCAGCAGATTTAAGAGTGCTATTTGGCGAAAGGGAAGCTCTGGCTTTAGACGCGAATAACTAGCATTTTGCAGTGACGCGGAGGTGTTCAGCCTCTCGACTCTATTTGAGATTGAGAAGTGCTTTGCCTTATTCGTCTTGAAAGTAGTGCTTCTGGCACTTGAGGCTTGTACACTTGAGTCCTTGGGTAGACTTGTGAGATGATTGCCGCTTTCTTGCAGCCACTTGAATATCACAAGCTATGTGGCTGTCTTCATTTGATGATTTGGTGTTATCGGTTGACGCATATTGTGTGCACGATCGACAAAATGCACAGCCACTGCTTGCCAGCCGGTCAATGGGGCTGATCAGCAGTTCTATTCAATTTGACCTGTGAGCATGAAAGAAGCTGCCAACGTTGACAGTGTTGTGTGCCAACTGTTGTGGAAGAGGACTACAACTCTGGCAGGAACTCCACCTCAAAGGACAACTCAATTTTCATTTTCGTTATTAAATATTTTTGTGTTTTTGACATTCCGAATGGCAATATCTTTTAATGGATTTTCGAGCGCCTTCAAACAGAAATGTCGATAACTATCCTTACGCTGATGTGAGCCCCTCGGTGACCGATTCGTGATCTTCACTGCTTACTTTTAAACTCTAACTGCTTCATTGATTGTAAGGTAGGCACAGCAAACTTCGTTTTCGCCTACCAACTTATGGACACAAGAATTCATGGCCGAAATCGCATGTCGTACAAATGTATTATTATGCCAGCGGAAATACAGTCAGAGTCCCCTAAGAGTCCCTTTAAAATATGATACGACATAATACCCGAATCCATGGTCTAAAACTCGGATTATGGATCGTGTGCGGCTGTAGCAAAGATGGGTCACTCCGCCAGATAGGCGAAGTGACTTCTGTTAGGAGTATGGAGATTGTTGTCTTAACGGAATCTCGAATGAATTCCTGCTCCTCAACTATCGATAACTACGCTTTCTTCAACTCTGAACACAGTGAAAGCTCTAGACCAATTGGTAGGATCGCCTTTTTGGTCAAATAGAACATAGAAGCTGAATTTAGCCCTGTCTCAAACAGACCTGCAACGCTTACACTCCAAATTGGAGAAGTCAACGTTGTCAGTTGTCAGTTGTTGTCAGTCATTCAGTCAGTCAGTCTGACACGGACTAGATCAATGGTTTGAACGAAGACCCTGTAGGGGGTGGGCAATCTGAGATCTCGTACTTAGTAGGATCTCGTCGATCTTCTCGTCGATTTGACCCCTAAGCATGAAAGAAGCTGCCAAATTTGACTGTGGTGTCTGCTGGAATGTACGACCCCATTACCCGGCCTTCCAATTATTACGAGAGCTTTTTCGAACTCGCGTGATGACAATAAACAGCTTATTTATTGACGTAGAATGTCTCATCAAACACTCGTATTAGCAGGAACGCGATTGATAGAATGCGAAAAAACAAACACCGATGACTTCAAGCCAGTCATTAAAAGTGGCAACTGACGTGCAGTCTCAAAGAGGTCAAATTCAGATCGACTCACATCTTTCTTGAGTCATCCATTTAAGTGCAGTTCGTTGAAAAATTACGTGTTATTCAAGTTGATTCTAAGCGCGTTCACCTTAATTTAGTTGGAATCAAGCACACCGATTCAATTCACCCAAACGCTTAGGTGATCATTTAGCATTTCGCTTCAACTTAAACTAACGGTGGGTTACCTGACAGCAAGTTTTCTCTCTTTTTGTCTGGCAATGGCTCTATTAACTCAGTTTCGTATGGGCTACTTCCACCATTGCAAGCAATTTCTAGTTGACCTTTGATCATAAATTACTCAGACGTATAGAATTGGTTGAGGGGTTTGAATGACATTCGCAGGTTTACAACCCTACCTTGTCCACATTGATGGGTGTGTTCAATCTGGTAAAATGAATGCGTGATGCAGTGCTTGCAACTGCTAGTGAGTTTGAGATTCGCAACTCCGGTTACAATGAGTCTTGAACGCCAAAGTTTGGACAAGTTGTTAACTCTGACGAAATAACAAAGCTAGTTGTCGTGCAAATCGGAACGTCGAAAGAGGCGGATCAAAATATCATGCCCCTCTCACATCGAATCGGTGTTCTCAGTTGATCGTACTAATTCAGTGGTCATTGTGGAGTTGACAACTTTATTTGCTATATGAAATTTCTTCTGACATCCAAACGGATTGAAGGATTGAACATGAGCATCAGATAAATGAAATTCTCAATTTGAATTACTAAGCCGATTTATGACTACTACAGCTGCAATTCGAATTCAGTTAGAGAGATTTATTGCATAATACGTTTGACCTAACAATGGCCTTAAGACAAATATAAACAAACAAGCGGCGACAACACAGACTTTGACCTGCCACCCAACCAGTTGAGGGACTGTCAACTTGGTCGAGTGTAATCCACACTCGAGTATGTTGAGTCATTAAATGTGCTAGTACCTGCTGGCGAAGAAAGTTTGCCCTCAAAGTGAATGACTTGCGCAATGGATGGTACAACTGCAGCTGCTTTGGTGCTTGTCTCCAACGTAAACGTAGTTTATAATTGCAGCTATGAGCTGTGGTATGCATGTTTTCGAACTTCGCAAGACAAGCGTCTTTCATGCACCTCTGGTGACAGTTAATCCATTCCTTCATTAATGGAAAATGTTATGCTGAACTTTCTCAATACACAGTAGAAGGACTTTTCGATTCGACCATCATAATGCTTAGTTTATCTCCTACTCTCGAAGACGTAACTAATACTCTACACCTCGAGGAAGACCTAAGGCTGCAAATTCAGTCCAAAATCTTGGTATACAAAGATTAAGATCCGCAAATCCACAAATCACTAGTCGAATTGTTGAACACGTTGTTGCTGATTTCAGAAATACAATGAAAAAGACGCAACTGCGGTGAGAGCACCAACGAAAATGTGCAGAGGGAGCTGCCTAATAGGTCATGAGTGGTTGCGCATTGAAAAGAGTTCCAGTACTTCACAATAAGTGAAGACTTTTGTAGGTGTAGTCTTGTCGAACTACATCGTGGGAGTGAAGTGGGTCTCAACACAGACAGGCAACTTCAAATGGGTTCAGAGGGAAGTTATTTTTAACCAAAAGAAATAAATTTTGGCGAAAACTCGACCATTTAAACAGCAAAGTCGTTTCGTCGCCTTAACAGCCAATCGAAACGCAGTCGGTGTACACGACTGTGCGTGCAGACCAATGAGCTTCGAAGTGCACGGCAGCTGTGACTATAAATTGGCGCAACTTGATGCGCAACTTGGTTTAGCTATGCAGCTTCGTTCGGCGTTTGTACTCTTGCTCATCGTCTCTCTGCTGCGGTGCTCAGTCAACGCGGCCAGTGAGAAGAGTCCGTCACAGGGATCCAAATATGCTGCCAGCATGAGGAAGATTGTCGCCGCTATTGACAATAAGATGGACAATAGGGAATTTACGGCAATGCTGAAGGCGATGCCCAATTTCGACGAGATTTTCCAACGTATGGACAAACGCATGCTTCCACGCGTCCTCGAAAAGGTCTGCAATCTGGACGAATTTTTGTACTACATGAAAGATAGCACCCTAAAGGCCGTCATGAACACCATGCATCCGCAAACCTACAAGGAGATCGAGCCTTATATCTACTGGACTAAAATGCGATTGATGGAAATGACGGCGTGTGGGTCCATGAGTCCAATGGATAAGCGGACTGATGGCGACTCGGTAAAGCAGCCCACTGTGGAAGATATTATCTCCTCCACCATGCCCAATATTCCACTCGAGTTGGCTGACGCTCTGTACGGTATCAATGTCGGTGTCCTCCACTTTATCATCACCAATCATTGCAATTTGCCTGCTCTACTGGCCGTCATGCAGCCATGCACATTGGCGTACGTGATTGCCAACGCACCCTATGTGACCGATTACATCGTGCTAATGAATGCTGCAACTCTAGATGCCATTCTATCGAAGATGCCCTATCCCTGTGACTACCTGCAGAGCATTCACCCAGAGTATGCGGAAATCATAGTTAGCCAGCTGCCTTACTACCGTGTGTGCATTCCTGTGCCTGAAACCACTACCACCACACCCCCGACTCCAGCCCCAACCACTACCACCACGAGGGTACCACGAGCAATAGCAACAACACCAACACCAACAACATCAACAGAGCCTCCAAGGTTGGAGCTCATGTTCAAAGCAGAAGAGCTTGAGAAGATGTCTCAGCGGGTGCCCAAAATCAGGGAACTCCTGGCTAAGGTGAAACCCTCGAAGCTTGCAGCCATACGCGCTGTCTACCCCGACTTCATGGAGATATTCAATGGTCTAGACGAGAAATTCATTAATGTGCTTCAAGACTTCAACTTAGCGAGTCTGAAGTCGGAGACACTTAGGGACTTATTCTTGGCTATGGCGGAGGATGATGAGGCCGTCATCATGTTTGCCAACATTTTCGCCTGAGCGTCTATTCTGGCAACTGCATGTATTCTGCTAGCACCTTATAATTGACTACTTCATGTGTGGACATTATCAACTTACTGAACATTTGTAACTGTATTAGCAATAGATTTGTGTACGTTCATTCCTGATACTCGTCTTTGAGTCCTTTTTTTGGGATTTTGAATGCTTTGTCATGATCACAGAGCACTTCAACGCATCTGAACGTCTCCACTGTGTATTTGGGTATCTCAGCAGATCGACTTGGCATTTGGACACCACAACATTTGAACCGTTCGTGTTTTTATTAGCTTGATGTTTGTTGCAACTTGGTCTGGGCGGTTTCATATATGTATGCCTGTCCCTATGTATTGTTTGTTTGTTTTTTTTTTTTTACGCCAAAATCGAAGTGCATATATACAAGGTTTAATAGTATCAATCACTTCAAAGGCTGAAGTTTATGAGAAATTTACTAGATATATCGAGAACAATGCCCTTATTAGAATACTTTTTTTCCTTGCGATTGGTGTGAGATGCGGTGCTGCCCTGACTCATTAAAATGGTTGGCCAGTAGACGCACCAAAATTGAACCTAAGCTGAATCAGTGTTGAATTCCGTCTTGTCGTGGACGCCTTCGCGTCCTTTGACACGACTACCGTTTCAAAGGTTTTAGCCCCTCTGATTAATGGTGGCTGAATTTCCTGCAATCATTTTACGCATGCCTACTTCTTTCTTGATAAACGCTTTAGGTAGCACTCTAGTCCAGGAATAGCTGTTTAATGGTTAATATTTCCGCAGCTTGATAAGGCGCTTAGTAGCTCTTGACGATTACTCGATTGGTTGATATCTGTATCTTTTCAGCGATTGTTTCGCAAGCTATCGGAATTGATGTCAGCTCTCACTAAAAATTTTGAATATGTATAAAAGCAGACATTTCATAAAAAACAGGCAGCAAATTTGTAATTTCAAAAGATGGGCGGAATGATTCTCAACCGGTAGGGGAAAGCAAATAGAGCTATTCAATAGCCCTTGATCTTTGCATAGAACATTTATGGATGGCTTATTGCATAAAGGAAAAGTAGGAATATAAGAAGGCCTGATAGAATATGTAAGCGAAATAGATAGGCGTGGAAAAGACTCGGTAAATGATTGGCCACATATTCTCCATTTCCTTAATTGACCATTATATTCAAACTCCTATAGCAGGAAAGGCGAATCGGACAGTGCTGTGACTGAACGAACAAATCAGAAAATGTTACTCACTCTTCTAGTTCAATGCCACTTTTAATGAAATAGGCCACATGAAAAGGCTCATCCAGTACCTAACTTTGAGCTCCGTTTCACTACATGTCAAGACTAATAGAATGCATTACCATGAGTAGCGATACAGACTTTGAAATTAGTGTATGGCTTCAATGAAATAAGTTCAACCTGATTTCCTTAATCATGCACCGTAACATTTGAATAATGATTATGTTTAATAGTAACTTAGGTAAGCACTTTTTTTAAAAACTCTCGACTTAAACCACTGATGATCAGCTTAGCAAGTCCTCTTTGTACGGCAAGGACCTCGTTGCACATTGCGGCCCTCAGGAGAACAGCTCATCTGGTTCCCCAGATTCGGTCAGTGAGACTGATGTGGAAGTGGTGAAGGCAATCCAATAAACAACGCCTAACATTCCCATCGAGTTTGCAAATAAACTGGTGCATGTGCCGACGAGTCTTCTGCGCTATATTCTCGACTACCACGAAGATGTGGAGGAGTTGATTATGGCAATGAGTCCCAGGACAATGGATTACTTAGATGCTAATGAGTTGACTGAGATCTTCAACATATTCACTGACGAATGCCAATTCATTGGAAGTCTCAAAGTGAGTTGGGCTCGTGCCATCGCGTACAAGGTGCCGCGTCTTCGAAAGTGCATCGATTATCCTAAGCCGTCTTTCAATCCTAAGCCGATGCCGGTTGTTGATCTCTATTCGCCGGAGGTTGAGCACGACAAGAGCAGCACCAGAGAAGGTGCCAAGTGAGAGTCAATGGATATCGAGAAAATGAGGACCAAAGTGCCGATGATCATGGAATCATTGGAGAATGGGGATGTGAAGAAGTTGAATGCGATGGTGAAGCTGATTCCAGATTTTGCAGCTGATTGTTCAAGCTGATCAACCGGGGTAAAGTGGAGAAATACAGACCCGAATCCAATTACAGATTCTATCTTGAGTATGTGAGAAAACGCAGCTTCAACTTTACCTAAACATTAACTACTGCATTGAAGTGCTGTAAGAACTGGTGGACTAAATCGCAAATGCTTATTTTTTCGTAACGTGAGTGAGAAATTCAGTCATCATGATTTTGACCCCTTTGTTTGATGTCGTCGCTCTCGTTGATCATGAGCGAAACTGAGTGTTGGAATATTCGACCTCGTGACCTGGGCTTCTAATTTATACAAGAGCTGGCTCAAGATGCCACTATGGCAAAAAGGACTTCATTTATTGATCCAAAACTTCTATTTGAACTCTCGTTGTAGTAGTAACTTGATTGCCAGGAGTCAATAAAGAAACATAAATGACTTCATGGCAGTCATTAAAAGCGGCGATTGAAGTGAAGTCTCAAAGTTCAAATCAAAGTCAAGTCAGAGCTCTCTTGAATTACCCATTTAAATGTGTTTACATATAATTTAGGGTCATACTAATCGCATTCATATTAGTGCTGTTAGACTCAGGCATACCAGTTAAAGTTGATCATACGGTTTAGCGGTAAGGCAGTTATTAATGTGGGTTGATTGGTGTCCATTTTTCTCATAGTTTACCTGAAAACAGCTCACTTGGGTTCATTTTATGTAGGTCGCTACCACCATAGCAAGTATTTTTACATGTTCTGAAAAAAAAACAGTTGAGCTACGGGATGCTTTAAAAGACCGCAAAATATCCAAGCATTTCTGATTTTGAGACTCTCAATACCAAAGACTGGATGTCATTTCATTAAATTAGATGAAATAACAAAACGAGATGTCGTTTAAATTAGGATGTCTAGAAAGGCGGATCAGGAATTTCTACACATCTATGGGTCAGCAATACAGAAAACGCTTTCTAAATTCAACGAAGAATCAGTCATCAAAAATGCATGCTGGCCGCCAGTATTCGCATTTCTACATCATTTATAATACATTATGCCTAGATCTAAGGTGACTCTTAGGTAAAAATGCGCACTTGCAAGCCCCTATAAAGTCTAAAACCTGCCTGTAACTGTAACTTGCCATTTATTCATTTACTCCCCACCCATTTGGGCAAGTCTCAAGGGCTTATTGAGGGTACAACACAAGTACAAATAGCTTTTACAACAGACAGCACACAACAGTTAACAGAGAAAATAGTAAAAGAGTTTCGGTTCTTTGGTCACTTCTGCAGCACGGTTTCGTCGAACAGGTACCAGTTCCACTTCAGTTCCAAATTTACTAGCATTCGTCCAGTAACCGGAACGACAGCTAATACTTGTTAGTTGCTAGATTTCAAGAGGAAGACCAACTAAAATGCTGCCTAATTAGGCTGTCTGGAGAAGTTAAAGCTTTAACACGGCCAGTCGCGAGCATCGCCTGAAGGCAAGTGGAATGGTACTGAAAATTGTGATTTTTCTCAACTTTTTTCAGTTTTTGTTCTCTCATAATATGATTTTCAATGCAGTTCTGGTATCGTGATGAGAGTAAAATGTAAAATTGCAATTTTTACTACAATAAGGGCACTAACTATTGACCTAAACTCCGAAGTGAAGTAATGAATTAATTGAAAAAAATACATCTTTGAGTCGCTTACTTGTTCATTTTAATCATTCACACCCCTAACGAGGTGGTTGAATATCTGCTTATACTACTACTATACTCAACTTACACAACACGTTGACTCTGATCGTCAAGACAATCTTACCACTGTCATCCATCATTAACGTCCATCCTGTCATTAGATAATCCTGTGATCACCCTGTACTCCATAAATATTTCAACTTCATTGGATAAATACAAGTTGATTATCGTGAATAAACGTTGATTCTGTATTATGGTTGTTGCTTTTCAGAATAATTTACCAAACCGTTCTCTGCTTTTACGAAACTTTGTCCAAAATACTAAGGTCATCAGTGTCACCATGCTAGTTCCATGCCCAGGACTTAAACTTTCTGAATTTTCCATTTTAAAAGCTCGATTTAAGTGGTGATGTGATTCAAAAAGCATTACTTCTCAAAGCAAAGAAATTTCAATGGTACAGGAACTTCGGAATGGTTCAATTTGCAAAGCATATTCAGTAAACTCTTTGAAATTACATGTCTATTCCAAAATTAGCTGCCAGAATCTTATCGAAATCTTTTTTAACACCGCCTACCTTATTTTATGTATGGAAACCGCTCTGAATCTTACTAAAACGAAACGTGCATCATTAATGTATCTCAGTGACTTCAATTTCGATCCTTGATCAGCTCAAGAAAAAAAACAGCATCTTTATGTTTGATTGATACGTGCGATTCAATGTTGCTCTGCAGTGCTGTGATCGAGTTACAAATTTGATCGGAAGTAGTGACAGGCGTCCGTAGTCCCTGATTTGATGGCTCATGCGTATGCACTCAAAGTGATTATTAAGCACAGTTACTTTTTTCAAAACTCATTTACTGAAGAGATACTGCTTGGAAAGACAACCTACCCAAGTAACGCTTGTATACCATGAAGAGGTTTGACGAGCAGTACATCAACACTGGATAGTGTTGGAAAGTGCCAGTCAACAGTCAACGTTTGCTCACTGTTTAACGTGGCTTGCAGTGGGTCTCTCATTCACGCAGGCATTTCATTCACAAAATCTAGTTACCCTTCGATGGAGATCTAAGGGAGAAGGACCTTAATTCACAGGAATAGGGGTTCGCTGATCTCGTCGGCGGGTATACATATACATATATATATACCGATATAATTGTCTCCTAGTGAGTGCTTGCCACATCTTTGCATCATTTTCTAACACTGACAGTGATTCTACCATCATATTAAGGTAAGGAATTTGATGATTATTTACTTCTGGCGGTAAGACACAAATTTCACTTCATTCCAATTTACCTCTAATGGGGCAATTTTCTCTGTATAGATTTAGTATGGGCCATTTGCGCATTAGTGGTGTGTACTTAAATAAAAATCAGTAGAGACTGAAATGAAAAGACTAAATATTGTTCATGGAGCATTGGTTATTTACAGGTCGATTGCTGTTAAAGTTTATTAATAACGTATGTAGAATGATACACCTAGCCATCAAATTCAACACCTTCATGAAATGATGCAGTCAAGTTGAATAAATTCGGAACGTGACCTTGATTGGCGGGAACTATTTCGACGTCGAACTTTGAAACTGCTTCGGAAAAAGGAGCCTCTTTTAGCATGGAGGTCGTAAGCAGGACTTCCGCACTTTTTTTCTGTTGGAGAGGTGCTCTCTGGATGACTGATGACTACCGCAGCACTACCCCGCCTTTGTTCAATCCAAGGTGGAAAGTTGATAGCATGTGTGATTTCATTCTGCGACCACAAAGACTTGAAAATATCTAAAATACATTCATCCGTCTTTGCACTTGTGTAGACAAACTGAGAGGGTTTCAGTCCACCTTTGAGGAGCCATTCCATGACCACAGCTTCATTGATTTTAGACATCGACATTGGAAGGTCAGACTTGTTGCAGACCACGACAAGGGGTGACGGAGTAGCCGTTACTGTCGCGGAGTCATTTGCATGTGGATCCGTCACCGATGGTGCGTAATCTTCACGTTCTGTTTTGATTTGCTCCAAATAGCGACCTGCTGTTGCTAAAGATTCCATGTTATCGTGGGCAAAGACAATCACAAAGGCATCGGCTTTTGCAATGCACAGTCTTATCATTGCTGGAAACCCATAACTCCCGGAAGTATCCATGAATTCCACATTGGCTTGACAACCACGAACCAGGAACTTAGATGAATACACATCGTCGACGGTAGGAGTGTATTTGGGTTCAAAATCATTATTAAGAAAGCGACGGATGATACTTGTTTTACCAACCTTTGCAGCACCAAGAAATACCACTCGGCAAACTGACTTGGAGCCATTCTCCTTTGAGTCTGATGTAATTACAACTTCGGATCCATTTCTTGTTGAAGTTCTTTGCAGATTGAATTGGTTTTCCGTTTCTGTCATTTCTTGCTTACTGCAAAAATTAATTTCAATTTAAAATGTGTTTTTATTTATTTTTTGCAGTAATTAAAAACGGTTTTTCGAACTTGAAATCGCTGAGGGATTTTCAGCAATGGTTTTGTAATGAGCAACTTTGTTTAAATTTCAAAAGCTTCTATCTAGTTTTAAGTTTTTAAAAAGTTTATGGACTTTTGATTTTTAATTTAGGAAAAATGGACCTCACTTGACTATAAAAATACCAGATATGACATCAGATAGCCTTCTTTTGATGATTATTTAATTAAACTGAAGCGATTAAACAGGGAAATGTGAGGCGGGAATCAAGCCAAATCGAAATAGTCTGCTAAATTTCTGAAAATATAGGCGCTGTTGAGTTTTCAAAGCAGACACATCTAAGAATAAAAATATTTACTGCAATTGTATTTACTAAATTCTCAAACAGAGGTCACTTTAGTGCTTCTACAAAATTTTGGCTGTCGTGAGGTTAATCACTTTGACAAACTCAAACGTGGACGATTTTATCGAAAACAAAGACTGTTCAGGTAATAACGAGAATAATTATAGCAAAATGTGCTTTACGTAGACATCTTTGACGGCAATTTTAATGCCGTTTCTCTTTAATCAAGAGATTCATGTTTGTTTGCATTCAGTTTGTTTGTGTGACTAGAGTAACTAAGTGATCTTCTCAAATAACAAATTCTGACAAATTCAATGATGTCGGAACAAAATGTGCATGCTCATGGATGTCTTTTCAGCCAAATATCTTTAAAAGTCAGAAATGGTCAAAAAATAACGTGCTTTGAAACGTCAAAACCGTTTTAACAATTTGTTTCTGGATGTTGGGCACATTTTCTGGCTAATAGCTTGGTTTGGCCTCCCGCGACCCTAAAAGTCGCTCGTACAGCGATCAATTCACATTTCGGCTTCCCCATACGTTGAATAACAATTCGATTTTCTGCAAAAGAAACTGTGTTCTATTCTTTGGGCGTATTGAAAACAAAACGAATAGATGCTTCCAAACGCATCTTTAATATCCATGCTATGATGAGTTCAAATTGCTTCATTATTTTGTTTTAATTCCATGTAAGTTTACCCTAGAATCTTTATAAAGCAGATAAAATCTGTGTATGAAAAATTAAGCAAACGGTTATTAGTATTCGAAATACGCAAAAAATTTACATGAAAAGTTCACACCGAAATTCACATAAAAGCGTGAAATATTGTGACAGTGCAAAAGCCTCAAATTTACAAAACTTTAAAATTATGTTGTTAGAAATGGATGTGTGGAGCATACTCCGATATTACTTTTTGGCATTTATCTTGGAATTGCATCGAGAGAAAGATTCCATTCCAAAATGCACTTGCTGGCTTAAAATTCATAAGAAAATACCAATTTTTCCAAGAATCAGCAAGGAAAGTAGCTTTCAGAAAGGATATTATACTTTTCAGGGCATCGAATTGATTCGACAACCTCCTAACAATAATTAATCACACTTCTTAAAAAAAGCGCGTTTTTTAGGTCATTAATACTCTAGTATTACAAACAAAGATTCCCATATCTCCTTGATCACCGTTTACCAAATGTTTTCTATCAAAGAACTGTAAAAAAACTTCTTAATTTACTCAAATTTTTAAAGATACAATCTTTCAAAAGGAAATTCCTTCGTTTAACTGAAAACTGTTCAAACATGCATAGCAAAGCATTTAACTCTATCCATCGAGACGCGTTTCTTCTAAAACCACGTAAATTTAAAGACGATTAAAAATTTCAAAATGGCAATTTAGCTTTGATATCTAAGCTTAAGTACCATCACATTTAAGTTTTACTGCTTTATTTATTCAGTTATTTATTTCATTTCCACTCAGGTGTGTTTCTTCTCTGTTTTTATTCTTTATTTTCTCTTAAATATGTTTAACACCTTGATTATTACTACAGTTTACCAAATAAAATTCTATAAGTTAAATGAACCTTGAAAAAAAATTAGCGCACCGTATTCCCGATAGACGTGTGTCAGCTAAATGGGATAATTTTATGGCTTGAAAACATAAAAAAATATTTCACAGATTTTTAACACTGATTTTATCGGAATCAAATGCTCCTAGAATATCACAGTAAAAATTTCCCTAAGGTCAGAGGAAAATCGGAAGTAGTAGACTGATAAAAGCTTCTGAGGGGCCATTTACAGAAAACGAATTGCACTGCTCTGGATAATACAGGTTTATGAGGGCCCGAAAATAAGGAGACGCTGTCAGCATTGAAGATAGAACTGGCCGGCCACCTCTCTGTACTTGCGTAACTGCATGTGACATTAGAAAGTAACGCTGACAACTTTTTGGCTTAGTTTCTAAAGGGCTTCCAAGCGAGAGATTGATGAATTTTGTCCTATGTGCAAATCTGATTTTAATGCAGAATGATTCAACCGATTCTACAACTTAGGAACCACTGAAAAAGCAAACCTTCCTCCATTATTTAATGTCAGTGGGGATGTTGCTAAAGAGAATAGTAGTCGAACAAAAGAAAAATCCTCTGGGTTTGAACACCTTTTTTCCAGCTCAACCTTATTTTCTTTAATATAACGCCAAGGTATAAGCCTTGGCAACTCTACCTTCATCTCGGTTGAGGCGATTGTCGCGTCAGAGGAAAACTTAGGTGGACACTATCTTCTTGTTTATTTATTTATTGAATTACAGTGCGTTTTGAAGTAAATTTTCGGGTTGCTACAACTAAGACCTTTTGTTGTGCTTTCCGCTGCACAGTAGAATAACAAATGTCCGAGTCCCAAATAACTCTTCAAGGCCAGTCCTGAAACAAATTCTCATAAAAGCAGGGAAAAGTTAATAAATGAAGATTACGTTAAAACGCGATTTTTCTTTTAATTCGTTTAGGTGTTTAATATTTTACGGAATTCTTGCCCTCGTTCTACCCTCTTTTCACTTTCATGATGTCATTTATAATATTTATAACTTGATTTATTCTGGTTGAGCGCTTTTAAAAAATAAGCACCTGTTTTGCAGACTGTATTTTAAAAATTATTGTTTCATTTTCATAAGTAGCAGAAAATTTAAATACGAATCATATAAGTATGCAGTCCAAAAGTAAAGCTTCCGACTCAGAAATCACTTACGTGGCCTGGGAAATTTTGTCAAATAAGTTGAGGTAAAGGAGAGTACAGCGAAGATTATTTGCGTAAGGAGATTTATGCCAGTCATATGTGTTCTCAACTAGGTCAGCCAATCACAAATCTGCAACGAGGGGTCAGCCAATGGGAAACAAGTCCTCAGTGCGCCTCGTACTTCGACATCATTAAAACCGGGAGCGCAATCGATTCTTCCGCCTTAATCTTTTAAATGCTCATGTATCACCATAGAGACGCTCTTTTTTCTGTTTCATGCACTGTGGAGAAAAACTCCAGTACAGTTGGATTTTAATTTTGAGAATATATAAAGGATGGGAGCAGTCCGTGCCTTTGAAGTTCAAAACCATACTAAGCAGTTTGTCTAAATTTGAAATATGTATATAATCAATCAGTCATGGGCAAGTTTTGCAAAATACAATTTTGCTTAATTTAAGTAGGTTAACAAAATTTGCATTTATTTTTCTTGAAATGCGGTCAAGTTAAATTATTAGTATTTAATTTAGCATAGTGGTTCTCTTTTTTGTTGCCGCAGGGCAAAATCTGGCCCCTTCTAGTGGGAGACTGTGTGAATTTCTGTTAGTATATTGAGAAGGCTAGCAACTTCTGTTGAACATGTTAATTTGATTGCCTTGGTAATACTGTCCTTTGATCTTACTGCTGGAAGATGAAGGAAAGGATCCATGGTCTATGTCAGAATAGGGCCAAACAGTGGGGATCCAGCGAGGCTTTATCTCTTCTTCAGTTTAATTACCTTTTTAGAGATAAAACACTGGGAGGATCAGACCTTGACAATCCCGTCTTAGCCAATTGATTATTTAATTTGAAGCATTATCAACATAAAATCTATATTGGATCTGTAATCCAGAAATTCCATTTGCGGCACCTCCGTTCAATTTTTAAGAGGTGGCTCACCGCTCCAAGCAGACATTAATGTATGATTCCGCTGATTTGATTAGCATACTTTTTGAGGTCAAATTGCAAACTCTTGAAACAATCTTAAATTATTCGTGATAACGTGAAAAAAGAATTCTCAGTCTAGTTCTGCTCCTTCGTATCGGTTCAAGTCACGTCCACTCACTTCACTTTTGGCTCACGCTCGCTTTCGTGCAATCTGAACACAGGATCCTGATTTATTTATATCATTTGAACTTTGATTTTCAAATATTGGCTCGGTGTGCTACGCAGATATGAATTAACCAGAGAAGGAAAATTTCGGTCGAAATGAATTGTATTTTATTGTATTTGAAGGGGACTTGAAATTCTAAGATTAACTGATGACCTTGATTTTGTATAAGGCATAGATATGATTCGAAAATACCACCTTTGACCTTGACCATGGCGCAACTAAGATCAAAACAAGTGAAGGTCCATTAATGAACATAAGTTTTCTCCATTTTAATTCCCATTGTGACCGATTTTGAGATATTGTCTCCTTAAGGTTTGTAAGACTTAAAAGTCAGTCCTATCTAACCACTTCAAGTGGCATATTAAATAATTGAATAAGATTTTAGGTTACCGGCATAGAAAATGGAAAGCCAGTCGTTAAATGCAGATTCGGCAAATTAACCGCTCAAGGCATTTGCCCAGAGATGCTTCATAGTGATCTCGCTGGTAAGTCACAATCAATGGTACCTCCTCATATTAACTGCTACATTTTCGATGAACTATGCCATCAACTTAAAATTGGCACTAAAAAGGCACTAAATAAATGAACTCGAAAGTGCCTCTAAAGTACAGGGTCAATGCATTACATATTTTAAAATGTGCACTTACTTAACCGAAAACGTCCACGCTAGTACTTTCAAGCCGTGAAACGGACTAACCTTTATGCCTGAGCACTGAATTATCATCAATTCTAGTTAGCTTCGCCATTTTGACTCCTTTCATCTCTACTTCAGCTATCTATGCCTTCCATAATAATTTGCATTCAAAAGTATTAAATTTATTCTAGGTGAAAGGTCTGATTAAGTTTACTATCTTACCGTATTTTCTTTAATAGCATTTAGGAGATCCAACATTTCCGTGTTATTAAAAATGTAGGTGCTTGTTTTTGAAAACAACATTTAGAAGAAGCACATTAAAAGCTAATGCTTTGGACGCTGTAGGTCCAGGAATCTGGTATCTGATTAATGGGGTTGACCAGCCAGAACTCAAAAAATTACATCTAAGGAGTAATTAAGTGCTGCAAGGCAAATGCAAAAACTCTAATAAATTGAACCGTGGAAGTGCCGGTAGAGAAGTTTCCCCAAAGTCGAGCATAAACAACTTAATTGAAAGTCTAAACTGGACTATCCGACTACCAGCTATTCTGGATTGCCATGTAGTCTGTTCACAAGTTGGATAACCGAAATCAGGTTCAACTCGCTCTAGCTCTATGTAGGCGGCGTAAATACCCTTTGAGCATAATGATCATCAATGACCTTCTTCCCAAGTTCTTTCTAATGCCAGCTGGAGGTTCCTTTTAATTTTTCAAATTAATACTTAATTTGTAATTTAGTCTTTAGAATATTACTATTATCAAGACATTGATTGGACTGAAGTAGTAGATCTTCCAGTAATTATGGCTTTTACCACGAAATTTCGTCCTTCATCAGATGGATCTTGGGAGCATGAGCTTGCGATCTCCTACAAGCTCAATTGACTTTGGTTAATATGGACAAATTATATATGTCAAGCAGTACTTGGTGGTACATTTCTCCACCGCATCCCTGAAGTCTGCTTGGGGGTCTTCTTCATCCGAGGATTGTAAGAGACTGTCAGAACTGTAACATCTTAACCACTCCTCATTGGTATTGGCTCCTGAAATGATAGTTATTCTAGCTCTCTAGTTCGCAATGAAATTAATATGCGTAAAGAACCGTAATAGTGAGAGGATCAGCAGCGTTATCAGGCTATAAAAGGATGAATATGCCTCCGCTTATTAGTACCACTGGCTTTATATCAACAAAGAATCTGAACAGGAAGAGGGAACAGTACACTAATAGTGACACTATTTATCAAGCACTTATTTGAAGAGTTAAAATTTCATCCAGTCAGACGGAGAGGCCACATCTCTGCACATCTATTGACCTTTACTCCATATTTTTCTGACAATTCTCCATAAAAATGGACCAAATCAAAGATGGAAGCTCAACTTTCTCCCAGGGACACATTCTATAAAACTGAATTTTGCTGACAGATACGAACAAAAGGAGCTGACAGTGTTTCTGAGTAATAAAGAATCTAAACAGGATGCTTACGAACCAGAAATGAAGTTGATATTTATATTTACTGCCTTGAACTTAGTACCGTTGTATAATGGTCCAAAATGAAATCTCTTTAAGCAAATTAATGGCTTTGTACTCTCTTACAAAATATCATGGAAATTCACCAGGTATTTGTCAGTGGATTGTGTTAATGAAGGTCCCAATTAATAAATTCCTCAAAGTTGAGTTTTAGGTACTTTTCCCTCTTCCCTCTTTCCTTTTCTTATCGTTTCGACAGGGAGTCGATTTCAGGTGTTTTCTTTTGCAAATGAAATGTATGCCATTTTGATCAACTCAAATTAATAAATGGTACGGCGATACTCTTTTGACGAACAAAAAATTGTAAATATCACTTATTTGGTTTCATCCAATGCAAGAGTTTAGCAGTTTTTCGGTATCAACCGGGTCAAATCCATCCATCTTTTACTTCGCTTGTGCAAAGCAGCCGCAGATTTTCATCCAGAGATGTCCTTGCTAACTTGTGAAGTTATCAAGAAGGCCTGACAGTTTAGGTAACCGAAGAGGTGATAGTCCTCTTATCATTCACCAGCTCAGGAGCGTTTCTCTGGCTGTATTCAAGACTCTCTGAATCTATAAGGTGCCGCACTATTGAAGAAGGATCGTGGAGCAAAAAGAACTCCATTATGAGCTGGAGAATCAAGTCTCCCAAGTTTTTGGCACTCTACATAATACGATATCTAAAATTGCAGGAAATATCTAAGCCCAGATTAACACAAGTGCACCATTTTATGGAGAAAATAAACAAATTTATACATTGAACAGGCATATTTTCAATGCCAGCAAATGACGACCAATCCAGTCACCAAATCTACAATGCCTAAGAAGTAGTTAGTGGCATTTATTTGGTAGAATAGTCCAGTTATGCTGCATTTTATTAATATATATATATTAAAGCTGGTTTTTGCTGATCTGGTGCTTGCCCGCTTATCCCCAGCAGTGAAAGTTCCATGAAAATTTCCACAAAAGGCAATGAGGTATCAGTAATTTCATTCTGGTTGGATGAGACCAAAGGATTGCTAAATATCAAAGGATATCTATTGGCTTCGTCTTCGGTTATTTAAGGCAATACTAGCAAAGTATTTAATGTGCATTTAGCGGTAATGGGCCGCCCTGTTATTAGTGAACAAGCCCATTACTTTGCTCACTTTATTCGACGTTTAATCAACCTCAACCTAAACTCACATGTCATGGCCTCAAAGTAACTACCAATTTGAGTCGAAGTGGTTGAAGATCTCAACTCTCAATATGCGTATATTTTGACTAGGTTAGTTTATTTTGTCGTCTGGCGGCGGTTAGTTGCCTTCTCTGACTAATTTATTCTGATTTGACCCGGGTGATAATAAAAATCACTGCCACCGATGCTAATGACAAATTTATAAGTAGTATTTACAAGTAATAATTAAATCGGATTGTTATCATTACAAAAATTTTCGAATCCCGGGCAGTGACAACTCACGTTATAGAACAAGTATGTTTCATGCACTGTGTTTTGTTTCTGTGTTCTTCCTGTCCTGAAGGACATGCCTCCCTCATTTATTTATTCAAATCATGCGCTGTGAGAATTTTTTCAGTAAAATTATTATAATTTTTAGTTTCTTCATACACTTTTAACATCCATATAGGTACAATGGAGTTCTCAGGAGGGAGTTTTGGCTTTTAATTACAGGTCGCAAATTTTAATAAAAACCTACAATAAATTAGAAAACCGTTCTCAAACCCTAACTTTGGAATTCACATTCCAGTTATAATGCATCGAAGTTAAATGACTACGGTGTTCAACCTATTAGGGGAAGAACTCTAGGTCGTTAGGATATTCCGTTCTAATATTTCAATCTTCTATATTCTTTCCTAATACAGGTTGGAATGATAGACTGTGTTGAATAAATCCATGAGTGAACATTGTTTGGCTCCTCTAGATAAGTCATTCTCAGACAGCATCTATCTATCTGGAGTGTTTGTTCATTGGCCCATAGAGCTGTTGTTTTGTCACTCGAAAAGAAGCTATTTACCACACTCTAGCAACCATATAGCAAGATAATTACCATTCCTCAGCTGAGAAGCCGGTTATTAAGAGACTTTGCACCAATTATTAGCGAAAACTAATGGAGATTTAGTTAATATTTAACCAAATTGCCTGAGCATCAAAGTGCAAAGGGAAGTCCGTTGCGAAATTTCGCATTCTGTCGCTTCCAGTTCCTTTATTACCTATTTAAATAGAGAACTTCGAAAAAAATATGGAAAACGTAGCCGATTTGTAGAGAAACTAAGTTAAAGGGAGGTTAATATGGGGCATGAAAACTAAACTTAGGTTGTAATATTCTTATAAAAAATTGTCTCTTATAATTATTCATTTCACTTATGTACGTTCCTTTAACTGTTTGAATTGATTATTTATATATTCGACAATTTTTTTATCTTATTTTCTTCCCACCCATTAGGGCAAGTCCCAAGGACTTATTGGGGGTATAATAGAAGTACAAATAGCTTTTATAACAAGTGAGCACAACAGTTAACACAGAACACAGTTAAAACGTTTGTTGACGTCTTCGGCTGTGTGGTCTCTTCTCGGGCGTGGCCTCGTCGTACAGGTGGAAGTTCAGCTTCGTCGTGGCGCCTAGTCCGTTTTCGTCCGTCTTAATGTCTCCTACCAGAAATCTTTCGAAAATCTGAAGGAGGCTCCATTCATTGCTACATGCACGCGCATTCCACATTCCAGTTAAGACGAGACCATGAATCCGGTTATTTACCTCGTACCTCGTGTTCTAAGCTGTAAAAAGTTGTACTTCTGCTGGCATAATCTAATTGTATACGTCCGGAGGGTGATTGGTCCTAACCGGCCGCCCCTCTCATTAGCCCCCAGTTGCCCCTAGGGTTACCGGTGGTCACCACGAGGATGTTGAGAGTAGGTTTGACCACCATATTCGACAAATAATAAACTATAGGCGGGGAAGGAAACAAAAGGACACATCGATGGTTTGTTTCATTTCGTTTTAAAAATGACCAGCAAAAACGTGGATTTGTTTAAATAAACCTTACACTAAACTTTCCACCCTATTGAGATCTTCAAGCTCACAAATCTAGTAAGAATTCGTCCTATTTAACGATATGTTCGGTTCTCGAAAAGCTATATTGATGGTAATAGCGAGTGTATCATTAGGAAAAGAGCTCTTAATGAAAAAAATTTGGTTAGGTACCACTCCGACGTGTATACCACAGCAGATCAGAAAATGCCAAATTCAACTAAGGGAAGATAAAGCGACGAAGATTCGATCTAGAGATTGGTTGAAAGTTGAAAACGAAGGAACTTCTGGTCCAGGGATTTCGAAATATGGCGAGAATATTCTGGCAGAGACCAGAGGGAGTGAGACCTTTAATTACCTCGTGAATAAGCTGCTCCTAGATTACAAGCATAAACTATGTTCCAAAAGGGCGCTGCCTTAGCTCCATTTACAGTCTGTTTCTATTTCCTCTGCTTCCATCGCGTATACCGCACTCGGTGGTAGCCTCCGACCTGATCACCCTATTTAGTTTACTCATGATTAGTGTGAAGTTCTACCTGACTGTTCAAACCGGTCACTTGTCAAGTGACCTAATGTCTTTCTAAGCTAGAGGTGCCGGTATGTTTTCATGGTAGGGTGACGACTTGTAGCTAATTTCGTCACTTTTATGTAAAGAAATATCATTTTAGTATGAAACTTTGGAACTCCTGCAAATGAAATGGATGTAAAGTTTTAACACTTTCTCCGGGACTTGCAAACGCCAGATGTTAACATACTTTCGGAAGCTTAAACAGCATAATGGCATGTGTTTAAAGTGGCACCAAGCATTCCATTGAGCCCACGAATTATTCCTTTCATGCTTCTAGGGTTAATGCGTTAGAATCAAACAGGAATATGAACTCGTAATACAAAATAGAACATTTGTGTTCAGTGGATCTGGAACCGAAAGTGTTTTTTTTTTAAGGAAATCATTGGTGAGTTGATTTGTTATTTTACAGCCGAACATGTTCGTAGCTCATTTGCAAAATGACTGCCATGAAACAATGAGCATATTGAATAAATTTCATCGTCATGATAAAAATAGGGCTACTTTGAGACTTAGGAAACACCTTGAAAGGGGATAGTGCATCAGCGATGTTGGTATAGCGTTGATATTTAACCTTCCAGAAGATGCAGTTTTGTAAGCCAATTAAATATCGGCGAAAAAGAGGTGGCTGGACATGGAGTCCCGAACAGACACTTTTACTCAGAATAGGCTAGGCTTAATATAAAGCAGGTAGTTTCGATATTTGAAGTCATGATTAATCAAGACATGAAAACTATCGAAGAATCAAACACTTTAGGAAATTCAATTCCCATATTGTGCTGGAAGCTTTATTGCCTTAAATGAAGTTGTGCTAGTGGCTGGTGAGGCTCCCGCTGGGATTGTAAACTTATCATTTTTGCCAGTTAGTTACTATGGCGTCATCTAATTTGCTCTTAATGGTTTGTCTCCAAGGGAGAGATAAAAGTAAAAGATTCTCGGTTGAATGACTGAGGAGGATCCATATCGACCTCGAATCTGCACATATGCGTTAACCGAAGGGGATATCAGGTGGCCTAAATGTGGCTGACCGAGTGGTTGCTCAATTACTACACTTTTTCCGAAGTTTCGGGACTTTATTGAGGAGAATACCTGCTCTTGGGAGAGAGGTTTAAAGCATGACTTGGATCCTTTCCCTTTCCGCTCGGCACTGTTAGCAGTTCCGCCAACGATGTTTTATTCTTCATGGCGCCATTAATTTCTGGTCATTTGGCCTATTTCGGTTTCTTATGCCCTACAATTTCACGTAAAATTGATGTGCAAGAGGGAACAAATCCGCAAAGAAACAAATAATGAATAGATAGCAAAGTGTAATAAGCGTTTTCTATTTGATGATGTTGGCAATTTACTTGATAACTTTCAATTCATATTCTGTTAACTTCCAGATCTTCGTCGGATCAGAGCGTCTTCTTAAGATTCTGTTCTATAAGTTGATTTAAACCTGCACCCACATTAGAGGAAGGTATTTTTCATCTCTCACTTTAATGAGATGAGATTGCCCTCAAAAAAAAGGGAATTCTCATTTGATCAGTATCATGGAACTAACCACCCAATCAGCCCCTGAACTTATCTCAATTATTGGACGCACATCCGCAGCGACCACAACACTACCCATGTCCAGCTCGTTATGTAGATATTCTGGGCAAACTAACGAGCACTGACCAGCTTTTTTAATAAAATGCAAGATATCAGTTAAGCTTAGGTGTCTATTATACGGTTTTTCAATAGTATCAAAGCAGTGGTAATAGCAGAATGAGTGATGGGAATCAGAGGGTGGGATTCATATCTCCAGGGTCTTGTGAAGCCTTCAGTGGTTTGTTCCGATTAAAAGAGGAAAGTGTCTTAACCTTTCGGAGGTTTCCTTAGTAGCTAGTGATGGTGATAGAGAGAAGAGTGCTTGCTGATTTTGCTGCTAATTTTTCATCTAAGTTGAAAGGTTCTAAAACAGTTGTTAAGACGTTCCCAAGTAGATCGACAATGCTGTTAAGTTCTTCGTTTTCGATCCTAACCCTAATTTGAACATCAATGACCGAAAAGGCATTGTCAGAGCTAAGTATTTTCCTTTCATCTACTGGATGACATTGTGCTTGGAAAATGCTCGACAAATAGAAATGCTTGAGCTTTTCAAGCCAATGCAAATCGTTATTTTTTACAAATAAGCAGAAGGAGAATTTTATGTAAAAAAACACAAAAGTTTAAATTATGTCCACCACGTTTATCGCAGAAAACTTTGAAAACTCTTAACCCGTCCGCGAAAGTAAACAAATTTCTCATTTAAATCAAGCCTTTTATAGTGTTCCCAGGGCGAAATGCAGCGTCAATTTTCACTTAAAAATCGGTGGTGAGATGTTGAAAGAAAATTTTGCGAAGAATCGGTCTCTGAAACGGAGAAATGACGGGTATTCGTTTAAATTGAAATCGCCACTGATAACCGTGTTTAGTCGGTGCACGAAAGTAAAGAAATCGGAATCGAAAAAAAATTAACACATTTAATATATTCGACGGTGGCCTACAGGGATTAATTTGGCTCTGTGGCCGGAGTTCGCCCGGGATCACTAAAGTACAGAAACCCATATTTTCTGCTCTATTCAATGTGTTTAAAAACGACGTATGCTGTTGAGTCGTATAACCAAGTGACTACAATGCGGTCAAGAAACAATGAAAAACCAGCTATATTTTCTCCTACTTCTTTGTGAGCTTGCATGCCAGACATAATTCGTACTCCAGGATTGAATCAAATTTCTGCCAAGGAAGAAATGAAGGTGAGTTGTCACTACTTAAGGAAGCAATGGATTCTTGAGTTAGGTGGTAATGGCTAGAGGTGGAAGTAAAGTCCAATGGGAACTTGGCGATTGATGAAATGGTGAGCTGGGTCTCTACTAACGAACCTCCTACATTAACATTCCCTCATTCTTAGTCCACTCTATTACTATGTCCATCACTCTCCATATAAAAATGAAAGTCTGATTTTCAATGCAGCATTTACTCAATAATCTTTGTTTTTAGGATACCTTTTCATACATGAATGTCTGCACCTTTCCGTGGTAGTCTTGAGATTCGACTTGAGATTTGTCTTTTAACTACCATCATGTTGGCTATCTTGCTCTCAGAGGCACCTTTTTTAGGCTCCTTCCAGGGCTTAGATTTGCCGGTATCACTTTAACCGAGTGTTCTCAACTCTTATCTCCAGCTCTTATGAGAAGGCTTGGAGATTTGACTTCATGTGACAATTTATCCACAATCATTAACTATCTCAAGCTCGATATCTTAAGAATCAAGCAGTTATTTTCACTCAATCAGTCGCTTTAATGGACAGAAAATGTTGAAACAAAATGTAGCCGGCTTTTAGACTTTGAGTTGAGCAATCATTCAATGACAGTTGGCATTCCTTAATCGAATCTGCTGCAGCAGGTTCGTAATATGCATTTATAGTTCAAACTACTTTAGATAATTATAATTTATATGGGTACAAGCTTGGACTAAATCCTATTAGGCTTATGCGTTTCAATTTTAATGATCCTCATTATATTCTGCTTCAACTCAATCCGTGTTGAAGATGGTCACCGAGGAAATTATCCAAGGTTTTCATTGTCGTCCCTTAACTTCGTTCAACCAGACACTTCCAAAGTCTATTCAAATGGCCTAGCCAGAGTTTGTAAGGATATGAAGAGTCGCTATGGGAAAATTCAGAGTTTATAATCACTGTAACAGGGTAGTCAAAAGTTGAATGGCGTCACTGAAGCGCTGTTTAAATAGCTTACATGAACTATAACGTTGAAAGGTATCCTTGAGGATGAAAATCTCAGCAGTGCCTCATATGGCTTCTCCATAAACTGCTCTTTTCGGACGTCAGCTAAGGGAATTTGGTTGTGGAACAGTTATAGTTTCAGGTATTCAAAGTTTTTGCTTGGTCCTCTCACTTATTAATTAAAAATATTAAGCTTCTTAATGAAATATATTTAAAATAGGTCTTTTGAGCCTCTGACAGCTCATTTTCCGACTAATCCTGCAATGCACATGTTCTTTAGTCGACCGATCGAAGAAATGGGAACTTTTACTATTTAAAAAATCGATTTTCAACAGTCATAAACCTGAAGGATCTTCTGGAAAGAAATAAAATCGACTGGCTTAATAGCAGAGGTATGCTAGCTTAATGAACGCCTACTGGATCAGGGAGCTCCTACTGGCTTGAAAGCGAGCAAAGTCTATAACTTTATTGGTTGAAACATGCACTCAAGTAGAATTACTCTTGAGACACCTGTCGTGAGCGTATATAAGCACGTTCAGACCTGTCGAATCATGAATCGGTAAGGATGGCTTTGAAGATCTTTCAGGTTTTAGCAGCCCTCATAGCAGCCGTCCTTCTGTTTCTCGCCATCGGTTACCAGGGCTGGAATTGCGGTGGAAATGTATTCAGTGAGCAATGCAGAAAGGTTCAGCACTTAAGGATTACTGCTGCTCTCCTATTCACTGCTGCTGTACTAGCTGCGATCGCCATCGGACTGATTGCACTTGCTCTAATAAACTGTGGCAAATGGGTGGACATTACCGCGGCCGTCGCATTGGTGGTCTCGTCCATCTTTTCAACAGCAGGAGTATTTTACTACTATAGTATTACTAATTGTTGGTCTTCGGCTTTTGCAACCATGGCGATGACTCTTACTTTCTGTCTCACTGTTATATATTTACACGATACTGCGTCTGCTCAAAGGTCGTCGAGATAGTTTCAAATCTAGACTGATCATCTCTTCACGTTTAATTTAAACTTTGCTTCTATATACTTAAGTATCTGCAAGCACAGGCTATTAAGCTTAGCCAATTCTTTTTCTGAATCCGTAAATTTGAATTGGCTAAGAACTTTCATTTTTAATTATTTGTAAAATGGCTTGGTGTGAACCAGATCTAGGAGAGAAAATTTAAGATTTTTGTACAACAAGAATGATTTGAAGAGGGTCCTAAAATGGCCATTTCATTTTCGACTTACTAAGGCATCTAAACACAAACCTTTAGCAAAGTGCTGTTACCCTTTGACAGTTTGCGGTGTTTTCGTATAGTGGAAGAAGCACTGTGTGGTGGTGTACGACCTTCTACGCCTTCGTTCCTACGTCTGTGAAATAGTATGGAATCATATTGCTACGAGTATAGACTACTCATGGCCGAAGTATACGCGTCACGTCATTTTTGCTAAAATTTGATCAAGGTTCAACTATCAAATAAAAGGGTTTTATTGCATAAGGAATGAAGTATCAACCGTTGACCGCTTATGAGCATACCTGTCAAGGTCAAGGTACGAACTGCTCAAAGAAATGCTGGATTATTCCCAAAAGTGTTCCGATACTAGGTAAAGCTGGCATGATCCCTTTGTTTAGATGAAAACTACTAATATCTCGACTGATAAAATTAATCTTGAAGTTTGCCACTTTCAATTTTGATGAACGCTCGGGCTTTTGTTAGAAATATCGATTTCAACTATTAAGTCGTGTAGATCCTTTTAAATAAAGTCGAATCTTTATCTGGTTCGCTTAGATTCTGCAGTATTCGCCATGTCTATCATTTCCATAGACTAGAACCTAGCACAACTTGTCTTAACGCGTGTGGTCATTGAGAGAAATTTCATTAACGTTTAAATTGAGAACTATTTTTGTAGTCCACAAAAATATTCAAGTAAGAGTAAAAGAAGATTTTAGTTGAATTCATCATCGTGTTTGGTGGTCAAACATACCCTTAACTACCTCGTGGTGGCCACCGGTAACCCCAGGACCAAATCTGGGCACTAATGAGATGGGCGGCCGGGTAGGAATAATCACCCACCGGACGTAAAAATTAGATCATGCTAGCAGAAGTACAGGCTCTTACAGCCTGGTAAACAAGGTACGACGTAAATACCTGGATTCATGGTCTCAAACTGGACTGTGGAAAGCGGGTGCATGTAGCAATGAATGGAATCTCCGCCAGGAAGTTGAAAACACTTCTGGGAGAGGTATGAAGATTGTCTGACCTCAGCGGTTTCGAGGATGGACGAGGTGCTACTATGAAGTTGAACTGCTACCTGTACGGTGAAACCATGCCAGAAAAGTGACCAGAGAACCACAGACGTCGGCAAACGCTTTTACTGACTTCCTTGTTAAGTGCTGTGCGCTACACATTGTAAAAGCTATTTGTACTTCTGTTGGTGAGAAACCAACTGAAGATAATTTAAGAACCCTCGATCGAAGGGTTTGAATTTTACTGAAAAAAACACGCTTTGCATTCATAACCTTTGTGAACAAACATTCACCCGATGTTTCATCATTAATTAGAACGCTCCCTAGGCTTCTAAACGAAGGCCAACTGGAGGGCGACGTTTATGCTACCATTGCGTGTTTCTGCGCCTACACAATGCATGATGGTCATACTATGTGATCACATGTTGTTGACGTGACCTTATTCAGGCCACATCATGAGTTATTATTGCATTCGTCTAGACTTCACTTTAAACAACTAAGCACTTTATGAAGAAGTAACTGGGATGTTTGCCACCTTATCTAGCCAAACTGGATGAACACCAACTTGAGTTCGCCTAGTCAAACGAACTTTGGTGGCCTCCTTAAGTTGTCATTTTTATGACAATCACGATTGCGAAGCAACCTTCCACTCAACATATGAAGACCCATTTAATGGCTCTCTACTCCTAGCCTAGAGTCCTGAACTATTTGGTCTTGAGGAATGAGCTGACGTGAAATTCTTTCGAAAGAGAGGCGAATCTAAGATTTTTTTAACACAGACGTCTCCGTTCAGTGTTCAACTTTAGTTTTCTTTCAGTTCAAAGCTTTTGATCCAGCAATGCGTGTACGACTTATGAACTATCAGGTGCTCGAGCCTTAGAGTGCTTCGCACCATTTCCCGTACAAGGTAGTTATGTCATTTATGACGGTGAGTACACAGCCCGGACCATTTTTATTGAACTATTAGTGGTCTTGTCGCCCGATATTTAATACCATAGCACACTATCAATTTAAACTTCCCTATGAAAATTCATAGCTGGTATCTAGTTTACAGTCTGCCTTTATTTAACCATTTCGATGGTGTGATTTAACTCATACTTTATGCGGCATGATATGCTAAGTTCACGAGGAAAATTAGAAACCATGCGTCTGCTGGTGCAAGCGCCAAAGGACACATACCTTCAACTCTTCTTTATCGGTTAATAAGACTACAAAAATGAGCTGTACTACAGACGAGGAGAGGTGACGTAGAAACTAGTTTTCGAAACAACGAAAATGAATTTACACAAAGGTGATTAGCCCATTATTTAACATCTCTTTACAACCCTTCAATATAATTGCAGTCTTAGCCTTACAAATGCAAAACGCCTAGTTTCCAATATTAACTTATCTCCTAACGCTTGCAGGGTCAAGGCCGCTACCGAGATAGTGATATAATTCAGAGCGGTATTTAGAACCGAGTCAACATCAGTCTTATCTAGTATTATCGGCTCAATAACCATAATCATCCATTTAAAGCTTTAGCATCGAACGTCACAGTGAATCACCAATAATAAACAGCAAATGTACGTCATTCTTTTCCTGTGGTCGGACTCGAGGCTTGCACCCCAATCTACGCTGGGTGGTCCTGTTCAAGGTGTTATTCGATGAAGTTGCAGGATTTCGCTAATATAAGTTTCGGGTGTCCTTCTCTTCACCGGAGGCGTCTTCAGAGCTTTTGGAGGTTTCAAGGTATTACTGAAGACATTCGTGCGAATTAAGTGCAATTTTAACGGGATCTCTTTTTTAGACAATCTTGTTTATTACAAGCATTGCTTTGGTTATATTCTTAACTCAGGCTTCCCCTCTTCTTATTGATTGTTTCAAGGCCAGAAGCATATTGTTGAGGTTTGCTTCTCAAGCATAAGCCAACTTGGCCTTTCGTAGAATTTTTATACTAAACCTGAGAAGCAGTAAAGTAATGAATGGAACTTGGCTAACATTCAATACATTTTTTATTTAAAAATATTTGCATTTATGAGTGGGCATTGACCATTTGCAGTTGAAGAAAATATTAGGATATTAAAGAACATATACCAAAGACCATTTGACCATCACAGTTAAGGTCAGTTACCATCCTCCATCTTAATATACGCCCTCGATTTCAGTCTGTGCCTCTACTTAATACAATGATTTAGGTCAATCTTCATGTGTAGATGAACAAATTATAGGGAGGTCAGTCAGCAGAAAATAGTTTTGTTGGACTTGCCTCCTAACTCGTTTTCTTCAACGTTCTTCTGTGGAATATGACCCTCCCTTCGATTTTCGTATCGCTCAAAGAACCTCTCAGCTCGAAAACAGGATATCTGTTCATCCGAGAACCTTTTGAATTTCTCCCTAGAAGACCATCCAAATGTGGTGAGTTAGATGGTTCCAGAAATGTTTCGGTCTGCAAACCACCGCATTGATCGTCTATCGAGAAAAGGCTGGTCACATACAGTCTTGTCCAGAGCTCCCGTCAGGAGCGAGATAGCATTCACAAGTTCGAAAATAAGGAAGATTGGAGTGAGAAAATTAGCAAGTTTATCAATCACTTATCCCATATGTAAGGCGAAGCTATAAAGGCAATTATCACACAAAACATATTACCTGTGGAGACACAGATACATCCACAAGAGCTCGGGTTTGGTTGGGCTTTCGTGGTGCCCAAGCCCGAATACTGTCACAAACAGTAAGTTCAAATCACACTTATCAAATTTGGGCAGTTTATAAGGGAATTAATTAATATCTGTCTCAGTTAATGAATTCCAAAAATTTCGAAAAAAGAAGGATGTTAATGTGAGCTAGTTTTTTTGTCACATTCAGATGGAAAGAATGTTGGATGGAAACCACGAAATAAGGAAACCGGTTTTGTTCATGGTTTTATTGCTTAAAATTGTAATCCAGGGGGCCCGTTAGTTTTAATTTCATCCATTGAGTAGGAAAATAATTCGACAGAGTGAGCTCTGAAAACCAAATACAGATGGCGAAGGAGTGGAAGATCGCTATGTGAAGGCCGCAAAGATTGAAATTTTGTCCCCCTCTGTACTTTCCAATCTGACAATCGTCTATTTGAACCAGCTTTTTTAGATTTCAGTCTCACTAAATGTAGACTTTCTAGTTTTGCTTCGTTCACCATCGCCAGGGGATGGTTACACCGATTTTCTGACCACTGTCTTAACGATAAATAGTTCCTTAAAGAATTGATACTGGTATGAAATCATCCCAACAATTACTCATGCTTCCTTCTTGCAGTGTTAGATATTCCGACATCCACTTTACTCCTTCAAGTCACTGCAGATGGTCTGAGAATCCATGAACTAAACAAAACCGATTCCGTCACAGAAACTTACGTACTAAATCGACCTACTCTCTTCCCTTCTTCGCATTCTCCATTTTGTCCTTAAGACTAGTAGAGATTTTCAACTACTCCGTGAGTTCTTTTAATAGCTGAGAACCGTTAACCTGCAGGAAATGCAATCGCTAAGTGAATTGCTACCAGCATGTGGCAACAGCAACGTTCATATTCAAATGGTGTGAATATCTTCCACGGCCACAGCAAATTAGTCAGTAGCGGAACCGTAGGAATAAATTTACATTTTAAGTGCAAACTTCATCCTCTTTGAAATGGATGCACCATTAATTATTGAAACTAATTCCAAATTATGTCTGATTTTCATAGTTTTGTCTACAAAGTTCTATCTAAGTCGGCAATTGAAAGAAATAAAAAAACTTTTCCTTTTGTTAATAAATAAAACAGTAACCTGTGTCAGAAAACGTGGCGGAGACATAATTGTTGAAACCAACTCTAGCCACCAGAAACTGGATGATGACGCTGTTCTCAAGGCAGGGGATTTTGACAATTTGGGACTAAAGTGCATGCATGATGATGGTGGACATGACAACACCGGAAAACTAGGTGAATAGATATGGAAAAAAGCTTTCCATGGTCACACACCCCCTCTTATGGGTGAAGAAACGGATGAAAACGCCTATATTCGTATAACTAAATCAAAGATTTACAACCTTGAAATTACTCTACCATCTCTAAATCACTTCCTCATCTTTTAACGGCAGAAATAGCAGTAAGTCCTTATTAATAAGTAAAAGCAGAGTAGCTTTCAAGGATACTAGTGGGGCAATTCCAAAGGCGAAAATATAAAGAGAGGACATCACGCGTTATATGGTGCTCTCGCAGAACATGACTCCTCGATAATCGTCCAATCATTTAATGAGGCTTTACCTTTGAATGACCACCTAATCAGCCATCTTATCATGGCTTATTCCGAGTCTGCCCAGGCGCATATCATGGCCAAACTTAAGACCCGGTGCTCCGCAGACCAAGCTCTCTATATTTCGGTCTCCCACGGAGTCAAACCAGGTTCCAATTGAATGATTGGGACTACTGAGTCACTGTGATGGTCGACCAGCTAGGATTGGTCAATTCCAATCCTGATTGGAGACCTCGCTAGGCGTCGACTTTTGCTGATTCGCTGATAGGGCCGCGAGGTAATTTAGGCTTTACCGACTGCTTATTAAGTGCCTTGGATTGCCATTTCTTCTGTGTTTTGACATCTGGAATTTGTTTAATGCAGTTTAGGTATTGGAATCGAGTTGATTCCTAAATTTCTTTTTCGTCCGAGGGTTCTGCAACGGTTTGGCCGCGTTTAGTACAGCTTCTGGGGCGGATATTGTAATGCATTGCTATTACAAATGGAGACAAAAGGTCGCCACTTTTTATGCTGTCACCTACCTAAAATACAAATACATGGGGCGCGAGACTAATCTTAACTACACTAACAGAAAGGTGGGGAGTCAAGCCTTAAAACAGAGCGAGATTGTAGGCAATAAATACTTAAACAAATCTGTTCCGCTAAAATAATCTTTTGCCATGAATGAGTCGAAATATTTGCCTCGATTGATAAATGTAGAAAACAGAACACAATTATTGCCCGAATGAATTACTTATAATTAGGTAGATTGAAAAAAGTGCCTGATTGTTAATTGTCAGGGGCTTGTAAGGGAATCAGAACTTTACGGGGTTAATTTAGTTACCCAACTGTTTCTCGTTCTGAAATGATTCAGGAAATAAAAAATTCCAATACCCCGCATTTCGAACCGCTTCAGAACGAAATCCACATCGACAATGTTTAATACTTGGGCATATCATAAGATATTTTCGTTATGCATTTTTTTTTGAGGAGAAAGGTGTCTTAAGGATTCCTTCGAAAATCAACAACGAACTTCTTGGGCTGCCACCCTATTCGGTGGGAACTCAGCTACACCTCAGTGACGATATCCGAGTGGAGACGAGAGTACCTAACTGCATTCACCGACGTATCTTAATAAACTGAACAAACCAGATCATAAAAGTGGCGAGTGTACAATAACTCACAGCAGCACGAAAGCGTGCTTGTTTCCTCCGAATTTTGAGCGAGGCCCTAGGACAGGATAATTTAATGGAAAGGACAAATGCTCCGAGAATGGCCTTAATTATTACGTCTGTAATTGTCCACTAGGATGAATCTACGCCTTCCTTCTAAACTGACATCGTAGTCCTTAATGCCATAGCTATTAACGGCAGTATCGATTGATTGGTTCTTCAATGGTAAGAGCAAATTCGAACAAATATTTCACTGGTTAGTCTGCTCTTCCCACGAGCATTACTGAAGGAACCTCTTCCTCTCAGTGTAGAACTAAGCGCAGTCTTTCAAGTTGGTAGGAGTGCTAGGAGTGCTTCAGTCACAGTTACCCCTCCTTTCGAGTTCAGAGTACCTTTAACCGATTTCGCTTGTCCATTTGATTGAGGTGAATACAGAACTCTGACTTATTAGGTCGTTCTTCATCGCATTCCAAAAAATCTCGTGACTACTTATTAAATGTGAATTATTAACGAATTTGCACGGTGTGTACTTCGGCGTTAAGTCAACTATCGATGAGAGTACTTTATCGAAATATGTATTCATGTTCAAATGAGCGACTGCGTTTTTTTTTGTGTAAGCTATTGCAGAAGAGATTGGGTCCGCAGGACAGAGACCCGCAGTCATGCTATCTTATTATTCATCAGTCCTTTACTGGGAATAATAACAAAGACAAGCAAAGAGGCGAAGAGTAGACCGTGAATTTGAACGTACTTCCGATTCTAAAGATTCTATTGCGGACCTTGGGAGACGTAAAAAGCTGGAGGAGCATGATGTACTAACATTCAACTATTTATGTGAATTTAGGCTGAAGTGTCCCACAGATACCACGCGGATTAACTAATTGAAAGTCTGATCACGTTGCTTCCAAATATAAATGATTCAGGGTGTTTATAAAATGCACTACTGAGGCGAAGCGAAGTGAAAGAGGTATTATAATGTTGGTTTTTAGACACGCGCAACTTTATTCAAAAAAGCGTTTCATGGTGGTTATTCGTCAATATTATCTGCTTCTCCATCATCTTCCAGACTGTCCTCCTCGTCGTCTAAGGTATCTTCTACCATGTCAAAGTCCATTTCGGACGCCGTGGCTGGAGCAGCGTCGATGGAAAATCCATCGTCGTTCAAGACACCCGACGAGGATGCGACAGTTTCAGCCGAGTTATGAGTCGAAACAACTACATCCTCGGCAACTGCATCGTGGATCTCCCGGCCGTCTAAATCGCGGTTCTTGAGGTTACCCAACCAGAAGGCGTCTGCACAGTGGTTCTGGGACAGTAGCAGCTAAATCAAAGGACCAGAAATGAAAGCTAACATCATTTTCGAGCGAAATTATTATCCAAGGCCATATTGAAGAACAGTGATTTCCATCAAATGTCACGAGGAGAGAAAGGGTACCAGACCAATATGTCTGACCGTTGCAATGAAATAGAATGCCTGTCAATGAGCCTCGAACCCGTGTCATTTGATGAATGAAACCTGTACGCGACGCTGCACCACCGACATGCTCTTGATACCGAACTATTCGAAATTCCATTTAGGCAGCAACCAACGTTTATGTCAAAAAATGGCAAAAGCGCAGAAATGAAGCAATAACAATATGGTAAAACAATATGACTTCGATTTCGATACCGATGCCAAATGTATAATGAAGCACAAACCATTTCGATTCATGAGTGTTCAACGTTTGGACATTAAATCCGTCAGCAGGACTCAAATGTGACTTTTAAGCGCTCTAACATCGGTTGAAATACTGTATATCCCCTTTTTAAATGGAACGTTTTCAACTCTAGATTCCTATTATTATTATTACTGTTATCGGTAATTACTTTATATTATGCTTATCTGTCTGAAATACTATACTCTCAACACCTAAAGCACTCTAACCGTGCGGCCACCAGGATAAAAAAGAGCCGCCAATATAAAAATTACAGTTCCTGAAAATGCTGATCAAAATCTCGTAGAATATGGCGAGAGAGAATTCGGGGTGAGAGGAATCGTGGCTTAGACAGGAATGAAGCCTTGACCTCAATGGCTAACGAATGAGATCGAACGTGAGATCAAACTCATCAGCCAATTTCGAACTGCAAACACTTATAAGTTAGTTTGTGAGTCAACCATGGTATTCGTTAGTTGAAAAATTTGAAAGCTATTTAAGTTTATATGAACTTAATTAACTTTCGATAAAGCAAACATCTGTTTTGTGTTTTCCTGGGGAAGCGCAGGTTCAATGACAAAAATTCCACTTAAAATCCGATAAGTTTTGCAAGAAAAATAGAAGCATTAACGCAGAGGGATCAGGGTCTATCAAAATTAAGTAAACATTTACTTTCTCAGGACCTAGATGATCATGAGTCGGTTCAAAAGTCGCCTAGAGATCAGTAGCTATTCGATCTGGTGGTCAAACCTACTTTCCACCTCCACGTGGTGACCAATGGTAACCTCTAGGACACCCCAGAGGGCAAAAGAGAGGGGCGGTCGGAGAGGACTAATAAACCACCGGACGTACAAATTCATTATTATGCCAACGGAAATACAATCAGAGTCCACCAAGAGCCCCTTAAAAATGATACGACATACTACCTGGATCCATGGTCTGAAACTCGGACCTGAAAATAATGAGGGAAAAAAAGAGATACCAGGAGCAACTCTGGGGGCTAATGAGAGGGGCGGCCGGATAGGATGATGCGTAAGAACTTTTCGAGGACACTAAGGGGATCGGCTCTACATGAAGGACCAATGCAAGACTTTGAAAATTAGAGATATAAGTAGACACTAGATAAACGTTCACTGTGGGAGTGTTGTCAGCCTAATACTAGGCAATTCAACCAAATAAAAAATCGCATATAGCCATGAGAAGAACAAATGTTATACTAGATTATCGCACTTCAATCCACTGCTAATTTGGCCTAAATAACTCAGGTAAGTAATTGAAATATATTGATGCTACTCAGGGAACAGTGTTCCTTAACAGCCGACAGTTGGCAATGAATTGATTGGAAGGCCGACCTTAGAAAGGAGTGAGAGTCAGACACTCCCATTGGTTATTTTTGAGGACGTAAAACGTGTCCAGAAACAGTGACTGAGCCACGCATCATTTTTTCTGATAAGGTCTGGGTCGAACAAATGACTGAGTGATGGTACCAAGCTTATACAGACATGAACAAATCCATGAATGGTGTGCACAAAGCCTCTATTATTTCCCGTGGAAAATATGAGACCAGGCTAGCCATGAAACTGTCAGCCTACTATTACTATAAACGGATTATACAAGCAAACCAGAAGCACTTGGGACATCGTACATGATAGCCTGATAGAGTCAAAAACTAAGCTTTTAGTGATAGTTAAAAAAGTCAACTGAGGATACACGATCACCGAGGTCAACTTCGACCGACTCCAAGTAGTTGTAAATTCGTAAAATGTGAATGGATTGCTAACAATGTTGGCCAAGTATTTAGAGATATTAGGAATATGTATAATAGAAAGAGAGATTTACCTTAACACCGTAGACAAATGCCTCGAGACATTTGCGGGTCTGAGGAATGAGGGGTGTAAGGCGAGCCTCATGTCTAGTCTTCGCGTGAACGCAGGTACGTTGGAGAAAGCGGGTGATTTTTTGAACATTTCGAAGGAAAGTTAACACTGCTGAACCATGTGTTCTGCAAGAAGAAAAGGTACTATGGATATTTGGTAAGGCTGAAAAACACCACGGCGATGCTGATGATAAAATACGGCAGCAAATAAGTGCTAACAGTGTTAAAATTGATCAAAGTATGACGGTCTGTTACGAATCTTGTGAGCATGAACCTCTGGAGATGGAGATGTGGATGCGCTCACCAACGATTGGACGGGAGCCACTTTGATATATGAGTGGTTTGAGATTTCAGTCACGTAACCTCACTTCAGTCAGCAATGAAGGTGAGTCAGGCATTTAATTTTACACCGCCGATTACCTGAATTTGATCGACTTCTTTACCCTTCAACCAAATAAGGACCGTTTTAGTAAGTCGACAATTGGAACTCTTTTCAATTCGCTATGAAGCGGTGCAGATCAAAAGCATTCTCTTTTTATCTTCTAATTAATCGCAATGCACCGTGGGTAAGCATTGGCAGTCCAGTCCAATAAAATGCTACGTGCATCAAAGCGTAAAGGAATTTATGGAGGCCAGAGCCAATGAACACTAATGCCATAACCACCCGTCTATAAGAGGTACCACGAAATAAGACAAGCACTAAGTAGGTATTGTGAGTGGAATGCTAAGTGGACAAGAGCTATGTAGGGGACTTGGGGTGCGATATAGATAACAATCTCCACTTCCGCTAGTGATATATATAACAAACCACTTCCTAGCACTTACATGCTGGTTTTTACTCATTGGTTGATGGGCTGGTTCGATAGACTCGACCAACCAACCTCGAAACTATTTAATCCACAACGCCAGGTTAGCCTCTAAGGCAAAGATAGTGAGAAGCCTTTAGACAAAGGAGTATTGGAACAAGAGGAGAAAAGCACGCCAAACAAGGAAGAGAAGCCCTGATTGAGGCGGTGTCCAAATGACTGAATCTATTCCTGAACCCTTCCCATTTTTGATCTGCCCTATCGGTACATCTTTATGCCACCGTTTGGTCTACTAATCGCTGACTGGCTTATTTCACGTATTGCTGAGGTTTGATCGTCGGAATTGACGCTAGAGAAAAGGTCATTCTAAAGGGACGTCACTGAGTGCGCTAAGTGTGTGAGCAAGACCTATCCAGAAAAAAAGCGAAGATTCAGGCGAAACGCTTACATTACGATATCCAAGATGAATGTAGTCACCCGATCTTCTGTTATTTTGTGCGTTATCGCAAGTGACCTAAATATACAGCTTCGAATGAGCTGCCAGCTATCTTGGTCGTTCAATACTTATCCTTGAGATCGACTACCCTTCCACACATCCATGTTTGGCATTCCAGTAAAACGAAAAAAAGCAATCTCACTTAGACGTGCTTTTGACTCGTTCTATGAGTTAACAATACACCCACCCACAAAAACTTCCTCTTTATCGATTACATTATTTTTTAACTTTCACGGATAGCACGTTGTTCGACCTCACTCCTTTGAAAAAGCGAGATAGGCAACGAAATCCTTTACTGTCGATGAAATGCATCGACTCGAGACAGCTACACTGAAGTGCTGATTGAGTTTACACCAAACGGTCAGGCTGATTAATAACTGGGATAACTAACCCTCCAAATAGAACCATGCCAGCTGTGGAGAGGCGATTATTTACCGTTCAGCTCGTAGAAAATTAAAAAAAGAAGGTGAGCCAGCCCTAAAAGAGTTAATTATAGCCTAAAGGAGAAGATACCTTTTAAGGGGAAAACTAGAATTGTAAGTCAGTGTCAAGCTGAGAAAAAATTATATTAATTGATGAGTTTATGTATAGAGAAAGGTAGTTTCCGGTTAATTTCAGGGCAAGAGCAACTCATGATTCCTTGATGATGGAAAACATTTTATGAGGGAAGGTTATCAAAAGTTTAGTGCTTAGTGCGGCAGATCTTCGTGATTTTTGTGGACGGGATGATCATCCTCAAGTTGCTCCAGCGAGCATCGCCCATGAAATGAACCAGAGAGATGACAATAATACACTGTTAATTAATTCGTATGAACTCACCCCGGGCTTCTTCAGAAAAAAAACATACAAGATTAAGGGAATATTGGAACTGGATTTGAAGAAGTATATGGAGAATTCAAACAGTTAAAAGCATCAAAGCATCGATTCATCTGGAGTGACGCTATTGCGAAGTTCTGTTAACTAGCCGTCATCATCCACTCTTCCCGTTGGAGAAATAGACAACGATCAAAGTGCTATCTCACGAAGGAATTCGCATGGATTATGTGCGGTCTGGCAAAAAAAAATGCGTCCGATAGCAAGTTCTACTTAAGTAATGCTTCCTGAAAAGACTGTTACGTGCTCGCCTACTGGAAAATAAAGGCCTTTGTTCATTTTAGGATCGAACTGACCAAATTAATGTTTTTTGCGATCAGGCTCCATTGCAATGCCCTAAGCCCGAGAGAGAAGGAGCTCGAAAAGAGTGCATTCAATGGGTTATACTTTGGCGTCATTGTTGCAAGTGCACGTTCCACACACTGAAATAGTAATAGGAAAGAGTTGAAGAAGGGTTCTCGTTTGTGCCTAGCACCTCATCAATAACAACCATGCAAGCGCGCTTCATACCGGAATAGATTGACATCTATTAATAAGATCAGAATATTTTTACGATGCAAGGACAGGTATATAGACTGAAGATTATTCCCGTGCCTACAGAACATCTGTGTACTCATAAAGTGATTCTGTTCACCGAGAACGTTTCAAATGCGGATTCCGTTCTTGACAACTGAACACAAATGCTCCTCACTGCCCATTGGACCTGATGTTTAGCACAAAAATGTCCAACCAATTATCCCCCAAGGATTATCATATTTAAGCAGTTCCCTTTAGTCAGTAGGACGACTTACTAAGTACCGTATCGCGATGCTTTTATGAAATAGCCATAGAATAAAGCAAAACTGTTCCGTGAATCTATGACCAGATTATTTGAAAGGCCGAGCATAGAATTTGTTTACATTCCCCAATTTAGCAGCTTTTGTGTAAATGTTCGGAAGCGTTGAGTCATTCTAAGCGCACAGGTTACATGGTGATCAACAGAGAAAATGTTGAGAACAACATCGGAAGAGAGAATCGGTCCTTCGAAGAGTGCAGTCGAGAGCATGTTCATAGTGACTGAATACAATTTTCTTAACTTCTCTGTGATTGTAAATACCGGAATTTTTCAGTTTACAACGAAACCACGAGAGTATGCTACCAACACACCAAGGGGGGGGGGATCATTCTCTCAATATCAACAAAATACAGTGCCTCTTAAAACAGACCCATGGATTACTATTCTTTCATCCGGTGGATAATCGCAGGTGATCCTTGGACCGACTGATAAGCCCTCCTCTCTAGTTTAGCATTGCACACAAAACATTGGAGAAGTAGACGTTTGTGTTCAAGAGTTTCCCACAAGACTGCCTTAGAAGAAGGATAAAGGTATTTATTGGTTCAAATAATCGGGATAGGATCAACTCAAAGCGAGATGCTGCATGGACGTTCTCCGATTGCGAGCCTATCACTAGAAGCTCGTGTGTAACTTATGGGAATTGCCACAAATTTCAGGTTATCTAGCGATAGCCTTTGAACTTGATTCCAAATAACTTTTCGGCAAATTTTTAACCATTTAGCTTTCCTAGGTGAGCTTCACAGCCCGTGTATATGATTCCTTGTGGTGAAAGGCACTTATTATACGTTTTTGAGTGAATGACTGCGGTAGTGACATCATCGTGATAATACAATCGGTGCAGCGGTTTTGTACACATCTCAAGCACTAGATAACACGTGTTCGAAACCCATTGGTGAGCATACAGATACTAGAGTGACCACCTACATGGGTTTGTGTTGCCCAATTAGAGATCCTCAATCAGAGGCAACTGCCCTCCGCTAAAAGGAGGTCGAAGGCGTCTTCCAACGATATAGACTCGGGCAAAATACAAACCGTTGCTATTAAAAAAAAACAGCGAACACTAGATCCGACTTTTAAGAGTGAAGTAAAAGCCACACTTAAGAGCGGAGCTACTATGCAATAGATTTTCGAGCTAAGCAGGAACTTCGTATTGCTTAACATGTAGCCCTTAAGTTCACGTGACTTACCACTCAGAAAACAAACAACAATAAATGGTTAATCGAGAGAGCAGTAACTGGAGACGGCCATTAAAATTTATAACTCAAGACCCTTTTGATGCGGAAGAGGACCCTAGACAATCAAGCAGACCTCATGAGAGGGAAATGCGGCCAACTTTTTCAGCCACAGCCACATATTATTTGCTGGACTACCAACCGATTTGAAATGCATTTTCCCGATTTTTAATGAGTGCCGGTGATGCAGTGATCGTTTACTCATTTGATCTATTAAATGACTCTACTACGACGCAACGACATAATAGGAGATCCTCAATCAGAGGCTTCAAGGTATGCTCCCCCTCCATAAGAAAGGTGTTTCTTTCATCAAGCACTTTGAAAGAAAACAGTGCAGAAAGAAGGTATTAAATAAGCATTCCTTCACTGGCCAGGTAACTTTTACAGCTGCTGAGTTTTTCTGAGGTATTTTAAGGCTTGAAGTAATTAAAAGACAGCGTAGAGGCTACTTTAGTCCGTTTTTTCCATATTTAGAGCATCCAGAATATAACATTATAAAATCGTCCCATAATGCAAGCGATGCCAATAAGACTTTCGATTTCCAGATCAACAGAATGAGACAGCGTCTTTCTTGAGTGTCGACTTCCACCTTTGTGTATTTTCAGTTAGCAAAGGGAATCAAATTTGTGAGCTAAAAACACAGACCCGAGTTTTGACATCCTAAGCAGATCAATAAACGGTATCATCGGTATTCTTGAGTCTACCTTGAGAGGGGACAATTCCCACATTTGAGATCGTTTAATTGTCACAACAGATCCGCGAATGCCATACACTCGTTCCGAGTATAGCAAAATCTGCGCTTTGAGACATACTTTGGCAGAAAATGGCATTTCGAGTCCTTCCAATAGACCATTAATAGGATTGGCGGCAAATCCATATAGCATCTGTTCCCACTAACGGCCATTTATGTCACCAAACCCGATTAGATGAAGACTATTGACTGAAGCGCTTTTAATCCGCATATCCCTTCAGCATTTACCTTCGATTCAACTTGAAAGTGTTGGATACATAAGATTACAATTATCTGAAAATCAGCGCTTAAATTATATATATATATATATATATACACATGAATTTCGAGTTGTGAAAAAGAATCTTCGGGTATATATGGGACCAAAAGTAGTTCCTGCAGTGGTAAATTGTAAAACTTTTAAAGAGCAACACACTTGTCAGGATCTTGAAAACTGAAATAGGGAGTGCGACGGTGTTTTAGCAACTTAGTTGGTTACATTCCCTAGGTGGTGTAGGTTCTAGACCCGCAGCCACATGTTTAGCGATCAGAACGATCACCCACTGTTATTAATTACTAATCTTAAACAAAAAGGAAGAGGAATATTCAGTCAGAGGAGTTATGTAAAAGCTGTCATCGAGAGCGTGGGAAAACTTTAGTTGCAAAGAGAGATGACAATGGAAATCAAAGATATTTATTTCATACGAGGGCGTATCTTCAACTTTAACTTAAAATTTCAGCATCTGCAACGGTCACAAACTTAAGTCTTCGATGTAAAACATAGAAATAGCCTAAACAAAATATTTATATTAGTGATGTTGATTGCATTCAGGGAGCCAATATGAGCCGGAACCTTTTAGATAGCTGGTCATCATGATTCGCGGGCGTCGAGATGGAGAGAGTCAGTATGGTTCACAAGCCTTAACATAACACCCACTTTGAGGGACTTAGGCGTGACCTTGTCAACCACCGCAGATTTGACGAGTGTAGCAGCATTTAGTAAAAAATTTGTGAATAAAGGAATTGGCAGTCGTTAAACTGTTGTCGGAACCATTGCAATGAAAGGAGTGAAGGATGTTTTTCCCTGGGTCTAATCCGCCTTACAAAAGTTACTTATTATGGGTGTATCTCCGCTGAACAAGAAAAGCGAGAGTACTAAAAATATTACTTTAGATGGGTCGAACATAGAAACCAGGTAAGTATTCAGGTTACAGTTTCAAAACCTGAGTAAAGGAAATTACAACTCACCGGAAGAGGGAATTTAAGAAAGACATAGCTCCACGAAGTAGATGTTCCAGAAAGGCCTTTCCAGCACGCAAAAGACAGGGCAGAAGGTCCAAAAAGGCTCGACTGGGGCTGTCACCCTTCGTTGCTTCGATGATGCAAGTGAGAACTTCCAAAGAAGCACACCACAGAGAGAGAAGGTCCTCACGCCCAGCATTTCCAGATGCAGAAGTGTGTTTAGCTAATCGACGGAGGCAACTAGGAGGGGGAAGAGATTGTTTTGAACATTGCTGATTTTCCCTTCATAATTGCTTGCCGAAATTCCAAAATAATTGCTCAGGACTTGTTTGGAAATTTGGCAAAGAGTTTTGAGATCTAAGTCACAGTGATCGCACGTTCTCACCTTGTCAAAAATATTAACGGCCCAGATGAGAAAACTTCTGACCTAATATGCGCCTCAATTAACTAGCATTCTAGCTTGATCTGAAGATTTTAAGCTAGAGCACATGAATACGAAAAAGGTGGGGATTTTCACTCTTAAAAATTATCACGAAATTTCCTGCTACTTTAGCTTGAGTTCGGAATCAAGTGCTTGTTTTCGCTTACTATTTTAGGAAAAATATAAGCAAGCCATGACTTTCGTTAAAGTGGCTAGCGATGCCTTTTCTAGACTAAAGTGAAGGCCGAAGCGCCGAGAAAAAGCAGATTGAGTTTAGGCGGGAATCTCTCGAGAGGGAGATGGCAGTAAATCTTAGTTACACAATTAGGAATTCCACTTTTTAACCATCTTCCTTTATGTAGAATTCAAAATAACCAAAATACCAGCATTTTTTGTTGAAATTAGTCGCATTCCTAAGTCATACGCTTTCAGTTTCTTATCCCTATGATAGTCCTTCAATTTTTGCAATAAATCTGGGCTTTTCAGACATGGAATCATTGTTGAGATAAACTCAATTCGGAAATTTAATTCATAAGTTACAATGGAGGTTGCCTTACTAGATTGTAACGCCATTTCTCAAGTGTGATATCTTGTTTGTGTTTATTAGAAATCGATCAAAATAAACAGAAACCATAAACAAAATATTGCCACTGGTGACAATCCTTTTAGTCGAAAGAATGGATAAACCCTCGCACGACTGTTCAGCCAGTTCGCGATTTAGTACGTTAAGAAAACTAAGTGCTTACAACAACTTAAGTCGACCACTTTTTTCTTTTCTAGGTCTACTAGATAATGTGGTAGACGCAATGCAACCTTTGCTGATATTTTCGTTTAAACACAACCCATTATTCCGTCGTCCTTGTCTCTGGGCACGGAAGAATCGAGAGTCCTACTTTCGCGGGTTGCAAAATTGATCATCTCTAAGAAAGCCTGGTCAACTGCAGGGATAGCTGATCATAGGCGGCTGAATGTTTCAGCTCCCCACTTTCCTGCCATTTAATGAACCAGAACTAGAAAGAGTTTGCTGACAGCCACTTGAGCAGGTAGTCTTCAAACTTATCCCCGAAGGAGAGGAGTTAAATGGAAACCATGCGGATATGGTTATCTAAAGATACAGCTTTTTCATGATCACCGAATGACCACTGAAAAGGCCATAGACAATGAGAAGAATGACAGTCAACCTACTCTCAACCTCCTTGTGGTGCCCACCGATAACCTCAGGGGCACCTCTGGGAGCCAATGAGAGGGGCGGCCGGATAGGACTAATCACCCACCCGACGTATATAATTGGATTATGCCAGCAGATGTACAGCTTCATACAGCCAGATCAACAAGGTACGACACGAATTCCTGGATTTAGGGTCTCTAACCGGATTGTGGAAAGCGGGTGCATGTAGCAATGAATGACATCTCCGCCAGAAAGTTGAAAAGACTTCTGGAAGAAGTATGAGATTATCTGAACTTAAAAGTGTCAAGGACGGACGAGGTGCCACTACGAAGTGGAACTGAAGTTGAACTGTTACTTGTACGATGAAACGATACCAGAGAGGTGACCCGAGAACCGAAGACGTCGATAAACGCTTTTACTGTCTACTATGTTAACTGTTGTGCGCTACTTTTTGTAAAAGCTATTTTTACTTCTTTTGTAACCCCAATAAGTCCTTGAGACTTGCCTAATGAGTGGGGAGTAAATAAACAAATAATAAATAAAGGATAAATGTAGCGGAAGAGGTTCTATTTTCCAATAATAACTGAATTATTTCCCTATTAGCATCTCCATGGACTGTCAGAAGATGGTAATTAGTGAAATAACCAACTGAGCATTATGGCATTTTTCATGAGCCAAATGGAAACCCAAATACACTGGTCGAGTTTACAGCTTATAAATAGACTCAAAAAATTAACGGGGAAAAAAAAATAAAACTTTAAGGAAAAAAATTACCTGCAAAATGCATCAAGCACCTTTCTGGCATAAATTTTGACGCTCTGAGCATTAAGACCCTTGTAGACGAGACGAGTATTCTCTTCTCCACTCTCGCCTTCATCGTCTGTGCTGTCAACAAATTTTCGGGAGAGACCATCCCCTTTCCTCAAAAAGGGTCGGAGATGGAGTTTGGACAAGTTAATGAGTATCTCCAAGCAGTCTGCCAGAGGATTAATCGAAGAACCAAAGAAAGGAGAATGAATTTGTAGGGCAAGCAGGATACTCAGACAATCCTTGTGGGAGTTGCCTGTGAAAAAAGTAGTATGTTTGAATATGAGGAACATTGAATTACTGTTTATCTACTCATTTTACAAATCCATTTTTCTGAAAAAAAAAAAACATGAGTTATGAACGGATTCTCTATAATAGCGATTACTTCTATAATATAGAAGCTAGACGCCTAGAACCTAACTTTTCTTATCTGACTAGGGAAAGAGAATTGTCGACTTATTGGCTTGCAGCTGCTTGCCTAAAGCGTCTCTACCGGAATCTGAAGCGTTTCATGTCCAACCTTTTCCACAAAGGAATAAAGTTAGTACCCAAATATCTGAGCGTTCTTTCCAAAGAAAGAAAACCAGTACTTCTCCTGGACCAGTATTTGTGGACCAGAAGCAGAAAATGATGATATTGTTTGTTGACCTGAAAAGGCCTTTCACTCACTGCCTAAAGCTGCGATAATCAACCCAATGATCGAGCTGGACTGCTCTTAGTAAATGATCCTTTCGGTAAAGTCCTTGATGGACTCACCAGTAGGGAAATCGAGGGGAATAAAGGACTACTGTGTGATGGAACGTGGTGTGAGACAGGGCTCAACAGAAGGACCACTTCTTTTCAACCTAGCCCTCCAACTCATATTGGATGGAGCCTTCTTACTCAATGACAGTGAAATTCAATCAAGCAAAAAATGGCTGCTAAGCCATTTGGAATATGCAGATGATCTATGTCTTACTGCGCCAAGTAAGGTCGCAGCTGTCAGATTAATAGAGCATCTGGCGATAACGTTGCATAAATACGGAATGCAAATTGCGGCGGACAAACCCTCTGGCTTCAATTTGATGCCAGTGAGAATCAAATGCCTCTCGAAGCAGCAGGAATGCGCCTCGACGTGCCTCAAACTTGGAATACCTTGGTTCTGTAATCCAAGACACCGGTGAGCCAGACGCAGCAATAAAAGCAACCCTAGCCAGAGCAAAAAGGCACCTAACACGACTACGACCATTCCTGCGCTTAAGAAGTCTCAATAAAACCCTGAAAGCAACTCTGGTGGGTAGTTTCGTCGATTCTACAGTCACATAGGAGTTACCTACAATTGTCTTGAGACTAAAAGATAACAATCGACTACAAGCAAAACAGAATACGGCTCGACGTATGATACTTGAATTGTATTCGCGAAGAGCCAAAACTGTCGAGGAACTAAAAAAGAGCTGTCGATGCGTAACTTGGCAAGTCCTGTGCAGGCAAAGAGGTTGAACCTATAGAAGAGTTTAAAAATGGACAAAGATAGCCTCATGCTCTCCATATTTGAGAGTAACTTTGAAAATGGGGAAACTAAGAAAGCCTCACATACAAGGAACTGGATGCTTCAAATATGGCAACAGCATTCCGAATCATGGCTACTTGATCCAAAGGAAAGCCTCAAAGGTCGAGATGATAAATACACACCTAGGTTGGTAGGAAAAAGGCAACGAGCTATAGTCTGTACCAACGCAAACTGCCACATATGTTTCGGCACAACAAAGGAAATCCGAAAACACCTCCGACAAGGTCATGAAGGAGAAAAAAACTGAAGAGATACTGGACCGTAGACTAAAGTGCCCTGTTACAGACTGCCTTAAAAGATACGATTCAAGGATGGCTAAAGTGACATGCTAGGAATTGTCACCCTACGGTCAAAATCAGAGGCCAACGGAGAAGAGGAAAGAACCAGACTGCATTAGAGAAAGTAGAAGAACTGAACCCAATGGAAGAAAGAGATAGAGTTGAAAGCAAGAAGAACGACTACGAAGAAAAGAATATCCAGCAGGATGAACTACACAAGTGCTCTATCCTGGCTACGAACAACGCTTAACTAGTAGGACAGAAATCATGAATCACTGTTATGCAAAACAAAAATGGTTGCCTGTTAGAAAAGAATACTTGGATAGGGACAGACAGACGAGGACAATAGAGGCCCATCGACCATAAACGAAACTAAAAAGTATCGATGACGGATGAAGTGTCGCAAGAAGTGCAACTGAAGAGTAAACTGTTACTGTATCACGAAATCATGCCGAGGAAGGACCAGGGAGCCGAAGGCGTCTACTTAACTGTTCTATTGTTATGTGTATGTCTTTAGTTGTTGCACAAGCTCTTTGTACTTCTGTTGTACCCCCAAAAAGTCCTTGGAACTTGCCCAATAGGTGGGGATGGATAAAAAAATATTTCCACTAGAAACCCTCAATGAATGACCGTTAAAGCAAGATTGCTTGGACGTAAGAAAAACGATAGAGTGATGTTCGGTTGACAAGTAATGAATAGGAATAGAAAGAAGGTAATAAACACCAGAATCGATTACCTTGCCAAACAGCTGTTGTGTCCCAAGCCATGTTGAGTAGGGCGTTGGTATAATTGACAAGAGTCTGATGCTGAAATGAGAGGAAAAGGCATGACTAAGAGTTGACCAGCCGAACCGAGGATAAGAAGTCTATTCACACAGCTGGTTTTTCGATTAATAACTATGATCGCTAATAAGAAGATTATACCGAAAGAATGGGGTGGTCTAGGTCCACCACAGGCTGATTAATATACTTATAATTGTATATATATATATTACTCAATTACTTCTTCATTAGCATCTCCATGGACAATCAGAAGATTGTAATAAATGAATTAAGTAGCTGAGCATTAAAGCGTTTTTATGAGCCAAATGGGAACCCAAATACACTGGTCGAGTTCACAGCTTACAAATAGACTCAAAGGCATTTACAGCCGTAGGAACATTTATTAAATACGAGCAAAATAATTCCGGCTAATTCTTCGAAGAGCAGCTCTAAGGCGTACTGCAGTCCAAAGCACTGCTAAAGTGGCCATTTATCAACTATTTTTGAAAATAACCCGACTCTTTGGCCTATTGATAGCAGCCCTATGCATGGTAAACACCAGAAATTTTACATCCGTTCCCAAAATAGGCTAAAGAACGGTATTGCACCTCGAAAATCATATCAGTAAATCTGTAACTATTGAGGCAAGGGCATCTCGGTAAGAGAATCAGTGAAGAGTAGCCCGAAGATTGAAGGTTTCACATTTTGTTGCAAAACCAAATGCTGAATCCAGCAAGTCCGAGATTACGCAAAAACCTTAAGCAATGGGGACAACCTCGGCTTCAAAAAGTAAATCGCATCAGCCAAACTGAAAGGATCAATGCAAGGGAAGTCTTTGGCCGATACCCAAATTGCGTAAGACCGCCACAGTCGGGGAACTGAGCAATCACAGCAGAAATGGTTATGGGCGAACAATGCACAGGATATTAAGCTGAAGAGTACGTCAAGATCAAAAAGGTCTGGAGGTAGGTAAACGACACCCTCTAAGACTATCAGACATTTATTTACTCAAAAGAAATAAATTAAGTGACAAAATCGTTAATATAAGAGTGGTCATGGGGTTGGTCCATGTACCTATTTAATTTGCAGTTGCTAGTTCGTTATCGGATAGAGACCAAGAGTGATATATAGCTAACGCGGTTGACGTTTGAAAATGAAATTTCTATCGGATCATGGTACTGAGAGAAAACGGCTGGCCGGGGGGGGGGGATTGGTGCCCTAATAATTTAGAAGTACAACATAAATTTTTTTTGATGTCCACGTAAAGAAGAGCTACTGCTACTTGTTCAAGATATGAATTTCTGATTAGCAGTTCAAGTGTAGATTAGCGAAACTGATGTGAACAATCAGCAGGTAACTAGAAGTGATAGGCGGTAGATATTGCTGTTTTATACACTCTTTTATTTCGCCTACTCAAGAGTAGTTGTTCTTGCGGTTTATCTTGCCAAAATAGATGAATTCTTTTACACTTATCAAAGCATTCATTAAAAAAGAACAGAAACAAGGCAAGTTATAAAGAATTGTATGGGTACTTTCAAGAGGTTAAAAAGAACTAAGAGAACACAACGAAAGTGGATTTCAGTCGTACTTCAGAGATGAATGTAATGTACAATTTTCAACTGGCAGGTATAACCAAACAGCTAGTACACAATCCAACAAGAAAACACATGGATTTCATTGATTTCTTCAGCTAGAAGAATGGAAAGGGGATTTGATTCGAGAGGATCTGAACAAAGCCTTGGTTTGAGTTTTGTACTTCTCGCAAGCTTTTGTTTACAATCACTGAAGAGCAGAGTGATGAATCATTTTTATCGCTGTTTTTCTAGGTTAGAGCAACGATCACACCCAAATCTACCAGGGACAATAAATTGAACGATTTGTCTTTGATGGGCTGGGAAATACATAAACAGACGGTCAGCTAATGACCATAAAATGTAAGAGTAAGAGCCAGCCAGATAAATTGGGAAAGTGGTGCAATCAAGTAGTGAAAGCATCAAGACCGTAACAATATGGTTAATCAAGTAACAAAATTAGCTCCCTTAAGAACTTACAAATCTATAGATAAATGCTTGGAAAAGAATTGCAAAGTGCGGGAGAACAGACTGGCTGAATAATATAAAGTATTGAACCCCCAGTTCCATGGATAGAGTGTTCGGCGACCATAAAATTGTGTAAACATGAATACACAAAAAAAAATTGTTTTGACAGTGGAGCGAATACTGCATTGGATTTTTGTGTCAGTGCGTCGCTATTGACAACAGGCTAACTTGGGCTGATAGTAGTGAACGGATTATTGTTGGTACATATTCAATCACACATCAATTGAAGCCGAACCCAGTTATCATTTAAAAATGAGCACACAAACATAGAGTTGAAAGTAGTGTTTAGGCATTATAAGTCCTTAATTGCTTCAGAAACCTTTCGCCTGGATTAAATTAAAGGGAACCGAGCGTCAATGAATGGTAAACAACGTATGGGCTTTCGTTCGTTGACCGCAGAAATATTTCGCTTCATTATGGCTTAAACCACTGACTTCTTGGCTAAGAAGACCAACTTCCGTTATTTAGCGATGAGCAATTATTCTCATCTTCATCCAAGTTCTCATTGAAAGGAAAGGACATGCTGAGCCTTATCATGGAGGGAAGCGGCATTTAGGACATAAAAGTTCCATCCCAGGTTTGCTCTCCCTTGATCATCCGACTCCCACCCTTGTTAAGGCAATAACTTCTAGTCGTTTCGGAATAACCTAGTGTCAATCTCGACGACTGCGCCGACTCAAGCGAGGCTTATTGGTGTTCCTTTGCAGGCCAGGGTTCAACTAATATATATATATATATCATTATCGAGATCATCATAATCGTGCCAGAGGGGTTCAAATTCAAGTCAATTTGTAAATCAAAGATAAAGACGACCGCCATATCGGTTGAATCACCACAGAAACTTCGTAGTGACATATGGAGGATGATTAATGTAGAAAGAATCCAATTCTCAGTAATATCTATTCAAAGAAAGTTGGCCAAAACGGTTTAAAAGTATCGGTCTGACCATCTACTACAATTGGTACGTGTGCGAGAACTTCTCAGCTATCAACTAATGTCAGTATTAACCTCCTTATTTGGTATGAAAAGGGTTGAATAATTTAAAAATTTATGAACTCACCCCATAGACCGCATATTTTTCAGCAGAAATGCTGTTGTTAAGGTAACGCGCGAGGGAGAGAACGAAGCAGGAGTGCACAAAGGCACAAGGCGAATGTGGGATACCGCCTGGAGAGGAGTCCACTAGCCATTGAATTATGCGAAGAATCTGGTCGGCAACAGGTTCTGAAAGAAGAGTGAGCTTTGACCTTATGAGGAGCAAATGATGACTATACAAAATGCTAAACGAAAGACCGGTTAGAAAAAGAAGGCATACGAGTTTCATTCATTTCTTCAGCTCAAAAAAAAAACCAATAGGACAAAACCGTAGGACAATGGAACGCGTAGAAAATTCAAATCCACATCGAAAAATTTATCAATGCCATTCATCGTAGGCCCTTCTTTCAATTAATGAGAAACACTCACATTGTTCAACAAGTGAGACAAAAGCTATAATTTAAAAGTGTAGAAACTGAAATATCTCATCCCTCTGCACCACACAGATTGTAAATTTCAACCAAGTACTGAGAGAATGATTGAAGAGCAACACTCAAACATGAACATTAGAACTATGTTCGTTTTGCTACCCGTACCTCAGTTTTCACCGAGCTCAGATTGAAAACCAGCTTCAGAGAGAACTCTGCTTGTTCTTCTGTGCTGCAATCCAAGATAGGTATTAAAAAAGGGAAGTATCACGCATATCTCCATAGAGATTAGTCGCAGTCTCCTTTTGATCTAGGCAGGTAAGTCCTTTTATTAATCTTGCCGAAGGACATGGCTCGGTCGCTCTACGTGAAGTTACAAATTTTGATCCAAATGATCCTCATCCGAAATCTCAAAAGATTGGTGAGATGTTGAAAATGAACGACTGGCTAGGCTTACTAGAAGCCACTGGTAAAGAAAATTTTTTTATGAATGGTAATAATATCGTCCTTTTCTACATTACTTACACAAAATATATTCTGCGGTTACTATGTTACTGGCAGTCACATTTTTCAATTCAGTGGGATAGACGATTTTAATTTAGTTGTACTACCATACAGGTTTGATAAGTGTACAAGAATTGAAGGAATCGTACAGATGCGGAATATAGAGCAATAGAATGAAAGCATCTATACAAGCTAGCCTGAACTAAGGTTAAATAGTAGCAGCGATATAAGCCAATCTTCACATCCTCAAGGTGCCACGCTGTAACAGCATTAACCGATAAGAAGATTGATTAATTTAATCTCCTTCCCATAATTACTAATGAGTCATATATTAATTCAGAAGGCCTGAACAAGCAGAGATTTGATCTGGCATAAGCGCATCGTGTTAATCCCTAAGTGGAAGTCGAAATCTGAAACCCTAGATGACTGACTAGGCAATCGACCCCTAGATGTTAGGTCACAATGAAATGACAAAAATAAGCCGACGTAACCACTGAAAGTTTAACATGGAATGAAAATTTTACGAACACTTCGGAATTTAGGCTTTCTGCAGTGAATTTTCCCGAAAAAAATGTTTATGCAGTACAATGACACAAATTTAGGTTGCGGGTATCATTGCGCAAACTGGAGAATCTGAAGCCACCACAAATAGCTCGTTGTTCCACTTCGATACATGATGAATGGATTTATCTGCTGTCTATCGCTTGTCTCATTTTGCAGTATTGGTACTTGGAATGTAACGATTCACGATGAGCCTTAAACTGTAAAGGCCACAAGACAGTAGCTGAAAGGTATTAACCTTCTGATAGGTGGAACGCCCGACAAACTCTTATCCGGAAATTAGGTACTCCCATATCAAACAACTGATCGAACAGATTCGACTTGATAGAAAAGAAAACAAGTGAAGAAAAATGAGGTCTCAAGAACGGAAATCTCGCAGCTACCTTGTTGCCAAGTCTGACAGTTCACAATAATCTAACAAAACAACCAACAAGGTTGTTCTTTGCTGTTAATTAGTTTAGCAGCTCAATTAATGATCATTAAAAGCTGGTGTGAATTGGCTCTAATCGAGCAAGGATAGCACAGCATCCAGTGTCGTAGATTTTGAAGATCCGTGAAGCTTCCGAATCGTCGCACCTGATTTTCACTATGGCATTTCGTCTTCTTAGGTTTGGAAGTGTGCAAATAACTCGTCCTGGTATTTTTATGCACATGTGCGATTCTTGCATCAGTATTTATCGTTTGCATCATTTACATTAGAGTCACAGCTAATGGTTGATAGCTGTTGAGCTTTGCTGGGAGGTCTAGAAGGGGATCGTAATGAAGTTTATAAAATCAAGAGTTAATCATGACAATTGCCGAAAGAATTCGTAGGACTCCTCACACCAAACTGAAGATTACCATAAAACCCAAGAATTTTTTGTAGAAACAACTTTAGCAAAAAACAAGATCAGATTAGAACAAACGCCTTGACGAGAACGGAGAACCAAGAGCGAAAAAATCCACTTTCCCCCGATTTAAGTAATCGCCCTGATATTTTATTTAAGAGCTTGTGCTCCTTTTTCCAATAAAACTACTGTTGAATGAAAAAAATTACTGGATCATTATTAGGGCAACTTACCTTGAAAAGCCATAACAGCACACAGAAAAGTGACTGGAACGTTTTTCTAAATTTCTTTGGGATATTATCAGCCGGATTGATAAGAGCCCAGCACAATGATGTCCACCATCGTAGGTGCAAGTGTGGAAGAGGTGAAACAACCATGACCCAGACACCGAGCATAAGTGCCAATCTTTTGTTAAGTTGAAGAGAGATTGCGACCATCCCCGAATCATCTTAACGCCCCATAGGCTTAACTTTTTGATTCCCCGGTCCAATTTTCATCATAAGCACTGACAATAAAAGTGAAATCAACTACCTTACTACAATTCGACCGGCGACACGAATAACAGTCCGAAGCTCACTTTACATCAGGATGAACAAACAAGTCAGACAATAGAGACATAATGAACTTTCTAACTCCATTCGTACGGCATGGATTATTCCGATAACTGACGGTAGCAGAGTGATTGTAATGAATACTTTTTATCCATTTGGTATGAAACTAAGGCTAGTTTGGGGTTGCGCAATATTTTATAAAGCTGTATGGCTTCTGCAACTATTACAGATCCGAGTCTTCAGGATAGAGTTTCGCTGAGGGGGTCAAAAGAACTTGGGGGACTTCAATCGAAACTTGGAGAGCAAAACTTGCAAAATGGGGTTATTGGTTTGATTTTGGGAAATAGAATTTGAGCGATCAATCTTAACCTACCTGCAGAACCGTGAACTAATGTGGAGGTTGGTGGCTAAGTGGGTCCTGGATAGTGAATCGGCTACTTTCTATGAGTAATTTAGATGTGAATGACTGACGGTCAAGTAGTTCGGTCATCCGTTAGACCGATGAACGTTTGAGGCGACTAATAGCCGTGGTTATTATAACAAGGGGGCATTAGGAATATAACAAATTCATAATATTTCGGAGACTGATTTCCTGTTGAAAACAATTTAAATGTTATATAACAAAGACTAAGAAAGGACGAATTGCCAAAAGATGATAAGAATCTGATAAAAAATGTGTAAGCCAAATCTATATTTTGGGAGAGGGAAGTTGCCTTAGAAACAGTTCATTTGAAGACCAATATTATCTAGTGAGAAGTCATTTCAACTACTGGATTAGCACCAGTTTGGTTGCAAGTCCGTGCCGAAAGGTGAGTCAGGTACCACGCGACCACCGCACTATCAATTAAGTCCGTGCCGAAAGATGAATCAGGTACCACGCGACCACCGCACTATCAATTCGTCAATACAGAAGCTGGTAGTATGCGCCAGTAGAATGAATAGACAGAAGTCTACCATCTCAAGTCAAGTAATAAATATACTGTTAACATGAGTTAAGCAGCCTCATTAAACAACAGCATATAAACCGATGGATAATTGAGAAGTCAGACAGCATTCAAGCTCTAATCAGCGTCTTTAAAAAAGTCTTTTTTCCGAACTACTTCGCTTATCTGACTTAGACTATCTAGGCGAATTATTAAATTAACCCAGTGTTTTGAGACTGGATTGGTTTCTCGGAAATATATTGCAAACATTTCTCTAACAATGATTCGTCGTACCCTGTATTGCAAAGTGCTGACCTTTCAGATACGGTCAGTATTCCTTCCAGAAAAACCCACTTCATGGCACAAGTATTCAATTCTTTGAGTACTTGAAAAAGTTTCTCGAATGTCTGGCTCCATAGCAATCAAAGTAAAATATTCCTTCTCAAGTTATGCAAATCGGACAGTTGAAATTGAATGGAGGAAAAGTATCACTTTAAAGAGACAAGATGAATGTGATCCGTTGAAACCCAATGAAGGAATTAATATGCTTTTAGTAAAAGATCAATAAAAAATAAATCAAGATACGAATTCAAGTGGAAAGTTGCCCCGAATCAACAAAATCCGCCGTTGCCTACCGAGTGATTTTTTCTATTCAATTACTCATCCAATAATTAACGCGAAAGGTATGTTCACGCTTTGATTAAGAGCAAGACATTTTTTGGCAACTTTTAAGAGATTAAGAACAGGACTGAGAAAAGAGCTCCATGAAGGCGGATTTCAGTGGTACCTTAGAGATGATTGAATGTGCATGCTTCTATTAGCTATTCCCGTTTTAGGGATAGTGTTTGAATTTTTCTGTTAGTTTTGATTTCTGTCTCTGTTTTTTCAAGTTAGAGTATCCGCCACAACTAGGTCCAAGACAGTTGCCAAAGCCCTTGACTGCCAAAATTGTCTCAGGCCTCATATTACTGCAGGCCAGTATCACTCAAGAGTTCTGACAGATAGTACATAAAGGAGAAGGAATCTGACCAACGTAAGAAATAGGTAATTTAGACGGATGAACCGACCTTTGATTTTTCTGAGCAGCAGACCTTTCTCAATTACTCTCACTGTCTGACTTGGGAATCTTTGTGCAAAATTTAAATGCTATTGGTCATCCTATGAATTTACAGTCTTTCATAGCCATTTAAAATGGGAAAAAGCAGAACGGATCAAAGTCGCTTCCGCGAATTTAAAAATTAAAGCAATTTAAATGCCAACACCAGCGTGGCGTAGTGAAGTTATTGTTGGCTGCCGTTCACTTACAGGAAAGATCAATTCAAGAAACAAACCATTGGGCAAATAAAGTAAAGAGCATCACCTGTCTTATTAAATTTAAAAAGAAAGCCATGAATTAAAGTATGCTTTAACTGAGCCAGTGAATTCATGAATGACTCGGAGTAGAGGAAGCATGCAAATAATTTATAACACTACGGCACAACACCGAGAATCCATTGAGGTTACATATCGAACTATCAAGTTATTGAATGACCATTATAAATTCAAGTATAACCTTGATAGTTAGTCCTTGAGGAACCAACAAAATCGACTCACTTCTGTCACCTTTTTCAGATTGAACATTCTCCATAGTAATACCTAGAACGTCTTCCTCCAGCAGACACACCGGTGGGAGTTCCTTCGCTTCATTTGGGAGTAGTGCATTATGATCTGGGTCGTCCAAACATTCAGCAAGACACTGAAGACGAGTCAGACAGGAGATATCCTCATGAGAAGAGGTTTTTGACAGGAGGATGTCAGGAGAGCGAATGGAATTGACTGATGGGAGAAAACCCATAGTGAAACCGACCAGACAATATAGTGCGGTGGAGAGACAGTCAGCAAGTAGACGAATCGCCGGATGAAGATTGAGATTGAGGACTTCTGGAAGAGTGGTGTCACAACTACGGATATCTGAAATAAGGTTTAAAACAAATTCTTCAAAGTAAATATATAAGCTGGGCATATTCAATGAAATAATTAGAGGGGAAGGGATGGAATTTTCAAGCCAAGGCAAAGACGGTTCCTTTTATCTGAGCATCTCTATAATACGCATAGGATAGCGGAGAATTAGGCTCCCAAATCTTTACATACAAAATTAGATTCAAGCAAGTACTTGTAGATGTCAAAACGTGTTCGAGGGAAGGGGGAATTCTAGAAGGAATATGTAAAAGTGAGGGCCAGATATGTAGACTCGGGATTTAAAAAATGCGCGAATTAGGGCCGACAATACAATGAATTCCAATAGCTGGACACTATAAGACTCGTATGAATCACACGAAATCGTGTTAACCGGATGCGTACAGTAGCGACTAAAATGGTTGATGAGGCGTTTATTCGAGGGCGAAACCTCAATGGTCTTCAAGTGGCCGTTGAGATCCTCTCCTTTGAACGCTGGCTAGGGTGCGGTCATTTGGACATCTAATGTTATTGAACGGAGGGAAGGATAAACAAGAGATAATTAGAGGTACTCAAGTTGGGTCCTCCCTGTCGACTTGGGAAAGGACTTGAATAGGAATATAAGTGTGTCTTCGTAGGTAGTCGGGTCTAGTAGGGCCTAAATACCCCTGTGAAATTCGCTTAGTCTTAAGCCTCTCTCCCCAAAACAAAATCTACCTCCACGTGGTGACCACTGGTAACCTCTAGGGCAACCCAGAGGGCAAAAGAGAGGGGCGGTCGGAGAGGACTAATAAACCACCGGACGTACAAATTCATTATTATGCCAACGGAAATACAATCAGAGTCCACCAAGAGCCCCTTAAAAATGATACGACATACTACCTGGATCCATGGTCTGAAACTCGGACTATGGACTGTGCGCGGCTGTAGCAATGATTGGAAACTCCGCCAGATAGCCGAAGAGATTAATGGTACGGGTATATAGATTGTTGCCTTAACGAAATCTCGAATGAAATCCTGCTCCTCAACTATCGATAACTACGCTTTCTTCAACTCTGGACACAGTGAAAGCTCTAGACCAAATAGTAGGATCGCCTTTTTGGTCAAATAGAACATAGAAGCTGAATTTAGCCCTGTCTCAAACAGACTTGCAACGCTTACACTCCAAATTGGAGGAGTCAACGTTGGACTGATGGCATGCTATGCTCCGACCGAGTGTACGGAGGACGCGATGGCTAAAGAATCCTTCTACAAACTTGTTCCCAAAAACTACGAACTACTCGTTCCTAACTGCACACAAATAATTATCCTTGGTGATTTCAATTGCAGATTGGGATCAGATGCCCGTAAAATTGGTGCCAAACTTATTGGTCCCTTTATTGATCAAGAAGACGCTACAGAAAACCGTCTGAGGCTGCTAGGACTATGCCAAGAATATAAACTACACGTGATGAATACTTTCTTTCAGAAACCAATGACTCGAAGATTGACCTGGTACCTGGTATCGTCGAAAGCAACGATGGCAACTGCCTAAAGGCATAGAACAAATAAGAAAATCGAGGGAAACATACCAGGAACATCTCAAAAGGGAACTACCCCAGGACCCTTTGACTATTACATACGAAGATATCTTGAAATCTATAGAAAATGCAGCCGCCAAAACAACAAGGCAAAAAAACTGAACGAAAGAAAATCGGATGGTACCCAGCTATCTGCAAGAAGGAAAATAGAGAACTACAGTTACAAAAGCAGATGAGAGCAAACTGGCTCTCAAATCCATCTCAGGAAACATTTATGAGGTACAAAGAGCAGAAAAACATAGTGAACAACCTGATACGAAACTGGAAAAAAGCATATCAAGAAAAGAGATTAACCAACTTTCCTGTACATCTCGCAAAGAAACAACCTCGTATAGCCTTCATGTTGCTGAAGGACGTAATGAAGGAAAACTCCTCATGGAATACACAAACTGGAAGGACACTAGTTAAACCAAAAGATCTGGTTGCACACTACCGGGAACTGTTCAAGGAAAGAACCACTGAAGAAATTAAAAACTGTGCTCATCTACCAAGAGACTCCTCTATTTCAATGGAGGAGTTCGAGCTAACTAAAAATAGATTAAAACTACACAGAAGTCCCGGCGAAAATGGAATTAAATGAGAACTACTGAAGTGGGACAACCAGTATCTAAATGCCTACCTACTAAAGTGTTCAACGACTTCTATAATGGGACCACTCCTATACCTCGAGCTTGGATCGATGCTGAAGTTGTATCTACAAGCGGAAAGGTTTGCAGACAGATCCTGCAAACTATCGATCAATCTTCCTTCTAGGTGCATTAGATAAGTTATATGCATCTATTCTGTGCCAATGTTTGAAGCACCATCTTGTTAAACTACCCTCAAAAAACCCAATTTGGATTCTGTGAAGGAAGATCAACCGAACAGGCTATACTTGGAGTAAGAACCATTATACAGAAAGCCGTGGACCAAAAGCAGAAAATAGTGCTAGTGTTTGTCAACCTGGAAAAGGCCCTTGACTCGCTGCCTACAGCTGCAATAATCAACCGAATGATAGATCTAGGCTGCTCTTGGCAAATGATCCACTCAGTAAAGTCCTTGATGGAAGCACGGAAGGGAAAACTGAGGGAAACAAGAGACTACTTTGAGATGAAACGTGGTGTGAGACAAGGCTCAAAAGAAGGGCCACTTCTCTTCAACTTAACCTCCCAACTCATATTAGACGAAGCCTTCTCCTCACTCAAGGACAGTGCAGTACAAATGATCCATCACTCCGGTAAAAGATGGCAGCTAAATCATTTAGAATACGCCGATGACCCATGTCTTATTGCGCCAAATAAAGTCGCAGCTGTCAGATTGATAGAGCATCTGGCAAAAACGATGCATAAATATGGAATGCAAATCGCAGCGAACAAAACCTTCTGGTTTCAAATTGGTGACGGTGAGGACCAAACGCCTCTTAGGCAGCTGGAATGTCATTCCGACGTGCCTCACACTTCGAATATCTTGGTTCTGTAAATCAAGAAACCGGTGAGCCAGACGGAGCGATAATCGCAAACTTAGCCAGAGCAAAAAGGCACCTAATACGACTGCGACCATTTCTGCGCTCAAGAAGTCTCAAAAACACCCTAAAAGCATATCTGGTGGGAATTTTGTCGATCCTGCAATCACTTATGGACTACCTACAATTGTCTTGAGAGTAAAAGATAACAATCGACTAAAAGCAATACAGAATACCGCTCGACATATGATACTCGGATTGTATTCGCGAAAGGCCAAAACTGTCGAGGAACTCCGAAAGGAACTCCCAATGCGTAACCTGGCAAGTCTTATACAGACTAAGAGGTTGAACCTATGGAAGAGCTTAAAGATGGACAAAGATAGCCTGATACTCTCCATACTTAACAGTGACTTTGAAAAAGCCGAAACAAAGAAAGCTTCACATACAAGGAACTGGATGCTTCAATTAATTAAGGATGCGAAAGAAATATGGCAAGAACACTCAGATTCATGGCTACTTGATCCAAAGGAAAGCCCTCAAGTTCGAGGCGACAATTATACACCTAGACTGGTAGGAGAAAGACAACGTGATATTGTCTGTATCAACGCTAACTGCCAAAGATCCTTCGCCAGAATAAGTGATATGCGAATGCACGTAAGACAAGATCACGGAGAAGAAGAACATAGAACTGAAGAGATGCTCGACCCTAGACTAAAGTGCCCTCTTACAAACTGCCTTAAACGATGCAAGACTCAAGGGTGGCTAGAAAGACATATTCGGAACTGTCACCCTTCGGTCGAAATCAGACAAAAGGAGAAACAAACAGAGAAGAGGAAACAAACAACTGAATTAGAAAAGCAGAAAAGCTGAATACGAATGAGAAAATTATGGAGTGGAAGATAGGAAGCAACGAAGTCTCTCAGGTAGGATGAAATGCACATCTGCTCCCTCACGGCTGCAAAGAACTCTATCCCAAGTACTCCACGAGATGCAGCAGGAGAACTGATTGCCATCCCGCCACAGGACCAAGCCGAGACAAGACCAGTGGGTAGATAAACTCAAATAACTGCTCTATGCTATAATATGTAACTTATTGTACTTCTGTTGTACCCCCAATAAGTCCTTGGGACTTGCCCTAAGGGGTGAGGAGGAATAAAAAAAATAAGACACAATCGTCTCAATGTAGATTTAAATAGACGTAGGCGGTTGGTTCAAAACAGTTTTACAGTTAAGCAAAGAAATTCGACACTTTTCGAAAGAGGTATCTCCTTGACTCACTTTTTGTCCCTGAAATTAACTGCGAATACGAAGAACTTACTCTCACACAAATCGCTACGCATAAATTAATAGGATTCCTAGAGAATTGTTTTTTGGAATTCGGCAAATTTAACCCTTAACGTTAATCATAAAATGCTGCTTATCTCTATAGTTTTCCGAAGCGCTAATTAGGTTAGAAAACTCCTGGCTTCCGCCATTTTGGTTTGTGATGCTTTTAACTCGTTCACAGTACATTTCTACACCCAGAAAAAAGCAACATTTGTTTGTCGGAGCTATTGAGAGCAAAAGCTGAAAGTGTGATGCCTTTGATAAACTTCTCTATGCCGGTACTTTGCCGTGGATGGCCCATTGCAAGATAGTTTCTTTGAAAATCTAGTCTTTTCATTATTTTGGGTTATCCTATCGCTCTGTGGATAATAATCCTAAGTTGTGCCACTTGGGGGAATCTAAAGCTATTGATTCTGGGAACTACTTCGTGGGAAGAGCCTCTCTTAAGTTCGCTTTCTTCCCCAAGGCTTACATAGCCCAAGACTGAGACCCGAGTATAAATTGATTCACTTTAGCCTTTATTTTCATTCATGTTGAAGTATTTGAATTCAAGCAGATAATAAGGAGTTTCATCATTACCAAAGCCCCTGGTATTTTCGCACCAAGCAGTGGATGATTGAAATGTGCCTGGAGAGAGAATATACTGATCAAACGCTTTCGCACTTTGGTACATAACTCTGAGAAAACCAACTTATCTTGAATATATCCCAAACCTGGCTGAGACACCGGGGAACACTTCGATTTAATCAGAAAAAACTAACAATGAGAAAACGGACGGCATTATCATCATTCTGAGCACAAATTCCTTTCAGATGCAGGTGAACTGCAGTATATGAATTTCTTTCCTCAAATTAATTGTACCATAAAAAATTAAATTACCTTTAAAGTAGCATGTCAGCCTACCAACGATCCTCACCAAACAAGGAATAATTGCTAGAAGGCAGAACTTTTGAAGCTGAGAAGATATGGCGTCGAAGAGTTCAAACGAGTACCACCCAGCAGATGACTTCAGGCTACAAGTAGACAAATATCTCTGTGAAGTCCTTGAAAAACATAAGTAGTAGGCTATCATAAAGAAAAGTTCTCCAAAAATGTCGGGGGATGATGTTCAATATCAGGAATCAAATTTCTCAAAGGCTTCTATTTAATATCGCCACGATCATTTTTGACTGCTTCTATCGCTTTGAAAATTGTGATAAGCTTGCTCATAATAAGCGGACCATATTAAGCAGGGGCTTAGAGATTATCTCTACTTAGAAGTCTACACTAGCAGACGATGGATGAGACCCTTGCAAGTTGCTTCCTCCAAGTGGTCAGTGGTGGGCCCAATAGGCAAAACAGGTCCAAACTTGATCGACGCAGACCTAGTGATTAAGATGCTGATTCGCAATGAGATGGCAAAAAGGGCAACCTCCAATCAAAGAACATATAAGTAACTTTTCTTGCTGATGCTAGAGCGTTCACCCTGACCCAACGACCCGTTTGGACACTGGCAAATAGGTTCTTGAGTTCTGAGAATGTTGGTTCTGTGGTGTCCAACTAGTTAGTTAATGTTGGACCAGTTTAGTTAGATCCAGGTGTGGAACTTATGTACAGTCGCTCAAAGACATGGCCGTTCAAAAAAGAATGCATCAATTGACTTGGACTATAAGAATCCAGCCTAGGAATTTGCAGTAGATCAAGCTGAATCAAAGGGGTTAATATCCATCGATTGTTGCGAATAAAAATAGGTTTATTAGGTAAATTCCATCCTGGTTAGTCAGAAAAGATACATATTTTGAAGTAATCAAATGTGACTGGACAAGCAATTTTTCATATATGCCTGTTATTACTTAACGACTTTTTAAGGTTTCATTCAATCTGTCACGAAGTTGACTCTTCTTGAGTCGTGACTTTTAGAATGCCCTACGGAAAGGAAAGAAAGTTGATCTAAGATAAAACTAACATTATCTTCAACATCTTTTTCATCAAACATCAGCTTCCTTATGGAATTATGGCAATTTTTGACGCCCCTCTAGTCCTGGGGCAGAATCATTATTAGAAGCAAGCCAAAGTCTTGGCTTGGAGGACATTGGACTGGCGAGCAGATTACCGGAGAAGAACATGGTAGCTAAATGAGTTGCCGGAAAAGGAATTTGCAAATTGGTACAAGAATTGGGGCTCTGATGGAAGAGGTGCGTGTTCTTTTATTCGCCATACAACTTGGCTATCGAATGAAAACATGTATGGCCACTTACTCAACTCCACAAAGGTGATCAGCCTTTAACTTGAGTTCATTGAGAAGATAGGCAATGGTGGTCCAGTTCAGAGGCGTGTCAGGAGACTTCTCCCGTCCGAAGTGCTTTACTCCTGAAACGTTGTAGATTGAGTTAAGAGCTTCTGGAAGAGAGGACTCGATGAGAGTAGACTCATCAGTCAACCGGAAGTCTTCAGGAGGTTGAATGTGACCCTGAAGACCCAGGAGAATCGAGAGAAGCCCCAATTCGCGAAAGCAAACGGTTAAACAGGTCAGAAGGGGCTAAAATGCAAGTTTTCGTGTTATTCGCAGTAAAATTTAGATGATGACTGCTTCTACTGCTATTGTTGTTTCCTTTTATTCTTAACCAGTCATTAAACATCAATATTGACATTTGAACATCAAGTCCTTTATGTAAAGAAAGCATTCAAGTAGATCATTGTATATCCGGTATATATGGCGTACATACACGAATCACCTAAGAGTGGTATGGGCATAGTCAGTATGGCTCACAACGCGATGTCGTTCATATTCGAAAACACACCTACGATGATCCGACTTGCATTATGCGATCACGAGATGGACACCAGCAATTGAACTTTCACCGCGTGTACATACTCCTTTTCAATAATAAAGGTGGGTGGTCTTGGGATCACTCCGAACCACCTCGATACCAATGTGAAATCGATCATTTCATTTTACATCTACTAGCGACGCATATGAGATCAGTAACCGCCATGTTAGACCATCTGCCTTTATTATAAAACTGAGCACACATCCGGCTCTAACGGTTGTTTGCTGATGGAGTTATAAAAGCATTCACAAAGCAATTGGTTTGACATGACGTGCTAGTACAAATCCACTCATTTTTATTCCAGATCGATTAGTCTGCGGCGAACAAAGCAACGACTCAGCAATTACATAGGTGCGTTGTCTGTGTGAGACGAATAATGAACTCGGACGAGTTTAGTTAAGCTATTTCTCCCCACAACACACTGATTCTCAAGGCAGCGCGAGAATTAAACCGTGATAATGTCCCCTTTTACTAGCGGTCGGCCTCCATTCTTCTGGTTGGAAGAAGGGATGACTCAAAGAGGCATGCTTACAAACAATTATTCAAAGATATGAAAATTTTTAATATTTTTTAGCCTTTACATCTCTTTCCTGGATGTGGTAGGGATTTGAATAAACCATATTCCTAGCCTTGATTGGATACAAACTTCCAAAAAATTAGTTGATAATTCAAGAACTTTACTCAGATTAGGACTTTGGAATGCGGATTCACTGCCACCGAATGAAAATCTCAAGTTAGGGCTAATCACGAGCAAATTAGATTCTCAAAGTGAAAAAAGTAGGTATTGAAAAATGGAGGACCTGAGGGACTAGGTAGGAGCAGCAGTATTTGACTAACGACTAGGACAATGAAAGCTTTAGCGATTCGATGATACCAGAAGTATCGTAGAACTCTCCGTTCTAGCTTAGGTAAAGTCACATGTGCGAGGACTTCATACCAAAATAAGATGACTTTGATGAACTATTCACCACTTCCCAACACCCTCCGAACGCTTCATGCTTTGAGATTTCTATTTTTTACACTGCCAAACAATAATTGGGGAGTATAAAATCATTCCAATGGAGAGAACTCACATCACCGACTAGGATGTTGCCTTTTCCTCCTAAGTTTGATCCAGTCAACATGTTCACTGCTGCAGTTTGCTCGACAGCCCCCATCGACTCAATCATCGTAGAGGTCGATTCCACGACATTTCCATTTCCACCATCGTTGGCAACATCATCTTCAACATCATCGTCATCCTTTTCTACATCAGCTTCCCCAGAAAGAAACTTCGAACAAACTCGTTTTTTAGCCTTACTACCTTTCGCCCTTCGTTTCTGGCTAAAATTAAGGAACGTTTAGGCAAATTTGACTTAATCCGACGAATGATCCCAGCATTAGCCAGAAGATGAATCGAGTTACTTACGCTAATAGCAATCAAGCATTAGGAACCTAGCTAGGGACATCAAAGAAACAAATTCGCTTTAAATTAGTGACAGCCAGATTCCGTTCCTATAATTTAAGGAATGAAAAGCAAACTCTGGACTTCGATGGTCATAAAACAAACCTCCAGGTGGCATAAGAAATTTTTGTTCAGTTAGGAGATCGCATTACTCTACAATAGGCCGCTCAGAGACGTCCTCCTTCATTGCTTAAGATTTGTTCGCATCAGCTTGTCTGTTAGGTCAAATTTCCAGTGAAGAATCGACACCCAAACCTCATCGATTTTCAAAAAAACTAGAACTGAAATCGTTTTCTGTTACCCATGGAAAATATGATTTCTAGAGAAATGTTTGGTAAAAGAAGCTCAGAATTGATGTACTGTCAGCTTTTCAAATACAAGACCATACTTTTAGCCCTGTGTTTTCCATTCTGTTGTTTTCACAGACTTGTCATTGTGTGCGGTCTTTGACCATAAGTCAAACAAAGCTCCTACCTAATGTTTTAAGTATAGAAACCCATATTTGTACACACCGAATAGAAGCATTCAATTTCTTGCCTTCTACTCTGGGCTCGGGATGGGATTCAGCCACCCCAGAGCCTTGAATTAACAGCTGAAAGGCGCAAACCTCTAGGTTAACGGTTAGCACTAGTGGACAGCATGTAGGGTCTACAAGAACTGACTTAAAATTAGATCTCCTAGAACGCACCTGCATTTGCTCCTCAGCACTTTCTTTCCCGTCGATGGAGTAAAAAGGAGAAGACGTCTGACACAAGCCTGACGACCAGAAGAAGCATGCACGAATGCCGGGTCAAAGGTCATGGTGTCAAGCAACTCGTAGATAGGTGAAGGAAGTTCCATCTTTACCGCAGTCAGGGCTGCATTCTTAATGCGTTGAAGGAGCACGGCGTGGAGACAGAAGCGTAGACTAGCGATCTGAATAAGACGACAAGTTAGAGTCGATGAAAGAGGATGACGCCGAGTTGATGCAGCGGCCAAATTCTTTGAGGAATGAAGAAGGATTTCTCTTGCGAAAGTATTAACGGCTTCTGTGCAATAGTTTATCACCACTATTAGATGTAGTGGCAATAAGTCAGTCAAGGCCACAGCAGGAAGGATAAATGGACATCCCAAAAGAGCATTGATAGCTGAAAAGAAAGTCAGACGATGAGAATAAACATACCATTTATTATACTGAAAAGCGAGCTACACATTAAAACCTCGATACTGCAAAGAATTGAAATAAAACTGCATATCAACACGCGTTGGAAACAAGGCATCACATGGCATCACATTTCGGACTGCCTAAGTCGGGAACGAACCAAAATAATATTTATATACACAGACGAACGATCGCTACAGGGGGATGTGCAACTGAGAGGCATCGACAGAATGAAAGATTCCAAGTAACCCGCCCTCGCAGATTCAGCGAAAAGGACGAGCGCTGTAGATATAGTGCCACAATAAGTACAGGATCAAACTGATGTAGAGAAAAAAAAACTTGATGTGAATAAGAACGGAAGTGCTGAGGAGGGAGAGGAATCCAAGGCCTTCAGGAGCGCTAAAAAGGAAAGTAATATCGAGATTTGAGCTTGCAAAGAATTAAAACGAAACTTGCAAGGCAACCAACGACAAGGACAGAATTTATCTTCGCACAACAAAAGTAAAATTTGCATAATACCACTACTGACGGAGATACAAGAACTGTCAGTTAGTCAATTCACGATAATGTCAAACCAATGGAACAGAAGCCAGAAGCTGTAGTAGAACTGATCCTTTCAGGAAACCTTCCAAATAGCTAGAAAGCGGGTGACCTGATTATAATAGGCACCACGGCTCAAAGATCTCAAAACTTCGGATCAGCTGCAGAAGTAAAATAATTTGATCCATTGCTTCAGCAAGATTAAGTAGAAACAAACCCTCAAAAAACAACAAGATATTTTGACTAGATTCATACGAGATTTCATCCCTCCTTATAAAGTTCAAATAGGGAATCGAACCCTAGCTGGTTAATAGCGCTATCGGCGAATTCCCTAGCCAAACAATCACTCATGAGAGGCGACGAACAAATATGGCTTGGCGAATATACATGACTGCGTTTGGTTAATGTAAACATAGCACCATATGGCGATTGTAAGTGTTTCCGGGTGGGAGTCTAGTTGGATGGTGGTGGTGGTGGTGATGGTGATGGTGATGGTGATGGTGATGGTGGTTGATGGGGCAGAAGGAGACGAAACAGATGGCTGTAGAGCAATTACGCTGCACGGATCATTACTTATTGATTCTGGTCAATACCACAAGGGATATGAATAAAAAACCCACCATCCAAGGTCTGATTGGACTTAAAGGACTCTACTCCAGCTATGACACGCAGTTGTGAGGGAATTAGAGCTGGTGATGTTAGGGAAAGACGAACAAGGGGTCTAGATGCACGATGATTCGCCAATCGATTGCGCGTTATTGTGGAGAGAGGTAGTCGAGCAGCAACTTCAGGTCCTAGAACAAGTTTCGGCCCGACATTTAATGCAATTTCACAAATTTCCGGGGCATTCAAACCCAGCTGTGCAACGTTGTTATCGTCAAAATCCGGAGGGTTGTCCACTACAAACTCCTCCTAAAATAAAGCGGTAAAATCAAAGCATATTTTGTCAAATTACCTGAAATTCGCGCATCACCCGACTTCCCATCCATTCGATGAACTTTTGCGCCTCAAGTTTTGACGACTCCGATTTCCGGCATTCCACCTCAAGTCTCGTGAACATGGATGCCAGCTCGTCCAGCCAGAATATTTTAAGCTGCGTGGGAAGAGCGCTACATCTGACCGAATTCTCAACCAGACCGACCAATTGGAGTAGAAGACGAGAAGGCGGCTTAATGAAGATTTCAGGCGGACTAGTTACACTGTCAAGGTCTGCCGAATCAAGGGGTAAATTTACTTCCTGAGAGTCATCAGCTAGGCTAGTTCCAGGACCCTTCAGACTTAGATGACCATGGCTATGACTGGAACGAGATGGTGTGATCTCAGATGCAGCGGTAACTTGGGAAAACGGGGACAGTTGTCGTGATAACACGCTACTCTGAGAGCACTAAAATTAATTTTCTACTTTGTTTATTTAAGTAGGAAAATATTTGGAAATAATCTATAGATGTGCGTACCTGCAGGGTTTCAGCCTGGGAAATTGGAGTACTATTCGGGGGTCCAAGGTTTTGGTATCCCTTCTTGCATTTGCAGTATACTTCAAGGAGGATTACAGCTCCGACCAATCCGTACGCCTTCAGCTTATTTGAGCTGTCTAACAGAAGACGGCGAATGCGAATAAGAAGGTCATCCTGCACATACGGCACACCAGATCGGCCAAAAGCGATGTTGACAAGGACTAGGAAGAGTTTACGAACGTCCTCAAGATCGAGGAAGGATCCTTCCACTTCAATAGCTATTCCATCGAGGAGACCAACAAGGAGATCAAAATGCGAGGACATTTTTTCGGTGTATTTTATGGAAAGCTGAAGGAGAATATTCAGGCAGGCTCGAGCGCTCTGAAGAGTACGTTTCTTAGTGAATGCACTAACTTCCGTGGTGTAAAAATATCGGATATTATTGCAGAGATCTTGCATGACTCGTTCAGCCTGGTTTTGACCAGAGGATGCGAGCTCGAACACAGAGAAATAGACCAAATAAACAAATCGATGAACTAAACTCGAAGGATCTGTTGCAAGTAGGTGATTGGTAAGGATGAGTAGAGGGCAATAAAGCTCTTTTTGCCGAAAAATATGGGTAGATTTGGAAATGAACTCGTAGGCCCCATTCTTGGTGAGTCTTTCGGCAATAAAATTGAAAGTTTTCAGGATGAGGGAAAGTTCTTTGCGTTTTAACAGACCACTTGGATCGTTTTTGCATTCCACAGATAGCTCTGAATCGTAAGCTAGGAGGAGAATTATGAAATCGTTCAAGAGGTGGGATTTATCTGAACCACTTTTTGAGTAACCCCGGTGCAAATAAGATATCCACCTTAATACAAAGGAAAATGAGTCATAAAAGGTGAGGGGACGATCGATACTTTATCACATTAATCAATCGTTTAATAGAGTGTTGGTCTTGATGAAGTCCATATGTACTGGAATAACTCCACACGAGAAATGAATAAAAATCGAAGACAGTCTATGGACGTCTTGTTATGAATTAGCCTACATAAAAAATTAGTGAGAAATCGTCTGAAACTTGAGTCCTAAAAACCCGTTACTACCATATTAAAAGATGGATTAAAATATTCCAAAATGGTGCAAAATACCTCTTTGGCGATTTCGGGAGTCTTTAGGTAGAAAGTATTGAAACCACAGCTTCCATGTAACCATTCTCACCAACCGAACCAGTATCGATGCCTAATGCTAATGTAAAACCTGCTAAAAAACGAATCAGGCGTTTGTGAACATAAAATCCTGATATTGCCACTTTTATCGTTAGTTTAGCTATAGCATGTCAATTCACATTCTTCAACACTAGAAATTTTCATCGTGTTAAGACAAGCGAAAAAATGTTGGTCGACGAGGTCCCAAAGAAACCTCCGTCTTCAAGACAAAACTGAAGATAATTCCCGTCAACATAGGTTTGGGTTTATGTTTTGTGTGCCACATGTGAATGAACCGCGTCTGGAGGAACGGGGAAGAATCGTTCCACTTTAATAGCTATTCCATATGAAATTGATTTCATGCTTACACTTTTAACTCGATATTGCAAGATGCTGCTGAAAAACTCTCAAAATACCTTTTAACCAAAGATTGATTTCAAGGAGTAATATAATTTCTACCATTCCCCCTAAAGAAGCAGTTCCTCAACTGCTTAAAAACACAAGATTTTCTAGTTTTTATGCAACTTTTAAGAAAACAAAAACAATCTTATTGCCTTTCAAAACATCGCTGTAATAACGATACTGGGGTTGTAGACATAGAACTATGAACATGTCATTCCACTAAGAAACCCAGCTTTTCGTGTGTAACGAAAAAAACGCTGCCGAAATGAGGCAACTTCAAGTTTGTACACCATACTCCTTACTCTTAAGAATTAGTGTATCTATCGACAGGTTGTAGTGAAGTCTACATTCCTGCAAAACTTCAACAGACCTCATTCATTATCTTGAGCCTTGTGAAGGCAGCGAGGACGAGAAGTATAACCCAACATCAATGTCCCTAAAAACAGCAAGCTAGGGTATGCTCCGATCTTCAGACTTCATGCTCGTATGTGCAGTAGCAATAATCCAATAAATTAGCTACTAAATGTCTCCAAATAGTGAAGAGATAAAACAAAATCAGGCCTGACTTTCTAACCATGATGCTGACAAACAAAAGTAGCTCTAGCTACAGGAGTGAATTTTCATCTCTAACGCTGGTACTGGTGTACATCGAAACAGTTTTCATGATAAATTCGGCAAATTCAGAAAAAATTAAAACTCACTCAAATTTGAATTGACTCTCTGATCGAAAAATCAAGCTGAGAGTTTCCACGTAGAGTGAAAAGATCTCATTCGAATCTGTCATGGCGTCCGACAAGCGCATATTTGCGTGGAAAAGGGACAAAAATTCACAAACGTCTTCACTACTAAAAGACTTTGTAATTTCGCTCGCAAATAAACTGCGGATGATTGTCACAATGCATCTCTGATTAGATAGACTGCCAGCAGAATGCACGATAATGTCTTTATAGGCACGTTTTAATCGACTCAAAGACGATACTCCAAGAGGAAAGTGATTTACGCATTCGATAATCTCAGTTAATAAGACGTGATTTGATGGATCATCGTTTGTCAAAATAAAAGCACCATCTAAAAGATCGATAAGTTTATCGATGATGCCACAGATAGCAGTGGAGTTGGGGTCCTGACACGAGTATTCTATGGGCGAAGCTATTAACTCTGGGAGAACCTGCAGAATGCAGCTTTTGCTCTGATGATCTTTAACAATCCCAATTAACTCGATTAAGCGATTAGCTGCATCTTCAACGCCAGCGATGTTCATGAAAAATGATCTGATCCCAACAGGTCGACGCAGTTGAGCAAGAAGCTGAGCAGAAAACGGTGATTCCCTTGACACGACTTCAAAGAGATGGTCGAGTAGCCCTTTTTGAAGACTTGGAATGGTGAGAAATATTTGAAAAAGTGATGCTGGAGAGCCAAACAAAACTAGAACGTCCGACTGATCCACCTCATTCATGAAATCTTCCACATCGTCACTAAATGACAAATCGTGCGTCTGAATTGGAGATAACAGAACCTTGCATTCGAAATCGTGATTCGAATCAGTTAAAATTTCTCGTATTTCACTTAATAGAGCTGTCTCAGAAGGTGTATCAACGGAGAGTTTTGCAATCAAATTCTTCATTCGAGAGCTTACTGTATTTGCAACATGCCATGCGGTCTTATTCTGGCTATCGATTAAATGAAATACTAAATTTTTCGTATCGGCAGAACTTTTGATATCCATACAACGCAGAGCAGCGTTTATTGTATGAAATTTGGATGGAAAACATTTAGAAATCATACTGTCACTTTCAGCAAATATGTCGTCATTTGTTGACATGGCGGTGAACTAATGATAGAATTAAGAAGAAATATATTACAGCACCAAGACGCCAAGCAACTCCCAAAACCCTAAAGTATGGATTAAGCACAGCGCTACTGCACAAGCCAATCAATTGCACAATATGAAAACAGACAAAAAATTACACTTCCCTAAAAAGGGTTATAAGTTTATGTGCATGTCAGAACTTCATAAAAATTTTTATGATAGGCTATTTTAAACGAATTACTTTGATGGATCTCTGCTTGAATCTAGATTGCTAACCATATAAAATAACAATTTCTATTGACTATCATTTAATATTATTTCATTTAGGGTTAAACCTTCTGGAGCCAATTGCTATCTGCTCTGGTATCCATGTAAATAAAGAAGTATTTATGGAACAGGAAAAAAGCATCAAATTTTATTCATGCAGAATTCATTCCAATTTTTTCAGCAACAATCTGTGTGCTAACAATGGCTGATTACAAAAATTTAATAAGATTCGAATGTCCAGTCTGCAATTTGCGATGTGTTCTCTTTTTGAAATGTAGGACTTGAAGGGGAAGGTTCAGAAACTTCAGGGACATATGCTTAACACCAGAAAAGGCCTTTTCAGTTTGTGAAATTTAGTTCAGTCAAGCCCATTAGTATCTGACATAAAAGCTAAGCTGAAATATTCATTAGAAACGTATTTTTAATACTAGAGTTTATCAATTCAAATTCATTTATATTTCAGCACATTTTTCTTTTAAGAATCTGAAACGAGCTGATTGAATCAATACGCTTTTTTCCAGTGCAGTATCATTCGATTTCAATGAGAAAGCACATATAATATAGAAGTTGATTAAATAAGTCATCGATGGTAGCGAAGCAGGCGAATGTGGTGATAATTTGTAAAAACCTTAGTGATACCTAGTTTTCTTTAGCATTACCATCTTCAAGTCCTTCAAGTTTGTCGCGAGAATAAATCTTACCTTGGCGATAAATTCAAGCATTCCTTCGACAAGTATTTGAAAGGGCATATATTTTGTTTGCATACGCCCGGAAATTAAATGAAGTAGAAATTCGAATTAAATGAAATAAGATTGTGTTGCTGTACACTTATTAACCCTGTATATGAAGTGGAGTAAAACGAACTAGTTTTAAAGTCAGTTAAAATCGCGGAGGCGCCTGAGACGAGTTGAGTAATATTTTTAATTGGAGCTCAAATTATAAACTGCAAACTCGTCCGATATCCAATAAATTCCTTTTATGCTGGGATCGAGATTTTAGGCTCAGATTTTTGTAATTGTGGTACTTTGGTCCTATAGAAAAAGTTTGGTTTAAGAAGTCAGTTACATATATTGATCATAGGGAACCGATTTGGACATAAAAAGGAAATTCGACCGGATTTTCAAAATTTCCTCTAGTTCTTCGAACACCATTCAGCTGTGTTTAAAGGAAAATGCCCTCAAAGGAATATATTATGATTCAGGCATTTTAATGTTATGGTCGAATTTGAGTTTGGTTTGTATGGGCCAATGAAAATTCCCTCAAATTAACGATCCGATTCAAAATTTTACCAAATATTAGAGGAATTCAGCCAACTCGTAGAATCCTCATCGGATTGCGTGGTTATAAATCTTAAGCTTTTAAGTTATCGAGAAATCTGATTGTGATCTGTAAGTCCTTGAGGTTTTTCAAGTCATCATTTCCGGGGTCAAAAGTCATGGGTAGGACATCCATGGTGCGATAGAGCAGCAATTAATTGTAACTGTGGTATTTCTTAGGCCATTTATTAGCCAGTCACCTGATTAATTTGCTCGTACCGATGTATTCTTAATACACTAATTATTCAATACACTTGTCTAGTTAGGAATGCTGAATATCTACATGGATTGTCATATCAGTCTAAGCCAAAAACTGCAAAAATATTTCTGAATAATTCATTTTGGCCAATGTCCGCTTAATAAAATTTGAAATATGTGTTTGTACGGTAGGTCAAATGGTGGAAATTTGGAGCATATTTCCAATGCATTTTAATAAGGTTAACCTTGTATTTTTAAAATTTATGGCACCGAAAATCTATGCAATGCTCATAAATATTTTGCGGAGGAACGTTTAATTGGATTTGTTGAATCATAGATACCATAGAGATATTAAAAAAAGTTTCACACAATGAAATCACTTTGTAAAAATCTCACCCATTTTCGGTTTAAATGCTGATTCTTCAGGAAAAACTTTAATCATTTTTTTTCTAAGCTGGTGCTGAGGGCGACTTTTTAGTTCCGGTTCGCTCGTGAACTTACGGTTTTTTAGTAGTTCCGTTTATCCATTGTAAGACTCAGTTGACTATATCAATGCCCGATTAAAAAGTTTGTAGCTGTCGACTTAGATTTCTTCTTTAATACAGATTATGACGACAGATTCAGACTCGAATAAGCTGCTGACGTGCATTCGTGAAAGAATTGGTAAGTCTGTGTAATTGTCCTTGCTATTTGTGTCTACGGGATTATCCTGACGTAGCTGCAAGTTTTAGAACGGTGGTCTTTAATCACCGATGTTATTGAGTTAGATTTTGAATTTTATACCAGAGATAACAATGAATGTTTGTATTTTTCTGTTACTGAGTGTTGACTATTAAAGCACCTTGATAATGCCTCGTTGCTTATGTTCCTAATCGTCCAAGTTGAACACAACAGTCGGACCATTCAAGTCAGTCATTTACCATGCAAAACCAAATTGAAAGATCTGGCCAAATATTTCCCAATGGCCATTAATGTCAGATTCCCAGGAAAGAAGATAAAAGGAAATCGCAGGTTGGTTCGTGTTCATTTCTCTTTTTTTTGTTTTCATGCCTGAGTCTTTTTTCTCCACCGTAGATACGCTTTTCTTGAATTTCCATCGGCTACGGCTGCCGAACAAGCCTGTCAAAAAGCCAATTCAGTCAAATTCAAGGGGAAATTGCCAAAATGCGAATTGATATCACAGAAAAGCGACAATGAAAAGTTTAAAAATGTTAATTCCTATCAAATGAAAGACTTCAAACTTCAAAGTCTGAGTATCTCCTGTCTTCCCCGAAGCACAACAGAGGGAGATATTCGAACTCTTTTTCCTAAATTAAGCACCCTCAGCCTTCCAAACCAGGGCTGTGGCAAGACGCTAGGGTAAGATTTTAATTTTCTGTCACATTTCCTCTAATTGCAGTTTTGCGAAGGTAATATTTTCTACTGAAGCCGATGCCTTGAATGCTTTTGAATCTAAGCACGGGATTACCCTCCACGATTCTCCGATCGTTGTCAACTTTTCTCTCAGAAGGAAATCCGGGATTTCCAAATTTGTACTTTTTTTTCCTTTCATTGTTATTGCGGCGTCCGCTATCTCAATATTTCCTGAGGCTTTTTTTGTTTTCAGGCGAAAATGAGGAAAATCAAGCCCGGCAGGGTCCAAGAAGAATTTCAGGTTCTTAAGACTCGAAACTTGGCAATGCGATTTGTAAAAAAAAGAAACAAATCTGTACCGAGAGATTCATAGTAAAGACTGTGTATATAATTAATGCTGCTTTTATTCTATTCCTCCTTACTTACTTGCTCAGCGCATCTTCTGTAGGGTAGCTCATCTCACCTTCTACTAACGAGCTGAGCCCTTCGTTAATAATGAAATCGCTCACTCATGCCACGTTTAATGACAGCCTTTCGTATTTGCATTTATGCTCCCTTGGGCATGGTGTTGGGCCTGCTCAGTTTGGCACAATGGTCAGTGATGTTGAATGCTCTGATTTAAAGTTGGTAGGTTAGATGCTCTATAGCAATTTTCAGAGGCCCGTGTATGACTAAGCCAATGGTTGAAGTCGCTTGTGATGAGGACGTCATGATAATAGCATTACAAATCATTCAATCTTCCAAAACGTCCTCGAGGAAATGAATGAACCCAGCGGACTAAACGATTCAGATTTAGAGCACGAACGACAGCCTAAAATTGCAGGCTACCTTCCATGGAGCCAGTCAATCCAACTGGAGCGACAGAGTTTGTCAGATGCCTTGCAGATAAATACAATCAAACAAGTATAATAGAACAGCATGGAGTTAATGCCGTCTCTAAACTGTTCTCGCTGAGCGGGTGTTATTTTTTCTCTCCCTGGGTTTGAACCATTTTGGGTCTGTCAACGATTTTCTTGCGATAGTGAATGGCTAGGTGGAGAAGTAGTGCCAATTTACGGTCTGAAATTCATTCCTATCGTCTTATATGATGAGGAAAATCTTATCAAGTGTTGCTTGGAGGTGGAGGTACCTTTGTGGATATTCGCAAGTGGCTAAAGTTGGCATTTATATGAGTTGTAACCTGCTGATGTGGTGGTCACATAAGCATCCGACATTTGATGAAACGATTAGTGGGCGTCTAGAGATTAGAGTATTCCAAGAATGGTTAAATGTTTGGTCCTTCGTCTCCGGAAAACTTAATAAAAAAGACTTTTTTCCCCAATCTTGGATTTTGAATTCAAAAAGAACCTAGCTATTTAATATAGTCGGTCGATCATTTGTCAATGTTATGTTGAACACCTCCGTTTGTTAATTGGTCATAATCAGAGGCACTGCGATAAGCTTACTGGAACTCAACTTATCAAATAGGAGCAACGCAAGAAATTGCCGGGACTTACTCATTTGCACTAAGTCACTGATTAGCAGGTAAGATAAGCTTCAAAGTTTAGACATTTAATCAGAATCGTTGTCAAGCCATAATATTACCGATCAGTACGCCGGAACGTAATTCAGGCATCATTAGGATCGAAAATAGGGCATTTTCAGAGCTAACGCGATTCAGGAGACCAATATGGTGGAAGAAATGAAAATCAACCTTGGCTTCTATGGTTCAGGAACATTCAACATCGAGGTCTCGTATTTGGTACGATTCAAAAAACCTCGGCATAAATACTGTGCCACGGAAACCGTGAGTGGAAGAAAATTTTATGTGGATAAGTTCAAATCGAGTGAGATCCAAAAAGCCGATCAAATAATAACGATTCTGGAAGATCTTCGCAGTTGTCCATTCATTGTTCACCTACTCGGTACAATCGGAGACTCAGTAGTGAGTATTGATGTTCATAAAGTCATAATCGACTCTACGTCAACTAATTTAGCGGCGTTGCCGTTTTTTGGTCTTTGATTTCGCCGTTGGTACTAAATGGCACAAAATCTCTAGTGCTCTATCAACACGAGATATACAGAGTTACTTCTATCAGATACTATCAGGTCTTCATGCATGTCATGAACTTGGAATCCTACACCGGGACATTAAACCGATAAACTTGTTGATAGATCATGAAAAGAGGCGAGTTCGGATCAACGGCTGGAAACACGCGGTCTTCCACCATGAAGGAAAGATTTACCTAGATAAACTTCCCTCGTCGCAATACAGAAGTCCAGAACAACTTCTTGGATACGAGGTTTGTAATTGAGGCTTAAAAAAACATTGGTTTTTTCAGAAATATGGCTATGCTATAGATATGTGGTCGGTGGGGTGCATATTTGGAAGTGCGATACTTCGCAGACAGTACGTTTTTGATAAGCTAAACTGCAGAGAACAAATGCTGGAAATCGTGAAAGTTTTGGGTTCGGGAGCGTTGAAAAGCTTCGTTAAGAAGTTCAAAGTTAAATTTGGCCCTCTCAAAAGCAGAGAATTCCGACTAGAAACTGGCGTCAGTTGGAGAACATTTATTTCAAAGGCGAACACAGACGTTGCCAGCGCGGAGGCTATCGACTTATTGAGCAAGTTACTTGCTTTCGATCCTAGTAAACGCCTTTCTGCTGAAGCAGCGTTGCAGCACCCCTACTTCAACTCCTTTCAGGAAAGAGATATCCTATCGGATGGTGCAAGGGATGGGCAGAAGTATTTCAGTTATGAAATACTGAAGCCAGTTACAGGAAGCGCATCCAGAAAAATTTTCGAGGTGGTCGACGAAAGTAATGAAGGCGTATTCGCTATCAAACATGCGAGTAGTCAAAATGTTCAGTCAGTCGAAAATGAGATCAGTGTTTTGAAGAGCCTTAGCGGGTGCCCAAACATTATCCAATTCTATGGAACCGTTCAAAATAAAAGGGTAATTTTATTGATATAATGCAGTATACTTTTCCCACAGATAAAAGATGTGTGCCTCGTGCTGGAGTACGTAGATTCTTGGAGCTGGGAAAGATTATGTGAAGACTTGCAGCTGGAAGACATACAGCATTTTTGTCATCAAATCTTGGTGGCTTTGGATGCTTGTCATAGCCATGGAATTATGCACCGTGACGTAAATCCCAGTAATATTATGTATGACGCTAGGACCAAAAAACTCCGTCTGATCAACTTTGCTCAGGCGCAGTATTATGAGAAGGAAAAGTCGTTCTCTACACAAGAAGGAAATCTTTTATACCGAGCGCCGGAACTGCTACTGAACTACCAGGTTTGTTTATTTTGAAACCTTATATCCTTATCTAGAACTACAACTTTGCCGTTGATATGTGGGCTTTTGGTTGTATACTTGCGAGGGTTGTTCTCCGGCGGAAAGAGATTTTTCAGGGAACGAGGCCAAGAGAACTATTGCTGCACATCGTTCGTGTTCTTGGTAGCAAAAAGCTTTTCAGTTACATCAAAAAGTACAACATCGAGCTCGAAATTGAAAAATCATGTGATTTCGTGGACCATCCCGGCAACAGTTGGTCGTACTACATTTCAGAAGTCAATGACAGTTTTGCTACAGTTGATGCCATCGATTTAATTAGTAGAATACTTGTCTTTGATCATGAACGCCGCCTTACTGCAAAAGAGGCAATGGAACACCCCTTTTTTGACATAATTCATCGACCTCCAACAACACGCTTATAGCTTAAGGTTTCGTTTATGCATTAAAATTGTATTAAACAATGATTGCTAGTATAATGCCTTGTCAAATAACTAAAAGGGAAAAGGGATTGAAGGATAAAGTAGCTCCCAATATGAGATGTTTTGTTAAATTACCCCATTTCGCCTTTTAATATCAATCGGCTTGGAAGAAATGAACTTGCTAGGAATTAGCTATGTACATGGAGATCTGTTAGGTTTGAAAATACTCAACAAGATTTTCAAGAATAAAAGATGAAAAATGGGACTCACGCAGTTACTTCAGAGAAAGGAATGTCAGAGGATTTAATGAAAACCGTAGCTTGTCGAAATGTTCGAATCTAATGCAATGACCTTGAGCAGGACTGATTTATTTAAAATCATTCATTTATAAACTGCAAGATTTCGATCAGTTGACGAAGCAAAACATTACTTTATAACTAATTTCATATTTCTTCAATGCATTTAAGAGCTTAAAAAGAAGCTCTGCTTGGCTAATTATTTGCCATTTATCAAACCTAATGGATCTTTTAGTTCAATTTCCAGTTTTCGCTTCTTTATTTTATTTCATACGAAGCAATTTTGAAGCCAGCTTGATTGGTATCTGTTCGATTCAATTTGATGATACCAAGTTGCGTTCATCAATTTTATGTGACTGGGTTAATAGAGGTTCGAAAAAAAGAAAACTCAGCGGCTATGAACCTTGATTAGGTGTCTAATTCAACCTAGAAGAGCAGAGAATGGAACAACCTACTAATAAAATCTTCAGTAATTGCAAATTAAAAAATCCTACATGCTAATAGTAAGAGTTCACCAAAAGTCATTGCTTGCGTTTTTCTGCTCTCATTAATGGAAATCGTATTGCCGTACAAGTCAAACGGTCCGCAGAATGAATGCCTAAGTAACTAGAAAGAACGAAATAAACTCACCAGCAATGGAGTGGTTTAAACAAGTATGTTTATTATCTTCCGACTATGTGAGGTCCTTTGTTAAGTCATTGATAACTGGTCTGTTGTTAATCTAACAAAATGAACAATGCAAAAAGTCGAATACCAACTCAACTAAGCAAATTATTTGTAAGTCACTATGCTAGGGATGTCCTGCATATAGATAGCTTAAATGATTCGTAGCGTCACCTTGACGTTAGAGCCCCAGGTTACTCGTGTGTTAGCGTTTTCTAAGCTTCTCAAATAAAAATTTACTCTAGCAGGCAAAATAGCTTTTTGTAAAATCTTGTACTCAACCACTTGGTCATATTTTTAATTTTTAAAATATTGAAGGTTAAAATTTAGTAAAAGATCCAACTTTTAATGAGCACTTTCAAATTTAATATTATTTCTATTTGGACTTGTAACGCATGAGGGGCTGTGTGAACCGCCAATTTGGAGATTATTTAAATATGTCTGAGGCGGCCGCGTGGGTCACCTTCCTTCTTTTATTTCACTCTTGTGGAGTTTTATCTTGAAGTTTTTTTGCATTTTTCTTGTAATTAGCATTATACTTCCCAAGAACCTACCGTTACCCGAGGAGGAGACCATCTATGATCACGACAAAAACACGAAAATCGTGATTTCTTACGAATCTGACGAAGAGGGTGAAGTTTACAAGGAAACAAGAGAGTATACCATCCAGCGGGTCAAGTTATCTGCTGCCGCTGCAAAGCGTAAAGAGTGGAAAAAGTATGGAGATGCGAAAAATGATCCACCGGGTCCAAATCCTGCCAATACGTACCCGGGTGACATTGTCAAGATTCAATACCTTACGAATAAACTCGTGAGCCCGCATACATTTTTTTACATTTACAATGTTATTGCATGCTTTCATATATTGCTACCATGGTTTCGCAACTTGGTAATTTTTAAAAATTTCATGCAGTTGGACGCTGGTACCAAAAGCGATGATGATGCGAGTGCAAATAAACCATCAATGCCCATGCAGGCGGTTACCTGTCGAACTTGTGGGGGTGCCCATTTCTCTTCTCACTGTCCCTTCCGAAACGAAATGGAAGCTCTTCGTTCTGTTGTTGACTCCACCGTCGGAGCTGATTCCCACGGCCCTGATGCCATGACGAAGGTAGCCAGTAATCTTTCTACTCTATGGTTTCATCATCCATACTAATATTATGAACGTTACAGGCAGCTGCCCAAGAAATTGCACCTGAACTCAATACCGGACGATACATCCCGCCTTCCTTAAGGGCCGCAGCGGCGGCCGGCGGAATCACGGAGCGTTTACGATCTGACAGCTACTCGATTCGCGTCACCAATCTTCCTGAAGATACTGGTGAAAAGGATTTACGAGAAATCTTCGAACCTTTCGGTCAAATCGTTCGAGTCTACCCGGCTAAAGATAAAAAGACCCAAAAGAGCAGAGTACGTTTTTCATGTTTTATCTTGATTCTGAACTACTTAGCCCTTTAAGACCTGGTCGTCGTAAGTGGTGCGGTCGGGAGCGATAGGGGCTTATATTGATTCAATGGCTGGTACTCAGAGTTCACTGGCTAAGTTTTGCCAGTAGATGCCGTTTCTAAGCTACATTACTCAGTTAACAGGTATCCATTGTTAGAAAATGTACGTAAAGTAATAGCGGGCCATCTTACGCACTCATCGGGAGAGGCCAAATATTTAAAAGGGAGTAGAGTGCGACTCGACTTTCCGGTTCTCATTCTCCCAGATGAAGAAGTGGATGAGTATTTTAGTTGCTACTATTAGTACTTGACGCAACCTCCCACCTGACGTGCAAGTGGCTTAAGTTTCTGTAAATCATTCTTTTCATTTCCCCCACACAGCGGTAGAGTTTTATGCAGCCTGGGTTTGGTTCATGTAAACTTGAAACTCTTTGTTTGGAGGAATTTGAGATGATTTTGTCTTAATATTTTACTTAGTTTCCGTTTTTTTCAGGGGTTTGCGTTCATTTCCTATCGAACAAAAGAGGAAGCCGCTGCCGCTATCTACTCAACCAATGGCATAAAGTACTCCAATCTCATTTTGAAGGTCGATTGGGCCCAGTAAGTAACGCCCTTGAGTAATAAAAATTGTCTCCTTTTACCGCCTCATACCTTTATCGAAAATTGTCCTCTTTTTAGACCCTCAAATAATTGACTTTCCTCTCTTCCAGTGAACAAAGCACTCTTCGGCTTATCTTTATTTGATTTTGATGTTTGTAAACAGCCACCCACCCAAATCCAATATAAATGAGTCTGCTTCATATTTTCGGTTAGTATAATTCTATAATGTGAAGAGCAGCTAAAACAAACATGAGGAATTAGAGTGTAATTCGAGTGCGGTCTGATTGAATTCATACACTGTGTTCGGGGACTTGAGGTGCGGGAGAGGAGGGCTATTAATAGTGCTATTATTTGTACATAAGATCACTCGACGACAGCTGAATTGATGGAGGAGGATGCAAAAGTCAGGAGAGTCAAGGCACTTCTAGGGGGCTCTGGTTGGAGTTGTGCGGTAGATTGTTTTAGTTTAGCGAGTGGTTTCCGGTCCTGTGGTCGTAGGGCGGCCTTCACGCGTAGCTCGTTACCTGGAAGGGTGCGCACAATTATCGTAGTGTTCTGGGGTTGTCAAAGTCAAGGCCGTTCGTAGATTGAAAGTGAACATGTGCCTGGGGCCTACTGGACGCGAATGGTTTCGGTGCGTGAATAAGCGTTGATTTTTTACCAGATATTTGGGAACCACATTCGGGGTGATTATATTACTGTTAAACACCGAGAAAAGATCACTCAGGGTTTAGATAACAAGCGATTTTCTACCAAGGCTGTAGGATCAATTCAACCAAACCTAGCGACAGCTGAGATTTAAGCTCTCGAATCTTATTCAAACTGGTTGCCATGAGCTTTCAGCTGGCCAATTATGACTGTTTCCTTTCAGGCTGGACGAAATAGTGCTTAAATAAGTCCAAAGGGCTTATTGGGGAGGGAGGGGGTGGTGGAATACGTACATTATTTACGGCACAAGTGGGTCCTACGTAGAGATTTGGGCATTTACAATCACCAGTACGAGGAGAGCAGTCACCATTGTTGGCACATTGGCAGGGGTACCTGCAGTTTTCACCGAAGTATTGCCCTGGCTGACAACCTGTTGCCAAAAAAAGACGTAAAATGTAAGCTGATTTATTCTTTCCCCTTGCGAACTATCTGCCATGAACGTGCCACACCAACCAGTGCATGCTAGGGTCTGCGTAAATAATCTAGTTTGCATCTTACGGAGGTCCTTTTCGGACGATTTATAATGTCTAAATGCAATTAAAATGGGCTGTAATGACGACATAATGACAGACGGTACTATTAACGACGACAGAGATATTCGACGACACGAATAATTTTACTGCTAAGGGCCGTCGACCAGATGGAGAGACAAAATGTTTGGCACTAGATGGTGCTGTGGAATGTAGAAGGAAATTGCGAGAATAATTAAATTCAAGTCGCCAAGGCGTCTTCTTACTACGTTCGCAGCTCTCGCCGTATTGACCGATATCACAGAAACATCGACCCGTCTCAAAATGGCACTCCTTGCATCTTTGACAGCGCTGAGCACATTTTTCGCCAAAGAATCCTTTTGGACACACTATTAAAACACAAAATACGATTAATTTTGAGCCAAAAGAGTAGGGAACACATCGTCAGAAAAGAACTGACCTTGATCACATCTATCACCGGTGTAACCAGGCATACAGATGCATCTACCATTGAAAGGATCGCATTCAGTCTGCCCATTCCGAGGACTGAAGCAGGTGCATTTGAATAGACATCCTGGGCCCCACCAACCACGAGGACATCGATGTTGACAAAGGGGGCCGAAGAATCCAGCTGGACAGTAGCAGGCTCCATTCACAGGATTACATTGTCCGCCATTTTGGCAGATACAGACCTGCAATGCGTAAATTCCGGTTAATTTTACTAACCGGATGTAATAAAGCCACAGAAGATAAAAATAAAGGAAAACCCTAGGTTTGAAAGACCAAAGAAGCATGTAATTATTACGAAAATATGTGTGAAAACAGGAGCCTCGCTGAGTGAACGAGGGACCTAAGCAAAATTATTTGAGGTGCTCCTAAAGCTTAAGTGCTTAGCAGATCAGGGATATCATAGAAAATTGTGGATCGCAAAGGTCTTAACAGATGCAAACGGGCGTTTCTGGGTTGAATTCAGGGATTATTTTACTCCTAGGAAGTGACTTGCATCACTTCATCCCGAAGGATCAACACAGAGCGTATCTGTAACAATCCACACCGCGCACAACTCTACTGCTGTTTGGAGAAGTTCTTAGAGAAAGACTCTCTTCGGATATCAAGAGAGGAAGTTATTTCAAGGTCTAGCGAAACTTAAGACAGCTAACAAACATTTGAAACGAATACCTGTGGCTCGAATAGAAAGTGACTGCTGGTCAGTAAGATCCAACGTTAACCTCATTTCTGGGGAGAAATTAAGGCGGAAATGAAAGTTTAATCTGACATTCTAGTATTTTATTGGGCTTTATCCTCTTTTTAGCTATCCGAAATGTTCATATTAGATCGTCTTTAGATAGATCTCTACTACTAACAATTTAAATGCATGGACTCCTTTTCAAGCAAGTTCTGAGATTTTTGAAAATAATCTTCATCCTATTTCGAGCGCCTGATGACTCACCTGAGAGCAGTCAGGTCCAAATCTTCCATCTTTGCAGGAAGTACTACAGTCATCACCTTTCGTTCCCGGTGGGCACGGACATCGACCAGTCTGTGGATGACAGATAAGCATTTCGACAGCGCGTGGCCTCCGTCTGTCCATGGAGACGATTAAATTGCGTGATACGATGCCTTCATCAACATCGTGATCTGGGACAAATGGTCCCAGATTTGAATCCTGTAGCGTGCCCGCACAAATAGGACATTTCGATTCGCATTTGCTACCCCATTTTCCAGGTGGACAAGCTGCCGAAAAATTGAACGAGTTACCTATTCCTTTTTCTCGTGTATGAAACTGCAACTTACTCAACTCGCAGTTTTCCCCATAATAACCAGGATTACAGTCACAAACACCACTGACAGGATCACATGCTTCACCATGAATACAGTGACAGTGAAGTCGGCATCCATCACCGTAGAGTCCATCAGGACATGGTATGTTGCATCGCTCTCCGTAGAAACCTGCCGCAAAGACAAGAAGGTCAGTAAAGGACTTCTAAAGGTGCCCAGTTAATTTGTTTTACTGGGAGAGAGACCTGGTTTGCAAATGCAGACGCCCTTTTCTGGATGACAGCTTCCACCATTGTCACAGTCGCATCGATATTCACACCTGGGTCCGTAGAAACCATCAGAACAGCCTAAAATACACTAATCGCATTAAAACCTGGCACAACATGATCAAAGTGGAACTCATAGGACTGTAGGGGTAGTATCATACAACCAGGATCCGTTTGTTAGTCATCGTACCAATTAGGGCACAATGAAGTTCCTCCATTGTACTTCCGACTTTTCATTACTCAACAATAATCTCCCAGCATGAATGATGAACTTAGGTATATAAAGATGTGTAAAGATGTGTGTTCATTCGGTATGAGCTTCTCTTAGAAATTGAACGATCTTTACTAGATCAGAAAAATATAAATTGCGGACTCTATATTGGGAAATTGATTCGAAAAATCATGAAGTTTGACTACAATAAGTAACTTCTTGCAATCATTGGGGAGCCAATGTCAAACTCATTTCAAAGAAGAAGAACAGAAATTAAGACAACGTGGTGTGATGTTTTTTCCTTTTTGAACCATTAGAAGTCCCCTGATAGACCGCCAAAATTTCTATAACTGCTAATTTGGACACGTACACTCAATGGACCCATATGACTTACGTCCAACGCAACGTCCGTCTACCAACATCCAGCCTTCTCGACACCGACATTGTCCACTTTCAGGATCACACACAGCGTCCGGTCCAAGTTGCTCCGTACAGCGGCAGGTCCGTTGACAGTCGTTTCCCCATCTTCCAGTAGGACAGTGTTCCTCACAACTCTTTCCGGTCCTTCCTGGTGGACAAGAGCATTCACCGGTCTCGTGATCACAGGGTCGGTGATCAGGACAGTCACATCTATAGTAAAAATGCCTGCTTTTAGATGATTTCCAAGGTTACAGTGGACATAAGACGAATACGTACCGGAGACGACAATTCTTTCCATAGGTGCCCCGGGGACAGGGTTTTTCACATTCACGACCGGTCCATCCTGGAGGACATGTACACAGACCGCTGATGGGATCACAAGTAGCCGCGGGATGTCGGCACTCACAGACTTGAGTGCAGTTCTTGCCATAATACCCGCGGTCACATTCTTTGGTTGGAAAAGTGGTAATTTACATAGATGTCGCTAGATAAAGTAGAGCGATTTCGAGAAATTACTTTTGTGACAGCCATCCCCAGTGAAACCAGGCGGACACTGACACTGTCCGGTGAATCTATCGCATTCAATACTGTCACCACATCGGCAAACATTAATACAACCTTCTCCCCAGCGACCCTTTGGACAAGCCTGCTCACACATCTCACCAAACCATCCAGCTGGGCAATTGCAAGTTCCGTCAACGGGGTTGCAAGTAGCTCCACGGAGACAGACACATGTCTGACGACAACTCTCACCCCATCTCCCTCGGGGGCAGGGAGTATCACATCGACGACCGCTTCGACCTGGAGGGCATTGGCATTCTCCACTCACTTTATCGCAGAGGATTCCAGCGGCGTCCGAGGCGCAGTCGCAGAGACTCTCACAATTTTGACCGTACATCCCATCCGGGCAGGGAAGACGACAGTCATTACTAGTCCAGCCTTAATAAAATACAGTGGGAAAAGTTTCCTTTCATCAAAATAAATGGTGACTGGACGATTAAGAGTATAGTTAGAAAAGTATCAGTTTTAGTTGAAGTCTGAAGATGAAAATCGGCTGGTGAACAGAAAAAGGTCCAAATAAAACTAACAAGCCAGTAGATTGATCCGAATGTACACATTCCAGATAGAACGCTAAGAGAGAAGTCCAAAACGAGGTCAAAAGAGAATGTCTGTAAATGCTGACTTCATGCGATGGAGAATTACTGTTCTAATGGAAGATCCTTTTAACCCTAATCCTCTTCCCATCTGTGAATGATACTATTAGATTTCTCACGCTTTCAATAAAGTTAAAGTAGTCGAATAAAGAATACTGTGAGGAGAAGACAATCTTACCCGGAGCACAGATACATTTTCCAGTGATGTGGTTGCATTCAGCACCATTATGACAGTTACAGATATGTTGACAATCATCGCCATAGTATCCTGCAGGGCAAGGCAGATCGCAGTTCATGTTATGCCATCCTGGATCACATTCACAGGCTCCCGATCTGTGATCACATTTACCGTGGACACACGAGCATGTTGACTCACAATTTTGACCATACTTCCCTCTTGGACAGGCTAAAAAAATCAGAGATATTGGTTAATAAACTGTTAAAAAGGAAGAATGACGAAAAGGGGATTGACTCACGTTGATCGCAGTTGTGACCGATATAGCCCGGCGAACAGATACAATTACCAGTGTCTTTATCACACTCCAAACCGTTTTTGCACTCACATTTCCTCTCACAACTTTGACCCCAACGACCTGGAGGACACACTGAAAGAGAAATCAATCATTTTATACTTGATTTAAAAAGCGCACAAGCATTCTAATGCGTGGGAAATCAAAGTAAATGCGAAAGATCTGAGAGCAAAAATAGGGAGAATGCACCAGGAGCAGACACCCTTACCGAAATCCTTCCTATGATCTAATTAATACAAGAACATTTTGGTGTATTTAAGCGTTAGTTATGCAGGACCACGAACTTTAAAAGGAATAGGAAATAGTTTAATAAATTACCTGGTTGAACTTGAATGTCTGGGACAGGATCGTTTTCTAAAATCAAAACAATTAAGATGATGCAGATTGACTAAATGGTATCTAAGCGGATTGACCGTCTAACATGTGATTTGACTATTTTGAAATGTTATGGCAAGAACCGTTAGTTCCTCCCAAATTAACGCTTTTTATGCATTTACTTGGAATCGTCAGAGTCGCTGTTAAACCTAGTATAAGTCTTCGAAGGGAAGGTGAGATGAGAAATTTTCAATTTCTAGCAAGAAGTCATACACAGTGGATCGAATAGATATGGACTGACTGTAATGTTGGGAAAGGTGGCCTTGAGAAGGATAAGTGATGTAGTGGTGGGCATGTCTGGTCCAGTGTGGAGCGTGATTAGTGTATTTCGAAAGTCCAAAGTGAAGGCCAAAAGGCGTCCTTCAATGAGCAAGGTCGAAACTCTTCAAATAGGAGATGGAAAAGCGAAATTCTCACAAATGAATGAAAGCAATCACTTCCTAAAAACTTATTCCTGAATATTGCATCATCCTAAGTGTGTTTTCATGGCAGGCCCTACTGATGGACTAAATACGTTCCAAAAATGCACGAACTAAAGCGAATTTTATTTAATGTGCTGCAAATATTAACTGCCCTAGCCAGTTTGGTGGATAATCTGTACCACAAAACTCACGAATGTTGCACGTTTTGCCTTTGCTTCCGTCCGCACAAAAGCAGGTTCCATCAACAGGGTCACAATTGAATCCCATCGGTCCACATTCGCAAGACTTCGAACAGTCTTCGCCATATTTACCGGAAGGGCAGGCTGAAACATCCCAATTTCATCAACTATTAGGAAACTCTCCTCAAGGGTATAAACAAGCTGTTCAAATACACAAATAATAAGTCAGAATTTGCCATCTTTTGTAAAAAAAATATACAGAAAATAAAGGGGGCATGTCTTGTTGGCGTCAGTTGTCGGACAAATCGGAGAGTGATTAAGCTAGCTCCGCTGCGCACAATATGTTATGCAACTTGCTTGGATGTTCGAGAATGCCAAAACTCTTGTTCTTGTTGGCTTGACACATTGGTGTGATGGGAGTGCCTTCAACGACGGATGATTCGGCGATGTATTTAGAAAAATAGCCTACTGGAAATGGTTCAAGTATATATGATGGAAAAGGGTTGATTCTTGTGTACCGGATGTCTTGCGTATTTAGCCAAATCCTACTAAATGAAGGGCAGTTTGACTCACATTTGTCACAATTGGGTCCCCAACTTCCCGCAGGGCAAGAAACGATACATATTCCAGTCTCTGGGTCACATCCCTTAGAACATTCTTCACATTTTTCTGAACAATCTTGTCCGTAAAACCCGAAACCACAACGCTTGGAACAGTCAGCGGAATAGTATCCTGGCTTGCAGCGACACTCACCGGTCTAAAACATATGAGAATGTACTCGATCGACTGAGTTGGACACGAAACATCAGGAATGGGAGAAAACAGGATCGTGTTAGGTTGCTATCTGGAAAAAATTGGAACTCGATCAACTTGGGAAGATCCAAAAGGTTATTGACAGTGAAAAACATCTCATTCTTAGCTTTGTCCAGTTCCTAGGTAAAAGATAATTCTACCGCTTGACGATCGGAATCAAGATGTATTATGCAATGAACGTCAGCTATTGGAAAAAATAAATGTCAGTTAAATTTTTCGTTGTCTATCTGAGTGGATTCACAGCAATTTATAGAAATTATACCTCAAAAAATTGACTTGGAATTCGACAGAAGTGCTGACAGGTTTGAAATTTCTAGAATCTAATGATCCACAGCACTGGAATTTCGGCCAAATAACTAGTTTTGGGAATCGGAACCAGTGTGTGGAGACATAAAAGAAGTGATCTCACCCAGTGATGACCAGTGTTGGAGACTTACGTGCAATGGTACCAGTAATAACGCATAACCACTATGCAGTCACGGTCGCTTAGGTGGAAGCTATGAACGGCTTGTACAAAAGTGCTTTGTTACATTGAAAATGAAGTTGGATTTGTCTTGCCACTACTTCCGAACCACGTGATTTTTTAATTGTAAGGTTTTCACAATAAAAACTATCTACCTTGATTCCGAGCAACGGCAGCCAGAAACAAGATTAGCTACTTCAAGTTCCTTCCGTCGAAGACGCGAGTAAGATCAGCCTCGCACTTTACATAATAAACGAATTGGAGGGCCATGTCAGCACCTGCGTTTTCCCAACACTCTGAGCAACCAACCAATCAACGCATCGCTATTATCTCAAGAACGCTTAGCAAGAGAGTTTCTTGAGGCTGTCTCACTGGCGATTCGTTTGTAAATTCTTCTAATCCAGAACAGAGATAATTATAATATTTAATTTCACAACATTAACAAGATATTTCGCGGTGATATTCTGGAATGTTTTGATGATTTGGTTTATTATCAAAGAGTGTCTTTAAATTCAATATAATCAGCACTAACCATGGATTGAGGTAGCAGAATCTAGATGAAGACATATTTAAAATCGGAGTTCAAAGCATATTCGTCAAATATTAATGTGCAGCTCACCTCAGGATCACAGTTTCTGTAATTACTATTAGGGTTGGAGCAGATTGCCGGACAAGCTTCAGAGCACATTTCTCCAAACGTGCCTTCTGGGCAAGTGATATGACAAGATGCTCCGTATTTCCCGGGAGCACAGGCGCAAGCCCCAGTTTTTGAATGGCAGTATCCAGTGGAACATTTTTTGGGACATTGCTTGTCGCAGTCTGGTCCCCAGAACCCCGGGGGGCAGCCAATTTTCTCACACCGTCTTCCGTATCGGCCCGGAGGACACTGACATGCACCCGTCACTGGGTTGCAACTCTCAGTTAGACATTCACACGTACGGATGCAATCCGCACCCCAAGTTCCCTAAAAATGATGTTTGATAGAATTAAATAGAATTAAATTTTTTTTGAAATAAGTCTCAAAAATTGCTTCAAACTATCTGAAGCAAATTATCTTGATTCGACGAACCCTCCTAGAAAGCCTGCCACAACGCGATTTTCTCTCGTAAATTTAAATATCTCTTTGAAGGGATGTAAGTTCCAGGCACTCGATAACTAAAACCCCTATCGTTTCCGATCGCGCTATCGTTCTCCCTCAATTTATGCTGAAAGCTCTATAAGTAGCATCTGTCTCTTCAGCTAGTGCTATTTAAAAAGATATTTGCAAATGAAAAACATCTTAAATGATCTCACAAGTATTCGACTTAAATGACTGCCACCCAGTTAATTTTAATACTAAATTCAGTCATGACAAAGGCATGATTTACATGATTATTTAGAGCCGATTTACAGATATATTTTAAGAAACAAATCCGGTTTTTATGAGATTTATGAACTCACAAGAGGGCACGGTTTATCACAGACAGTTCCCAGGTATCCTGGTGGACACTTACAGCCCTGTCCATCGTTTCGACATAGGGCTCCGTTTTGACAATCTGAACAGGATAACTCGCAGCGAGACCCAAACCTGCCTTTGGGACAAATTTCTATAATGAATGCGAAAATTCCTGAGTGTCGATTAGTGCGATTTGAATGCATTGCAACTGGAATGTACAGATATCACAAATGAAAGGGGCTTTTCAGTTCGCAGCATTAGGAGACTTCCTTCAATAATGGATAGCTAACAGTTTTCGTGAAAATGAAAGGGACTTTTGCAGGATAAAGTAGAATTTTATGCTTTAAGGGGAAATGAGATGGTGTGACAACGAGGAAATATGAAAAACGACAACGAATACCTGGGAAATCGGGGGTATCTACTTCGTGATAAGCGTCTCCCATCATCACTGAGTCAAGACAAATTGCAAAATGAAAGTAAAGGTTAGTTTATTTGTGCTCCCAGTACAAGAGCTATTCTAAAGTGCCACTTGTACAGTTGATGGAAGAGTGTTCCCTCAAGTTAAAGATATCATAAGGTTTCATTGTTGTGTTCTGATAAAACTAAATTTTGAACAGTTTATAAAGTAGAGAAGCAGGTTAATATAAGCTATACATTCTTAAAGGGTCCAAAAAAACATTTCAGACAAAATGCAGGACTCATTCCCATCAAATTTGTGGCTGTTTGCTAAATGACATGACATTGGAGTAAGTAGGCAAATTTAATAAATTTCAGTGGACTTTTTGAATTTAAGTTGGTAATAATATCCTCATTATAAAAATGACTATGCAATTCATTTTAAGTTCCTTCTGTTTGAGTTTCTAAATAAACCAATTTTGAATCAAAAATTATTCAGCTAATAAGCTTAAGATTAATTTTGATTCAAATTGAAATTACGAAAAGACTTCGTATTTAACAATATTTGCCTTGATCTGCTATTCGAAACAAGTTTTCTTTCTTGTTTATACTTCGGGTGTCGTGTAGTACCCTGTGGCAAGGCCCTACGAAATTGCTGATTCAGTTGTGACTCAGTTAAGTTTGCCTTTGCAAAAATTTGGCGATTTTGAATTCAATTTTAAGCGTTTAAAGCAAACATTTGACTGAAATAAAGCCATTTCAAACCGTCAATGAGATGCAAAACAGGCATTTTAATTAGAAGGCTCAGTTTGAAGAAATCATACAGCACTCACTTTCTGAAATATCGCCACTTATGCTGCCGCTGTTTCCAATACTTCCATAACTTATTGGCTTCCAGACTCCCCCCAAGGGTCGACTATCATCGCCAGCGTAATTTGAGCCTGAACCAGGAAATTCAATGCAAAATCAAATCTGAAAACCAGATAAGATGAACACTCGGATACTTACGAATGCAGGTTCTACCATCCTGAGCGAGTTCTTCTCCTAACTGACAAATACAAATGTAACTTCCGGGAGTATTGATGCACTTTCCAGAGCATCCACCGTTGTTGTTGAGGCACTCGTCAACATCTAGATGGAAATCAATTTCACAATTACTACTTTACTAAAGATTGCCGAGTGGGACTTATTGTTTAATGGAAGTCACCAATGCAGGAGAATCCGTCCACCGACAATCGATAACCTTCATCACATGCACAGCGGTATCCACCTATCTCATTGATGCATCTTGACGAAACTCCGCGACATTTCGCCTCATTAGTAGCACATTCGTCGCGATCTATCAAAGTTAATACAAAAAGAAGTCAGGATAATATAAAGCTGATGCGAAACAGAGCTTAAATTATTGAAGGATTTTCCGCTGGAAGAAGAGTCCTTGGACTGATGCAGTTCCAAAAAATCAGTCGCTAGAGAAAAATGTGACATCTCGATGCAAAAGAAACACTATTTGTGCTAGACTGTTTGCTGCGAGACCGTTTAAGACCTGCAAAGTCTAAGTTTGGTCAAAACTGCATCTTGAAGATTGCTATCTATAAATCCAATCTAAAAAGGGGATTCATTTTTTTCCAACCTGCTCAGCATGTTAGGCTGATGCCCTCTTGCTGTTCGAAGTATCTAGAATGGCAGTCAAAGAATGACATTTTTTTCATTACCTTAACGATACATATTATATCGTTAGTTAATACACGAGTTCGACTTCCATCCATAACTCATGGATTCAAATCACTCAAACAACGCTCTCTTACTGATCAATTTGTGCTGTGTAGAACAGCAGAGGATCAAACTTAAGCAATGAGCAGGGTAAGTTTGTCCTTCTCTCCGGTACCGAAAAGATTGAGGATTTACCTGTGTGATGTATGAGATTAAATGGGATAAAGTCATATGGTAAATGTACGGTTGCAGAGAATCTCGTTAAGTCAATGGCACTTCTCGACTAATTGATGTATGTTGTTTCTTAAAAGCGAAAGTTTTTGGAGTTCTAGGCCAGAAACATCCTCCATATTCGTCGAAAAATTCCGAATTAAGAATTTGAAACTTTAGACTGCCTTTAACCAAGTTACCAGAATTATTATTTGGTGATGTTGAAGATATTAAACTAAAAAGGTCTTACAGTTCTAGAATGGTGCTTTCAGCTGAGTTTTGAGTCAGTCTGCGGAAAATATAGTCTCGGTTATATTTGGCTGATCAGGTCACAACGAGATCTTACTCATGTTCGGACCTGTTCGTTTCCACACAGGCTTTCATCTAAATTGGTTAAAACTGCGGCGTTTGCCTCTGCTCTTTACTGGCATGAAAACTAATGCTGACGAAAGTCCAAGTTAAAGCTGAGAAATCAAGCTTCTTGGAAGTTCTCACTTAAATTTGAATTATTTGTCGCAGCTATTTTGTGAAAATAAGCACGGAACTTTAAACCACGAGCAAGATTCTAACTTTCAGAACCAAGATTGTAATAGCCCACTACTAAGTCATTCAGCGTTTTACGAACATAAAAACCCTGTGGATGGCATCATGAAATACGATTTTGGTTTGTGCTTCCCTATTATAATACGGATAAACTGCATGACTGTACAATATAAATGAAACGCAAATAAAATCCGCTTTTGCAGAGATTTTCTTCTGCGCTTCAAACCGTTAAGAATATCTAGATATGTCATAAATACTTATTCCGCTATCGGTTTAAGCATGTACAATTTTCATGCTCATGAGCAATAATGTGTGACGTATTGGCTCAAAATGCTTTATACGTTGAATTCTTCAATTTATTTTGGAATTGACAGGCTGAGGCTCCAGTTGAGCGACATTCAATTTCTATTGCTCTGGTTGAAGATAAGGCTATCATTTTAGAAGTTGTTTTGTTGTCGATCCTAGACTTTGTGAATTCAATGGTTTCTTGACGATGAAATCATGTTTTCGGTTGAAACTACACAAATATGAAGCGGTTCTAAAAATATATGATAAATGTTCGTTGCCGTAAGATGTTTTGCTAGACTTGCCATATTAGGCCTGGCAATCATCCAAGAATTTCATTTGTGCAAGTAGAGAGAAGCCAATTGCGAAATTTTCCAATTTAACTTCCCAGAAAGTAATAAATTTTTTCATTCTTCTCATTTAATTAATTACACCCAAGTCAGCAAACAGGGGAGTACCATCAAAAGATGAAACCATCTGTGACATTTCTTCGCACAGGAGGGGCAGGGTTTATTGTGCTAAACTATTGTCTAGCATAATCCCAACAGAACAATAAAATGAAGTCCTTTGCAAGGCCGGACTTGCCATTTTGCGAGCTAGTATTCTGTTTGAGACTCATCAACCTGGTTGAACATAAAAGATGTGTACCTGGCCTGGTAGGTGCAAGCAGCTGATCACTAAAGTCCGTAAGCCAAATCAAAGGCGATTTAATCCAACCAGACAGCCGAGCTTTCTAACAAAAAGTTGAAATCACCATGAATATTTTAAAAGCAAGGTATCTGAGCTACTTCTACGTTAAGACCAGAAATACCTTCTTTCAAGTTCGTCGATTCTGTAAATAGTTCAGTAAAATTGAACTTATTATTTTCCTTTCAAACGGCATCAGTTTGTAAGAAGCTGAATCGGTGAACAATAAGGCTGAAGTAATCGTTGGAAGGGTATAAACCATGAAAACATACTGTGGTACCGATAGATGACTGGTTGTATCAGGGAGAAAGGTGATCCTAAGATACTTCTATCTAATGATTAGCTTTCCTTTCCTAAGCCCTGTTTTTCGTCTCATAGACAATTTTTTATTTCGAAAAACAATATTTTACAGTTTCTTCAAAAGATTATAGTCAAACTTTGAGAATCATATGTACCCACAGGTCCTTCAATCTCTCACTTAATAGAATGAAGTAGTAGTAATAACCTACTTATTTTCGCCATGAGTAAACCCCAGCCGCTCAGTCGAAACTGAATATAATATTTAGATTGAGAGCATAAATTTAAGAAATCTATTTCACTCGGTTGTTGCATAGGCATCAAAGTTGAAAAGAGCCCTAATTTCAAGAAAGAGATCTCAACCACGGTACTCATATGATTCACACCAGAGCTTCCGGCGTCACTTTGAAGAACGACAAGAAATGCCGGCAAGAAGCAGACGATATGCAATTAACTACTTCACTGAGACAACCAGCTCGCTAGTAGAGTTTAGTTTTTACGACTGCATCAGATCAGAAAAATAGTAAGACGCAACAACTGAAAATGGCGTTGTCCAGCATTATATCACTGACGTTTTGGATTAAATTCAGAGATACGGCTTCCTCATTCATCAGGAACAGAAAAGTGGCTTGAAAAATATTTTGAATGGCTCACTGTAAGGGGTCAGTAGAATGAATTAGTGGCACACTCTTTAATCACATAATTACGATTTCATGCTCACATGAAAATAAACAGGAATGGGAATTTAAGTGTGAATGACTACCTTCACAAGTTCTTCCATCAGCTTGTAGATCAAAGCCAGGATTGCAGGCGCATTCAGCAGTCCGAGAATTCGTTCGAATGCATTTCTGGGTACACCCACCGTTTCCATTTTCGCAAGGATCCGAGACCTCCAAAACGACTCCTGGAAAGAAGCACACAGCACAATCTCAAATCAACATCTACTTTATTGAAACTCTAACATGGAAATTAGCCTCTAATATGATAAGACGTCAGATAATGACTTGATGCCTATCCACTGTAGCTCTCACATAAATCAGATCAAGGAACTAGCTTTTGCGTTTCAGTATTTCAATGCTTCAAAACACACTAACATATTAATAACGAAATTCAGTCTATTATCGCCTACCAAAGCAATTCAATCTCATTATTAGCAGTCAACAAACAATCTGTTGTGATCAATCACTTTCCTGCAACTCAGGTGAAGAAAATTGCATCGGAAATGAGATGCTGCTCATAGAATGCAAAATGAGACTGAAACACTCGTGTTAAAATACATGGAAATTACACATATGAACAAGTTCTTAGATAGAGTGTTAAATGTCCAGACCTGATAGCGAACAGTTCTTCGAGAAGCCTGAAAATAAAGAGGGTTTCAGCTGACAAAACTATACAAAAACTGGAGAACTTGCAAATTAGAAAGAGATAATTTGGATGCTTGACGTATGAATGTGCCAGCCTCACGGTGGCTCCTAAATAAATCAGACTGCTATCTCAACATGAAGAGCCTGAGACTGTTTTACATTCAGAGGAAAAAGGACCTCATCCATGCGGACGTTCCATCAAAACTAGTCAGATTCACATTTTTTCGGATTGATAGGCTCTGAAGTTCAGGCTCTCTTAGATTCACTCTTGATCCTCCCGAGGTGATGAGAGTTAGGCAGGGTGCATATCTGGTAGGGCTACTCATAATTCTAAGGATGCCGGATTCAACGTATTTAGTGCTCAAGCGTTTGAAAGTATTCAAGTCACTATTCATGGCTGTCATACCGATTAAGTGATAAATTCGTAGTCGATGGGATGAAGGGATGATTAAAGGATACAATTCGAGAATGGAAGAACCGATCTTTCAGAGAGGTTGGCCAGCCGTTGCAAATGAGTGCGTCCCCGGCGAAATGAGATGATTACAATACGTTTTTTCCTATCAAAAGCTTGGTTGAGCACGTGTGTAATGAGACAAACTATGACGACCTCATTGACCTTCTACTCATTCGATCATGTTTTGATGCATTTATTGGGAAAGTTGGAAAACAGCACTAGAACCGCGAAATTGAACCTGTCTGTAAAACGAAATAGAAAAGGAATTACCTATTTTTCCTCAGACATTACTTCAATCTGCTTGCATACATGAAGGAAATCATCCATCTTATTACATTTAAATGGCTACAGAAAGCGCATTTTAAGTACATTTATTATACATCAAAGTACCATTAAGTTGACCATCAACTTCTGAATGAGTGCGGAAAGTTGACTCCTCTCTGGTTTTTCATTCTTGCCCTTCTTTCTCTCAGATTAATTTATAACATACATTATTTTTGAAAACGGGTATAAATTTTCCGGATAAATGGAAGTTATCGTATGATCAAAGGCAAAGGCAGTTCCTTCTCTCTTTCTGCAATTGACATGCCAACAACAAATGTTACTGCAACAGTCCTGACTGAGATGAAAGAGGTACTAAAATTAAGTTTACTTAAAAGTGAATCTTTTGAACTATATCAGAACCAATTAATTGAAAGGGATGGTAAATTAGGCACTAGATTCGATTGGCCAAAAATGATTCGTTTATAGACCACCCTAGGGCCAGGGATTCTACTTTTTCATAACAAAGGTCGTGAGAAAATGTCCTTCACAATATCAGTCCAATGTGCGAATGTGGGCCTTATGACCAGATTTTTTTTTATTTTTTTTTCAAAATAATGGGCGTTTTCTCCCCAAATCTCGAGCAGAAAGGTTACAAGTTCAGCCACTGACTTTTTCATTATATGACTGTACCATCCTAATTATTCCTCCTAGGAAGAAAAGATTACAGAGGCCATTGTTAGTTACTAGTGTAGTAGGCCCTAAACTCCTAATAATTTGAACGCATAAAGACTAGGATATGATGATTTTTTCTCCTCAATAGGATGATTCCTTGCATCGTTGAATATCAGTTACATTCGAAAGATGTGTGAGAAAGGGCGCAATAGGAACGAATACTCACGGTCAGCTAATTATCACAAATGGAGATGAAAAGTTATTGAAAGGATTTTTGTCAGAAACCCATTCAGCCCCCCCCCCCCCCCCCCCCTAAAGTATACTTGCCAAATCTAAATTCACATCAAGACTAATTCAGACAGGATTAGATCGTAACATGCAATGAAACTGACAAAAAAATGAGGACAAGCCAATTTTTAATTGGAAAAATAGTTCCAATCAGATCATATAAAATCGGTAAACGATTGATAAAGAGGCATAAATGGACAAGAAAAGTGGAATAAAAGGTAGGTAAAAAATGTTAGACGAGAAGCAAACGTCTTTTAGGATCCGCGGGTTTCTCCTATCACCATGATCCTTCTAACCGTTTCCTTGCGTTTCGAGTTAACAGCTTTCATTTAGGCTGAGCCTATACAACGTCTCCTTGGGTACCTGGTCTCTACTTATTGCACGCTATTTACTGAGAGAGAGCCCCCTTCCATTAGCTCTGTTCTTCGAGTTATTCGACTTCTGAGACTAGTCTTTCGCTCAAGTAAATGTCATATATCGTGGTCGTGATGTATTTCTGCTTACGAACCAATCCAAATTTAAGTATCTTCCACACGCCATATGCTTGGGTGAATGCCAAATTAAATTTTTCTATTTATAAACTTAAATACGGAATGAGTAGTAATTATTTCACCAGCGTTTAGTGGATTTTGTTTGGAAGAGCCATTTCCACCAAACTGCTTTGGACTTTCACATAAATAAAAACTATACTCCAGTATAAATGTTCTCTCACAGTCTCTGGGTGGTACAGAGTCACTAATGGCGAGAATTACAGTAAGTTAAGAGCTTTTCGATCGGGGCTCACCACCCGCTCATCCGACCATTTGAACTAGTTGTTGGTGGTGGTCTGATAAACCCGTTTGCCTAAGCCTTGCTTTATCGCTACAATATTGCTTCATGTTGCTTTACCAAATCCTTTAAACATCCCGATTTTATTATTATAGTATCGGCTTGATCCATCACTAGATTCGCTGTGCAAAAGCCAAGTCATCATGCGACAACGAAAAGATTAATTGCGATAGTTATTTTATCTTGATGAAACCAAGACCGCACAGATAGAATGAGTTAATTACAACAACTATAATGAATTATTCACGAGTGAATACGCCACCACCGACACACTGGAAACAATGCAATTAAGCCCGGTTAATGGGTTTTCATAAAATTCTTTAAAGGAATGGTTATTTGAAGACCAATATAGCAACCAAACGACCAGAATACTGAATGGTCTGCTACAATATGAGATTCATCCACAATTCATGATTAATTTATTAGAAATATTAAAAAGAAATGGTGAGTGGATTGTAGTTGTTACCGTGGTTCGCTGGTTCGTTGTTCGCAAATACTGTTTGGACTAGTATAGGATCAGTTACTAATATTCGAATACTTCAGATGCTTGCAAATTCAAGTATTTTTGCCTTTAAAGTTCCATTGGAAAGAGACAAATAAGCTCAATTTCGTGGTGCATTTCAGTTGACAGCCAAAGTCCAGGTGAAAGACCTTGCAATTGAGGTAACTGAGATGTCGAAGGTGATCGACTCCATGTCAGATAATACCAGCTTGAGAAAAAGACAGAGGCTATATTTGAACACAGTGTCGAGGACGGATGAGGTGCTACTGCGAAGTGGAACTGAAATAGAGATGCTACCAATACGACGAAACCATGCCAGAGAAGCGTCCAGTGGATCGAAGAGTTCGATAAACGCTTTTACTGATTTCCGTATTAACTGTTGTTGTAAAAGTTATTTGTACTTCTTTTGTACTCCAATAAGTCTTTGGGACTTGCCCAAGTGGATAGGGAGTAAATAAATAAAAAATGTCTTTTGATCTTATGACCTCATTGTTGTGACATCAGCCCCCAAGCTACATAGAGTTTGGTAGTTAATGAAGGCGTCCCAGTTAGCTTATTGGTGCGTCGATTTTTTTGGTTCGGCCAGCCTTGGAACGGTTTCTAGTTTGGCACCTAGAGAGAGGTGCAAGCAAGTAGTCTTAATCAAAAGAGCATCGAGTTTTTGGTTGTTCGGTGATCTGGGAGCCGACAAAAATCACAGAAGACAGTGGTGAACGTTCTCAGATAAATCAAATCTCTAGACAATCCTAACAGCAACCATGTTCTGTGGACCGTTGGGTTTAGCTGGACGACGTCCTAATGGCAGACCTTCTTAGTGAATTATTTTCTTTTAATCCCCTTTTTCAGCACCTCTTCATGTCGACCAAATTTTCATTACACTGGTTGATTAAGCCATTAGTCAAAAAGGAAAGGATTCTATTGCTACTATGATCAAAGAAGTATTACAATAACTTTCAGTCAAAGGTATACTCAACCAGAATAGAGAATGAATTTCCAAGCTGAACCTTCGCGAATTATTAAATAAACATCTTTTATGTCTTCTCCTCCCATGATTAAGAATTCTATAATTCATAGCATGCAGCAAATCACTCCATCCTCTTTTCACCTAATTTTAATAATTTTGCAAAAGTATATAATTCAGAAAATCGGCAAAAGTTGGCGGTTGCCTCCAATTCAGCTAAACTAGGCTTTAGCACTACTGATAGCAATCCGTTCAATACTAGACATTTTATGGAACCGTGGGTTAAAAAAAATAAAGCTATGGTGAAACAGAATTGCGGTTAAGCTCATTAACATTTAGGAATGTATCTTCTTACTCCGTGAGTCTGTGCTGTCCTTAACCATCTTGTGTATAAATACCCGAATCTGTCTATGTCTCCATTACAAAAAAAATAATTGTCTCCTAAATACCGACTTATAGCAAATGTAAGTAAAATTTTCAAAGTTAGCACATTTTAGCTTTCTTCTTTTTATTACAAATCCGAATATTTTCAATCCCTTAATGAAGTGAGTAAAAAGACATCTCGGATCCTTTCATAATGGGTTTGTATACCACAAGTCAATCGGCTTAGGCCAATTGCGGATGCGCACCACCATGTTTCTGATCTAGTGATGCTTACGCGATTCTCACTACCCTTTTCGTGTTAAGTCCGAAAGTTTCTATCCATTCATTCATTAGGTTATTAATCAATAAACAAATTCATTCATTTATTCCTTTATTAATTCATTTTCGACTAATCAAATTTCAGTCTAATGCTATTCGTCCCATCCACAGTTTTGAAAATACAAAGCGATTTCCTTCCCTGAAACAAAATCTTGTCGATTTCTAGCAGCAGATAGTGATCCATGTTAATGTTTGTACATAAACACTAGCCTTTCACGAAATAGAAGTCAAATAAACTTGATTGCAGAGAATGGAATTTCGCCTCCTACATAACAAATTAGACGAAAATTCAGAATAGGAAGGCACTAGATACATTTCACCTAAATGAACAAAAAGATCTGCGACAGAGCAGTTCGGCACGAAATAAAACTGGTGCACGTACAATGGTCTATCTAGCCACCTACTTTTTGATCTTAATTTTGTGCGTTTTTTCAGGAAACGATAACGTTCGGTTCGTCAGTTAGCACAATTTCAAATCCAATGGTGAAAATACGTTAACTGAAGTGGCCATCTAAATTGATTATGAATGGGCTTCTAAAGAGTTGACCAAATGAACGACCCTGAATCAAGGGGATTCCAAGAGATCCAGCTGAAAATTTCCTAGGCTGGAGAACCGTATTAGCAGAAGCGAGTAAGTTCCAATCATTTCCCTTCTTTTGGAGACTAACATGATCTGCCCCTACCACCAATCTTGTGGTACAAGACTCCTATTAAAATATTATGCATTAAAACTCTTGGGTGGAATTCAGATTCTGAGGAACGCACTGTTGAGGTGAATGCTGGAAAAGCAAATCAGCCTAGGAGGTGAAGTGGGCATTTCTAAATGGAACTCATCTAACCTTTTTCCGGTACCATTCTCATTGAACTCAAAGTATACAAAGGCAGGGGCTTGAACTTTGACTAAGTACAAACGTATTACAAGCGCTAGTTAGCAACCCGATTAATGATCATCGTAAATGCAAATAAAAGTTCTTGTATTGAAAAAGCTTCCAAGTGAAAGATGTCAAAGTTGATAGACAAACTTTCCACTAAATTTGCATGAAATTTGATAGAAGCTTGTGTTCTACTTTAATGAATTCACTGAGCTTCTCCTTGTGATGGTTCAGTTACAGCATCAAAAACGCTTGGAGTCACTGTCTATTATGACATTCTAAATCCTTGTAAAAATGATTTAACCATTACGTACGGCTTGTGTGACACATTTGTAGGCCCACTGATGACTTAACTTCAGCTTTTTTGTTTAGAAATCACTCCATTTTTTCACCTAGTTAGCGAACCCCTTCAAAATACATTAAACGGTAAGCCGTAATACTGGAAAAAGTGGACCTTCAGTCTGACCGGATTAAGTAAACGGTGCCAAGAAATGCGATGATTAGAGGAAAAATCGAGATAAACAGTTTTGTAAAAGGACCTCTCCATCCATATACATACAAGAGAGAATGTGTTGGTACCGACTGACTTACTATAGCAAGTTCGCCCATCGCTTCCAAGTTGCCAACCTGGATTGCAATCACAACTGAAAGATCCTTCCACGTTTATGCAGCGATGTTGGCACCCTCCGTTATTTTTTTTGCACTCATCGATGTCTACAGTACATAAAAAGATTGCTTACGTTCCTGCTTTTCAAAAACTACGCATTTTAATCAACATAACAAACAAAGGTACAAGGTAAAACCCCCCATATCAAATTTACGACCATTTTAGTGCCATTTTCAATAATGAAGTATCTTACAAACAGCGTGCACCATACTAGTTTATCATAATTTGGCCGTAATAAACCTTTTTCAAAACTACCATACCTTTGAAGCTTTAAAAAAATGAAATACATTTGAGGTCAGCTACTCTAGAGAGCGTTCGAAATGTGATAGGTTAATAAACTGCAACACTGGGAATTTTTAGGAAATAAATATGTTAATAGGTTTGAATACGAGTGAGTTCGCATTTTTTTTTCAGTTGACGTGTTTGTCTAGTTTACAGAGATACGAATGCCCATGTAAATTCAGTGAATTATGTGAAGTTTGCAGACACCCATTTTGGCAATAATGGTCCGTAGTTTTACAAGCTTCCATGTCTTGGTCCCACGATTTCTTTTACGCACTAGTTTAGACAAAGTCCCGCATCAATCCTGCCATTGCAAGCACTGAAAATACATCTAGTCCCCATTTCTTTCTCTTTGGATTCAAGGAAGTATTGATGCTGTAGACAGCATAGGCGGTTATTTTAATGCATCTAAAAGACATTTTTCTGCTCGCACTATAGTATTCCATTCCATTCCTCGAAGATTTACGTTCAGTTATCAAGTTCAGGGTGCTGAACTCTTAGATGCGTATTACGCGGTGGTCCAGACAACCGGGACAATCATCACGCAAGCATTCGGTAATAAACGCTCTTTGTCTCACAAAACGACTAATCGCAAATGCGCATTTGACCCCATTTTCAGCCCCAAAAGCATCTAGTGCAAATGCCAGTTGAAGACAATCTCAGCCTGACTTTGAGGAACTTCATTTGATTTATTGGCCTTTCTTTCACTTCAAGGCATTTTGCCCTTAATAGCTTTTCTTTTTGTCAAAAAGTTTTTATATCATGGTCCTTCGTTTCTTTTGTTGGGCTGTTTAATCTGTCAAAAACTACACATATATTACAGCCAAACAGCAAATACAAAATCTAGCCGGATGACTTCCATTGATGTCTGAACGCTTCTAGCTTTTCCCAATGTCATTTGAAGTAATGATTTTCGTCAATTTTTCGCACTTTGGTGACGCTTTTACTAAGAGACTGACATCTTGCCCTCCCATCGTAGAACTACATATAACCATCAGAAGTGAATATCCAAACTATTGGGTAAATGTTGGTAAGTTTGAACATGAGTCTTCTGATGAGCCGTGATCAGTCCCATGATCAGCATGACACCAATATTTCAAACGACAAAAATCATCCTCGAGTTGAGAACTTAAGAAGTACTTATTCGAAGAAGACTTTAAATCTCTCCGAGATGCGGGGACTAGTCTAACATATTGTAGAGCAGAACAGCAGACAAGAAATATATGTCTTAAAAACTAATTTTCTCTCTTATAAAAAGGGAATTCACTAAAGGAAATAGTGACCGCGGATCTAGATCGCCTGAATTCTCCAGAAGAAGCGCTACCTACTTGCACCTTGAATATAGTGAGCCCTAGGAGCTATCATAATCTTGTTCAGGAAGATACTCTGTCTTCGAGAATCATGGCCTGAACTTTCGTGAAACTTCAACGAGATCTTGTACGAAACTTCGAGGCTAGCGCACAAACGAAGGCTTTGGCTTATGTTTTCCTAATGAATTCGCATGTTCATGCGAGTTTATTTTTCAGTGGAAGTTTGCTCATTATATTCATGTGCGATTGAAATACACTCTCTCAGAAGTCTCTGTATTGCACTTTGCGAAATGATTATTCAGTGATCAGATGAATTTATTGTTCATACAAAATAAAAGACCGCAGCAACCGCAAGTTGGAGCTGCCCCTAAGAGAGGAAGGATGAAAAATAAATTCAGAAAGGCATGTAAAAAGAAGCTACAAGAAAAAAGCAAAAAAAATGAATTCAACAAAGGCTGTACAAAGCAGCCTGAGCAGGCCAGTGAGTTTCCACTTCGCTATTGCTAAACAAAACTGATGACCTGTAAAGTGTTAGACATGTTTGAGATAAATATCCACAACTAGAATGTATCGAGTCACTTGATTATGCTTTTGTTTTGAGCAGGATATTCACCTGCACTCGATCTCTATAAAGGCTTTCGAAAAGTATTTCGTTATAATATCAAGGCCATATCAACCGAACGCTTTAAAATAAGTGCTGCGCACTCCAAAATGAACTGATGTGACCCTAACAATGATGAAAACTTGAAAAAATGTGCCAAAAATTTTTAAAAATTAATTTATAAAATTTTTTGTCTAAACCATAAATTTCAATTCTTATAATGGATCTCCCTGCCTTAATCGTGTATTGGAACTGATCGAAAAATCTGCATCACATTTTGGTTTCGTTCTACGGAGAACGTAGTGATGAAAATGTCAGTTTTAGATGAATAGGAGTTTGTTTTTGGAAAAAAAATCTGAATTGCAAAGTGTGTCTGAGGTATTTCAGTAAGCGAATTCGGAAAACACGTGAAAATTCAACGGGTCTGGAAAATTTCGTAGATTATAAAGCACTACTAGGCTCATGAAAAGATCAGTTTTCAAGAAAAGTCCTATTTTTTCTAATTATCATGAGCCTGCAGTTCGATGCATAACCCTTAAAGACGTCTGTACAAAGCAATGGGGAATCCAAGTTTTCATGTTATTACACCTTTGGAATCACCAAAGGGCTTCCATCTTAGTACTTTTAAATAAGAGATCAGGCATGTATGTCTTACCAGTACATCGATGAGGATCATAGGGAGAGATTTTGAATCCGGGTCGACAAGAGCATACCTTGACTCCATTATCATTTTCGCAGTGATGCTCACAGCCTCCATTGGCTTCCAGGCAAGGATTTTGAGCTGCGATATTAAAAATTTAATTTGTTTCATTGAATTGGAGTAATGTATTTAGCGATTGGCGAATCCTAAAAGTAGTTATGTTCATTGCATCTTTGTTTGCAAATGAAAGGCTGACTTCGATTTCATGGACCATTGTGGTGAAGATACAAATATGCGTGGTTGTTGAATTTATCTGTAACCAAATATGAGGTTGTTTGAAGTGGACTATCGCAGGTTACAGTTTCATCTGGGTTCATCTCTAACAGGATGCAGGAAGCACATCAAATCCAGTGTTTGCGTTACTTTTATAAATTCTTTTCCCATAATAGGAGTTTCGAAACATTTTTTTTCTTCTGTAGTGAAGAGAAGAAAGGTAAAGTCCTGTTGAATTAACTCTCCGACTAGACGGACTTCCCTGTAGCCCAGCGATTAGGTCTTCACAAGACGTGTGAGAAGCGGCTACAGTAATCATTTCTAAGCAAAAAACCAGAGCTACGCATTGTCTAAAGAATTCTGTACTAAAAAAATCACAAATTTACTGTATGGCGAACTTCGATTATTCAGTCCTGCGATTCCTAAACCCCGAATGTTTGAAAGTCTGACGAAAAATGCAAAGCCATTCTATATCAGAAAACGGTATTTTGTTGAAATACACGATTGATTAACTCTCAATATCTTATCAACATTTTTTTGGAAGAAAGCATTGTGAGTGGACCAAGTCCCCGGAAATTATCCTCAAAGAACATTAACTGGAAACGCACGGGGAAATTCTGCAGATATACAAGGTCTGAGCTTCGGGTGTGGAGATAAAAGTGTCAATTCAGGTAACTATTAGATCATTTGTGTTTTTTCAATGCTTTTTACTTGCCGTAGAAGAAGTTAACAATTGTTGCTTATTCCAACAAACCATTGGACTTTTATTGTAGTAGTTTGAGTTTTTGACCTCAAGTGTTTTAACTTACCCATGAAAACTTCATTCTGTTGCATTTCAAGATGCCGTTAAGTGGTCTCAAGCTCTTTTGACTCGTAAATAAGCGAGTTCGGCGAGGGTGGGACGAGCAGCCATTTCCGCTAACCTCCTCTTTAAGTATCACTTAACAGAGTGACTGATAACTTCGAAAATTGATTTACACGAATACAGATTCGTATAAGCCGAACCGAAATGAGGCTGACAAATCTGACAGCATTTGCTTTTACTATTTCTTACTTTCAACACCTTCATGAACCTCATCACGATTTCTTGAGTTTATTCTAGACCTCATTGGAAGAGAATGCGATAAAAGAAGACAGCCGGAAATGGAACGTCGCTACTGTCCCTCTCTTCGGTAAGATTTGAACCATCCAAAAATAGGACAGCGCTTAGCTTACATTGGTCATAAGTGATTTAACTCTTGCTCACCTCCTTAAAGGGTTGATTTTGTGGATGATGAAACTGTAATGGGCCTAGACGGGTTCCCCAACCTTAGCTGATTAACTCAATCGAATAATTCTTTCGTGTACTTCTTACTTTGTCGAAGACATAAAGCTTCAGCGTTAAGAGAAACGAGAGAGCTTTCCTAAGCGCCCAAAGATGAGGGTTGCTCAAAGAATTTTGCAGAGGCACTCTTCAGCGAACCTCATAAGTTATGATGTTGCGAAAAAGGGCCTTAAGATGAGTCTTCCGGCCCTGGCAGTCTATTGCCTATTGTTGACGGAAAATACAAGCACAATTGCACAAAACAATTGTGGAGAGTTGGTTCTTCAACGGTAATCAGCTACCCAGTCTTAACTTGAAGAGACAACCCTGCAATCTTTAGGATACGATGAAGTGATGTTTGTTGTATCTTGGCTTGACTCACATTACTAGTTATAGCACCAGATACCATGCAGTATGTATTAACTTGGGATTTTAAGCGTTGTCATTTTTGCAGCACATAACTTTCCTGAATTCATTTATCTACTAATGTACACCCAAAGAATTTTTCCCGTTATCAGCTGTATGTCAAATGTAAGGCTTTTATTAAAAAAAACAAATGAAATCACGGCAGTATTGAAGGTACTTACCAATATGCCGTTACCTCAATGTATCCCAGAGTCCCAGCAAATTCATTCTTATCTCCTCGGGTCTTATTAACAACAAATCAAATGATTATGCATATGAGATCAACTGCTTCAGAAACTACTTCAAAACTCACTTCTGATGTCTTTCTCTGCTTCTGCAACTTATTCTTATGAATGTATCACTCAAATGGATTAATTTACCACCAATAGTTATGTACCACTTAGCGGCCCAGTTCATGATTTAGAGTTGTTCTAGATCATAACCTCTAAAACTGCTTCAAGTACAAAATTTGCTACTGTTGCACTCGGTGAAATACGCGAAATAACGTTGATGGTACTGGCAAAAATTTAACTCAAAAAGAATTTCTCTCGACAGTGGCCTTAAAGTCAACCCTCACGACCTGGTATTTTGCTCACCTCACTAGTACGCACAAAGATCGGGCCTGTGATTCTGGTTATGTATGAGAAAATTTATGTGGAGGTGTGTGATCTCACTACAAAACTGAAATTACTTGGATTGAGTAATCACTCACCTATACATCGCTTCTTGTCTGCTGCTAGACGGTAGCCCGGGTAACATGAACAGGCGTAGCGATAGCTCGAAAGGGTTGTGCAGATGTGCTCACAACCCCCCTTCGCAGGTAAATCACAAGGGTCCACGTCTGAAACGTCAAAAACTGTTTTTTGAGGACAAACAGAACGAAATTAATTTATCATAGAAAATCAAATGGAACTTCTAAAGGAGAATCTTTTCCACTCAAAATATTCAGGCATTCAAATACTTGATTCAGACAGATGGATAATCTAGTGGCTGTTTATGCATCGAACCGCTGCCGAACACCTATTTAATGGGTTTGAGATACGTAAAACCTTTGAGCACATTTGTTCTTTTGTCAATTTGATTTAGGCTTCTTAATCAGCAAACAATGCAGGTTCATTATCTAACATGGCTCATCAATTGAATGGAATTACCAGTAGCACTAGTCAATAGTGATCCAAGGAGTGATGGTCGAATTAAAAGTCTTCAGTAAGAGGCCTGGGGCCACCTTCCACTACCTCGAGGTAACATTTGAAGGAATTAGTTTATCACCAATATTTTACAGAGACATTCCAAGTGTGTTTATCCATTTAGGAGATTTTTCGTTTAGTGATACGTCATTATTATTGTCAAAGAAATAGATGACGATCATCTAGGACATCAAAAAATCACCCTGAGTTTTGCAGTTCTGTTGGCAATGTGCTACGTGGTAGAAGGACACATTCGTATATAGATAGTCTCTTTCTGATGGCATTTCACAGTACCAGCACATGTCATCTAATCCAACAAATGATCTTGTGAATATTGGATCTGATCAACCACAACACGTTTGAGTGCACCCTAATGGTTCAAATTGTGTAAGTCTTTTTTTGAAACTTAGAAAAAATTGGAATGTTCTCTAATGAAATGACTTTCTTTTTACATGGATCTACACTGTGAAAGGACTTTAAACAGCTTCATTTTTTTCCTGGATCTCTTGTCAAAACTATTTTACAAAGCAGAAGTCGGTGAAATTGTAGATCGCCTTTTAAAATATCTTGAGAATTAAAGAATCTATACATATATATGAAGGTATTTGCATCAAGCAGTAAAAAAAGTTTTGATAGTACAAAAAGCCACGGTTATTACGGTGGCTGTCAAAAGTTCACTGTCAGTTACCAAGCCTAAAGTATTCAGACGGCAAGTTACGAGGAAATCGCTATACGATAATGCCTTTTCAGTACTATGCTAATTGGTATTTAGGTATTTTAGTCGAGAAAAGCAAGTTAAATTCCCTCAACAACTCTTCTTAACGACAATTAAGGAGTTTCACCTATAATTGAGAAACTTGCTAGAGGTTTTTGAGCTCGTACGTGTGTAGTCCGTAGACACCAAGAAAAAAATCTGATTAAGCGACAACCTGAATGACTAAAAGAATATCATGTCGGTCGGTGAACCAGACGCTGTGTTGTCTGAGAAGCTTAATACTCTAATCCGATTACTTGTTCAATGTTTCCACAATCAATGTGAAGACAAACTTTATCCCAGAGATGCCAAGATGTTGGATAACAAGCTTCATAGCGACTTACACTCTCCTTCATTAAAATTCAAAGGATCGAAAGTTTCCTTCGCAGACCTGCTAGTTTGTGGTTCCTATAACTATTAACAAGATAACGACATTTCGTAGTTCATAGTTTATACTTGAACCTAAAATGTCTTATAAAAATCGGCACAGCTAGGCATTAAAAAATTGAGAACAAACAAGGAAACGTCGAAAGCCCTGACTATGCATAGAGCCAACCATATTTTCATAACTGTTTAAAGGATATAAATCGAAACTTACATGGTCTGCAGGACAGCTTATCGTCAGCCAGCATCATTCCCTCCGGACACGTACATCTAAATCCTCCCGGAAGGTTCTCACACCCGTAAACGCACCCACCATGATTATTTGCACATTCATCGATATCTATGCAGAGTAAAAGAACAGATTTTGTGTTGTCGTTGTGGCTACATAATTATTTCTGCGGATATAAGACGTGAGAACGCAGGGCATTACTCAGCACACAATTCCAGAGCAATATTAGAGGTCCAATTTTCCATGAGCAATTTTAAAGGTCTTTCGTGTAGCATTCCATTTTGTGATAAACATTTCGATCATTAGATCAAGCATTACACTAGGACTAGAATTATGAGACATTAGTTTACTTCAGGAAAGTCAACAACAATCTTCATTTCCGACCTCTAGCGACAACGTAAACCACCCAAGAGAATGGGTTGGGACTTTCGATCGACTTGATAGTAGATTTCTCTTATTACCTCCTGCGAGTTCAAATGACCCCTCTCTGACCTGGACAGTGATTGATTTAGTAGACCAAAGTTCATTTTCTGACAGATCCAAAGATCTAAATCACAGCACATCGGTGTTTTTAAATAGAGCAGGATGTTCTCGATTGAGTTTTCTTAGAAAAACTGTCAGAATTTGCTCCAATTAATCACACAAAACTACATCGTATTTATTAACTAAAGCACTTTCCTGCATACGAAACAATAAGTGCTTGGGAGTTTTTATATGATATGAGAAATTAAGCGGAAACGTGAGGTATGTACGGGATTTTTCCTCCATTGTTTCATCTTATGTGGTTTTTGGAGCTGCAGGCATAGAGAAATCTCAACCAAAGAGTGACGCAGTCATGCGGCCAATCTTTATCAACGAAATTATTGTTTAAATATGACGTTAGGCAAACATACCACTACTAAAACAGAAGTAGAGACAAAGATGCAGAGTTTGCTTCAATTAGTTTCGTCTGCGAAACTTTATTCCTCTTCAAATAAAACATTCGCAGATTAGAAGTGAATGATATCAGACAGAAATAAAATAATTAAACATTTGCGCTATTCACATGATGGTGAATGGCGATTTCAACTGACAGCAAACCAATTAACAATGGGACTAGAACCAGGTACAACGAGTATCATCTGAGTAAAGTATTAACTCTCGGCCTTGGGTTAGTAAATCATATACATACCATTAAGCTTTAGGCCCGTATGCATAACTTTTATGAGGTTGTTATGTACAGCATTTTATGGTCCGTTCATTGGAGGCAACAGAGTCATCTCGGCTTTGTTACTCCAAAATTCATCAAGATGTTGACTTGATGTAGTATTAAAAAGCCCAGTTATAAAGTGTGAAACACAATTAACAACTCAGGTGATTGGTTTTAACTCATGAGTTAACTTACTGAACGATTTCAGTTACAAAATGATTTGAATTGTCGCGATTCGGAGAATGATAGGCTAAGCTGTGCTTAACTAGAAGTTCAAGGCCAAAATGATACGTCACTCTCTGCAGCTTTTGAAATCCCACAAAATATGTCATTTTGCAAATTCTGCGATGCGAATGTGGAATGTAGCTAGTCAAGTGCAGAGCTCATCTTTCAGAGTTCACGAAAATGTGGGCCTATCTGCGAGTGCGATAGAGACGCATAGAAAGTTCTTTTTGTGGTGATAAAATAAGTCAGATCTTTAAACTCCTCACAAACCCTAATCGTCTAGTCTACCTTAAGTTAGCAGACCTTCCGGTTAATTGAGATTCATACCTGAAAATTTGTTTTCCATAAGGTGGGTTATTATAGTGCTTGAGTCCTCCAAATCTACTCTTGACAAATTGTATAATTATCTTAACTAACTATTCATGATTCTTTCTTGTCGCGAATTAAGTAGGTCTTGGCAGAGTATTTAAACTTTGTAAACTGGAAAAAGGGTACATATAGATGATCTTGTTAGTTTTTGAACTTTGAGATAAAAAAAGATTTAATTAGGCATGGTATTTTTTATTACCTTTTAGGTTTAAACTAGTCTACCTTTTCTCCAAGAAATGGTCTGAACCGCTGTTGGTCAATCATATCCCCATACGTAAGTTTACGAATTCACAGAAAACTAACTTGGACTTTTGTTCCTAAATTAAGGCTCAAACGCAAAACTGCAGTCTACTCAACATATTGCGGTCTACTCTAAACCAGCCCAATATTTAATTCAAGGCCTCAACAATAACTTTCTACTTAAAAGTATCAAATACGAATCAAATATTCGGTATCAGTCATATCAAATTTCCCAGGTGATCAAGTGAGATTGAATTAAAGGCATGCAAACAAAGTGGACTCGTCTATATAAAAATACTGGGGTCTGAGAACGAGATAGGTGCTGCCATCGAAATTGATGCTGCGAAAGGAAAAGAGGTGTTCGGAAATGAGATTGAAAAGTCACTCCCTATCATCTTTCATCCATCCCATGATTCAATGAAGTTATGAGAAAAGTTATCATTGATTCAAAACTGTGCAATAAGCGTATTCGTAATTACCCAAGCAATGCCTCTGATCGTGGGCAAGTTTGTATCCCGGAGGACATCGACAATAATACCCTCCTGACATATTGCAACATTCTCTTTCACAGCCACCGTTATTAACCCGACATCGGTCCTCAACTAATAGTTAAAAAGAAACACCACTATGAAACTATTAAATACATAATTTTGAATATCCTGTTGAATAAAAACTGACTTACTAAGCTGACATCGAGGTCCGGAGTATCCTTTTGGACACATACAAGTTGTCATTTGACCGTTCTCATAGCAAATTCCACCATTGAGGCACTGCGTTGACTTCAGAATACTGTTGCAGTTTGACTCTAGTTAAAGAGACAAATATGTTGCATTACACAGATGGTTTACAAATGATGAATGTTTTTAGTACAATTCGTGATGAATCAGTACTAAATAAATGTCCAACCGAGACAAGTTGAGATATAGCTCTGAAAAAGGCGCAAAGGCAAAATATGAAATTCAGGTGGACTATAGACCACTTTGATGGCAGGTAATTTAATGTCCCTTTTGAAATGTCTTCAAACTCTTATTCTGCGGGAAGAGAACTTACCAAGCTGCCGAAAATCAAAATTAACTAATGCGTGTGGCCATTTCAATCTCTGGTGGCTTGCAAATGGAATTCAAACCTTAATCCTCTGATAAGTCGAACGCATTCGCGATTGGCACACTACCACCACCCACCAAAATCGAATGAAATTTTGAACAATTTTTTTGTTTTCAATGAAGAATGGTTTTTTTGAAGTTAGAATTAATCAATACCAGCCTCAAAGTAGCTCACAAGACATAATTGCTTGCCAATGATACCTCGAACATTTCTAGTGTAATTAATTGTACCTGAAGGTTAGGGGTGTGTTTGCCTATAAAACCGGTTTCTTGCTTCTTCACACTTATAACAAGTCAATGTCAAAATGGACTTTGTGTTTATGTACAAATGAAAGGATCCCCGATGAATATTCAATAGAATATTCAACATACTGGTTGACACTGGAAAGACGATCTGGCGTTATTTTATGAGAATAGCAGGTTAACCTGAAATTTATATTCAATTTCCGATTGTTTGGTGAAAACAGGATTTTTAGAATTACAGCAGTCATTATAGGTTGCATTCTGTGCGCATGTGAATAGTTACTACTAAGATTTAATGCGGCAGAGTCAAACTTGGTCGAGTATATGGGATCTTCTGCCTTCCCAAATGACTTCCGCCTGCTATAGCTTTGACTAATCAATCCAGTAAAGTAACATCACCAAATAACGATACGTAGCCATGCTATGAATGCGTAATTCTAGCGCTAATCCCTGCACACTTTTGGTTTTCAGAGAACGTGGTTTCGCAGTAGGTAGGTGATCATAAAGCGGAACTCCAAATCCTGGTTCGCTGACAAGGAAAAAGCCTACCCATTTGAGCTTCTTATTTGTGGCGTTAATAAAGACTGCTTTTAATTTGAAGAAAAAACTTCTCCTAACTTTGTTTCTAATTTCCATCTTGATCCACAACTTGCATAGAGTATGTTATAATGTAAATCCGTTGTAAATTTGTATGCAGCAATTAAAATTCTCACCTCTAACACAGCCCTCAAAGCCAGGAACACGAACGAAACCTTCGCAACATTGGATGCGCTCTTCGAAAACCGGTTGATCGACTACTCGGTAACTCTTCGCTATTTCTCGCCTTCGAATTCAAAGAAAAACTCAGTTTTCTTACACATCTTTTTCTATTAATTATTTATAAGCAATTTATATATTTTTGATTATATGCCATAAATGAAACAAGTATCACCGTATAATAAAAAGCCAGCAACCCGGTAATAAACACAGAATGGAAGAAAAATGAAGTGAAAATACTGTGTAATCAATTATTTAAATGCACATATTAATTTTTATGTGTTTATGTCATTAAAATAGCGCCATAAAGTTATATGGATTACTTAAATAAATATTAATGAAGCATTAAATAAAATTATTTGCCGCTTAAATATCAACAAGATATTTCAATCTTTAAAGGAAAAAAAATGAAAAATAGTTATTAGACATGATAATCGTGTTTTAAATAGTTCCAGGATGTTTCTTTGCTTATCTAGGTAATGATGAACTTCAGAAAATATTTGTAAATAGAGGAAAGAGTTCATCTTTTAGGAACTATTAATTACTGGATGGCCTAAGTGGTAGCTTTCTGTCTACTGGAAGCCATCGAATGCCTAAACAGCGAAAGTGCCGTGATTAGAAGCGCGGATGCTGCTTTCGAATAACCAGCTCTCGAAAATCTGAAGAATTATCAATGTAAATATTCAAACCTGGAGGCATTTTGCGCTCGCCTTAGTGAAGACCATCCATAAAAAGGCACGGTCAAGTGTCAAAACCTCAATCGGTAGCGCCAAGATACATTTTTGCTCTCAATAAAACTCAGAATGCAGTTTTGAAATCGAAGTTAGTCACAATCATAATTTCACCTTTAGGTCCATTGAAAAGACTTATCTAAGCATCCTGTTCTGCAGGGGAGCCTAATTTTTACGACTTATTCTCAGTATCAATCTCTATTCGAAAACGAACTTCTATACATTAATAGGATCAAAATTTCTCGGTTTCGAGGATTACCATTAGGGAGTTCATGGGTCAAATATATCCGGATTGCTTGAAATCGGTGTAACTTTAACTGACAGATTCTTTGATAGCATTATTTTAAACCTTGAGGTCGACTTGGATGCTTCAAGCTAACCCTTATCCCAAAGCAGAAGACTTCAGTAGCTGTCTCTTTCCAATGAGTAGCTGTGCATTACGGAACTCTATCTGATCTGAAATTTTCATAAACATATTGGATAAACAATGATAAATAACTTGAATTAGTAACAGCAAATGACGTAATATTTGTTTTTTGTCCGATAATAATTGCATCAGTAAGCTGAAAAGCAAAAGAGATAGGGTATTTCACTTTAGAAAAAAGAATAATTCATTCCCAGAAATCATGAGCTGGTAGATTAGACTATGAACAGATTCTCTCGGAAGAATATTCCGGGTGTTAAGCAGGAAAAATTGAAGCTATACTCAAATAATAAAGCTCTTTCCAGATAAAATAGAAAAAGAACAGATATTCAGCATAGGTCACCAACCAGTTGAATCAGATCTAACCTGTTAGGTCGTCAGAATTTTATCTATGCTCAGACCTAGTTTACACGGATTTTAGCCCGAAAACCAAACCGAACATCAAAGTTTTGTGCAGCTTTGAGTAAGCTGTCTCAAATCTGACTAGAATACCTTTTATAAACTTGGCAATGATGGTATGCTATAGAATTCCTTAAATTTGTATAGAACTATTAGTATAAAGTTGAAAGATGCTGAAGTAATGATTCTGGTAAACACGCCAAAATAACTACGTTGCTCCAATCAAATCAGCTTGTCTCATCAGGACATGAATAGTTGAAGATGAAATGAGGACTTAACTTACCGTTTTTTATCAGTCTTGCACCAGGTTCCTTTAGCCCCACAATTTTGCTTCCATATTGGATAAGTTTTGTAATACGGCACTTCGAAAGGTTCCCACACACGAATTGAGGTCTTGTATTGAAAGCGACACACATTCGGCCTCAAAGGAAAATAGACCAGGTTATTTAATACTAAGTAATAAAAATGTACTTCACAATCATAAATGTATACTTATGAAACAATGTAAAAAGAGAGAGGAGTTACTTATAACGTAGCCTATCATCTCAATGATCTCAGTCCTGGTGAAAGCAAATAGAATGGTAAAAGCGATACCTAACAATAAAACGAGCTTCAAGTAGATAACAAGGCAAGGTGGATCAGACGATAGTTACTGTGACGCTACTGTAGACTCGAAAGTTTTCCTCTCGTTGTTCTTAGGCATTAGATTTTAAGAAGGTGGAGACTAATTTCTAAAAACAGTAACAGATGCAGCAATTTTTTTTCTAGTAATGTAAAGGAGGTAGAGGGTCTCCTGCGAGATGATAACTACAATGAGAAAACCTTATCGTTCTGAAGCTTGTGCAAAGTGAAAGTTCGAAATTTCGTCATTTTGATGGTATCAAACGCATGACCCCCTATATTCTGCAAAGCTGCAGTGCTTCCTAGGCAAAGAAGCTAGAAAATGACCGTGAAGGCATTTGGACGTTGAAGTGAGGGGAAGAAGATTGTAATAAAAGCCAGTTGAGAATTTACTTCTCATGGAGTAACAGCAGTGAATCCGAATTTAAACTTAATGAAGCAGTCGTCCACAATTTTTAAGTGATAACACTGGTTTTGTTGTTACTTCGGTTAATAGGTTAGGATTAATTTTTCCAACAAGATTTTGTAATTCAGCCATTCAATTAACAACTATTCTATTTGCCCTGTCAATTTATGGCACTTAGCTCTAAATATCAGGCAAGAATCAGTCATGTTGGCTTGACTCTTTCCAAGAATAGACCATTCTGTGAGAGCGAACGTTTATAGAAAAACTTTATTCGTGAGAAGTAGAAACGCATTTTCGAAGTATGGGACTTTCTAGTCATTGTGTAGAATCTTATGGTACTTCTAGTACTTCTTTAGACTATAGGTCCTTAGTTCAATATAACCTTTCAAACAAACATTGAAAAATGATAAATTATCTCTTTATTTGATTGTATTGAGAGACAGTAGGTGCAAACCTCCTCTGAAAATTGCAATGCACTCTCAATATAAAAGTTCAAAGATCTAGATAGTGCAGCAGTATCGTTATGTTTGCCTTCTATAAAGGTCTAAAAGATGAAAAAAATGAGGTTGGATTTTCCCTCAATTAAATACTTCTGAGTCGCCTGTCTGATGCACTGAAATAGAATCAAAGTTCGTTCTGGCAAAGCTTGAAATAACCTGCCGTAGTTTTCCACGATATTACAACCCTGGGATTCGTCTGAACCTTTAGGGTCATTCGGCTCAGGCATGAACTGTTACTTTTTATGTTAATGTTTGAATTTGTCAGGCAATAAAGGGGCTAAACGTTCTCACATCTCGTAGAACTCGTAACCTCATTTGAGCTAATATGAACGCATTCAGTTCTGAATTCTAGAACAAAAGGTGGACTCTTGGATTTGATCACGGAAACACTTCGCTTAATTAAATCAACTTCTCTTACTTTTATGAAACACTAGGCTTTTATTTACCTGAATTTATTTATGTCAGTAGTTCTATCATCACAGATATTGAACCTATTATGCATTCATGATTAGCCCTTTAGTGCTTTCTAAAGCTAATGACTTTTGTGCTTCAACTCGAGAGCATTAACTTTGAAAAAAAGACGTTTCGGTCACTAATTAACGCAGATTGAAAGTTGAATCGGCTTATGAACTTCGGTTGGGCATGTGTGTATAGACTTTTTGAGACCTTCTGCATCGCAGTTAGAATGGCGAAGTACAAACAGGCAAGCCTGCAATTTAATTGGCTATACATTCTAAATACTATAAACTGGCCTAGCCATAATATTATAATAATGACAAAATTATAGGAGTTTTATTAGAACCAATTTTAAAACTTATTATAAGTGAAAAATATTTCTATCGGGTTTGGGATCACAAGGGAGGATCTTTTCAAAAATGGTGACTAAGTCATGCATTCTTGAAAGAACCTATATACTGCTGCTTGATTTTCAATCGAAACCATTGTTTGGATAAAGATATTCCCCTACTGTCTACTCCCCTTTCAGGGGCAGCTATGCTGAATCCATTCAATGATATTTCAAGCAAAGTTGAATAACCCTACAGAAAGAGAAACACCATTTGGATCCGTTTATGCTCAAACACTTATTCTATCTGGACGAGCTCCCTTAGTGCAGCTCAGCATCTATGGCCAGGTCGAACAATTGGAGGAAACATGACGTAACATACTCTTATCTTGGGAAGAGGAGTGTTTTAATGAATGATCTCTCATATTCTCATATTTTAGAAAGATATCTGCCCTAACTGTTGGCCATTCATATCAATGGCAGTGTCAAGATAGCCAGCTCATTTGATAAACCGAACGGCGCGAGTTTAGGATGAAGACCAGAGTTGGCATAGTTCAGATACAACTGCATCTTTAAACTGCATAATTCTGCTGTGATGTGTGAGAATTGCATGACTGTGCAGGTTAACTGACAAGCACAAAGGACCATCTAAGTAAATTTACCAGCTGAGTTCCAGAAGTACATCATTTTCTGATCCCGCCAGTAATTATGCGTTCTTTGATCTTTCCAATCGGCTTTAATCAGTATCATTTATGTTTTTAAGGCTAAAAGTCTATCAAGAAAAGTGCTTTAAAACAAATTTCAAAAATCCAACTTCTCTGTTTTATCGTTGAAGAAAATCCAAATTTTTTGCTACCTTTCCATAAATTGGATGACTCCCTTGAAAGTTAAGTCATGCTGGACATTCTGATGATTAAGAGATTGACAAAACGTTACTGTCATGTTAAATTTTGAATTTAGAAGGTTTAAGTTAATTCAACAAAACTATTAAAATGTATATGAGGAACAGAAATTGAATATGCTAAATGGAAGTTAACTTCAATTGGTTGAACTAACAGACGATGAATGAAACCCTTAGGAATGTTATTTTAAGACAGTTTAAACCTTGAATTGACACTTTTTATTCGTCATTTTGAACGATAAATACTAAGTTTAGCCAAAATGATTGGAAATTAATTTTATGCTTGTTTATAGCCATTCTAAGAAAGGAAATTTCGTTTTGCTGTGTATCATTTTTCTTCTAACTGGTCTTGAGTTTTCTACTTATTCATTTATCATTTGTAACTTATATTTAAATTTTTGTTAGAAACGCATAAACTGAATTAAATTGACATAGTTCGTACGAAGTTACAATGGCTTTGGACACCTTCGAAGGGTGACTTCATGGCGTGCTGCGTCGCCAAGTTTCTAGAAAGTGGTATTCGCAACAAATTTCACGCCAACAATTTGCCGCCTCAAAGTTAACTCGAAGTTACCTCAAAAAGCTACTAAGCTCATTATTTAAAGTGAATTGGAATGGATTTAAATGGGGCTTTAGGTTGATATTGTCCCTTAAATTGCTAACTCATTCAAATGAATCGTTGACACTGCTTGGATTCATGGTCTCAAACTGTGGACTGTGGAACGTGCGTGCATGTGGCAACGAATAGAATCTCCGCCGAAAATTTGAAAATATTTCTGGAGAAGGCATAAAGATTGTTTGCTCTTAACAATGTCGAGGATGGACGAGGTGTCACTAAGAAGTTGAACTGCTACCTGTACTATGGAACCAGGGACTAGTGAACCGAAGACGTTGATGATCACTTTTACTGTCTTCTGAGTTAACTGTTGTATGCTAAAAGTTGTAAAAGCTCTTTGTACTTCTACTGTTCCCCCAACAAGTCCTTGGGACTTGCCCTAATGGGTGGGGAATAAATAAAAACAGTCTAACCTAAGAATTATATAATTAACAAGAAGCAAAGAATATCAAACTAACTGAAAAAAACATGTAATCTAAGTGTTAACTAGATGAGGAACATTTAATCCTGTACTCCGCACTGCTTAAATGAACGCTTTGAATTCTTTAAATAGGCAGCATTTCAAACAGTGCCAGGCAACAATTGCAAAAGTGCAACTGATATAACAATGAAGTTAAAATAAAAAGCCTGTGCCGTAGATAGTCATTTATGGGGAGATGAAAAAACATACCCGAACATCGCTGAAATTTAGTTCTACAAAGGTGGATTAGAAGAACATAGTTGAGTAAGAAAACTAAGGTGTTCAAACAAGGTATACTAGGCATTCCAATAAGAAGGTCTCCAGCAGTTTTGAATCCAGATATTACAGCTTAAGAAAGCGTGTAAATGGTGGCAAACATAACTCGCCACTGTGGATGAGATCCAAAAAATATCGTTTGGAAGCCATGAACTTGAAACAGGCATTTCTTCTAAAGCTATAATATGAGACTGTAGAAGTTAAGGAGTTTTCCAATGAAGAAGGCAGCTGAACATACTTGCTGAATCGAGCCATCCCGATGGCATCGAAATCGAGCCATCTGATTTACTGCGACAAAGGACTTTAAGGCTAAAATAGTTTTTATCGAAGGCAATTGTAAAATGAATATCGCGTAGATCCCAATAAAGTCCCACATAAACTATACCAATAGTTAAGAGCAGTTCCACTTAAATGTGGCGCGATAATATTCAAAAGCTAATATAGGCAATGAATGTGGTGTGACAACTATTCTCAAATTCATAGATTTCTTGATCCTAAAGTTCCCACATAAACAGATTCGCGTTCAAAATCTTATGTTGCAAGGAGCGTCTTTGAAACAAGACCGGTAAAGTGCCTTTCACAAAGCGTCAAATTTCAAGTGAGATGTATGGCTTCACACGTGATGTTCAATTCGTAGCATGCTTAGGCGATTTGGAATCCCCCTCATCACTTAGTCTCAGATGATGTGCCAGCGCCAAGTCAGTAATACCAGCTTCCAGTAATCATTCAGATATGTGCACGTTGACTCCACTTCGCATCGCAACATAACCAAGCTAGTTTAAATCACTACCATCTCCATGCTAACTTCATTACTTATTTTCCACCAACAAACCTGAAAGCTTACACAGCCTGCTTACATGACTCCTGTCAATTAAACCGGTACCGGTAAAGGCTGGCACAAAACCAATTTCCACTAAAATAATCAGTACAGAATGAAAGTGATACTAAACAATAGATATTGAACTTAAATTTTTTATTCGAGAATATATTTTGAGCTTCAGTTCATAACATTAAGAAATTATGGTGTGCGCAAGGGATAAATTATTCGCAGCTATGTGAGGGTTTAATTACGAGCTCTCGAACGGTAGATGTACTACAGCATAACATTTCTTATTCATAATTATGCCCCGAGACTACCTTACATGGCCATAAAAGATGTTTCCGGGGCTAAGGTATATCTTCTACCTTTAATTTAAATTTTTTCAAGATTAAATTTACACGGATTTCCAGGCTGCTTCAAACAAACAGCGTTCGAGAGTCCGAAGGATAACTAGCCCAAATTCAATTACACTCAAGAAGTTTTAGCCCAAAACGCAATAAAAAGCTTAAATTTAAGTTGAGATTTGGTTTGAGAATGAAGCGCAGTACGCGCCAAATTATTAAAAAGGTTCCCTAAGCTTTTGTTCCCATGCTATGATAAATAATTTTTTTTATTTTTTCAAGATTTATTGACATTAAATAACATCAAAAGGAGATAAATGCTTCTAATTTGTATTAGTATGCCGGCAGGGTTTAAATTTATCGCCATCGAAGCAGCCGATATCGTGATATACCGTCTAAAATTTGCTTGCATGCTCTAAATGCGTTGTTAAATTATGCAACTTTTATTATTTGCGATTCGCTTTATTATTATTTCATCTTAACATATGGAGTCACTTTAAAATTTAACATTCAAAACAGCGTATTTGACTTCACATATACGATGTGGTTTCATGTCTTACTTAAGTTACCAGAATTATTGAAATATAACCAAACATATCGTTTTTTTCATGAATGAACACAATGATGACTAGATTTAACCAATAGCATGTTTTGTTTCGAGATATATGCTTTGAAATATTTTTTTTCAACCGGGATTATAGACTGTTGCTTAAATCTCCAAAAAAACAATTTTATTTGAAGTGCCATTTGTCTAAGTTCAATCTTCGAAAGCCAAATATGCAAACAACGCTTATGAGGCTGCTATTTCATTTCTTCACATCTACAGGTTGAACGAAACTAGTTTATTTTTTGAATCACCTTCCATCTTCCACCAATTCTTGACAGGTGTGAATCGCTAAGGTTTGTAATATTTAAATAAAAAAAACCCAAGCTGGCATATCTGTGAGAACTTGAAAACAGGATGAAAAGTTTAAATCATAAAAATAAATAATATAGGTGGTATTTAGAGCTCTCATGGGGGCAGTATACTTACATTCCAAGGCGAAGCTGCGGTTCAATAGGGGTTTGCTGGAAACTCGCATAATCAGGAAGGTGGGTGAACTTAGTTTCCATCAATTTAGGTGATAATTCCCGCCTGAAAGGGGTGTTATTTGAAGCATAAATGACCCTCTTTGAACCCCGTGCATCCTGAGCAGATATGACGTTGGAAATGAGAAGCAAAAGGGCCAGACGAAGGATAGTATGAATAAATGTGCATGAGTCGTCGGTCATTATGACTATCCGCCTTCAACAGAAGTGAGACGACGAATTCTTCGTTGATAGCAGAAAAATCGCGGAGTCGGAGGAGTATTTACCTAGTAATGACGGTCCTTGTAGAAACACACTACCAGTCTTGTTTCTTCTTCTCTGTGCAAATTGTCTGTCTACTAGTCTGCGTGTTGATTGGTTGAGCATTCTGCGTGCATACCCACGCACACACACACCTGTTAGTTACAATTTAATTGGCTGAGTGCTCTCTCCACCTAAATGCCAATTAGATACTGAGAACATTTCCAACACACATAGAAAGGCACCGATTCGCCTTGACATTCTGGGGTCATTTCGTTATGCCTTGCACCTACACCGATTCCGGGGCCTGTTGAAAATTTTGCAGTTTCATTTGCGAATTCATTAAAATCAATTATTTTTGTTTGTTTATGATTGACATCATAAAGCTGAAACTCACCCGAATCAAACTAAAATGAATTTGTGCTTAGTTATCAAAAAATCTGGTTGCAACTTTCCACAGTTTACGAACAGATATGAACACCGGATAAATGAATCATTAGTGAGTAAAAACTACACCTGAAGACGACTTGCTATATCAAAGTATTTCTTTTTATGTTTTCCACTTCTAGCACCTTCTCAGCAGCAGAATTTACTCAATTGACCTTCCATTGCCAATGATCTAACAATTGACTTTGAGCTGAAATTTTTAAAATGCTAACGAAGCTGATTGAAATAACAAGCTCTCCCATCACGTTCTCAGTGTTATACGCAATCAGATTAAACTTGAATACCCCGTATTTGGCACCAACAATGCTAATGCTCAGCTACATGCCGAAAGGTAGCGTCTGTCAATAATAACCTTGTAGAGAGGGAAGAAAGCCAAAAATATCTGACTTATGACCTCTCATCAGAACATTTCATTGGCTCCTTACATTTTACAAGTACTCAATCTCATCTAGGCACTAAACGACAAAACGGCATATTATTTATAAATTATTATACTTTTGTAAGAAATCTAGGATTTCAATTTCTTAGGCAAGCAATGTCATTCTTGGATCCTGACTGAGTGTTCAAATCGGTTACGACTTCCGACCACAAAGAATCCGATTAAAAGCATACCCAGTTCTTTAGAGACATGAAAGCGAATGTGTGAGCTGTGCTGAGAATTACAGCACATGATATGGCTTTTTTTAGTAAGCAACATATTTGTTAACATACATTTGAAACTTTTTGTGTGAAACAAATAGAAAATAGAATTAATAAACTGTTGCATCATCCTGAAATTGCATTTAATTAAACAAGGTAATAAATGTGATCAAAAAATGATCGAAAATGTAATATATTCAATCAAAAAATGGTAAAAATGAAAGTGCAATCTAACGTTTCCTAAACAGTTTAGGCTAAGCACTTAAGCGACAGCTTTTTAAAATCGTACATGGTGGAAAATAATGGGCGTTTCCATGTAGTTTTGACATGTCTGTTGTCTATTCGCAAGAAGATAAAAGATCCGTATAGTCTTATAATTCAGATTCGCCCTTGAAAATCTCGGACGGCTTGGATTTATTGAGTAGGAGTCTGCTACCTGATGTTTTGGAGTACTGAATTCGTTTTTGCCTGAAATGAACTCAAGGATGTTGGTTCTTATGGTTGAAGATTAATTTAGGGACGTCGATAAGGAAGGTCAGTGAAAGACATCGTGACCTACAGTCGAGGGTTTCGAACTGTCGAATAACTGAATTTTATGGTTCTGAAGTTATCATCTTACTACTTCATTGCTTTGATTTTGAGATGTTTGTGTTCGATTCCATTGACTGGAGACATAAATCGCAAAAAAGTACCCTTTTACAACTTCCTGCGATATAACAAGTCTTCTTTCTCATTTGATTTGGGGTTCGCTGATACATGGAATGGAACCAAATCAGATGCGTCTGTTCGACGTTTCTGAACCCCATACCTAGTGTACTCTTATGGTCAACCATCATATGTGTATCCACTGATTCCCCCGGGATAGTTTCATTACAAGACGTTTCTGTCTACATTCTTGAATGGGGTTTCCTTTCAGTTTGCCGACTGACGCAAAGGATGACTATTTAATACTATATTTACGCACGACTTGAGAAAGGTTAAAAAGGGTCCCATGCAATCCCGAAAAAAATTATACAATTGAAGCCAGTATGATACTTCCGAATACCAAATACCAAAAAATCAAGTCTATCCATCCTTCTGTGCTTGTTTTTAAAGATGTTACCATTTAGTTAATAGATCCACACAGCTACCTGGTTTCTGGTGTCCTCGCAAGAGACCAACAAGGCACGACTGCCTGAGGTTGTCGGAATCTTTTCTTCCATGCACGTCCTTAAGGTTAGCCTTACAGCTGCATAATTACAACTAATGTTTAATTAATAAAGGCACCTCCAGTAGATAACAACTAGGAACCTCACTAACTGACGAACCATGAAGGCAGTATTTTCCGTATGTTGTAGCATTAAGAACTGATAAATGAACAAGTCCTAGGTGCATAAACTTCGAGGAGGGATCCTGATGAAGTTATGAGAGAAGACTAGCTTGTTGGAACAAAACAGTGTGCCGATATATACAAAGCCAGCTTAAACAAATGTAATGCAAAATATCAAGCTAAAGAAAATGGTACTCGTGGGAAAATATAGTTAACATTTATGGGAAGGAACGTTTTTTAATTATCTAATGGAAAAATAAATTCAGGAAAACACTACTACCGAAAGTAGAAAAATAATTCACCTCAAATAGGAAACAAGTGTGAAACAATAACAATAGCGATTAGTTAGTTATGTCAATTTCAATTGTCCAGTAAAATTGAACTCAGATAGTGGAGGAAGTTAGTGAAGGCATGGAAGGCAAAGGAAAAGTGGAATGAATCTGAAGGGATAATCGACCCTGCAGAAGATTAGATCAACTTCACCTGTTCTGAAAACGAAGTCTACCTGCTAAGGCTAACACCCATTTGACAGATATTCTTAGTACCCAGTTTGGACAGTCAAATAGGTTAAGACAAGCGTACGCGCCTGATTCGCAGTATCTTAGGGAGTTAACGCCATTTAGCAAGTCAATGACTATTAATATAAAAAGTAAATATCATTTCAAAATATCACTTTAATTTGCTATATTACAGATTCACTTGGCCATTTTCAACAACGGAGGTGCAAATGAGTAACAATAGCGTAAATACAAGAAAAATAAGTACATTTAAAAGTTCGCCTTTTAAAATTGATTCTGAACGAAACAGCTATTTGTTTAGAGGCTCCTGCAGAGTAGTTTCAAAGCTCCTTATTCACTTCTGTGAAGCTCTCAGGGATTGTAAACTTTAAGCCATTATTTGAAAGATTTCATCCTTAAAAAACTACACTAGTCTATCCCTAAAGTGTTGTGTCAGTTTAGTTGGTCAGGGTAGTAATGGTGATTGATTCTGATTTCCTGCATTACGATGCGAATCAGAATTAGATAGGCTATATGATCCAACCTGCATAATCCCAAAGGACATTGGTTGGTTTCATCCTTAATTAAATGCTTAGTGACTTCTGTCTGTTGGGTACATATACAAAAGTGCTCGATTCCGAATTGCACTTTACCATTTCATCCCATCCCTAAAACGCCAATTCTCTATGTCCTTATGTCAATAGAACTTTTTAAGTTTGTAATGGATGTGTCGCACTGATGGTGCTTTGAGGTGGTTCATAAGGTGGTCAGAAATATTATCTGCGGTGCTCGATAGCATTATAACTTGATATGCAGGACTCGAACCTAACACATTAAGCCTACACATGTGCACATTATACACAGTCCGTCGACACGGCCACCAGCCACTGTGTATTGAGCAGCAGTAGACGGTTTTCTCTCTCCTCCTATCAATCAGTAAAAGTTTTTTTATCAATTCTTTGGTTGTTTAACCGATTAGTTCTATTTCTGAGCTCTATGCAGTCCATACTTTGTTGGCAAAATGCAGTTGTCATAACTTTAATGTCAGCTCTATTTCCCGTAATCCGAACCATCGAGAATGGAAAGGGGGAAATTGAAACACAATTCATCAGGATGAACGAAGATCCGATTTGCATAAAGCGTTTGTGAAAATCGCTCAAGAGAGACTGATCGGTTCCATAGGCTGAAGTTAAACCAATAGGTGAGTGGGTGACTTTAAGGTAAAAGGGCGATGGTGCGTGTATGTGCATATACGAAAAAATAAAGTGGTTTCTCAATGACTGTGCATGGGCACTGATTAAGTGGCAAGCTGTAGGTGCGTTGAAGTACACTAGTAACTCGATTCCACATCCCGACCTCGCTCTACAAAGGTCATTTTAAACAGAAAAAGAAATCGGCTCTCAGTCGAAATGCACATACATCAAGTTATCTTAACGATCGGGAGAGTCGAAAGACTTGACAGATTTCACATACTTCTGTAATTACTGAAGATTGTTAGGTCAACGAAAGCTTAATTCACATGAATTTTTCGATAACGAAAAGCACATGTTCCATTTCTGATGCATCAAATGCCACGGCTTTTGCAATCCATTAGAGCACATCGAGTGTTGGGAGCGTAATCCACACGGATCCATGCTGATCTACGAAGGAGCATCTGAATATTTCATATCTCCATTAGATAAGCGTTGAAATACACACTGCAACAACTCAATTCGGGTGCAATAGTTCATGGCGCAAACAGACAAATGTTTACTGCGTGCTACTTAAATAATTAAAATAGCAAGCGATTTGATAAAAATTTGTTATGGAACATGTTAATGCATATCTGTTATTATTCTCAGCCTTGGCTCAGTTATGTAGGCTTCTATTTCTAGTTGAGATTGATGTAATTTTGGACATAATCACTGTAATACAACGAAACTAAATGGATTCTGTCTGGTAGTTAGACACTTTGCAAAATAGAAGGGTGGTACACATGTCGCATTTCCATCAGTTGTTCTTGATCTCCGACTAACCTGGATCCTGTACAGACTTCTTCCTAAACAATTTCCATATATCCTCCAGAAGACTTTGTTGGGGTCTATGAAAGCGCTGAACACGAGAAAAAACAAATCCAACCATGTCCACCCTAACTAACCCACGTTTGACATGGAAGAAAGCAGGAATGTTTTTCTGAAGTCAGAGTCGAAAAAGAGATGAATGCCATCATAAATACCAAAAACACAAGTTTATAAGTCCAACAACCCTCCTTCTCTCCAATTCGAACACTAAAGTCCATATGTTCTGGTTCAAATCAAACTAAAATTTAAGGCATGGCAGTTGTGTATGGCGTCCTACGCTACGTTTCCGCCGAACTTGCATTACGCTACTGTCATCTTCGAATGACAAATTTACCCTACAGATAGTGTTTCAATGGTATCTTAGATAAGTTCAGTTATCTACTTCCTGTTCATTCAGTGCATCACTGGGAGTGGGCTTCCACCCACCTATCTCCCCTCTACTTAGACAAAACAAGGAACCTGAATTTTGACTGAGATTTCCCAGCTTTTTCTGTGTGGCTGGAATACACACTACAATTCTCAGTCGTGGTGTATCGTTCTTCGCTATCAGGAACAGAGAAGAGCAGATAACGAGTTTTCTACTTGGTAAAATAGGTTCCTTAGATGAGCAAGTATTCAAATTGAACAAAACAAGATTTATTCTATACAAATGAGAAGAATTTGCATTTCTTATTCAAAGCCAAAGCTAATTGGAAAATACCACTTTCAGCAACGTGGACTTGACAGAGAAAAGTATGTTGTTCATAGAAAAGGAGAAACATTCCAGAGTCGAATTTTTGCGGAGAGCGTATGCGAGAATGGGGCAAAGTACTTGACTGCGTCAACCACTTTACTTGTTGATTTCTCGAAAATAGTCTGTCATCTTACGTGGTCAGCTCTTATTTTTCAGGATTCTAGATTTGATTTACGTACCATGACATTTCTCTGACTATGAAAATTCACAGCTTTCAACTTGTAGAGCAGGTAACTAGTCACTGCTGGCCATTGTTTGCATCGCTAAATTATCTGTTGGAGGTAATTTGTGCTTAGGGATGGGAATTTTGCCCTCAGGTAACTGGGTAACAGACTCAAGGCACCCTTAAGTTATGAGACGTGTGCGAGAAATAACAGTGTTTCGTTAACAATAGGTTTGGATTCAAAATCCGTTGAATCCTCCTGTTGTTGAGAATATTTTCACGTCATATATTTAACAAGAGTAAGGACTCAGAGAAAAGGGATTTGAGCAGTCTATGGTCGTTGCGTTAACTCCGACATGATCAGGATTTGCTGAAAACACGTAGAAATAAACTGAACTTAGGGGAACGGAAATGCAATGGAAGAATGAATAATTTAGTTCTGGCTTGAACCTTTCTTGTCTGAAAGGACGAAAACTTAATTAGATGGCGAAAGATGAGCACTTGCACCGACCTCTCTTCTTGATCTCCCGATAGTTTTTTTGAACTTTGCTAATTAAGAAATAGGTTAAGCAAACTTACTATAAAATGCAACTCAATTCTCCGAGCTAAGCTGGGGATAGATTGTGTATTCGAGAAATGCAGTTAAAAGCAATTTAAATACGCATCCACTTTATTGCACAGAGACGGTTATGATGAAAGCTGATAACGATCGGAATCATTTATTCATTTACTCCCCACCCATTGGGACAAGTCTCAAGGACTTACTGGGAGTGCGACAGAAGTACAAATAGCTTTTACTACATGTAGCACACAACAGTTAACGCAGAAGGCAGTAAAAACGGTTATCGACGTCCTTGAGACTTGTCCTAATGGGTGGGGAGTGAATGAAGAAATAAAGTAAGCATGTGGCATAGTGATACTTTGTTTGTTTTTTGAGAGCTCATTCGATTAATTTAGATCACAATACACTACTGCACTTGGAGCTGTGATGGAGAGAATCTTTTCTCCTCTGGCATCCAGGAAAATCAAAATGCACGCATATATAGTCTGAATGAAAGTTTATAAATCCAAACCCATTGTTTGCAAATTGGATTTTAAGATTGTGAAATCAAATTATGAAAAAAGAAGCGTGATTCTACAAACTCATTTGTTCAACTGTCTTCCAAAATAAAGCTTTAAGAAATGTGGGAGATCTGAATGGGGAAGCTTTAGCTTTAAGATGCATGTACTTGGTTCGATCAAACCTTCACAACTAATGTGCATTTTAATTCAACCTCATATTAAAATCATTGAGAAGTTTTTTGCAGCTATTAACTGGTGTGCCTGAGGTCATATTTCAGGTGGTCCAGAGAGAACGACATGAAAATAGATACTAGTTGTGTTTGTTTACGGCATTGCACAACGTTTCTAGCACGTTTTGGCTCGCCCGGAATAGGAGGTAAGCCATATGCTCAATTCCTACCAGGAAAGGGGACTGGCTTTTTCAGAAGATGCAGTCCGCTTGAGCCACTGTGGTCACGATGGCGGCTTTTGTAAAGAAAATAGTCTGTTGTTTATTATAGTCGTTTCCGCCTTCGAGAAAGCATACAAGTGGTTGGTTGAATGAGAGGCTGATCGTTGAAGACCTATCTGCCAACTTAGGCAGCAAAGACTTAAGTGTCCATTTTTCCACTGCCAAGGTGCATTATACAGCCTTGTAGTTAGTCCACATTACAGCAGGAATGCACGATTCGAAGTTCAAACTTTCAAGCCGAGTCAATGAGGTTTGATTTCATTTGGACACTTCTATGGTGTAGCTTCTGCGGCGTTCTCCAAATTGTCTTATGGGCGCATGTTAGCTCAATTTCGACATGATGCGCATAACTTTACAACTAGAAATCTACTACATGCAAAATTGTGGAGCAAATTTTTATTTTACTGTTAACCGAGCAGATGAAATCCATTCGATGTCTTTTCATAATAACCGTGAGTCTTCGTTCAAATTCTTTTCTTAGTGTTTAATTCCAAAATGACCTTTCCATTAGCCCTATGGCAAACACATTGTATTTTGTTTTCGGACAGGAGACCATTTCATGCTTCAATAACCTGTCCACGGCTAAAAACGCAGTTCTCGTGAACTTTTGGTTAATTCATTCCTATGGTTGTCCTTTGTTGTCACATATTTTGGTTTGATTGTCATCGCTAACGCTCACGCAATCATCGAGTGCCCAACTTGTCACTCCGTCGACTTAGATTCAAGTTGTACTGCCCCTTACTTGTTTTTCCCAAGTGAGCTTTTTGTTTTTAAATCACAGATTGAATAGTATCTCCTAATTCACTTTTTGTTTTGAGTCTTTCGTTAAAATTTCCCGTTATTGATATCTTCGAAGCATAGATGAATTGCCTTTCAATGCCTTTATTATATGAAATGGATATTCACAAAATAAATTTGATAATTTCCTAAAAACATTGCTTTGGTGCGTAGTTTTGGCCTTAAACAAATTATCCTGGCCGTTAGTTTGGTAATACTGACTATGTCCATTTAAAAGCTTGCTGACTACATAAGGATATCACTCTGCAAGGCAGTATACGCAAAAACAACCGGTTAAAAAGTGTCATTCTCAATTTTTTTTATTTTTTATTTATTTACTCCCCATCCATTAGGGCAGGTCCCAAGGACTTATTGGGAGATTCCATTTATTGCTACATGCGCGCGCATTGCACAGTCCCGTTTGAGACCATGAATCCGGTTATTTACGTCTCGTTTACCAAGCTCTAAGAAGATGTACTTCTGCCGGCATAATCTAATTTTATTCGTCCGGAGGGTCATTAGTCCAAACCGGCGGCCCCTCTCATTAGCCCCCAGAGTTGCCCCTGGAGTTACCGGTGGTCACCACGAGGAGGTTGAGAGTAGGTTTGACCACTGTCATTCTAAATAAACTTCTGGAAGCATTACTGACACTTATTTTCACAGCTTATCATTATTGAATTTGAAGTTGTGCTACTTAAGGTGGCTATTAAATACCATTGTTTATTTAATTTAACAACTTATTTTTATTCCAAGCAAACAAGTTGAACTTAAGACAAACAAACAAATATGCAACCTGATCTCATAAGAACATATAATCAGCAAGTTTTACTATAAGTGCAGTACTTAAGATTTGATTCTTTCGTGTATTAAAAATAGCAATTCATTTTATGAGATATTAACAACAGCAAGCCAATTCCACCCACTAAAACTAAACATTGACTATAATGGAAAGTCCGTATAAAGTGCACCAAAACAAAATGCTTAAATTCACAAGAAAAATTTCCTGTTTATCAGCATAATAAATGGGTTCGAGTTGACAATTCTAGTATCTTTGCAGTCACTTACATCTCTTTATAAACACGAAATTCAGAGAAAGAAGTCCTAATCCTTCTCGGTGTTTGCGAAAAGTTAAATCAGACGAGTCAAAGATGATGCGGGAAAACTTCGGCAATGAATGACAATGTCTATGAGCAGGAGATTCGAAGACCACGCTTGAAAAAGCTCGAAATTGTCTGAGAGAACAAAGACAAACATTCATAAATAGCACTTCGTACAGTAAACAAATTGCATCATACCAGGAATGTTAATGCAAAAGGAGAGCGAGAATTTTTGACACCACTTGAGTGTGGCTACTTGCTACGATGTTTCAACCAGAAAATTACTCAAAAGGGATAAATTTTTTGCATACTATAGGTAAGAAAAGATGGAGGTCAAAATGTCAAATAGGATATGTGTCTTTAGTCAGAAATGTAATAGCCGGTTGTACGTGTGTCCAGAAAAAGTAGAAGTGAGCACGGTAGAGTTAAAAGATAGAGTGGAAGGCACGGAAAGTCTATCCAGCAGGATGAACAACACAAGTGCTCTATCTCGACTGCCAATAACGCTTACCCACACATGGTCGCTACTAGAAAAGAATACCTGGATAAGGACAAGCAGACAGTAAAATGTGCTTAGAACGAACGAGGTGCCGCAAGGAAGTGTGACTGAAAAATGAAGTGTTGCTGCAAGACGAAACCATGCCGAGGAAGGACCAAGGAACCAAAAACGTCGACTTTAATGTTCAATGCTATGTGTATATGTCTAGCTGTTGTATTGGCCTTAGGACTTTCCCAATGGACGGGGATGGATAAAAAGGTCGGTTGTAAATTGTCCGTAGCTGTGCTTTACAGCAGGTCTTTCAAGAAACAGAAATCAAGTTATTTGAGTAGGCAGCAAAGAGGAAGTTTTGTAAGGCTGACATCACTCTGCTTTCAAGTTGCTCTACTATTTAATATTTTGGATGCGAAATGCTAGCTCTTCTACTTCGCTGGATCGAGCTTCTTCAACGTAGGTCCCTATGATAAGTAAGAGAGTAGATTGGAAGGGTCATTGCATTACCTAATAAAAATGAATATCTTAAAGCTGTTAAAATGATCCTGATATGCGACAGAGAAAAAATTGTCGACTGTTTATAGTGGACAGTCGATGGTGCTCTATCACTCCTCTGTTGTTTCCATATAAGCTCCGATGGTTTGAGATGGCGCTGAGGAATAGAAAATGCAAAACCGATCACTTATTGAAAAATTGTGGTTGGAAGTCAAAGTTAGTCTCGAAAAACGCTGACATAATAAAGGGATCATTGAAGTGAACGTTTCTTAGTTCTTGATGGATTTTAGCAGAGTATTCCAGCAACAAGGTACATAAAGAATGATTCGCGTCTAAGCAGTTTTGTATTATTACCACATTCCATATTTCAGTTAAATAGAAATGTTAATGACAGCACGGTACAGAATGAAGTCCGTCTCTGTTTTGCTATAAGGTGAAACTCTCGATCAAAAATCGCTTCTAACTAACGCAAACAGCATTAGTAGAAGCATGTTTGCTACACTGGGATTACTGATTGAACAAACATACTTAAAGGGGAAGAAAGCCAAGATAGAAGTGATTTTCTTTTGAAAAATAAAGTTTAATTGTTATCTATAAGGAATCGGATTGCGGTTGTTAGGGATCTAAAGGCTGGCTGAAATCTGGACAACCAAGCATTAGTGATGCCATCGAATAATAGCAAATATACATTAATAAGATCAAATCAACTTTATTAAAGATTACTAATCTACTGTCCGGTGTAAAAAAAGTTTACACGGTTTGTTAAAAAGTAAGGGGTTAATCAAAGGCAAATTTTGTTTATTTAACCATGAACTGAAAGCATCCTACTGATAAGACATTCAGGGCATTAATTTTTCTTATCATCTAATCGTTTTTCGTCCGAGGCCGACTCTTCATCTTCGTTTCGACAATTCTTGCCTGAGCAGCCATGTTGGACGAAGTCTCTGCAGGTTCCGTCATTACACACATGTTGGCAGTAGCCATCAAAGCATTCGTATCCATGGACAGATCCATCGAAACACTCCACAGTGTGACAGGGTCGGAAGTCATAGAAAACACCACATTGTCCACCATGACATCCACCCCAGTAGCCGCAGTTACCACCAGTACAGCGCCCGAAAGGCTGACTCGGAGACATTGCACCGAATGCAGGAGGTGAATAAATGGAGCCTAGCGATATTGGTGGGTTTGGACGGCTGAATCCACGTGGAGGCATCGGCATCCCAGACATAGAATGGGGGAAGCCACCACTGAAGGACATGGAGTTGGGTGGTTGGTAAGGCGACAGAGCATTGAATCCCATGGAAGTAGCGCGAAACGGAGGAACTCCAGGAGCACCAGGATAGGCGATCATACTAGATGCGGGCAGCATAATAGGGCTCAGAAGAGCAAGCAGAATTAAGAATGTTGGTTTGATCATTTTTCTGATTACGTCCATACTCAGATTCATCGGCCTTTCCAAGTTTACAAATTTATACCCTTGTGAGTTGTGCACTTAGAATTCACAGCTGTCAATTAACCAATGCGCGAAGTTTCGACGACCCAGTGCATCCGATTTCAATAAATCTTGCTTCTCGGACTCACGGTTTTCCATTTCGTTTTAATATTCAATTTAAATCTATCTCATTTGATATTTTCAGTATTATAAAACCCTTCTCCTCCTGGAAAATACTAAATTTCTCCAAATGCTTTTAAGAGAAGTGAAAATAAAATTTAATGCGCATAAAAATAGGAACAGGAGCTGTGTGATGTGATGGTATATTGGCAGGTTATGTAACTACTAGGAACTGATGGTCAGTAGACAAACAATGCAGTTATTAACTGATCAGTTGGTCTACCAAATCTGGAATAGGAAGACAATCTCAATATTTGTCTTGAAAGCATTCCTGATAGCGGAGTCAAATGTAACTTGAAGAAACAAGTTCTCTAAGTGATGAAATAAAAGCCACTTGTCCTAATGCCTTAATTGTTCTTGCCTTAAAATGGTCATAAAATAATGTTAGTTTGCTTTAAGAGTGAGTCCTTTAAACTAAAAAACCTTAATGTACAATCATCCTTCCAGTTTATGCCAACTCTAGTTAAAGCCTGATTCGCCAAAACTATACACTTATTCTAGATTCGGCTGACAAATTTTGAGTTCTCCCGCTACTCAACCACATTTTTATGCTTCGCCTGAATGACTATAGAAAGTTCCATGTTTCCAACTTAAGTCCAGCTTCTACGGGTACTTTCGTCTTGATAAAAGTTGTTAATTACTGGATGAGCTAACGCTTGGCCTTATGGACAAATGCTTTGCTTTCACCAACCTTGCAACGCTTATTTGCTCGTGCAGAATGAAAGCCAGATTTATATTAATGCAAGTTTTCTATTTTACATAATATCTTCAATGGCGAGTACTCAAATACTTGATCAGTCAGTAGTCGACACCGTAATACCATTGATATCGCAGTGTTTTGACTTTGATATTGTTTCTATCTGCGAAATGCTTTCTTAACCAGTCAATCAGGTATTGTTGCAGGGAATTCAAGAAGAATATATCCTTGCCTGCTTTACCGCTTAAATATTTCGAATTGCACATGGCTGGGTTTAAAGTTCCTCCTTCTCTTCTTCCAAGTTTAGATAATTCAAATTTCGAAATGAGTTTCTGCAATAAATTAAAATTCAAACTTTTCTAGAGAGTCCTTTTTTAGGTGAGAATCATGTCATTTGATATGTATTTGTCCAATTAGTTAACCTTTTAGTGCTCTCCAAAATGCTGCATTATCGAACTTGAATGATACGAATCACTTCTTGAAATCGAGATGATTCCGATTTCAGATGAAAATATTCGTGTGACAGTGATGATTATTTCAGCCCAAAGACGACGGACGGTTAGAGCCAAAATGCGGGATCTTACCATTTGCCTTTTTTAAAATAAAGAAATTGGTGTTTCCGGAAAGTTCTTCAGCTAAATCATGAATCGTCCGGAGGCTAGTAAGGCGTTTGAAGTCTGCATTTTGGGGCAACAGCTAATATTGTTGGCAAACAGCTGAAATCATTTAGGCATTTTTAAAGTCCTAGTGACAGCGATGCTAAATTATGAATAAGTTGCTATTTAAGCAAGAGCATCAATTCTACAACTAAGAACTTTGAATTCAGATTTAAATTAGGTTTTCTCATTTTAATCTAAGCCTTGTCGTGGACATTTATTTAAATAGAAACCGAAAAACGCTTTGTATTAACCTAATGTGAGCATTTTATATTTATTAAGACCTCTCTACTAACGTGCTAAGCTAGCTGAGATGGAAGCCGTGACCAATGTCTTCTTCATTGACGAAATTGTTCACATCATTTTTAGTAAATGGCCCCTCTTGATTTATACCTTCAGGTGTGACCAGATTTACGAGTCAGAAGCGTCAAAATTCTAAGGTCATGCAATTTTATACATCACTTGGATCGTAATAGCCAATATGCTGCTTACATTGAGAGCGTACAAAAATCAGCATGATTATGAACTTTAGGAGAGATGTGGATGGTACTGACGACGTGGCAGTAGCGACAGAAAAACGTTCGATTGCACTTTGATGGAAAACATCATCGATTTGCGGTTGATATCGAATGATCTAAGTGCAATCTAAAAGAGTAGAATAAATACTCGATCTCTAGAAGAGTTCAAATAACACATACACATGTTCAGGCTGACGACTTTGACCATACTTGCTCTTCTGAGCCCTATTATGCTGCCCGCATCTAGTATGATCGCCTATCCTGGTGCTCCTGGAGTTCCTCCGTTTCGCGCTACTTCCATGGGATTCAATGCTCTGTCGCCTTACCAACCACCCAACTCCATGTCCTTCAGTGGTGGCTTCCCCCATTCTATGTCTGGGATGCCGATGCCTCCACGTGGATTCAGCCGTCCAAACCCACCAATATCGCTAGGCTCCATTTATTCACCTCCTGCATTCGGTGCAATGTCTCCGAGTCAGCCTTTCGGGCGCTGTACTGGTGGTAACTGCGGCTACTGGGGTGGATGTCATGGTGGACAATGTGGTGTTTTCTATGACTTCCGACCTTGTCACACTGTGGAGTGTTTCGATGGATCTGTCCATGGATACGAATGCTTTGATGGCTACTGCCAACATGTGTGTAATGACGGAACCTGCAGAGACTTCGTCCAACATGGCTGCTCAGGCAAGAATTGTCGAAACGAAGATAAGGAATCGATAGCAGACGAAAAACGTTCGGAAGATAAAAACTGATTTTTCTTGAATTTCGAACCACCGTTATTGGCCCTTTAATTGCGCAAGAATAAAAACTTGCTTTCATTTCCACATGGAACTATTTAACATTAGCCATTTTATGTTTGCCTGAATTCAAGTGAAGGGGTGTTTAGATTAGATTGCGTAGCTGTTACCTTGATACACGTATTATGAGCTCACATTTTAACTCCATTTATTATAGTTTAGAATGTGCCCAACCCACTTCATATTATTGAAGCGAGTAATCCATTTTAATGCGAAGATTTCAGTCTGCTAAGTCGAGGATCTACTAAAATCCATAATATGGTTACTTATTAACTCATTAAACATTCCCGTTGCTTTTTTTCAAAAAAATATTTTAGATCTTTTGTCAAAATACAATTTGTCGAAATTGTATTTATCTCATCATGATATCAGCCTTTTTATAGTTTGAAAAACTATTACACAGTCTTAAAAAATTAAAATTCAAAAGCCCTCACATCCCAAAGTCTTGGTTTCCTATCGCCTTATTTTTCTTATCGGGCGCCTCGACTGGTTTGGCGTAGAGCTTAATCTCCTGGCAATTCAACTGTCTTCTTCACCATGACGATCTCCATACATGGATGGAAGGCCTTAAGAAAAATTGCATCAAATGAAGTGGTTTGCATTTAGTTTTTGGTCGAGATGGTTCTAAAAGTCAAACTAAGCTTTTCGTAAATTCACCATATTAAGACTAAAATTTTTTTTCTCCCCATCCATTAGGGCAAGTTCCAAAGACTTATCGGGGGTACCACAGAAGTACAAATAGCTTTTATAACAAGTAAGCCCAACAGTTAATACAGAACACAGTTAAAATGTATTTTGACGTGTTCGGCTGTGTTGTCTCTTCTCTGACGTGGCCTCATCGTACAGGTAGAAGTTCAGCTTCGTCGTGGCGCCTCGTCCGTCTTCGTCCATCTTCATGTCTCCTGCCAGAAATCTTTCAAATTTCTGACGGAGACTCCATTCATTGCTACATGAATCTGGTTATTTACCTCGTGCCTCGTGTTCCATGCTGTAAGAAGTTGTACATCTACTGGCATAATCTAATTTTATACGTCCGGCGGGTAATTAGTCCTAACCTCTCATTAGCCCCCAGAGTTGCCCCTGGGGTTACCGGTGGAGGTTGAGAGTAGGTTTGACCACCTACGACTAAAGTAACTTAATACAGAACCATTTGCTCATCTTAAGAATTCGTCAAAAGTGATAAATTCGCAAAACCCAAGGATGATAAAAGTGGTTTCAAATAAGACCACTCTTGTTAATCTTATTTTCGCCATTGATAAATAAATTTTGGGGCATAATTTAGCATAATTTTAAGGCGTTTCAATGAGGTGGGGTTCAGAGCGGTCACTAATAACCACGGCAAAGACAATCCAAACGATATTTATTTTTATGATGAAAACTGGAACTGGGCATCGAAAAGTCAGGCCATGCTCCGCTTTAACAGGATTTAAAGGTGGAAATATGCCCACCACAAATGGACTGGTATTTTTCCCAAGAACGCGAAGATTTGCTATAGCAAAACTTGTTTACTTTAAGTGGGATAAAAATTTCTTTCCTGTTTATAAGACGTGCTATTCAGTGCATCAGGGTGATATGGCTGGTGCTGGTGAAATGATACGTCGGGGTAACATCGAAGTACGTAGGCTGAACAAATGACCTAGTGTGGAAGAAAGAATACAACTTCAGAAAAGGTAGAATTGAAAGGAACCATAGATGCACAAGTTCATCGAGGATGGTTTCGCCAAAATGCTAGTCAATAAGTCATGAAGGCACCATTCACGAAATGTTAACCTGGAGCGTTAATAAAGCAGTTGCTATGGCTCTTAAGTCTTAACAACAATGGTGACGCATGACGTCCAGAGTATAAATATAGCGTGGATATGACCAGTTAGACGGGTCCTGCAGTAGCTCAATTCGATATTAACGTTGGGGTGGTATTGCATCAGTGTAGAAGTGACTTAATTTATTCAACACCAGGTTAATTTTCCACCAAATTTACTCCCAGTGGAAGTATGGTCAACTATATTATCACAAATTAACTGCTAATGAGATAAAATCAGGATAACTTATATTTAAATTCTAATTACTGATCATCCTCTTAGTTCACTTTCGTTGGCTCTCTTCAATAAAGGGCTAAATGCACTGAAATTAAATCTTCCCCTCTTTAAGTGGTACTCGGTGCGCTTTAATTCTCTTTACGTGGAAGGATCTAGAACGCAAGCATGTGCATCTTTTGGTGCACCGCTCGATAAATCAGAAAGTTGCGGTTCCCACTGGAAGATCAGAAATTAAAACCCTGAATTAAAAACCAAAGCTCACTGCAGTCAACAATGTAATTTGAATAGAACTGATTAATTTGAAGGGAGTTCTAAAGTTTCGCGGCTGCTTGATAAACTAGCCTCTAGAGTGATGTCAAAAAATCATAATGGCAATGACGTCAAGCTGCATTTACTGTTGGGTGGGTAGGGTCCACCTAGGACCATTTTATCACAAGTTATAAGGGTCAAGAGAAGAAAACAAGAGAGAAGAAGACTAAGGCAATGTGCGTGGAGCTGTCTAGAGTACTGTTCTAGAGATCTCATGAAATAACATGCCTGGCTGGACCGGTCACAGGACCAGCGAGTACGTTATAGAAAAAAATATCGAGAAAGTCACATAGGCGGCTTATTAACACAGATATTGGTTTTTCAGAGGCGATTCACTTATTACACAATAATGATCTGCATAAAATCCAGTTATTGGGATTTTAAGTGCTTTGAGAGGGAAAAAATTGTGATCCAGAAAATGGAACTCATCACTTCGAAATAGATGGAATAGTTTCTTGATTCCTGTCCACATTTGATTTTTTATTTTTATTGGATTCAATGGCCCCATCGAAGAAAAGTGTTTAAGTGTTTAGGTCGTCGCTGAAAGGGAATCGTGCCTCAAAATTTTAAGAATATCACTTCTAAGACACAATGGTCTCATAACGCTTGTGTTTACTGCATCAATTTAAAATTTTGCGAAACATAGACCTAGAGAACATAAATCCTACCGAAGAGCATTTGAACAAATCATCGGAGTGAAGTGTGTTTCATTTAGGTTTTGAAAAAGTTCTTTGTGCCTAACTATCAAAAGGGAGAATCCCAAACTTCCAGATTTTACCACCAACCACAAACTACATCAGAGAAGTCAGTGACTAGAATGCAGCCGCCTTATTTGCATCGGAACGGGGCATATTCCTAAGAGCATTGCAGTAGCGATAATAGAATCACAAACGATTAAACTATTCGAGTTTAAAAACGGGAGGGATTATGCCAAAAGGTGCTGTAGATTACAGGCGCGTTCGCTGCGCATCCTCAGTATTTAGGGTAAACCAATCGAATGTGCGTAGAAGATTCCCATGTGTCGAAAAAACCTTAGGAGGAATTTACATCAGAGTAGCCGGCGAGTCAAATAAAAGGGGCTTTCTCAAGGCCTTAGCGCTCAAAGCGGATTTGGTCAAGAATGGTAATAATTCGTCGTACTAGGAGAGAGAGGAAGGACTTCCCAAGTGGAATGGTTGAAAACACCAGAGCTCAAAGCGGAGTACCCTAAAAGACTATTGTATTCTAGCACCCATTTTTGATTAGCCATCGCTTCTTTCTGTAATTTAATCATTACTAGACACTCTGGATGCGTTTGAATTTAACAGCCCATTCATTTGGTGTGCCTTCTTATTGGTTCTTGGAACAACGGTTTAAGTGTATAAGTTAACGAGTTAACTTTTCCGTAAGCGTTCGTATGTGGTGAAATTGCTTCTGTTGTTTCTCAATTCATCATCTCCTACCTCCTTTATAACTCTGGGCATTAGCTGAATGTCTTCATTTCATAGCCACAAGGACATGAAACATTTTTTTAAAGAAAACTCTGAGAGCGTAAGCATGGAAAACTGACTTTCGAGACAAACGATCCGAAGTTCTTAAGGCATTACAGTATTCCTAGACGCACTGACTTGGCATTCTAAGCTATAACGAAATATAGAGCGAATGGATAAACCTTTGGGGTTAAACTTATGAGCTTTGCTCCCCAAAGTTTAAAGCAATCTAACTTCAAACTGCAGTCACGTCTCAAGAGCAACAACTAAATGATCTTGAATGTTGCAAAACCTCTACTCTTTCATATGATGCTCTCATCACAGCAAATTATAGGTAATCTGGATCGTATTAATCCCTTTTACCTATCGAACTGTCTCAGTTATGTGCCCAGAAATAAACTTTTAAGCACTATACATTGGTAAAGCTAATGCCTGCCAACATCTGCTATCTTTGTCTCAACTTACCGACTAATCATTTGAAAAAGAATAAGTACCTTCAGTGTCAGATCAAAGGAGGCTAGTGTAAGGGGAATGTTGCCTTTAGATAAAATTGAAAGAAATGGTTGCCTCGGGAAAATCGACCTTTACCCATTGTTTGTACTGTAGTGATAACTTTGTCCCCAAATCACTCCCCAATCAGCAATAAGAACAGACGGAAACAAAGAATAATATAGTTAATATTTACCTGAACATTCGCAAGCAAAATACATTGGATTGAGATTCTCTCCAACAAAATATAAAATGGAAATATTGTTAACGACCTGTGCACCGGTGCTAAAACGGTTTCTCACTATACGGCTCATTGGATTATTCTGAAAGTCAACAGCACACAATCACTCACACAATTTGGCGCTAGTCTGTAAAAAGATAGCCGCATATAAGTACCTCAAATGGTGTTTTTTTTCCTTATTATAGAATAGTATTTGTGTTGGTACAATCTACGCATTAAGCAATGGTACTCATATATGTAAGCCGAACGTTCAACTTATTGAGCAATTACGATTAGTAAACTGTCAAATTATGACCTTATTTTATTAGGCCTAAGAAAAAAAGCCAACATAAGAAACCTGAATGCAGAATACACTCAAAAATTAAAAAAATTTGTTGACAAAGGTTCATCAGTTGGTGGTGCGATGTGTAAGAGAATAGTCTGAGAAATGAGAATCTACTAGATTGGTTGTGTTAACGATTTGTCCATTTGATGCGAGGGAAAAGATTTGTAACGTAAACCATCAACAGTAAAGGTAGATCTGCATAAACTTTTGTTTACAACAGACACCCTTTTCATAGTAAAAAGCGTAGGAGTTATTATGATTTGGTGAGCACAGTGGACGTCTCGAAAAAACGAATTTTCCTTAAGGTCTCTAAACAAAGTGATGTAAAAATTAAACAATATTTTTAATACTAATTTTTGGTTCAATAAACAATAAATATTAAACAATATAGTTCCTGTGTTTGCAGTCAATAAAATCAAAAGCATCCACAGTGTAGGGTAACCAATTAGAATAAGCCTTAACCATTATAACTGTGTTAGCCACCACTAAGCATGGAGGCTGTGGCGAAAGTGCATGTTCACCCTGTCGTTTTGTTATCTATCATTGATTCCTATGAAAGGCGCCCAGATTTTGAGGATCAAATTGTCGGAACTTTGTTGGGTACGTGTGGGTGAGGATTTTTTCACTCTTATTCAGGCACTTTCGAAAAAGGCATAATTGAGGTCACGCATTCTTTTCCTGTACCACATAAGGTTTTCAAGGGCGAAGTTTCGATCAGGATAAGTTATGCTCACACTATGCTGAAGCTTGAAAGAAAGGTAATTTGCTACTTAGCTGCTAATAAGTTCACTAGGTTTCTCGCTATTCCCGTCCCGTCGGATGGTACTCTACTGGCTCTGATGTAACGGAAGCAGCTCATTTGATTCATAGAGATAACTATATGAAATCATTTAAGAATCCAATTTTTCTTCTGGTCAACCCGAATCTCAATTTCGGTGAGAAAATGTGCATCCAAGCCTTTCAAAGTCATAACATTGGTATTCCGGATGGTACTATGGGATCTATCTTCTTTCCACTGCAGGTCAACCTGCAATTTTTTGACACCGAGCGTTGTGCCGTTGACATGATGATGTCAGACATTCTCAACAAAGATAATCAACTCCCTGAGGTAGAATTATTGCGATCGTTAAACCGTGTCAATTCGCTCCCTTAATACCTCCATATCAAGCATTTAATATTCTAGTTTAGCGCTTCTAACAATTTAAATAACTGATTTTCCACCTAATGCGACATTCAAACAGCGTTCTTAATCCTATGGTTTTCCATTGAAGTTAATCCATTTTCCGGCGTTTATTCAACTCTAGTAATCGTGTTTCGTACAGTTTCACAGTTATTGCTTGATCTATTAATAATGCTTACCGCAGTCCATTAAACTTGCACAAAACACATTTGCATTCGGTAATAGATGTCTATTGGTGTATTTCAGGCTAAAGATGATTTATCATATTTATACAATTTGACAACTCGTCTGCTGTCCTTGCTGGAGAAGGTGAACGCAAAGGTGGAGGCCTATGTCAAGGGGGCCAATACGCCATTGGATAGCGAGTTAGGAATGTCGATCGCCCGTCTCTTGTTTTCGACACCGAAGTTGGACTCTGATAACGTAGAGGATCTCATTAGCTCGTCTTTCAAGGATCTTCTTATGGTCACATACCTCACAAACCTTATCCGCTCCCACACGAAACTTCTTTCCGTCGCGCATTGAATTTGGCCTTAGTGACGAATATATTGGCGTTGCCAACGCGACCTACTCCCATATGTTATCAGTTTGTGAGAAGGAAAATGGAATTTGTGACTTCAAATGCTTAAAAAATGTTTTCTAAGTAAAATGCGGGCTGGCCTTGTATCGATTGACTAGAATTTATTTGCGTTATTGAGGCTGGATCGTTAAAGCTGAATGCCTGGTCATATTCTTCTTAAAAATTCTCGATAGAAATTTCGGCTTTGTTGGGCCCTCGTGGTATTGGGATGGTGTCGGGCTTATCTGCATTTACAAGTGAAATGCTACTATTTATAATCATCAAGTTTAAGCCAAATATGAGGTATTATTTGAAATAGGTACTTCGGTAGCGCCCAATGAGAGCGCTTTGGGTGGATTTTAAGGGAATGCTATTTTATCAGTGCTTGGCTAGACTGCCTTCCGGATAGTATGGTCGCGTCGAAATTTTCCACTGAAAACACATTGGAGTGCAGGGCTGTAATCATGCGAAGAAATGGGGTTGGTAATCGCCCAATAATTCACACGCTAGAAAGTAACTTTCCATAGCGGATTGGCTGACAACCAACAACCAATCAGTTCCATACTTTGGATAATTTTCGCTTGTATATTTAGCCGGGCATGTGTGGCACGCGTAAGGTGTTCTGTAGATGGCAGCCCGGGTTGGTCACAAAAGTTTGTTCTGTGGCACCATTGTGTTAATTCTCGCGACGGTGATTGTTCTGATCCTATTGGGAGGCTTAGGCCGACAAATTTTAAATGAATCCTACTATAGAACCTCTAAAGAGGAGAGTAGGAAGCAGGCTGCCCTGATCGCAGAGCTGCAATCGCTCTCTCAACTTGCCAATAAAACGGCTGATGAGAATGCTCAGGAAGTACTAGACCAACAGGCGGCTCTTAAAGAAACTTTTTGTGATATTGGTGAGTTTACTCCTTTCATTGTTTCTAACTTTAACTATTTGACGTTCAAAAGGATAAAATTTGTCAGGCGATCAGGGCAAAAAGTAATTGATGCAGATTGTTTTCGAATTATTCGGGTCTTTTTTTTTATTTCTTTGATACACATTGAAAGACCAGTGTAGAGTACGGAAAGATAGTTTCATCTGCGAATGATCAACCACTGGTCAATGGTCCTTTAACTGAGAGAGGGTCTTTTACCTTCATCATTCCCTCAGGGAAAAAAGGGCCGTTGAGAGTTAGATGGTCGCGAGGTTGATCAAGCCGGCTCAAGTGTTGCTTTATCCGGCTAGCAATATGTGGCTTGGAGCAAGCATCTTGGGCTCGTTATTAAAACTGAAAAGTCAAATCTGAGTTTCTGTCGCCTCTAGATGTCGGACGTCCAAAACTATTGCGCTGGTGTTGTGAATTGCTACTCATAGCTATGTAATCAACCCTGAATGATGAGTTATCTGCAACCTAACTGAAATTGGATGGGTGATTGAAGTCCTTCAGGATTACAGCTAATAAGATGGTCCATGGAGTTACTTTGAGTATTTGCAAACTCCAAGGTGTCTTTTTAGCTATCGCAGAACTCTAGGTCTTAAAGCGACCTTTCGCTCTTCATGTATTTTGGCTGTATTACTCTTTCTTTTGATTCCTCCAACAAATGTAACTTAGGGTGGCACATGGATGAAATATCGGTGAACAGGTTTATGACCGATAATGTTTAACTACGAAGCTGCATTATCTCCTCATTCACGCCCTCTTGCAACAGGAAAACTTTTTTCGATCAGTTTATACCTCTGAATGTCTTTAGCAAAGAACCATGAACGAAAATCAAATGAATTTATTTACATGAAGCCACCTGAATGTTTGTAGATATTGAAGTATCCTATTACCTCAACGGTGATCATTTTCTATAATATTGCGAAGTGTTTTGCAAACAAAAATCTCTCTCTGGCTATCTTGGCGCTGTTTCAGCTATGAAAAAAGAAGAATGGTGCGAAAGGGCTTGCAGAAATGAAACTGACCAACGAATACTTTTAATTCTTCCAATCCGGGATCGATGGAATCTTCTTAAGACTCTCCTTAAAAAGCTTCTTCGCTTGCTGCAAGAAACACATGCTTGTACATTTAATATTATAGTCGAACAGGTATGAATTTTTCCATGGGTGGCACCGTTGCTTCCTATTTAGACTAGCTCCATGCCTTTCAACAAAGGTCTTCTGATGAATGCAGCCGTAATGGAAATGGCGAAAAGGGTTCCGTTTGACTGTATCATCTTCCACGATGTGGACTTGGTACCCGTTTCTGGTGATGAGGTCTTTTACGAGTGTCCTTCGTACCCTCGTCACTTATCCGTAAAGGTTGACAAATTCAAATACAGGTCAGACAGATTTCACCCATAATATTTTAATTAATTACTCGCATTTTATGACCTTTGCTTTTATTTAACGATCGGTTGATTTTGGGGAGGTTTGAACTGAAGTTACGAAATGTTTTGCTTGAGTAAACCTTGTTGACTTTTCAGTCAGCCTTCATTTCTCTTCACTTTTTTGTTCATTATCTAACTCTCAGATTTCTTCGTGAATCCCTCTCTCAAACCTAACTATTTCACCGCTCGATTCATTTCATGCAGACAAATGGCTAGCCATTTCATTTGTAGATCGGTTTTCTATACATATAAGAACTCTCGACATCAAATTGCCAAACTGGTGTACATAGACGGTTCCAAACTGTTCCGTTTCATGAACATAACAACAAGGTACTTTTTCAGGATCCGTTAACTGGATAATGTCGATGCTGTCCAACTGATGATGCATCTGCTTTGGCAGAGGAGCTCTCTGGGTGCACGTTGTAGTTTTTACGCCTTTAATTGCACCTCAGTCTTCAAATTGGAAATGATGGATAAACACAGCTAAAGGCAGTAAAGAATTATTTGTTGCGCTATTATTTCCATCACTTAATGTCTCCTGACCCGAATAAGACACTTTAAGTCCATTAGTATCCCTAACAGAACTCCTTTTCGAATGCCAAAGCACATTTAAAAATGTTAATAATAATAATAATAATAATAATAATAATAATAATAATAATAATAATAATAATATGAGTGAATATCGCTATCTGTATTTCAGCTTGCCCTACTTGAATTTGATTGGCGGGGTTTTGGCGATGCCTCTACGGCACTTTCTACAGACCAACGGATTTTCAAACATGTTTTGGGGTTGGGGTGCCGAAGATGATGATATGTTTGAAAGGTATACGACACGAATGGACGCATTTTGTCCTGTGTATGGCGGTTGAGCTCTCTTGTATAATTTCAGACTTTCCATTCTCGGGATTCCTTTGACTCGACCTATGCCCAACCCTACACGCTATACAATGCTACCGCACAGGAGGAGTTCGACCCTGGATACCTGGCGAACGTATGCTCATTGCGTTCTTATGATTATATATTGGCTCTTGAATTTTTAGCGTAGACACGACTTGAAGGAAATGGGCTTATTCAAGGTCATCGAGAACATGTCGGAAAGTATGATTCTAGGTTTTGGAAAGGAAGAGATAGACATTCTGAGAGTCTTGCATCAAATTTCTCTGAAAACTCTGGTCTCGTTTTTTGTATATTTTTTTCATCCACTGGAAAACTTAATTGCTGTAGACTAGTGCGGAATAACCTGATCCTTAAGGGCTTGACACCCTGCGCTGGTAATGGATGAAACATCCTGGACTAATTCTGGAAAAAAACATGCATGGCTGAAAGAAAACCAAGGAACAGCATACTATTCAGAGGTCAAAACTGTATGGGCCTCTGTTGTGATGGTCGAAACTGACATTTATTACAAAAATGGCACTCAAAACATGAATCCTTCCGGCATGCCGAGTGGTAAATGATGTCCAGATTACTGTCAATTACCTCATTCGCGAAATAAATCTGCCAAGTGAGGAAATGGAAGGCATTAAATAATAACTGGCTATTTTAACTATTGAAAATGTTGTACAAGTCCTAATCTTATATTAACTTTTCTAATGATTCCTTAAACGAAAAAAAGAATGTTCTTAAGTGGTGTAGTCAAGTTAACTCCTAATTTCTGTGTTGATCAGTTTCTGTCCCAACAGTCTTTCCTCACTGGCCATATCAGAATTACTTGTTGACATTGCGATGTAATTTCCATTGAATTTTACTTGATTTTATTTGTTTCATTCTCGTGTGCATTTCAGGAATGTGCTGTTGAAAATGTCTCTGAAACGATACCGACTTGATGGACTCAACTCCATTTCCTACAAGGTTCTAAACTTGAGCCGAAAATCAGCCTGCGAATTATTTGGAGAACACCCGCATGATTGTCATTTTCCTTCATCATTTTTAACCCATATTCTGGTTGATCCTCAGCCGATAAAAAGTGAAGGCATTGGGTCGATCCAAACTGCCACCTAGTCTGGACATCTTTTTCGATGCTAGATACTAATGCTCAGAAGACGTTCGGCTGCACCGAGCTTGATATTGGGAGCTGCCTGTTCTGGAAGTAGTTCATCGCCACTTACTCTTTGTAGCTGATCGTTTCCTCGAAAATTCATCCCCTTGTGTGTACATATATAAAATATGACTTCATGTAAAAACTGACCTTATTCTTAACTCTGCAGATTGAGCTCTCTTCTTATTACCTACCTGGATTAACATTTAAACACTGATGAGTAGACTCAGTTTAAGTAGCAAAACTTCTTTGCACTCCGAATAAAGGATGTTATAACAATGTTATCTCCAAATAAATACTTGAGACCAAGTTCATTATCGCTATCAAGTAGACAAAATATTCTTCGGTGTAAAATCGGTTACGACTTGTCTGGTATCATTGAATAAGAGGCGATATTCCGGCAATTAAAAGACAACAAACTTAGGAAGTGATTAACTAACGACATCTTCAATCATCTGGCACAATGCTCGATACAGTGTCCGATGTCGATCTTAATAATCAAAAAGCCTATGAACTTGCATTGAAGCCAAGAATATTAGTCTGAGTATAGGAACAAATCAGGAACGAGGCTTACGATCCTCAAACTTTGAATTCCTTTAAATGGATTCCGTGCGGTAGGAGGAGAATTGTCACTCTTTAAATCTATCATTAGTAAATTTCGGTAAAGTAGCCACGAAATGACCGGAGCACTACTTCAGCTCAGTAGTAGCGACTAAGAACTTCCACTATGTACCGCTAACTCGCACCTGCTAAAAGCCACATTAAACGTAGAAAATCGACTTTTATTGTAAAACAGTTACACTTGCACAAATAAATATTAGGAGAGAAGTTCATATCAAGTGAAGACAAATGAAGTTATGGTGCGAATTATCTGCCTATTTGCATGGTTACTTGGCAGAGGCGATATTACGCTAAGCGTCGGTACAAAGTCGGTTCCAAGCTCTCAGACGGGCAAGGAATACCTGGTAGCATATATATAGGGCGACTGAAGAACGGATGTTCCATTGCTTGCTTGGCGGAGAGACGCAATTCAGGATCGAATACAAGTATCCTGCTGATCAAGTCAATGGCATTATTCGAAGCTATTTTCCAGTTTGTCACATTGATGAGGGATCTCCACTTTTTGCCAACACAATCACGGTATTTTTCAAGCTGTTTCAGTCTGAAAGTGATACCATACTTTTCCATAAGCGCGAAAACACCTTCACCTCCGAGAATAGTTACTATGTTAAGGAGAATTTCCTTCTCTGTTTCGCCACCAAACAAAAAATTTTTCCGAAATACTGATTCTGCCATAACGCAACCAAACGCCCACATATCCACCGCAAAAGTGCATTTCTAGGAAAAATGAAAGCCCAAAGTAGAAGAACCTACCCTGTGTCGCAGCAATAGTTCTGGAGCTTTATATAGGGGCGTACCAGTCTTAAAAGAGTAGAAACGTCCATCCTCATAGACTTCAGCAAGACCGAAGTCTATGAGGCGCAGCTGTCTCGTTCTGACATTCACCACAATGTTATGTGGTTTTACATCACGATGCATAATTGAGCGACTGTGACAAGCGTCAAGTGCAATCAATAATTGCAAACAATAATGCTGTATGTCCTCCAACTCGAAACGCTTACGAATGGTGCTCCATTCTGTGAACCGAAAATATTCCATTACAAGGCAATCAAAATTTAGCTAAAGTAGAAAAAAAAGTTTCAAAATGGCAAGCACTGCCGCAGACAGCATGGCATAATCAATCCCTTCGAAATCACAAAACTCACTGGGCCACCCTGAAAAACTCCATAGAGCTGGATGATGTTAGGACATCCCCGAAGGCTGTCCAATATGAATACTTCATTTCGGACCCATTCTCTATCCGTTTGCTCCAAACATTTGACGGCAAATGCTTGGCCATCCGCGGTTCTGACCATCTTGCAAACATAGCTGAAAGCTCCAGATCCGAGCATTTTAGTAATTGTAAACTTCAAATCGGGGAATTCTTTAAAGTTGTTCCCATGCTGGTGGCGGTGTGAAGAGTCAATTTCTAAGTCAGACAAAGCCTCTTTTACTTCTGTCATCGGATACTTTTTGCGATGAAATCGACGAAAATAAGGATGGTAAATTGCATCCCCTGCAGAAAGGCGATTCTCCGGATCGAAGACTAATAATTTCTGCAACAAATCAATCGCGTCAGCAGTAGCGACGTGTGCGTTTGCCTCTGTAACGAGTTCTTTCAAACTGACACCTTCGTGGTTTTGAAATTCGCTTTTTGAATCCAAATCGAATTCTACTTTGTACTTCTGAATAAAGTCCGCCAGTGCTGCTGAGCCCAGTGTCTTCACAATCGATAACAGCTGATCGGCTTCACTCGAACCCTCGAACATGACTCGTTTCCGAAATATCATACACCCAAGCAGGCAACCGACCGCCCACATATCAACGGCGTAATCATATTTCTAGAAAAGGCACATAACGAAGATGATCACGAATCACAAAAAAAAACGTACCTCATAATTAAGAAGCTGCTCTGGACTCTTGAAGTAGTGGGGTGGGCCAACTTCATCTTGGTATTTGCTTCGTCTGCCGTGGAAAAGGGCATGTCCCCAACCACTCAGTAATACATGTCGCTTCCCACGAATGAATAATATGGCACTTGGTTTGATATCACGGTGCAGAATCGAGCGAGCGTGACTGGTGTGAAGTGTCAACACTATCTGGTAGAGATATTCCTGTATATCCATGTCTGATAGGGAAGTGCAGATTTTATACCATGGAATACACTCCACAAAATCGAAGATGAGCCATTTTAAGTCATTCTAGTATGGAACGAAAAAGGCTTATTTTGGTATGGCAATCATATCCAATCATGAAGAACCATGAAAAAGCAAGTAGGATACTTACGAAGGGATTGTTGATGTACCCACGTAGAGGGATAATGAAAGGGGAGTCTTGAAGACGGTGCAGAATCCTTACCTCCCTGGGCACTCCGTTTTCTTCAGTCATCTTCACTACGAAATACTTCCCACTATTGTTTTCTCTAATTGTGAACATCCTCCCGACATTTTCCCCTTGCAGCGGCTTTACCACACTGATGTCGAACCTTCTCACATGGTTGATTCCGCAGTATTCTGCCATGCCTTTGATGACGCGTATGATAGAAAACTAAACAGTTGGCTAAATACTCAGCATGGATGAATCGAAAGCACATTCATGCTTTACCTTAATGATTGGTTAGTTGGGCAACTGATGAAAAATCTGATTGGATAGTCGTGAAATCGCTTTTTATTTGTTATTTCGCTTATCAAGAGGGAATTTCAAATGCGTTGCGTGCTAACATCTGACATTATTTAGAGGGTTAACAAACCCTCTAAACCCCCCAGATTCATCTTTGTCACCTAACAGTTTGACCTCTGATCATTCCATCGATCGTCATTATTTTGCACCCATTTTGGGCTTCCGAACTTCTTAATTTGGCCAAGAACACGTCCGTACCTGAAAGATGCTAAATTCTAAAGAAAGATATATTCTCGAGAAGTGCATTCTAACTTGCTGGTTAGAGAGAGTCTGATGTTTCGCAACATTTTGGTCTAATAAAATGTGCTTGGAAGCACGACTCCTCTAAGTAATTTGAAACTGGGCAAAGCTTTGATGTAGCACATCTTTTCTATTAAGTCTTGATAGCCTTCAGTATCAGATAAAACACACTGGGTAGCCGTGTGCAAGTAAATGGACAATGTTAATCACTTTTCGTCATGTTCAATTTATTACCGCTCATGTGCATTGGAGGTTAAATTCTGTTTATTTTCGGCGCAGGCCATGTTCTGATGAGGTCAACTATTTGGCTTTACCCGAATACGGTGAATGCCTGTATCAGCGATAGGTTACTCACTATTATGTTTGTTTCATTGATTCCATATTACATTTGACCCAGCATATTTCGATTCTCCCTTACGATTGGAAATGCTCGAATTCTTGTTAAATACAAATTTAGGCAATTCGAATTCACTATTGTTATTTGAAAGCTTGTTTAATTCCGTATCTTCAAACTGTATCTAAGATTCCCAGGTGAACGATCCGATCTGAGGCTCTAGTTTTTTTTGATAGTATCTACTACTAACAGATTCATGGAACAGATTAATGAAGCGGGTTAATTTATTAACTAAAGGGATTTGAAATAATGATTTCTATAAGATTTGTAGGAAGTGCAAACTTCGGCCCCTTTGTGTTGTGCTGATAGCCAATTAACGCATTAGTACAACAGGTCTGATCTGCACACCTAATAACAACTGCTCAATTGTTGAACCTCTTCCCTGAATTAGCTCACTTTTCATAATATCTCTGCATGATAATCACGCGATCATTCACCTTTTGTCGAATTAGACTACCGTTATTTATGCAAATAGCTATTTCGCATTAAAGAGAAAGATCTTCATACCCCTAACATATGGAATCGCAGATGGTCGTTTCAATTTGATGTATTAACAAAACCACCTTTGTCGAAAATTCTGAAATTCGATTGTTCTGCTTGCGGCGAGCTAGAGGGTATCTTAATTCTCGCTGCCGAAATTCTGGAGCCGCCAAGCTAGCGAAAATCTGGCCACAACAGTGAAGGTAATTGATGTGTTCAAACTGTGCAGAGTATTTCATAATTTTCCAGAGAGTCCTTTAAATGTGCCAGCCGGTCACCTAGGGGTTATCTGTGATTCAGCATTTGCATCACTCAACCACTGCTTTCAGTTAAAACGAGACATGCCCATTATGGACTATCGGCGCGTGGTCTGATTAAACTCTGAACATTTTAGACTACATTTCTATAATGGCAAGGCGTTTCCGCAACGCAACTGCATGAAAAATGGACAATGGGGATCAAGTAAGTAACCAATGAGGAGATTAGACATCTCCCTATTAGAGTGCTCTGACCTCAATTAAAATAATGATTGATTTGGGGGAGTACAGGCGAAGACGTCTCACTCGCCTCAGTTGCAAATGCATATGATGAGAGGTCATTCTGAAGATATCGATGGAAGAGGTATTTTTGGGGAGTTGGCTGCCCGATTGTCCCCCAAATTTTCCAAATATTTTCACCTTTGCACTTGAGGTTTAATGCAAATTCAATGCGAAAAGTCAGTTCCAAGATCAAGACAACTTTGTGAGGACGACCTCAATTTCAGCTAGTATATTTAATATAACGGCATGACATTACAATCGATGGCATGACTTAAATTTGTTCACGATTTACATGATTACACAAGGTTTATCATGAAAGCTCACCTTCATTGAAGATAGAATACGGCTGGAAGGGCATAATACACAATGATAAACTAAAAAACCAATTTTCGCAGTTTTGCTTAAGCTGTTTTCAGTCAAATTTAATTTCGATGAGACTTATAAAGCTGTACAAAATGACTTAAATCAACATGTTGACATTAATATTTTCCAAACATTTTGGATGCTGGTGACCTTACTCAAGTAGTTGTGTATGTATGAACGAAAGCTCGACAGTAATACCAAAAAAACATGTTAGTCATTGGTGAGGTCAGTGAGGTGAATTAGAAAAGGATAAACGACTATTTTTCAATCACAATCGCGCTTAGGTACTACTTAAATTGCGCAGGATTGCTTTCTTGGCAGCGGTTAGAATCTTTGGCGTCATCAGTCTTCAAATCACCATTGAAATCCAAAACGAACGTAGTTTACTTCCTTCCACAGTGTTGCCTTAAAAATCTCCACTTCGACTACGCGCTCTTGGTGTTGAACTCTCCACACATTCCATAACTTGACTTGAAGTAGGAGTACGTCCCATCAGTTATAAAGATTTAAAAAAAATGGTAGAAATGCGCACATGTTTATTTATGCAAGTAGCAGTTGCATTTTCAGGCCAAAAGATAAGATACTAGGTAGGAAAGCAAACGCTACAACAGGAAATCAACTCGGGAACAAGGGCATTCATAGCTCAATATTCGCTTGAATTCAACAATTCTTTTTGCAGATCACTACCACGTCAAAATTCAACAGCCGGACTTGGTCTTTCGCGTATTTAATCGTCATTTCGCTGTTTATTTTGAAAATCTTCATGGTCATCACAAATAACTAGCAAATCCTAAATAGCAAGTGTAATGTTCTACTTTCGTATTAATCTAGCTGAAAGCCCAACGATAGCATTCCGATTATTTATGCATTCAATAACTTGGCAATGAAGGGGATCAGCCTTGCAATCTGTCAGTTCTTCAGAAAATATTTCTCTCTGTATCACTTAAGTACTTCGTAAATAGGACAAATTTAAATCAATCTTTTCTATTTATTTACTCCTCACCCATTAGGGCAAGTTCCAAGGACCTGTTGGGGGTACAACAGAAGTACAAATGTTTGTTACAACAAGTAGCACACAGCAATTAACACAGAAGACAACTGAAGCGCTCATCGACGTCTCTGGTTCTGGTCTTTTTTCTGGCATGGTTTCATATTACAGGTAGCAGTTCATCTCCGTAGTAGCACCTAGTGCATCGTCGACATTGTTAAGGGCAGACAACTTTCATACCACTTCCAGAAGTCTCTTCAACTTTCTGGCCGAGATTCCATTCATTGCTACATGCATCAACTTTCCGCAGTCCTGTTTGAGACCATTAACCCGGGTTATTTACCAGGCTATACGAGGTTGTAATTCCGCTAGCACAATCTATGTTTATACGTCCGGTGGGTGATTAGTCCTATCCGACCGACCCCCTCATTAGCCCCCAGAATTGGTCTCGGGGTTATCGGTTGTCACCACAAGGAGGTTGAGAGTAGGTTCGACCACAATGAGCAGTGAGTTACCTAACTCCTCATTTTTGGCTTTCAAATACTACTACATACAGACAAGCAGTTCTCAATGTGGTGGGTGAAGTTAAAATTTAGGGGCTTCAGTTTCCAAATCGAAAAGAATGAAGACGAATTAATAGCTGCGTGAAAAAATCTTTTCATCGGTCTAGTCTTATCATCATCAGCAGCAACACTCCGACCTCTGACCTCATATTCCACTCGGCTGTATAATATTTCTCAAACTCCAGTTAGTTTACTGCACGTGACACATCGTAGTGGCAACTATTTGTCTATTATTACAGCAAGGTCATGGCTGCGGTATGTGTAAAGCTATAAAATAGTAAATAAAATGTACACCTTCGAACGTTAGTGCTTAAGGTTGAACCAGCTTAAATTGCATTCGTCGTTTTTTTTCCATTTCAAATTACGACTGCACATTCAATCACATGCAAATGTCAACAAATTAAGGGAGACGAATTCGTTCGCCTCCAAAGACAAACAGATGTTCTAAAATGCTGATAAAGCAAATAAAATGAGGTGGTTTTATTGCATTTATGATAGTCTTAAAAGATATTTCGTCAATGAGGTTCGATGGTGACATGACGTATCGACGTCTACAAGAGGCTTTCGCTCGAAAAACTAAATTAACAAGTCATTTCACTTTGGCAAACATTAGGTAAACTAATTTCTACTTATATATGCCGACACAACTTAAAGACACTATTGAACACTTTTATTTTGAACGCTGGTGGATATTATTAGGAAGCTTGGTGCTTTTGCTTCTTTTATAAGTTTGTTCCTCTTTTAGCAATTGAGCACTTGTCGTTTGATCAGAGTGTTTTTAGGCAGGATTTTGGCATTCGACTCAATACAACTTTATTTGCTTATTTTTCGATAAATAAAATAATCGATAGAAACCAATTAGCCAATGCATGATTTTTGAACCTACTTAGATTCATTTCAGGTCTGGAAGTGCGTTAGTATTTTATTTATTTACATTGTTAAAGGCCATATTTTATAACGAAAAAATGTTATCAAGATTATAATTAGTCCAGCCTGCGCTATAATATTAGTAATGACAACTCACTGATTTCGTGATTTTTTAAAAATTACATTAAGTGACAATCCAGACGTACCTTTTCTACCAACGCTTCACCTTTTGGTTTTCTTTTATAAATCTCATTAAATGAATTGTTTGCAAATGGCTGATTCTAGAATTGTACGATGAAATATTTTTAAAAATTACCTTCCTGTAAATCTAAAGAAAGTCTTTAACAGTTAACGTTCAGATTCTGGGAGAAAAAGACATGGGATCCTCATACTAAGACGGTTTGAATTCCACAAATGCATTACAAACCCTTAATCATCAGTTACTTGGGAAGGAATAGGCTGAGTGTACCTAAATCACAATTTGAGAGCTTTCATTAAGTCCAAAAGGTGCAAATCAAACAATTTTGGCAGAAAACCAAAGGCGGGCATCTCCAAGGAAAACTAGCGATATTTGCGGATATTACAAGTTGATAAGCATTCATGCCCTTTTAGTTTAGGGGTCTAATAAAAGCAGTTTCACCTTTTTCTTCGGCTGTTTGTATGAAATTAAATCAGTAAACTACTAAAAAAATTAATGATTTTTATCTCCTGCGCTTATTTCTTTACGATATTCAACCTTGAAGTTTCTTCAAAGGTAACTGAAATCAACCAATCACCTTTTAATTGTAGCCCTTTGGCTTTGATTTAAATGCACTTTAACGAGTTTTTTAGCTATTAACAATAAAAAATGCTGTTACGCATTAGTGTTATAACGCACTGTACTTTAAAAATGCTGTGCGATCAGCATTCGTTCACATGATCATAACATTTTTTAACAACCAGAGATTGGCCCAATGTTAACAGCACTAACCGATTGCGCGCTTTAATTTAAAAATGCGGGTATACGCTCAGTTGTTTTGCACTATACACTGGCTCTCACAATCGACTCCTTCACTTTCTGCCAAAGACTCAAACCGAATCCCATCATGATTATTGGATAATCTGTCGTAATCAAATATAAGCAATATCGCTTTCGTGTTCGGTCTGCATTTATTTTTTTTTCCGATTTACTTGTATTGTCCGTGATGTGCATCCAAAGCCAGACTGAATGATTTTGAATCCCTATTGTTAGCCTTGGTAATCGGATTAGAAGACTGCAGAATCATTTCCCACTTTAATAGCTTACACTATCCCTGTCAAACACAGATACCATTACACTGCATAGGATCAATAGCATCCACGTGACGAGTGTCGTGAATCTTTTGATGGAAAAGCACGAAGGCTTGGTGAAAAGTGGCACAAATCCGCATACATCGAACCGACCGTTTGTTAAGCCATTGGGTTCAATTAGTGAGTCAAAGGCTAAGACCTCAAATCGTTTCTCGGTCAGCAGCACAAATGAACAAATAGACGGCTATATCACCAGGTTGTGGCGACTCAGAGAGAAGACAAATCCATCGGTTATGCTAACAGCGGAGGAAATGACAGCTCTTTGTCAAAGTGCTCGGACACTACTTCTCTCCCAACCAGGTTTGCTTGACCTCGAAGGACCCCTTAAGGTCGTTGGTGATATCCACGGTCAATACGAAGATCTCCTACGCATATTTGACCTCTGCGGTAAACCAGAGACTACGAACTACCTGTTTTTGGGAGACTATGTAGATCGGGGAAAGCAAAGCCTGGAGACAATCTGCCTTCTATTTTGTTACAAGCTCCGATATCCCACGCGATTTTTTCTCCTTCGAGGCAATCATGAAAGCCAAGCTATCACGCGAATATACGGTTTCTTTGAAGAATGCAAAAGACGATTTACTGTAAAGCTCTGGAAGACGTTTATTGACGTATTCGCTTGCCTTCCCGTATGCGCAGTCATTGAGAATCAGATATTTTGTTGTCACGGCGGTCTATCGCCTGAAATGTTCAACCAGGAGCTCACAAACTTAGCGGATTTGAAGCGAAGAGTTCGAGAAATCGTACGTCCATGTGACGTTCCGGATTGTGGCCTTCTCTGTGATATTCTTTGGTCTGATCCTTGGTATATTGAATCCGTCACTGGTGATAAGGAACCTCAAGGCTGGGAACCTAATGAACGAGGAGTTTCCTACATGTTCGGGCCTGATATTATCGATCGATTTTTGGAGAGATATGACCTTGACTTGATATGTCGTGCTCACCAGGTTGTTGAAGATGGGTATGAATTCTACGCGAATCGTTCATTGGTTACCATTTTTTCTGCTCCTAACTACTGTGGGGAATTCGACAATGCTGCGGCGGTGTTCAGTCTAAACAGACCTTCTGTGGGTTCTTTGAAGAGTGCGAAGAATTCGGATGAACTGGAATTGGAGGGAAGCTTCCATATCCTTCGATCAGAGTTTCCAACTGTTGGACGTTCTGGAAAACCAATGCGACTCGAAGGCTTTCAACGCAATAGCTAAGGGCTCTGTGATGCGCATTCTTATGAGCAAATACGGATATTTTTTAATGACCTCTTCGACACTACATTGAATGCAAACGTTCGAAAATAAAGATGGTTTTTTTTCAAAACATGTTTGGCTGGAGGGAACGGCGCCTAGGTGTTTAGAGCATCCTGTTACAACGATGCGATTCGATAATTCAAACTGATACACCTACCACAGAGATCTCCGGTTTGGAAACTGTGGTCATCATTAAACACGGACATATGGTGGATTTAAGAGCCAACGACCGCTTGCTTTATCATATTTGACAATGATCATTTCCAACTCCGGATATATGTAATTCACTTAATACTGAAATAGAAAATGTGGATGACGGTAGAGCAGCAGATAATTTAGGAAGCTGGCTAGAACGGCTCACGTAAACCGAATTGCTAAGAGTCGCATAATCAAGGCTAAACTGACCGGCCACAAACGGGTATGACTCAAAAATGACAAGGTCATTCAGGTAGGCTCATTGTAGGTTTCGTCGGCCCGCTGATCGGAGATGGGATGCGAAGGTCCGCCAAAGAAATTCTTCACCTTTCGACGACCGATAAATATCCGTCCCTCTTTTATCACCCCATGGTTTAATGAAGGTACTAAAGCAAATCAACCCTCAAAACCCCGCATGACTACCTTGTTAGTCCTGCTGGCAACTATCGACTTGGCTGGCGAAATAACATCATTTAGTCCGTGGACGAAGCACTGGTTGCCTCTGAACAAGACCTTAGAGAGGAAGCAATTAGTAAGACGAGACCAGAGGCATGATGTTCATGGTAAATAGACACTACATTTAAGCCCATTCATTACGATACGCCCTTCATACAATCTGCTCGAATTCAAGATACCGATATTCCACATACCTGAGCGTGTACTTCCACTCCCATTCTGTCTCTTTTCGTTGGATACTTTTACAATAAGACCATTGACTGTTTACTGTTCCCTCTTATTATTTATACAAGCCAATAGTTTGCAAAGGCTAGGAGAAAAACCTTAGCCAAAATAAAGATTAGCCCAGGAAGGAATGATAAAAGTGGATAGAGCCATCATAATCGACTAAGCTCAATTTTTCTCCACTCGAGATACGAGTTCTAATATTTGTTTTCGACTGGTCTTAGTGAACAGATCATCAAGACAGCACCATTGCCCAAAGCATTTCGACCAATAAAGTAATGCACTATATACGACGCTATAACGGCGAGAATCAGGACTTGCTGTTAAAATTTAAACTAAAATGATAGTATTACATAGGCGACAAGCCTGAGCTTCTATACATGAGAGAAAGAGTCCTTCGTTATTCTGGCTAGTTTTTTTTCTTTTTCTTATTCTTCGAAGAAAGAGAACCACCACCTGACTCCGCTCTGCGCTTCTCCTCCTCAGCTTCAGCCTCCGAGATTACGGCTTCCATAGTATCAGTGCGTGCTGGACAGTACTTTGAGTATTCCATTGTGTACTCGCCTTTGCCCTCAGTCAATCCACGAAGTTCCCCAGCGTAGCCAAACATATCATTCAGAGGTACCTGCAGACAAAAACAATAACGAAGTCAGTAGAGCACCTCATGAACTAAAAGAGATAAGTTCTATAGAAGATTGGCCGAAATGTTCTGAGAAAAAAAATTGAGTTTCACAGTGACTTACACATCCCGATCAAAATACTATAAGTATGCTGGTACACTGTCTACTATTTAAACTTATATCAATTTCAAAGAATCGACAAAACAAAAATACTTGAGCTTGCCTCAGCCAAAACACGAGCATGGGCTTCGCTGACATCAGATTCAATAATGAGACCGTTTCGTCGAGTCACAGAGCTGAGAATCTGTCCATGGAACTCCGCTGGAGCCGTGCATTCTACCAACATGATTGGTTCTAGAATTGTCCAGTTTCCTCGCTCAAAAGCTGAAAGGAGAAGAGTAGATGGAAGAAAGCAACGTGAGACAATTCTCCTCCGATTAGCCACTTTAAACATTTCGTTCCCCTCCAGAAAGCATAAGAGGTAATGCAGTTAGGTGGAAGCAACATGACTCGAAGTTTAAGTGATAAGACTTCAAACGTGGGTATCAACACAATGCAAATGATAACAACCAGGAATGAAAAGCGCTCAGCGACTATAGCACTTTAAATAAATAGTATACAACAACCAAACTCACTTAGGAGGAACGCAAAATATAAGAACGGAAGTAAGCAAACACTAGCGAAAGATCACCGGAATAAGCAGGAGAAGGAGAGTATCTCAGTGGCGTTGATTAATGGACATATATGGTGCCCATTTCGATTGACAAGTATGCACTCATTTTGTGATCGTGAATGCAAAATGAAAGCACGAGTTTCATCTACCTCTTCCAATAAATATTTGAAATCGAAACTCAAGACGAGAAAGAAACTTGAAAAAAACGTCGAACAAAATAATGTTAGTATAAAACTTCTCCCGCTATTGAAATTAAGATTGTAGTCCTTTTCAAACAGAGAAAAACCCACCCTGTCGCATTGCACCCTCAGAAGCTTGTTGGAAGGCCCAGTCAGAACTATCCACGCAGTGATGGGCACCATCTTTGAGACGAAATCGTACACCTACAATTTTGGCCCCACAAAGACTGCCTCCAGCTTCGCAGACATTTCGGAAGCCCCTTTCAATGGCGGGCACATAGTGCTTTGGAATGTTGGTACCAACAGTTTCGTCGGAAAAGAGAACTTGAGTGTTTTGTTCGGTAGGAAGAGGTTCAAGCAAACCAACTACTCGACCGTATTGACCCGCACCACCGGATTGCTTTTTGTGAAGGTAATCAAATCTATTTAGAAAAGAGCGGCAAGTACAGAGCATAAAGGCAGATTTTAGACAGGAAACTTAAATTATACCTACTCAATAGGCTCAAGGAGGGTTTCTCTGAAAGCCACCTTTGGTTTTCCCAGTACGCAAGGTGCGTTGTATTCACGAGCAAGTCTTTGAGCATAGATCTCAAGGTGGAGTTCACCCATTCCGGAGACAAGAGCTTGACCGCTTTCAGGATCATGTCGAAGACGGAAGGTTGGGTCTTCCTTGGTGAAGCGGGCCAATCCCTTGCTGAACGCATCTACGTTGTGCTTATCTACTGGAGTTATGGACATGGAAACCACTGGTTCTGGAACAAACATTGATTCCATGGAGAGATTTTCCATTAACATGTTTGCAGCAACAAGAGTATCACCAGAAGCGCAATCTACCCCAAAGAGAGCCGCGATATCTCCGGCATAGACAGCTTCTAAATCTTCAAAAGTGTTCACATTCATGCGACCTAGACGTGGGACCCGAAGTTTCTTGCCTGTTCGAGTGTTTCGTAAGTATTCACCCCGTCGTAGACAGCCCTGGTACACTCGAGTGTATGTTAATTGACCGAATTTACTTGCCTATAAATAAAACCACGATGACTTCCACGATGACTTAAAGTTCCAGTGATATTCAGATGGACAAACGCTCGTCTAGATAAGGACTAGGTACTTAATATGGTTTATAATAGCTAAAAGCGAAACAAACCCAGCCCATCTATGAGGGAAAGATAAAAATGAGTTCAATAGTTGAAAGAACTAGGCTAGGCGCCGATCTGAGTGCGTGAATAAATTGCGGGGGATTTGATCATTTTAAGATAAAGACTTGGCAGTTTCAAGTATGCTGGGCCATTTACGCAAGAGAAAGGCGGCTGGGATGAGCAAGAGTACAAGGAGCGACATTCTGTATTGTGGTGACCAACACTTTCTCTAAACCAATCCGATCCATTGTTCTTAGATCTTAATACCTATGATATACCTCAGGGCATGAGATAGAGCAACAGAAATGATTGAAATGTTAATAAGCCTCACGACTTTAGAAACAGAAAAGGGCGAAAACTTGTGGTGTACCTTTTCTTCAGTGTCTAAGGTTCACCTTTTCGATTTTAAGAAATCGATACAAGTAAATAACAGAATACTCAAGTCATCTCAGAGAAAAATAAATGATCAGATCGAAAGTCGATAACCACCTGTCTTTGAGGTCATTCATGCTTTGCAGGTGATGGAATCATATTCAAACCGTTCAACAAAACTGTCGAACGCACCTCAAGTTTGAAGGCCAGGCTCAGATAAGGCGCATCAGAGTCCCGAGATCCGTCCAACAATATTTTTTCTGTTTCTCTGGAAAGTCAATGGAAACCGGTTTATCGCACTTCTACATATGAAACAAGGGAATGTAGTAAGACCTCTTCACAAAAAGCTTCTCACCTATCTTTCTCATTCAACGCGTAGTGCTTGATTTCCGTAGGATTTGGAAGATAGTCTACAACAGCATCCATAAGGGGCTGGACGCCGCGATTTTTCAGGGCAGTGCCGACTAGCACAGGAGTAAACCGATGGGCTAGGGTCGCACGCCGAATACCCGCCTTCAGTTGATCAACGGTGAGGGGTGTTTCAGACAAGTAGGCTTCGCCAATTTCTTCGTCGGCATTAGCCAGACACTCTGGAAACCAATAAACCATTTACTTATGTATTTTAAATATCGCGTTTATACCAACTGAATTACCGATCATTTCAGCACGCCGATCTTTCGCCTCCGCAACCATATCCTTGGGAATATCCTCAACACGAAGGCTCAGGCCTAGTGGTTCGTCAAAGTAAATTGCCTCCTCTGTTAGAAGGTCAACAATACCAAGGTTCTTTGATTCCAATCCAATGGGGATATTAACGAAAGCAGCCTGATAGCGTAACTTGTCGCTGAATGGAAGATAGTGAAAAATGTGAATACTGCAAAACCTTTAAGGAGAACTGGTCTATCAGCAATTAAGAAAGCGCAATACCAAATCTAAACCATCTTGCATAGACTTCCACTTCTGCATTTCGAAACATCGGCCGAAATCTGTATTATTTAAGCAGATAGGAAAAAAAACAGTAACAGAAGGCCACCGACACTGGCTACTCTGCAAATAATGTAATGGTTACCAGAACCGGTTTAAAGAACACAAATTTCTACTTTTCTCGGTTTCATTTGCATGGAAAACACGGCAGTCTGCCAGTTGTGTACTTTTAAAGAGATCCAATGAATTTTACCCTGAATCGAAAATTGGATTTTCATACTAAACGGAAGCAACTGATTAATAACTGAATGGCGAGTCTTTCATCAATCAGCCAGCGTGCGTCAAAGGCTTACCAGTCAAGTACGCATTTGACTCCTCAGATGAGAGGTTTAAATACCAGGATGAATATAGCTTAATTGACTAGACAAACCGAAATGTCTAAATGTTAATCCGTTATGAGATAACCAAGGGGAAGGCCATCAGTCAGGAGGCCCAAAATTCCTGTTTTTTTTTGTAGCCAAGAGTTAGAAGACCTGAGGAAGCATACTCTGGGTCGACAGGAATGGATTATTATAATATAGGGGTTAGCCTCTAAACTTACCGCATTTGCTTAATCACTCTATAAGGATTAGCATCCAGCCGATCGATCTTGTTAATAAAGGCAACATTTGGAACTCTGTACCGTTTCATTTGACGATCAACGGTAAGAGTCTGACTCTGAACTCCACCAACGGCACAGAGGACAAGCACAGCACCATCAAGAACTCGAAGAGCGCGTTCAACCTCAACAGTAAAGTCAACGTGGCCGGGAGTATCGATTAGATTGATTGTGTGACCCCGCCAAGATGTGTAAGTAGATGCAGATTGAATTGTGATACCCCGCTGACGTTCCAATTCCATGGAATCCATCACGGCACCAACTCCGTCTTTTCCACGAACCTGGAATCAAATAAGGGAAAAACGAGTTGTCTGGATAAAGTGAGGCATCTGAAACAACTCCGAACGAAAGACAATTCTGAACATGGAGGTTCAGTATGAGTAAATAAAATGAATGGGAACCCACCTCATGCATGGATGATATCCGATTAGTGTAGAACAGGATACGCTCAGAAACTGTAGTTTTCCCACTGTCGATGTGAGCTGATATACCAATATTACGAATTTTATTGACATCAAAAGGCTACAGAGAATATTATTAGGAATCTAAACAAAGTACCTACTGCCGAGGATGTGCCGTTAAGACGTTTATGAGCTAATTGAACAAATCTTCGGGAAAACCTCAATCTGTTCCGCATTGAAAGACTCATTGCTCTTGAATCAAAAAAAAAAACAATGTACCTCGATATGTTAACAATAATATTAGTAAGTAGCGACTTGAACAGCGGTTAGTTTCGATAAGACCAGCATGGCAAATTGAAAGCCTTTATGATGACGGCAAAAATAGCATATATGTTATTATGTCAAGAAAAACTGATAATATAGAACTACTGTTTGCACCAAAATATGGAATTCACAAGGGCATTTAGGATCCCACTCAAGTCCAGCCACGCCTGACCAAGCTGAAAGCTGCACAATTGACAATCGAGGCACCCATTGGATGAAATGGAAATCCCAGTGCTGTGTCTGTGAATTTCAACACGACAATTTTTTTTTTAATTTAAACTTAAAATCGCTCGAATTTTAAAAGCGAAATCGTTTAACTGGTTTAACTAACTAAGCTGCTTTTTCTGGTTCTAATTTATCATTATAAATAAGAGTCTTAAACAAAAAAACATGATTTAGACTAACTCAAGACGCTTAAATAAATAGTGAGTTAAAGGAATCTCCATTTCACTAATTAGGATATCCAACTGTCAACGAAAACATAATTACGCTTTGAATTCAACTCGATTAATATGTAAAAATAATTTTATAGTGGATTCACTACACAACCGTAATTTTGTTTAGCTTGTTCAATGTCATCGTGACACATAAGCCCAACATTATAAAACCATGGGATGTGCGGAGCCAATAGCAAAATTTGAAGGCTACCTTCGTAGTATTGCTGTCGAAAAAGGGATTAGAGCTAATGAATACTTTCAGGACTTCGATAAATTGCGCCATGGAAAAATAACCGGTATTAGTTCATAAAGAGAATAAAACCGAAATCTTAAGCTGACAGATTCTTTAGAATCATCAATAAAAATTTTGGAATTACCGTCAATGCTGAACAGCGCAAATTATTAGAAGAGAAATATGGCGATGGCTTGTTTATTAATTGGAGAAGATTTGTAAAGAATATTGATCCCGAAATAGATGAGGAAGACTTGTCTGTTTTCCCACAGGAACAGCTAGACTCTTTCGATAGGTATTAAGAATAAAAATGTATAAATAGTAGAACCTGCCTTAAGTATATTAAGGATGAAGAGTATGAGTCTTATAGGCCTCTTATTTCAAGAATAAATCAGTATATCAAAGCTAATGGAATCGACATCCGGGAACGGTACCGTGATTTCGATTTACTTAATACCGGAAAGATAAATGAGAGTCAGGTAAATTGAAGTATTTCCACCACCTGGCAGTTCTTTCGAAGCTTTCCTGGTCCTTCTGACATAACTGACGCAGAGAAGTGTTCTCTGGCTAAACGATATTCCATTCCGAACAAACCAGGGTTAGTTGATTATCGACGGTTCGACCGCGATATTGCTCAGCTAAATATTGCAGAAAGGGAAGCATTGCTTGGTGCTCCAAATGTGGTAGCCTTGAAACGTTTTTTTTTGTTATAATACTACTTTAGGACAAAAGTAGCGATTGCAAATTCGTTGAACATGAGGACTGTTTAATACCCTCTCTGAACCAAGTAATAGCACATATCGGTATTGTAGCATTCAGACGCGGAATCCGTGTTCGAGAATTTTTCATCGATTACGATCCACTGAGGCATGATGAAGTTACAGAAAACCAATTCAGGTTGGCTCTTGACAGAGCTCTGGGGAAAGAATTAGACCCGAAAGAGGTTCAGCAACTTATTAACTACTTCCGATCCTCGAAAAACAAGCAAATGATTACGTATCGACAATTTTGTCGAGAAGTTGATTTTTGTAAGTGCAAATTTTGAAATTTTTGGATAAAAATTTACAATACCCATTTACCCGTTTACAGCAGCTTATACATTAGAAAGAAAAAAATAGAGCGATCAGAAGATTTATTTTCGAGAAGTTGAGGCGCTGAAGCTTTGCAAACAGCACGTACACCAAGTGGTAAAACGTACAGATGAGATATAGCTGAGCGGGTAAATTTACTAGACAAACCAATTAAAGTGATGAGGTCGTGTGTTATACATTCACTTGATACTGAACTAGACTGTTAGTGCTCATTGAGGCTGGCCATCGCACTGCGTTGGATGCAAAAGTGAAATGCCAGAAATAACTCAGGAACAACTGAAGCGCTATCAAACCATAAATTACATTTTCCAGCAAGTAATGCCTGTGAAACCAAATAGCACTGAACACAGCATACAGACATATCTCCTATATATATATATATATCTATCCATCACTTTTAGGCACTGCTTTGCCTGCCATTCAATCGGTCCCTTGATAACTTCATGGTAGCGTAAAAAATAGAGTGTCGATAGGGAGTCCCCGCTGTCGCAAAGTAAATATTAATACTAAGAACCTGATTTTCAGCATAGTCTGACCAACATTAATAAGACACGCGTCTCCTTGTCAGTTGTGTATACCATGATATAAAAAGCCCAAATGCAAACTGACTGTCAAGTACGATTTTTGATGGCGAATTTGACCTAGTGCCAACATAGTAGTTACACATTATTTCCGCCGAACCGGCATGGAAAGATGCCGCGCTTGTGCAATTCCCTAGGAATTAACTATCACAAGGGGTTACAAAATTATGAACGAACCAACCTAAGCTGCCATGTTGAGCCTATTTTCGCAAGCACCAACTAGTTTTTCCATTTCAAGATCATGACGTCCTAGCCAAGATGATAAAGAATGTGGAAAGTTTGACTGAACAGAGAGCAAGTCAGAAGATCGTTTCCCATAAAGCCAAAATCTTACCATTAGAACTGTAAGATGAATTTGCTTCACCAGCAGGTAAATAACGGCTTTTGTCTATGACGTTGACGTCGGCGTCGGCATTCTCACCTCTTTACCTACCAACTCATTCGATTCCATACAACGCTTCTAAATGTTCTACTGAATTATTTATTTCCATTCATCCTATATAGCCATATTAAGTCCTTTCTCTTCATCTAAACACTAGTATTCCATTAATTTGGTCTATATCTGTGCTCTTTCATTATTGAACGACTTCAACTATTCCTAAAATACGAAGCTGATAAAAACCCACTTGTTACCTTAGACTTTCAAGAAATGGATCTCGAGAAGCGACCACTTGTTCAGCCACGCATGACCCGCCAAGGCGGACTTTCTGGGGTAAAAATTCTTCCATTAAATATATTTCCTAAAAATTTCGATGGGTTGGAAAAATAAATCCATACCTTTTTAGTCCCTTTGCATTATGGTTTGCTTTTCTTAAAAAAATGTATCCTTTATATGTGTTGCCGGCTCTGTACGAAGAGGAATATCAAAAATACCTTTGAATGTTATCTACCCTTAAGAAAAAGTTCACAAGAAAAGGATTTTTTCCTATCAATAACGACTTATATTCTATACCTTCCTAGGGAACGGTTCTTTCACACGACACAACTCCTTCGACTAAAGAATGTCGGCTTTTAAATAAGGGATTCACCGATTCTTCATCGGTTTATAAAGAATCTGTTCCAGAAGCACCAGATTTAGAGGATTCAACAGCCTCACCGCAGAAACCGCGGATTGGAGAAACTCCAAAAACTCCCAATCGGAATGACTGGTCTAGTTTGTCAACGCCCCAGGCAAAATCAATGGGAGATAACGTTGCTGTTGACATGCTGATGAAAAGGATTTGTCATTTAGTTCTCGTGAATCGGATTCAAATGAAAAGCTTCTTTGAGGACTTTGATCCATTAAGGAGTGGATATATGACCCGGTCTCAATTTTATAGAGCGCTTTCGAATTCCTCATTGTCTCGACTAGGCCACCATGATTTGACCCCAGTTCAGTTAGAAAAAATAGCCGATGCTTATGTGTGTGAAAATGACAGCTCGATGGTAAACTGGCGAAAATTTGTCTACGATGTCAATTTAGGTGAGCGAGTCTCCATAATCTGTTCGTTACCATTCAGTGGACAGCGTGTCAGCATTGTGTCAAATCTTTCATTTTGAGAATAATTTAGTTTGATGTTTTTTTATTTTAAAACCGAATATCCGGATTTTTTGATCTGACATTTGATTTCTAATTAAAGGCCTAGTTTAATTTCAATTTGTGTGGGCGACAAAATTTAACGGCAAAGAAAATGAATCGGCGAGGGAATTAGATTTTAGTACTCACTGAACGTGTTCGGCAGTCACACCTGGTTTCATCATCGACCGCTAGCTTCACATAATGACTTTCGCGGTCTTAAGGTTAAATATCCATCCAGTTAAAGTCCAAGAGAAAAACAATAGCGTTAAAAGGCAAAGGTCTCAAGGACGAGAACAGAGGTTCTTTTCATGCGCACAAGTTCCTCAGTTCGTTCTGGCTAACATTCCTTTCCTCACCGACTGCTCATCAGCACCGACGAAGTTTCAACTCCGAGCGAAAATCTCGCCCACTACTAACTTCTTGTTCGACATTTTCTTCATTCCTAGCTTTTGAGTAGATCAGGTTTCAATTTACCAAAATTTTTCATCTTTCACTCTCCTTGTTTCGAAAAGATAACTTCGAATTGGAATCGGCATTATCACTGCATGGCAATGGCGGATCTCAGTTTAGCATTATGAGCAAACGAACACACTCTTATGAGGTGATCAGTTACAAGTTGCAATGATGCTTTACAGCTCTTGGACGAGTTGAGCACCAGATTTTATACAAAAAGAGAAATAATCGAGTAGCTTGTATGATATTATGGTATTATGGCAATACGTTTCACCTGCCTGCTCTCTACCTGTAGCGTTCACAATACCTGAAATTGAGCAGAATCCACTAATTCGCGTTCAACCTCAATCAGTCCATTTGATTCCCAAACCAGGAACCGGTGACTGGACTGTAGCTACTGCTGAAATGAAAGAAAACTGTGAATGCGCCCTGCAAACTATTCGTCGCAACATTCTTGAACGTCGCCTTGACTTGAAACCAGAATTCAAGGCTTTTTCAAAGTAATGGATTTTAAACGATTCATAAAATGTCGACTCATTTATTGTATATAGGCAAGTTATTAAGCAAACTGTCATCTCAATAGCCTAGCTACTCATCTGACTGAATCAGGCTTCGGTGATAACTAGCTGTGAAAAAGTTATTTCTACCTGACTCATGGATTCTACTCTATTTTTTCAGAGCAAACCGAACCTATGTTAGCCTGCTCAATCTCAAGCAAATTCTCACTGGCCTCAAGTTCCATCTCCCTGAACACCAAATTGACGCCTTGGCAGCAAGATATTCCGATGACGATGGCTTCAACTACGCTCGGTTCCTTTTGGACCTAGAACTGCCTTTTGGAATGGAAGTCAATAATGAACATCCAGAGAAAATGGCTGCTCAAGGCGATGTTTTCAATGATAAAACCAAAGCAGAAGACAAAGAATCAACTTTTCACGACCTCGTAGGACTCATGGACAAGATTAAAAGAGAAGTGAGACAACTTACCGTTTTTTATTGTAAATTTTAAATACCTGTAGTTATGGTGTGCTTTCAATATATTAGACTAGATATTAATACCTTAAGCACTCAAAGACTTGAAATCCATATCTCATGCATAGTTTTAACACACAGAACTGCATACATATCTTCAAACGTCCACTTGTATTAAACTTGAAGCTGCTCAAGTACAGACTAATCAGATTAGTTGAATAAATTCAGGTCTATCTCCAACGGATTCGTCTCTCAGAATGGTTTCGAGACTATGATCCGCTAAGACACGGAACAATTTCACAGCAGAGGTTTAGAAGAGCCCTCTCGATTCTGCCAAGTCCACTTACAGAAAACGAACTGAATTCTCTTGAGTGCCAGTAAGTTTTCAGGGCATTATCCGCTGATGCAGTGTCAATGCCGTAAATTGATGCGTTTCAGCTACTTTCTTAAAAATCCTTACATCTCCAAAGTCGTGATTCATGCTGTGATCTGTGTGCGTAGAAGAGCCTTAAAAATATACCGTCAGTTCCGATTGACCTGGTGAGCCTAATATCCTACAATTTTTTCCATCGGCACTTTGCCTGTCTTAGGTCAAGAAGTTCTATCCATTTACACTCGATGCTCATTGGATGATATCGAAATTAAAGGTGCATGACAGCCACTCGGTTCAGTGGCTAATATAATAAGTTAGAAGGAGGTTTCACTTACCAAGGTTGATGGTCAGCTAGAAAATGTGGTGTTTTTGAAGCCTCGTCAGAATTCATTTATCAACTCTGAAAAACAATAACTGAAATAAACAATGACAATAAATATCAGCAGAAGCTAAAAGGATTAAAAAGAGCAAGGTTCGAACCACGGCTTTTAAGTACGTGACGTGAACAGAATACACAACTGTTCAAGTGGAATAGGCAGATGAAGTGTGCCTATCTACCTGGTAATTTCTCATCTTAACTTTTTGAAGACCTTGACGAAATCGTCAAGACTTGTTCTACTGTAATTTCAGGCTTACACACTCTTCTTATACAAAGACCTAGTTGAATAAATGAAAAAAAGAATAGTTCCCTTTAAATCACATCATGAATCATAAACATCCTAGCCAGTGTACTTGATTTTCAATCTCCTAGTATGGCTTGAATATACCATTCCTTGAAATTCCCTTTAAATGGTTTATCCCAGAAGTGCAAGATATTTTCTAATGTCTTTAATACAGTTTATATCAAGTTTTAATGAAATGCGCAATTTTCTAAAGTTTCAAGGGGAAGAAGCCAGGCGAAATTCGTTGGAAGGACTTCTGCGAGGAAATCGAAAGCATATTTGCAGTGCCGTATCTCGAAAAGGATCCATTAAAACAGCCTGAAATATACAAACCAGTGCCTCTGGTCTCAACAAACAGTTTGTCCATCGAAGCAGCTGAGTTCGCTGCTAGCGCTTTGAATAAAATCCGTCAATCGGTAAGATTATTATAGTAATCAAATACTTTGAAGGAATCAATGTCTTAGGAATCACAGGAAGGTAAAAATAAAAAGCAAGTTTAACCCTCTTCAAGTGTAGGAGAGAAATATCGAACCCGCATCAGCCACTTGTTAGTGGACCCTTAAATAAGAAATTTGTACCTCCAGTGACTTGTGTTAATTTAGGCAGCTAATCATAATAGACAGGGAGATCGCTTACTCGAACAGGAAGAGCTTTCAATCAGATTGCCTTGGCCGACGTAGAGATATCAAGAGCCATTTCATAATAAAATCACTTTTAAGGTGCCACAATCAAGAATGGTGACATGCAATAAATGGTTTCACAGGAACTGAATAGCGTCAGCAAAGTGAACAGGAGACCGACTTAAGAAAACAGAGAAAAGAACAGTCAGGCATACTAATGTAGACCTATCTCACTGATGGCCTACGAGAGCGCTCTTTATGTGAAATGACCCAATCTCCAACCAGATTCTGATATTTTGATAAAAGTAGGATGTAGTGATGATAAGCCTAATACGGCAGGAATTACATTTTATGACTTAGGTATCCATTACTTATCACTTGGTGCCTCATGACCAATAAATCCCATCGGAATCTCGGCAAATTCTGGGTTTCTAGCGCAGAACATCGTTGCATGTATTTAGCATTAACGCCTGTTGGAAATTCAGAAATTCCAGATTCTATCTGAAAGTTTGTGAGCCATTTTGTCAAAGTATGAGAGCAAGGAAAAGATGTGCCGGATACATTCGTTCAGGTCACATAGTTAACTAGCCCACTTTTCGGAAAACAAAGTAAAATAGGGTTGTCATAGTAAAGGAAGTTTTGTAGTTTCATCGGTAGCGTAATAGATTAAAGAGAGAATAAAAAGCATTCGGTGGAAAAGGCAATCATGGAGTGCCTTTTATAAGAGACGTTACTGAAGGCTTTCGGACTAATTTGGCAATTGCGTAACAGACTTGCATGTTGAGCGAAATTGGAGTTCTTTGTATAGACACGTCGAGTTAAAGCACACGTAGGAAGGTATCAAGTGATGTATGCAGTAGATCTAGCACGTATTCGAATTTTCAACTTAACTGGGTCTATTTAGAATAAATGTATCATGATTTGGTCAATGACATATTTCTTTCCTAGACATCTCACTGGAGTACCTTATTTAAATAACATCGAATTATGAAATCGACTATAACATGTTACGAACCTCCCCAGTTTAATCTCAAAAATAGGTTCGAACAAAGAGGGCTCTACTTACCCCATGGTTCAAGGATTTTGACAAAACTCATCGAATGACAGTCAGCAAGAGTCAATTCCGGCGAGTTCTGACGGTCCTTGGTATCGCCTCCGACATAACCAAACAAGAATGGGATGCTCTATACGTAAAATATCGCCATCCAGTTGGCCAACTCGACGACATCGATTATCGTGCATTTTCAAACGATGTGTATAACCTTGCTGGCATGTAGCTTTAAAAGTCTTAATTGAGTTCAAAGAGAGTAGAATCTCATAAGTAAAAATGCTGAATTGGTTGTTAACGAATCGCACAACAATATTCAATTTGAATTTTTGCATTGGGTTGAGATGGCAAGAATTTTGGCAAGTTTTGGCTCTGCAGGGAAAAATAAAAGAAGCACAGCCATTTGATGTCTCTTTTTTGCTCTTCACGCACACCAAATTCACCTTCGCGCGTAAATTGACCCTGATAAATTACAAAAACTCATCCTTTTTTAGCGATCGCTACTTTTTTTATAAATAGAGAGAGACTGAGGGTGGTCGATCAATTTGACTCAGAATTTCGATCCTATCAAATTCCTGATCGTCGACTCCTTTGGTCATTCTCCCTAGTTCAGTATTCATTGAGCACGCTATCCGGTAGAGCGTATTGGCTTCATTTAGATTGGAAATCTCTTATTGGAATGAGTTTCTTGTAGATCATAATGCGAACCGTACTTGTAGTAATTAAAATGCCTGAGTAATACCAGCCAGTTAATATCAGTAAATACTAGTTTCTTAGTCAAAATGATCTAATGAAGTATTACTATATTTAATAACTAACTTCTAGTTATTTGCTACCTCCTTCTGTAGGTGCTCTACAAAATGAGCTCCATAAACAATGAATTTCAGCTATGGCCTATTTTACAGGAGAAGTTATTTTTAGAAGCAGAAACAATGCGTTTGGTGTTAGGCATTTAAGAGTGATTAGTAAAGAGAAAAGATCCAAGAGCTGGGACTAGGTTGGGTGGTAGGCTATAAAAGCAGAACCATTTACGACTTAGCAAAAAGTCCACGCTCTGGTGCCTGGATTTATGGTGAACGGAGTGAAGGAACTGGAAAAGATAACTCTAGCTTAATAAAGCTGTATCCGCTGAAAGTGAGCATACAATTTTTCGGCGATCTACCCTATGTTGAGTTCGACATTCAAGTTCAACTTTAATAAATGTTGTCTTCATCGTTGACCTTAACAGTCTAGAAAGTCAACTTATCTTTCCCTGAACTGAGGCCCAAGCGATTGTCACTTCTCATGACCGCTTTTACTCAAGGGAAATAAATTTGTCAAGCAGCACCAAAAGGAAAGAAAGGTAGACTTTTCTATTTCGGACATGGACATGGTGATATGGCATTTGGAGTATTATAAAATGGAAAGGGATATGTGCTTCTGCACATATGTGCGCAAAATACCATTTATTATTCCCTCGTCAGTAATAACAGGACTGGAGATAGAAACCATCCCATGGTATTATCGGTAGAATTGAAGTTCATTAACAATTATCCGTAAATGACTATTCAACAAACCCGACCGATCTTGGAACTAATTGAAAAAGGAGTTTAAATAAGATTTCGGAAATCTTCGTCAATGGAATTGCAAACCCCAAAAGAGCGCCGTTTGAGGGGGTTGTTCAGTTTGATGACTGATTTTATTCTTGAACCACTTTGGGTTCTATCCGCCAAATAAAAACGGCCGCTTTGATCTTTAAATTTCAAAATCAAATGATTGAGATAACTGTCAATTCATCCACTACTACCGAAGATGGTCACACTGAATTTAAATGGCCATCGAATAAGGACATGGTCAGTCCAATCATTTTACTTTTCCATAAGATGCATATCTTGATTAACTTGTTGCTTTTTCGACTGCGCAATTCATCCAGCTGGGTGCATCTTGAGGTTTGGGTGATTGAATTTCACAAACCGAACCACTTTCTTCGGACCAGCGCTTCACTAAGAATCATCAAGTTAATTTCATTAAATTTAAATTAAAATCAAAATTAAAAGGAAACATATTGGCAATAATGTTTTCAATGTTTTAAAATAATGCCATGAAATTCAAGCTTCACCCTAAATTATGCATAGGAATTAATCCTATTTCAAGTTTCAAATGTTGAAAACTTTGTCTTGTGTATAAGCGGTAGATTGTAGTTTCTAAGATACATTAGTCACGGTAACATACAGCAGTACCGACGAATCTGTAAAGGGCAATAACAAACACATATGCCATAAAACGCTACTAGTTAGTTAACAAACATATGTATTCCACATAACGAATAATCTAGGAATATTCCTAAAAAAACCGTAATGTATAAATAAAGGCACAAATTTGTTAAATGGCGGTCTGATTTGTCATGATTCTTCATAATAGGCCGCTTCGTATTAACCGAAGAATGGCGTTAAGAGAGCGCGAAGCAAAATTATATACAAAATATGACTAAAAATAAAAAAGCTTTGAAGTGAGTTTTATATGCTCATTTTGGCTTATGAAGTAATACAGAAAGGAAAAGGACCAAAACCACTTTAGGTGATTCTGTTGAACCGCACAACAGGCGTATATGAATTAGAAGCCTGGAATCTTTATAAAACTCCGGGCTAAAAAAAGGGCTCATTTAAGAAGTAGATAATGCAATCTATGTATAACTTAAGCGAATCAAAATGGGATATTTTTTTGTGAAATAAAAGTACCCTGGCCCAAATTCAAAACTATAACCCTAAATTTTTAAATATGTTGCTTGGGACAAATAAAATAGATTATTCGAGGCAAAGTTAAAAATTGATGGGGCGTTTTAATGTGCCCCCTTCAGCATCTAATTTACTTGAAGAGGAGATAAATCCAATAACTCGTGCTTCGACGTTAAAATCGTGTAATTGAAAATAATGAGCGATTTCCGTAGAGCATAGCGCAAATTTAAAAACTCTTGAGAAAAACAATTTCTGATGTATCTTAATTGATGGATCTTACCTATCTCATTCAAAGAGATCAAATTTGTAGCCAAAATGGGAGTTGAACTAGGACTTTTTACCGTGAATATTTGCTGAGATTGGAGACTCAGGGAATGATCAAACCTTGACTTCAGATCAGAAAGTAAAAGAAAGTAATAGATTAACAAATTTGGTTTCTTAAGCGAGCCCAATTTAAATTTCGGATTATGAATTTGCATGCTGATATCTGATAAAAGGAATGCGTTTCATTTCAGAGGTTTGAATTAAACATAGCAGATAATTCAAGTATTCGCCTTATTTAAACCATTTTCTACATCAAAACATGCTTTTTCTTCGAGAACCATGCCTGAAATGCAATTATTAAAGGACCGAAATGAGTTTGTGGGCTCAATTCTTCACATGAAACAGGCTATCACGCTGTGGTATTTTTCACAAGTAACGTGATAACCAAAAGCCTAATTGCATTCATAAACTTTGAACTCATGATCCCTAATTTGGTGTTCATAGCTATTTCACTCGTTCGATTTCAGTTACCCTTCTCCGGTGAAGTCTCCCTCCGATTAGCTCGAAAATTTTGTTGGATGTGAGAGAGCATCATCTGAATGCGAAATTTCCATTTGGTCTCTCCTTTGATGCAGCGAATAGCTACTCTGCAAAATTATCGTTACAATTTATTATTCATGTTTATTGAGTTGGAAGGATTTCGAAAAAGTGAAGTGAATTATTTATGCCCTAATTCTTTAAACCAAATTTTCAAATAAAAATGAATAATTTCATTTTTGAAGCACTTTCATCTTTTTATTTTTCACAATGACTGTAAATGAGAAGCGATTCACATCCATGAACTGTAGGATGAGTTATGACAACGTGTCTTGGGTACTTCAGATTGTTAAAAGATATTTCCATCTGACTATCATATTCGTGCCGTCAACGCAAATCTCAACAGGAAAAACTCTATGCTTCGACTTAAGTGAGGTTTAGAATTCATTCAGACAGGCTCTGTTGGAGTTTATGATCAATACTGGACATAGTGAAACGTATTTTCAAAGGTTTTCTATCAGTTCAATCAGTTATTTTGAAAAAAAATAACCAGCTTTAGCAAATATTTTAAATAAAGTGCCAGGACTGACATCACCCATCCTTTACTTTATAAACTTTCTTAGAAGTTGTACTTTGTTTTTGTGAAATAAATACAACATGTTTTCGCTGCCCATACAGTTTTGGATTCAACGAAATTTCAACAAAATCTACTACTCCGAGTAAAAAATAATCCATTCACAGGCTCTAAAAGACTTCAAAAGCTCTTTATGGAACATATCACAGATTCGCATAGCAGAATGATTTAGAACTTATTTATAATATCAAAGTCATTTCTATACAAATGAATTCGTTACAGTTCATCGCTTGATTATATCTAGACTGAGGAGTTAACCTCTACGTGACCCAATAGGAAACTCACTAGGAGCAGTACAAGTTTGTGAAAGAGTCAGAATTACCAGATTAAAGACTGATTTCAAGTTAATCGTAAAACTTTTTGCAGCAAATAGAAAGTAAAATGACTGGAAGAAGGCGATATTGCAATTCTTCATGTTGGATAACAGGGAAAAATGAGTAAAATATTCCCATTCTAATGCAAAAAATCCTCATGAATAGCAACAAGTTTAATTTTAAACAGCCCATTATTATTTTGACTTCAAAGGTCTGCAACAAAAGGATGTTTGGCAACACATACAGTGCATGGAAAAGCTTTACAATGTTATTGAATGAATTATTCATGAATGCTTAAGGAAAGTATAAGCACTAATATTTTCAGCTGAATTTTTCGCAAATAATTCAGGAAAAAATTTTTCCAACCCCAATAATACTTTTCGCTTGACTTGGCGTTCAGACGATACTCATTTTGTTTTGATGCATATTTGTTTTAAAAAATAATTAGGTTTTGAACACTCAGGCCTTAAAATCTTATGCAAGATCGCTAAAGAATGCCCTAAAGATAATAAATGTACTCCAACGAATCTGTTTTATTTTTAGAGGCTCTCCATGAATTTCGTTTCAATGGTTTTAATGATCTCCTTCTTAAAGCAGGTTGAGGAATAAGTACTGCTTATTGACTCTTTCAACTCAAGGGAGTTCTTTTCCTTTCTGCTCGATCTGGCTTTCACCAGGAATACTATTTTCTTTTGTTTTCGATGCTTTTTAGTCCTTTATCAGGGTAGCAATCAGACGGCACAAATCAGATCCGTTTGTTGACAGGTCAGCCATGAGTGTGTGGCAGTCATTTCGCCAGTAAAATCTGTCACTATTTTTATTTACAAAAATATTTAATTACTTAACTGATTACTTTAACTAATAACAAACAATCATTTCAATCAAAGTGCTTTGGTTCCCTATTGTTCTGTGTGTGACATTAATTTGCAACCGCCAAGCTGCAGTTCCAGACATTTCCACTTCAACAACTGGTCTACATTAATTAAAAAACGCAGTGAATGGCTTTCTGCATCCTACTACACAACCTTTTCCCTAAATTCTTCCATCCTATCAGTTTCCTTCATTATTACATATGTTTTTGGGCAGTAGATCTTTACTACAATTCTTAACTAAAAATTCTTTTGATCATGACAGTGAATCTACGTATGAACCTGAGCGAATCCAAATTTCGTTGATCATAATGATTCTATGTTATCGAGAGGTATCTGGCTGGCAGTACAGGCGGCGAAATTTTCCTTGTTTGGCGCAAAGTAAGTGAGGTTGTTTTATTTCAAAATACAGAATCCATTTAGTCAGGCTTTCGCAAGGCATCTCTTAAATCCAATATAGGAATTTTATGAAATTGTGTTGTGAGCACCAGGTAATTCAAGAGATTGAAGAAAGTAATTTAATTTTTTTCTTGTTTAACTACGAATAAACAAGACAGAGTTTGTTCAAATATAACCTATTTTACAGCGCTTTCCATTCTAACTTCAAAATTTGGTGGCCATTCTAGACCTCTGCGGCAGCTAGAGGTAACCATGGAATCACATGAACGTTGAAGACAAACGTTGTTGAAGCATGCGACTGCAAACTAGTTTTAATAAAGATTCATAACGATGCACCACCTGAAGTTAAATTTAAGTACATACTCAAAGATTCATTTGAACTAATTAAACAGATATATTTATGACCAAACTCGTTTCTTAAGTTGAATTATTTTAAACTGTGGCCTAACGGTAACAAGTGAGTCAGGCCAAATTAATGGCGTCACTTAAGAGTGCACAAATAAATACATGTAAAATAGTCCTTGTTAGTTTTTGAATCCGGTTACTTAGCTACAAGTGCGGTTAATTTCTCGCCTTAAATCGATATTAGTAGGCTTCAAAAATATAATGCATTCTTGGGTCATAATCGGTTTGCAATATTTAAATGCCTTGAATAAACATTCAAAAGGCAGAAAAAGTCAATCAAATATCTTATTGTAACTATCAGGTTTTGTTTTCAGGACATCAACAATTCGGAGGCAAAAAGTGTCACATTTTTCCGAAATTAGTTTATAATTTTGGAATATCAGCTAAGCGCCAAAATAAAATGCCTGCTGACTGAAATGAGAAAATTTATTAAAAATAAATGAGAATACTTAAAAATCACGGACGCAGTAAATCTCGTAAAAAAAATTATTTCTTAAATCATAATGAGCAATATTATAGGTCAAATATTAAAAAGTGCTGCTTTACCATATACATCTGCCAAGTACAGGGAATCTGGAGAAATAGGATTAGGAAATGTCCTTGAAATCGAACTTTCATTGCACAAAATTTGAAAAGATATTTGGAGAGGGTATAAAGATTGTCTGCCCTTAACAGCGTCGAGGACTGACGAGATTGTGCCGCTAGGAAGTTGAACGGCTACCTGTACTATGAAACCCTGCCAGAGAAGTGACCAGAGAACTGAAAACGTCGAGAAACACTTTTACTGCCTTCTGTGTTAACCATTGTGCGCTACTTGTTGATGGTTTTATAATTTTTTTGTCCTTGTGCTATCGTGAAGATTAATAATTTTGACACATTTGGAGTTGCATTTATTCTTTTGTTACACTGATCATAAGTGCGTTTATACATGAGCCACTTTCAACAATTCAACTTTAATCGGACTTTTGAATGAAGTCTTGCAATGTTACCTGTACCTTAGAGTCGACTAAGACATTCTGTTAGTTTTATTTATTTTCGAATGCAGGAACGGAATCGACTGTAATCCGGCAAAAGCGCAGTGATTTCCCAGATGGAAAGGGGCTTGTTTTTGAGGTCATTGGAAGTTCACAGAGGAAAATTTCAGAAATATTCAAGCACGCCAAAGCATTAATTTGTGTGACGATTCACTGACTGTTCCAATTTACATATGCTATAAAATAAAAATGTAAATTATCATTCCTCCAGAAATTTCGAAAATTTGAAGAGCATACATTAGTATTCAATCCCGTAGTGATCTCCATTTCAAGATAAAAAAAGTCATCTAAAGAAAATTTATAGGAATTGCCAGCAAACTGCTTTAACATTCCTATTTTTGTGACCATTGAATGAGGGTTTGATAGACAACCTGGAACATCTTCGTTTCATATAAATATTTTTCACAACCAAAAGATAAAACCGAGTTATTTGGGTTTGTAACTGTGAATATTTCTGCCCTGATAGCTAGCATCAGTGCTAGCTTAGTGACAAAGCGTTTTCGCTATGAAAAACCTTTCAGCAGTATTTATTAAAGAAGCCTCTCAGAATGGAAATTTTTACATCGAATTAGCTATTTATACGCAAATTTAGGAAAGTCCACTGAATGATATGACTTATGGATCACTTAGTGCTAAAAAAATCTACTTTTCTCACAACCTTCATCCAGTTTGTTTCACGGATAACTTACTTTCATACCAGTCAAATGTGAAAGTTTAGCAGCCTGACAATGACATTTTGCTATGCAAATGCTTACTTTTCATGGGAATACTTTATTGTATAAAAAAAACATTTTCTCTGATTCGTACTGTTACTGATTAATAAAACATCAAAGTAAGTTGAAAAAAATTTAAAAGTATAGTATACGATCAGGACAACTGCATTTCTGGGGTTACGCCTCCGAAAATTTCTAACCAAGTTCTATAGAGTTGAGATGAAACCGAAATCGACTTGCGAAATTGAAGCCAAAATTTTTATGATTTGCGAAAAATAAATTACAATTATTGTCAGTACAGTAGATTTAGAGCAATAAAGTCAGATTTAAGAAAAATTTGGTTTGAAATTGAAATTTAGAATAAATAACAAGATCTGTTCATTTTGGATTTTCAATGCTTATAATTTAGTTAATTTTAAAGAAAAAAATTAAAAGAAAATGTTTAAAACTTCTACAGTTGTCTGGATATTGATCCTATTTAACTAATAGTTTAAGTTTGATTCAATGTTCCACATAGAATTGGATAGGATAACTGGTTGATCTGACCCGAAAACCCATGTGTAGCACGATACTAGTAGACGCTGTTTAATAAAACGACGATGCAAAGTGATAACCTGTCTGCGTAATGTGAACTGATTTTTTTGAAGAAAGTGATAAAAGGAACTAAAAAGATTATTCATATGAATTAGGGCAAGTCAGTTGTGCTATTTCTTGAATATTGAAAACATTATCTTGAAATATAGGCGATTCCGATTCTCGATGCATAAATGACAGAATGCGCGACAACGTTTCATGGTTAAATACCTTATGCTTTGGATCTCAGACTAACAGTCTAGTTTTTGTTGGTCGTACTAATCAGGTAATTGTGGGTTCAATTCAGTCTCAATGTTTGGTAGTGTCAGCACCTCCACAGATTTAACTGATAAGGTTTTAGCTCCATTTTGAATTATAAACAGCAAACATCGTGCTCCATAATTCGCCAAACGTTTTCTGTTCGGTGCTTAAGCATGGGTTTTGATGTCATTAAAACGGTTGACACTAAATTTCCTAATCAGTGTGAAATGAAATTAACCTGAGTAGGCAGATGTAAGTGACTTTTCCGCCACGAAACTTTTTGAAGTTTACAGAGATCAAAAATGATCAAGTAAAGACAAATAATCCATGCTCGCAAACGCTCTACCATGTGCTGGTACAAAATGGTAGGTGGCGCTTTCTAGGGATTTGCGAAAACAGAATCGTTGATTTCGTTTGGCGTGTCAGTAAAAGCTTGCACAAAGAAGTCTAGTCAGATACTCTCAACCTTCTCGTGGTGACCACCGGTAATTCCAGGGGCACACTGGGAGCTAATGAGAGGGGCGGCCGGTTAAACTAATCACCAACCGGATGCATAAAATTAGATTGTGCCAGCAGAAGAACAACTTCCTACAGCTTGGCAAACGAGGAACGATGTAAATACCTGGATTCATGGTCTCAAGTTGGACTGTGAAAAGCGGGTTCATGTATCAGTGAATGGAATCTCCGCCGGAGAGTTGAAAAGACTTTTGGAACAGGTTTGAAGATTGTCTGCCCTTAATGGTCTAGAGGATGGACGAGGAACTACTACAAAGCTGAGCTGCTGCCTGTACTATGAAACTATGCCAGAGAAGTGACCAGGGAACCGAAGATGCCGGTAAAAGCTTTTACTGTCTTCCATGTTAACTGCTGTGTGCTACATGATGTAAAAGCTAATTGTACTTCTGTTGTACCCCGAACAAGTCCTTGGGACTTGCCCTAATGGGTGGGAAGCAAATAAAAAAATAAAAAAAACTCTTACCACCTAAATATCTTTCTCCGATTGACTAATGCAACCAGCACTTCCCTTTTATAATATTCAAACCTATTAATTTTATTGATATGGATGGATTTAAGTTTATAAGCGAAATTTAATCTTATCCAATGGATTTAATGGTAAATAGATGCCATTAAGTATTGGAATATAGCACATTATTTCAGTACTCTACATTCAAGTAAGGCAACTGCAGCTATCTATTAATGAACATCCAGTTCTGATTTTTGATAGTTTTAAATTAGGATTGCATTAAACATTATTTCATTTTGTGCCTAGCTTATTGGTGATAAATGCTATTGTCATGCCCATGATGCTAATAAAAACGGATTCTACGATCAGGCCCTTGAAATGTAAAATAGTTTTCTACGATTGTTCTTTGGTTTATCAAGTATGGTAAAAGTTCAGACAAACCTATGTATAGCTCACAGTACTTCCAAAGTGAATGGGAGGTCATGAATAAAGATGCTTTAACTCAATCTCGTTAATTAGTGCCTAGATTTCCACTGAGAGCAAATTTTCCAGTTAAAGCCACGGAGTGTTCGTCATTGAATTCGATTTGCACCCAGATGGAAGCCAAAGGAGATAAGGGAAGTGCTCAGGATGTCGTCGTTCGAAGACAAAACCTTCGCCAAATACTCAGTCTGTTTTTAAGGTAGCTACGCTCTGCTAAAACGGAGGCGGTTAAGATGAACTGGTAGCGAACTGTATCTACACGACCATACTACTTAGGCTAAATTGACTAATGGTCAATAGATAGGAGCTAAAGCAGCTGGTGAAGATTCAAAATGAACTTTGCCAGCAAGATTGATGTAACTTTTTCCATAATTGTGTTAATTTGCCCTTGCATTAAAATAAACATTTTGTTATCCCTTATTGTTTGTGTCTTTAGGTAGTAAAAACATTTTGGCCAATTTATGCTGCCATCCCGATCTCAACTACCGACATTCTGTTTGTATCAGTTTTGTGTTATTCGTCTGTGTTATAGTACTTCCACATTAACAATAGCGATCAAGACACAGTGTTAAATGCTCCGGAAAACCAAATTGCTACAGGTTAACTGCTCCCAAGATTTGTGAGGTACCAATTCAATCAAAGGCTTTGATAAGTTACAACAGAATAGTCTGCCTTACATTAAGTCGTTTTCGATGCTTACTCGTACATTCAATTGGAATATCTAAATTAGCAACCAAAGGGTGAACATCCATTTCTCTATTTGTAAATATGTGTTTATAATTGGCTTTTCTGAAATCACTTTACCCATCTGCTAGGCTAAATCTGAAAGCCGCTTTAATTTTCATCATATGCGAGCATCTTCTTATTTTGTTGTAAAAATGGAGAGATTAGAATCGAACCAATCGCGAAGAACCTCCACGTTGATTGTAAGTGGCAGGGTGTGTCTATAACAAGGGGAGTGCATCTGAGGCCAAATTACAATAAAATTAAATCTGTTTACTTGCAATCATACTAAAAAACGGGCTTTTTAAATATAATAAGGCAAAAATGTAACACCTTTGATGGAAAGGCTCAGCTCACAATTCAAGGGACAAATGTAAAATGAATTGAAAATGCTAAAATGTGAGTTAGGTTTATGTCACATGCTCGTTGATAGTAAAATCTAAGTTTAAACATAAGGTTTTTTTAATTATTTTGCTAACAAAGCCTTTAGCCAACTGCGTCAGAGGCTATTAATAGATGAATGGTCACTGACAAGAATGTGGGGGACCAAAGCATGCTTCCTTATAGGTGCAATGAAATTCATTAGCCTTAATCAAAACCATGAATACATCTTACAAAGCAAAATAATCAAAAACTGGACATAGCTGAAACTTTCAATGATCATAAGCAACAGTACATGAATGTCTACTTAATTCTATTGTTTCTAGAGCGCCGCACTTGATCTCGCCACCAACTTACCCTCTTATGGCAGTATTTTCAAACCCAGAAAAGTGTAAACTTAAAGTGATTCCAGATGCATTTCATGTGTTTTGTATATTGAATGAATTTGTCTCTATCAGCCTAAAATATTTGAAATGTACATTCTATTTCGCTTCACGAAAACAAAACTTGGTTTTTGTTCCTACAAATTTAAACATCAAAATTAAATAATCATTCGGCTTGAATTTCAATAGCTTTTAATTTGGTGAATATTCTCAAAACAAATGCACAGAGTGCGGAGAATCAGTTACATTCTCGGGCCATCTGATAAATCAGCCAGGGGCTTGTTTCTCATTGACCAACGGATATCAACAGTAACTGCTGTGAAATATTTTCATGAAAAAGCTACAAGTGGAAGTGTTATTTACAATAATGTGCACGATTGTAAATAGGATGAGCAGTGTTGCATTAGTTTCCTCTCGATAAATATTACCAAAACTGACAAAGTGGGAATGTCAAGTGTCGAGGTGATGGTAAAAGAAATCAGCATAAGTTCCATTGTCTAGCGGTATATGACGACTTTGCCTCAAATTTGTGACGATTCTCATGGTGAAAATGGAATGATCGCTACACTTCTAAATGGTAAAGTTACTTTAGTAAGATGAATCATTTATTTACTCCCCATCCATTGGGGGTACAACAGAAGTACAATAAGTGGCATGCAGTTAGCATAGAAGGCTTCAAAGGCGTTTATATAAGTCTTTGGTTCTCTAGTCACTTCTCTGGCATGGTTTCATCGTACAGGTAGCAGTTCAACGTCGCAGTGATACCTTGTCCGTCCTCAACATTTTTAAGGGCGAACAATCTTCATGCCTCTTCCAGAAGTTTTTTTTACTTTCTGGCGGAGATTCCATTCATCGCTACATGCACGCGCTTTCCACAGTCCAGTTTGAGACCATGAACGAAGGGATTCATGTCGTACCTTGTTTACCAGGCTGAACGAGGCTGTACTTCTACTGGCATAATCTAATTTTTACGTCCGGTGGAAGATTTATCCTATCCGGTCGCCCCTTTCAGTGGCCCCCCAGAGTTGCAACTGGAGTTACTGGTGGTCACCACGAAGAGGCTAAGAGTAGGTTTGACCACTAAGATGACCTATAGAAGTCTGTTTGCCTCTCAGCATACGCAATAATTCCCCCCCTCACTTGATAGAGCACCTTGATCATGAATGCTAGAAGACTACAGATACCAATTAAAAAGAAAATTTGTCCTTCATTGTTTAAATTTGAGAAAACAGATCTGAATTTGCTGAATAGGCAATTGCATTCCCGTTTTCGCAATATTAGTTGAGATAGATAAACCGTGATTTTCAGGCAGTGGTTCATAATGCTTTTTCTCGTTTTCTCAACCACAAGTCATTAAGATCGGTCGAAGCGCATTGGACCCTCTTGGCCTGCACGTTTTAGTGGATTCTTGCTCTGCGAGGATCGAGGGTAGTGGAAATCGGACAGTACGGCTATTATCCTCTTTCACAGGACAATAGATTTGCCAATGCGACTTGTATCCACCATTGAGCATTGGTTCCTATAATCCTTCTTGTAGTTTTCAAAGAACCCTTTTTTTCAAATAAATCTCCATGTATTCGGCACCGATGCACTTTATAGACTTTGCAAAGATTAATTCGAAATCTGCTACAATTGCCCAAACATTAAAGTATTTATAATACAAAAGCATTTTTCTGACAAATGACTTTTAAAAAAATCTACAAAAATTAAAACTGATATGATCACATTCACTTCGTTCACTGTTGGCAGAAATCAGCAGGGTTCGCGAATTAAGCGAACTGTCCACCTGAGAATATTCTCTGGACCATTGTAAAGTCGAATGTTGCAGAACTGAAGTTATTTCAAACATAGCAATAAGAAAGAGCCAAGATAATCGCATATTCCCTGTTGAGTCTCTTGTATAATTTATTGTGTCCAGAAAGAAAGATATGACCTTTTGAACCTCCTTTAATCAGACGCGATAATTTTTAAAATAAACAAGTGCAATAGTTACTGCACGTATTAGGACGAGGCTCTAGCGTCACTTCCAAACCGTCCCACGGTGGTAAAATCAGCCTCCTAAGCAATGGGGAACCCCTGCTATGAGCGAAGGTTCCGAATCAGTTTAACAATGACCCGATTGTCTTTACTGATCATTTAATGTAATGGCACGATTCGAGAGACGCTTTGTGTTCTAATGACCAATCCGATCCATGAACACTTTCCATTCTATCCACTTAATTAATACCTTCGAACGCTACTATTCAATCTTAGTTGTTGACTGGCACGAAAGGGCTACCAATGCCACTGCCACGTTTGGACTAATGCATACCATTTACGGTGAAAATATACCTGTTTTTTCTCAATTCTTCTCCTGTGTCCGTTGTTTTCAGTATCGGAGTCTAAAGCTTTAGCTAATAGCAAAAAACGCTCATCTCCTCAGTAAATGGTTGGGAATCGTAGGCAGCATAAATTATTGTGTTAAGATTTTAAATAATAATTCAATCAGTTTTGAGGAGTCAGTAAAGGGGAAGTCCTGTAAAACAATGACTAAATACAAAGAAAATGAGCTGCATTTGCAATATCACTGCTCTTGAAGAAATGATGAAGATTACGTCAAGACAGGCGATTCAAAATAATTTTAATAAACTTGAACAGTTGAATGGAATTTGCTAATGCTTTACAGGTTAACTGTCGTAAAAGTTAGGCCGGAAGGCAAAGAGAAAGAAGATAGTTTTTAAAAACATGTAGAAATTTAGATGGGGCGGACGCAATTTCCTGAATATCAAGGGGCGCATTGATATAATTGGTTGATTTGGAAGGCTTTACAGCTTTCAGGAAATGCACGAGAAGCATTCTAAGAAAAAGGATTTTATTATTGTGTCTCAAACTTATTATGATATTTAAATTAAGCAAATAAACGATTTTAACAAAGCGAAATGCACATAATAGGGTGCTGCTTGACTCCGGTCCATGTACGATCAAGCCAGAACAGAAAACGCTACTTTGAATAACTTCCAGTGGTGAATCCGGTAAACACTAGTTGAAATGCAAGTTCTATTGCTCGATGACTGCGATCTATAAAGGTACAATCTCGTTCTTCAGATGTATGAACCTTCTGACCTCACCCTCTGTCTATTCCAGTCTAAGTTTTAATGTTTGGAAATATGCTTTAATAGAAATGAAAGCCGAAGACCCCGCTATTTGAACTAGATCAGAGCGCTAACATAGTGGTTCTCTTATCGTTTCATCGCTCAGAAAAATGAACTTTTCCACAATATGTGTCAATAAATGGTTTGGGTAATTTAAAATTAAATTTACGGAAAATCTAACTAAAGTCTTTGAGGACAAATAAAATTTTGCAAAAATTTAAATTCGACTGAAAGAATCACCTTTTATTTTTTGTTTCAAACACATTTTAGTTAAATTTCTATGGAATGAAATGTGATTTTCAGTGAAAATTCACTTTAGGTAAGTATAATGTTCCAGAGACTTTTCTGTGTTCAGAAGGAAATTCATTCTCGAAAAGATTTTTGTCAGTTCCAAGCTATATAGCTCATAGAAGTATATTTTCTAGTTAAATCAAATGCCTATAAATCTAAAATGAAGAAACGTTATATTCCGAACTTCTAGTGAACGAAATATTCGGTGGGTATTTAAGAGCTCAACTGTTGAGTTTCATGAGGTGATTAGACTATATGTCTGCTGTGTTAGTAAATCTTCCAGCAACGTGTATGTTTTATGGTTGAAATTTACTTTCTAATCTTACAAGGTGGGCCGAAATTTTGATCCTAATAGTGAAATCAATTGTCTTCGTTTATCTAGCTCTTTTGGTGAACATATTTTGCTCATCATTGTATCTACAGTTAGTCATCGGAGACTAGGGATGAGCATCTTTAGCGACCAACAGCATCAGATAATGATATCAGACCCAAAACATAAAAAGTATGAAATATTTTGCTTGATCATCTTTTCGAGCATCAACTCATCTGAAGCTCATTAAGTTGGCTGGTTGGTCGTCGATTTGTTTGAATTCGAAAACGCTTCTATCAAATGTAATGCTAATTTGCAGATGGGGTGATGGGATGGAGCTTATTATTTGAAAGGAGCTAAATTGATCCTGAATAGCCATGGTTTAATAACAGTTTAAAGGTTCATGTGTTTGTAAATAAACGACTGTAAATTAAAGCATAAATCAGACCTATTTTTAGAGTCTTTATTGAAAACGTAGGTAGATCTTGAGAATCTATATGATATTACAATCGTTATAAATAGTTTCTACAAAAGTGTAAACCGAAGGAAGATGCTTAATGTAATATCTAAAATGGGCAAGAATAGCGGTAATTAAAGCCATGTCTGGAATTTTCTGAAAGTTTTTTTTAACAAAGCTTTGATTCGTTGCCAGTATTCTCTTGGTGCCTGCTAGATATCAGTTTAATAGAATTAAGATCCGTGATATCTAAGCAAATGATCATAAGAAAGTTTGGAATGTTAAAATAGAAGTAGACATTTTTTTCTTATCAACAAAAAAATTAATTCCAGACAAACCACCCCACGTAATGATAATCATGTCCTTATTTTTGGTTTTCGTTTTTTTATTTACTTCACATCAATTAGGGCATGCCTCAAGGCCGTATTGGGGGTAAAACAGAAGTACAAGTATCTTTTACAACAAGTAGCACACAGCAGTTAACGCAGAAGACAATAAAAGCGCTTATTGAAGTCTTTGGTTCTCTAGTCACTTCTCTGGCATGGTTTCATAGTACAGATAGCAGTTCAACTTCATCCGTCATTAATATTCTTAAGGGCCGACAGTCTCCACACCTCTTAAAGATTCCATTCATTGACATATGCTTACGCTTTCCACAGTCCAGTTTGAGGCCATGGATCCAGGAACTTACGTCACACTTTGCTTACCAGGCTGTACGAAGTAGTAATTCTGCTGGCACATTCTAATTTTAAACATCCGGTGGAGGATGTATCCTACCCGGCCGCCACTCTCATCGGCCCACGGAGTTACCCCTGGAGTTACCAGTGGTCACCACGAGGGGGTTGGGAATAGGCTTAATCACCTTTGGCTTTGGTAGCAACTCTAATTCTCTTTTCAGATTCGGATACCACTTAGTCTTAAAAAATCCTTCATATTTCATAGTTTTGTCAAAAAAATTAATGAATCAGTCACCGGTTTCATCAGTAATGTGTACTGCATTTTTATAATGATGAACTTTAACCACACAAAAGCCATTAAGATAACATTTGAAGGAATGCCTGCAACGGAGGCAAAACTTAATTTGTCTCAAGTCCGTCGATTGCAAAAAAAGACAAAAATTCAAAGCAATCATATTCAGTGTGTAAGCGCTTTGTTTATCTGTGCTGCTTCCCGTTGTACCAAATTACACTTTAACATTCCAAGTGGTACCTCTTTTGAACCCATTTGTCTCTACCTGACTGACTGCATCCAAGCTATGTACCTTTTAGCATGCTTTCGTAATTAGTGTTATTAACCCTCAGGATCACATTCATTCCTCTCTAAAGGTCGGCACTCTTCAATGCGTGCTTACAGGTTCTATGCAGAAGGAATTTATCGACAAAAGAATGACAAAGGAATGGCAAAGTTTTCTTCAGTTGTTGCTTACAAAAAATAAGGTTATATTCAGTTCCGCATTAAGAAGTGGCTAACGAACACGTGGAATGAAACAATTATTCTTTCAGTAAACCTGTAGCATTTATTTATTTACGCTTCTAAAAGTGGCATTTAAGAAATCAAAACGCAAAGAGGGCACATAGACTCTTTTAAAAACTTTTAATGTTTTATTTTTCTTAGTTTAGACCATTCGGTTGAAATGGTTAAATATCTTTACAGACATATGGCTTATTTGCTAAGCGTTCGATAGGCTTTAAATAGACGTTTGGTGGGTAATTATTTCGAGGTTGACTAAAAATTAATTCTAATTCACTAAAAGTCATTTTTCCAAGAGTCTTAACTAAGCAACCATGCATTATTCAGACATTGAAATTTTATGGAACGTGAAGTACTTGCGACTGAGTCGGTGTTAAAACTAGTAGCAATTAACATCAACGATAGAAACACCATCTTAACTGACTTTGGCTAACAATATGATTTAGAAATAGAATTTGCCTTTAGAATGAGTAACTTTGAGCCTCAAACAAGTTCATCAACTGTAGCGTGTCGCTCGAAATTCAACATCGCAACCTCTCCTATTGGAGTTGCAAGAGCAGGTTAGAAGAACAGATATGCAACATTACCAAGTCACGCCCTATGCATGTTCTTTTACCACTGTTGTGCTGTAAAATGGAAATTTTGGCACTTCAAAATATCTTTGGGTTGAAAGAAACGCGTTATCTAGATTAAATACCGCTTTGTGTAGCATTCAGATGATTATTTAAGCTCTCAATCCAATCTTTATTGATGAAAATTTTGAATTTACGCTAGATTAACTATAAAACATTAATTAAACATGGTGTCTTAGAATGAGGGATTGATGTACTGGTCGCTGACATTTAAGTTTAAATTTTATACAAATTAAATATCTTCCAATCACAATAGCTCTTTTTTTCAAGGTATAATGAAGGGCATGTTCTCCGTATGCTAATACTTTTCAACGTAGCTCATGTAAATCCTTAAAAAAATACCAATCAGACGTTGAAGGTTCCATTTACAAGCGTAATCTTTTGCATTCTATACCAAACCCAATAGTTTGTAATGTATCCGCTGCGCATTCAAACGTTCGAAATCAAAAGTGCTGCTTGAACCATTCTTTGAAGTTAAAATATGTGTAGACTCGTGTTATTCATTAATTTACAGGCTTCGTGTCTATACAATCACGTTAGCAGCATGTCAGAGATTTACCATTTCAATTTGAATTGATTGTGAACCAGAATTATAACTTTGACGGCAAATGTTCCGTCAGAAATAAATAGCTTCAACTGCTTGAGAAAATATCACAAGTTTTCTATCTTCTGAAATTTACTTTACCTTATTGAATGTAGAAAGTTGCGCTTTAATAACTGAAGATTATTTTGTAAGCTTGAAAGGCATTACGGTCGTGATCACGAAGATCCATTCAGATAAATTTACACCAAGATACTAACTGCTTTATTAAAATTGACACAAAACTGAGACGAAATGGTGTACACTGATGGCCATCAGAATTTAAATTACTTGATGAGGGCTCGAAAAGAACAAAAGTAAATTAGGAGTTAATAAAAGACTTACCAACAGCAAAATTTTGCATTAAAGTGCCTGGGATAAATGTTCTACCAGACTGTTTTAAGATGAACGAAGAGTGGCAAAAGCGAGTGCGAAATAGGAGGATTGTTTGCTGTTTGGTTCAAATTTTTCGTTCCAGGTCAATATTTTTAAATTTATTTACCAACAAGGGCAAGTTTATGACCGGAGAAAAATGATGGGCAAAGTTAGAAATGCTAAAATTGGAGTCATAAACCAATGCATTGAATTTGCATAAAGTGCCAAAAAGATATTAGCTGTGACCGCTATGTTCTGCGAAATATTCCTTTTTGCAGCTTGGCAAAAACTAATAGTGAAGATTTAAAAAGGATTAATAAACAATTTGGAGATAACAAGCTAACAAGCTAAGTATCTCTGCAGTTAAAATGTAAAAAGCACAACTTTTCAATATACATAGAAAGACACAGAATTCGGTTCGCTTTTTGATGTTTTTGTAAGTCACCCATCCTGTAGCATAAAACAAAATCCAGACCTCATCGGAGCACAAGAGAAGTCTCCCATCATAATTTAGTCTGATTTATCCTTTTATGTTTTATCCTCTCTTACCATGTAAGAGCCCTAGATTAGTCAACAAGACTTGTTTTTCTTTTGGCTTAATCTTACGCATTTATTTTTTTTTCAAAAAACTGAAGATGTTATACAGCGCATTACATTTGAGCTTTTCCTAAGATGTGCTGACAATGGCTTATTAATACAAATATGTAGATTAGCCCTCAAATAGTCTCAGACCGAGAGGCTGATAAAGTCAAACTAGACTGAGATATATATGCTGTAATGCTGTCTTGTCCGAGCCTTTTAGGCGGTTTATGCAATACCTGGCTTTTGTTAGTGGAAAAGAATAGTAGGAAATTTCTTCAACCATTTTTCTGGTTCTATAGTAGTCATAAAAACAGCCTGTCTGGATGAGATTTAGTAAAGAACAGGTTTATAGTCTTCTGAACTGCTCCGGTTCAAATGTTCCAGGGCATTTCAGGCAAAGCCCACAAATTTTAAAACACTGCTCGCTCCAAATGAAAAACGCAATAGCAGTAATGTGTAGAAACCGCTTCAGCGCATTCTATTCTATAAAAAGAAACCCAAATTCAACATAGCACTTTCAAATCAAGTAGAGTTATTTTAAATGAGCTCCTGGAATTTTGTTGATCTCCTTATTGGTTGCTTAAGACGGTGTTGATTAAACAAGGTTGAATGCTTTCATTACTGCCTCAAACATACTGAAATATATTAATCCTTTTTTGTAAACTACAAATGTTTGAATGAAATAATTTTGATTAAACCGGAAGAAAAATCGAGTACTTTCGTTTTGCTCTTATCTTATTACTGATTTCGTGTATACCCTTGAAAGCAAGTAGAACACTTCTGTACTAACAGCTAGATTTTAAACAAACGAAATTTGCTAATGATATACGTAACATCAGACAGACTGTACACTAACGTTTTACCTAGTACTGAATGGTATAAATGCTGCAAACGCAGACTTATTTTGGCCACCAGCATGAATGGGTTTCATTGCCAAGATTAGCATCCAGGTTCTTCAACCCTTGCCTTTTAATTAGTTATCTGCGAGCATGATCACTGCATGGGAAGGTATTCTTGTGTCGTCTGCTGCAATCTTTGAAGACTCGCATTTTAAACCAGTTTCAGTTAATAATGATGATTTCAATATTGTGCCGTTGAGGTCATCCATCATGCTGATTTCAAAATAAGGAGGTGGTTGATTGCTTCAATTACATTTAAGAATTTCTACCTGCAGCTTATAAAATTTGACTCTACAGATTTATCAGCCAAATTTAAGCAACGCAAAGCTCTGATTTTGTTAAAAAAGTAGATTATTGAATAGCAGTTTAATCCTCAACTTAGCGATTTGATGAAATTTAGTAAAAGGAATTAATAGAAAGCACCTGGACACTTAAAATTTTACAAATCTCTGCCAAAGACTAATAAGAGAAGTAAATTTCTGTTTGTAGTTTAAATGTAATAGAACGAATTCATATATTTATTGGAACAGTAAAGCCCCGAACTCACTGAATTTATCTTAAACTAAATACGTCAAATTAGAACCATTGCGATAGTTTGCATGAAATATCTGACGTTTTTCAAAATGAATCTGGTAAAAAGGTAGTGTTTGTTGCGGTATTGAAGTAGAGACAAATGCATAATACAGCATAAATATACTACTGAGCAATTGCGTCATATAATTTTTCAAGGGATTCAAAATTTTATAAATCTCTTTTCATAGTCAAAACATTCCAGTGTTCTTTGCTGAAGTATGTACCCTTTTATGCTTTAGAGTTTAAACGGCGTTTTATTATTTCAGTAGAAGGAGCGCTGGCCTAAATGGTTACGCAATAATTTGAAACACGAAGAGTTGATATTAGGAATTTTGTTTTTATTTTCTATATTTAAGTTTAGTAGCTCTTCAGCTCTTCTGTAAAAATGTTTTCTGAAAGCAAATATATAACCTGACTGCGTTTACCGAACGAAGTGCCAACGGCAAGTGGTAAGAAATCTGTCTTCCGCACTTTCGAAAAATATTCTTATATTTACTCGCTAATAGTGGAATTAATTTTAGACTTTTCAGAGCTTATTGATGCTAAAGCTCGATTGTAACAAACTCAGATTGAAAATAAATAGCAGACATAAGCGAAAAGATGGTTACATGTTTCGCAGGACAGGATACAAATTCTGTTGTTAGTTAGCGTTGTGTTTAAAAATGCTCTATAGCTCTAAAAAAAATTAACAAAAATAAAACTTTTTTTCAAAAATCGGAACAAAAATTCATGAACATAAAAATATTTTTTTAAAAGACAGCATTTGATTCAGTTTGTGTGCAATTGTGCCGACTAATCATTTCGCACACAGCAAGAAAGTTTGTCAAAATTTACGTAAAAAAACAGCCCATTGATTGCACTTCAAAAATGTTTAAAAGCTTGATGTAATGGTTCTGTACATAGATAGGCAGAAGGCATGGCTAAAGAGGACCAGCATTTGTTGCACTTTACGAATCTGAGATATAAACTTGTAAATGGGATCCGACCACCTGTAGAAGTGCCGCCACGCTTATATGCGCCGTTCCCTAGAAAGCTTAGCCGGGTTGCGAATTTCTCCATCTCTAAGGCGACGATGCAAAATGTAAATGTTGTATACGATAGGCTATGGGGGCTTTGTTTACCTAAGTTTTGACAAGGTTGGAGGCATGCTTTCTTGGTCATACTGTCTGTGCGACCTCCGATTTGTAAAAGCTTTCGCCTCATAGTTGAACATCTGGAATGGTGAGCCAAAATATTAATGGGACCCCTATGCATAGCTTGGCTAAGCATTCTCAAAACATAAAGGCATCTTTCATTTCCATTCCTTCCCAGTGCATCGAGTTTTTCATCTGGCGTTGATTTTTTTAATTTTATTTACTCCATACCCATTAGGACAAGTCCCAAGGACTTATTGGGGGAACAACATAAGTGCAAATAGCTCTTACAATATGTAGCACACAACAGTTAATACAGAAGACAGTAAAATCGGTTATCGACATCTTGGGTTCTCTTGCCACGTCTCTAGCATGCTTTCAGAGTACAGGTAGCAGTTCAGCTTCGTAGTGGTACCTGGTCCATCCTCGACATTGTTGAGGGCAGACAATCTTTACACATTCTTCAGAAATCTTTTCACATTTCTGGTGGGGATTCCATTCATTGCCACATGCACGCACGTTCCACAGTCCATGTTTGAGACCATGAATCCAGGCAATTATGTCGTCCCCATTTACCAGGCTGTGCGAGGTGGTACTTCTGCTGGCATAATCTAATTTTGTACGTCCGGCAGGTGATTAGTCCTAACCGGCCGCCTCTCTCATTAGCTCCCAGAGTTGTCCCTGGGGCTACCGGTGGTCACCACGAGGAGGCTGAGATTAGGTTTGATACTAATTCTTATCATCTCAGTTGTATTGAGTGATTCCTATTTCAGAATGTTTCAAATCAAATTTGATCTTTGGAATGTTTTTGGGCTCCGAAGTTAAATTATATTAATAGTGCTAAAATTCCTTCCTGACCTATATTTAGATTAAACTGGAAATTCACTAGATTGTGTATTTTTGAACAAGGGTGGTTTACTCTGTTTAGAGCCAAAGTTAGAAAGGCCAATACAGACTGTGCAGATATTTGGATAAAATGATCTGCCTTAAGTGACCAGCCCCGAAGCAATTATTCCTGATTTAAGATTTGCTTTGCAAAACACAAGCTGCCTTGTCAAAGGGCAATATTGGCTACTGTTGAAAAGTGGACATATAGAGAAGGGTAAATAAATTAACTTTCCGAAAACATTGTTGATTATGATGCCAAAAATATATTGAACATATAGCTCTGTAATTCATACGACTAATAGATCTTTGTAGAAGTTGATGCATACGTTCGACCTTTTGATTGAGACACTTGACAAGATGTAATAAGACTATTTCCAAGATACTTTCAATCAGTATAAGCTTGATTGAAACGAAAAGCTTAAACAAGTTAAGACTGTTAGATTTTTGATTGGCACTTTTTTGAGATTCCATTGAATTGCAATCTCTATAAAACCAGCCCCTGCGATATCAAGCGAGAATATTCACGAAACATTTCTTCTAATCAGTAGCCTTTTAAGGTGGATGTACTCTATCCTACTTTATCAAAAAAGCAGAGAAATGACATTTAGAATGGTAAAGGGAACAAGATTAAAGTACTGGTACAATGGGAAAGGAGTAGTTCTAATGATTAAAAAAATGTAAGAACAATATAACTGATTCCTTTTCAACGGCTGAAGATATTAGGTTATTATTTTATTATTATAATATTACTGTTTGACATTCGGAGACTAGCTCTTATCCCCTAGATTTATATATAGTTGTGAAACTGTCTAGGATGGCCATTCATCAGTTATTCATGAATGATTTTACCAATGCTTTTCTTTTTAGACAGTAAATTATTCAAAAATTTTAAACTCAACTTTATTGACCTCTGTTTATTAATTCAAAATTTCAATAAATGCAATTTATTTAACTAATTTTTGTTTAATATTACAAACTCAAATTTATCCTAAAGTATAAAAAACTGTCCTGGATTAAACAAAACTCGTTTTTAACCAGTTGAAACGATAGCATATAAGACTGACACTTTCGCTCGGATTTTAGACGTCCTGCTTCATCACAAGTCGAAATATGCAGGGTCGCAGCGGGTTTTTTTGCTTCATCTGGCTGTTGAATCCTCCCTTGAATTCGTTAAATTTCTCTTCCACAGTAAAAATTATTATTCCCTTTAGGTATGGTATTAGGATACAGCATAGTTTTACATGTTTTGTTATTTTAAGAATGATATACTGATTTGAATAACCATCAAGCCGAGTAGGGAAGGAACTGAGACAAGGAGATTGCAATGCAGACTGACTAAGTCAGCACTGCTGACAAGACGAATTCTGAAAACAATTTGAAAGCTAAAATAATGAAAAAATGGAATGCACTGTGTCTGTGTCTGCTTATCGCCTACCTCCAATTGCCTCGGCAAAGCAGTGGAAATACCGAGTGATCCTAACAGCTCTAGTTTATGCAATAGATGGATGGCACACGTGTTTTGAGTGGCTACGAATTCACATGTATAAACAAGACCTGAAAGCTTTTTTTAAAGATTTTGCACTTTCTCAATCATTGACATTAAAGTACCCCAATTTCTTTATACTAGGCTTTGAAGTTTTAAGATTTTGATTATGAAAGACATGAAATAATTTAACCACGAATTTCGACTTCCAGCATTACAAACCACAAATAAGCGAAGTTATGAGAAAAAGCAAAACTAAGTGTTTCAGTTCCACTTATTATTTTCTTGAAAACACTTTCAATATTCGTGCAGTAAATAACCATCTATAGAGGCGAATTTCAAAACGCGCTGTTTACTCCGCAACTGTGAAACATTTGTATTAAATGTGATCGAACATGATGATAAAACGTAGATCAGAGATGTTTTGTTCTACTGAGTTCGGTTAATAATAATAATAATAATAATAATAATAATAATAACAATAAGAGCTGATGGAAGGATTCAGACGTTTGCTTTAATTGGTGCGCATAGCACTGAATAAACTTCGAGTTCAGGAACTGGTCAGTCTTCCAAGTACATAATCTCCTCAGAACTATTTTTCCTCATCGTGTTTTGATCATTATTCCTCTGAAAGCTTGTATCCAAGCGTTGGCTTGGAACTCAGTTTATTTCACTCGCCTACTCGAAGACCGATTCAACCGTGACCCCGCGTTGGCCATCATCCAGCCAACAAGGCTGTAACCACCTTTGCTACTCTTTCAGAGTTGAACCCAATATTGCCGTATTTTGGCCCTAAGGATTTCCTTGCACAAGTCATTACCGTAATGACTGACGTACTTGCAGAATAAGTAAGCTGTAACTGCTATAAAGCTTTGTTTTAATTGCATAAGATCAAAGCCTGAGGACTAAAAGTTTATGGGCGGTTTCCTCTTGGTTCACAGTCTAAAGCCATGAATTTTTAGATAACAGGTGCCATTTTTTCCAAAGGCTTTTGGTTCATGTTGTTGCAAGCAGTAGAGACTTCAGGAGACGGTAGTGTATCAGAGAATAACTAATTTACAAGAGCACTCAGTACATAGGAAACAAATTTCAGTGCTGCTTTACACAGAATGTTAGAAAAGATTACGTAAAGATTTATTTAGTTTTTTTAATATTCCCCCCCCCCTCCACCCTTTAGGGCAAGCCCCAAGGACTTATTGGGGGGTACAACAGAAGTACAAATAGCTATTATAACAAATAAGCACAATAGTTAACGCAGAACACAGTAAAAACGTTTGTTGATGTCTTCAGCTGTTTGGTCTCTTCTCTGGCGTGGCTTCGTCATACAGGTAGCAGTTCAGCTTCTTCGTGGCACCTTATCCATCTTCGTTCATCCTCGTCCATCTTCATGTCTCCTACCAGAAATCTTTCAAAATTATGATGGAAACTTCGTTCATTGCTACATGCACATGTATTCCACATTTCAGTTTGAAACCGTGAATCTGGTTAATTACACCGTGCCTCGTGTTCCAAGCTACTAGAAGTTGTACTTCTGCTGGCATAATCTAATTTTATACGTCCGGAGGATGATTAGTCCTAACCGGCTTACGTAAAGATACGGGTTTCCCTACGTTTCTTCGCCAGACAAAGCTTAATTTTTAAAATAGTGCTTTCAATTCATTGGTAAGACCTACTATCAGCCTCCTCGTGGTGACCACCGGTAAACCCAGGGACAACTCTGGGGGCTAATGAGAGGGGTGGCCGGTTAGGACCAATCACCTTACCGCCTGCCAAACGCTGCAAGGTAACCGGATTCATGGTCTTAAACTGGACTGTGGAATGCACGTGCATGCAGTAATCAATGGAATATCCGTCGGAATGTCGAAAGATTTCTGGAGGAGATATGAAGACGGACGAAGACGGACGAGGTCCCACTACGAAGCTGAACTGCTGCTTATACGACAAAATCGTGCCAGAGAAGAAACCAGACAACCGAAGATGTCAACAAACGTTTTTACTATGTTCTGTGTTAACTGTTGTGCGCTACTTGTTCTAAAAGCTACTTGTTTTTCTGTTGTACCCCCAATGAGTCCTTGAGGCTTGCCCTAATGGGTGGAAAGTAAATGAAATAATAAAAAACTTGGGTAAAAGTGTTTTTTTAAACTGTCCTTTTGATCATGATCAGGAGTAGCCGATGAGCTTTAAAAGCAGTCAATTTTGGATTCTGCTTAAATGCGTGTTCTTTAAAGTTTGTCCTGCTCAGCCAGGATTGCAATCGGGATGTATTTTTTCGAAGTTTGATAGTAAATGGACGCTTTCTATTCAGCTCACCTCCAGCAAAAAATAAATAACTGGCCTTATCTTTTAATAAATCAAACCTAGTTGAATATTATACGGCGCTCAATGAAATATTCAAATGTGGTAAAAACGTGATGAATGAGTCATTAATGGTTCTAACATTTTCTGATATTGCCATTTTTAAGAAATTAGGCTAATGTCGTCTCTTTTAGAGTTGTGTCAAAGAACTTTGGAACATCAGGCATCAGTTTGATGGATCCTCATTTATGATAGCAACAACAAATTAGTAGTCTCCTGGTGGTCAAACCTACTCTCAACCTCCTCGTGGTGTCCACCGGTGACCCCAGGGACAGCTCTGGGGGCTAATGAGAGGGGTGGCCGGATAGGACTAATCACCCACTGGATGTACAAAGTTAGATCATGCCAGCAGAAGTACCACCTCGCACAGCCTGGTAAATGGGGGACGACATAAATGCCCGGATTCATGGTCTCAAACATGGACTGTGGAACGTGCGTGCATGTGACAATGAATGGAATTCCCGCCAGAAGGTGTAAAGATTTTTTGCCCTTAACAGTCTCGAGGATGGACGAGGAACTAGTACGAAACTGAACTGCTGCCTGTACTATGAAGTGACCAGAGAAGTGGAGGCGTCGATAAACGCTTTTGCTGTCTTCTGTTTTAACTGTTGTGTGCTACTTGTTGTATAAGCTATTTGTACTTCTGTTGTACCCCCAATAGATCCTTGAGACTTGCCCTAATGAGTTGAAGATAAATAATGAATAAAAAATTAAAAAAACAAGTCACTATTCGTTCCCATACTAAAACGAGGACTTGCTTCGCGTGCGTCTTTATCCATGAACGTATCCAGTTCCAGAAGCCAACGCTGCAAACATTTGAAGAGTAGCCTGTCCTTTTCAATTAAATAGTTAGTCAATCACTAGCAACTGAGAGTTACTGATAGCATCCAAATTATAATATGATGTGTGCTGCGTGACAAAACAAGCCATGACTGTGATTTTTTGAATTTCACTGTATTTTATGTACTTGTAACAGCCCGTAATGATCTTTGCCGTCAACATCGCATATAAATAGCCTCTTGATCCTGCTTGAACAATTTCTTTCAGCGTCTTAAGGCAACAAATTAACTTCATTTTTTGCCATTAACTTGACATTTCAGTTTGCTATGAGCTTGACAAGAGCATCGGGGTTCCGTTTGTTTATTGTAATTCTTTACATTTTGTTCACTCATTGATTCATTATAGCTAATTTTTTTTCGAATTATAAATATTTCAAGGTCAAATCTTAATGACTTATTTGAGATATCATAGGACCTGAGAATGAAGTATAAATTAGACCTGCGTAAGTGTGTATGCGCACAGAGAGATGCTGATAGCATCGTTTTCATGGGGCGTGATTTGCAATGCTAAAACAGACTGTCGACTGCAAATTGAAACTGCCCTTAACATTGGAATCATTTGTAGGCTTATCCCATTATTGTGTCTCCTGATCATTTCTGCACATTTAGAACTCAAATTCTCATTGTAGGAGGCCAAGCTGAAATTTAGGGATGTTTGCTTGAACTATAGCGATTAGACTGATTTGCTGATCAAAGAATGAAAACCAAGCATACCTGGCTTAGAGAAGACAAACACTAAGTTCACAAAAGAATGCGTAGCCTTTGCAATCTCATTCTATGTTTAAAGTATCCCTGTTTTTAATCTTGTTGAAATGACCTTCAAGTTATAAAATAAATCATTGGCCCAGCCAAATGAATTAAACTCACCACATAATTGGAAAGAATAAAATATTACCTTCAATGAAACTACTTTTCGACATTAAAATTTGTCATTTCAATAAGTTCCTTCTTTCCCGAAACCTTCAAGAAATGCATGTTTTAGTTCAAATTTTCGGTGAAAGCATAAGGAGCGGCTACTAAAGGCATGTAATCTTAAATGTTTTGCTAAAATTGTACATCTTATAAGGCAAAGCACTTTTGCTTCAGCTCATATGCCTTAACAAAGGGCCACTTTCTGAACTTTCTGTTTTAAACGTAGGAGTACATTTTGCAATAAATAACATTCGTAGTAACACAAATTTAGTTTTGCAATGAGCTTAATGGCGTCTTCAGCAGAAAACTTTTTCTAAAAAATATGTTGCTATTTAATAATAGAAGTGCGTTTTGATGTCAGCATCATAAAAGTGCTTAATTTATGATCGCAATCAAATTGAAAACTTCATAATTACGCTTTTTAAGGGCAAGTGATTACAAAGCTTTGCAGACAAATAATAAATCGCTTGTAGATATTTAGAAGGCCTAGATAGGGTTGAATTTCGTGCTTAAATAGAGAGGACCAAATATGCTAAAGCTAATGCTAACAGAATATTTGCCACTTACGAGACAAGTGAGTCTATTTCTATAGCCTCTTCTTTTCAAATTCTATCATTTTAATGTAGCTCGGTATTTAGTGTACTTGTAATTGTCTAATTGCAGTAAACTTTAACGTCATTACATTAAATGAGATACAGATAAAAAACTGGAATATGTTATTAGGCATGTCTTATGATTTTCGAAAAACCAATTCAAAGAGCGCCATTGAATTAGTGAAATTTTGGAAGTGATATGGTTTACCAATGATAGATTAGTTTAGAAACAGCTCACAAGTTGCATTCATTGGTAAATTTTATGGGAAAGTAAAACTGTATGCGCTATTTAAAAATCCAAACATCGACGGAAAAGTAATTTAGAATGCAAATCAGCGTTTTTAAGTGTACGTTTGGAAAATTCCGAGGGTAAGGACGCGAGCCTACTTTTTCAGCTTTGAGCGTTCGGACACTGGTTGGTGAATTATTCCACTCTTAGAGGGATGGAATTGCTCTGTGCAGATACTCACCATGATCTACAATACATTGTAGCGTTCTTGAGATCAGATAAAGAAATATAAGCGTCAACTATTTAACGTGCTCAAATGCAGATTACAACGCATTCCTAAAGCTTTCATGGTCAGGAAAATTATTCTCAGGCACTAATTTTAATAATTTCATTTTTAAGGTTTGAGGGAAGAAGTCCAAAGGATGTAGAAAATCACGTTCTCAATGTTCAAAATAAATTTAGTTTTATGATTGCGGTTGATTTTATAAAATGAGGCTGCCTTTTCTCACCAATTTAAAGGTACATGTTTAATTTTTAAGATCAAAGCCATGCCTTTACCTGTTTTTTTTATTTCTTCCTATTCTCTCATTAAGAATTAAGTTTGCTCGTAGAAGCACTTTTGAGGAAAAGGGCAAGGAGAGATCATTTGGACTTTAAGCATCGGACTTATCAATAAAACACACTTTGGGTATGAAATGATGAAGCAAGGCCGAGCGAAATTTTATCGTATTTCAGCGCATCACTCATTTTTTCACCAATATTTCATCCCCTGATTTCTCACATGTTGAATTCTGAACCACATTTCTTTGGTTTCAATCAAATTTACTTTTAATCAGTATGAGATCACCTTTAAACCCTTAGATCACTGCGTTTCCCTTAGGATTAATATGTTCGGTAATGTATATAGATTTTGTAAGAATAGAAATTTCTGACATTTCAAGTAAGCAGTTTCACTTAATTTCTCCCATCAGTACCTTCATCAGCGAGAAATTTCTGAAATAATCTTGTAGAACCAATATCAAAAAAAACTCAAAATGTTGTTTTATGATTCTACAAAATAAAGTAACATTTTCTAGCCAATAATTGTGCTAGTCGTTCAAAAAGAAGTCGAATAATCCAAATTTAGGATCTTAATATTCATCTTTTTGAATAATATCTAAATGCTGCCGTTCTTTCTCGGAAGAATCCAAATTCGAGTTGGTTGTGCAGGCTTTCAACTGAGAACCTGTTATTCGATCATCTCATAAAAGAATTAACTATGGCCAATAGATATGGTGATTTATATCCCCACTAAGTCGTTAAAATTTATCTTGAAGTCGTTTGCAGGTATTCTAAACAGCTGAATACCCTGAGGTACCGAGATAAAAACAAGTCAGTTAACGGCTGATTGGTTAGACTAAGGTCGATAAAGACACAAATTATGTGTTCAATTAAAATAAACTAATCACAAAAATAATTGTTACTCTAACTTTTATATGTTACGAGTTTATTTATAAAGCTAAGCCTCTTAGTCAATGAGATAATGAGAGGGGCGGCCGGGCAGGACTAATCCCCCACCGGAATAGGCCAGCAGAACTACAACTTCGTGCATCCTGATAAACGAGGCGCAATGTGAGTACCTGGACTTATGGTCTCAAACTGGACTGTGGAAAGTACGTGCATGTAGTAATGAATGAAATCTCCGCCAGAAACTTGAAAAGACTTCGGAAAGATGTATGAAGACCGTCTGCCTTAACAGTTTCGAGGATGGACGAGGCACCACCATGAAGTTAATTTACTACCTGTGCTATGACACCATGCCATAGAAGTGACCAGAGAACCGAAGACGTCGATAACCGCTTTTACTGCCTTCTATGTTGACTGTTGTGCGCAACTTGTTGTAAAGCTGTTTGTACTTCTGTCGTATTCCCAATAACTCCTTGAGATTTGCCCTAGTGTGTGGGGAGTAAATAAAAAAATCATGACTGCAAAAGATAATTTCCAGATGCAGATGCTTTCACCACCTTGCACATTCATATCTATTCATCAAATGACAATGCCAAACTCTTTAGTTTGCATCCGTTTAATTCGCAATTTATAGAGCAACTTTTTGCTTTCCTACTATAAGTAGAATTACAGGACTACAAATTTCTGAAGTTGGTTAAAAAAATAACTCAATCAGGTCATTTCATACGTGGCTGGACGAACGAGTGTAGTCATAGATGACATAGTTTTGTAGAATTTCAAACAGAACCAGCACAAGGTGTTGGAAAAGACGTGTCTAGGTCACAATTGGAAATCTTGAATTTGATTTACAATTCACAGTCTTCGAGAGTTCAGATTCGTTCCTAAGCAATCGGTATTATAAGAATTTTTCGATCTGTGGATAAAAAGGCCTCTAATATCCAAGATTATTTCACGATGCCAAATAACTTTACACACAGAAGACAAATGGAAGTGGAATTGGCTCACGAATTATAACATTGAAACAGGAATAGCCATTTGTATTAAATAAATCGAATGCGCTGGTTTTTACTTCTTATACTAAATTAATAACTCTGGAAACACATATTTCTTTTTGACAGGCTGCACTTCCTCAGAGATTAAAAAGCCTCAAAACTTGTACAACTTCAAAAAATCACAATAGAAGCATCAGTCAGTTAACGGGCAGGTAAATTTGATAGATAAATTTGTATCCAAACCACTTTTTGCATTAAAAGACAGGAATTTATTACTCTACTGTATTTCGTTTTTATCCGCTAAGGTCTGACCAATTAAGATCTAACTTACCTGCGGATATAAAGAGCTTTAACATGTCCTTGAATAATGTTTTTTAGATAGAAAAACTGCAAAAAGATTTGTTGCTTTTATACAATTTCATTTTCGCCATAAAACAGGAGCAACATATTTCACTGAAGTTGAGGTTAAGAGCACGAAATCGCAATATTTCAGCTTGTTTTAATTTTCTGACAAACAACGAACCAGTACCGATTGAAGTAGCTTCCGTCGATCTACCTTCTATAGTTACGCATTTTAGCAAATATCATGGATATCTTAACACACCACACTCATATGGGCACTTTCTAAGCATGAAAACTGAATTTCTCACTGTTCGTCGAATAGGTATAATATCCATCTTATCAGAGTTAATCTGTTACCCCTAATATGAACCTTCCATGTTAACATGTCAAAGTCTCTAGACAGATCATCAAAATTCTTTAAGTGTTACTATTTTTTCTAATCAAATCTAGAAAGAGAAAGGGTTTGAAATATGTGAGTCAAGATGGCAACTAACCATCTATCAAGAAAATTGACATTGTTCTGAGTCCTTTTTGGTTATCATTTTGAATACTTCAACTAAATATTCTGTGTCATACTGAGAATTGTATAGGTATAGGTATGTCGAGGGTTTCTCACGTAAAGACTCTGCGAATACGGTTTTTGGAAAGAAAAACAATTGATGTACTCTTAAGGATAGGGCCAACATAACCTTCGTCTCCAAGCTAAGGCAGATTCAGCGGAACTCAGTGCATTCAAAAGAATTCTTTGACGATACAACAACTTATTAATTTAAATCACTTGTTCTTGCCTTTCTAGAAAAGTCTAATCAACCACTCACAATCAGTTATTTTATCCACTACATTAGATATTTTCGGATAGGACGTCACTGGCAGAAGTAAAATTTGGAACAAAAGCGTTTATAGACATGTTACAGCTGTATTATTCCGTCAACGTTTGTATCCCTTGCTGCGAGTACATCCATTTATTCATTTCAAACTGAAAACGCTCCACTAGGGAAATCAAAGTTCAACATAATTCTTTTAATGTGTTTATGCACCCTCGTAAGTATCTTGAAGTGATCACATAGACTAAACCGACATTGAAGAATGAGACGCAAGTGGTTCTTTGTTTTAGTACCTAGCTCCAAAATTACTTGGTGAACTATCATCTGAGTTAAGTCTTATTATATTCTTTGATCTGCATGCGATCTATTTTTAGGTGATCTGTCATGCCAGGCTTCTCGTTATTTTGCGTTTTTACTTACTGGGGCCTTTGAAAATCCACCTTGAAATCTGACTGCTAATTCAACTGCAGGCAGTTTCTAACTAAAATCCTAATATTTGTACCAAACCTCTCCATTTTCTTAAATCATCACAGATTATTTCAATTAAACCTGACCATAATCGATGGTTTATATGTAAAATCTTTGGTTTTATGCCTGCCACCGCCTATCACAACAGCCAAGAACTTCTGATGGATCCTTTACTTTTATCATCATCCTCATCATCATCATTGTCATCATCTTTTTCAAGATTTCTCGTTTATTTGGCTAGATTTTGCCTAAGAACCGCCCATTTCTGGTACAGTTTCGTCTTGCATTAATCATGAGAAACACAGACCTATATTGAAGAAAAATATCTCTCAGTTCTTATCAAGAAGAGAAAAGGACAGAGGGGAGAAAGTTTGAACTAGAAGCTTACATTTTGCTATCCTTTTTAGGGAAAATCTAACCAGATACACGCAAGTGCCATGTTTATTTCCATCTACGAAACTTCAATTATCATTTTAGCGATTTCAGACTGAAAATATTTCTTGCCTACTAAGTGTCTGCATATTCTCAACTAACCTTTTTCGTTCTGCTGCCTTCATAGGACTGTAAAATTTTCATAGCTGCCCCAACTTCTTTAACCTTTTCGATAGAATTTCTTGTAAAAATAAACAACAACGAATTTTGGAAAGTTTCTTTAATTGGTTTATGAAAATAGACGAAATAAACGTAAGGCGACAAATCATTTGATCGAAGAAGCACCGCCTTGAATTTGCCTTTTCAAATTCAAATTTTCTCGCTTCAAAAGTTCCAATTCCTTTCTAAATGCAAAGCATAAGATACTCTTGAGTAAGTAGGCTTATTAACTTTTATTCTTATAAAAAATAGCATTTAATTTGGGTTCCTTTGCAACAATTCCCAAATCAATCCGCATGTCTCGTAATAAATTTAGAAAATCGCATTCATGTTTATAAGTCACATTGTTTAATATTGCGCAAAATATGCTTGTGTTTGTGTTAACAGTAAGCCTTACCTCATTTGATGCATGTGTTGATGTGTAAGAACGTCAACGAAATTAAAGTGGTCCCCTTTTAGATGGTATTCGGCGTGCAATTCAAATAGTGTGTCAACTTTGGTCACGAGTTTCCTACCCTGTGTAAATTCATAAACGCATCTTAATTGCATGCATTAAGTTCACTCCAAATTAATTTAAACAAAATCCAAAAGTGAAACAACATGTATCTTCCCAGGAAACGACACAATATATGTGGCAATATGTGGAAACGTACTCTTTTCGGTTAAGCTCTAACAGCTAGGAACCTTAATTGAATTTTCCTCGGTCTCGATCTTGGAAGATACTCTAACTATTGCATACCGCTTGACAAAGTTCAAATGAGTTTGAAAGGCAAGATCTGTCATGGAAACCGAAGTCTGGAATTGTTTTGATGGCCGAAAAATGCGCGGCTTTGAATGTCAACTGGCCAAAAGAAGAATAATTGACTCAGTGTTCAGGGAACTCTACCTCCCAACCTTCTCATTCCATAGATAAGTGGTTGAAGCATGTCTTCTTATTAATTTTAGGATGCATTTCAGATCGTACAACTTTCATATCTGAACCGTAAAATGTTTTTCTCTCATTCAAACTTATCTAATGATTATTTGTTTGGCCACTCAATACACCTTCAGGTAATTTTTTTCAAAATATCCTAACCTTGTGGTGGTACTAATGCGAAAGACTTAATTCAGGATTGATCCTTTCTTCCAGTCTTTTTCAAATTTCACTTTATTCCTTTTTATCGGAAGTCTCTACAAACATTTGGCTGTCTTGTATAGGTCTCAACCCTCATGACACAAGTTATGAACATGTTTTGCCTTGATAAAATGACACTCAAATAGTAAATGATAACGGGATGGCGCAAGTCCAGATTTCCAAGCAGATCACCTTATCTAATATAAAAATAAGTGTACTTTCTCGCTACCTAGAACCAAATTTCTGAAGAAAATGAGTTTCAAACTGGAAAATCCTTTTGGTCGTCAATTTAAAATGACCAAAAATAAATTTTTGCAAGAGATAATGAGGATAATTAATCAATCCTATGACCAAACTGACCTTGAGGTTTATATTTTGTGGAGAGCTTTAATTTGGAGCATAAATGTATGCAGATCAAAGAAAAATACTTTTTAGACCTTATTCTTAGAAAAGATTGTAATTATCTGTGATTTATTTATATTTTGACTATTCAGCGATGGCTTTCAGTACTTTTAAAACCTGGTGATTCAAACCCGTCAACAAGTATTTGAGGCAAATTACTGCTGAAATCATTGCAACGCAGGAAGATAAAACGTGAATCCGCTTTCATTTCTTCCAAAGGTTTCTTGAATGTTCAATCACTTTCCTCACAACAGCAATTTCATCCGAACGAACACCGCGGGTTTTGAAAAATTAGCTGCCGTAAAAGACAAATCGTTTAATCTGTCGAACTTCAAGTGCATATATTTTGCATGTTTCCTGAACATCGAGGGCAGGTGAAGGGCTTTTTCTTTTAGTGCACTTTTGATCTAATGAACAGCACAAACCGCTACTCACTCATGCAGAAATTAAAGTACTTCAAAATTAGCGATATCATGAATAACCAATGGCGTTCCAGTGAATCGTCTGCGAATCCCACACTTTGTTCCATTTTGAAGTGTCCCATTTGAAAAGTCATCTAAGAATTCATGAAAACTAGAAATAGCTCCATCGGAACTCGTTTTAATCAGCGCAAACGATGAAGACTTATCCAGACTCATTTAAATACGGAAAATGTCTGGTTTTGGACCAATTATTTTCGCAAATACGGGATCAAAACAATAAAATTAATAGCACTGAATATGAAATCTTACTTCTGATTTTTCCATGGTGACCTCAGGATATTTTATAGAGCACTGAGATGGAGATAAGGCTTCCGCAAATATGTTCTCGAAATCACTGATTCCATTGAATGAGTGGATATCCACCTCTGAACCATGCATTTGGTGAAAATGTGTCGCAACGCTCAGAGCAACCTTGGGGCTGTCGCGAAAAATTTCCCCATTTTTGATACTTCTGTTTCCTGGGTGCGCACTCCACCATAGGAGATTAAGACTATTGCTAGGCAGAATTCTTCTGCAATTTTCTGACATTAATTGCAGTCCACAATTGAGGCTTTGTCCATTTGGGTAACCGTATATATTCCACCAAGTATTTATGGAGTCAAAAGGAAGCGCAGAAAAGTATAGTTTTGATTCTGAACTCAGAAGAGTCAGCCTTCGCGGTACAAGTCGACGTATACGCAGTGAATCTAATCTCACTTCTAAAATGGGTTTGAAGTATTTAAAAGGCACCTTTTTGGCCACATGTTCGGCAATGCCTTCCTGCACAAAACTTGTCACAGCATCGGCTTCTTCCTGAGGGAGATCCTGCATGCACGACATGCCAGTCTGTGGATCGAGTAGAAAGTGCATTCGACGGTAGGAAGTGTGAGAAGCGATTTCACAAGAGAACTCTATGATGGAGAGCATTTGCTCAACATTCTTGCCTTTGCATTTTCGACGAAACATATACATTCTGACTTTTTCGTCCCCTTCTTCTGGACCGAAGATGCTTGCATGAGACATTGCGACTCCTATACACCATGTTTCTCCACCTGCGCTGAAAGCCTTTGACTCAAACAAAATGGGATCATGCTGCGAATCCTCAGCGCTATATCTATCCACGTAGGTATTACAGAGGAAGTGGACAAGCCCTGAAGTACTGGTTAATTGAGTAAAAACATTCAGTTTTGAATTTAGGAGTTCCATTTCAAGAAGAAATGTGCTATCATCCGAAAGGTACCTGCCTTCAGATAGATCGGATAGCTCAATCAGGGTATCGCAACCATGCCGCCGCGTTTCTCGAGTGAAAACCACCTGACGCTCTAAAAAATGTTGGTTTTTGCTGAAATGCACCCTATTAATGATCGTCAGGGAAATATCAAAGCGAATTTCTATATTTGTTAGAGGTTTTGATGAGAGAAGTAAAAGAAAAGCCCCAACGTGCATTTTGGATCGCTGTATTTGCAGCTTCCATCTATATCCGAGGTAAAAGAATCGACCGGAATCGATTTCATTTACAAACCCGCGTACGATACTGGAAGGAATCAGAAAAATTAGAACATGGGAATCAGTTCCTGGTGAAAACGAACATCTCATTAATGTAGCCTTAGTGTAACTTTGCGTTGAATGACTGTGCATTTTTTGAATAGTCCCATCATAAGTGGTCAAAGTCACCTCAACAAACTAGACTGCAATTGGCTGAAATCTCATCCACTCCAAAGGGCCAATGAAACGAATGTGTCATGACTGCCCAAACAGCTGTGTTTCATGAGAAGGGAACATAGCATTACTAAGAATGAATGTGTGGATGAAATTGAAAATTGTACTGTTTCGCAAAATAAAGTACTGCAACCATCAAGTCTTGATTCAGTCGTTGCGGCAATAGACGTTGTTTCTACTCTTTTAAGGCGTTGCCAAATCAAAACGCTGTCAAGAGACTTAGGTTGTTGTCATGTTGTTTTCCATATATACAATTCAATTCACGAAACTTCATCCATTGAATTGTTTGTCGCATCGATCCCCTTCGAAGCAATACAGTAAATTCTGGCTGTTACAGTTTTTTTCCAGATATGTCTCCGAACATTTATCTAATTGACCCTTTGCACAGACCAAAAATATTTTTTTGACGTGAAAAACTGTAAAAAAATTTCCCGGAATTCCTAATTGGAGGATAAAATGGATCCCTAACCGATGGGATTACTAGAACTGGAACTGTGGTTACAAGTGGCTGTTCTAATGAGGAAACAGAAACAGGATCGATGTGAGACGATGTTTTTGGACTTACTTGCTGACAAAATATCTGGTCGAGACGGTGGGGCATGTTCGCTAGCAGCTTCATCACACTTGAATTTCCTATGAGGTGTCATCATTCTAGTAAAGACGCAATCTCTTGATCCTAGTCCCTTAGAAGTAAAATCTTTTGTACGTTGGCCCCAACAGCCATAAAATTCGACTCCATTTAATATTGCTCAATCATAGAACTGTGGCATAATAATATCAAGGGTACGTAGGTAGATAGGTAGGTAGGTAAATGTCTTTAAGTACGTTAGATAATCTAAAAAGTCTCTACAGAATAAATTCCCATTAAATTTAACTCACTAAGTGCTTAGAAATTTCGGCACTTGATTTTCATGAAAAGAATAACATCGTAGGTTGTACGGGTATAGATACCATCGAAGCCCAGTAGTCGCAAGAAACGTTGCTGAAATGAGGAAACGAATTACATGGCTCATATCTTGGAAGTTGAATTTCTGACCAGGAAATGTAAGGACCAGTGTAAACAACAATTAGAGCAGCTCCTCGAGAAGTTTTGATTTTAAGCTACTAACCAATAGCTCTATGATGATTGAGGTAGACCCTTTGTTTTGCTACAAGTCTCATAGACCGAAAATCAGCTTGCTACTTTCAGGTACTTGTCACGATAGAGGAGGCGATGTTAGATTTTATAAAATATACAGATTGGGACCACTGAACTAGATTGTATTTCCCATGGGGGACTGCGTTCTCATGATGATCGCTGATGTATTCAAAGCATTATGACACTAAAGGCGACCTTTGCCCATGATCAGCCGCGCATATACCATTACCATCTTGCTCCCTGATCAGAAAAAATTGAACCATTTCAAACTTTAGACCATAGCTGTACAATTTGAAGTTACGACTGATGTTACATTAGAAATTTCCAGGTTACTCTAAAAACTAACGCCATGTTAATTCATAATAAACTTATTTGCAGGTTTCAGCTATGCAGTTCAGCTGACAGGTTCCTGCTTCTCTTCTTGTTTTTCTCATGGAATTTTTCAATCTGTAACAATGGCAAACTCTTCTGTTTGCTTAAATGCGCAGGAACTGTACGAGTGAGATGAGGCATTTTTCTTTGAGTGAATATTTCGCATTCTCATTTAAGAAGATGACATCCCTTTCGGCCGATTTCCTTTGTAATGAGCACAAAAGCAAGAGGGCACCACGTTCGGCACAATCCCGATCATAGCAGCGTGTAAAAGTCTGACGTTTGAGCTCTCCTTTCTCCCAGTGGCTTACTTTAGATGAATGAATCTTAACAATCCCCTTTCTAACGCTTATTGCCCTCTGTTTGGGGTTTTCCAGTGTAGACCTAATACCATAGATATCATTCAAAGTCCGGTTTGGATGGAGGTTACACTTGAATCCTTGAAGATATAAGACAACTGAACTGCCACGGTGGAGAAAAAGGTAATTAATCTGTCTGCATTTCATCGTGATCTGAAAAAAATCAAATCTGATTGGTTCTAGCTAGTAAGTTAGGTAAAATTACTGCTGAAGAGGCTTATTTTCGCCAGGATCTATCATTTATTTTCAGCTTATTTTCCATCGAAATATACTCTAACAGAGGTAAGACTCAGGGTGGGATTAGACATATTATTCTTGACTGGAGATGATTTAAAGTGTTCCCTCAAATCTCTGCTATTTCCACACTGTACTTCACTTTGGAAGAAACACACATGAACGCATTCATTCTGCAATGCAAAATGTGCTCAGAAGACTGATCACAATACCACGTTGTGAAGGGCATAAGAGTCAAAGCTTCATGCGGATCCACTTATTCATAGTGCATGCGATGGTATATCACTAATTCAAGTCACAAAGCCCAATCAAATCTCTAGAGAATGCAGCTTCTCTATGCACAGTGGCTCAGAGAATGAGTCCTAAAGCCATGGCGTTATGCCTGAGTTTACCAATGAATTATATGCGTTCTTTGAACCTTAAAGTGTCCCCACCATAACCACACAGTACTCGATCCCAATAACTAAATACTGTAATTGTCAGTTCCATAACATAAAATACTGTCAGCCTACCCTTAAAAGGGATAGTTCAGCTAATTAAGAGCCTACAATGGCTGACTATCTCATAAATAGTTAATGTATCAGCAGTAAAATGTGGTAAGTGTATCTTATCCGATTGCCCTCTGTAATTTGTCCATGTTTTCGGGCCATGAATATGTGGGCAGAAATAGTATGAACCATAACGTCATAGGAATAAGCAATATTTGAATGTTAGCAATCAAAAATGCGTAAATTTTTACACTTGTGCGATACAAAGGGGAAATCGGCTTACTTGCAGACATGCCAAAAACCCAGAGTTTCGCTATGTGTTCAGCTTATTTTTGCGAGGAGGAAAAGTTGGTTTATTTATTTATTTACTCCCCACCCATTGGGGCAAGTCCCAAGGACTTATTGGGGGTGCAACAGAAGTACAAACAGCTTTTGTTACAAGTAGCACATAATTGTTAACACAGAAGACAATAAGAGCGGTTATCGACGTCTTCGGTTCTCTGGCCACTTCTCTGGCACGATTTTATCGCACAGGTAGCAGTTCAACGTCGCAGTGATACCTCGTTCGTCCTCGACACTGTTAAGGGCAGAAAATCTTCATACCTCTTCCAGAAATCTTTAAAGCTTTTTGGCGGAGATTCCATTCATTGCTACATGCAGGTGCTTTCTACAGTCCAGTTTGAGACCATGATTCTGGGTATTCAAGTCATGCCTCATTTACCAGGCTGTACGGGGTTGTACTTCCGCTGGCATTAATTTATTTTTATACGTCCGGTGGGTGATTAGTCCTGCTCGGCCACTCCTCTCATCAGCCCCCAGACTTGCTCCAGGGTTATCGATGGTCACCACGAGGAGGCTAAGAGTGGGTTTGACCACCGCGATCTCATTGGCGATCTTTGGCAGCTATTACTCTTCCTCCGATTAAACTGATATTAATTTCATTTCATTTCCTTTTTTAATTCGCCACTGGATCCCGGGAGATATCTACTGCGTACTCTTGACTACAATTTATCTAATTGCTCTCAAAGAGACCTACCACCACCTTGCCCATCCATTCTCTAGTTAGTGAGGCTCGCCGCTTATGCACCCAATGTAAGCGTCATTTTTGGATGGTCTTCGTGGGAGGAACTTTGGTAAGAGGGCATCACTTGTAAGGAGCATTAGGTATTCGAGCTCGCTAGTGATTTGCGTTGTTGCTAGTGCAGAAGAGGTCTGAACAGGAGGTCAACTAACATTGCTGAGAAGTCTCTTTATTGAGATAATGCTGAAAAGCAGAATTTGCGGATTGTTTTCTAATTCTAATGAAGCCAGCCTCTCGGCATCCCTGTACACAGTAATAATCGGATCTTAAAAGTTTTATTAATACTTTGAAACACCTTATTTTAGATACCTAAGTGTGCACAACTAAGGGATTGACCACAATTTCAGCTTCTACGAGTTGATTTTTCACAGTTGTTTCCCTTGTTACTTTAGAATATAAGTAGGTACAGTATGATACGTTGAACCATGTTGCCAATCAAAAAATTTTACTTAAAAGGACATTTTTATCTAAATGGTTTTTTTTACAAACAACATCTGCCGCTGTAAAAGTTAGATCCTTCTCCCACTTTCCGACTAATCAAAATGTGGTTTGAGTTCAAAGTGCACTCTAGAAATGGATTACCCTTTTCGATGAATCACAATGCTTGTGATAGAGAAAAAAACTCCACTCGCTCGGTGGCATCTATAATTTTCTGTGGTTGTAATAGACCTACCAGATATATTTCGGTATTTTGCGCTTAGCGATTTGTACCTAAAAATGGTGTGATCTAGGCTTGTTATTTATCATCCGATCAAAAACCACTATAACCAGCTGCATCTGATTTCTTAGTCACATCCGATTCATTGAAAGATAAAATCGCACCTTTGTATATTTGTATAATTTAAATTAACAAGAGTAAAAAGCGGTTTTAAAAGTAAAGGGTTGATCAGGTAATAGCGTAGGGAATAGAATTTCTTGAAGGTGGGCTTCTACCTGAACTTTCCGCAAGCCAGCTGGCATGTAATGTGATGCAGTTTCCTTACTTCAAGTAGGAATACGGAACCTAAAGTTCTGGACTGAATATTTTTCTTCGGTATGCTTTTGTCCGACGTGAAAGATGGAAGGACTTCCGTCTTTTTAAATTAAAACCCACCTCAGCCAGGTCCAGAGCAAAAATGCCAAAACTCTTGACTGTCGTACTGACTTAATCTCTGAAAATTCTGCATGTCCAAACTGGAATTTAGAATTGTGCTCTAGAGCCAGAACCATAACGATAATGTCAAACTTTACAGCAACTTCTAGGCGAATGGTCTTAAAGCAAACCTATGATATATAGCTTGATTTGACGATGACGATTTCATGAGCTGATTGTGGTTTCTTTTTTCCGATTTTATTTACTTTATTTTTCTATTAATTTACTCCTCACCCATTAGGACAAGTCACAAGGACTTATTGGGGGTACAGCAGAAGTACAAATAGCTTTTCCGATATGCAAATGCTTAACGTGAACTCAAAAGGTTATGGGTCGAACCCACTAGTTTAGATATGAAATTACGTGGATTGGTGCTAGGGAGCGATGGTGAATGTGTCTCATAAACCTTAACAGTACGAACATGTTTACCGGAAATCCCATGCACGTAAGACAAGATCACGGAGAAGAAGAACCTAGAACTGAAGAGATGCTCGACCCTAGACTAAAGTGCCCTCTTATAGACTGCCTTACAAGATACAAGACTCAAGGGCGGCTAGAAATACATATTCGGAACTGTCACCCTTCGGTCGAAATCAGACAAAGGGAGAAACAAACAGAGAAGAGGAAACAATCAAACTGAACCAGAAAAGCAGAAAAGCTGAATACTAATGAGAAAATTATGGATTGGAAGATAGGACGCAACGAAAAGTCTCTCAGGCAGGATGAAATACACATCTGCTCCCTCACGGCTGGGAAGAACTCTATCTCAGGTACTTCACGAGATGCAGCAGGAGAACTGATTGCCATCCCGCCACAGGACCAAGCCGAGACAAGACCAGTGGGTAGATAGACTAAAATAACTGCTCTATGCTATAATATGTAACTTATTGTATTTCTGTTGTAACCCCAATAAGTCCTTGGGACTTGTCCTAATGGGTGGGGAGGAATTAAAAAAAAAGAAAAAGAAATGGAAATCTCGTAGGTGGTTGTACTACTGCTAGCATCATCTAATTTGCTGCAACAGCTTTGCACTCCCCAATAAATCTTTGAGACTTGCCCAAATGGGTAGGAAGTAAATAACCGGAAATGCCCTATGGAGGTGTAACGTTCCGACACACACAGGAACCATAGTATTTTATTACAGACAAGTATACAAACACGAGTGATTTGACAGTTCCACTCTAAATATATCGGAGCCCACTTTTGCCAACTCACATAACACTAACAGCACAAGCAAATGAGTTCAATAATCACGTTCTCAATCCCTATGAAGCGCTCAAATATGTCGGTGAGAGAAGTAGCCAAGTATGAGGAAGCTTTTATGTACAATGACAATCTGCATGAAAAAGCACACTGATGATTTCAAATGGTATATTTTTTCATCATAGCTTCAGATAACGCGTAACAGACAGCAGAAAATTTCCCAGATTCCGCCAATTCAAAGGCTGACTGTTTATCAAAACTTGATGTAGCATTCGCATTTGCACCTTATACAAGAAGTAACAGAGTTCAAGCAGGAAAAATTCTTTTAAAACAATATAGTAAGAACAGGGGCAACTAGGCTAGCATACCTGCTTCTAGAAGTGCTCTCACCATGCCGGAGTGTCCACGTTTAGCAGCTTCCATAAGGGGCGTATAACCACCTCTATTGCGGATTTCAATATCCGCATTTTTTTTTATCAACAGTTTTGCAGCAATAATCTTGTATCCATATATTGCAGCAAAGAGAGGAGGAATGACGTCTTCATATACACCATTAACCTCCGCTCCCAAATTCAGTAACATCCTGATTATCCGCGTATTACCCTTTAGCGCGGCTTGAGATAAAGCGATGTAGTATTCTCTGCCCCTGTCTCTTCCGTCAGAGAAGTTAGATGAGATGAACTTGGCTAATTGATAGTTTCCCTAGAGAGTGAATATCCTAGGTACTTCATGGTTGTTCAGGGTTAATTAGTTGAGACTTATTCATAATTCGCCGCTTACCCCATAACAAGCAAGTGTAAACGCTGTTTCTTTGTAATTACCAAGAGGTACATATAGAGAAGCTCCAACTTTGATAAAATACCTTGCCACACTGATGTTGTTGAATTTTATTGCCAATAGAAGGGGTGTGTAACCTGCCTTATTTAATGAATTGCAGTCGGCCCCATGCTTTACTAGTAATTGGACAATGCCTAAATGTCCAAAAACAGCAGCATAGTGGAGAGGCGTGCCGTCGTCTTTAAAGGTAACGTAGGGCACCGCGCCATGCCTCAACAGAACGGCCGCGACATTGTAAGCATTCGCAAAGACGGCATCAATTAAAGGTGCAGGGACTTCGCTTTGGGGATTATGATTCGGATCCATCTATAAGTAAACATTTTAAACAATTTTATTTAGGATGAGTGAAATGAAAAGCCTCTCGTTCTGCGCTAAAGTTAAGGCGAAAAATTTGTCGGAAATTTGTGCTGAAATGCAGCTTTTTGATTCCATATTTAAAGTTTCAAAGACACCGCACGTCTGAATCTGTTCTATTCGGCTCTATTTGCTCATGTACCTTCGGTTCAATTGGCGAGACCGAATCTGTGAACGCACAGGTGAACTTCATTTTTTGAGCACACCTGATGCCTGGGAAAATTTAGGTTAAGAATGAAAATGAGAAAAAAGACTGCGACGAATAGTCCATCGGGCAGGATGAAATACACATCTGCTCCATCACGACCGAGAAGAATTCTATCCCAGGTACTCCATGAGATGCAGCAGAATAACTGATTACTATTGCGCCACCCAACCATGCCGAGAAAAGAATAGCGAGTCGATAAACGTCAAATAACTGTTCTGTGCTACAATATGTTACTTTATTGTACTTCTGTTGCCCCCCAATCAGTCCTTGGGACTTGCCCTAAAAGGTGGGGATGAATAAAAAAAGGTGAAGAAAGAATACACCACAATGGAATTCTTAAAATTAGTTCACTTCTAGGATATAATTTGTTACCAACTGAACCCTAGAAAGTCAGCACAGAAGATGCAAGAGCAATCGTAACTTAAGTGGAAGAAAATGAACAATCGCTATGGGAAATATTCTATATCTTGGCATGTGAGTTCCTTAAAATTCAGAGAGTGTCAATGACTATTTCTGCCAGAAGAACTGAAGCTGTATCAAAAGTACCTCAAAATATCGAGTTTCTCTGTTCAGCTAACAATAGTTAACTTATAAATCAAACAAAAGGCCTTCAATCGGAAGAACGAATAATCTAATGCGTAAAAGGACTAATGGAGAATTACAGCGATCGAGAACCTACCCCGTTTGACACGAAAGCTTCAATCGCCTCCGATTCGTTTTTCCTTATTAAGTCGGAGTAAGAATGGTACGCTAGATCGGATTCTAGCTTCTACAAAAGAAAAAATTTCATTGAGGCCCTAGTACTATTAAAAAAGTAACGGAGGACTTCTGATCTACAAGCATAAAATTGGAAAATCATCCAGAAATTCGACTGAATTTCAAACAATTATCCACGTCTTTAACAGGCCTAACTGTCCTACTGGAAGATAAAAATGAATGCTCACCTCAAATATCAGAGAAATTGACATCCTAAGTGGAAAGATTTCGCGAAATTAATTCGATTTAAGTAGTTTATAGGGACAGCTCTATGATTTTAATTCCAATTTTAAAAAATTTCTGAGTTTATGAGTGAACTTAAATAACATGAGTCTGGCGCTTCAGAAACAATGCTCAGATTTCATGTACCGTAAATTTATTTCTTCGTGCTCAGACTTAAGAGCATATCAAATCATGTCTGTGTTTCAGTGCAGAAGATAGCGAAAATAAAAGGGAAACGCCGTCAGTAGTCGATAAACTTAATATGAGTGGGCAGAAATGCCGATGAGGTGCCGGATAGGCTTCTTCTGGCAATTTTCACCTTTCCATTTCACCTTCAAACGGCCATCTTGTTAGCCGTTTCTCTCTTCAGCGTTTTCACAAAGCTCTATTTTGAAGTAAAGGTCACTGGTCCCAAAGCGCCACAACATCCGATTCAAAAGTAAAGCTGGATGTTTCATCATCATCTCTTTCATCATCTAGGGTGAATCTAGGTAAAAACTGCATGAATATTTTTCTACATGAAATTGTTTTGAAAGATATGCGGTCGATCGTCTGTAATTACCTAGTCTTTGAAACTGATACCGCGTCATCGATACATTGGTAGATATCAGTAGACGTCAGAGGTTGGCTTTGAAAAGGAAAATATTCATGTTGAGCCAGAAACCGATAAAATGAGTGGGTTATTGAACCAGGCAAACTCGGCTTTGGAATGAGCCAAGTCCAAGGGTGGAAAATCTCGTATTAGGAAGACGCCCAATAGGAGCATAACTAATGGGCAGAGACTGCGACTAGATGTATGAAGGGAGGATTGCAAAGGCAGATTTTCCTATCCATCAGCAATGAGGTAAGTAAATTAATGTAAATGATTAAACAAACTACCCTTTGGTTTTCTGTTAGATCTAATACCTTAAATAGCTTAGTTTCAAGCTCCCCAGACTCCTCGTTATATCATTAGATTTATTCTTTAAGATCAACTGATCTCAACTAGCTAAATTGATTGAAACTCAATTGTACGAACAACGGAAGCGGTATCATTCCTCCATCGATCACCATTTAGTAAAACAGAATAACTTAATGGTAGGTTAAATACTTCTGATAACTGTCCTTCTCAAAAAAGGTCTCTATTATGCTATCCTTTAAATTTGAGCGCTAAAGAATTTAAAAATAAAGACAATCAGCAGCTCAGAGCTGCTAACGAAAAGTATAGGGGGGGGGGGGGGGGGTTCAAAATATGCTTCTGAGCTTTAAATTTCCTGGCTCACATAGAGTTTGGTGTGAGTAATGAGGAAAGGATGCATTTATGGTGTGAAATCGAATGGATGCCGGCTGGACAGTCGGTATTCAACCATCAGCACTGAGGATTTCAGAGTTAACATTGGTTCTGTGGCTTCCAAATTCGTGTAACCAAGTGAATCGGACAAACAGCCAACCATTAAGTGGACAGATGCTAATAACAACTGCAGTGCAAACCCGTGTCAACATCTAAATTTCACTCTAGTTGGAAATTGCAAATAAAACCAAAATTATTTGATCCACCTAAATGAGTATTTTTAGTTCCTGCAACATTTTATTTTTTATTAGCTTGATGTTTAAAAGGACCTATTTTTTACTTATGGCGCGCCTCGAATAGATTTAAAAGGTAAAATTTAGCCAAAATAAATTACCACTCTGTGTATTCACCTTTAGCGGTGCGTTGAAATTCGAATGCTAGAAGCAGAGCAACCACTGTAAAAAAAATTCATTTAAAACACAAATAAATTATAATAAAGGATTCTTTGAAGTCCAGTTGGTCGGTCTTGAAATTATTTAGATGCATTTGAAATAGAAGACTAATCGGTAATTATGCTTCGCTTTACTACACGTAGTTTCAACAGAGGCCTAGCCGATTAAATACCAAGATAAATGAAGCATATTTGGCCAAGGAGATTACAGAACCATCCAATAGGACTCAAGGTATAAACAACACCTTTTTGAAATTGAATGACCCATCGATTTTTTTACTCATCCCCACCCTTTAGGGCAAGTCCCAAGGACTTATTGAGGGTACAACAGAAATACGATAAAGTTACATATCATAGCTTAGAAGCATTTATTTGACATTTTTCGGCTCGCTGGTCTATTCTCGGCATGGTTCCACGGCGCAATAACATTCATTCTTCTGCTGCATATGATGCAGCACCTCCGTCAGAGATATCCACAGCCGTGATGGAGCAGATGTGTTTTTCACCCTGCCTGTTGGACTTTTCTTCACAGTCTTTTTTCCTCTCTCCCACTTTATCGTTTTTCTTCTTCATATTCAGTTTTTCTGCTTTCTCTACTTCAGTTTGATTCTTTCCTCTCCTCTGTTGGTTTCTCCCTTTCTCTGATTTCGACCGAAAGGTGTCAGTCCCTAATATGTCTTTCTAGCCACCCTTGAATCTTGTGTCTTAAGGCAGTCTATAAGAGGGCCTTTTAGTCTATGGTCCAGTATCTCTTCAGTTTTAAGTTTTCTTCTTCATGATCTTGTCTTACGTGCATTTTAACACCCCTTACTCTGGCGAAGTATTTTTGGCAGTTTGCATTGGTACAGAACATATCACGTTGCCTTTCTCCTACCACTCTAGGTGTGTAATTTTCATCCCGAACTTTAGGCCTTTCCTTTGGATCAAGTAGCCATGATACTGAATGCTCTCGCCATATTTCTTCCGCATCTTTGATTAATTGAAGCATCCAGTTCCTTGTATGTGAAACTTTCTTAGTTTCCCCTTTTTCAAAGTAACTGTCAAGTGTGGAGAGTATCAGGATATCTTTGTCCATTTTCAAGCTCTTCCATAAGTTCAACCTCTTTGCCTGTATAAGACTTGCAAAGTTACGCATTGGCAGTTCCTTTCGGAATTCCTCGAGAGTTTTGGCTCTTCGCGAATACAACGCAAGTGTCATACGTCGATTGTTATCTTTTACTCTCAAGTCAAGAGTTGGTAATCCATAGGTGATTGCATAATCGACAAAATTCCCACCAGATGCGCTTTAAGGGTGTTTTTGAAACTTCTTGAGCGCAGAAATCGTCGTAGTCGTATAAGGTGCCTTTTTGCCCTGGCTAAGTTTGCTTTTATTGCTCCGTCTAGCTCACCGGTGTCTTAAGTTATGAAACCAAAATATTCGAAGTGTGAGGCAGGTCGGAATGACATTCCTGCTGTTTCAAGAGGCGTTTGATCCTTAGCATCAGCAATTTTAAACCAGAGAGTTTTGTTCACCGCCATTCGCATTCCATATTTATGCATCGTTTTCGCCAGACGCCCTATTATTCTGACAGCCGCGAACTTATTTGGCGCAATAAGACATAGATCGTCTGCATATTCCAAATCGTTTAGCAGCCATTTTCGCCCGAATGATCAATCATCTGAACTGCACTGTCACTTAGTGAGGAGAAGGCTTCATCCAATATGAGTTGAAAGGACACGTTGAAAAGAAGTGGTCCTTCTGTCGAGCCTTGTCTCACACCACGTTTCATCACAAAGTAGTCTCTTGTTCCCCCCAATTTCCCCACCGGTGAGTGGATCATTTGCCAAGAGCAGCCTAGATATATCATTTGGTTGGTTATTGCAGCTGTAGGCAGCGAGTCAAAGGCCTTTTCCAGGTCGACTAACGCTAGCACAATTTTCTGCTTCTGGTCCACGGCTCTCTGCATAATGGCTCTTACTGTCCTATCGATAAAGGATCTGTAGCATTCAGTTCCTACTTGTTTAGATGTTATTTATTCCCCTGAGGCCAGTGTGGACAATAAGGTGCGGTTTTAGTGGTAAATATCATAGTCAATCGTGCTTTCACTACCCCTCTGCAATATATTCGAAGTCGTGCAACTTTTTGAACACCAGGTTTCTCTCATCCGTCTCTTTGGAAAGAGGTCGCGCTCGTCATACTGTAATTTGAATTACGTTTCTTGCACAACGTAAATAACACTTTAATGTTATTTAAGAAATCACGAACTCGCGTGTTATTACAAGAACAATTAAAAAGGCATGTGGTTATTCACAAGAAAGAATTTATTCCAAGTGCTAATGCATTCACCATGTGAAATTGAGTATTACAATCTATTTAAGCGCTGTAAACTAAATATTCTTACCATAAAAAGCATTCCACGCATTTTAAGCAAGTATGACTTATTAATGGCGAACAGATTTTACGTTTCTAAATTTTTATTTAAGAAGAGATTTTCATTTTATTATGGATTGTTTTGAATAAGACACTAAAAATGCCAATTAGGTTATTTATTTATGTAATAATTTACTTCCTTATATAAAAATTAATGTACATCAGGGTTGTTAGTAATTTTAAAGCATTTTACTTTAAATAAATGAGAAAATATTTTTTTACACTTGGAATTCTGATAGTCTAGTTGATTTATAAAGAGAGATTTGTTTATAATCAAAACAAAATAATAAAAACTTGCACTTTTGGTGATGGAAAGGTGAAAATGGACGTTCCAGTGATTACGACAATGGCAAGCTAAAATGTTCTTTCTGTTTAAACTATTAGCTTTCATTGTTAAGATTTTCTTTTTTGTATTTCATTGTAACTACTTTAAAGGCAAAAATTACAACATTCTCATATTGATGTCACTAAATTCACTGATCATTTAAACATTTTTAAAATTTCTAGACGCAGTTTTTAGAATTGCTGATATGGAGTTTTAAGAAGCCTGTTGTTTTGATGATTGAAATGAACGGATGCATTGCTTGTTACTTTGCTCAGGAAAAATTCAAATCAATCTCGGCAGAATTTCCAGATATTCTCAGAGCAAAAATTATGAAAGAATTCTTCTATGTAAGCCAACGTCCAGTCCCTACTTCACTAATTTTGAAGGAGTTTAATGCGTTCCATAGGCTCATAAAAACTTATTAAAAATTAAGTCAACCTATTTTACGCTTTTATAAGCTCTGCCATCACCGGTAGCGTTTATAGGATTCTGGACTAACAGTCTTGGTAACTATTACAACTGCATTTCGGTAACAGAACATCCAATGATCATGGTTATCCACTGCTTATGGGTCTGTCTGATTCATTCATTTCAATGGAAGAGTTCATACATAGTTAGGAGATCTTTGTACCCCCTTAACAAAATCCTTTGACAGTTTAAAATAGTTATTATGGTAGGAAGTTGTACGTGAGGTCGTGTCGAAGAATAAAGAGTTGTTTATTTCTTTTCGGCAGAGATTCTTCCTTAATGTTTAGTACTTCCCATGCAACGAAAACCAAATATCCGACCGTCTCATTCATGTTAAATAGCACATAATCTTCATTGCTCAGAGCAAGTCCGGGTCTTCAATGAACAGTCTTAGAAAATGAATGCGGTTTTCATGATTAGTTTAGCCTGGTTTAATTACCACTTGGATACATTCCTCAATTCTATATATAGCAGTATGGAGCAAACCGGTGGTCATGTAATCCATGGCTTAACGTGAGCATGAGGAGCAGTCAAGCAGAGAAACACCAGGTTATTCCTCGCATCTTGTAATCTCTGAAACCAATTTCATATCTGAAAACCTCTCTCTACGCAAACATAAATGTGAAATTCATTGTGACCTTAAACTGCATTTTTCCATAACCGGCTGGGCTTAGAATGGTTTCGGTTACAATGTTCTGAACTAGAGTTAGGCTGACGTAGTATTTAGGACTGCAACACAATGTTAGAAAACTAACCAATTTATGTAATCGTTTCCATTCTCCTTGTTATGTCCGGAGCTCATTAAATTTTATTAGCTCTTAAGTAAAATTTAGTGCAGTACTGTTTAAATTTTGATTATAATAATAAGGTCATTTTAATTTTAGCATCTAACGAAACGACCCCGCTTCAAATGCTTCCCAGCATACGTACTCCTTACAAAAGGTAATTTTACCCACGAAGCATTCGGAAATAATGAAGCAAACATAAGAGGAATCTTCAGTGAGGCCAAAGAAGCTTTCAGAAAACCTGCGTAAAATGAATAAACGCGTCATTTTATATTTTGCTACTTAGTTAATGGGCTCGCTGATAATTACCCGGTTACAGAGACAGCATTGACCACATTGATAGCAAGCTGGAGCCTTGGCATGATAATTTGTTGAATGGTTTAGGTCAGACTAGTTGGGCTTTACTCATCGACCCCGTTAGAAATAATAGATGCATCTACACATTGTATTAGAAATCACTCATCTTTGAGAAGCTTGAATATAGGGAATTCTACAGGCGTTTGGCTAAGAACGTTTCATACCGAGCTCAATGAAGTGTGATATCTCTTATTTGAAGTGATATGGTGATCTCTCCCTGTCAGTCATTAATGAAAACGATATTAATAAGGAGTTAAAAGAAGCAAGAATAAAAGGTGACTAGAGCCTCATTTGGTATACTTGTTCCTCAGTTCGAGCTGGATAAGGTTTATCTTACTGCATTCGGTTGCCTCAGCGCCTTCTCGCACCGCACCGAGCTCATGGACCAGAGATCTCTTTGACCGTGAAGTATTCACCTATGTTTCTCTATCGGACCTAAAGAAAATGTTGCGCATTGCTTACCACAAGAATGGCAAAGTCTCTTGAACTGCCATGCTGACCGATTTCAACCTTGATCAGTGCTTTCGCCTAAGTAGCTAACTTCACCGTCAGGACTGAGAGGAGCTCTGTGCTGAATGCCTTGTAGTAGCTTGAATGATGCTATTTTGAATGACCATGCAGGGATAAATCCTTTTTTTTCACCTGACAAAACAGTAGTTCAAAATAAATCAAATCAGATCCATTTTACATTCATTAAATGAACTCTCTCATTGGCGTAAAAACCTATACAGCAGCCTGAAAGAAAATGGCTATAGTCAATATTAGGGTTTCTCTAAGCCACTCAAGGGCTAGGAGGCGATTATTTCCGATTATCCGATTTATTTTTTATATTTATAAACACCCCACTCATTATGGCACGTCCCAAGGACTTATTGGGGGTACAACAGAAGTACAACAAGCACAGAAGGCAGTAAAAGCGTTTATCGACGTCTTTGGTTCTCTTGTCACTTCTATGGCATGGTTTTATAGTACAGGCAGCAGTTCAACTTCCTAGTGGCACCTCGTGCGTCGTCGACATTGCAAAGGGCAGACGATCTTCATACCACTTCCAGAAGTCTCTTCAACTTTTTGGCCGAGATTCCATTCATTGCTACATGCACCAGCTTTCCGCAGTCCTGTTTGAAACTATGAATCCGGTTATTTACATTGTGTCTTGTTTACCAGGCTGTGCGAGGTTGTACTACTGCTGGCACAATCTAAGTTTATACGTCGTGTGGGTGATAAACCCTATCCGGCTACTCTCATTGGCTCCCAGATTTGACCTTGAGGTTACCGGCGGTCACCACGAGAGGGTTGAGAGTAGGTTTGACCACCATTCGATCTGTATTGTACTGTACACTCACATACTAACAAAACATTTCACGGCCAGCATAAGAATGGTGCTAGGCTTGGGAGAATAAAAGATTCATGAATTTCAAAGCGACTATATTGTAGTATTTTCTTAAAAAGTATAACTTCCATAGCCAACAAGAAGGATTTAAGTTCTGAGCGTCGGTGTTTGGTAGTCTGATGCTTGAAATCTTAATACACTGCTAGTTGCAAAGCAAATTACAAGGTTGACTGGTTTAGGTAGATATTCAATTAGTGCAGGCTGATGACAAAGAACTACTTTGGGTTTAAAATCTTGAAGTCACTTCATTTTTAATGTAAAGTTGGCAAAATTTTGCCGTCATGAAGGAAATAAGCACAGGCATGGTCTTTTATAAAATTTATCCCCTATTTAAAAGTTGAGGATGCCATGAGATCCAAGAAGTCCTGTCTTAAAACTTTTCAATATTGTTTTTGTTAGCACAAACATAAGAATTGGGATAGAACATAATCCCTCAATTCTTTCTAATCACCACACTTCCAATAATTTTAAGCTTGCATATATATGCAGTGAAAATTGCTTCTACAGCTCATCTCCCACTGAATCTTTACAGCGCTTTCAATCGCTCATTGTGTTTTCTAGGACACCTATTGTGATTGGCACGATTTCTTGGTGAAGTGATCATTGATAAAGCATTCTTCAGCGCTTAAGATAGGCCACTTTAATGAATGATCAATCCAAGAGGATGTTGATCCGTTGAGGTAAAGGGAGGTATTTTGAGGAATTATGGGCACCCTTGTCCCCTATCTTTTAGTTTCCTTCTGCGAAATTGTGTTAAATCTAAAATCATCATCACCATTATGCCAACATTGTCAGGTTTGAGTAGTTTTACAGTCTAGAATCCGAAATCAAGGACTCAATAGGGTTTTTAGTGAGAAAAGCATGCAGTTTTTTTTTGAAAATGAAAATGATACGCACATTCCTATTTGTGATATCGCTGCGGTAGAAGCGTAGGGTCTAATGTGAAATTCCATTATGTCGCGTACTTGCGTCTAGGGCTCTAAGTTTTCTGCCAGAGCCACACAGGGTTAAGTTTTGGGTAGATTAATCACATAGCAGCGAATAAGGACTTCAAAACACTGACAAATGGCCAAAGCTTAAGTTATGAAGTACTCGCTTAACGTTTCTATTGAAGCGATTCACCGCATTAGCATTAATTTCATGATTCATTGTTTCATAAAAGCACTATCGACATTTTTGCTTTATTCATGGCAGTATTGTCATGATTTCTTAGAAATGTAATGTAGTTACTTAGTAAATCCTGACCATGTCGCAATCGGTCAGGTATTTTTAACAATAGTTTAATCGAAATGAGAATTTGATACTAATTATTTGCCCCTGGGGTCACCACGAGGTGGTTGAGAGAAGGTCTGACCACTTTGACCAACATTACCCTTTTTTGTCACCTTCGAAGAGAATCTGAGCTTTGCAGACAGATGGGCTCTAGCGTTGGTGAGGCTTTCTGAACCGCCACATTGATTGGCTAGCAGAAAAGAAAGGGCCACTTTCGCTCCTTATTGGCCTCTAACGCCCATTCATTTGGGTGACCATGGCCTCAATTCACTCGTTATGTGCGCTTTTACCACTGAGAAAAGGAGCACGAATGAGCTCTATTAATGCGCTTTTACAATCTACTATATTCCTTTTGCAGGCAGCCTAACTAACATGATGAGAAAGAGGCCAATTTGATGGCAGCACAGCTTCTGTGATCGTACCCCAGGCAAACGTACCAACAGGACTTCACTTCCAGGAACCTATATTTAGCTTATTTTCTTTCCTAAGTGCCTTTTCAGTAGTAGTAAATGTCCGTCACAGTTTTCAGTCTTCGTTGATGTACTATGGACCAGATCTAGGAGGAGGGATGCGGCTGTTCAAGTTTTCATTTAGGCTCTTCAAAGACGACCTCTAATTCACCATCCTCAGATGTTTACTACAAAGCAATCATTGCTATTACGTGGAAATTTGCATTGAAAGCTTAATTAACTATGCGTAGACCATTTAGCCATAGGTAGCGCCCTTGTAACTGGCTTCCAGCCGATGTCCCCAGAGATTTGGCACGCCTGAATTTTGCCCAATTGGATTTATGAAGTGGGCTAAAACGGGGCCTCTTCGTTCTCGCCACGGCTGTCGGCTCCGCAGAAACAAAGTTAAAATTTTGGAGCCGCATATAAAAATGCGACAGGCATTGGTTTGTAAAGATTATTAAGTGGTAAATGGTTTTAGGCTTACCTTTAAGTGCAAACCTCGCACCTGAAGTCATCTTGTTTCCTTTACTATTTGATGGATGATTGCTCAGTAGTGTGTTTGACTATGTCATTAGCAAACCTATTGCGAAGTTGGAACCCTTTTGATTATCTTGATAAGGCAATTAATAATTTTCTAATGCAGTGGCGAAAACTGTGTCCCCCACAATCTGCCAAGCGTCATCTGCTCATTGTAAAATTTTTTTTTTTCGAGAGAGAGCAACTGGTACCGCAAAGTTGTCTCCATTGATAGTAGTGGGAGCTGAATCACTACTGTGATGAAATTGAAAGGTTAAACGAGAACGTTTGCTGATGATTCCAGCTAGGGATCTAATCAGTAAAGCAGGAAATTCCGATTCACTCATTTCAACCATTAGTCGTTGGCAGGGACAGCTCAGCAGTGTGTCTCGATTCCATCACCCATTGGGTGTGGCCATTTATGATCACCCCAATAATTTCACTTTCCGTAGGGCTTTGTTCATTTGGTTATACTTCTGACACACACAGTTGAAGTTATCATTTAAAATTAATATGATCGCCCTATTTGAATATCAAACTTCTATTTTTATTGTATTATGCTATATACTACAATATTGCGCCCATAATTCCATTTTGCGAATGTATTCACTTCATCGCCTTGAATTTTGAGTTCATAGATTGCATTCATTTTTCGTAATTTACTGCAACGAGCATAATCAAGTAATCTATCTCTGTTCGTTTCTCGTTCTTCTATCAAAATCGCAACACTTTATGCTGCATCTTTATAATTAGAATTTTAAGAGAACTGAAAAAGGTTACCTCGAAGCTCCAGACTCCCAAGATGAGGATACGACGCATATGGTTTTTATTCTAAAAGGTGGATTATTTTTCTGAAGTTCAGTTATGCCCGTAAAAACGGATTAGGGACCGTGTTTTTAGGTGAGATAATAAGAGGTACTAACTTCGGCGCTTCTGTAGCATTAAAATAAATGTTTTAGTCAATACATTGAATGAGCTCAAGAATCAAGGAAGTGTGCTGTGACAATAGGGGATTCGGATAAGCTTTCCTTTGGCAACCCAGTAGCAAATGGCATCTCAAGCTAATCGGGACTTAGACAAAAAAAATGAGTTCAATACTTTTGTGGAAGAAATCTACTTAGCACTGGCTGATTTGTAAAGGTGGTTTTTGAAACATCTACCAAACGCTTTGTAGGAAACGCGTAAAGACTACGAATTTTTCAACACGGCAATTAAATGCTAATGCTCATAGTGAATTAAGTCATGTCGATTCTGGGTAATTTCATCCCTACCCCAGAATGTTAAGCGACAGTTTTCATGGCAATATATATTTGCATTGATCAGCGCGTTTGAGCAATATAATGTTCTAGCAATATTAAAAATGTCAGATGTGAAAATGATTCAGGCTTATTAAAGTAAAAGTCGAAAATCATATTAGCCATGTGATTATAAAACAGTCGCCAATGCTTGGTTCAGTTTTCATAAAGAAACCAAGTACTAACTTCTGAAAATCAGCTATGTGATGCTGGCCAAAGGAAAAAATCATCCTTTTCTAGGCATCTTTATTGTAAATTATCTCAGTCAAGCTCAACACATTAGCGTGGGGCGTAAATCTAGTGTGAATCGTATGATGCAGCCATCAAAATCGAGTGCCCTCGTGAATACATAAATAAAAAAGGCAGAACTTATTCAATCGCCGGTGTAAGCAAACATCCGAAACAGAATATAGGTATTGGTTATTGATCATTAACGTGTTATTTCAGTCGATGTGACGTTTGAGTGTTATGTTCTTCGAAGGTTCATTCTTTTCCATTGATCTAGCTAAGCAGCATGCCATCGGATGAAAGAAATAAATTAAGACTAGTATTTATCGCCTCCTAGAAAAATTAAATGAATACTATCTGCTCGTTTCAAGTCTTTAATAAATTTTTGATAGAGCACGAAAAGAGATTAATTTTGACCAAAAAAATCACTAAACGTAACCTTGGATCATATTTGAATTAGACCTGGGTGTGGGGTTTGTCTATTCGTCTCCGCGTCTCTTTGTAGATGCTTCATCTGGTGTTTTAAGTAAATTCTTTCTGATTTGCGATTATTAATGCGCTTAGATGGAGGAGGAAGAAGGAGTAAACGTTAACAACCTTCTAGAGCATCTCATAAGAGTACGAGATGAGGGTAAATGTCGTGTCATAGAGTTGACTAAACAACGTCAAGATATGGTAAAGAAACAATTGGTAGGGTTCTCTTATCGAATAATGTTTGGATTAGTTGCAGTCATCATTAATGGACATAAAACCGAGTATTACTCCCTTGCAATTTCCTCAGGAGCCAATCTTACCAATTGACACCACCCCTCTAAATAGGGATGATTTAGAGGTTCTTAAAGGTATACCTGGATTATTTTTATTTGCAATTGAGTTCAGAATCATATCATCTCCGGTGATACCATTCTTGTGAAATATATGCCTAATGTGATGATGTTCGCATTGATCAATTTTTGAGGCATCCACAGAGTATTCTATAACATTTGTTGAATACTGTGCTGCTGCAAACGTTTCAAATTCTAAAGGACGTTGATCTATTATTCCAAATAAGCAAGATTGTCCAAAAGTCATCTTTTGAGTCAGAAAAGTTTCTTTATATACAAACCTAATCGTTTACTACCTACGAATGGCTTGCGTAGCTATCGAAAACCCTAATTAACACAGTTTATGCCTTGCTGATCCCTAATCCGATTCGGTTAGTTGGCTATTAGTACTATTTTTTACTCTCACTGTAGCATTTGTTCCCATTCGTCATTTAACGGCGAGTATGAGGGAATGCAACACAGTAAGACTGTCTTTCTGGAGGGTTATGCGTAGCATCCGCGCAACGATGGCAAAAGCATCTTTAAGGGGTGTAAAATTGCGGATTATGAATGATTATTCACAGTTTTCTACCAATCGGTTTATCGCCGATCTTCCAAAATTTAGGATTCGTTTCGCCCCACAAGTTTTCTTGATGTTCTAGCCTGCACAAAAATGGATATTAATTAGTGCTGAGGCTATTCAGATTAATTACCATCTCGGTGAGCCTTTATTCCCTGACCTGTAGGGTTTGAATTAAAATTTTTCATTGTGTACTAATTTATGAATGCTGATTTCTAGCCTGTTCGTTTAGTTCTTATGTTCGTGGCTTGCCCTGCTCTATCTCTTCATCAAAAAAGTCCACTGGATGAAATTAACTTGGTAATAGGAATTTTCTTGGACCAATATTGCTGCGAAATAATTTGCTTTGGTAAATAGGCTATCGCTCGAACATGCGGTTGAATGCTTCAAAATTCTGTGAAAAATAACGTCTTACTTATGTTTATCGGTAAAAACTGCTTCCATACCTAGGCCGTTTAACAAGCTCTCGTATATGCAGAAAATAGTACTGCGGTTCAGTTTAAAAATAGACAGGTCAAGGCAACACGGAGGAGGAAATACGGCAACTCCTTGGCATTATGCAAGTTTTTAGACTAAATCAGCTTGCTCTATCTTAAAAGAAGCCTTTTGTTGTTCTTAAACTGAAATTGGACTTCCAGATTCACGCATAAGAGACTGTAATTTGAAGTTGTTTCGCAAGACATGCAACCGGTGCTTCAGGTAAAGGGATATAAAGCCACGCAAAACAATGCGTTTTTAACCACTACTGTAGGGCTTCATGGCAGGTTTTTTTCTAGAAAGACTAACATGCGAAAATTTTGTTTGCATCATTGGTGAATAATTTTTATATCGATGCTTATTCTATGACATTAATACAGATAATTATTTCCTTGAAAAAATCAATCGGGGAAAACCATTCATCTAGACTGACTTACTTTACAACGACTTTTCCAAAATTCTATTCTCTTTAAACTTTCCCTGACTTGATTTAGTATAAAGGACTTATGAATACGAATTCGCATTATTTTTTTCATGCTAACATTTATGTTTAATTAGGCTTGTACAATTGTACAATAATTACGTTCGAATTCGTTAAACGCTAAATGAAATGCATGTTTCTAATATCAATCAGTTTGTGCATCTTGATGATATCATTGTTAGCTTCGACTGAGATAGAGCCTCTACCTTAGAGAAACGAAGATTGAATTCACAAACGAGTTCAATCAATATACTCTAATTGGGGTGGGAAGAATATATCCTAGAATACGACTAAAATTTTGCTTCGCCGCGAGTATTTTTTTTTTCTTTTTAATCATTTAAAGTTTTTCAACGGGTCTACAGATCCTGTCCTGCTGATGCTGTTGGATGCGTATATTCTTGCTTTCAAATAAAGGCTAGATTTATATACAAAACAGGTCACTTGTATCTATCCATTTCGTTGTGTGAGAATGAGATTTTACATGAATAATTCTCTTAATTTCGTTCTTCGTAAGTACCTATTCGAAGTTGAAACTCCTTGTCTTGGCATAGTTACGATGGAACCCTAGGCGTTATCGATTTCAATACACTTTTGACTTTCAAAATAGATGCCGTTGCCTTAAGCTTACAACTCTCTTGGCTTTTGTTAAGTGATTTTGTGTTTAAAACGCAGCTCTTTCTGCTATTTGACCTTTCTTATAAATATGAGATGCGAAATGTCCCCTTGCAAATTGGCCTGTTCACATCTTTGTTTTCTTTTTCATTTGTGAACTTAGGCAAAACTAATGCGCTATTAACCAAAATAGGTATTGTTCTTTGTCTTAACTACTTTAAAGTTCGAGTAGTATTTTCAAGTTAAATTAAATAACAAACGCAGGAGTGGGCTGACTGTTTTTTCACTTTTGTGAATTTTTAATTGCACCTATTTTACGTTATCTATTTAACTCTATTTATGAAAACCGATTTCAATTGTATTCAAAAAGGTATCTACATCAAGCGCTAGCATAGTGAGGAGTTTAGCGATTTCAGGGGCATTGAAACCCCGGTTTTGAAGAATATACGAGAGACCGCGGTTCGGTTATTTAACGTTATCTCCACAGGAAAACTACATTACCAACGCTTAATGAATAAGAATACTAAGTAGTCTTTCACTTAATGCGTAATTGACCTCCCACAGCTCAGTTGAGTTTACTTGTATCAACTTTAAAGGCAGAAAAACTCGACAAGTAACAACGCATTTTTGGAAGCCACAGAGAGTAATCCCAAAGCCACGTGTATGAGAAGAGTTGCAGACAACACTTTTCTTTGTAATGCAAACGCTCATTTAAAAGTAGCGGACTTGTCCAGCATCATAGATATGGCTATCACAGACACATTTCCATAATTTCGATGGATATTCGTTTTTCAGACGGGGTGGGAAGGAGGGGAGGGGACGATACAACACACTCCGGACTTTCATAAACCAATGTTGATTAATCAGGACCAAGTGCAATTTATCTCCTTTAGGGCTTCCCATCATGTTTTAATGTACCTTTATCAGTGCCTATCTCAGATTATAAAGAAAGACACCGTTCATCACTACGAGTTCTTTTGAACTTAGCCTGTCATCTCAAATTCCATGAAACCGAAAGCTATGCATATCGTCAGTTAGTATCTACCTGTGCTAACTTTAAATAAACAGAAAGGCTTGCTGAATCGGCTGCTAAAATGTTCCATTAGTAGAACGAACGCTTTGAGTACACAGTCATTATCAAAAGGATAACAAAGTTAGCTTTCTTTTGACAATGTGATTTATAGTTTTTCCTGGGATCAAGTGGTAATTCGGATCTCCGATTGTGAGACTCGTCTGACACCCCACTCCATAGAGTGGATATCTTGTAATTCACCAGTTATTTTCCAAGCGATAAATGAACTGGGTAGGGCTAATTTTGAGCACTTAGAAGTTGGATTTTAAGCTTATAAATAAGAAGGACTGGTAACATCTGGTAAGTCTGTTGTATATCACGATATTTCACAGTTGCTTTCAAAATTCCATTCCCCAATAAGCATCCAGAGATATTAAAATGCTATTTTCTCTCACGTTCTCATCACCAATGGCAAGTGCTATCGGTGAAGAAATGGTAGAATGGGCATGAAATAATGTGCGGCTACCATTACTCTCATCTGATGTTAGCCGATTCAGTGCTGCATCCCTATAGATGTTGCGTTTCATTTCAACCCAGCCGCGGTTGGATTCCGCGAATGTCTTCGAAAAATTTCTCTATCTGGCCCCTTAATGGTAGTAAAACCAAAATTAAAATCAAAATAATCCAACAACTAGTGGGGGAGTAGACCAGATCCAAACTCCCTACCAGTTGCCTCCATGGCCTCTGGGAGACGGCTCCATTTGGTAGGGTTCTGCCGTCTCAACGAAGTTCGCAGTTCGAATAATAGTTCTCGTTTAGCCATTAATAACCAGGAGAGCAATTTGTTTAGAGTTTGATAGGTGTTATGATACCATTGGAAAAATGGATATTATTTTAAAAAAATTTGGTTGTTAATGATATTATTTCAGGAAAATTTTGCACGAATATTACGAGAATAATTTTTATTTATTTAAGGGTATATTTCTAAAAAAAATATCATTTTTCATCTTCAACAAAGCTATTTCTCCATTCACCGTAGCAAAATACGTCAATATAGTTAGGTGTTTTATGGCTTCAAACCCTGGAGTTTCTGATTCGATCCTTTCTTAATAGGAAATGCAGCTAAATGCACGAGATTTGGAAAGGCGTAGCCATACCGCTTTACTATCAGTTTCCTCCCAAGCCTCCGGTCCTTTCAGATTTTGATCCTCTCATTTATACCCGCTACAATAGCATATAAGAAAGAATTTGTCGATGCGGAGGACAAAAGTGGACCACCATGTCTGACGGGTTGACCTTTAGCATCCTGACCTTTACCCGCTGTAACCGAAATCCTCTGATTAAATCCACTTGTCATGCGGGGCCAGAGACAGACGTTATCCTGCAGCACCAAAAGGGGAGGGGGTTTGTTTATGCCACGGATGTATTAGGACCAGTATTTGTATTATTGGCCCTCCTTTAACGCAACTGTTAGATCCAGTGCACTTTATGCCCAGACGATGAACTAAAGAGCAGAATCAATAATTAGGACACAGAATTATTTATTTTGAAAACCTCCCATGGCTTTCAGTGGCTAGCATTCCTGTCACAGCGTTGAAACTTCATCTTCGAGCAACTTCCTGGTCGGCTTCCACCTCGGATGTCCCCCCATGGTGTATTTAAACCTTTTCAGCTAAGGTCCTTCCACTTAACTCTCTCATTAGTATGCTAAAGCTTAGATAGTCAGGCTCATCGGACTATAAGAGCAACGGACACGCAAGAGATAGATAGTCGTTTTCACTTCTAAGCGAAGCCCTCGTTATTCACTAGCTTCACTTGGCAGGCTAACATTATCATTAAACCATCCGTCGATGAAAGTCATATTTGCTATAAACCAGTAAATTAGAGATACCTACATGAAAGCGTATGTTTATGCCATGGCAGTCGCATTACTTTAGCATAACATTTGCACTAAAGTTAGCACCAGATTATAGGACTTCATAAAATATCTTATTTCGAATCTATGTGGGAGACCAACGCTTTAATCATAGATGAATGAATACTTGTCAACACTCTAAGTATTGTGTAATCCGCCATAGTACAGCTTTGCATCGTGGAACCCTTAAATAAATATGATCCTTTCCTAAGCTGAGTGTCCAAAACTAGGTGTCACTTAAAACGCAGTAACAATTACTTTCCGAGTCATTACATCTATGTGCTCAAATTGCATTTGATCTGTCTTAATGTTAAATCGGCCATAAGTGAACTTCAGAACAATGAAAAAGTCTAGAACTTCACCCCAATCAGCAGCTTGCCCCAATGAAATTCCTAAATTTTCTAAATTTGATGTTGATGATCTAGTATCGAATGAATTTCACCATGAATACTTATATCAAATCGCGAAATTTGTGTTATTTTTGAATATATCCACTGAATAACTCCTCACTGCTACTTGGACGAAATTGCTGCTCAGTGTCCAATTCATAAAGATAAAATGCACATCATAATCACCCTAGTGGCTCATCGAAGTTCCACTTTGGCGAGCTCTGCATAAAATTTGGCAGAAATAATTTAAAGTTCGGATATGTTTCGCCAGGGATGAACAGTATGCTCCGATATATGTCGTTCAATAACTTGAGACCCTTGAACTAAAATGAATACACTTCTTATTGAGAGTGCCTCCATCTATGATCTTCAAGCAATTGCACAAAACGAAGTTAAATTTGTGGCGATATTACGATTTAACTCTGACTGAGAGCGGATACTTTCGCATGTGAATTGGCGGATGGTTCTGTGACTTCATCTACTGTCTCTCAACTAGATGCACAATCACTATCAGCTAAAAGTTAATCGAATCAGAATCAAATAATATTCTGGCTTCCATTACTAGTCTTAAAACTCCTGCCATATATTAAGTCAAAATGGCTAAAAAAGGGTGTTTCATAAAGGCCACCATGACCGCAATATAGAATTTCTGTATGTATAGATTTCACTAAAAAATAGCGACCCCAAATTTTACCTTTTCTCTTAAATAGTGCCTGCTGATATCTGAACTACTAAATTTGATCGCTATACATAAAACTTGGGCAATCAAGCCAAATTGATACAGGATTGTGTAGTACCGAAAAACATTAAATAATCACAAAATGAGTTAATTGGGCGCGAATTGCCAATACTGGGATTTTGACTCCGACTCAAACAATTGCCGCATTCCAAAGTACAGATATCTTGTACTCATTTTAATTTAAACAGAGCAGGAAATAGATAGCAACTGCCGTATACAGGCACAAAAAGAGTTCTAACAGGCATGTATATTTTAGTAATATCTCCAAGAATATGCTTACAGCAACGGCATTGATGGTTAAATAAAAAGAATCCTGTCTTTATATTTCAAATATGATAATGAAACACACCTTATCACTTGCTGTAAAAATGTTTAATGAATGTCACTCATATAGCTTAATTAATTTTAACTTGGTCTGCATAAAATATTGGTTGGCATGTCACTGTGTCCCTGGAAATTTCACTCCGGGTCAAATTAATTTAGTTTATATTTACTGGACACGCTGTGCCAGTTTGAATGCTCCGAAAATGGTTTAGTTCGTTAACTGAGTTCTCGCGGTTAAATTTGCATTTATATTTGCATTTGTGAATTGATAATTTTGCATTCATCATTTGATTTGAAATGAACTTAGGAATACTGTCATCTACACGCTGTATAGCCATCTCGTTTCAGCAAGAATTCGCCCTAGCTGTGCGTACATTTAACATTTACGATGTTTTTAAATCGTTTCTTAACGTCAACGTTGCAAACACATCGAATCCATACTTAAGTCAAGCATTGAAAAAATGCCTCTTACTTGGTCACATTGAACCTTTTGTCATTCTGATCGGTGGAGATGAAGTTTCGCTACGAACTCTCAAAAGTTGTTGGATGCGTGCCCAATTACAACCTCCTCCTGGGTTCCGAATCGAATCTATCGGTGAGTTTCTTTCTTGCCTTAGTCTCTGTACTCGCATTGCGAAAGTTTTCTCATTTTGCTATTTCATCCTCTTTTATTTATTCTTCTAAAATAACCATCGTGATTTTTATGATACTTCTATATCAAATCCTCACCTTCAACCTTCCTGGTCTATGGACTTGTGCCAATTTTTGCTGTGGTGATCAGTTGTCATTTCATCGTTAATCTAGTCTTTTCAATTTCTAGCTCTTTTCGTCGTATAAAATTCAAATTATCAGCTGGTAAATGTACTTTTTCTAACTGACGAGGATAAATTTCTGTTTCAAAAATCAAGTATGGGCCTTTTTTTTCTTGTAACGATCTTTGTCGATAATTCTATGTCGTATTAATATCTACGCAAACGTTTCAAGGTCCATGTTTTCTCTTGGCGCTGTATTTCATGCGTTTGACTTTTGAATTATAGCAGCCGAATGCGCTAATAGTTTCTCTCCTTCATTCCAACTTTGGAGTCGGTTTGCTTTTCTTGGATTTCAGGGACTTGCGTGGCATGGTACTGGAAACATCTGTTTTTACCAAACGCAACTTAGCGCGTTGCTTTAAGGTCAAAAGTTTAGTTCAAATTATAAAAAGGTGTAAGTTCATTATCTTTTGAAGGTTCTCCGATGAAAGCGTCTGTAATCTGCTCAAAAACTAGACAGTTGCTGACAATTTGTGTTAAATTAATTAAATAGAGTTACCATGGTGTTTTCAGAAAGACTAACGATGTTTTTTGTTGCAGAAATGTGTTATTTGATAAGTGAATGGAGTGAAAATGCTGATATACAGGTCATTTGAATCCTTGGATGCTCTCAGTCACAAGTGGCATAAACTGCTGACATGAATCGGTGTCAAATATATATATCGTATTTGGGTTTGAAACATTTGTGGTTTCGTTGGACGTCATGTCTATATATTTAGAATGACTTCTCAAAGTTTTTTATAGCAATGGTTAAGGTGCCGAAAGTCTTGTTGAGCTGCTGAAACTTTGCAATCGGTTTTCTTCGATCCAGTCTCTAGAATCTGATTGACTGAATTTGCCCCGAATTACAAACCAGTTCCACGAGCCTCAGAACTTTAGGAATAGTGTTTGAGAGACAGTAGTGTGTGGAGAAGATCCATAGCTTAACTGCTTCATTTTGAAATAATCCACATTGCTCTATTTTTCGCGACCACCTTCTACCCTTCTATTTAAAGTAATAAATGATGGTTTTCAGACCCATTTCAATCACTGTCAGGCCTTGTAGATCTTTGCGCAAATTTCCGTAAAGTGAGGGAAATTTTCACTTTTGGATGTGTTAATATCGTTGACTATTTAACCAACAATCTATCAAAGAGCTTTGCGCTATCAAGTTCCAAACCTCCCGGGCTCAGTTTATGTAGCTCCGCTTGCCATCTAATGCTGTCGGCTGTCTTTGCTTATCCCTATCAATCAACTTTCAGTTTGAATGGTCATGTTAGCACAAAACGGAACAGATATTTTGAATTCAGTTTGTTTGGAAATAAGAGGCATTTATTGAAAACGTGCAGAAAGCCCCATCCTCGCTTAATTTATGTGCCAGTTGCCTTTACTCCGATTTTCACCGTGAAAATTGAAGTTAAGTTAAAGCCTCGAGGCCGATTTCGAACGCCCATGGCGGCAAAAAGGGGTTTATTTCACGCCAAAAGTCAAACGATTGCCTTTTTAGTAAATTGGACAGCTGGTTGCAATTTGCGCCCAAAAAATGTTGCATTTATTTCCCCTAACGTTTCCCCATTTATTTGTTTTCTAAAAATAATATATTCGCTTAATAATTCCTAGCTTCATGGCTTCATTGTGAAATTTGCATTTAAATGTGGAGTCCGGAGGGGGAGAGCAGGGATGAGTTGAACTGACGGTAAATATAAATCCCAGAATTACTATTTATGTAGAAATTCTTTACTGACCAGATGCTACTAATTTCCCTTATAAACGGTAGTGATCACGAATTCGCTCGATAATAACTGTCAGTAAACACATTAGCCCAACCATTTTTGGATTGGAGAATAGAGTGGGTTGTCACTACCACTTCAACAAGCAGATCATTATGGAATATTCATGTAAAGGAAGGAATAGTCTTCGTTCATTAAGAAGTAGGTCTGTTCAACAGCAAGCATCAGTGCTGAGGTCTCTGGTTCGGCCTGAATACATCGATCGGACTCAAAAAATATCAAGGACAACAAGATGAGGAATAATGGCTTTGTATCAGCATTCAGTATACAGCATATCAGGCTGTTTCATAGGGTGGTGGTTTCCTTCTAATGGATGTCGTAAAGAGCTTCACTAAAGCTTCTTTAATCAGTGGTGGTGCAAAGAAATACCTGCATGTACGGAATTTCAGAGGAGATCGCTCTTTGATGATTCCCGCAACTGTAGAATTTGTTTCTCTTTATTTGAGATACCTTTTCCGTTAACACTATGCCTATGGTCCTCGTACCGTTTCTATCTTTTGAACTTCCCAATTGGGTCTAATTGTCCGCGATTCGACTGTACATTTCCAACGATTTATAGGACCTAAAACCTTCTACACTTCCTTTTGGTTTAAAATCTGCTCAAGGTCAATTTCGCAATGAAAACGGTTAATGCTCTAAGCCACGTATTTTTTAGCCTCTGAAATAGTCGCATGTCCGATATGATCATATTTGCATGGCAGTACCATCGTTACCGATGAATCACCCACCCATAACAAATAAGGCCTTATCTATTGGTCTATCATTGTATTTATCTGTTTCATTTCTTAAAACAGTAATTTTTCCCAAAATAACGCGTCCTAAAGTGTTTGCTAGTTAGTTAACAATACTCTAATTGATAGAATTTCGTATAACCTCAATTATACAACGTTGTGCGGAATGCCTGTTTTGGGGGGTTTTGTTGATTTTGATAAGAAACAAAGTCCGCTGGTTGCATTAGACAGGATCAGCTTGCACTCGGGATCAAAGGTGATGTCTGACCAATCCAACCTAACTGATCCGCCAGTTTTCAGATTTGTGTCTAATTCTAGAAAGCGCGATTGAGCAAACTCAACCTTCACCTACTTTCGGTGGCGTGAGGTAACATTCCTTTTCAGATTCTGGGTGCAAAAGAGGCCCTGAGCAAACTGCTAGTATGCTTTCGTATTTCGGTTTCAGTTTAATCTTTCGTCTCCAGTTAACAACAATAGAAGTTCCAAACTATTTAATATAGTGCAAGATAATAACAGTCATCCTGAAAATAAATTTGCTGTCAACATCAGGATAGCGTAGAGTCCAGTGACAGGCGAATCTCCTCGGATAAATAAGAAATCATTTTTGTCTTCTTTTAAGCTAATGTAATGAGAATTTCAGCGGACTTCACGAGCCAAAGAGTCTGTAAATCTATGGAAGTCTTCTTCGCCTAATCTTCTACCAAATATGTTAGTGTGTACAGAAATTTCTCACTGTACATATCGTGCGATTATTTCAATCACCGAGTCACGTGTTTGAACATGCGCTGATAACGTTTTCGAACATCGGAATCGTTGACGTCATATGGAGACGATAATCGTGACGGATATCCACGAACGACTGCCTCTAAGTTCCTCTTCGAAAGACCCACTTATTACCCTGCAGCACCCCTTTGACTGAGTGATTTTTCAATTGGTTTCATTGTGGTCCGGCATTTAACTAGCTTGGGTGATCATTTGTGATCTTTGGTTAAGGTCTGATGGCGGTACTAGTGGATCTTCTTTATTGAACATCAGTGAACACAGCTGTTAAGACTAGGGTGGGGATCAAGAACACAGAGTCCCTTTTAGTGCATTAAAACCACCATTTTAAAGGTCTTTAGCAGAAGCTTCATCTTAACCTCATCTAACATCCTATTCAGTTTTTGTCTGCGAGCAGTTTAACCACTCCCTTGACTAGCAGCCCTTCACCTTTTTTTCTCCCTTGAATACAAACTAGAAGTTGCAGATCAATTGCCAGCAAGTTTAGTCGAGCTTACTGAACCGCCGCGATGATGGACTAGCAAGAAATGACCAATCATTCTCAGCCCTCCCGGACCCTCATTAATGTAGGAACTTGAAGTTCAGAGGTGTTTAGGGTTGAATTTCTCATGGATTTATTGTTTCACCACTTATGCAGAAGTTCTTGTCCACTCGTGAGATAAATCTTTCAGAATGGCAATTTGGTCAACTGTTTAGCTTTCATTTTCACCTCTTGCGCAGACCTTGTCTCCTCCCGATTTTTCGTAAGCAAACCAGCTTAATCACCTAAGCATTCTCAACAAATTAATTTACTCAAGATATGATAAATACCGTCCGAACATAGTCAAGACTTTGTGGGAACGGGTATGCCACTGGAAGATTGATGTTCCTTTGCTTGCACCTGGTCATCAGTATATACGTTTACAGATTTTGCCATGCATTAGGTCTTACTGGGTAGCGCCTGGTGGCTATTGAGTGGGTCAATGGTAAATGATAATGCCATCACGACCAGTGGTACTGTTTGGCACTTATTAAGGTTATGACAAGTTGACTCGTCTTAATAGTTTATTTCCTCATATTAGATGAGAATGTCCTTTATTCAACAGAATATTATCGCTTTTTGGTTTTTTTGACTTCAGCTTTGCCCTAACACCCCAGGCTTTTATGCAAGTGCATGATAGTCGATGAATTTATCATCCTCTTCTAACCGACGGAAAGAGACGGATGGTAGAGTAGTCCAGCTCTTGCTCAAACTTCTCCAGCAATTCTGTGAAAGCTAAGCACCATCCTTCTTACAGCCGTGGTTTTGTGAAAGCAAACATTATTTACGCTATGCGAAGACGTGGTACCATGTCTTAACATTTTTTCTCATAAAGATCCTTGTTCTCTTAATTATTGCGGGAATATCAAAGTCTCTTATGTTCCTTTGATTATCTCCAAGTTAGCCGCTCCCTAGTTTGATTTGCTGTTTTCTTCTATCCTCCTATTAAGAGGGGTCATTAAAATGACTATAACTGATTAGAAATTAATGGAACTTTATAAATAGCTATCCATGGTTAGGGTGATCAAAGAGAAATGAGTGCAATAAATTTATGCCTGCAGTAATTGAGAAAAGCTGATTTCCCCCGGATAATGACCTACTAACCCCACTATCTTTATCGAAATATTGTGGTTTATCTTCACATGCCTGTCATCTTCAATCGGCTGTGTGCCTTTACATCCACATTCACGTAATTGAATAGTCTAGGTTCCTGAGTCACACTAACTAGTTCCTTAGCGCTTTGGACGGGAGCAATCCGTGACTGACGTGAATAATCCAGCAAAAAATTTTAAGGGGAGGGTGCATTCTGTGAGAACCAGAACTCAGAGCAAAGAGCATATTAAGCATCATGAATCTATCATCTTTATGGCTTTCGATGTTTCCCCTTAACACTTTATCAGGCCTATGGTACCCGGTCGAAAAGCCGTTGTTAAGCCACTAGAAACTACTTTTGATCTTGCTTGTGGAAAAAACATTAAAACATTAAAGGAAGGAAGAGTCTTTGCTGACAACATGAACATTAGTATATCACATTTCAAGGTCTTGAAATCCAAGGTCAACAAGCTGACCCAGTCTATGCTTCATATGCGTAAAACTTTAAGATTAGACGTGTTAAGCTTTTTACAGGTCAAAAATATTTAAAAATGGCTTACTGATTTATTCTGCCTGCGTTCCTGATTTATTATTTCAGCTGTCAATCCCCCACACTGTTAACAGTCGAAGAAGGTGATCAGCAGTTGGGAATGCTGAGGTTCAACATAATCGTTTCCCTTTCAGATGTTCTGATGATGAAGCAGCAGGATATATCTGCTGGTTTTCATTTAGTTCTGCTTTAAGCTGATAACAAATACGTAAGGGAATGATCTGTCTCTAGTGCGTCGGAAAGTCTATTGGCCATGAAGCGATAATATAACTTTTTTTCTAGCTTGCTAGTCTCCGGCATGCTGACCTTAAGACAGTTGATTTAATGTACTACACCATTTAGTCATTTCTAATGCGTCCATTTGTCATTAAGCTGCTAGAATCGTGATAGATTAGGCAACCGTCTATGCCTTTCCGACCACTCTTATTCCAGACTCTTTCTTGTTAAAAGACATAGAACTCCAGGTAGTGCAGGAAACTTTTGTGTATATTGTGCTTTTTAATTCAAATTTGGCCTGACCTTTTTGTGCAGTTTACCGTGCATCTTGCTTGAGATCGCCTGTTTTGCTAGGAAATAATCTACCTGAATTTAATAACACCTTTTTAAGGCGTTGACATATTGCTAAGTTCATTCGCAGTTTCTAAAAGCGCAGTCATTTAGTTAAAGGGAATTGGGCTTCGGAACCTCGCGAATTCCTCAAGCATTCTACGTGCACTTAATTTCACATAGACCATCGGAACAAGTGGCCTTGGCAACGACAAGGTTGTAATAATTTCTAAAAGTTCGGATTCTACCATAAGTGGGAGTGGTGCTAATTGGGATATTCTGTGCTTTTATTGAAAATATGTGGTTCGCAAGGCTCACATTTGACCTTACACTTAAATGTCCTTTTCTAAACTTTTAGTCTGACTTGAACTGGGTACAAGTAAGGTTCACAGACTGAGAAAAAAAAACAGTTTCGTAAATTGAATTAAGCCCTGATAGAAGTTTCAAATCAGGCTTAAAGGTCGCTTTTGTGCACATGGCTCCGGAAACATTGGCTTCAATAGATTGTTTACCGCCTTAAGAAATTAGGCTCGGTCAGCCTAGTGAGTGATTGGGAATGGAAGGACAATAACAGATGGAATACATATCTTTTCAGTTGTATAGAATGCAAGAGTCCCGGATAGAAAATTCTTATAATTATTGGGAGTCCAGATCTACCCGCTATGAATGTGTTGAAGTGCCATTTGCAAGAATGACGATCGCGAACGTGCTAATAATGGGATGGCTGTATATATATATATTGAATGGGGTCCTCCCAATGCTTAATATCTGCTACTCGAATATTGGAGGAAACTCTGAAATGACAACTTTTCTCTGAAGGAGAACTTGAAAAAATACGAGGTGATGTAACTGAGATGAAGCAGGATCCAAGTAGTTTATCCAAACTACCCCATTCTTTCTGGCTACAAAAACTGTTTGTTGAGCTTACAACTCGTGAGTAAAGTGTGTAAGGAATCCGGTAAAAAGTAAACGAAATTAATCTTGTAAATTGAGTGGAAAACATTGAAAATTCTGCTTCGTTGTACTTGGAAGACCAAAATTACCTCTGAAGTACTTCCTTTTAGTTGCCCTAGTAATAATTATGCTACACCATATAATTCATGAATTGAAGCAGCATTATTGAGACTTTGTTATTAGCTTGACCTATTGTGGACAATGGTAAAGCGATTTTCACTCAAAATCACTTTAAAAAATGGCTACCGGAAACAGAATTTCCCGGTCAATTTGAAAGCTGATTATTTGAGTAGAGGGCAATTTACGCCTCAACGGGCTGATGAATTATTTACGATCACTTTCTCGGAGTGGTTGATCTTTATTCGACCTTTAGGGATAGGAGGGAGAGAACCTGCTTACTAAAAGGATTTATTTATCTCATGGCGGTTTAGTACCATGACTATTAGGGAAGAACGTTGCATTTACCAACAGTGTGTGTGCGGTTATTAATGCATCCATTTGAAACCCATCCACGCGCATCCAGTGATTGAAATGACCAATGGAGTGGTCAAGTGGGAAATCCACGGTGAGAGACCAAAGTTCCTTCTCTCTTCCCTGGAAGACTCCTTCTTTAAGACATAAACAACACATCATATTAACGATACTGTTATCGTTATCTTCGCAAGTGGTTGCGCCAATCGTTTGTAAAGCATATTTTATAACTAATCAGTTAGAAAAAAATGTTTCAAACATGCAGGTAGTATCCCTGACAATTCCTCTTACAGAATCGTTTTAATTGAATTATTACCAAAAAAGAGCGTCAGTAACACCTCTGGTGAGAATAGCATGTTACGCACCTTGATTCATATATATTTTTCAATATTATCTTTGATTTCTCATTCTATGTAGCTTTCGATAAAGATTTCACCTCGTTGAAGAGAAGCAATATTCCTTCTTTTCAGTGTTTTAAATTACAACTCTCATCCATTATCATGTTGCCCGTTTTGGATCCTCTATAATGATTGCATGCGGTTCAAAGCTTGGGGTCTTCTGGACTCTAGTCTATGGAAATTGGTCCAATTGAGGTCTATATTAAAATTATCGTGTTGTTATCTTATGCCGTAATATATGGTTACGTTTAGGATGTTGTTATCGAGCTGAAGCAGTCAGGTTATGTTGAGTGACCCTTACATTTTGTATTAATAAAATACACTTTTGTGTGATCAAGTGCGCGCAAATTCCTATTAAGTTACGGATTTATAAAATATGCCGATTGCAACCGTCAACAAAATGTTCAATTCTCCAACCATCTACGTTTTCCATCTGTTCCTCGAAGTAATTTTGATTATCCTGTTTAGTTGTTGAATCCTTGAGGCTGAGCAATCAACCGGTTGGAAGTTAATTGCCGCGCAGTTGACGCAAGCGGCGGAAACCATGGCATCTTTTGCGTTTCTTTCAAGTTCATGACATTTTGTGTGCTCGCCTTGGGAAATAAAGTCTCCGGAAGGCGTTTATCATACGATTTTGATGGAAATCCATAGCAACTTATAAGAATCGCTACTGTTCTGGGACCTAGCGTTAAATGGACAAATTTAGTTTTGTATATGTGGTGCCTGAGAGGCGCAGAATCCACGCTCTTTCCGGTAGATTTTCTGTGCTAGAAATCACGCTTTAGCAGCCACTACTTTGGCGGCTTTAATGTGCTGTAAAAGTCGCCTTCTACCAATCAAATTTACCGACTATCGAAGGAGATGGTAGAGAAATTAAGAAGCTCGGTTTCACTCTTCGCTTCAACTGTCTCTTAAATAAACTCTGCGTTTTATGATTAGTGATTTAGAGCTTTCCTGATAGAAATCCGTGAATATAGAGGAATTAGAAAATTGAAGTGACTTTTTGTATGCATATTGTCCTAACAGTACCCGTATTGCTCCCACGCGAGTGCGAGTAAAATTGCTCAGCCGTATTGTTCATGTTCAAAATGTCGGACAATTCTCATTTAGATTCATTATTTTAAACCTATACTTAGGGAAACTGAAAATTACCTAAACAATGCAACAGTCGATCAGCAGCGATTTTTAGCTCACGGAAATACGCTTATTTGCGAAATTTGTAATTTTCATTTAAACAATAGATGACTACTAGTTTAGATTCAGTTTTATCTATCTTGAAGGAACTCTTGCCTTGTTGTGTTAGGGGATTCTTATCTTTTGGTGGTTGTTTATCTCACCTGCCACAGCAGAGGATCATGCGTATTTTCTACCCCGGTTGTTCAACTCTTCCTTGTGGAATAATCTCAATAACCGGAGCAAAGATGTCTTCCATCAAACAAGCTTTTTTCTACATCGACAAATGCTTTGGGTACTACGGTTTCATGTACTTTCCTCGTACTGTTCTCTGCGTTGAAACTGCAGCAAAAACGAAGCATGCTTCTTCATTCTTGCTCATAAGCACTGCTTTGATCGGGCAACTCGACCGTTAAGACTTATAATTATATCTGAAATTCTAAACCTTTATTGTATCTAAGTTGACCAGATCTGTACTTAAATTTTCAGTGAAAATATTCGTAAGAAGACAGTACGAATTCTTCATTTTCACTGACATAAAAATACCTCATTCGCCATGCTTATCTCGTCTCCCTCTCTTTAATTTTTCATTTCCAAGGTTCATTCCACTGAATCTTCAGACTAGATATAACCTTTAATTTCAACAGCCTTTTCAATGTGGTCTTAAGTGCTAAAACAACTGTTTCCATCATACAAAAACTGACACTTTTGTGACCGTAGGGATATCAATACAAAGTTATTTCATGTCCCAAACCAATGCTAAATAATTGTTTTGGTGCTCGTATTTTATTTTCTACCATGAAACAGGACTATTAGTTTTATTTGTATTGAAGTTTCGGAGTTGAAGGTTCTACAGTTGCAATATTCATAATTTCAGGCGATGCAGGAGGGCTGATACTGAACAGTGTTCCGCAATACGCATCGATGCGTTTGGAAGAAGTAATCTTCCAGGTCATTTGCCAGGTCAGCATGCTGGAACCAACCTGCTCTGAGTCTCGACTGTACGGTCACTTGGCGAACATCTACGCCGAAATGCAGTCGCATCCACCGCCCCGGCAGTCGGTGTATGCGGCTATCTCCTCTCTTATCAAATCTGGGCTCATTTACTACTGTGGTAAATCCGTTATAACTTGCAGCCTGCTCGGGACTAAAACTTGAACTTGGTGCAGAAATGTGATATAATCGCGTATCAAAACGAAGCACTGTATAAGCAAAAGTTGTCGATGCTATTTGAAAGGTGAAGAGGAGATTATTCTAGGCTTCGCGAGATTTTACCCTCTTACAATACTTCACATTTAAATATGAGACTAGCAATTATTGAATTCTGATGCCTATAGCCGTTACTGTGGCTCAAAAGTGCTTTAAAGGGGCATGATCTCCGTTTACGAACTAACGTAGTGAGTGAGAAGCTGTTTCAGTTTGCTGTTAACCTTATATGTTAGAAGCAGCCTAATCTATCCTACCAAGCTCACCAATATTGTAAAATAGACTTCTCGAATGATTTTTCTGCCTCATGACAGTGCTTGCTCGTCTATCTAAAGACTGATAGCCTTTAAACACTAATTCTGAGTTGAAAGTGGTTAGTCTAACTTAGAAATAACGGAAATTCAAATGACCCTTGGCTCTGCTCTTCGTTTATATAAACTTCAATACACAATCATAGGAGCTTTTGACAACTGTTGCTCAAACTAGGATTTTGGCTAATGCGGTTATGTTGTGGCGTGTGGAACACTGCTGTGTGCACTGCTGTGGAACTGAGCTGCTCAGTAGACATGTTTAGATGTCAGTTTTTAGTTTGAATTTCCCTGAAATGTTGTCAAGATTTTTCCTGTATGAATAAACGAAATAATGGAAGCTTCATTGATGTGAAAACTAGCTGTCGATTTATTCACCAACTGGCAATGAAGATACCGAGCCATTTGATTTGATTTTTTCCAATGAACTTGGAAATGCAAAGTATTATTTGACTATTTGAACTTTTGAATGGACTTGAAGCGTTGTTCACACATTTCCTGCATAATGAAATAGCTTCTATCTACATCCAGTGACTGAATGCTTTGTTATTATAGTTTGGAGGCCCCTCCAACGATATCTGTAAAGATGTGTCCCTTCTGACACAAGCAATTTTAAAATAATATTTTCTAGGGTACCGATCATAATGAGCGGATGGACGGAGAAAATCTACGATGCACTTTTAGGAAGCAAATTAATAATAAAATTGGTTTAGTGGGCTTCCTTGTAGCTATACGAATCCACCTCTGTATTTTTGAGCTTAAATGATGAACCATTAGATACTAATGAAACAGTAACATGAAGCACTGCAGATGGTCAATATTAAATACTCCGAACTTCTCTAGAACCATTTATATGTAAGTTCTTTGTTTAGTTTCAGAATTTTTATGCTGGACATGCTGAACATGCTCAATCAAATAAAGTTAGGCTTCGTGAGCCAGATTCCCCTCACGTACCTTGATAATAAATTCTGGTTACTTATCATAATCTGCTCCTCGACTTCATTTGCTAGATCCGATTTAGATCGTCTTTTTCGTCCATGAGTCCATTTTGCCAGGTGAGGTCACTTTATAACCGGTAATGATTTGGTTGGCAGATGTAGCAGGATCACTTGAACCAGAATAGCATAATCATCTTTTGCATGCATATCTTCTGACTGCTTAGAATCGAAGATTAATCACACTGCTGTGGTTTGATCGAGTCTTCAGTAGTAAATGATTCAAGCAAATCAGTCGTGAAAATTCTTCTTAGTGGTGATAAGGCGACACGTCTTTTCTGTTTCTGACCGTTTCTAATAAATTCAGCCGCTGATAAGAGTTTAGGACTGATTCCTGGAAATTCTTCAGTTCATTTCGAGGAGGATCAAACTTTAAGAATGTTTCTTGTAGTTAATCATTAAATAAAAATTGAGTGATTGTTGAATACCAAATTAAATGAACAAGCATTTCGTGAAGTCGTCTTTAGGTAATCTCAGTAGGCTTATAGAAGTGATTATAGCTACTATTTGCCCCCTATTTATGGGATCCACATCAATCACCGTCCTGAAAAGGTCGCTTCTTAACAGATTCAGCGTTTTTTAGTCGATTCGCCAGTCAGTCTAATTCTAATGGACTGAGAATTCTCTCTAGTCAGCGAAGCTCATAAAGTAGGAGTGTTCAACTGACCTCTAAACGTTAGGTCTAACAATTTAAAATCGCTTCAATGTTCTGTAGATTAACTGTAGTTCTAAAATTCATCTTACTTGGTAGAAGAAATAACCAACAGCGGATTATTTTGGCACTACTGAAAAAGAATTTCAAACTTACTGTAGGTACTAGTAAAACCGATTTTCCACAAATTAGCGTTGCTATATCAAAACCGATGCGTAATCCACTGGTACCTCGTTAGAGGGGCTATTCTTTCTCAAACCTAAGTATTCAGTTGACAAATATCAGCTATCCACATTCAGATTCCCCTCAAATGCTATTGAGAATCTTCAAAAGCAATGTCCGGGAATGAGTGATGAAATTAAATTCATGAAAATATCATGGACATCAAATATTTAGATCTCTAAATTTACTGACCTCTGCTTTCAAAATCCGAACATAGAAAGACAACCTCTCCCAACTGGTTTATATGTAAATTTTGAGATTCCTTGAGTAGTATCTAGCATCAGATTCCATTCTTTTTTTGGAAATATAATTTGGTTAGTGGGAAGCAGACTGGTTCATTCCTATAGGACTGCATCCGGAAGCTTTAAATAGCTCGGCAGAATAATCACGGGAAATAATGCTTCTTACGGTAAAGAGAAATTAGATTGAGAACTCAAAAATATCACGTCTGGTGCAGTTCTTAGCGTCCTGCCTAACCTGATCTGGGATGATAGTGATGTTTAAGGCCGCCTTGTGGGCTTCTTCTGATTGGATACTTACCAGGTTCTTTCACCCAGCATTTCTTTTATAATTAGGGAAATAAGATCCATTATATCTGGAGTGTTTTAAAGGGCAATGGTCCATTGATTGAAATTACTTAACAAGTAGATTATTTTTGAAACAAGCAGTACCAGCAGTAGTTATCCTTCCTTACTATTCATTAATTAGCATAACTGTTTGGATCGAAAACTAATGAATAAAATTGCTAAAAGAACAGATGAGAGTTCAGGGATCAGCTATCGGAGTACAAATATAGCTCAGATTTAGCCGAAAGCTATTGACGCCAAGCTCTTTGTCAGAGACAAGCTTAGAGTTGCGATTAAAATGGCGGATTGAGTTCAAAGTTGCTAGATCGTCTAGACCACCACATCTACTGGCTAGCGGTGAATCGCTGGTCGTTTCAACCCAGAAAAAAATCCTTTCACACACAATACCGGATTCAAATTTAAGCACTAGCCAACTTAGGCTAGGGGAATGGTAGTATTATACCAAGGAAATGTCTCTTCATTATTCCAGGCAACGCTCTAATGAGGGTGATCATCCCGGTCACTGAGGATAAAAGATTGGGTTGGGTTACGATTAGATCTGCTTAGATTCCTGTTTCTTTGATCATTTTGAATTTCAATTTCAAAAAAAACAGGGTTTTAAATCTGTCTTAAGACGGCTTTTCATGATGTAAAGTTGAGCGAATTCACTTTACAGGCTTTTTGTGTTTTATTTATAGTGATTTCTAAATTTTCCGCGGAAAAATGTATTATCTCCACATGGAACCTGATATTTTTTATTATTGTCACTTCACTTGATAAAAAAAAAATAATCTAGAATCGCAACCGCGAACGTTCAGAATTAAAAATAACTATGAAAAGGGGCGAGATGAAGACAAAGGGAGAGAGAGGGAGAAAGGAAAAAGTGGAATCCCAAAAGGATATGATTTGTGAAAGTAGGTGGGGAGCTACTTTTTTACCTCGTCAGAATGATAAAGTCCTTCTTGAAATGTCGCTTCTGGTGTGCACTGGTTCACTTTTGCCTTTATTTTTCCTTCGTTTATTCATCTCTTCACCAAGCCAACAAACAAAAAGCTCGGCACGACATTCAAATCCACGGGTACCCAGGGCGCCTTTTTTCACAATGCGTGAGATGGGAAAGGGTAACGTAGATCACATTTTGTTAAATAATCGTTATTATTATCTTCGTCCATTGATAAGCTTTAACTCTATCGCTATATTTTCGTTAATCCAAAGCATTTCAAGTGGTTTGCATTCACTTAGGTCACGAAATTCGTTTCCTCATAGTTACCTTCTCCTTTGATTTTCCATTTGAATGGGCATAAAAGGGCCGCAGGAAATTGCATGGCACATCGTGGTAGACTAGTAATTCTTCAAAAATTGTTTGAAAACGGTAAAATTTGATCAGGCAGGAAGTCACATTTTATTTTTTTAATTTATTTTCTCCCCACCCATTAGGGCAAGTCCCAAGGACTTATTGGGGGTACAACAGAAGTACAAATAGCTTTTACAGCAAGTGAGCACAACAGTTAACACATAACACAGTAAAAACGTTTGTTGATGTTTTCTTTTGTCTATCCTCTTTTCTGGCATGGGTTCGTCGTACAGGTAGCAATCCGGCTTAGTTTTGGGACTTCGTCCGTCCTCGCCCGTCTTCATGTCGCCTGCCAGAACTCTTTCAATATTCTGGCGGAGACTCCATTCATTGCCACGTGCACGTCCATTCCACAGTCCAGTTTAAGACCATGAATCCGGTCACATATATGAATGTAGGCGGTGCTTTCTGCAACTAGGTAAAACTAAATCAGAAAACAAATTTTTAATTACTACCACCTAAAAATGAGAATAAAAGATTCCCAAATGCAGCTAAAACTGTAAAAACACCCTCTTCAAATACAGTTAGGTACCACCTACTTCTGGATGTTCAATCTAATCGACCAATGAAGACGTTAAATACTGTTGATGATATCACTTCGTCGAGAACTGGGGTCGAAAAAAAACCAAAGAACAAATCAAGCTGTCTTCTGCATATGGGCATCAAACAGTTGGTCAGCAAAGAGCAGATCCCTGAGGTTTTTTTAGTTCGCGTAAAACCGTCTGATTCTATTGTTGAAGGTTTCTCTCGTCTAAAGAGGCATTCATGGCTTAAAGTTAACTAAAGATGGCCAAAATTCAAATAAATTTTGTTGGCAAGTTTAACTTTTTATCGTAGAATCAATCTGAGTTGCGTAACTGCGCAGGTGGATTAACAACGTGCAATCAATTTTTCCATTCATGGAATCTTTTTTTTTCAAATCCCTTTTTCTAGTTTCTATAAGAAAGCACGTTGTTAGGAGCTTCTTACATCCTAAGTTAGTTTGTACTTTGTCACATCAGCTTGACCCAAAATTAGACAACCAATTAAGTGCCTAAATGTATTTTCAAAATCGCCAAGGCTATCCCTCCCTGTTATTATCTCATTTATTAGAAAAGTCATAAAACCCTCATTAAAAGGTTCATAAATCTGAACAATACGCTGTTTAGACCAAATTTTTTACAGTTAAGTGGACTTAAAAACGTGTAGATGAGCGATTCACGTTATATTAAAAGGCTACAATTTTTTGACCAAATATGATTCCTCAGTATTTATTTTTATGTTTGATATTATTTGCACGCGTAAGTAGTATTGTACCATGGATTATCAACTGGAGAGGTGAACGATTTCGTCAACGGCAGACAAGATTTTTCTCACTTTCTCGAAAATTTCACGAAGAGATCTGTTTCGACAGCAAATTAGTTTTTATTATTTTTTTATTTACTCCCTACCCATTAGGGCAAGTCCCAAGGACTTATTGGGGGTATAACAGAAGTACAAATAGCTTTTACAACAAACAGCACACAGCAATTAACACAGAAGACAGTAAAAGCGCTTATCGACGTCTTCGGTTCTTGGGCCACTACTCTGGCATGATTTCATCGTACAGGTAGCAGTTCAGCTTCGTATTTGCACTTCGTCCGTCCTCGACACCGTTGAGGGTAGCCGATCTTCATACCTCTTCCAGATGTTTTTTTTTTAACTTTCTATTCATTACTACATGCACGTGTTTTCACAGTACAGTTTGAGGTCCTAAATTTATTTACCAGGATGTGGGAAGTCGTAGGTCTGCTGGCATAATCGACAACAAATACGTGTGTATGCATTTGACCTATTTGATGTTTTGATTTGCATCCAGTGATTGGATTGATTACCTCCTCAAAGTAATAGTCAAATAAAAAACTCTCAGTCAAAATGCTCCAAAGTGTCCTCCATTGGAATCGTTCAAGCTACTTTATTCGCTGCAATTTCTAGGCAATTTAATTCTTGGCGGGTTCTTGAATGCAAAAGTATCACAGATTATTCAAATAAAGGGACGGAGAAGTCAGCTTAAAGCTTTACTCTCTATAACTGAAGTTAAGGACCACCTTCTTGGCATGAGGACTGGAGATTCAGGCACGAAACAATCTGCAAAACTTCGCTTATTTTCCCCGTTCCGTCGAATGAGGACTGAGCTCAAGGCAATAATAGTCTACGTTTTCTTCAATGCTTCGCTTTCCGCCAGATTGAAACCTCCGAATGCCAAGCGAATTCGTTTACACTGCAGATCTCTTGATGGTCAGGCCCTTCCAGCAATTCTAATTGAGCCCGTCCTATGAATAGCAGTACTAAGTGCGAATCTATTCTCGATGATATTCTTTGCCGAAAACTTGGATCAATACTTCCAATATGATATTGTTTTTGTTATATTACGGGTAAGGACGTCCGCGTTTGGAAATTTCAATGAAGAACGGTCCGTCAGATATGGAATAGCTATCAGTTTCGATGATTTTAGCTGAGATTACAAATTCATGAACTTTTCCGACATCTACATTTTTCAACAATTGTTGCCAAAATAATAACTTAAACATTTTCCACTTACACGCAGTCTTTAGAATCAAAATTTCTAGTTTTCTTCAAGTAATTAGTCATGAAGCTAAATTACCGATCTTGATTTATGTATAAAACGCACTTCTTCTCATGACTTAGTACTTTCTTCAATAAGAGTTAGAGACTTTGTTCGCCTGGTTTGCTAACATATTTATGGTCAGGCATTCACAACGGTAAGATTTTGAGTCCCCTTGTTGTGGAAGATTGTGGTGCTTATTACCATTCACAGCAATAACTCAAGCTCATAGTAAAGATCAGTTCCCTCTGATTTGTCTCATGGTCACAGATAAGGTGCCTTGTTGTTTTTATGTTCGAGAAATTCACATTTGACCGCGGTTATTTAGTATGGGTGGTCACTCCAAAGGGTTTTGAATTCGTGTCGTTTAGTTAGGAGAGCGGTTCGGCGACAGCTGCACCAACTGTACACCCGTTTTCGTTAGGAATCACTGGAGGCTTCAGAAAATGATAGAGCAGTGTCTCAATGAACTCAGAATTGAATCGATTCACTAAGTGATGCCAAGCCATAGAAGGAGTCCTAATGTTTGAGGACTCCACTTTCATTCTTAAAGATGACTTCAAATTTTGTCTAACGTGCGGTGAAAGCATTTGAAAAATGAGAGTAATAGCAACATTTTTTGGTGTGAGGTTTCATCTGCTATGCTTTGGTTATTTATTTTAAAGATCGTAACCAGAAACGTATACTAGTTTACAAAACTTACTCATTATGTCAGCCGCGAGAATACGAGAAGAACTGAGTCTCCGTCAAACTTTGAATGCCTGAAGCAATGGTAGTGTCAGAAGATTGCTAATCATAAATAACCGTCGGAAAGGGCTAAATACGATTTCTCGAGTTTCGAGTATCCTACTTTCGTAAATTACAATGTGTAATGTAGCTTTTATTTGACTTCTCTGGCGTTCACTCATTTCAAGAACATCTTTTCGTAAAACCAAATACCGCTGGATCGGTAGTTCTTTAGTTCATTGTGTCTTTCTGCCTTTTTGTTTACGCATGATGGGAAAATTGATTATATGCCCAAGTGTCGGCTAAAGCCGGCTGTGAATGACCGTCGTGGTGTGACCGACAATTTTAAGTCGTCCTGTTTGTTATTCTAAATAGACCAAGCGTATCTAGTTGGATTTTAGTCACTTATTGCGACTGCTGCTATTGGGTAAGCGGGTTTCAAATTGCTAACAGTTATTTTATCTACTCGCTGTAGAGGCGGTTATTCTTATTTATTTCAGCCCTAGATCGGTTCTTGACCTTAGTGAGTGAACTGAACTTTACTGCTATTACAATACGATCGATGGGTTCAATTGATTTTGCTGCATCTAAGTTCTCTAAAGAAATTTCTGTCCAAAATGTGCCGCCAAAGTTAGCAATCATTAATATCACTATATTATCTTCCGCAGTTGATCTACATAAAGGAGCTGTCAAGCTAAATACCATAAATGATTTCTACTACCAGTCCTCTACGCCATTAGGTTAGGTCGGTTTTAATAGCTTGGCGTGGGGAAAGTGGTGAGTAACGACTCGAAATAAAGTGATTGACTGCTCATTATACCAGCAAAGCGATCGGAAATGTTTCACTTGTTGTAAAGAAATTCTTGTTTGACCGGCAACAGAAAATGCGTGATGCCGGATAACACGCATCATTCATCCCTCAAAGTGCCATGCAAAAATTCTCTGATCGGTCCGAATCAAATCCTACAGATTTTTGCTTAATCGAAAGAAACGAGTTGAAAAAAATTAGCTTTCGAAGAAAAAGGCACCTTTTCATTTCGATTGAAATACCGTTCTATATCTTATGAAATTGAAACTTAAAAATGAAAAGTTGAAATTGAAAATGATAGCAGTATTAAGTCATACAAACGAATTTTGCCACTACCCTCTTTAATTTTGTTTATACTTCGTTTTTTTTTGCTTTTCGTTTTTGCTTAAACCGTCAGAAATATTAAAAAAATAACCCGTATTATCCAAAATTCAGTTTTCGTTCTAAAACATTTTAACAGGAAATGGCTCACACATTAATTTATAACGGGCACTACTAAAATTAGTAGCAATCATTGAATATTAACCCACATGTCCGTTTTCATCCGATTCAATGCAAGCATTTAGTTAAATTGATAATCCTCATGTCAATCCGACGGCATCCTAATTTTGAAGCTTTCTTGCCAGGCATAATTTCGTTGCTTGATTTTCAAGGAAGCTAACCAGGTATAATAGTTTGTGAAATGTTTTAAAAAACCTCGGTTTGTTTACATGAATTTGGAAATTAATTTCGCTTGTAAATGTGTGGGTAACTTATTCTAATTTGGACGAATAAATGGATCGCAATGGCTAGATAACGATACCACATTTTTAGTTAGTTCAGATTTTGATACTCTTTAGCTTATAGTAAAAATGACATTTTTGTCATCTTAGCAATGGCAATAATGCACACATTCAATGGATAGCACATAAGTTTTGGCGAAAAAGCTAGGGAGACTCAAGCCAACCGTCATCATTTATCTACTTTCGTAGACATCCTTTCGTGTCAAGTATCTTTAAAATCTGGATGTTGATTCTGTTAGTCTTTACGCACTCTTACTTTTGCAACCGTGTTTGGTGTTTCATTTTGGACTGCATCATCTTATTTCCCAACTCCAAATTATAGAGGCGCACAATGTCATGGCGCACTATTAGTTTAACGAGAGATTTTAGGTTTTCGCGGCAAATGATGGAACGCCGTTCCCTGGAACTGATCATAATGAAATTGAGTATTAGTGTACTTTTATCTTAAAGGTCAGGGCTACAACCTAATGACTCCAGACAAAATGCATGTTGCCAATTGGCTTCGAAGTCTCCCTGCTAGCAATGATTTGAATACGGACTACCGGCCTCCGAGCCGATTGGAAGTGAGCAAAGCGTCGCTGGTACTCAATATGTCCTCTTCTTCCGCGCACCAACCACAACAACAACAAATCAAGCAGCAGATCTCCTCCGGGGTTCACCATTTGCCCGTTCCTGGACCTCCTACTTCAGCATCATCTCTCGGTCGAGCAGTAGAAGATAACACTGAGGAGGAACTTCCGAGTTTACTATCATCTGAAGATCAGATGCTTTTCCCTTCCACGTCTCTTGCTAATTCTCCTGATCCAACTCCACCCGATCATAATCGACCTTCTGCTGGAAACCTCGCTGCAAGGGTGAGTACTAGATGGCGGTAATTTCCTCTTAACTTGATGCTCAACTCAAATTCGATTGTCAACGCAATGCACACCCTTGACTGCCATCTGAGAATTGGACTGAATGCTAAGATCTTTGAAAATCAACCAGAAACCAGTTTGGATTCGAAAGCGCTTACAACAAACCGATCTTTTCAAAATAGGTCAGATATTTTTCTTTTACCATTCTTCTCACTAGCATATCTCTCAAAATGACTATTTTCGGGCGGCGTCATGCGTCTGTTTCGGAATGTGTAGGAAAAAGAGATATCTATGTGGAAAATGGGCGTTTCATTGAAAAGTTACTGGTTTTTAAGAATCTGATGACTTAATAAGTGTTCTTAAATTAACTACAAAGAACTTTAAATGCAGAATTGCATTGGGATGTTCGATGCAAGATTAGTGAGCGGGAAGAAACTTTAATTATAGCGCCCGTTAACTAGCCAATCGCTGTTGAGGTCACGTTTATTTCTTTACACACTAAGTGTGCTCTGTGCTGCTCTGAAATCTTCAGAGAGATTTACACTTGCCTTGTCAGTCGCACTTTTAATTTCATTTTGGTTTTCTTGTGCTCGTACTGAGTATTTCTATGGGTTTGGCGGCCTGTGGTAGCATCGTCAATTCGTCGTGAGGCTAAATTTTATAAGTTGGATCCAAAAATGGGGTCAAATAATTTTGGTGCGTTGTCGGAGAGGCCTAGCCTTCTGTTGTTGGAGGAATTGCAGAACTCCATATTTCATCTACCTGGCACCGAAGCATATACCAAACTGAACCCAAAAGATGCCATCTTCAATTTTTGCATGTAAGTGAAATTTGCATACGTTGGTTAAGCTCGGCCACTCCATATTGCGAATATGAAGAGGTAGGAGGCATAGTGGGTAGCATTTAGGTTCATACCGGGGAGTTTTTCGCAAGAATTAAGGGGTATCTTAATCAAACTGGGCGCTTGGGTTTTCTCCCCATTACGCCACTCTTCGATTCCCCTCATCTAGTTGTCAATTTTCCTTCTATACTCAGAGTTTGCTTCTTACTTCGTTGTTCCTTCTGAGGTCGAGAACATGTGGCTTTTCAATTTTTACCGGCAAACAACTAGGCGAATGGCAGGACGAAATATTGTCTATACTCTTGCGAGGCTTTGTTGCACCCACTGTTTGGAATGGCATGTCAGAGAAATGTTCTTATTTCTCAATCGGGTGGTCATTTCGCAAATACTTCCTCGTCATGTTCAAGGTGGGGAGACTTCTAAGATACTGCAATTTTTCACAGATCTCTATTTGACACTTCCTTTTTCAGCAAGGATGTTTTACTTCAAACTTCGTCCTTTCTTAAATCCTTGGACAGCATCAAAGAAGTGTGCATCGATTTAATTTTACTCCAATTTTAAAAACTTCGGTCTACCGATACTGGGATAGGTTTTCGCCTTCGTTATGAATTTTGTCCATTTCGTCCACCGACAAAATCATTCTCTATCGTTCATAATGTCGCTTTAGCCAGATCTCAAATGCATTTGTTTGCTATAAAAGGATTTCACCATTATGTCCATCATAATGGAAAAATTTTTGCTTCCGCGTTTAGATACCTTTGGTCAGGCCTTTTCCATTCCTTTCTCCAAATAATTATCCAGATTATCCTTGTTTGAATCTTTAATATCTAACATAAACACCGCCGAGATGGTTTTTTACTAAACGGCATTTAAAAATACAGGTATTGGAGAGGAATGTTGATTCTTCTGTTTTGTTAAATATATCAGATTGTTCCGGACTCATGGAAAAGAATGTCACATTCGGATAAAATTTTAGTCGACCTCATTGCGAGTACAAAAAAATGTTAGTGCATTTGTTCCGATTATCTTTCGACGTTAATTTTAGTGTTCTGTTGCGTGACGCTGTGCATTAGGATTTGCTGGGTACCGGGTAATTAGCTAATGTTTTCTCAAAAACTGCTCTGAATGAGAAGTTAAGAGTGTACGTCACAGGGGCATTAGTGGCCTTCAAATAAATAAAATGTACAATGATTGTTTCTTTTCATTTTCGATTTTTCAACAACAAACTGTAAATTCAGGCTACCATGTATTAGAATGAATAAGTACAATTAGGATTAAATTTCAGGTTTCAGTCACTTCGCGAATGAAAACGTCAGAAATAAGGACATGGGTCAGGCCTATAGCTACAATAATTTAAACTATTCTCTTCTACAGAAACGTTCGCCCTACCGGAAGACTTATTTCAATCTAATCCGTTCTGTTGATCTAGATATTGTTTGTTTGTTCATACATGTTTTGCTTGCAGACAAATCAATACAAGAGTCAAGGCCGGTATTATGGTAGTAGCTGGAATTTTTGGCCCATCAAATGGTCAAACAGAAATGGAAATTGACCATTGAAAAGTGGCTGAAGAACCGCTAGAATTATTGACCTCTTTTGATGTCAAGGCTATTCTTTTCATTTATTATTATTATGTATCTTGTCAGTGACGTAAAAGTGAATTCCTATGAATCACCAGCTCAGCTGCCGAGCCTCTGAAGATTGCGGCTTGATTTAGATTCTTTTAATGGAAGTCTGCATCAACCTGGAGAGAATAATGTCGAATAGAATAAATATTTATTCATCGTTCAATCAACATGGAATTTAATAGAAAGCAGAATAAATGTGCCTATTTTAATAGCACGAAATATCTTTAAAGTAGAGATGACTCTACTTTCTTTGTCTCATGAACTTTGGGGGAAATACTCCCACCCGGTCCTGCACATTGAGACCTGTCTTTCAAATTTCAATGAATTGATTGGTAGGCACTTCTTTAGATTTTAGTTAAATGATAATTTATGTCTCAACCATTATTTTATCATAAATAGCGGTATGAATAACATGGAATTAGAATATAATACGGGACTGTTTTAAGAATATCCAGAAAATTCACTTTAAACCCCTCCTTTCAAGGCATTCTTTTATTCTTCTGTATTCCATTTTCCTTTGCTATCTCTGATTTTGTTTGTTTATTTACTCCCCACCAATTGCAGAAGTCTCGGAAACTTATTGAGAGTACAACAGAAGTACAAATAGCTTTTACAGCAGGTAGCACACAACTGTTAACATAGGAAACATTAAAAGCCTCTGGTATGGTTTCGTCGTGCAGGTAGCGATTCCGCTTCGTAGTGGTACCTCGTGCGTTCTCGACATTGTTAGGACTGACAACCTTCATACCTCTTACAGGAATCTTTTCAACTTTCTGGCGGATATTCCATTCATTGCTTTATGCACGCACTTTCCACAGTCTAATTTGAGACTATAAATCCAGATATTTATGTCGTACCTTGTTTATCAGGCTGTACGTGGTTGTACTTCCGCTGGCATAATCTAATTTTATACGTCCGGTGGGTGATTAGTCCTATCCGGCCGCCCCTCTCTGTAGGACCCAGATTCGCCCCTGGGGCTACCGGTGGTCACCACGAGGAGGTTTAGAGTAGGGCTGACCACAACTATCTTTGATATCTTTTATATCTATTCCAGGAAGCTGTAGAACTTAAAAACTCTTTTTCTATTAATCTCTGTCCCAGTGCTCGTCTATCCAGAGGCCTCTCCAAATTACAGCGCTTTGTGCCGTTATTATAAGTCATTTTCTGGATTTTTTGCCCCAAGACGTTTCTCTTATCAGCTTCAATTTGTTTATTCAAATAGTTAATGTGAACAGTCAAGTTTTCAAGTTTCCTTGTATTCTTCACTAATTCTTTATACACGGAACTCCACCAATCCAAAGGTATTTGGCGTTTAAGTCTGATTCGGGCCTTTAGAAATATTTCGCTGCCGCGATCTTCTGCCGTGCCTGCCTAATTCATCTAACAGTGTTTTGTGAAGTGTCAGAAGTTTACGCGGTTTTAAATATTTTGGTATTATGCTACTAAAACTTATTAAGTACAGAAGCTGCTCTGCTAGGCTTAATTATTAATTGGTTACGAGACCACTACGGCAAATGGTACGGATTAAGCCTGCTATATCTATGAATTGTGAACCACTATTTCGTGTAAAAGTGTGCTTGTTGACCTCGTAGGCAAATCGGCCACGCAGGCAATGACTCATTCACATATAAATGCGCCATTAATGGTACCGCGAATGTCCACCACAATTCAGCCGGCGAATGTGGAAATGAGTGGAACTTGAACGCAGTCTTCGATAAACTGATCTAAATGGTTTCCCATGGACCTTAAGGATTTTCGCTTTCTCTAATAATACATCTTATCATTAGAATTATATTCTAGCATTCGACTGCAAGAACTGTAGGTAAACACCTCTTGAGTACAATGAGATACAATATTTTCGGGAAATCCGTTACATGGTTGAATTCATTTATTGATATCAAAGCGTAACTGATGAAATCATAGTATAAGCACTTCGCAATGACCTATTTGAATTGACATCTATCGAAGCATTTCAGCATATTTTAAATTAAAATGGGATTGTTGACTTAAGGCCCGATGGTGAAGACATTTAATTGCCGAAAGTGTTGATTGTCTGATGAGATGAAAGGATATTGCACTGTCGTTTTGGATGAATGGTCACAAGGCAATACCCCAATGATCCGTTATTTTGATTCGGCTGATTTTTCCGAAATCCACTCAGAGTCCCTAATTGGCCATCTATCTAAATGAGACACAAGATATTGAACCTACTGCTACTCCGGATTTCAGCATTTCAGGCCCTACTAAGCGGTGCATATCGCCCTAATTGCAAGAACACTTCTGATCTGGAAATGCTTATATCCACTTGCTGCCCGAGGGATTAAATACTTAGGGAAAATTTAAGATCAGCGTTTCCATTTCTGGACTTCATGGTTCACACTGTTTACCAAACGGTTTCGCTGATGTTTTGAATTCGATTATAGAATTCCATCATTGCCTTAATATAAATTTAGCGTTTATTAGAAACAGTTGCTCGCAAAACAACGGAAGGATCGCAGGCTAATTTCAAATTTTTGATGAACAGTTCTTAGTATTGATAGTTTTGGCCCTAAATTGAAATTTGGTATCTTATAAAAAAAATGAAAGTCAAGTACCGGCTATTGAAGTTAGACAGCTAAGTTTTTTTCAGAGAAATCATCAAACACACCACCAGTTTTGCGGTTACTTGCTTACTTCAATACTGAAATTAAACTTCAATTTGATACATTAAGTTCCTCTAAATGTCAACATTAAATTGATGACTTTAACCATACAATGCGAGGAGAAATTGTGGGTAGACGAAGTGTCTGATACTTTTTTGTAGTAAGTTTCACGTTTTAAAGAGACTATCATCCCGTGAATGCATTTTTGAGTTGGTAAAGTCATTAAATAGCTAGTGTGTGCTGAGGTCTTATTGCCCAGAGCTATTAATGCCTAGATTAACTATCTTAGTACCTTCACTTAATACCAACCCTAACTTGCTATAAGGAACTGATACTAGTCACCGAAAAATACCACACCAGGCTTATTCCTCGTGGACTCCCTACCGAAGCATCATTATTTAGGAAGTAGCCTGTCTATGATTATTTCATTTCAAACACTTCAACTGATATATAATTATTAATTGAATGTATGCATGACGGATGAACGGCGTTTTTCAAGGCACGGGATGTTTTAACCTTCTGTCGTTCTCAACTCCTTCCCATAATCCAAAAGAGTGCAATGATTGGGAGCCTAATGTAGAATGAGATTTCAAGATATTAATTAATCCAAGATCGGAAGGCGCAGAACATCGAGATCATTTTATCGCCATGTAGTTTTATTATATGGTACCCTTTAGAACCGTGGATTTACTTAGTACCAATCCGGTTATACGAATTTTCCTTGTCGGATAAACTAGGCCGAAAATCTCCTGGCCTGGCCAAAGTACGACAATCCATTTAAACTTGCTTAGTACCATTTTGTTTCAACGCTAATATCAAGCAATTTTCACGGACTTTTTACTTAAGAATAAAATTTTCTCCTCTTAACAGATAACAGTTGATGATAAGGGCTTTAGTTTGTACAATTTACAATGATGTTTCATTGCCACTTTCAGCGTCTAATTTTGATGAGGGAAGGCGCCTGTTGGCCTGTATTGAAGCAAGTAGCACACGTTTTTACGATTCTTTTTTTGTTAAACTTAACATTCAGTTTGTTTTATTTGTTCGAATTTGAATGATTGCTTGGAAAATATTGCATCAAAATTGGGCCGAGATTCGTAACCTCTTTAGGTTCTAAATTTCTACGGAATTCGCATTGAAGTCATTTATAGTAGCTGGAAGTCATTGGATTGTAAACACGTCAGCTTAGCATATGCACTTTTCCAGTTGACTAGGCCTCCGTGAGGATTGTCAGAAGCCCTTGAATCTCAAAAATGTCAGGCGAAAAACAAAAGATCAGTTTAACTCCGAATTTGCATTTGTGTTAGGAGGTAGACATTATTTCTCCTCGTTTTCTTTCTTGTAACATCCCGCTTGAAAAATTCGGGGAGTTTTTGATCTCCAGATCAAAAGTATCTCGGTTCAGTCTTCTCTTCGCAGAATCTTTTTTTATCAGCGTGGTTAATTATTACTTAAAATAAAATATTTTTTTCCACAGCAACTTAAAAATTTCCATATATTTTCAGCATTAAGAGTTCTTTTGCATGGAGACTTTCATCGGAACTTGGCACAGTCATTCTTCTGGCAGATCTCTGTAAGAATGGTGTGTTCGCTGATGGTGAATAATTTACTAGACTAGCTTCACGGTTTTCATACGTCTGCTTCCCTAACTGAGAATTTCATTGAGGATATAGCGTAATAGTGAAGGGTGAACTCTTATTTTAATCTTTAAACCTCACTGCGATCGGTAAAGCTTCCTAGAAGGGCCATATGTGTTTTTTATTCTCCATTATCATAAGGTACGATATGCCAGTCTTTCAGCCTCGCCCTCAAACCTCTACTTTTCATGATAGAGCATGCAAAGTTTAATGTGGGTTAGTTATCTTCCTCGTCCTTACGAATGTTATGATTTTACCATACACTACGAAAGCTGGAAAAGGCATCTGGAACCAGAAATTTTTAAAGTTCAAACCAGTTATTTCCAAATTGAAGATCTCTGCATGGCTAAAATAAAACGAAACTGTCTAAAATAAGAGCATCTGAGATATTTGGATTCTAAGATTTGACTTGCAACAATCGAACTTGAGGTCTAAATAGGACAATCTTAGCAGTCAAAACCCAAACTGCATCAGACTTTTTCCGAAATTGTGACGGGGAAATGAATGTGCAAAAAAATGACTTTCGGGAAGTAAATCCTTCCAATTCTGCTTTAACGGAAAGTACGGAATCTGAATATCAATTTACAAATTTGGGAAGAAAATCATGAACTGAAGAACAAAGGATTATTTGAGCAGATAACTGATCTCAATTTTTATGTATCACCCTAGATCAGTTCCCAGAATTTGTCCCCCTGTTTTACTAATAATTCGGATTTCCTTTCTGTGATCGGGACTTAAATAACTGAATAAATACTAAGAATACTTTTGTAGATGTAATGCATTTATTTCATGGAACGGTGGACGATTTTTCAGGAATTTTACATTTTGCTATCTTAAATCTTTACGATTTTTACTATTCAATAATCCTCTAATCTTGTACAGATTCAAACCGAAAAGACCCCTGCAGAAATTCCCAATCAAGTTCAGAACCTGATGGAGGGAATGTAGTTAACCCTTCCTCATACCCTGCGCTGAGATAAAATGAAAAAAACGCCAGAAAAAACTTCAAAATCCTCTTTACGGCTTCTTGATAAAATAATTTTTTGCTTTTATTTATTTATGGCGGCTATCTGCCACCCATTCGACTAACTACTTTGTAAATAGCTTGATTATCGAGCCGGCGGCGTTATCTTCCTTGTCTTGCGCGATATTTGAGCTTGTTGCAGAACCTCAGAGCGACTTCTTTTCCTTATATGGCTCTAATTTTTATGTCATATGAAACAGATTTTGTGTTTGCGTGTTTGAGCAGTACATTTGCTAATTTATAACAAGATGGCTTTGCCACCCGGAATGTATAGCTTTACTTTATCTCCAATCCGCTAAGCCAGGATCACTTTTCTGATAGTGCCCTTTGTATTAATCGCCTGACGTAGAGTTGATCATGAACTAGTAAAATTCGTCATTATTACCCTGAAGAAGTGAAAGAAGGGCATTTCGTGGAACTGGCTTGAGAACAATTTCGTGTATGCGAAGCAATGAATGAGTCCATTGCTGCAACCAAAAGAATTTTGCAACTTGATAGAAGAGAGGGAAAGGGGTCGGTGATATTTCGTCGCTAGAACGCAATCGCCTCGGTCCAATCTGCGCTAAATGTCAGTGACCAATCCGTCCGATTAATTTCTTCCCATGCCCATTTCCAGCGTCCTTCTCAATAATGTATAATTTAGTCAGTTACAGATGATACCAGTGTACAACGAGCTTGTCGAGACACTTCTCACTAGCATAATCAAAATCCTGCGTATGTACAGGCTTGGTCACTGTCTGTCGTATATTATCGGGGATAGGAAATAGTAAAGCAATGAAAGGAGACTTTGAAATAGCTCTATCTTTACTAAAATGGCCATAATGCTGTCTACTTTTATCGGAAATTTGAAACGACCTTCGAGATATCCTCTTAGTCCTGCCAATAAGTGCCCAACTTTTTTGATACTTTTAGAAAAAGTACTAAGGGATAGCTTAGTACTTTTTGTTTTAATTAAAATGAGTTTGCAAAAATGACACTCTTTTGGCTTCCTTTTTACCGAAATCCGGCTACGACCTATAGGCAATTCTCTTCACCCTGCGAAGCGATTCTTTACCCAAAAACTTCATCGCAACGATTATTTCTCTATCTCTATGTTCCAGTGATATCGAGTGAGGTGAGCAGTTGACCATGGTGAGACCAGAGGGAATATTGAAACTCGAGTCAGTCGAACGTTAAGACGAATCGAGTTTTCCATGAAATCCCTATAGCCAGTGGTGTCCGCAGCATAGCATTACATCGCTCAACGCATGACCATACCACCATCTCCAACGCTGTTGTTATCATATGCCAAGGCTTAGAGGCATGCTGTTTGGCCCTTATCACTTTGGGTTGACAAGTCGTGTTTTGCTTGTATGAGTCGTATCTGCTGGCAGATTTTTCAGCGGTTTCTCTTGGGCAGTAAGATCTCAAACCCTGCTTTTTGCGGTTGGGAGTGTTTCTTTTTTTTGTTATTAGCGAAGAGCCCCTCGCAGTAAGAACTTCGACATTTCAAAGCCAATTTCTGTTGACCTTTTGGGTAGCACTAAAGAGAATCATTAATTAGAATCGAAGTGGCCCCACAATTTTCCTTAAAAGGCATTCACGTTCTTCTTCTCGGGGCTTACGTGCATCAGCTTGGTACAAGTACAATCAGCAAAGGATCATAAGGTCTTTTTCTTTCAATGACTAGGTAATTTTTACCTAGAACTAACTCTTCTCAGACCACTGGATGCCGATTCAATTCCCATACCACACAGTACTCCGCCATGGATATTTCTATTTTTAGTCCCCCAACGAATTTTAGGACTTTATTTTGAATTCTCTCACCGTAATTGCAAAGTGACCTAGAACTAAATGAGGTCGATGGAATTTTCTTGTCCAAGCAACGTCCCTTAGTTGGTTCTTTCCATATTTCTCAGCTCTCATCAAGGCACCTACAACAGCAAATTTCTCAGATGAAACGAGAGGCCTCTTCGACGGGCCGCCTGAACGCTCTTAATCGCAGTCGGTTGTTCGGTTCTCCTTCTTCTCCAAGTCCAGCAGTGGGCCCCTCAGTGGGTTCTTCACTATATCCCCATGCTGTGGAACTTGAAGTCGCTTCTCCTCGGGCTGGAATTTCCACGTCGACTAGCTTTAATAACTCCCTACATGAACAGCAGTCACATCATCAACGTCAGCAACAGAATTTGGCGTTTTCAAGAAGTGGGACTCGAGAATTTAAGTAAGTTGGTTGTAATTTTGTCACTTAATAGTTTGCTCTTTTTCTAAAAGGTTCAATATTGTTAAGATGTCAAGTAGAGATGCTGGTCTACCTCATGCAGTTCTTTGCATGATTGATTCCGGTTGCACCAGACGGGAAGAGAGACCAAGTCGCTCTGCCCGTTCTTCTATACTACTAAAATGTCAGGGTAAATGTGCTTAAGCTTTCAGATAAACACTGTCGCTCCTATTCGAGTCGTATTTGGCTCTGAAAGAAGTACTGTTAGGTTATGCGTTACTTTCTGCACCATTATAGCCGCATTTCCGAAATTATCGAGGCTTTCAAGTCCTAGCCCCTTGATCCTTGTCGTTCTGTGGTTGGAGAACTCGCATCTAGTGTGCTGACGTCATGTTCGTCGATTTGATAATTAATATGACTTCAGCTAAAACATTTCTTGAATTTAAGCTAGCCTGTTATCCGATTAATTTTGTCACCTTCCTCCAAAAGTGAGATGGATGGTTCCGCAACTTTGCGTTTAAATCTTCTAGGTAGTGTCACGCTATTGGATTCCCATCTTTGAACATCTCCTATTCATTGATAGCTCACAATTCCCACAAAAAAGTCGTAAATAACAGTTTTATAAAATTAAGTATTGTGTGTACTTTCATTCATTCTATTCTATTCGAACAAATTTTACTGATAAGTAATGACAAAATTGTGCTTTGTTCAACTTATTTTTATGTCTTACTTTATGTCAGATGACCAGATATAGAAAATTTTGATAAGAAAATACAGAACCGGATGTAGATACTGCAAAAAAGTATTGCCGTTCCATCCCTCCGCACCTATGCTTCAATGATCGAACCTTCCCTGGGGTAACAGCTCTATTATCAGAGAGGGTTTTCACATTGAAAAAAGGTATCAAGAACTTGTATTGAATTTTAAAATAGGTTTTTGATTCCATAAAACAAGGATTTTTAAAGTTTCGTTTATTTTTAAGCATAAAAACGCGATTATCTGCCTAGTTTACATTCAGCATCATGAGAATGTTCTTGAAATAATGTTAGTGGTAAATTACAATCACTCTCAAAGTTTTTAATTTTAACGAAACAGGCTTATACTGCTTAAAATACCCCTTTCGCATTTTAAATTTCAGTGACCTATTCCTAGTTGCATAAGGAAGTTTGCTTCTTAATATTTCACGCAACGGTTCCAGCGCAGCTGCCAAGTTAGTGCCAGCGTTGCCCGAGAAAAGTAGATTATATTCACGAGATAGATGTGAACCTTGCGTACTGGCAATCAAAATTCATCTCTCTTATGAACTTGTCAAGTGCTGTGACCTCCAACAGCATTCCAGCATTGATATGAACAATCAGACGATACCATAAGCTTTAAATCCGAACAACAAGAATTTGATACGAAGGCTTTCTCTAGTAGACAGAACTCTTGCAATCTTGTAATCTTTTCAAATACCTTGAAATGATATGAATGTCAATACTCGGCCAGAGGAATCCAGCGCTTTTTGTCCTTTTAGTCCGTCAAGTTCTAAACCGTTTCTCGCCTTCATTTTTGCACACCGATTTATTAGTCGGTTTTTTATTTTACCAATCAAGGAAAGGAGCTACTGATAACAACTTTCGTTCTGTCAGATACTTTGTTCATTCTTGTTCATGTTTTTCAGTATTGATCTGAAAGACATCCAGGTAAATAGTTTCCACTTGGCATCTTCGGCATCCAACTAAATAGGGACACCGAGACAGTAAGAAGCATTATGGAAGACAAGTGAAATTTTCGTAGAGGATGTGCCTTCTGTATAAATAAAACTTGATTATTTAACCAGCTTTTAGCAGCAACACTCTGTCTAAGCCCCTTTATCGCCTAATGTTCATTGCCTAGTAGCGAGGAGCCCCTTTCAAGAGCGGAGACTAACATAATGTTGCCTTTTTATAGGAAGCAATCGCATCAGATTCGTTAAATTTTAATTATTAGTCTACATTCAAAACACATGACTTGAAAGAAACAAAGATGAATCTAACTGTTGCAAGTCTAATTGCTTAACAGCCAACTTCTGTTAATGTTTGTGCCGTGCTTATTTTTACAAGAATTTCAAATTTGGTGATTATGTCTTCCTTGGCGTCCCGATTTAGAGTATGTCAGTAAATCAGCACCCATCTGTCTTTAGCTTGGCAAATTACTACATTTGTTTTATGCTCATGAGAATATGCATAAAGTTGCTCTGATCATATTGCCACTACATAGATTTCGACGAAAATGCCAGTAAGAAAACGCTGTCAACAAGTGTGCGCGAATCACAGGTCTTTTGGCCTCCTTGCTCGGCATTAATGTTTGTTACTACAATCATAAAATTAATATACATGCTAATTGCTATAAGCATGCGATTTCATTTGGCCTCACTATTGATCTCAACGATGTTAGACCATCATTTCAAGAGAATTAATTCGGCAAAAAGGGATGGGTTGGATTTTAATCGGAAATTTAAGTCGAAATTGGAGGAATACGTGGTAGGAGTCCCTTAAAGGCGGACAATTTTCCTCTCATTTATCATTATCATTACCATTTAATAATTGGCATATGAAGTGATAGAATGAATGATAATCTCACTTCTGTTTATTCAAATGTATAGAATTTCACGTCGCTGAAGTATTTCCGAAACATTCACCTGAAAAAGATAATTAATTGATACCTGGAATTTCTTTAAACCCACCATATAGAGGTAATTAAGAGTTCTGGAAACGACGGTTTGCTTCTGTCTTGGCTGTGCAAAATATGGTAACGTATGCGATGAGGTGCAACTCCTCTCATAGACAGGTTCTTAAAAGAATTTGTAGAAGAGGTTAATATTCGTGCCTGCAGAAATGCTCTAAAAAATGTGTTAATGTGTATGGCTGCTAAGCAAAAGTCTATGGTGACTAGAAACTACACGCAGGCTTTGTAAGATGATGCCAAAAGAAACAAAAAAAGTGTTCTTATTTTGTTAAATCAAAAGTGTCTTCACTGGCAAGACTGAATATTCTCGAAAAGAATTGAGAATAGGAAAATCGAGGCTTAGTACTTTATCAACATAGGACTCAACGGATAAAATAAAGATCAAACTCTGAGGAGATGTCACATAAATGAGTTTGCTGGTGGCTTTGATCGCTATAAATACTCAGTGCTCAGTCATGGCGATAAGAAATGCGATTAAAGATCCACTTTTATTTCTATATTGTAAGGCCTTGTGTGGGCCAGGCTCGCCTTAGATATCCAATTTTATCTGAGTCGAATAAGGATATAGAGGATATAGATAGAGAAAATAGTTGAGCCAATTTGATTCATAAATGCTGCTTTTCGGGTTTTTTTTTTCAAATCCTTTTATCCTGCAGATTATGATTCAATAGGAGCATAAAGTTGGTGGACACATAACCAAGCTTTAAATGGGGTTTAATTGGGGTCAAACGGAAATGGCTAAAATCGCTAATGTGATTGCGGAAACGAATCCCCACGAAATGTTGGGGTAACTTTTTTTATTTGTTTTCTAACAATCGAATACCGAAATCATTTTTTTTCAAATTGGCACACGTAGTTGAATCGTTCATTTAACGAAAGATTATCCACCAATTAACTTGAATGATCAAAATAACTTGATTGTTTTAGGAATATTGTTAAAGAAATTGAGCTTCCAAATATGTTTTTGTGGAATTTTTAGGCATCGAACGCAACTGTCTCAATCAGTTTATTTAGGTTCCATGGAGCCCTTTCGACAGAACCGATTTGGCCGTCCTTTAAACGAGCAGGGGTCCTCTCGATTCACCAAATCGGCTGATTTTCAGAGCCCAAATTTGGCTTTTGGAGTGGGTGAATCTGGGACGTTCCAAACCGGGGAGCTCAAAAAACATGGTACACTTTTCTCTTAAAAATTTTGAATGGACTCCATTAGCTTGAAACATGCTTTAGAAATACTCTCTCTAGATTGCACCATAATCTATAAAGGAATAAGGAGCTCTTTTGACGTTAGTGCTTATGGTAGGTTGTTCCTGCTATCGAGTCCTCTGAACCTTGAACTCAGTAGATTCGCTCGAAGTTTCGGGCGATTTGATGGCTAAATGAGAACTAAAAGTATTGGCTGATTCTGTACGAGGAATTCGACTATTTCCTCTGGAGACTGGTGTCTTGGAACTGTACTTTTAGATTAGCAACAGTGCTTATAACCCTACAAAAACAATTGAAAGTGGTACTTATTTCAAATTCACGTAAAAAACCCCTAGGGGGCTAGGGAAATTTTTTGGTTTCTAGACAAACGTCCTGATTGAAGCAATCAACGAAAATTCAACTCCTAGTTCAATTAGGATCAAATTTTATGCCTCTAATCAACCAGATTACAACCATACTTGAAAATTGTGAGCCTTTACTTATATCTTTGCGTTCCAGTGGTAAATTACTAACTGCTCAACTAGAATTCATGCTTTAGTAAAATGGTTTGCATTGGTGTCAATTCTGACAAATACATCATGCATCAAAAGTCATCTCTATGCCTCTTTTCAGGTTCGAATTCCTTGTTACAGTGGTTCAAACAAGGAGTTCGTAAACTGCGAAACAGCCTTCGTCGAAGCCTCAGTCGAGACGACTGGCCTGCACGGTCAGTGCCGTCTTTTCCGATGTTCTATCAGAACACTACAACCGCTAATTCTCTCACACCGGCCACACAAGAACATAAGGGCCAACCTTCCTGGGCTTTGAAAGCTCATCATCGGAGCCGTTCAAGGACTGCTGCTGCTCGGGGATCATCCGGTGACGTCTATCCCCTTAATTCGACACTTCCTCATATTGAATACGACCGTGGAAGCTCGGTATCTAATCTACGTCGGTGCCTGAGCCTTGCTGAAAACCAAAATCGGGAAATTGGAAGTGGTGGTGTCGGTGGAAATATGGTGCCGTTCTCAATGGAAGTAATTCCGGAAACTGATCTACAAGCTAGCTCGCAGAACCTTGGGCCCACTTCTTATCTCCGAAGGGATTCGACGATGGAACAGATCTTTGCTTGGCAACAGGGAGCTGCCTCGATGCTTTCATTGAATGCTACTCCAAACGGTGTCAGCGGTGTAGACCGAAGTTCTCAATCCGATTCGAGGCACTTTTTTCAAACTACTGCATTTACAGAGACGACTCCACATGGTGGGTCAGGTTTTTACGCGAGTCGGAATGAGCCCCTTCCAAATATCAGCTCTGCAAATAATTATATGGCCAGAAGTGGTCGCGATTCCGGTTTCATAGACATCCCTTCTCACCAGAATTTTGCTCAAATGGACTCGTCGGCATATTCGGTAATTCACTCGCGGCAGCTTTCAGAACCGAGAGCTCAAGAAACATCAGATGTGAAGGAAATGACAGATGCATTTGAAGGACTAGCCTCAAATGCACTGAAGGGGTCTGGACAATTGATACCTGTCTCACCACCAATGCACATGCCCACAACTTCTCAACAAGTTCACGGAGCGAGCATGGATAGTTGGTGGACGTCGGGATTCACTGCTATTCAGCAGGACCAACAGTCGAGCCAGCAAAATCATCAGCAGAGTGTCAGCGACAATTTTGTGGGAGGGATTTGCCAGAACTGGAATGTCTATCAAAATGGTATTTTTACTTCAGCTGGCGGAGAAAACCAACCACTCCAGGCGAACTGATGTATCAGCGCTTAATTTTTATTTCAATAGAAACAAAGATAGTGAATGAAGTGCCTACTTTCCTCTCTCTTTCCCAACCTCTCTGTCTTTTACAAGGGCATATAGCACGTCGAGCTTGTCTGTTAATGCTTGTCTCTCGCAAGTCCCATCTGTGTTCATTTCTCCACCAATTAAGACAGTTCCTTTTGGTTTTGTTTGAGTGTCGGTTGATCTATGCGGGACTACCACCCAGTCCAATGAAGGCCCAATTATTATTGTTATTATTATTATTATTACCAGATCCATATGTGCTTACATGACAAATAAAGGAAGCATTTTTTTCGAACTTGCTTGAATCGAATTCATGTTGAGCTCAGGTTTTCTTAGTCAATTGGCTGGACTCAGGCTGACTGAGCTTGTAAGCAATGATTTATCTTTCTACACAAAAATGTATGCACACTTCAATTAAAATTTACGAAAGTTGAGAATGTCACCAAAATTAGAATTTTTGGCAGAAAATTCATTGCTGTGCAAGTGAACTGACCCGTAGAAAGACACATATGGCAGTCCTATTGAAAATAAAGCCAATAGTTACTTTCACGGCGATCGCCTAAATTTTTCATGTTAGTCCAATTCTAACGGTTAAAGGTTGTCCAGATATACCCTGCCATTATTTTTGCATACAATGAAGATTCAAAGGAAAAACAAACCTAACTTTATGTTAAGCTTAGAAGCTATTAAAAGAAAGCCGAATTCATAACTTGAATAAACTTCAGAAATATTGCTCATCTCTTTTCACTCGACCAAGTCAGTGCACTTTTCTTATATCAGCTTTAGCGATGCCCGCTTGGAAGTTGTGTGAATGATTTGTCTTCCCTCGCTTGAATGATCGAGTGTTTAAATCCATGTTATAAACCAATTCAAACGCCGTTACAGCGACCAGCTTAGTGAATGCGACTGGGCAAACCACATTGTCGGCTCGGAGTATTATTAACCAATAACCCGATTCAATAGCACCTCATGAATTAATGTAGATTTGACTTTTTTGGCCTACTGAATTTTCTGTGGTCGAAAGGCGAAAGAACAGATACAACCTGATAACTAAAGTAGGGTTAGCTGAAAATATAAGCATGAATACCGATTGAAAATCGTACTGGCTAGAACCTTGTCGATTCACGGTTTATATCGGACTTTTCATTCATCGTTCGACCTAAGGCGATGATAAATGGTTGCTGGTCAAGAAAACTGTCTTAAGTGAACCTTCTAGATGATCGTCCAGGTCGTCGTTTGAGCTGGATTAGCTATGGTTTATAAGAATTGTGGTGTTCTGCTAAACGATTTGTTATGATTTGAACTAGAGGCATGAAGATGCACAGAATCTTATTGTAGTATTTTCACTGAATGTACTTAAGTACACAAGAACTGATTTCCGGCAGAACAAGTAGGTTCATACTCTAGAATGACCCCCGCCAAAGTGTAGCGTATAGGATGTTATAAGCATAATTACATGAACAGACGCGTAAACAAAAACAGGAGCATACCTAAACACTATTGTGCACTTATAGTATATGATATGGAAATATAAACGAATAAATTCATGGTAGTGCAAACATTAAAGTCAACATGATTCTTCAAAGTGGCCTTAATTCATCCCGAACATCTGCTGATTACCCATGCAAGCATTTCATCGATACAAAACTCAGCAGTGGCTCTTAATACCTTATTTTATTGATAAGCACCTGAGACACGGTAGTTCAGCGACTGGGCACACGATTGACAAAAGTCTGGAACCCATTGGTAGCCATCTAGAATTTGGACTGATCATTCGCAACGGACGACCAAATATAAGTTCCCAATCTTGAGGAATATGTGTCCCCTTCCTAAGGTAGGCGCTGAACGGCATTTTCCTTCAGCATGAGCTAGGGTTTAGAAGATCGAAATACTACTGAAATGCCAACTCCCTACATTTTAGCAATGTACAAGAGCAAACTGATCAGAGTAATTTGATTAATCTGTCGCTTTGCTAGCATACTATGAAAAATGAATATTTTTACAGTGGTGCTCCTTTAATATGAACAATAGTCCTAGCTTGCCTCAATAGCACCTTCCCAGATCGGACTAAAAGTAGTGCACCAGGAAACTGGAACAATTGCTAAGTTATGGAAGGGACGATGCAGTGCAGGAGAAGGAACAGTAAAAAAAAAATAAAGCGACGAATTTTGAGTAAACAGCCGAAGTAGAGGTGCTTGTGGATCCCAGTCAATGTTAGAAATTAACGATTAAAAACAGATACTAAATGCTATGGCATCTGCTATTGGCGCATTGCTTTTCAACATAAGCGACTTAAATACGATGCTGTGTCAAACTATCTGATCTCCCCATCCTTTAAAAAATTTGCTTTCGATGTCGGCATCCTACCCGCATGAAACATACTGTGATCATGTTTAAACTAGCTTACTGATTCCCCTCACCCTGACTGCCCCCCCCCGCTCCTCATGTAGTATCTGTACGCCAGATGGCGTCGAACCTTGCACTTTTATGCCTTGAAACGAAAATCTCAATTGCACTTGAATTTAATCTGTGTTCTGGTTTAAAGTTTACCATGCATAGTCTAGAAAAGACTTGCCTCTTTTGCATTCCCGGTGGTTCAAAAATGGTCTAAAGTTGGCCCAATTCAGCTATGAAATATTCAGCTATTTATACGTTAGCCTTTAGCCGAACACTGTCGAACCTATCCTGACCTATCAGTGGCGGATCTGCATCGTTATGGCTACATTACCACCCTCAATTTCATGTCCCAGAGTATTGTCGAGGTGCGTGAGTCATTCTGGACTCTTTTCATGTTTACAACTTGTCATATTCTCGAGGCGTTCCGAACAGTCACTCCTCCTGCCCTACCGAGAAATGACGCCAAAAATATTGAATTTGAGATCCCTCACGAATAACTAAAACTGGTTAGTAATCGGTTAGTTTAATTAAGCTGACGCCAATTTAGTGTCATTTTAAAAGGCCTAGAAAAGGATTGAAGGTCACTATAACACTACTGAGTACTACCGAGAAAAGTGAGAACTACTACAAGTGAATAGTACGACAGAAGGGGCTCCAGAAGAGGATGAGGTCAAGATGAGTCCACAAAAGTCAGTACCTGTGTAAAAAAATGGTCGATCCTACCACGATCTCCCGTTACTCTATGGTGAGAAAATTAAGCTGACTTCCACGGATAATGCCTACGACAAATTCGGACCCAAGGGGATTGTGGTCTTAAGATAAACCCAACTTTTTTATCAAAATAACGAGGTATTTGATAATATGCTTTCAATGAACATCTTTTAGTACCCATTCAGTCGGTGAAATCCGCGACCTGGTCGCATGTTTCAGCATCACATCCACACTTTTGATATTGAACAATACCATGTTCTTAGCGCTCCGAGTTGCTTGCTCATGGACAGAATGTGGAAGCCATTTTAGCTGATTATAGCAGGTACCATGGTACTTTTTATCTCTTAAAATAAGAACAGGACTAAGTTTTATTTCAGCAAACAATCAGTAATTAATGATTCCTGTGACAATTACTTGGAATTTTTCTGCTATAACAGTGGAAGCAAATTAGAGCTATGAAAGAGCGTCAAATTACTAGAGCGGTTAGAACTGCCCAGTTATTAGTTGAGCAAAACCAAATCTCTGCATCTACCTATCGCCATCGGTTTTCTGCAGTATGATTGGCCCCATCATTTGGGATCACTGATCGTGCAGTTACTATTTCCCCAGTAGCACTAAATATGATTTTGAGCGCACGTCTTATGCTGAGATGCTGACTTTGATGAAACTTCTAAAGTCTCCATTTGAAGATAGGACTGAAATGTATAGCGCTCTCCAAGTCAGGAGCGATTAAAGATACGAATCTCAATTGGAACAGTTTGAAAATTTATATAATTCATAAGTCTTTAATTGTGCACTGATACATCCATCCCAGTCAGTCATCCGTGTTTGCGTCCTAATCGACTGTAGCGTAACTCTGAAGTTCAAATACATCCCATTGTCAAGGCATGGAGCCATTGTCACTTCGGTCTTGAAACTTGTGGCTGGCCTACTCCTCAGTGTCTATGATACCGTAATATTGACTTAAGGTTATTTTGTAGCCGATTCAATATTATTACAAAGTCGGACTGAGGTTGGAGGGACGAAGAGATATTTCTTGTTGGGCATACGATTTTACTTAAGTAAAAGGTCTGGTTGGACAACGGAGAGACCGAGTTGTAAGATTCATGTCGCGAAATAACACAAATTCTGGTAGTATCACTTTTCATATCGGAGTTGCAAGACACGTGAAAAAAAGTGTATACATAGTGGGTATTCGACGCCTCAAGCGGACTATCCAAGCGTCCGCCACGGAGCTCCTTCCCAATGTTGATCGATCCAAAAGTCATCAAATGATTAAGCTCAAGGGTATATACATGTGCTTACCGATTTCTATAGCGAAGCAGGCACAATGAATGCATTCAAAGGCGATTTCCCTCTCTCTTCTACGGAGACCACCTAAGCGATAATTCTACTAGAATCCCACATACTAGAATGTTATGCGAGCGAATGAGCAAAATTCGACTTACACCCGAAACAAGTTAGAAAAGTTATTCACAGCTGAATTAGCATGGCAGTTTTTTCACTTCTGCGGCTCAATCTTTAGAGGGAAAAAAGGATCTAATGATACGACTTTCTTGGCCCCTTTTGTTCGATCAACTTCATGGTCATTCACACTAGCTCAGAACTGCAGCCGCTAGTTAATCCAAGGTACCATTACTTTGGAGTGCAGTAAAATAAATGCTATTTTATCTACAAGATGAAAATACTTGTGTTCTTTTCGACACCTAGATGGCAAGGAAAACCACGAAAAACTGTCTTAAAGCGTATGAATCAGTTAGTTTAGGCGATTCTTACTAACGATTGATTGAATGAGTGAGTACCTCAATTCGTAAAGGGAAACTGTTTGGGGAGTTCTGCCTCTAATGGAAGTCAGGTCAGATGAGGTTGGTTGATGAGCATGCCCTGAACGCAGATGCTGAGGGAAAAGGTGTTTAAAACGGCGATTAGAGAGAAGACTTGCCGATAGCAAAGGTATGTGGTGGTTAGGGCAATATCTATGGATCGAGGACCATCATCTGACTTCACAATCACGAAGGTACTCACTATATAACTATTTCTGTGAAAAAAATGCTGTGAATATCCAACAAATTAAATGAATATATTGCTGGATTTACCCAAAAAATGTGCTTCAGCGACAGTCTTCAAACATAGACAACAGCCTCTTGTGTTTCAATGTGGAATTTCGGCCTGAGTGTGGTTATTCTGATCACGGGTCTTCATGCGAAAGAAAAGTAAAAGAAATCGGTGGCTAAGATATATTTTTAAATCAAGGCCAACTGAACAATACTTTCGCTCCTTGATCTAACGCGCTTATGTGAACTTATGCAAGCCGTGTCGAAGCAATCAAGGCTATGAGGTAGTCAAAATAGAATGGTCTATTGTTCTTTCAATAACTTTGAGTTCTATTATGTAAGAGTTCGGAGCAGATATTAAATAATTGGAATTGCGAGAGGTCATGGTAAATAGTTACTGCAAAAACCAGCCATTCTTTTTAAAATTCTGATTAAGAAATCAATTTCGTTGGTCTGATTGAGATATTCTTTTGGCTAAATCCCAAATAACACACATTTCCTGTTTCTAATATGATTCTCAAACGGAATGGCTAAAATAAAAATTATCTTTTCGTTTACACAATTTTGCTTAAAATCATCATTTGTTTCACATTCATAATTAATAAAGAGTGATGTTTTTGAACGATTTATTTAAATTTATTTCAGCCTTGAAATTAAGTCCGAATTCACAAGGTGACTGATGCATTTCTCATTATTGTGTGGCTGAGGTTTAGGAATTTTCATGCGACATAATGCGATTTGGATCTGAATATTTATTTTCGCATTTCTTAATATTAATGACCTTCTTTGCTAAAAGAATTAATTTGTATTTGGTCAGAATTGATGAATTAATATTGTTTTACTCTTGTCGTTTGGGGATTTTTTCTGTTATCTATGACATTATTTAACACGATTATATTAGGTTACTACAGTTCCACAATGTCCATTGATACCCAATCTTTGCGACGGCGACCGCCGCCTAGACCACCAAAATCTCAACATCTTTTAGTCGAAGAGGCTGAATTACGATCATTCAAGCAGGCCGCTTCTCGGTCTAGTTCAGTTCCATATCCTAAAGGCAAAAATCCTTTCGGTGAAAGCTCTGACGAAGAGGAATCCGCTGAGAATATTCCTTCGCCACCACTAGAGTATTCATCACCTGTAAAAGTTGGCGCCAACCCATTCGACGGTTTTGTTTCCGAAGATAAGTTAGAGAAAACCAAACTGGCAGAGACTGTACTGATGTCTGAATCTCCGCAAGTAGCTGTCAATGAAGAACTTCAAGGCGGCAGACTTTCCGTCCCTGATTTTGAATCTACTGGCGAACATGATGTAGATGAATCTATTGGTGATATTGCACCTCACGTAGTAGATTCACAGACTTTTCCGAACGCGTCTTCCCTTCCTCCAACTTCTCCTAATGTTTTCTCTGTCGGCAAAGAAGAACAGTTAAAGGCAGGAAAAGCTCCGCAGCCTCAGGGGTCATCTCCTGAGAAACAGACTCCTCCTAAACCTCGTAAGCGTCCAGCCCCGAAACCTCCAGTACTCAGATCAACTGGCGGTCTTTCAAGAGATCAAGGAATGTGTCTTCCTCTCCAGGTTGTAAATGATGTGGTTGCATCTTCTCCCTTATCGCGGGAGCTGTCCACATCATGTGGAAATGTCCGTGCCAAGGGGCCTGCGCCCCCTCAACCCGTCGGCTATAAACGAGAAATTCGGACAGAGGGATTCGTTAAATATCCGAAGCTGCGACGGGAGATTGAAGAGGTTAATGGCAGACTGTCGCAAATTGATGGGGAAATCGCATCACTGAATGAAAAAATTGATAATAGTGAGTCCTTCAATTCCCTAGCCCCATAAATTAATAGAATTATTTTTAGTTAGTGGTGGGTGGTAGTGATTTAATAGTTTACTTAAGAATCAGCTGCTAAAAGCTGTCGGTAGCGGCGATTGTTTACCTTAGTATGTCCATCCAGACTAATTGAGGGCATCGGCTGTTGATAAAGTTCGATTAATACTGTTTGCGTATTTTTCCATTACGTGGACAGCCACTTAAAGGTCCAGGAATAATATTTGACCCTCGTCTCGTGGGTTTGGTCTGGAAACTCACTTGCATCTCCTGCAAAACAGCGGCTAATGAGCTTTTGAATGGTTCCTTTACCCTCCTTTAATTGCTGAAATTGTCCCTGCATTTGCCATTAAATTCTAATGGCAATTATGTGAAGTAGTGAAAATTTATGGGATATCAGCGTCAATTTTTTATCTCTCTGGGGCCCATTGTAGATGTTTACGTTAATACATGATGCCTGACAGATCAAATTCTCAGTGGGATTCTTTTTTTTTCATTTTTAGTTAAAGACGATACAGCAAAGATCACTAAATACACAAAGAAACTGACAAAGTTGATGGAGAAACGAGAAGCCGTTTCGGACAAGTATCGGCAGCTTACCAATCGGTGCGTTCTTTTTATTGCTTCGCCGTTATCAGTGCGTGTATACCTACTTCGATTTGACGTCATCAAGAATGCTAAATTAAATTACCCGGGAAAAAAGCTCAACTAAATCAGATATTCAACCTGAATCGTATGGCCCAGAAACCTATTTAAGATGCACTAATTCTGCATTGGAGAGAAATTAACAATTGTAATCAGTCATTGGACGATTGCAATGTAGGGGACACCGTAATTACTTGTCTACTTTAAACCGCGGAGTTAGTAGATTTCATTCATCAACCCGAAGTCCTGTCGGTGCGGAAGAGACTGGATATGTTAATTTATTTGGCGCAAGGGTCGAATTAGTGGCGTTTTGAAAGTGGGCATTTGTCCTCTAGAGGACTGCCACTGTCGCAATGAGTGACGATGACAAAGGTCATTTGATTTCTGCTAGTCATTCTCTATGCCATCACTCAACTAATTTCCCTATAAAGCTTTATCATTCATCATTTCAATTGCGCACCTGAATTTCCTAATTTGAGGAAAGCTTTTTCTGCACCGACTTCGCGTTCCAATCAACAGATGCCGTAGTTCGAATGTTTACAGTTCTGGACAAATTTTGCAGATGTACTCAAAATTTTACTGGCTGCCATAATCGACCTTATGCTGTTTAAACGATCAGTCAATGGCCGTTTGTTAGTCGGCTAATCGGTTTTGCGCTGTTGATGATTGCATATTCTTTCGAATCTGCAGATTGTATGAGTTTAAAGTGCGTCGCTGCACAGTGAGTAGTTGAAGCGACCACCTAGTATGGTTAATGGTGATTAATGCTGGCAAATTTACCTCCTTCCTTAAACGTGGCTCGGATATAATTAGTGTTGCTATTGTATGAAATTTCAAATCACTCTACAAAGTGTTTTCTTCTATCTTCAAGTCTCCAAGAACAGGTCTTGGAGGAATGCCAAGCAGACCTGGAATTCGAACTTCGCAACATTTTGGCCAAGCAAGGTGAGTTAAAATTTCTTCCCATTAGCCGTCGCTTCTGGAACTTAATTTTATAATTTTTCTCTTGCGTCGCTTAATTTCCAGTTGTTCTAGGCTCAATATTGCACATTCTGGTGACTACTTGAAGAATCTTTTTTTTGCAATTTGCTATTTTTCTTACACATCGCATATGCTGACTAGAATCATCTGCTAATGATACTCTTAATGGTGTATTTCTTATTATTGGTAGTTAGACATGCACTTTTTTTAGTTGTCATTGTGTCATATGTTTAATGGCTGGTGAATCAGTTAAGGGCATTACTGTTTGCTGACTGTTGATGCTCCTGAATATGACTGACTAAGCTTTTGCTTAATCGGTCTTTGTGACGGTGGAGCTCATTTTAACTGAATTTTTATTATCTAATGAAGAATTACAGAACAAAGGGTTGGCGATTTTTCGAGAAGCCATTATTCCTGAAGGCTTTCAGTGGACCCTCCCATGCTTAATCATCTGGCTAATCACTCAATTCGCTATAGAGGTCTCGGAACTGCGGAGCGTCAGTTCACAGAACGCGATTGAATCACTAGGAGAATACTGTAGTGTTTCTCTGATTTTACTTACCTAATCAGCCCATGTACGTGTTCACCTGATTGCCAAATTATTTGGGGTGACATAAAATAAATGGTTCCAAGAAAACGGACCACGTAAATCAGACTGGAAATCTGATTCATGTTAACAGGAGTCAGCTGAGTAATTCTATTCTAAACAGCTTTTTAAGCTGTTAATTTTCTTGGACTGCTAGAACCGTAATTACATAATTTGCTCTTAAATCCATTAAATAAAAGTATGACAAGCGTTTCTGCCTAGGATTTTTCTGTACGAAGATCGAATATGATGGCCATGATGGCTCCGTCTTATTAGACATGGGTAGCCTGTTTTCTCCATCTGATTCGATATTCCAATAGGGTCCAAGCTGCTGTTCTGGCATTGTGCATAAGCAGAATTCTCAATGTTTTGCTCATTAACTTCATGGCCTTGAATCTAAGCTTGTTAAAACAATGGGCTTTCATGAAATAACTAGGGAAGGATTCCATGGTAAAAGTATGAGACTTGTAGCCGCAGCCTAAAACGGTCGCTATGTTCTCTAGGTTAACATCTTGCATCCGGTTAAATTTACTACCAGTATGATGTATGCCAATCGGTGTGGATCCAATAATTTTCTTATTTAAATCTAAGTCTGCACTGAAGGCGAGTGGCTTTCAATTCTTAGGTGGAGTTGAGAGAAGATACCTTGGGCTCCCTGTGATCGAGGGATTGATTGATTGTCCTGTGTTTCTTTTGAGACCAGCTGCGTAAATTAATCTCCAGATCGCTAGCGGTGATTGTTTACCTTAGTGAGTCCATCCAAGCTAGTTGAGTGTCTGAATTGGGGTTTCTCAATTGCAGTGGCAACAGAGTACCTGTTATCTTCATAAAATGAGTGTTGGAAGATTATTGCCTTTGGTTTTATATGGTCACTTCATTATAGGAGCGAGAAGTTAAGATTGTATCGTCTAGAATAAAAGAATTGTCATTGAATTTTCCACGTTGGAAGTGCAGAGCATCCATAGTTACTCTACGTTCATTGTCAGGGCCATTTGTTGTTGCAAATAAATGAAATACTTTTAACTTTGTGACCATTTTCATTCTTACCCTACCACTGCCAAAATGTTCTATTTTCGAACTGGAAAAATTTTCAAATCGTACTGACCTTACCGCAAAAGTACATCCATTCTAGAAGTTACAACGGTTTCTAATTCGCCTAGCATCCTCCGGTATTTACAATACCTTCGTGCAGAAAGCATTGTATTGTTGGTTCATTGGAACTTTTAATGGCTAATCCGACGTTTTTCCTCGAATTCCAGCGCAAAAATCGAACTCTGCTTCTCACAGTCCCCTCTGGTAGTTCGAGATTCTCAATGAAGATGGAAATTTTTCACTCCTGTCATGCATTTGGTAGTATTCAGGTGCGCGTTATGCTTAATGTTGTCGAAAAATGGTGTACCATTGGGCACAACCACAAGATTCACATTCAGTGACGAGTGACTAAAGCAGTTAACTATCGCAGAAGCAGCTGGTGATCGGAATGTGAACCCTCTACTCACCAATCGTTTCTCTATATTCTTTCACTTGGAAGTGTTTGTGGTTGAATTTGTCGAAATTTAGTTTTTCATCTGCTGTTTAGATGCGCATTGCTAGTTTGTTTTTCCTCTCACTTTGCTGCGTGATTGACCTTGATTGTGGAGTGTAGATAGCTTGACAAGCAGTTTTTGAACATTTTTCTGGCTCTAACTGTCAAAAGCGGAAAATGAGCTAACCAATCGATTTGCTTTTAAAGCTTGCGAACCTCAGCCCATACCAGATGTTATTTGTTACCACCCTATGTTGCACTTTAGTTTCATTTTAAAGCTCTTTATCTACCGGTCTATGCCTATTCTAGAGGGAATGCTCGTACAATTTCGTTAGAGGATCGCTAGAGTGGAGTGAAATGTTGGTGACTGCTAGGCCCCTCTTTTTATGCTCAACAAGCATTCACTGATATGTGAAAATATATTCTTTCCTCGTGGGCGCTATTTAAAGTGCAAAAGTTTTCATTTATACTTAAGATCACTGGGAGGCTTAAATTTCGCTTGTTTCTTAGGTATAAATACTTATGTGCTGGATAATATTTCACTTCAAATGATTCTTATCGTATTCCATACTATGGACGTCAAATGAATTTACTACATCAAACTTCTAGGGGTTCGATGCCAATAATGTAATTCCTTCAATTCCCTAAGCTCTACAAAGGTGGTCAGCCATAAAATATATGATCCTCCACCCCCTCCGATTAGACGGCATAATCTGAGTGGAAAAAATTCTGGAGTTAGGTGTGCTTCCACGACAACGTGCAACTTCTGCCCAGATTGTTTATAAGTAGACCTCGGTGGGAAACAGGATTCGGTTTAACTCAAAGTGCCTACAGCTGATCATTGTATATCACTGGGTGTGCTATGCAGTGAGGTGGCTTATCTCAACTTCATTAGCAATCAACATGGTGGCACCAGCTCCGGGATAGCTGTTGCACAACTCCGAGTGAAATAGTTCCGACAGTTCTGTGTTTTCAGGCGTGTCGTACATTGAGCCATTTTGAACATTCAGACCGATAGTAAATAATTGCTTGTATGTCAGTATTTGTCACTAAGCCCGTGTTGCGCCACCGTAGACAGGCCCAACTCTACTTATTCAACTCTCACCATCAAAAATAAGCGGAAACATTAGTAGATAAGGTAAATTTACTGGATAATGCCTTGGTACCTTCAAATAGAACTTTTATTTACTGAAAAAAGGTAGAGCTGGTGGATGGCCCATTTATTTATTCATCCCAGCCTTTATTTAAAGCGACTGTGCTTGTTTAAACTATTAGCAGGACAAATCTCATGATTTCGAATAATAGAAGGCCGATAAGGGAGATAAGATACGATTTTGAACTAAACATTTAGTTCGATGAAAAATAAAAATCCTGCTGAATAAACTGTAATTGATATTCCTTTGGCTGTAGAGATAGGTAACCATTTTCGACGTTCTTTTGAGCAGTCCCTTATATTAAATGTCACATTGGGACTCCAAATATGGCTGTAAAATGTCATAAAGGATAGGGCATCTCTTACATTAATGGACCCTCAAGATCGCAAATTTGTTCAAAGATCGTTTTTTTCAATTTTTTTTTTCAACAATAGGCTGACTGAATTAAAACTATACTAAAGAAGAGTAAACATTAAATTTTTTGCCTACGATACATCACCCGTAGTTTTGTCTCGTACTCTAGACAACCGTTATAATATTTATGGAACCATGAAATCTAAGGTTCTGGTGGCAGAAATGCTTCCAAACTGCGATCTCCTTGAACTCCCTTGACAAACTGGAGAATCCACGTGCAGGCTAAGTTGGGAGGAACGATTTCATCTATTCCAACGGCTTCTCTAAAGCTGATGGAAACATCACGCTTAGAGCTATAGGAACATTTAGGCAGCAAGTTAGAAGTAATATAGACTTGAGCGCCTGAGGGGAGTGGTAAAGAGGGGGCTCACTGACTCTCTCAGCCTTTTACATATAGTCTTCATATCCAGCTTGATTTGTTGTACTTGTGTCTGACTCATTGCAGCACTGCCTAGCAGCTAATTCATCTATATACTGATCTGCAATTACCTATCTACTGACTTCTCTTCCTCCATTACTGTTTCATTCTTCGCCACTATCGCTTTCTATGTTCAGTTACCCTTTCTCTGGCTTATTTTGGCTAGCTGTGTAAGACACCTCAGCTGAATATGTATTTACATTTAGGAAAGAAATCAGAAAAGTAGGAGCACATTCGGAAGTGAGTACGAAAGGTTGCTTTATCCAAACAACAAATACATTTTTCAGCTAAAATTAAAATAATTGTTATGGTTAGGAAGCCTGTCCTCTATCTTGATTGTTACAGGGCGAGAAACGATAATTTGTGCTCTGAATAGAACCGTTCAAATATGGTATTTATGCACAGGGGCTTGTAGGTCAGGACTGGTTGAAAGCGCTTGGACTACTCGACCTAACGAGTTTACATTTCGGTTGGTTTTGGCTGAAATCCTTTGAGTTCGGCTGTCATGAACGTAATTCGTGCGAGGTGATAATGTTTTCAGAGGTTTCAGATGGTTTACATTTTGCATGCCCTGTGCACACTCAGTCTTGTTCCAAAATTAATCGGTGTCAAATCTTGCAGTGAAATAAAGTAATAGACGAACCTCTTCGCATTCACAATGGAAGATCGTTTCATCATCCACAGAGCTCTGGTTCATTTAAAAAAGAACTTTTAAGTGGAGAAACGTGTGCTGACCCAAAATTACGGCGGCCAGAACGGGGGCATAAGATAAGGACGGATGAATGGACGACGATTGATTTATATCTTCGGCGCCCGACCTGCTTTTGGACTTGATAAGCATTGCTTGTGTTCATGAACTGGTTAGATTACTAATGGATTTAGCTTTGTTTATTTTTTTTATTCCTCCCCACCCTTTAGGGCAAGTCCCAAGGTCTCATTGGGGGTACAACAGAAATACAATAAGTTAGATATTTTAGCATAGAGCATTTATTTGAGTTTACCGATCCGCTGGTCTTGTCTCGGCTTGGTTGTGTTGCGCGATGGCATTCATTTCTTCTGCTGCATCTCGTGGAGTACCTGGAATAGAGTTTCTCGCAGCCGTGAGGGAGCAGATGTGTATTCCATCCTGCCTGAGGGACTTTTCGTTGCTTCCTATCTTTCACTCTGTCATTTTTTTCATTAGTATTTAGCTTTTCTGCTTTTCAAATTCAGTTTGATTGATTCCTCTTCTCTGTTTGTTTCTCCCTTTCTCTGACTTCGACCGAAGGGTGACAGTTCCTAATATGTCTTTCTAGCCACCCTTGAATCTTGTATCTTTTAAGGCAGTCTATAAGAGGGCACTTTAGTCTAGGGTCGAGCATCTCTTCAGTTCTATGTTCTTCTTCTCCTTGAACTTGTCTTACGTGCATTCGCATAATTCTTATTCTAGCGAAGGATTTTTGGCAGTTTGCGTTGGTACAGACAATATCACGTTGTCTTTCTCCTATCAATCTAGGTGTATAATTTTCGTCTCGAACTGTAGAGCTTTCCTTTGGATCAAGTACTCTCGCCATATTTTTTTCGCATCCTTAATTAATTGAAGCATCCAGTTCCTTGTATGTGAAGCTTTCTTTGTTTCGGCTTTTTCAAAGTCATTGTCAAGCATGGAGAGTATCAGGCTATTTTTGTCCATTTTTAAGCTCTTCCATAGGTTCAACCTCTTATTCTGTATAAGACTTGTCAGGTTATGCATTGGGAGTTCCTTTCGGAGTTCCTCAACAGTTTTGGCTCTTCGCGAACACAGTCCAAGTATCATACGTCGAGCCGTTTTCTGTATTGCTTTAAGTCGATTGTTATCTTTTACTCTCAAGACAATGGTTGATAATCCGTGAGTGATTGCAGGATCGACAAAAATTCCCACCAGATGCGTTTTTAGGGTGTTTTTGAGACTTCTTGAGCGCAGAAATGGTCGTATTGTATTAGGTGCCTTTTTGCTCTGGCTAAGTTTGCGATTATTGTTGCGTCTGGCTCACCGGTGTCTTGAATTATGGAACCAAGATATCCAAAGTGTGAGGCACATCGGAATGACATTCCAGCTGGATTTAGCTAAAAGTTTTCAAGCCATTCGCCTAAAATTTATCTAGTTACTTCTAAATCTTTCTCCAGAGTAAGCCTTTTTGTACACTAGTTTTAGATCCGAATTTCTTTTAACGTGATTTTAACTTATCTAAACCTGAATGCTTGGCATTTTTTCTAGAGCATCTTCGAACTGAGGAGGAACAGGCGAGGTCAGAAGAATTGCTGAAACTACTGGTGGAAATTGTTCAAGATCGGGATAAACTTGTGGAAGAAGGAAAGTCTCCAGAAAAGTATGCTACCAATAACGTTAAGCTCTTCAGAGATGTAATAATAATGATAAACCATAACCGGTTAGCAAATATGCTTAGGCGGCATCGTTTTTGGAGCTTAGAAGTCAGCATACAATGACTTTAGAAAACAGAGATAACTATTCCTTGAAATTGGTCTGAGTGGAAGCGTTCAATTCGTTGTCTTGTAGTCAGGGGACTGCCATCATCATCGGTGGTATTCGTGTCTTGAAAGTAATTTGATTGGCTCAACTCCTTCTTATAGTACTAGATCCAGAATTCAGGTGAACTCTTCTGCACCTGTGATTGATTAAGTGATCAGTCGACGAGAGCTCACTTTCTTAGCATGTGGCACTTCTCACTCTTCTCCAGCACTGCTGAGCTTCCGTGTCTTAAATGGCTGGTAGTTTTCATGAACTTCGGAATGGGACCCTCTTTCAAAACTCGGATACGAAAAGTCTTACATAAGGCTTTTTAAACTTTAATTTGGGGTTCTTATTACTGTGAATGCTGTGTTAAATGAAAATGAACTTGTTACCATTTGTTATGTTAGTGCTGGGATCAATAGTTTTTTCCTTCTGCTAGAGTCCTCCTTTATTTCCCAAGTAATCATTTGCCTAAGCTTAAAACTCTGTCCCGGTGTTCAATATGCTACCAGTGGACAGCCAAATGCTCCAAGCTGCATGCTCTTTCTCATCGTTTATCCTACAAAGGAGTTCTCAAATTTACAGAGTAACACCCACAACTTGTCTTTTTGGTTGATATTTACGGCCCAGGATCAATTTTGATGAATGTGAATTCAATTTGTAACCCAGAAACCAGAGACCATATATTTTAATATCGTTTCCCGTTCTTCGCAATTTTCGATGAACTTCCTTCACATCGAATTTTTTGAAAGGCGAACCCAAGAATTAAAACCAAGGAATGCTTTTATTTTTGGCGTTTCACGAATAGCTTTATCGAATTTGATTCTAGATCGCATTTTCTGAAAGAGGATCGGTGGCCAGCTGAACAGAGCTTTTCATGTTGATTGCCTGTTTGACGTCCGACATTTCTTCCGTAAAAACGTACCTTTTGGTTATATGTCTCATTTCTATTCTTCGTCAGCATTCGTGACCGTTCTTGGAAAGAAATTTTGACAGTTTCAATGCCTGCTCCTTTATTTAACGGAGCTAACTCTTCTAGTGTTTATTAAAGCACCCATGTTCAGGAGGCCAGCTGTGGCCTGCATTGTCATGTGATACGGTTCTTAAGAACACTGTATTATATTTCCACTGACAAATTTAATGTGCTGAATATTTGAAGTAGTCATGACTTTGAATTTGGTAGTTTTTTTCTATGTCTTTGATTATTTAATTGGATTGAACATGTAAACTTTCCTTAGTGTGCATTTAACTAATCTGTTTATGCGAACCACTATCCTGAAGCATTACCCTAGTGCACGTAACGCTTTAAATGCTCTTACAGTATTAGTATTATGATACTACCCAGCCTTTAGTGAGCAAATAAGCTCCACGAAAGGCTTGATTTTTTTCCACAACTGAACTATTGTGTACTTTCTGGCGAAATTGAGACTTGCTTTTACTATTCAAAAATTCAATCTAGTTGCCTCTCAAACATTCGATTACGTTTAATACCGGTGCTCTCATGTTATGCGAAAAGAACTATCCATTTCCATTAAAAAATTTGCCTGCTTTTGACTTTGATTCTCTCTCTGGCAGTGTACTTCCTATATTAGAGAGTCATGTGCAAATCACCACTTCTACCAAAGGGCTAACTATGGATTCACTTTTAAATTTACTGCAGTTTTCACCTAAAATTACCTGTCTGCACAATCGTACTTTTAAATTGTGCCATTTTCGGTCCAAATTTTGTAGCTCAGAGAGCTCAGATGTGCTCATAGCCCTTTTCTGGGCGTAATTTTTACTAGCGTTTTTGGCTACCAATCCGAATTTTAACTCCTCTCAGTCGAATCAGATTCTTAAAAACCCTGAACTTAAATGGTACTGATGGAGAAATACTGGATACGTCCATTCAGTATACATTTTCGTGCACTTGTAGGTGGAGTTTTATCAAATACCCGGCTCTGAAACCTAGATGATTCGGTATGCAAATATGGTTTCTAAACAAGTCACGGAATACGATAGGATCTTTCTGGTAGTGTCTTCTAAACCTTTGTTGGGAGCGACTTTTTACATCTTTTAAGTGTGAATAAAAGAATTTTTGAAAGCAGGCATTTCATCTGAAATGTGTCATTTTAGACGTCATTTCTTTATGAACATTATGAATAAACAAATTGGGGAAATACATAATAAAATTAAAAGTGGATGTCACGCGATCTTTTATAAAGTAGGTGTGATGACGTCGAAAAAGCAGGGGCAGTATCTTTGTGCAATATCTGCCGATTATGTCTTCATGTACAAGGACGTTGATGATAAAACTATGATGAGAGAGGTTAGGATAGCCACTCTGCTTGGGGGGGGGGGGGGGGGGGAAGGGAGGTATTGTGTTGCCATTGATAGTAGCGATGCTACCGGCACTATTTAGGGAAATCACCGTGGATTTTTGGCCAGTTTGATTACTAGAGGACGACTTGTAACATCTGCGGTATCACTTACACTCATGGAAGGCTTTGAATTTGTCGTTTGGAGCAGGAAAAATATAGAATATTCTACCTTTGACTTTTCAAAAAAGTGATAAACGTGATATTCGTATTTTACATGCAGTTGTTGAGAAGGTAGGATTGTAGTACTCATCACAGAAATCAGTGCTCGCAATTACCATGGGACGTTTTGAAGTCAAAATTCCTCTGGTTTCGATGAAAGCGAAGACGTACTCGTGGTTGAATCCACAGGTGTGGCACTTCGGTTCCTCCGGTGTCATCTCTAGCCGACTTTGGGGTTGGCTACAGTTTTGATCGACCATTGAAAGCAGCGGAATCACCACTGCTTTTCCAGCAACTTTGTTTCTTGGAAAAAAAACCGGTACCACCCTTGTTGATGACGAACGCGAAGCTGGAATAATTTTCTGGGACATTTATACAAATAAAAATACAGATGCGAAGGAACTGTTTCCATATCTCGAATACATATTTAGCTGATTCAGGAAAGTGACGACTTCAGAAGGAACTTGCGAATATGCGTTGGTTGAAGCTAGAACAAAACTTCCGGTAATTATTGATTACCTTTAATCTCTCTTAAAGGAGACGTGTACCAATGAATAATCAGTCCAATTAAACATTTCGAATGCCCCCCAAAATTAATTCTAGAACGTTGTGTGCTCACGCACCCCCAAAGCTAATATTATCAACTCGTCTTGGAATGATTTTTCTGTCAAAACTCTAAGACTTATAAGGATCTGCTATTTCCCTCCATCGTCTTATTATATCCAGTTAGTTGGTATTAGAACAAGTCGGTTGTGCAGATATTCGTCCTTTTGTCCTCCTCCTTGAATTAGAATATATCTTCTGAACATGGCCACACTTAAACCATTTGAATCCACACACCTGACTTGTCTGTATTAATTCTCCAGATCCCATTAGTCGCATAGAACAGGGAAGATCCACTGCTTCTGCTACATGCATTGCTAAACTCCTAGATGTTGACTGTCTTGAATTAGTGTAACTTGGTGGTATTTAAAGCTAGGTTCGTGATCAGAAACATCAATGCGATTTTCCGCATGGGATGGTGCTTTTCTGCTGCGAATATCCTGAAACTCGAGAGTTGATTAGTGTTTTGCGAGATCGCCACCATCCTATTGCTGGCTGTAGTTTTTGTGTGTTCATTATACTTTTATTTAGTTGTTTTGACCCTAACTTCTTAAGGTAAATAACCCGCATTTATTCTATTTAACTCGTTTATTTTCATTCAACCGAATGCGTATGAATTCCAATGAAAGAAGCTGATAATGTGCTTCTTAGTAAACTAATGAGTAAGTACTAAAAAGTAAGGAAAAGCATCATTCCAGTTGGTTAGTTAGTTGTTAGTGGCCAATTTGTTTGGCGTTATGCTCCAGTACATGCATCAACAGTGGACCTCCTTCGCGTTCTAAAAATCAGCGACTCATCTATACCCCTGTTTATTGGGCAAGGTTATTACAAAAATTTGCATTTCTTAGAAACTTGACATTGTAAAGCAGTGCCATTTTTCGATAGTTCTTACATTTCATCCAGAAAATCACGCGCTTTCCTTTGAGACATTCTTGCCGACCACCTCTTTCAAACCTACTGTTTATAAGTGCCGTTTTGCCAGCGTCTGGATGGACTTCTACATTTGACCTCCCTTTAATAGACTAAATACTAATGCAAATTTGATTTCTTATCGGTCGAGCGAAATAGCATTTTTGAAGAACTTCTATCTGGTGCCCTAGTACTCTTTGTTTTTAAGGGTCATTAACTCAAATGTTTGATCAATCTGTGAATGAACTTAACTTGAGTGTTTTGTTTTTCTTGATATCTTTTCTTGTCATGATATTAACCTGTACTTTTTTAGGTTCATCTTAATTGCAGCGAGTCTTCCGTTGATATTCTTATGTTTTTATAATCATTGACCATTTTTTATCGTTCTTCCAAAGCCTTCTTTATTACTGAAATTTTATTTATTTCTCTGTAGCAGTCAGCAAACTATCTACTCATCTCTACCAAAAACTGGTAAGTATTGATGGAGATCTGATCGAACATACTTGAAAAATCATAAATTCGATTTGTTAGCAGTGCTTACGACAATCTTCCATCTACCAGCTCTGCCGTCATTGTCTCGACAGTTAAAAATAGACTTTGGAATAAATTTATTTAGTAGAGGCTGAAGGAGAAGCTCAAGCGTGACTCTAGCGACCCTATCTATGACCTTTCTTAAAATGTTCTAAAGTATCATTTGCCAATAAGCTCAAAGTAGAAGACGACCCTAGTGATTCAACCCTTTACTTCCCAATATATTTTTACACTTTAAGCCGAATCATGAACTAATATTTAGCTCTACCTTTCTAGATTCAAAAGCTAAAACCAATACCCTTTGTTGGAATTTCACTTTTGATCACTTTTGTTAGTAAGTGAGCCGACTAACCTAACTTCTCGCACTTTGAGCCTCGTTGTTCTTCGAATCATCTCAAATAGATGAGTAAACATTAGATATTTGAACTTCTATAGACCTCAAACAGTGTGTTAAGAGCGTTTATACAGATGAGTGGGTAAGTCATCTTGTTACTTTTTTGTAGAGTCTGAAATCAATGGTCACCAACCGGAAGATGTAGTCCGAAGTGACTGAGATGAAAATACGGACTGGGTACTTATAAATCCTAACTCTTTCGTTTCTTCTTTTTCTTTTTTTCAATTTGAAAAAACCTGAATGCCAAGCGCTACATTTTTCCCTTTTTATTTTGTACAGCATTCCACTTCTCATCTCTTATTTGATCCCTTTTCGTATCTCTCATAACGCCCGTCTTGAGAACTTTTCTTGGAATAAAAGTATTATTGAATAAATTTTAGTAGGGTTATTTTATTAACTTGGAGTATCACAGCTCTTAGAAATGAAAATTTTAGGTTTATGCTTAACCGTAATCATAACTAGGTAACTGGAATCGCTAATCCATGAACAATTGAGCGCCCCATGTTTGCGTACAAGTATTAAAGTTAAAAAGCTTACTCTGGCTTAATTAGCGCTGCTAAAGGTGTCGGTAACAAAAAAAGGTCTCAACCAGTTCGCTGTCGGATTAGATGAAGTATAGGCAAAAGTGTATGAACGCACGGTAGCAGGGACATCGAAAACTAGGACGATTATGGTTCCTCGTTTCCTTAAAACCAGAAAGATCTTGTAGACGCCATCTCACTTATTGCCGGACCCAGGAATTTCCCTCTTACAACCGATTTTGCTCAACGGTCCCTAAACAACAATTTCATGTAAAGTAAGCTTAGAACGTATTGTAAGCTTTTAGACTTCACCGTTTTTCTTCTAGCTCGGTGATGAAGATCTCAGCTTTTGGCGCGAATACTGTAATAATTATCCTGATTGAGGAACACAAAACTGCTATTAATTTCTTCATCCAGAAGGATGAAAATAGTTCGAATGTCGATTTCAACCTAAATTATAGAAAAAAACGGGTTACCAGATTGTAACTTAAACTGTTGCAATTTGAAAATGGTCTCAGACTTTTCTGACAAACTACAAAAGAATTTCACGGAAGTCTTTACAAACTTGATTTTATCTCTGATCGCCACGTATGATAAATTTAGGGGAAGATTCGAGCGATTCCTTCTGGCATCAGGTAACGAATCAACTGATTTGTCGAATATCAATAAGTTTCTGCACACTGGTACTCCCATTGATGATACCATTAATATTCCAATGGCCTTTGGATACGGCTCACTAACTCGAGGACTCGAACAAAATGCAAATTGAGCTAATTATGCAGAACTTTAATTATTTATCGAAGGGGCAAGTTCGGGAAAAGATGATTCGTGCATCAACTTCAGTGCCTTTAACTTAATCGTCGAGTAAATCGATAAGTTGAATGATGACATGACCCAATCAGCTTGCGAAAATGTGATCAGTCGGTTGGAAACCCAGCTTTAGACTAATCGAAAAAGTGCTTCCAAATGTGTGATCTCCGGTAACAGAATCAGGTAAAGCTAAAATGTTGATCTTGCAGATTTTGAGGAAACCCCCAAAATCAGTAAGAATCTGATTCCGTATATTTTTTTATGTGAACTGAAATATTGTAAATTTATTATTCATTCTACTTCTTATACTCCTAAATGAAATGCAGATAAAGAAAGGCCCAATTAGAATGAACTAAGTAAATACAGAATCCACATTGGATTGCCGAGCCTTCTATCACTTTTTCTAAGTTGCACCGAAAACTCTCCAAAACTCGATCGTCTTTCGTGCTAGCAAAGTTGCAGCCAAATCAACCAATCAAGACGCAAATCGATGATGATTTCACTCGCCAACTAATCAGGTTAGTAAGAAAGTGAATCATTCAGCCATGAGTCTTCTCATCTGTCTGCTACTCGCTAACCATTTCGAGTTATTGAGCTGCTATCAACAGGTCATCCAATCCTATGACTGCTCCAGCTACTTTTCAAGGGCGCTTACTGACCGTGAACTGCTTGATGGCATCCGAAAGGTACCATAAAAAAATTTAAGATGTGACTTCTCTGATAACTCTGAGGATTAAGGTAGATTTAATAACCATAGTCTGAACACATTTAAGAATGAAAAGAATTCGAAAACTGTGGAATTAAACAAATGAGATTACAATTTATTTCGTAGTAGTTGCTATTTTTTCTTTCTTATCTACTAATAACTCAAAAGTTGATGGGACTGCGTTGTCACCTGGTTTGATTAAGCTTACATATTTACTTGCAGAACGCTAAAATGTTTTGCCCGGAAGGAATGCGGTATGAAATGGTTGGTTTTGAGTAAGTCAAAATTAATCAAACGCCTTTTATGTAAATAATTTGACCAGCATTACCGATTTGACTGTCTATTTAGGTGGAACGATACCCTGTGCCATGTGGAGTATCAGTTAGAGGCAAGTGAGGAAGTAATGAAAAAGAACCCTGTCTGTTTTGAGAATTACCAGTATATTATTAAGTACGCGTTAGATATGGCCTGGGGTACTCCCTGGGGTAGGTCTCGATGGCTACGTATTCTGATTTCGCCAATGAAGGCAAACCCATTTTTCACCTTTGCAGGCTGCCAGAGTTCTTACGCTAGAGTCCATCTGACTAAATATTACACTGTTTGGAGAGCTATTCCAGACGTGAAAACAATTTCTGACTTTGAAGTGGTAAGGGAATACTGCCACCATCCCCTTCTGCCTTCTAATGCAACTTTTGATGCTATATGGTGAGTTCCTGCACATTTCGCAGGAAACCACTGAAACTTGACTTTGATGCACTAAGCCGGCGTTTCCATGTAGCAATTCAATTGATGTACATTTTAGCATGGATAAGAAACGCAATTATTATTATTTTGTAGTGGCATGAACAAATTTGGTGGTTACGGATGGGTTGATACGAATGAAGGCAGTTGCTTCTTAAAGGGACTCAATGTGTCAACTGATGAAGCCATGGATTTGGTCAAAAGGGAACTTAAAGGCAAGAATTCTGCGTCAAGTTATCGCTTTCATAATTAATTCAAATTGAGGTTCCAGTAGAATACTTACAGTTTAGCGATATCAACTCTTGATTGAAGAAATACAAAACTTCAGATTTAAACTGGAAGGTGGAATGATAAAGGCGTTTTCCAACGTCTGGAGAGCAAGCGAGGACATAGCAGAGTGAGAGAAATGGGGTAGAGTAGAATGGATATGTTGAGGTACGGGCTACCAGATCATAAGGTTGGCGTGAGGTGCGGAATTGCCGGGAAAAAAAGTACAGAATCGTTTAGTGATGGCAAGTTTATACAGGGATGAGTTATTAGCGTCGGTTTCAAGCTCAGTAGACCGCAATAAGGACTTTTACTATCGAGAGACGGGCTCATTAACATCTGGGTCAAGAAGGAGGTAGCGAAGACTTGGTGCTTTCTAATAAGAACACTAAAGATAAATAACAAGGTAAAGAAAGAGGCACTTGGGGTAAAGGTGTAGAAGGATAGAAGTGCAAATTGGTTAAAGGAATTAGAGGGAAGTGAAATGGATGAAAACTGAACAATGTCAGATGAAGTAAATCCCCCTTCTTCATCTCTAAACCGAGGCTCTATTTACTTACTCCCCACTCATTTAGGCAAATCTCAAAGGCTTAAAGGGGGTACAACGAAATACAAATAGCTTTTACAACAGTTAACACAGAAAGTAATAAAAGCGTTGATTCACGTCTTCGATTCTCTGGTCGCTTCTCTAACCTACCTTCGTTGTACAGGTAGCAGTTACACTTCAGTTCCAATTCGTAGTGGCACCTCATGCGTCCTCGATACTGTTAAGGGCAGACAATCTTCATGTCTCTTCCACTATCAAAACTGTTGCTTTTCATTCTGATAAGACCTGAATTTACGTTGCAAATCTTTTCCTGGTTTGAGTAGGAGAAAATGTCTTGCTATGCATGAGCTTGAAATCGAACTATAACAGATCACTAAATACATTAGTTTTATAAATTAATTTTAATTTACTTAGCACTGAAAAGACAAAATGTTACCACAAAACTCTACATGATACAGTTATTGCTTGCCTTGCATCTACAGGACCAGCGAAATGTTTGTTACTGTACATAATGATTTGGCAACGCATCAAAGAGGAAGTGGACCTGGAAACAGGGACACTCGAATTTATTCAGAGAGTCATTACCATACTTAACAAGTGGTCCGTTAGCTGTCTACCTATGGAGCACGTCTACAGCCTTTACTTCGTTAGAGGTTTTTTCAGTCTTTCGGAGGTTATTATCGATGCGGTCATCATCAAATCTGATGGTGTGGCGATCAACGGCGAGAGGTGAGTCGCTCTACGATCAGTGCTTGGTAGAAATTTTGAGTTCATGGGCTAGTTAATTTTCCTAGGTATTGTGGTTGTGAAAATCAGCACTATATATTTTTGAAATACTCAAATTATTGAGAAAGTGTATTCAGTTCTATCGCTTGTGATATCTCTCTAGTTTTTTTTATCTTTGAATTCATACTTGTAAAATTCTCTTATTAAATCAGAGGGTCTGCGTTGTCTAACTTATTTTGTTCTAGAAAAAGGTCATACACGAGCTCAGATGGTCATCCTATGATTTTCCACCATATTTTCAGCAAGGATTCAAGGTTTAAAGAGTAGTTGAGCACATTTTGAACCATTTAGTTGGGAGTGTCCGCCTTGTAATCGGATGTGAGACATGCTACATCATAAGTCCAGCTTTTATTTACAGATTCACGTCGAAAATAATGCTGCGACGTGTGTGAGACAGAATAACACGTCTCTTAGCAATAGTAAGGGACTATCCCATTCAGTACTAATTAGCATGAGTATTAAGGTCAAATTGAAATGAAATGTGGCGTTATCTCCGTATGATTTCGAAGAGCTGAGGGTTGGTTTTTCTGCAGCAGCTCGCTACCGAACATTAGTTGTGTAGGCTCAACTGACCGTTAAAGAATGGTGTAAATACCTCACCCTGGTGATCATTAAGCAAATAATGTCTCAAAGCTTTTGTGGTAGGAATTAATCTGCGAAATTTTGGGACTTCATCGTCGATCTCTGATTTCCTGAGTTCGATCGTCCAGATCAAGACTGCCATAATTTTGCCCATTTTCTAATACCTCAGATAAGTAAGGTTAGAAGACAAAAAACATGTAGTCACATTTTTCATGAGAATAATTGCACCTATGTAAGAAGGAATATCCATTGGAAGTTGGGTGACTAAGAATGACCAGCACAAATATGTTATAAGGCAAGGCGTGTCAGAAAATAAGGTGATAAAGTCCATGTTGAACCCCTTGCGGTTGTTAAGGCCCACTGATTCGTAACCTGGTTGAATCAATTTATAACCGCAAGATGACGTTTCCTTTGATGATTCAGAGTTTACCAACTTTTACGCTCGCTCACCGGCATCTTTAAGGCCCTTGCGTGGACTGAAAATTCGAGAATCTTTGTGGAATGCCACTCCTTTGTATGCCACTTTAATTTGCCAAGAGGAAAAATCGGATATTTAAGAGCCAGTGTGAGTACTTATTTTCATTGCACATTCCGTTACCTAAATGCACCTGAAACATTATATCTTCAACTTTTCATGCAGTCCCAAGACCACACCGATTTCAAGGTGCTTAAAATACAAAAAGAATCACCTCTGGAGGTCACACTCTACAATGTGAGGCCCCATCACGCCTTTATACACATCAAGAAACTTCGGCCTATCTCAGCCCTAGTCTACATTGAAGGAACCGACAAAAATCAGAACGTGGGTTCTCAATTGATTTATGCATATACGCTCTTTAATGACAGACAGGTTAATGCGACTTTCCTAGCATTAGAACAATAACCGTGCCCAATTAAATAGGAAGGCTTAAGAGGAGACAGACTTCATTAATGCTTTAGTGAGTGCAGAAGCATACACATTTCTGTTGGCCATTTCAATTATACAGCCAAGCAGTTTTCTAGAATTACAATGAGAATATCAAATCCAAAGCCCCAGTTTGGACACAAGCCCTGGATTCAGTCGTAGTATTTTGCTAACTCTTACCGTTTGTGAGAAGACACGTAGTCAGTTAACGCAATCTCAGTTCATGTTATGTTTAAATATCCTTCTCAACTGGAAGCTAGAACCACAACATTGCCTTTCAGCAAAATATTGAAGAAGATTGTGTCCTACAATTCACCTTTAAGAATCTTAAATTGACTTCCACTGAGGATGTGGAGTGCCTTTCCATAAAAATGACGAAGACAGGCTTATTGGATTACAATGAGGTTGCGTGTAAAACGGAACGTCTCGGCAAAACCAAAGTCATCTGCACGTGCTCCACTGCAGGTTTCGTCTTTGTCACTCTGGTGACAGAGACCTCGAAGAACCTCAGAACAGCTATTGGCAGGGATTTTCAGCTCAACGTGCCTCTACTGCTTTTTCTGGCGTGCCATCGCATCGTCGCTATATTTGGCGCCATTTTCTTGCTTGTTGTTGCCCTGTGAGTTTGGTCTGAGGTAACAAGCATTTGTTTCTCGAGGAACCTGTTCGAGGGATCGCATGACAGTTTCAGAATATTAGATAGTGCACTACGTTGGATTAATTTCGCCTCTAGGTGCTAATGTCTTGCACCAATTAGACGTTTGAGCATAAAAAAGAGACTGGCAATAACACGCTCTAGGTAGACAATGACATTAGATCCGTCTAGTCCGCTTATTTAAAGAAAACGGTATAAAAAAAGGATGCCCATTGTCAAATAAAGTGAAGAGATAAGTCTCTACATGTGCCCATTCAGTTGGTGTCTATTATTACCGCCCCTATTCGACATTCCGCTTGATTTTACCAACCAACCGACCAACCCATGTCACAGTTTCCTTCTCACTTTAAAGATCTGACCAGGTACATATTGTCACTCGATGCTGGTTGCATGATGTGCATGTGTGTGAATCGTGAAGTTTATGGAAAGGGGGCAAATATTTTGGCAATTTAGCGAATACGATCAGGATACCTTCTCGGTTCCCCCTAATGAAAGCTGGAACATATCGTGGTTGCATTTCCGGCTATCATAAAAATAACATGGTAAGAGAGGCCGTGCAGCGTAGACAACTACAATCGTGTCTGAAAAACTGGAGAAACTGAAATCGAATTTCTTTTAAGACTGCATTGAGGTGTCGTAATGAATGCTTCAGTGTATGTGGGTGTGCATGCATGCGAGCATGCACGTACGTATGTATTTATGCATGCGCGTATGTATAAATGTATGTAGATATGCGTGATTGATTCAAAGAAAGCTATTTACCAGCCTCTTAGGTCAGGCCAATAACGAAAGGGCTGGATGATGTTGCCTTTGAAGGCAGTAGTTCATGCAATTAGCAGCACCACTAGTGGCATAGGTTTGGACCTGGTGAAGGAAGGTATTCAGAATAGGCTCGAGCATTTTTCCTCTTTCACAATTTAAGCAGGATTGTTATGAAGTTGGAATGGCGTTACCAGGTTTCATTGCATTGATTTATAATCCTGTTTTCTAATTAACAAATTTAATGCCTGCACTCTTACACTCAGGATGCGTTTTTTCTCCATGCTGTACGCAATCCATCAGGATAGGTGAGGTTTCTCTCTGAAAGATTGTGAAACATGAATGTTGCATTTCTTCTCGATTCTCACTTTACGTCTTGTAGAAATTATCCAACCTATCGGAATTTCGGCATACTGCTTCTCATAGTGAATCTCTGCTTGATGGATGCGTTCTCGGGTTGCCTTGACCGCTGTGTGGATGCAACTTACTGCGCAGTAAGACTCCTCTCATTTCTTCACTTATAGAAGGAGCTCAGTTAGGGTTTCGGGCTGTAGTGCAATTTTCGCTGAAGTTATGTCTCGTCTTCAACCTCTCTGCAGCATTGATAATACTATTTTTAGGTGACTACTCTAAAGCGAATTCCGATGCTAAGCCACATTGTGGAGTTTCTGACACACTCGAATTACATGCGAGCCAGACAGAGACAAAGACTGCGGACTCACTGGCATCGTCAAAAACGGTGCGTATCTGGTTACCAAAGCTAGTAACAAAGCACACAATGGACAGCATTGAGTTACGAACTCTGGTCCCACGTCGACCTCTGTGCGGGATTGCATAATCAGCTGCAAAAATGCGTTAGTTGGTGCTAGAATCAGACATCTGTTATCGCGTGCCACATTATAGTCACATTTGGCGTCTACGTGGGGTTTGATGCTGACTGGCGTTATTTGAAATCTGAATTTTAGTCTCACGGTTCTGCTTTACTGGCTTTGAACTACTTGCAAATGATCACCTCAGCGCTGTTTCTTCTCACACTGGCTCTCAACCACCGGTCAATTCATTTGAGCAGCGTTCTTGGCTACATGACCTTCTTCAGTGTCGGTAAGTCCATTTTACGTAGTTTGGTTGTTATTCCACTTTGGCACACATGGATGACTGCAAAAGCACAGTAACCTGATTTGATATGAAGGAGAGTTTGGTGACTGTGGCCTTGAAGATAGGCAATACAAAGTGATCTCTGTCATTTGACCATCTCCTGCTAGACTGGCACTAACCTATGTGAACTTCTATCCCAATCACTTGATGGGTTTCGAATCTGTCTCTTCTGAGGGGTCAAGTGCGACTGCTGTCGCTGCATCACTGGTGCACTATGCAGTCACAATAACTTCGTTATTCCTTCTTTCAGTCGCCTGCTTAATATCTGCGTTGATACTGCAACCGCATCATGACCTCTTCCTCAACTATGTGTAAGTCTGGGACCAGAAACTTTAATTCCTGTGCAAATGTTACGAAGTACATGGTGAGAGCATTAATGAAGTGTCTTTGAGCGCTCGGGAGATTTGCGCGACTAAAAGCTCGAGTTCCAGTGTCGTAGACCATGTAGTGCTTCTAGTGAGCGCGCAGTGCTGATTTCTAGCAATTTCAGAGTGAAATGCCTTCTAGCACCAACTGTTTATAGAAACTTGGACAGTAAGCAGGTGGGATGGAGCATATCTGCAACGGAGTCCGAGTAGACGTAGAGCATAAACCGGGAAAACTAAGCTCATATTGTACTCATTCGTCCACTATCAGAGTTCAAATTATATAATGCGATGATGTTTAAGAGCCTCTTTGGCACTTGACGTGAAGAAAAGTAGATTTAGCAATCCGAAATTAAATCACTCGTGCACTGACATGCAGCGGAGGCGCTCCCAAGTAGTTATTTTGAAAGTGCAGGTGGTGAACGTGGTTCTGTAGCGCAACAGTAGTTGGCCTTGTTGCTGTTGTTATTGTCGTGGATTGTTCATCATTGGTTGTTGCAGCTACTAAGAGCAAAGAATTGAAGGAGGTGAACTAGTGGAGGAGGGGGAATATAAATTTGGCGAGTGCTCGGAATAGTATTTGGCCTAGTAGTGTCCACCTTACGGCAGACAAGGGTAGATAAGCTAACCAAAGAACTGGCTCAATGGAAGGTTTAGGTAGCTGTTGGGTTATGTGAACCCTATAAGAATTAGAAGAAGCAACTGAAACTATTTAGCAATAGCACTGCAAGAGAAAGGAAGTGGTTGCAGTGGTAGATGACTAACCCATCATTCTCTTGGAACGAGCTGTAGTACGAATTTTTGTGTTTCAGATGTCTGCCTGCAGATCCGGTGAAAGTACTCCTCGTCCCAAAAGTGGCGATAGTCGCACTCGACCTCCTCGTTTGCGGCTTCTACCTACGCATGGAAAATTACCATTATGTTGATGAATTTCTCGCCGGTATCATCTACTGCATTGGTGAAACTGTCGACGTTATTCTCGGTCTTCTATTCCTGGTTAGCAGCAGGAGTGGCGGTCGCTTACAACATCTGCTATTCGCCTTTGCTTTCGTCTATAATCGTGCCATTGTTGTGCGTTGACTAACGAATCTGCTTAGGTCACAGTGACTCGAGTTTGATTGATGCAAATATGTACACTTCCTTGCAGACTCTTTTGGCCACCGTATACATTGTGTTTCTCAAGATGTCCATGGTGAAGTTCTACTATCGTCTCTACCAAGTGGTGATTCGCAGGCGGTCTTTAAGGCGAGTACTTGAAAGGGAGCAGCAGATGAGCCTGTTCCGTTCGATTAAGACGTTCACGGAGCTGAGCTCAGGGAAGGTAAGAAAGCCTGTCAGTAGCCATAGAAGTTAGAAGTTCGTTTCAAGTGAAATGCGAATAATTTGCCATTCGAACAATAAGTGCATTTGTGAGCACTACACCGCGTCCTTCCAGACCTATTCTTTCAGGGAGATTTTGTTCTCTTTGAAGGATTAATTCTCATGCTGGCAGCTGCTCTTGGTCTCTTCTCAACACCTGCACATATGTATCTGCGTTATCCTGGCAGAGGCTCACTTTTTTGACCTTCTCTATGCAAAGTAGTGACATAATAATTATGGGTGACCATTTGGATTGGTGTGCTATCGCTCAGAATCGTTGTGTGCGTGTACAATAGCTGTCAAAAGCGAGGTTCAAGAAAATATATTGCCCTTGTGCCTCATTCTACGTGGTTGGATAACAAAACTATTTGATTTCTAATGCAATTCCACTCTTTATTTACTGTAATTTTACCCTGATTGACATAATTACTTTTTAATAAATTCGCACTTGAGGAAAGTTGCTGTGACTATTTAATAAAAATTTTCTTATTCTTATTATCGAACTTTTTTGATTTTTTTTCCGCCTTTTGATTTTCTTTTTCAGATTAACTAAATTGAAAATTCTTCGACAATTATGTGCGATTTAAACTCTTCAAATTCGTTGAAAAATTACTTTTCCAAACGAAAATTCCTTGTTATTTACTTTTGCTTCTGCGTTACAATGAACGAGTTTTGATTTTGCAGTTTGAACCATTCTCATTTTAGACATTTGTTAACTTGCTCGTTTTGCATTGCCGGATGGAAAAAAAAACGTTTAATTGTTTGCATGCGTTCTCAACGAAATGTTCAGCTTCGAAAACTGCTCCGAATTTGTCTCACAATTACTATTTGTTAATGGGCCTTGACTGAGGTTAAAATGTCAAACCATTTCACATAAACTTTACCCCCTGCCTTCTCGTATTTATATCCTCAAATTAATCCAAAGATGCTATTCTCAAATATTATTTGTTGTTTTTCGCCGAGCTAGATTGTACATATTAAGAAGCACTCCAAAAAGACGGCAGCAGTCTTAAATCCTATTCACAAACTCCTGCTATTCGTTTCGGCAACTAAACTTCGTCTCTACTTGAACAGTTAAAATGTCAATGAACTCGTGATTAATAGGCAGCAATGGTTTAATATGCTCTAGTTATGGCACTAAATGCAATATTAATAAATACAGTATCATAAGATTTCAAGTGATATTGCAAATTGTAATGAAATATACTCAGACACCTTTCAGAAGGTTGCTTGCTTTTCGTCTTTTACCATACTATGTTATTGAACTGCGAAAGACTTTTTCGGCTATTATTCGCAATTTGCTCGACCAAGGCCTTGTATACTTAGCCTACCATCGCCCGAATCGGCTTTTTTGTGGCACTTTTAATAACTCGCCATTTAACAGGACTCGACTTGGGCTTGGTTTAGTCCAATCTTTCTCAACTACAATGAATTATGCACGAGTAGCCATGCATAAGTTTAAGAAAGATAGATAATTTATTTATAAATCAGTAAAGATTCTTTTGCTTTTACTTTGACAGTTTAGCGGAATTTTCAACTTCTGTTTAAAAGGTCGAGCGCTGTCAGCACTTCTTGAATAGGCTGCTCACATTTGTTTTTTTTTTTTTTATGCCAGAAGTGTATAGTGTTTTATGCCGTTGCTCTTTATACATTGCTGATAGAAATATATAAATGTGGATAATCACATATTTTTTAATGATGACTGAAATCGAAAACAATATATTGTGATTGCTAATTTGGTTCAAGAGTATTCTTCACCTTGACTTATTCCTGCCTTTAGCTACGTGTAATGGAGCAAGTACGGGACTCCATGCAGGTTGAATCTCTTGCTGATTCTAAACCAGCTCCTGATATCGCCGCAACCCCTCGAGCATCTCCTGATGAGAAAGATGATGACGAGGACGATGAAGAGGAGGAGGAAGACAGAATTGTAGAAAAATCCTATAACAACCGCTTTCATAAACGAAATAAACGATTGCCTACGCAAATTAGTGGTGTGGACAATACATTCATTGCTATTGAACCCAAGTCGGGCAAGGAGGTTTTGTGGAATGAACGATTGCTCCCGGAGAAGAAGACCGAGCGGGATAATCGTTTTCTGACAGTTGCCAAAAAACTCAAAAAACAAGCGCATCCATTTCTTATTCGCTTTCTCGATGCATGGATAACCAAGAACGACACTGGTCCGCGAAAACTTGTCTTTGTTAATGAACGACTTGATGACGGAACCCTCAAGCAATTTCTTTGTAACTCCACCTCGAGATCAAAATTGGTATTTTTTCCCTGAGTTTATTTCCTTTAGTTATGGCGGCGACATGTTGGCCAATTGCTTTCCGTGCTCATATACCTCCATCGTCTTGGCATCACTCATGGTAATCTAAAGAAGGAGGATATATATTATCAAAGCTCTGGAATTCTCAAAGTTGGACCGTGTATGTCAATATTTTTGATGACAGTTCCTCATTTATAGTCATGCTTGATGCATTTTTTGGTCAAAAAACGCCTCCGTCTGATATCCTAGCCTTCGGTGTTTTGGCCCTTGAAGTGAGTCTATCGGGTTTCCTTTAATTTTGTATTTACGCTGGGAGCTAGTTAATTGGATTGCTAAAGGAACCTTTTAATGTTGCTCAATCACATATTAAGATCATTCAGTGCCCCATTGGTGTATTATCCATTTATGCGTCTGATACATCGGATTCCTTTGGCTCGCTTCGAGTGATTGAGTCTCCATCCACGCTGTTTGACGATAAACTTTAAATGGTCAGTCTAGGTACCCTCCTTTTCTTCAAGAAATATGTTGCCGGTTGTTGATAAAAAGACAAGATAGTGCATAGCTAAACAAGCTAAAATTCCTTTCTTTCCTGCATAGATCGCTGTATGGACTCCAGCTATAGATAGTCAGGCGAGTACCGAAGAGGAAAGAGTGAAGCTGATGCTGACACAACTGACGGACCCTCAGCAGCGCAGTTTTGTTGAAGCCTGTCTCGATCCAAACCCATTCAATCGACCCAAAATCAAGACTCTTCTCAATCATCCGGCTGTCACTGAGGTGCCCTCCCTCAAACTCCTCTCTGCCAAAGCTCTTGTCTCTTCTTGTAGGTCTATTTTTTTATTTCACTGTCAATCTTCTCAATGCAAAATATGTTGTCTTTTATCTGTTAGTCGATAATAGAAACACAAAAACTAAAGGCGGTTTCGCATTTTGTCTGGTCCAGAAGGAGGTTTATTTTCATTGTGTACTGTGTCTGAAACTGGAGCACTTTTCAAAGTAAACTTTAATACGGGAGCGTTAAGATCTTTGCTTTTCCATTCGTAATTTGAAATGAGCATAACTTAAGGCAAATCCCGACTCTAGTATTTTAGGGCACTTGTTACTTTGTTGGGCGGAAAGATTTGGTTGGTGTGTAGGATTTTCGTAAGCACTTAATTATGGTTAACTACTGGCCGGGTGTGTGTTTAATTTGAATGTAACACAGTTCGAGTGATTTATAGCGATCATTAGGCTATTTAAGCTGACCTTATTTAGCCTGCCTGACATTGATTTAGATGCAATGCTGTTTTTGCTGTTGGTATGACTTTATTTGATCTTGTGTTCAGGGTAGTCGTTTTTTTCTAAATTCGGGCAGATCCGACCGGATTATATTGATTCATTCAACTCCACTTTTACTAGAACTTAATAATCTTGACCTGAAGGGTGTTTGAGAGGGTAATCCGTTTCTATCTGCACTTTTTTTACAAATTATTTACTTCATGTAAACCTTCTGCCATTATCTTGAATCAGAGTCGGTCCCCATTGCTCTTTGTTGTATTTTTTGTTGTTCATTTTCACCAAGTCAGGAAAAATGTGTACATAGTTGGACTATCGGCGAGTCATATCCCTCTAGTTCTTTTACAGAATTCCTAAGAGTTCCTTCCCAGCATTCTGATGTGAGCCTAAGAAAAATTCAACTAAGTATTTGACTGCATTTTGGTGGGTCCTCGAATCTATTTCATTATTTAAAGCCGGTCTGCGAAAGGCTAATTACATGGAGCCTTCAGTTGGAGGCAATATGGTACTTTCTCTCTCCTGGATAAAATTTGAAATGCACTTTCTTTCAATACGTGTTTGAACTTGCATTGACGACGTTTTTTACACTTATTCTTGCTGTTGACGAAAGTATACATAGAAGTGCCATTATTGTGCATTCACAATTTCCTGTTGGCACTTAGCTCAGTACAGTCTGGTCTGCTCCCAGGTGACATTTACGACCAATCTACCGATTTGGAGTGGTGATCTTCAATAAAAATAATTTCAATTTTTTTAGGCAGTTCGAATCGATGTCACTAAGTTCGTCCATTTATCTAACGCGATTCGATTTCCGATGACGTTCATCGGCTATTTTCCTACTTCGGCTGCCTTGATCAACAATTTCAACTTAGATGTGGGCCTGCTCCGATCTACTTTTCTCACGAAATTTATTGAATTCTAACATTCATGATATTGGAATGCTATTCGTGGTAACGATAAGGATTTCTAATTTTTGCATCGGTGCCTCGATCTATTTCCTTTTTAACAATGGCAAAAGGAATTTGCAGAATGATCCAGGGATCATCATGAATTGGGAAAAAAGCTTTTCAAATTCAAAATTCATGATTTGATCTAGTATGGCTTTACTATAAAGTCGGGACGCAGTTGACCGGAAGTCGAAACCCCTCGGCACACATACAGTAACTGGAACAACCGTCCACACTAACTAAATGTCAGCCTATAATGGGGTGATTCTCAAGAAAAATCCTAAAACGCTGCTTTTCTCCGCTTGTTTTATGGTATTGAATAGGCATTTCAAAAGCGGTGAGATTGTAATAACAGTAAATTAACATATTTTAATCACTCTTGCTTTTGCTTTGCAGTGCAAATGCAACCAGATGAGCCGACAGCAAGTGGAGCAGTTCTAGGCACCTCAACAGATGGTATCGCCGCTGTGGTAGGCACAACAGCGAAGGCAGAAACACCAACTGATTTCGCTGAACTGTTAGAGGAATACATTAGCCACTTGGAGGAAGATACTATCATCATGGACGTCAACTTCCCCAGCGATCAAATCACCAAAGCTCGTGCTTGGAAAGACTTTCGTCCCAGTTTCACTTTCGCGGCAAAATATCTCGAAGACGTCAAGTGAGTGCCTATTCTTTTCTTATAGTCTAATTTTAAATTGCGTTTATTTGATTTTTAAGTGTATCCTAAGCTGTTTTGATTTCTTGATAGTTTATTTTCTATTTCACCACATGCTCAACTGATTATTTGGTTTAGCTAGTGTTCATGGTTTCTTTCGGACTCATTCCATTTACTGGGGATCTTTAACCTCCATTTTCACGTAATTTTATATTAACTATAAGTTATTTTTGTAGTATATAATTCTTCTGCGCAAACAAATTAAGGAAATGCCCTGGTACTTCTTTGATATTGGCACAAAACCGAAGCCTGTATTAAATAGAAAGAAGGTACCTTAATGCCACTTTGTTTGGCATTTTCTGTTTTGCCACCTTTTCTCTAATTGATGTTTAATCAATTTGGCTGCGCATTTCTATCAGTGAACACTCGTCCAAGGTTCTTGAAACCTTGTAGACTGAGGAGCCGCAGTGTGTGCTACCGCCACGTCACCAACATGGAAGCGCTGACTAATTCCTGTAGCCGTTCAACGAACACCCTAAGGAAAGAATCCTAATTGTATGGCAGGCCTTGCGCTATTCTTGAGTGAAAAAGTAAGGGAGCTCTATTGAGGATGTTCTTCGGTGCTCTTTTTCAATGTTGTAACCATCAAGCCAATTCAGTCAGATCACTTATTTGTCGAAATGAAATAAGTATAATGGCATGACTTTTCGAATCCATGTAAAGAACTCAAGAGAGTTCATGTGCAATCATACTAACAATCGATAATTTACTGAGATAAGGTTGTAACAGCCTGATTCATCGCCAATACAAATCATGAGGACTTATATGGAGAATTAGACTAATAATTGGAGAATGACATAACATGAAAAAGTCCATTCCACTTTGTAATTGTAGACGTTTTTCTTCGTGTTTAATGAGTCTTGAAACTGCTGGGCCTAATCTTATCTCGTGTTCCTTGATGCTCTTCTTACTGAAGTCCAACGGTATTAATGATTCAGATTACCCGGATTATAAGCTTATATGGACTTAGATATGCATAAATCATTGCTCCTCGCAATGGTCGTCTGAACCACTACTAGGAATATTCGACCATTCCAGCCTTTATTTAAAATATTGTGCAAACTTAAGCAGGAAGATGGCACTTTTCAATTTTATTTTTTCGAGGCTAGCGATATCAAATTTATTTGCCAGTCGCAGTTGGTAACCGTTGAGGGTAGCTTGATCGGATATTTCAGTATCCACCTTCCGAAGTTAGAGTATTCGTCCCAACCGGGGCTAAAGCTGTAAGTGCATGCTTCATCCATGCTTCGCTTTTTTAACTACTTATGGCTCCAACTAGTGTCACGTAGGCCTGCTCTCCTTTCATTCCGCCCGCCTTTGGAATTGCATGATTTAACCATCCACGGAGTGAATGTGTCTATGCACCCACTAATTCATCCCTCCACGTGAATTCACTGCGTTTTATTCCGATTTTTATCTCTCATCCGATCCACCACATTTTGCTGCCACTGCCTGATAAGGATTCGTAAGGTTGGTCAAATTTTTAGCTAGTCTAATTCACCATCTTCAACTGATATCGAAAACTCGACCGGTGGTTTTCGATGTTAAAGAATTGCCTCGATTCGGCCCTTCTTAGTGGGGGTCATCTGGGACAGAGCTGATCGAAATAAAGCCTATACCTTTCTTTTCTCCCGATGCATAAAATTTTTAAATGCCTTTGTTAGGTCTCTATTTGAATCCTTACACTCTGTCTCTCTCATTGATTCATGCGTTATTTAACTGTCTCCATCAAGGGAAAAGAGGCAGCATTTGATATAACCTTAAAATTCACTCATTTTAGCCTCTTATTATTGAGCGTTAAGCTTAATGACACAATTGAATGACATCTTTCATGACTTCCATAATTAAATGCTTACCTCAACGTTAAAAATCCCTGTAAATTCGTTTTTTCATGAATACATCTTGGAATCTAACTGTGCTAGAATTTCAAAAATTACGATTTTCATCATAAAAATTGGTTTACGCTCCGCTTTTAGATGTCCAACAATCAAGAAATCCGGCTTTGAAAGCTCCATGTAGCTCACTAGCACTTAACTATAAATATCGAAACTGCGAGCCATTCAAGGATGGTTCGCTTGCATGTTTTCTTCAATTGCATTTGGCTAATTAGTTAATAGCCCATTTATTCAATCATTCTAACCATTAGGAATTGATTTACATTGATGCCAATAGAGTGGGAGGTATATAACTTTCAACAGGTTAGGCTTCGGAGAAAAGGCTTTTAACATTTAGGGATTTCGACTTTTGAATTTTTTAAAAAACTTCATTCTTCATTAGTTCAGGCTTGGGAGCATGTGGCACTTCTCACATCATAAGCTGACATTTGTTAAGGCTTGACGGCGACTGACTGAAAGCCATACGACGATGTGCCGCGCCATAGTTGACACCGAGGAGAGCTCGGAATAACATCGTGCTGTCAGGGCTTACTATCTGGGCCTCCATCACTTTGGGTAGACAGCCTATTATTGACAAATTCATTCCTTGCATAGTATAGCAGAGCTTAACTGAGACATCCAAAATATTTTCTCATTGAAGGACTTACGGCAGCCCTTTTCAACGTCTGATTTGAAGCCAGGTTACCATTCTACTGATTTGAGCAGAGAACAGCACTCTTTAAGCGTATTTTTTGTGTTTTTTTTTTTCTTGATATATCAAGAGGCTATTTCTTATGATCAATTTGTTGCTGTTAAGAACCTCGACAGCTAATATCCCTCTCGCGTTGACTTTTCGTGTTCCTTTTAAGTGAAATGGGTTTTCGTAATGTTGTAGCGAATGTTAACTTTTGTCCTCTTGAAAACTAACAAGTGGAAACTGAAGTGAATTACTACGGCTGGGTGCTTGCGAGGAATCTCACAGTCTCTTAACATATTTCATACTTTTACACCCTTGGTAGTTGTATTTTCCGCGACTCCCACTGCTTATTCTCCTTCAATCTAGTAGACGTTGCTTTTTCAGACTGCGCAAATTTCGTGTAATTTTATTTTCCTTTAGTGGTTCCATGCCTTTAAAGAAGTGAAGACTCTCCTTTATGCCTTGTTTGGCCCCCCTCTCTCTAGATGTACTTAAAAGGCTGGAATTAAACAAAAGCATTCAACCTGGCACTCTATTAATCACATCCCTATCGTGGGGAGAAAGGAGGAGGCTTCCCTTTTGGCCTCCCCTTTGCAGATTATTTAATCAATGTGGATGGCTATTCCGTTTACTGAATGTTCATCAATTAGCTTCAAACTCGATTGGTTCATCTCATAGATCAAGCAGGTGCCAAGCATAGAGACAATGCTTCTTTATTCTTTGAAGTTGGACGTTCTATTTGGCTTCTAACATTCTCTTCGGATGAGCTTAAGGCTTCAGACTACCCTGGCACTCCCAATAGAGTTTTCTTTGGGTCTCATAAATTATTCATGCATTTATTTATGCATTATCATAGCATTTGAGTCTAACCGGGCATACCTGAATGGGCCGTTAACAAACAATGATGATGATGATGAAAAGAGAAGGAAGCTTCAGTCAACTTTGTTGTCTGGCGTCTTTGTGGACTTGTTCGGACTAATACAAGTTCAACTCATGCAAGAATGTCTTTGCTTGGGGGTCAAAGAAAGATTTTCTGCCGTGCACCTTCCTGGAAGAGCATCACTAATTAATACATTATATCAGGATGTTGTGCTTGCACTCAGTTTTTATCACCAACTGTTTTAGTTTGAAATAGCCTTTGATATTTTAGATCCGTTAGAATGTTCAGTAGGGATAAAGCTGTCTCAAAAAGGTCTGATGAAGATTGGTAATCCCATTTTGCAAAATTTAGTTTCACTCTAGCTCTGAGATCTTTTTGCTATCTCACGAATGTCTGTGTCTGGCTTGATGCATTTTCTCCCGCTAGGTCTTTTTCTTTCAGTGGATATCGGGTTTCAGGTCGTTTTGAAATTCTGACTATGTACTTGAAATGAGACTTGCTATTTAATAAATACACTATATTCGTCTCCTGAAAAATAGGGCACACCCTTGATAGTGCAGACGTTTTGGCCCGAAGAATCAACTGAACTGACTGTCTAGCAATTTTTTGCGAAAGTTTGGTCGAATCAATATTCTTGCCCAATTTTCTATTGTCAGAGCTAATCTTCCACCTTTCCTGCAAACCACATCAGGTTAGCGATGGGTCATTCCAACGTTTAGGCACTCTTGTGCACTGGACAGCTTCAAAGCATTACGGATATCTGTAGAGAGATGGTGACTTAATGATTGATGCATAAAAGTAGTGTAAAGCTCTCCCAATTGATCAAACCAATCCAAATGCACAGACATATTTACTTCGCATGTCTTTCAACTGGTTTATGATTTATGTGAATGTCAGATCTCTCCCAAACACACAAATATTTGCTAAGGGACTTTGCTTGGTAGAAATCGTTTCTACTTCATTGCTTCTAGGACGCTACCACTTTGAAATTTTTAGTTTAAATAAGGTCGTCTTTTACCGATTCACTTTTATCTTGCCTTCAATCTTTCCATTTGTCATTCAAAGCCTAAACCACTTTCCCATTAATCAGTCCTCGGCGGTTCAAAGTGCTGTAATATTAATTTTAAATGGCTGAACATGGTTAAACTATGCCTAAACTGGTTAGATTTTCTTCTGTTCGTTAAACTTTGATTTTGACATTCAGTCTGACCTCAGAGAATGCTTACTAACTTTAAGATATAAGGAGATCATAAACAGACTTGTTCCTAATTTCTTATGCTCATGAGTTGTATTATTGACCTAATTTAATTGATCCTTTGTTAAATCGGCTGTTCAAACCAAAGACAAATAGAGCGCTTTGGGAAGAAGGAGTTCTGAAAGGGATCAGCTATTGAAATACTAGATCTTTTTCAGAGTATTTCTTCCTTGATTCGCTCCAGTCAACGATTCTCTAACAATATATGACTTCTAATGATCACCCAGCCGTTCCGTTGAGGTGTTATCTTCAAACCACGTTCAGTTTCCAATCCTATTGCTGCTTTTTTGCAGATCATCGCCTAGCTCGAGTACATTAAATCTTCTCGAAGTTCAATTACTATTTAAGATAAACTCCCAGACGGAGATAAGTTAGCCCAGTCGTAACTTGCACGACCCGCATTAGTTTTGGAAACCGGAAGGTCTCATAAATTCAGGTCGATCCGTGTCCTTCTTGCCTATAGGTAATCATGTTTTCTATTGATACTCATGTCAGTTGTTCGTTTTGCAATTATCACCTGCAACACGTTACTACTTATGATCCTATCATTAATAGTAGTAGTGACTTTTCTTTACTAACTGATTTGTTATTAAAGCTAGGAAGGCCAAACAATGTCACGTGGAAATTCTAATAGAGCGAATCGAAGGAAGTGGGGAGAGATCGATTCCGATTCTACTAGTGAATTACAGTCTCTTCTTGACTGATTTCGAGCATAGGACTTTTTTAGCGGTTACTCGAGTCTTCCTTCCTTCGTTATTACCCTATTATTTGATTGTCCACTTCATAGTTTCCAACATCTCCACATCGCATTCGACTCCTTGCATTTTTTCCAAAAATTGATTGCACGGAAATCTAATTTAGAGTCAGTTCAAATTCTTTATATCTCCAAAATTCTTCACTCAAGGGCCGAATTTTCGCACAAGATTGAAGTCGGAATCTTATTAAAATATAAATACTGCTTTATGGACGAGAGCAGTTTATAGAGGCAATCTTAATTACATGATGGACTGACAAACCGTTGGTAGCTACCCCATTTCCTGAATCCTAAAAGTACCATAAAGAAGTGTCGTTCATAACTAATAATATTCATTTAACTCGCTCAAAAATCACTTGAATTGCTAGTAAAAAAGATGATGTTAACGATGCACATACCCACAACATGACTAAAAACTGTTTTCCTCATCGGAATGAACAACTAGACAAGTTTACTTCAGACATTGCCTATTCAACAATAAGCCGCTATGATTAGCCTTGCTAGAACCACTCTTAAGAGAATCGCGTACACAAAGGTTCAACTTACAGTACATAACATTGGACTTCGTTTCATTAAGAAATATTTTCCCTGGAAATCTCCTTGCAGATGTTACTTTGTAGAATATAAACAGGTCAGCTAATGATCCTACAAGCGGTCTTGTTTAAATTCCATAACTTGTAGAGCTAATACTTGTATTTCTAATGAAACTGCTCGTATGGACCATACGTTTCTAACCATAATCAAAGGTAGAATGGGCGTCATTTTTATGTGTTTTGTCGACAGTGACGTGAGCATTATAGATATTATTTGTATTTATTGCTTAAACAAATTAATGCCTCTTCTTGGCTCAATGTTGGTACGTTAACTGAGTATTATTTGACAGGCATTCTGTAGGAGCCAGCGCAGTAACAAATTTGCCAATGTCTCTATTGCAGTAGTGTACTTTACTCAGCTCTCCTTGCAAATAGATTCTCTAAATGATGTGGGCACGAACGTAGCTCTACTTTTTGTTGAATTCGACGTGTCAGATTTCATGGCTCACCGACTGGACCTTCAAATCAATTCTTTCCACATACCTGGCTCACTTTGTTTTATTCTACTGAATGGCGCCAAAATGCAAATCCTGCGTGTAAACTTACATACTGTCTTGTTTCCCTTATTACATTGCTAATGAATCGAAAGGTAGAATAAGCAGAGTTCACAAAATATGTTTCTTACCTTCAGTTATTTCGTTCCTCATCTGGTTGGTACGTTAGCCTTCCAAATCCTTAGGAATTCATGCTTTTCTGATTCTTCGACGTTTCTCGGCTAACCCAAAACACATATTCGTTAAATCTAAGAAGATTGCCAAATATTCACTTGTCTAATTAGGCCGCCAAGTATTTCTTTTTATCAGGATGAGCCGTTATGGAATGGCGATTGCTGTAAGATGTACTAGACTGCAGAGTGATCAGCTAAGTTATTCGTCTGGATGGAACGGATGAATTTTTGTCGGAGCGAAACAGCATTCAGTCACGCGCCTTTAAATAGATGCTTACGTTTGCACTCATGAATAATCCCTAGTAAGAGTACTGTTGCGGTAGTCGTATTGTCTCATAGCTTCATGTCCACTTGTGCCACATTTACATATTTGCTTCTGGTTTTTAACGAGGTTTCTGGGCCAAATGCAGTGAATGGCTATCCTTCTGGGTTAAAATAACTCGTGCACAGTTCTATCAATAAAACTGTTGATGACTCACCAGCATTGAGTTTCTGAACATAACAAAAGAAATCCTTAAGCGGGCTTTGTGATCCCGTTCTTTACTCTCCCATGGTTTTGTTTGTTTTCATATATCCGTTTTCAGTCCCGGAAATGGAGGTCTTAGAACGAGCATCCTACTTTCTACTTCTTTTATTACAGTCGTCGGCTACACTGTAACTACTGCCACAGACCTACTTCCCTATACCAAACTTCACCATTGTCTGGCCTTCGGGCTATTTCCATTACTTGTGTAGTAAACAGGCTCTTTTAAATTTCGCTGCGCAAATTCTAGCTCCTAAAATGCTGTTTCCCTTCGAAACACTGTCCTCTTACCCAAATGATTTCTTTGAATTTCAACCGATTTCACAGCCACCACATCCTTCTATGGCGCCTGCGAATTTTTATTTGATTTGAAAATTTAAATATAACCAAGCAGTAGCCCCTTGACATTGACTGTCAATACTCTTTGCGAGAAAGCTGGTTTTCCGCATATTCGTTCTTTCTGAATCAACAGAAAACGCCATTTTCGGTTGCGTTTACTCGTTCGTTCTTGCAATCTACCGATGTTTTTTTCTCTTTAAAGATTTTCAACTGCTTTTGCTCAAGGAGTCTTCTCGACTGCATTTATTTTGATGTTTTGTCCTACGAATTGTTTCAACCTTCTTCGACGGGTTTAAAACGTTTTCCTGTTTTGTGGGTTATTTTTGAACTAGTTTATTGATCTTAGTTCTTGAAAAATGAAATGTATAACGCACTACCCTTTATTAAAACATTTAACACTTTGGATTTGTTTGACATTTTATGGCTAAACTTTAACTAATCGACGTATATATTCTTGGCTGTTTGGGCACAGTCTCGTGCTTCTGTAAAATTATCAACGAATCTGAACCTTTCTCCCGTGTGGTGCTGAGAAGAAACTTGTGCATTTGACTGGTGCCTCATCCAACTCTTCAACCAGGAGACTGTCTGACAAAAGCATTAGTCCCTTAATCTGCATTCTTCAGTCCCTGCTGATTTCCTTTAAACTTTCAGACTGGCCTATTTAATGACGACATTGATAATTGGCAGCGTTTTGTCCATCTAACTTGCAAAATAAATGATCTAATGATCTCGCTCATCCACAAGAACATGTTTGTCCTCTAGCTAGGCGTATCCGGAAACTCTAGTTGATAGTTGCATGTTCACCGTTTGTGCAAAGCGGAATGCAAATTACCAATCTGTTTCCTTGCGTGTAGTGATTAAGAATTAACATACATTTGTCCACTGCGTTGCCCATTTTTACATAGTGACCAGATTGATGAGGGGATGATTGGTACCGGAACCAATTTAGCCACCTATCTTCCATCAGCATCAAGAGGAAGCAAATTTCAGACTCACTGCAGATAGTAATTGGTATGCGTTTATTGTAGTATTTGTTACTAGTTCCAACTGTTAAGTTTGTGTGTTTATCTTTTGGACTTCTCAATGTTTGGATTCCCGCATCTCAGGCTTTAATCAGTAAGAGAAACTGCACATGCTTAAACTAAATGCTATGCAAGTCTTGTCGAACTATCTGAGGACTTTGACATGTTAGAAGAATAATTGGCTTAAACTGTATGATAGCAATCGGTTTCCATTCTTCTAATTGTAGAAACGGACGGCGATCTTAACTGTGTGGTCCACACTATTATTGCGCTTTTTAGATCTTGAAACCACCTTCCGTTTGACATTCCAAAATCATTCATCTGGTGTTCATTTCTTTAAAACAAAATGCTTGTACAGCGTAGGTCTTTGCAGTTGACGTCTTTTGCGTGATACCTCAAGTTTGCCTGATATGAATAATTTTTTCAACATTTTCTACCCGGATACCGCAGATTTGACCTTTAGCTCTGGCTTTTCAATATTACTTTGTTTAACATGTACCTCAAAAAGGCTTTATTGCTTTTTTACTCTTGTACACTTTATTTTCTTTTCTTGTTCCGTAACCTGATTGCCGAAAGTGGGTCTTAAAGTTTGTTTTATGCAACCGCGCGCCTTTTACATCGGCTCTTTCTGCTTGGTTGTACACTCTACAATCTATGGGTTGGCTATTTAGTTTACTCTATTTGCGTTTAGTCAAGACAGCAGCACAGTTAGTTTCTTCACACTACTTAGTTGGCAACTAAACTGCTCTTTGCTCGATGTCTTCATCGAACTCCATTAGTAAATTATCCGTTTTCTTCACAGGCACCTATATTCATTAGGAGCAGGAAAAGAACCTGATTGAGCTCCTACCTATTTATTTATTTATTTATTTGATGCTCACCGAATACTCAAAGTCTGCACCGCAGAGGCTAGTTGGTTCAATCACAGGTTCATCATGAAGACATCATTGTTGAATTTCTAGTTGGAGTTGAAAGAAACAGTCCAACGTTGAATTAAAGTTTTAATACACATTCAACCAATCCGGGGAGTAAATGCTGCTGTCAGACTTGCCAGTTGCATCATGGAAGCACTTTAAAGTAGCCCGGTCTGTCATTCTATCTTTGTAAGTTGTTTCACTGGACCGTTGCAGTTTAATGAAAGAAATGGTTAAGAAACATTACATACTGCAGCTCAAATAACACCTGTGATTGCAAACCAGGAGGTTAATAGGCTTTTGCTACCAACCAAAAGCCATGTGTGTTCGCGGCCCACGAGTCCCACATACCTAGAGCAGAAGCTGGGGGAATTCGGTTTTATTCATTTAGTACGTACAGCAACGAACTTGTGTGAGGCATTATCCTGCCCACAGTCTTAGCCACCACACATAATGTCCATTCCAAATGAATGGTAGTCGGAAGATCATAGGGTAGAGTAGAAAACGTTTAAGGAGGGGTCATTTGTCAGGTGGTGGTCGCAGTCATGGCTACCTTCCCATTCAACTACCCATTCTGAAGGTATTTAAGAACACAAAAAAACATATTGAGATAATTATCGAAACCGGCATTTTGTTGTGAGGACTTGATTTTTACCACCAAAGTGGCCTTAGCATTCGACATAAAAATTGGTTGAAGAGGCATATACTACGTTATCGCCAAATTCACATTTCACTTTTCTTATTGCTAAATAGAAACGGTTTCTATCCTTTCCTGGGTTATCGCTTTGGTGGATCCACGGCAGATCAAGAGGAAGATGATGAAGGCGCTACTAATATTGTAACAACAGAAGGTGTCACCAGCCAACCTCTACTTCCCTCCGTCTCTTCTGGTTTCATCTCCAATACTGCTTCTTCCACCACTTCTCGAAAACACTCCAGCAGCATTCTAAGTACCACCGACACTCCTCCTACTCGCCATCTCTCGACAACTTATGAAATTGCCGATCCTCAGGTTGTCGCTCTTCCCATCTCTAAGATGAACGATCTCGCAGTCACATCTGCAGTCACCGCCGCAGTTTCAACTGTTACATCTTTGATTCCCCCATCTCGAAGTGAAACTGCTAGGCCTCCTTGCCAACCAGCACCCATTTACACAACCGCCCCGATTGGGAATCCTCCTGAAGACGAAATGCGACGTCGATCCCTTCCGAATTCCTTTACAGATTGTATTCTCTCCACAAGTCAGATGAAGCCAGATGCGCAGAACGTGCTGAACGGTGTTGCAGGTCTGCCGACGGCTGTGGTGCATGGTGAATCGGCGGGTATTATGAATACTCCGAGTGAACTGATGCATCCACCTTATGCATTGTTGCGGCATACAGCTACTACTGCTAGAGAGAAGAGAGTGCGGCAGCAGTCGGCTTGTTTTCATGACCCCGGTTATTTTGGTTAGTTTGAGTTAGTGGTTATTGCACGTCACTCTTGCTTTCAGTCGCCAATTTTAAAATGACTGCCCCGGGTTTTACCAAGTCTGAGCTGTCCACTGCTGGTGTGGCGGTCACATGCACTTATGACTCATCAACTGACCTACGTTGGTCAACAATAGTCTATGAAGGTGTTGCAAAATCAGAGATTCTTAATTAAAGAGGTTTCAGGGCATCTTCATATGCCCCCAAATAAGAATACGAAGGCATTTTCCTCCCATGTATGCAAGTTGTTTAATGTTTGGCTTTTGTTTAGCTGAGCCTAATCCTATGGAAGTAAGTTACACATGGTCAGTGCTCACATGTAATGACAGTGCGTACGTGATCTGATGCGCTCCTGTGCTTGGATGATGAATAAGTTATACGTTAAAACCTCGTTCGCTAAATTTTGGTAATCCTCTTTAGTAATATGTAGATTGATGGTTAGGCTATTTTGCAGTCTCTGAAGTTCTGTGCTGGTGTGGCTTGAACTCTCGTCTCATACACAGCAATCTCCAATTCAATGTATCACCATTCTGTTTACAATCTATTGGATTCCTAGCTAGACAAAATATCAACTCATAGAAAGAAGGAAAATTTTTAAGGGAAAGGGAGTTCGAGTTTTGAAAACGATTGTCGTGTTTGGCAGTCCTCATAGATTTTTAATGACATTTTTAGTGGTCATTCCTCTTCGGAAGACTACTCTGAAGGCGCAGCTGATCGGATCCAACTGTTCCTTAGAAGAATGACATATCCCATCGGTTGCTCGAATTTGAGTCCCGTCAAAAAATGATGCTGAGTCAATGTTACTCTGTTTCGCTGATAGTTGAGGCGATTTTTTATCGAAGCGTGCCAGCAAATGTCTTCGATTCTGTTTTATTTTCTCCCTGCTTTCCCATTAAATTGCTGATTCAAATCGTTCATTCTACATGCCGTTGTTTTATTGGAATGCATCTTTACCGTATTTAGTTTTAAGTGGTGATTGTAAACCATTTATTGAGGACAATGCTGTCCTAGAGAGGTCCGCCTTCACTGCTTAAGAACTTGTTCCTACTTTATCTAGCTTTTGGTGTAAGCATAATCCCAAAAAAAAACTTATCAGTGAAAGTCCACAAGCGAGGCAGCGTACTTAGAATGGCCCATGATATATTTTTTTGTTGCATTTATATGGAATTTTCTTTAATGTATCAAGGCAAGTTACCCATGTGGCCAAAACGGTTAGGCGACGACCCTAAGCTCTCCATGTTTTATTATTACAATCAAATGGAATTTGCTTGCAAGCCCTTAAAGAAACAGTTGTCCCAGTTCAAACGGAAACATCCACATGGTGATTAATTGCGGAAGTAGTGCTGCGATTTTGAGTCACTTTAGGTTTAAACAATTCCCGATTCAGGTGCGTGACTAGCTATATAGCGTTCGTAATGATGAAGATGGATTTCGGAATCGACTAAGAAACTCGCCAAGCAATTCGAACCTGATAGAACATCACCTGCTGTATACTTGATATTTAACGCGATTAGTGGACTTGGCTTACTCGCTTTCATTCTCCACAGCCTTCCCTGTTGAATGTTCGTTGAAGAAAATCTAATAAATTTTTCCTCTTTAAAGGAAACAGTGGCATTCCCAAACTACCGACTTTCAAGGTGAGTACCATTTGAGACTTTTTTTCATCTTAACGCCCTTAGTCCACACTTTTACCAAAAACTCGCAAGTTTCATGTTAACACATTAATTTTGATGAGACAAGATAATAATATTCGCGATCTTTTTTAGACAAGCCGTTTGATTTGTTAGCTTTTAAAAGCATGTGAGGCGAAGTATGGATTGAGCACAGCATAATTGCAAAGATATGCTATTTGAAGAAGCAATGAATAAAAGGGAAAACGTTGTGGGATCAGTCTCTTGTAGTATATGACCCCATCTGTCACGATCGATTACCACCTCAGGTTCGCTTCGATTCAAGATTATCAAACAAATATCCGTGTAGTTAATCATTTTTATCACCATCTCTGCTCCAGCAACACAACAGGGACTAAAAGCTCGGTTTGAAGCTCTTAATTCCTACTTTGGTTGTAAAATTTTTGTCGAATAAAAAACGATTTTAGCGGTATCTAATATATTTCTTGACGTGATATATGCAAATCTTTTAATGGTGGGGTTTTTCACCTGATTAAGTCGAATCGCACTGACTAAAGCGGTCTGCTTATTTCCTTTCAAATGATAATGAGAAGATACGAACAGTCCAACCATCCACTTTTGTTCCCGTCATCCCTGTTTTCATAATATTGCCATGTTATTTCACAAATGAACGCATTCTTGAATGTGCCGAATGGTTCCCTTGGCGAATAGTGCGTAAAATCTATTTCTTCATCTTTTCTCATTGACTTATATTTTTGTCGCAAAATCGGCAGGTCTTTTTGTCCAATATCTACCAATGTGTAAGCCTTGGTGAGAACTGGTTTTCAAATGAAAAAATACGATTTAGCTGTTGTAAAAACAGACAAATCAATAGTGTTTAGGTATTGGAATCAGCATCGAAAAAAGTGCCTTATATTCATGCTTCGCTATCCAAAAAGTTGCGTTCGAGATATCTGCGTCATTCTAACCGGTACATTGGCTCGTAATCGAAGCGCATACGACGTTGGCTGAGTACTCTAACAGTTGCAACTTGAATGGCCCTAGTATCGCCACTTTTTCTAATGGCAAATCAAAGGGCATAGAAAGTCAAATCTATTTGATAGTCGCATTGTAAGACGTCGGACGAACCTGCCTCTTTGAGGTCTCAACTTATACACATACCATATGGCTGGCTTTCTAATATTTTGTATTTTTTCCATGTGGCAATATTACTAGATTTCGAAGTTACTGTCATTCACTAGCCCATAACTTCACAATTATCCTTTTCTGAGGCTTTAACACTATTAATTTCACGAATAATGTTTCTTAATAATATTTGAGCCTATGTCGAGGCAAAATGCTTTCCAATCTGTATCCTGGTATATTAGATACGTAAGCACCACACCATCGGCGCTCTTCGCTCTCATGACCCTTCAGATTGGGGAAGGATAAAGCCTATGTTGATGCATTAGCCACCCACTCAGCTTGTTAATGGTAAATCGGCTTCTCATATGGCAAACTCGGAGTTGGGTCCTTTTTTTCTTCTTCGGGCTATTTATTTAAATAGGTCAACGAAATTAAGTCGTTTGCTGATAATATTAATATTTGTGTAATGGCACTTTCCTTTTATTATAGGGTCGTCTAGTTCGCGCTCAGCCATCTCATAATGTGCCCCATACTCCACACGCCAGTATTGTTTCTACTCTAACTCAAGGCGCAGCTATTTCTCTCGCCTCTGCAATCGGAACAATTACTGCGCATCCCAGTAGCGTTACTAACGATAGCAGTGGTTACCTTGGCGAAGTCAAAGTTGGTGACGATGTGATGTGCGAGGACGATATATCCGATGCAGACCTTTCAGATGATGATCAAAATGATTCGGACGACGATGATGATGACGACGATGATGAAGATAATGGAAAAGGTGGTGCTGTGGGTAGTGAAAGGTGCTTTATCAGGGCTCCCCAGGTTGTGCACGTGGCTCCTCCGACCCAGGCTCCAACCACGCCTGCACTGTTCACCCACTGCCAGTATGCCTACATTGGTGCCGGAAGGTGGCAGGTTTATGTGCAGATGTGGTTTGTAGAGGAAAGACTCAAACGAGAGGTTTGTTTAAGTAATGCTTGTTTGCTTATCATCGCCCTCTAAATACCAGTGCTGTTATTGTCATTTGTCACAATCTTGTAACAATTCCAGAACTTTGTGCCACTGCATAAATGATGAAGCATTTATCAGGAAATTTCTTTTACGGCCATTTTAACTCTGGGTTTAAGAAGTAAATTAGCAGAATATCAATTGTGCTACTGAGTTATAAGTCATTTACATTGTTACGTGGGTTAAGTTTATAAATATCAATTTTAACATTTTACAGTGTTTCAACTGGACTAGCTCCCTTTGGAACATTTCTTCCGTACATGTGAAGAACAGCCTCTTGCGTTTAGTATTTTATGATTTAAAAGTGTGTATTTTCGCTTGTTTAGGTCTCGTAAAGTTTCGATTCCATATTCAATTGCCCAATAAGTTATAAAATTAATTGCCAGACAAGTTCTCTGAAGCCGATTAGAACAAAAAAGTGTTCATGCTACTGCAAATTTGTAGAGAATTATTTTCCAGCTTGATCGTGTATTCGTCATGCTCGTTGATGTATCCCAGATTAGTCTTGTTAGCTTAAGAATCGAATTGGTTTTTGTTCCTTAGATGGATCCCCTCGTGTCTTGGGATTTTCCGCCAAATGCTGCGGCTTGACCCGAATGTACGGAAGATAAGTCACACACGTAGCCGAAACAACTTGGGGACTTCCATTAACTTACCATCAAAATAGATAGGTTTTTATGCACTTGCCTTCAATCGGCAGCGTAACCCCATTCTGTTTAGGAGGAAGGATTTAATGGCTGTATTTTGTTGCCTTTAATCCTGCACTCGCATTTATGAAATCAGCCAATGTAGTATTTCCAAGGCTTGCGATTCACACATGCTGGGTCATTATTGCCCCGGCTCTGGATGGTTCGCGATTCTTGTGCGTGACCCAAGCTGATCTGCTTCATAACTTTTCTGGGGTGACCGAAATCCTAGAGCCTTATAAGGAATACTCCCAGAAAAATAGTTAATCGTTTATTTGTTCGCCTATCCGAGCTCTCAGATTTCAGACTATTTTGGGCATTAATTAATCTCTAGGATAAACCGATAGGGAGTGCGGTAAACGAATCTGAATTCCATGGAATCTTACCTCAGTTCGAAATCAGACGCATTTCAAAATCGAAAAACAATTTCTATCCATATGTGCTGGGTTCGATTATCAAATAACAAGACTGCTAGGTAACTTCAAGAAATGTTCCTGGAAAAATTAGTTTTCACTTGCTTGATTTTTTTAGGTGGAGAATTTCGCAGAGTTTTCACTAACACCTCATTATCGATGAACTCAATGGGAAATAAACTTATCTTTTTATTTCTCATTTCATGGGGGGGGATCGTTGAGTACATTCTGAACAGGTTATAGCACATACTAAGGCGATTGATTTTCTTTTGTTTTTTTTTTCTGTTCCGTTCCGTCGACTGCTTTAACTTGCTGCGTTCCAGGCGTATCTCCAGGTGCTAGAGCATGAGTGGCATGACTGTGAACGGATAGCCGACCTTTTCGAATATTCCAAGTGCTTGAGCAGTAACGATCGAATCGTCCTCGTTCGACTCCTCTCCATGGCACGGCACAACATACCCCTCATTGAGGGCGAGCTCGTCTATCCCTGGTACGTCTATAAATCCATTTCTTCCTCACTCAAACCCCTTCATCTTAAGACAATGCTTTATCGTTGCTCAGTTGTCTCTGTTTGTTCTCTGAACGCTCTGTGCTTATCTTGCTTTTCGATCGATTTAGAATGCAAAAGTTTGTCTTTCTTATTTTAGTTGTTCCCAGCAATGTAATGGAGGTGCCTATGCACAGGAGCTCTACTCCAAACTAGTAACTCTGCATTTGCACCAGCAGGCACAGGATTTTATGGCACAAGCCGGACCTACTGATATCTCTAACGCTATTGCGTCCACTGCACATGGGATTGAGGTTTGATTTTACTCTTAAAATATGAAAAGTCAGCTATAATCAGTTTTGTTGTAGCTTGGGTTAATCTATGTAAAAAGGCGTATCTTACTTTTAGGCCACAGAGAAAGCAAAGGAAAGCACAATAGGTCTTTAGAGTCTAAACGTCTTCTGCTAGAATAAAATTCATGATATCTGTGGCTTTTTTCCCTTAATCTTCTGGTGTTTTTCTCGACAAACTAAGATGTGAACAGACCTTAATGCTCCTCCGGCCAAGGTACCTGTCATTTTGTGTAATAAATTCATCCTTCACGCGCGTTTAAACTGATGACTGAAATAATCCTACCGATTTGCCTTCGTAATCGATTTCCATATCTGTTCATCCCTTCTATTATAGCACAGCCTTGCAGACTGAGCAGCACTTCCTCTGGAATTCTGCTAGGTGGATTTGTCGATTGCCTTAGGTATTTATCTGACGCTCTACCGTGTTGTGCGCCCAGTAGTATCTGCAGGTTTTTTTGCTTTCAGCATTTCTTTAATTCTAGGCGTTGCGGGGAAAGTATATCGTGCTTAAAAATTCTTGCATTAACTTATATTACTTTAAGCACAACTACTGATATAAGACCATCGATGCAAAAAGTGCAAGCTTTTGTTCATTTTTCCGTTTACTAAAGTAAAACGCTTGAATTTCAATCGACGGAATCCACTTCGGGACTTTCCACCCGGAGACGTACTCCTTTGTATCAGCCGTGTTGATTTGAACACTGATTATGTGCTCAATCCTTGTACTTCTTTTCGCAAACTTGTAGAAACTCCTATAATGGAAGTCTTCTTCATTGAATCGAGAACTTCGAGTTTGTTAAATGTATTCTTACCACCATAAAGTCAAGTATCAGGCGCATTTGGCTTAGGGTGTTCACGGTAACGACTCCATTTGTACTTGCACAGTTTGCGAGCGTAGACGATTTCAATTTCGTTTAGTTCCGATTAAATTCGTTGGTATTTGAGAAGTGAAATCGTGCCTTCGAATGATTCATTATGTCAAATTTTTGCTTAAATATTCACTTTTCCTGAAAAACCTATGGTTATTTATGCAATGCCGTCATCACAATTTGTTTTTCATTCCTATACTTTTTATGGCCACAAAAGTCACTTCAATATCATTTCTTGCTTAACCCAAGATCCAGATTTCTGCCCAAGTTTTATGCTAGTTTAGAAGAAAGGCTTCTATGTTGATAAAAAAGGATCAGAAGAGTGCAGGTACCGTTTATTTTTGTGGCTTGAACATTTAAAAGACGGCCTATGAAGCGCCTCCTTTTAGTAGAATCACAAGCGTTTAAATGTACTGCATCATTCCTGTTCAATCGATAGAGTATCCACAAACTGATTGGCTCTGGAAGAAGTGCTTTATGAATATATGTTGCTATCTTAATATTCTCCGAAATCAGTGCCTTTCAATTTTGTTTCTCCTCAAGAGAGAAGGTGAAGGGCCGATGTAGTTCTTAGTTCTAAGGGAAGCCGATGGATACATTTGCTCGTGATTTAAGTTCTTATGAAAATTAGCCTGTTTTTTTATAGGGTAGCCAGCCAGTAGGGTAGCCTCGCCCATTCTTTCCTGGACTTGGCCAAGACGGTCACTTTAACTTATAAAAGCGGATTGAAACGAGCTTATCATTGTTACATTTTAATGATTACAGAAGTCAGAATGGAACTCCGGATTGTTCGTTTCTATTGTGACGTGGTAAAACTGCAGGATTGTACAAGTCAACTGACCAGTAAAAGAATGCTTATCTCCATCTTCTAATCTATAGATATCAGATTTGTTTTCATATGCTACTATCCTTCTGAATGTTTGAGGTTCCCAGATAGGTTGACGGGACTTAGCCCACTGATCGTTCATGTAAATGGATTGGCATGAATGAATGAGTAATTCAATTCCTATCGCTGAGAAGGACGAAAGTACTTATAGACTATTCAATTCAAGGGTGATATGGATGTGAGCATGTGGAGCTGATAGTTTTCTAATAGAACTAGTGAAGCTGGTATTATTATCAATCCTACTCGGACTTTAATTGCTATAATGACAGTGAATCGTTATTCCAATTCATTGATTAATTAACCCGTTTACGAGAGCTTTTCTCTTCATCACGCTGTTCACATTATAAACTTTAATTTCGGCACTGTCGTTCAGTGTATTCGGAAATGAATGGCTATCTGTCCACATTCTAATTATGTATGTATAATCAGCTTGGGTTATTTTCGATAGGCAATGTAAACCGTTGAGTTTTCAAACTGTTGAATTCAATCAGCTTTTTTCTCATTGGAAATGCCTTTTCCCATTAGCTCTCTTCATTATCGAACATTACCACTTGTCCTCATAAGGAGAAATTTACTCGATTTGCGCGCTGAAGTAGCTTGAGTAGTGTATATCTGTATTTGAATTACGCCCTGTTGCACAGACGTAAATCGTTTGGGAGATATCACCTTTAGTCTTCCTTGCAAGAGGTCTCTTCTTTGCACGTTTAAAAATATTAAATTAATCATTCGCCTAACTTGGTTATGAGTGGTATGTAACTGTCGACGTTCAATTCGATTCTTCTATGTCTTTAGAGAGTGGAAGTATCGCATTCAACTGATCCACTGAATCACAATGGCATGGACTCGGTTGGGCAGTCTATGGACACTACGTCAACAATCCCAACCGTTCTCACTCTTCCACCAAACTTGGATGCGGCAGCAGTGCCCACTCTAATCCCCTCGGGCGCCATCACAACCACATCTGATCCTTGTCGCACCTCTTTTCCGTCCTCACATCATGCCCCTGACTCCTGTCCTCATGAACTCGCAGGTAAGCCATATTTCCTAATACTCATTTAGATTGCATATTTCTGAAATAAGCAGTTCCTATTAATTTTTAACGAGTATTAATTGGCGTAGTCGTCAATCAGCTCACTGCGAATATAACATTTCCTCTTTTAAAGCCTTGTGACGCAGAATTACAACTTATCCACAGAGCTAACTTAATGACTAAAGTGTAGGTCTTGACAAGTGTCATTCAATGAAATTTTGTATATTTTATGAATCTTTGCTCGCGATGCATGGAAAGCACTAGGTGTCGGCAGATACTTTAATCTCGCGACTGTCTTATAACGGCACAAATGGGAAAAGCTTGCAGTTTTAGGGAAAACATTTGTTTGCAATCTATCGAAGAAACAGCATTTTATAACCAGAAATGTTCACTGATTTGCTTCGCGTAATTTTCAGCGGGATCGTAAATTTGTTCAGCCAGTGGTCGCCCGTTAAACATTGCTAAAATGGCTTGGTATTTACATGGAATGAACTCTATACCTTGCTCTTCATTTGATGATTTCTGCATGTAAGCCACCGGAGTGTAGTATATATTTCGATTCATCCTGATGCACTGCGGGTCTAGTATCGTAGGAATTTTACAACCTTTGTTTTTACCTTTTTTGAACCGCATAGTTACATTCATTGAAACCTACAGGGTTGCAGTTGCTGAGCCTTGGCTTTCGACAAAGGCATCGAGCGATCCCACTTTCAGTCATTAATCAAAATCCTACTATTAGCATTTAATCGGTCGACCTGGATGTTGACGACCCACAATTACCAACTAAACGCTTGGCGTGTTAGTGGCTCATCCTGAGCCGCTGCATTACTGGCTCCGAAGATCCAAGGTGAATGAAGAAATACTATGCGTACTATGTGGAACTACGCGCAAGACTTCATCTTACTTGTGTGTTATAGTTTAGCATTTAGTCACTGGGTTATTGGGTTTAGACTAAATTATAAGGTAAGAGACTTTCATAGCGACGAGTTCACATTTGCTTAATATGGGTCTGACATTTTTAAATGAAAGAATGATAGAATAAACCTGAATTTAGGAAAAATATGTTTAATAATAGCTCGATTCTCCTGACTCGAATTTTGGATGTACCTGTAAAGTGTAGGTGTAATAATCGTTCTAGTTACTGTGTTGCCATAGCGAAATTGGTTACTATGGCAAGATGAGCTGTTTTCGATGGCAGAGAGGCACATAAACAATCGTCAATGAAAGAGATGATGATTTCTTAGGTGTCACTTTAGCCACCCTTGGAATTTTTAGATTTTGAAGCAGCCTCCTATTTACATAAAATTGGATTCTCTGTGATCCTCACTGAATTAATATATATGTACATTAGCGCTGAGATGAGCATCACGCAGTTCAGATCTCCCCCTCTTGGTGCTTTTATTTCGTAGTAACACTTGCCTGTCACTAATGTATTTGTGTCAGCTGTCATTAGCTAACGTGAAGAATGATTGTTTCTTCCCGATTAGTTTACTCACAGTTTTTTTATATTCCTTCCCACTACTTTATTTGCTTCATCATCCCATTTCAATCTTTTTCAGCAAATAATAAATTCTTTTGCTGCATTGTTTTAGGATTAATGAATGTTTATTTCTGGTTTCGTCTGTTACTCATCGAACTCATCTCTCCATATTTGGAGCCTACTATCAATCGCGATCATGTCAGTCTTTTTATTTCAACCCGAGGAGACGCTCCTCGATCAACGCCTCAAACTATTTTTTTTGCAAATAATTTTAAACCCGTTGGCAGTAGTCCGAGAGAGCTCAGTTTTGCATCCGAACTTCAAAATGTCTGTTAGAGACCGATATTACTCCCCACATTATGAAGAGGTGCTTGCAAAAGTCTCAAGCATATAAATGCGAAAGCCACGTCTTTGATTTGATTGTTTGATGTATTTGTTTGAGTCTGAGTCGGAACGCACGACTCAAATATGTGCACTGTAGTGTTGCAGATAAGTTCGCACCTGCTGGATCAATTAACTGTATAATTTGGTTTCCAGTATGTTTTGTTGCAGATCAAGAATCCTTCATTTGACATCTCGAATTGTAATGTAATGCTGCTTCTTGCTAATTCAGACCCCTTCGATGCACCGCTTCGAGTAAATCAAGATCTCTACCCGCACGCAACTGTAATGCCACCTCTCCTTCCGCCTCCTCCTCCCCCTCCCCCTCCCCCACCACCACCGGCCCCTCTGGTGTCTCAACCTCAGCTCCAGCCATCAAACACCACAACAGGCACAGTTGCCCCCTCCATGATGCTGGATCCATCCACGGCTACCGCCACCACCACCACTGTCGAAATTATCTCCCCACTTCAACCTGCTATTACAGTTGTCGGTGGCACAGTTCCTAGCGTAATAGTTCCTCAACCGCCTTCAAACTTGCTCAAGTCAAATTCCAACGACAATAACAATAAGAACACCAGCAACAGCGTCAGTGGCAATAGCACTATTCCTGCCAACCCCTCGGGACCTGTGGAGATGCTGGATGTTGGTTGCCTGGCTCCGGAGAACGCAACGTGCGCTCTCTGTGATCGACACGATTATCTCCATCGAACGGACTTGCCCAACTACCTCACTTCGCCTTGCTATCATTGTCGAGAGGGCTTCGCTCGGGATGCCAAAATCAATCCAGAAGATCTCTTTGACCTCCATTTACAGGTTGGTTCTTAGTCTATTTCTAGCTGTTGCTCCAGATGCTTATATAGACGAAATGCGGGATCTCAAGTAATTATGAGTAACAAAATGATTCGCTTAGATAGATGAATGGATTACGGTCGGTTAAGAAAATAAGAGGACATCTGACGCAGCTGTCAGTTGCCCGTTTGTCACATCAAATGACACAGGTTTGAAACAGATTGTTCTGCATCCAGTGATCTGAATTACCGCTCACATTGATTAATGCTAGTCTACAAGGAGCGACCAAATGAAATGTCCATAAGCAGAACGACTTCGAAATATTTTAATCTTTTCTAAAATATGAATTGGGAGCACCTTCTTTCAATATTGGCTTAGGCTTTTTGTTGTTCTTTAGTTATTTTGTTTCAGAAAGTCTCACTAGTTAAAAACGGAATAGGAAACCAAAGCAATGATTGCAAAATACCTCGATGAAGACTTCCAACGTCTTACTTGCTTCTATTTCACCTGTTGTGTTTGTGCGATTAGTATGAAGTTAACGCGCCATGACCGTTTTATTAAATTTAGAATAAAACTGTTTGATTGCTATTAGTTATTGGAAAAATCGGTGTCTTAGCCTTTCCGCCTTTCTATAATGACAATTTGAATAACAGTCAAACTATAAGTCTTTCATTAAGTACTATCATGGGTAACTGCTCACCTCTTGTTGGAGGGCTCCATCGGCGGTCTAATATTCTTGAGTCACTCATTCTATTTCGTTAACGTCCTAATTTTATTGTAGAAATGCATCCGCTTAAAGTCATGCAGGATGATTTTAGATTACCAGTCTGTGAATTTCCAGCAGTCAGAAGGAAAGTGGAGCATTAGGGACTGAGATGCACATTCTGCTGGGCAACTGAAATGTCCGGACCTGCAGTTTTCGCACTTCTGGATCGAAACCATCAATCAGAGTCCTAGTTTTAAATAAATGAGGCGCAGAGTTATGGATCATTTAGACTTCTATTTCTCTAAGCTAGAGGGTCAGCCTGTCATCACGAAGATAGTCCTGTAAGATCTCTTGAATCCTAACTTGATTGAATTCGCTATAGAACAATTTTTTAGAAGCGATTCCTTGTTCTCTTTCTCTCTTTAAGTCTTTCCCTCAGTTTCCTCTTAGGGGCTGAGTTTATCTCCAGGCGGTATTGTCCGCTTTCTGCGTTAAATGAAAGTGTCTTTGGGGAACTAGATTATTTACTTGAGCTGCCAATAAACTGGATTGTTTTGCTTGACTTACTCTTCCCAGTAGAATTGGTAGAAATGGCACATCTCTTTGGGCTTATTCGAAATTAAGTCCCCATAATATATGAATAGTTTATAACAATGCATTGTTTTTACAGCGAACTCGTTCTCATTGTGAATTCAATGAAAGAGGATGTTAACGATTTCAGTATTTGCTTTCCACTGCCGATTTTCTTTTTATATTTAGAGGGTGACATTCCTTAGTACCTATGCTCAGCTTCATGTCTCTTCACGTTTTATTAAAAAAACTTACATGGTCACATTCCAGATAATGTAATGGATGCCATTTAATCCAACGTTTGTTTGAAATGGCGTTCTTCTGTTTGTAATAATGGAATCCATTTTTCGAAGTTTACTGTATTTTGAATACCGGATACCAAACATAGGGGTGGAATAATTGCGCCCACACTCTAGAATGGTAGCTGCAAAAACTTCGGATTTAGTTTAGAGTAAACAGACTCTCAAAAATATCTCAAGGTTCACAGTCGAGTAGTACGCTTACAAGAAAGTCGCAGTGTAAATATTTAATTTACGAGTCAGAAACTTAGGCAACTGTACAGTTAATTCTGCTATTTCAAATTATCACGGTTTTCAAGCCCTTATAAGCTTTGTTATATGAGATTGAATACCCTCAATTACATAGCCTCAATTGCGATTTTCCTGTGAATTTCAGTCAATTGTTAAAGGCTTTAGTATCGAACCAATCAAAATAAAACGTCAATTCTTATTTTGCATTTTTTTTTACACTGATGTCCCAATTCGACTCTATTGGATGGCATTCAGTTTCCATTTTGGTCGATTCGTTAATGCTTCGAATGTCGTTTGACGGGGTGTCTTCTAGCCTTTATTTTTGAGAGAACGAATGCACCTTGGAACCTTTCTTGAGGATCTTCAATGTAACCGTCTCATTTTTCACCGGTAATTAACCGCTGTGGATGATCATTCCAAACGCTGAATCCGTGTCATTCGACTAGTTAGATGCGTGCGCGACCGTCGCACCACTGGCGTTAACTCTGAAGGAGTTGCTATTTTAAAAATTGTTCTGGTTACCAATTTCCTTATGTCTGTCCGTTTCTATCGTGTTAAAGAGCTCTGCAGTTCACATTCTTATGCCATCTTTATTTCTGGGAAGTAATGTAACACTGGGATTTTCCTTTCATTGACCATCCTTTTAAGGCACTTTGAATCGATTCCTCGCCTATGAAAGTCGATTCTTACCCGATTTCGAGCTCTCGTCTCAATCTAAAGGTTCGCCCCTCCTCCTTAACGCCTGGGATTTTTGTTTCGTGACTTAGTGTGAACGTAAAAAGTTCCCTTTTGCGTTTCACAACCGCTCTTACAAAAGAACCCAGTCAATGAAGATGTCAGCGGTTTAGCTCTCTTTCGTTGATCCAGATAGGTTGTATTTTTTTAAGGTATTCTGCCGGGTGAATCTTTAAATTAACTGATACATTTTTCTAACTTTATGTTGAGCAAGTCCTGCAACCCTGCTCCTCTGCGACTGTTCTCGTGTGCTTTTGCCTTTGACGTACATCTGATCATAAGGTTTTTTGAGGTACATTACATTGTCTGTTTTAGATCAGTAATGCCATTCATTCAAACAGAACCCTTCATTTAGCTTGGAGTTTAGCCGATTTCCAGGAGCAAAAGCTAAAATTTCCAATCCCATTCACAAATTTTTAATGCGAAGTTTTTTTAGCACAATACCGATTCTTTTTTTTCATTCTTGTTAGATTAATGAAACTGCAGGGAAAGTAACAGAATTCAAGTAGAGGAAGGTCTCTTGGTGCACAGAAGCACGCTTCGTTTTCACTTAACTCTGAAATCTCGACTTTTTAATTAAACAGCCTTGTGATATCCTAATGGTTCGAGTAAAATCTACATTCTACCTGAACAATGGAGGCTAACAGCCAGTCAGCCGGATTAAAGTTGCAGGGTGCGACCTCTGTTCACCAAGTTCTGGGACTATCTAGTTTCCAACAAATTAGCCGACCCGCAAGGTCGATGTAACGCCGATTTAGAGCTCTAAAGTGGGGAGGTTAACGAACACATGCAAAAGGATGAATACGGTGACAACGATGACGAAAATGGCAAATGCAAAGTTGCGTCAAGTCTTGAGGTGACAGGAGTCACTGAAAAGGAGTGTCATCCAATCGATCGATTCATATTGGAAGAAATTTTTTTTTCATGTTAAATCGTTCGAAGTTGTCAGCTATCCGATCTAATGCGTTTATCCTTTTTCGGATAAAGTCTGGGTTGATGGATGTAAATATTTCATAATCGAGTAGAATTATGATGTTCCTAATTTTCTGAATAAAATTTGCGCGATTTCACTTTTCACATCGCAGTTTTTGCTGACGTTAAGCACTTACTTTTGATCAGGCTTGTGTGTCGCTTGTTAAGAAAACGAACAAAGTAAATAAATTTTTCGAGTAAAATATATTCACTTATCACACCACATTAATCTAATCATTTTTCATCAGCTGTAATTTGAGCTCTCCACATGAGAACATTTCTTGGTAAAACAAAAGTATGCTTCCCTTCAAATCATTAGGAAGTTGTTATCGCAATTTCAGTTCTTCCGCTGTATACTGTCAGGATTTTAACTGAAACTTCTACTCTGATTCAGCACTTTTTATTTCGCTGGCTCTGAAATTCGGTTTTAATGTGATTGTCTTCTCTTCAACAAGCTGAAAAGAACATAGATTAATTGACGTTTCAAGATTTTTAACTTAGTAGAGCACCTTGTCTTCTGCTAACATTTTCGCCATAGCCCCGGCAAGAGAATCTTTTGCAAACTTTTTACAATTTAAATATTCTGGTCTGACTTTCATAGCAGGTCTGAAATTTCGATGGTCTTAGTGTCGTCTCTGATTATCAATGCGATGTGACTCGGAATATTAATTATCATTGCCCAGCGATCTACTTAGATGCCAAAAATGGAACTTAATTTTGGGGATGAATCCGCTTAAAACTGGCTCAAGTGAGGGTCATTTTCGCCGATTAATTCTGCCAGGATCGTAATAAAAAAGCGAAGACGTTATTAGACAGTGGTAATACCAGCTGAAGACTTGGAAATCAGGATCAAACTCCTATCATCGAAAAAAATTGGAAATAATTTCTGGTATCTTTTACGCTGGAAGGGAACGGAGTGTTATTTGAAATCCCATTTCCCGAAGTAATTTCATGGTAAGCTAACCCATCAAAATGTTAATGTGGCTTAGCTGATTTTATTGCTCCGAAGCATGCGATCGCGAAGCATGCAGCTTGGCACAGAGCTAGAACTGCATAGTTTTGGCTGTAAACTCAAGCCCATCAAGCTTTCATTGGAGAATACTCGCTCAGTGGATTGGTTTTCATTCGCACTAACTTTTAACCTGGGCTAACAGAGTGAGTCCTGATAACCTGGTAGGCGAAGATCCAGTATGTAACTCTATATAGGTTGGTAGAATGGGTGGTGGTCTTTCGGGCGCTTTTGTAGCTAACTTGGAGGCGGTTTTTTTAAAAGCGATTCTTCTGTTAAACTTTCGCCAGCATCCGTAAATTTCAAAGATTCTGTTGGATATTGAAGCAAATTCTTGGCAGACAGGAGGATTTATATCTGGCGAATCATTTTTTGATGATCGTCTAGACGGTTTCCATCCGATCCTAAAATAATCAGAAATCGATAAGACCTCTCGAAAGTCCCTTAAGTAAGATCCTACGGCTACCACCCAGGCCTGGAAAATTCCCTGCGAATGTGAAAAGGACTTGTTGAGGCGTGCTGCGTTTGCCTTAGCCACTGTTCTCATATCCTGAAGGCGAAACCAGGATTTGAAAGGAGTATCTGCGCACCCTAGTTTCGTTTATGGGAATTGTCTAATATATGGCTGCTTATTATCTATCCATCGGATATGGTTTCGTAATCTACATACAGATGGCTAAATCAAAACTAGTATGGCATCACTCTTCTTTTCTTAAGGAGTTTTTTCATGTTCATGACTTTTTTCCTTATTAACCAATGCTCCATATTGAAATAAACAACACTTGATACACCTTTCCTAACTTAAAATCGAGTTTTTTTTCCAACTCAACATTTAGGATGGATTAAATTTCTTACCTAGCGGCTCATACTCCAAGAACCATTGACCATGCAGTTTTGCTATCGTGTATGAACTGTAGTCGTAAGGGAATTCATTTTTTAATTCTAAACTGTAATTAAAGTTAGATAATGGCTAATTTTTACTTTGTGTCGAGGAAAAAAGTATAAGTACCTAATAGGCTGTAAAATTCTGAGGAACTCTTTTATTGAGCTGATTCCCCTAGTTTTCGATTCGTCTTTTGTGGACCTATCAAAGTTGGCGGCTGTAGGTCATTTTTTAGAAATTGGGATGTCTCAGGGCATATTTTTTTGTAGTCCAAGTATTCTTAAGTACTGTTTTGGAGTCATCAGGTCCAGCACTTATTATGAATGCGACAGGGTGTCAAATGCTCACTGCCTTTCTCCAAATGAACCCCAAAGTCGACGTCTCTTCCTCTCAGCTTTATAGTATTCGAGCTCTTGTTGTATATAAAAGAAGTTTCTCAAGTATTCTGTGCTTTTTTGTTGCTATATTTTTAATAAACCCGTTTTTTCCCTCTTATGTTTGTCTCTCCAATACATTCTTCCCCATCTCTTCCTAGCATGTTTCCGCACCCACAAAATAAAATGAGCCTCAAGAGAACTGAATTTTCACTAATTCATTATAACTTTCGTTAAAAAATGTGCGTGTATACTTGAACTAATAACAGGTTTAGTCTTGATGACTTATCTTGGGTCTTCAAGCAGTTAAAAAGAAAAGTGTACAAGCCGATGGAAAGGGAGCTTTCTGAATGTGGATCTCATGGTATTTCAATCAATAATGATTTATGCATCATTCGAAATACACTTTCATGCGGTTTACATACACTTCGTGTGGTTACAGTTCTTGAATTATTCTAAAATTTTTCTATTGAAGTTTATAACCACAGAGGACCAGGAATATAGGTAATTTCAGTATTCACTTTTCCAAATTAGAATATCTGCAGAGTTTCGAAGTCTCAGGCTGTTGAGTTATTCTATGCTACGAGTATCACTCAACAATGCTCAGACATTTTATTTTGTTTCCTTGTATGCAGCATAACGTGCCGTGGCCAGCCTTTCTGCAAGCTCGTTTCAACATTCCACCGAACGGTCGGTCGATGGAGGACCTGATAGCCTATGATTGTCGGTGGCGGGGTCGTGAACCCTGTACCTGTCTACCTGATGCTCAGGCTCCCTTTCCACCCTGTGTCGAATTTCCCTGGCTTTATACCCAAACCCCCATTGCTAACGTCTCATCTATCACTCCTGTATCGCCCACTTCAACGGAGCAAATGCCCTCGCAGGTCAGCACTGCTGAATCCTCTCGACAAGCGCCCGCTGCTCCAAGCATCATTTCTGCTTCTTCCAACGCGGTACTGTTCAATGTACTGCCAACCACCGCCAGCAGTGCCATCGCTGTGACGAAGTCTTCTGACGGTAATTAAAGTGGCCCCTCAAGGAATAATTTATTTATTCATTTTGCATTCCTTTCGTTGTTAAATCCAATCCTTGCGCATGCGTAAACTATAACAGAATTGGGGGATTGGAAAACGGATATTAGCCTAGATCGTTTTCGTTTAGTTAGCCCTTTTTTTCTTATAGATTCGCTCGTTGGAACCCGTTGATGGCACAGTCTTCTAGTTAAAGACCTTAAAGGATCTTTTGATTTGATGTACATGGGGTTTCATCTATTGAAAAATGATATTCTAAGGATCAAATCCAATGCGAACACGTACATTTTTAAAGAGTTTTGTGGTTGTTGTCCGGCCGCATCCTTTAGAGACGTCTTCTTTCTATTAAGCTATTTTCATAGCTGACCCAATTTTTTTTATTTTCATTCTTTTTTCAAGTTTTACTTTGAAAGAATTCGTCTCGCCAGAGCCGTATTTCTCTTATGGTCTGACCTAAACCCCTTTATTTCCTACATATGCTTTTCTCAATTTCTCCTTTTTTCTTGGAGATGAAAATGTCGCAGATTTCTTGATCTTCCGTAACACTGGACCCTCTAGGTCTGTCGGGTGTGGCAACCTTTCTATTTATAGTAGCTAACATTATTAGCAGAGGTAGACTTATAATTACTTTCATCTGACTTGCAGCCGAAGCAGCGAAAAAATTTGGATTCCAAGTCCGCTGTAATTTTGAATTTCTCGCTTATATTCACTTCAAAATTCTCTGCACACCGTCGGAACACAAGGTAACTGAAAATTACTGTGCAAATCTGTCATCCAACCGTGCTACTGTGGTTCATCTGCTTCGCACTGCAATTCCATTTCATATTTTAGCGTTCATTCTCGATATTTCCGGTGCAACCTTGTATTATGGAGCCATATCTTGTGTTGCTTACCAGGTGTGTTATGTGATGACCCACGCCGATCCATTTTCGTTTGTCAATAAGCTAAATAAATCAAGGATTAGTGCACACTGGCCACAAAGTGTTCCAAATCGAGAATTTTAATGTAACGGGGCGCCGTCATAGAAGTCATCAATAGGGCACCAATAGCAGGTCGGATATTCATTTTTAGTTATTGTTAGCAGATCTAGCCAATCTTTGTTTATCTTCACCATTCGATTTCGAGTAGCTTTCCTTTAAAACACTGTAATCGTTTTATTCTAGTTCACTGGTAATTTATTAAGCAATAAGTGTATGTAATGTTTTATTTCTCCCATCGTTTTTAATATTTGATTAAGAAATTTCTGTTAGCCAAGCGCAACAGAAGTCTTAGCGTACCGCTTTTTCTTTTAATCAGTTTCTCTCTGGTCTTCAGGTTCCGTCAGCCCAGTCCAAAGCGTATGCGCTTTGATACTTGGCAGGCGCACTAAAATGGCACTCGTAAAGCAGCTATTTGAATACGTGCGTTCCGAGGTTCTTCCCCCCCCCCCCCCCCCCTCTCATTTTCCGTGATATGAGCTGCTGAAAGTAGATTTGGCAGTGTGTGAGTTACTTCAAATTTTGGTTTTTGAAATCATGCCCTCCGATTTCTTATAATGGTTAGATGTTCACACTGAGTGACAAGAATCCAAAAATGACATCTCGAAGCTCTAAGGAAAATGATTGACGGCTTGGTCACATTCGTAACTCAAAGTGCTTTTACTACTTGCCACACGACCGTTAATGGCTGGCATACACTGACATTAACTGGATGGAGATGGTCTGTTAAAATAATATGCTCTCGATCTCACCGTTCATCATGAAATCTCTTTTTCGCTACGCATAGTCGGTCTTGAAAGATGTGCATACTTTCTCTTGCTGGTTTTTAGGGACCGTGCTTTATTTGGCGGTGATTATTTCAACGTTCCTTGTCAACAGTACCTTCTCACAGGTCTGTTGAATCTTGTGGACAGGAAACAGCACCGAATCCGATTCGATTGGAACCGTCCGGAGGAGATTTGTTTGTAATCATTGGAATACTTTGAGATCGCTCTGCACTTGCCTTCTTTGAGTGATGGAGCCTTTTTATATGCAACATTATTGAGTTTCACCAACTTTGTGATTTTTCATTCTACTTGTGTGCCTTCAGGAGTATTTGTTAGGTTTTCCAAAGGCAGCACTTACCAATTATTTCTTTCGTTTCTTTGTTGATCTTTGCATATCACGAAACGGCGATAGTAGCCGCAGCCGCTATTGTTGTTGTTGTGGTAGTTGTCCTTCGTTATTGGTCAGAGGAAAATATAACTGTTAAGATATGAACGGGGTGGATTAATAAGGGAGAAAGAAATTTAGTGAGAGGATTAGACCTTTGAATACGGGTTCTCTTTCGTTGTATTCTTTACTCGATGTGCTACTCCTTCCTTTTCGACTCCCGCTTCGTACATAAGAAGTGGCACTCTTTTATTTGGAGACTAAATGTTGCAATGCTTTGCAAATACGCTATATTCGTTCCTGCCTGATATCGTTAACATGATTTGCTTTGCAGGTATTTCAATGAAGTCATTGAAAGTCAATTTCTGCAACTGGAAAGCATTCATATCGTATGCATTTGTGATTATTACTTTCCTGGCTGCTCGGATACATATCTTAAAAAGAATCCTAAACGGTCTTGCACAACCTGGCAACTATGCGTACCCAGTGACCTTTACAATATAATTCGAATTCAATCGGTGATTGTTCGGAAACACGAGATTTTTACTTCTCGTTTTTGTTTGTGTAACCTATGCTTCCATGTCGTTCTTCCACCATACTTTGAATCACAACAAAACCAATGACTTGACTGCTATCCTAATCTAACTAAGTAGAGGTTGAACTTTCGAATATCAAGAGGGTGCCGTATTGTCAATCCATCACCAAGTATAGATAAACAATTTTAAATTAGAACAATATTTCTTCGTTATTGCTGTTGCCACTTTTAGCCGTTAGTTCTTTGTACACTGGCAAGCAGTGCAAGTATCTCATTTCTGATTGGTTCGGCGAGCACTACAGGGTGGGGCTGAGTTGACGAAAGGAGGATCAGAGATATGACCACTTCGGTTGTTTGCTTTATTGTCTTGAAGGTTAATAAAAGCTCTCATAGCAGAATATTTAGACGGATGTAGAACTTGTATTGTTCATCAAGATTAACTCATTTTCAGCTTTTACTACTGCGAAAATTTTCGATTCATTTGTATCTGCAATCATTTGGATTCCAGCATCTTCACTTGGATTGTGAAGGCCTTGCTTGCTACACTTACCCAAGTCGCCTTAGCCACCTCAAAGTGAGCTCAAGTTTTGAATAACTTCTAAAGTGCTTTTCTGCTTTCGTGGAAATAGTTTATCGTCTCTGATGCCTGTTTGGATTGGGTCCGACAATGAGAGTATACACGGAAGGATAGGGAATCAGACTCATCAAATGCAGATCTGAATACTTACGAGATCATCTAACTCTTTGTGAATCCCATGGTTTGTTGGATCTTCGCTTAATTCGATTCTAGATTCGGTTGCATTTTGACTGATAATATCCGCTGTGGTGAGGTCGGCTCAGTGGTTACTTTGTAATTGACTTGACACAGTTGAAACACTTTGGGCCTGTACGAAATCCATGGCACTCATTTTCTGCTTATAGTTGCTGCTGGTGCAAAAAATTTAATCTGATGGATGAGCATCTTTTTCCTCTTCTAGACGCTTCGTTGAATCACCATACAAATGCTGCCAGCCAATCGGTACCTCTTCCGACTTTACCAGGTCAGACACAACTCTCCAAAACCAGTATTCAGCCGGCGGGTAAGGCATTGGACCATCTACGTTATGAACACTCTATCTTTTTCCGAGTCAGCTTATTTGATTTGTTTCGGTAGAGACTGGGGGTTCGGTGATGTCAACTTCAAAGCACCAGCACTCACATCCACCTCTGCCCTGTGCCTCTCGTCACACTAGAGGAGCCTTAGGTCCCCCCCAATGCTGTGACCCAATTGGTTGGCCAGCAGAGTCCTCCGGGGCTGAGGAGTCCTCCCACAATCACTCTCTGTCGGAACCAATGCAAAAGCTGCATCTCGAGGGCGAGAATCAGTTGCCATCGCAATCTCAGCCACAATCAATGATAATGGAGGCTCTGAACTTGTAAAATATCGAAAAGGATACTTAAATAAGTGCAACGTGAAAGTTGTTATTCCCTCTTCCTTAATGCCCCCCGCCCCAAACTTCTCTTTAACCCCTCTCTTGTCTGTAGTGTTTATTGCTACCGTGTTGCTGCTGATATTATTTGGAATAACCGTAACTGGCGCTTTCGTCGTTGTTGACCAGTATTTTTCTGTCAATTGATTTACGATCAACAGTGGAGACCAGCGTAGCCTCTGATTCTTGGCCCACGAATTTGTTTTGGAATATCCCGGTTTGAGACCTTGGAATAAGCTTAAAACACCCACCATAGGAGAGGACGAATGTGATCAAAAGCGCGTTTGTATAATTTGATATGAGCCGAGGCAAACTATGAGTTCGGAAAGCTAGCTAATGAAACAATGAATGAGAAATATCGATGAAACGAACCAATCAGGCCAACTAATAAACAGGTGTGTGGTAATGCATGACTAAGGAAGTGCCCCTTATTCTTCTGGCAAATGATAATTTAAAGTCCTCCATGCGTTAAATCGCTGCTAGACTGTCATGCGTGGATTTGCTTTTGATTGTGTACCACGTCAGATAATGTGACCTAGGAAGGTCAGTTTTCTAACATAAACGATTCTAAGGCAGTAATGGCTGAAATTCGGTAATATCTTCAGGTAATTGGGATGGTTACCTTGACCGCCTAGGCCAGTGATTATCTTTGACAAAAGTATGATTAAGGCCTTAGGCAAATTTGCCAATCCGATTAGTCTGGAGTTTGACAACGGACGAGACGACATTCTGAAATTAGCACATAAGATAGACCCAGCACTTTTCTCACTCATATAATTTAAAAGAATGTCTTCTTAAAGCGTAACTCATTGAATGAATTATTATTTTAAACATGAATATCTTCTAATTAACTTTGAGCTACGATTCTTTTGAGCGGCAGCGATTCAACCCTTTTTAGTAAAATTAGTCAGCCAAGTTTCGCACGTATTTCGTTTCGGTTTGCTATTTCATTCTTGTGCTTAAAATGGCTCCTCATTATGTTAATTTGTGCTCTAAGGTGATTTTGGATAAAGTCGTCTGTTTGATTCCAGTGGTTTGCGCTTTAGCCCTGGTGCTTATTATTTCCCTTAAACAGAAAAACAAGTGAAAGGAGACATTAATAACCGGAATGTCGAACCTGATGAGAGTTTTGTTTGAAAGTTTTGTACACCGCAGATCTCCTCGAAGAATCATCATGTACCCTCTTCTGAAGTATCAAATGCCTCAATTTTATATTTACCTAATACTATGGCTTAGATATAGTGTATTAAACACTAAAGCCACGAAATAAAAATGACAAAAGTTTCGGCTAGAAATTAGTCGCTGTACCCATTTTTATTAGGTTAAGTACCGCATTCACTCGCTCCAGTCAGCACTCCCCATATTGTCTGTTGCCAAAGCTTTGCCTTCGTAGGCTGGCCGCCTAATATACCTTGTCCTCATCTGGTGACCTCGTCGATTCCTGTTAGTGAAATGACTTATTCTCTGCTTCTAAAGATAAGCAGATTCGAACGGCTGGCAAAAACGCCCAGAGAGATCATAAGCCGCCATCTTTCTTCATCTCGGTAATTAATATTTCGGTTACACGCGCGATTAGTTTCCATGACTTTTATATCGCGTCAACTTCTAGGATGCAGTGCATCTCGGTGCCCTTTGTAAACTGGCGTAGAGTAGTTATTTAGTCTACGTGGCTTTTAAGGTACATATTTTGACGGCTGCTACTCCAGTCAAAACGTCGGGGGGTTTTGCGTTACACTGAAATAGGCCCGAATGAGTCGCAAAGCTATGAATGTAAAATAGTAAAAAAATCGTTCTAATTCGCCTGCTTAACAGCAAGTTGCTTTTTCAAATTAACAATTGCATTAGGGCGGACTGTAATTGGCATTAGCGGAGCTACTTCAGAACTTGTATTTTACTACCCCTCGAGTCGCATACCAATTTTTAAGTTTCTTGCATTACCACTTAATAATTTATTGCACTTTAAGCATTTCCGTTATAAGAGGTGCTTACAAAATGCACTGTTAATTTGCAGAAAAAAGCAGTTACGCCATAGAGTTACTTTTTACTCTTTGTTAATAAGTAGAACGTGCTGAATTACTTGTAGCATAGGAATCTGATTATTCAGAGGTTACAACATCGGAATCGCACTTTTTAGCATTATGCAAATGAGCGACCTCTCATTCCATGGCATGTAAATCACCGCACTCAATCGACAGATATAAACAACATCTAGCATAAATGGAATTTAATATTGTAACATGGAAATATTGCAGGAAAATAGTGCGATTTCGGACCTGGTGACAGGATGAAATGTTTGTTATTGAGTTCGAAAAAGTTATCTTGGGTCGCACCTTCCTTTCCACCAAAGTTCCCTTTAGGTAATTTGTTAACAAAATATATTTTTTTGTTGGACTCAGAACATTTACCTTAGTTCCAAATTTTCTGACCAACATTGTTTCGTTTAGAAAGTGGTTCCACTTGTTCGACAACACTTAACAGTTGCTGGTCGGCTAGTGAACTCGCAGAGTTTCTGTCGTAATCATACAATCGCATAACTTGCTCATTGCAGTCCAGGTAGCAGAAAAAATACTAAATTCCCGATTTAATGATTCTCCAGTTCATTTCGAATGAAGTCGAATGAAGTCTCTATTCATCTACATTCAGGTGCTATTCAGCAGCTCCGAATGTTATAACTGAGCGGAATGAAAAATGAAATTAAGATATTCGACTTAGAATTGAGATCATTAACGAGCCAGTTTTTAAACTCAACTATGGATTACTGCGGTGGACGTGTTAAGCGATTCCGTTGCCAAAAGAGGCGCAACAGAATCAGCAGAAAAGCCCAATTATATGTTACAATTATGCATCGAGTAATTCCAGAGGAATGATAGTTGAACCCCTGAATGAAAATTATTTGAATAGAATTTAAAGATCACTATTACCTTCCCTTCCAACGGCCCATAAGGCAGATTCAAAAGCCAAAGATCGACTTGAAATATCCAACGAAATCTCATAACTACCAATAAATGCACGCCAAAGGCAGACGGATATGAAAACCACTTGATCAAATTCGAGTATTCGAGCAATGGAAGGCAGGGAGACATCTGTACTTGGCTCATGGCGCAGCACTCATGAGCTCAATGAAACTCCAAACTTGCCTTCGGATTTACTTTGAGTTAAACATTCAATTTATGTTTGATTTCAGTAGATGGAGGAAATATGTGGCCGCCTATCTTGAAAAAGCACCCAGCCTCAATGAGGATAAAGATTGTTGGTGGACCCAGATAAGTAGAAGGGAATCGGCAATGAGGTAGCAAGGAAATATCTCCGAGTGGCCAAGCGATCTGCGCAATCATGCAGCAGAAATGCGCACCCCAGAAACTTAATTTCAATACGGTTCATGAATCCATCTGTTTTGCCAAAATTTTAGATCGCAGTGATCGATTATTTCAACCAGGGCTCGTGTCCACTCCGAGTAGTCAAAACAAAAGTCGTTAATTTTTACCCCCTCTTGGCAAACTGGTCTTCCACGTAATTTGCATCCAAGTTAAATGTCTATCACACCCAACCTTTCGTAATGCAAATTTTGACCTAAAAGCACTTGCAATGCCAATCTCTCCCTGATTACCCCTATTATTTAAGGCGCTGAAATTAACTTTAACATCTATCGTAGTGTTTTTATGAATGAATGAAAGCAACAAATTTGAGTCAATAGACACAGAAATGAAAGTCACTCCTCCCTCTCTCTCTCTCCGTCTCTGTCTCCCTCTCAATAAATACTTGAACTCCTGACACATTTTTTTTTCTAAGCTTTCATTATGTCGTTAGCCCTTTCAGACTACAGTCTGGGGCACACAAATAGTTGCAGCCGCTATCATTCATTGCGATAATGGCGTATATTTATCGACAAAGATCCTTCTCCAGTTTTTATCTGATTTCGAGCATTCTATCTTATTAATCAGTAGCCATTTGCAGCCTCTAAACTAATGGATTGCACAGTATCACATAGAGTCTTACTACTTCGGTTTCTTTAGTTTCTTCTCAATGCCATCCTCTTCAGCCAATGGAACCTCCTTGCTCAAACCGTTCAACCCCTTCTAAGGGAAGCTGAAATCCCCTAATCTATTGACTGACCATTGAGAATGCTTAGCGTAAGGTTTCAAATGAACAGTCGAATCTCGAGGGTGTAGTTCATCTGAGTTCAAACCTGCAGGGCTCTTTGCCGCTGAGGAGGAAAAGATCAGACATGGGAGAAGCAGTTACTGGATAAATAGCCCTCAGAAATAGACTCCCTTAGTATCTCAAGACTAAAGTAGCTTCAAAGTTAATAAGTGCGAGAGACGACTTAAGGTATGTCTAGATATGTCGATAATTCCTTCTATTTAATTACTTGAAATGACCACGTCACTTTGGAACCTGCTGTTGTTAGAGAACCCGAATATGAGCTATCAATAGTTCGACCCCGTAACTAAGGTGATAAATCGGAATCACACTGATACCTCTACAGCATTCGGTTTCATTGACGGTAGTGTATGGTGCTTCTTCTGGAACTCACCAATGCGTTTAGTTCAAGAGTGTTATTATCTGGTTAAAGGCTATTTCACAAAGCAGGGTCTCATGTTGACAAACAAGCCGTAGACGATCTGACGTTTCTTCCAATTCCTAGGTCTGGTTCTTTTCTGAAATAACAATAGCATCGAAAGGCATTCCAAAGAACCCCAAAATCTTAGAAGTACTTATAAGGGGAGGGAAAAAATGGGCTGTTCTATTTGCCTGAATTGGCTGATTGCTCAAAGAGCTTACCCAATGTAGAGTACATCTAAATGCAAAATTACTTCAAAAGCGCGGAATGTGACAGGTACGCAGTTTGAAGATATATTATTTAACGGTCCGTAAGACATCGTAAGTTAAGTTTGGCCAGCCAACAAGCTTCGAGAGTATATACATTCTTCCGCCAAGAAGCATGCAGCTATGATCTAAGCACCACTGAATACATAGAAATGGCAGCACTTTAATTGAATGTTTGATAAAAACCACCTTTTATTTTATGTCCAGCTGTACTCTGACGACCCCTTGGAATCTAGCTCGCGGCGCAGTAATCACAACATCTGGACTTCAAAGCAAGTCAACTAAGATCTCATATTTTTCTATCTTGATCTGACGAAGACTTTCTTTGAATTTTGAAATGCATCGCTAAAGTGCATGCTAATCATTTATCAATTATCCAAATTGCATATGCTCAATACAACTGCGGATTCTAGGGACATTTTGCCGCCTGAAGTGTTCAGCTGCCTTGAATGCATTCACTGGGATCGTAGACTAAAAATAAAGAACAAATAAAAGGCGAGAATGAGTGATATTTGGTGTTCTGAAAAGCCGATTAACCAAGAACGAAAGTTAGAGTGGCCATTTGTTTGAAATAAGTAATATATTTCAAGTTTCTAACGCTGCAGATCGTAAATGGATGGGCAAATCATTTGAGAAGGTGTGAAAACTCTCATCAGATCCGCTTCTTCAATGGTAAGCTGGAGGAACTGTGGTTGGTTGAATGGAAATGCATCTCTCTGACATTTCCGCCTCGATGGGAGGTTTCACTCCCGGTAGCTTAAATCCGTCTGCTCTAAAGGCGTACTGTAACAACCATTCAATCTGATGATCTTCAGCTAGACACAGTGATTATGCTTTCCTCAGGAAAAGGAAAACTTCCACGCCAGAATTCACTTTAACTCCAGGTTACATTCTGTAAAGTAAATGAATACTATATATCTCACTTTAACCATCAAAGTGGTGGCTTTCAACGCAGGAATTCACTAAATGTCGGGCAGCGAAGTTACTATAAGTCTACTAAACTCTTGACTTGTCTAAATAGCCACTTGAGGAGTGATATCCAATCTTACGATGTTCCTCAAAAAGTATGCAATTGTTAGCAGTACCATGCAGATATGGAGGCCTAACCGATCAATAAGAGATTACTAACATTGTAGACAAATCTACATTAATTGGTCAAGCTGTTTTCAATTATTCAAATATCATGGCAATGTTAATGTTTTTTGAGAATACTTCGATGCAAACCAGGTGATTTCAAAAACAAATAATAATACATCGCTTCTTATGCTTGTGAAGTTTGACGATTTTTACACTTCAAGTTAAAATTGTGAGCGTTATAATGCACCACTAAAGCTTGCGCTTTCCACGGCCTTCGGGGGCGAAAGTATTACCGCTTCATTACACATGGTATTATCAACATTTTGAGGTAATCTCGTTTCTACTCCCGTAACTTTAAGCCACAGCACATTTCCTTCCGTAATTCGTTTTAAATATGGCAATAATTATCGAACAATATTAATAGCTATCGTCGATGCCATCACCATCATCATCGAAATGAGCTTAAAGCATATTGAAGGTAAGTGTCTTCCAACATTTGCACTGAACTGGTTATAAGGACTTTTGAAGTCTCTCTGCTTGAGGAACTCTCGGCGACCGATGCAATTATTCATTCTAAGCAATTGGTGTGCGCCGATGAGCTTCAACCCCGTGCGATGCAGTGAGCCAGTTGCATTAGAGTAACCAGCCTGGGAACATGGCACAGTGGATCACTGTCGACGACCCCGCCGACTGCCCTTTTCTTGAGAATTCTTTTGTCACTCATCCTACCATGACCCCGCAATCTGTTCTGCTGGCCATATCCAATACCACTTTTCCCCGTTCAGATTTTCCTGCAATTTTCTGATCGTGATCCATTTAATCTTTACAAGTCTTTCATCCACATTAGCCCATCTTTTAAAGTGCATCAATATTGATATTTTAGTTTTCTCTAACTTTGGAGGTATGTACCAAAAACACAAACCCATTAAATTTCGCAAATGAATTTCAGTTTATAATATTTTTTGAGAATGGATACCTAGGTAGCCACTGGTAAAACATATTCTGCAGTTTTCTAACATCTTTTGCCTTTTATTTTTCAAATAGTTCAGTGTTTGCCACCCATTTAAAGGAACATTTGGTAAACCCCTTACTTAAAATCATTGTCATGAACCACCATTTCTTTCTGTTGAAGTTCATTCAATGGCTTTCTCTTCGCTTATCTTTTGTTCTGCGATTGAAGAAAGGGGAAAAAGCACGCTTAAAGGATTGAAGTTAAAGAAATCGAGTTGAGAAATCACAACTCTACAGATTTTCACTGCATATGCTGCAATTAGAAAAAGACACCGTTTAGGATACAGATCTGCAAAAGAACTTTCCACTTTGGAGTAAACTCCTTCTTTTACCATTTACTGTTCCTTGTCTGCGGCTGAAAGCAAGACCACCCCGAAAAAGTGGTCGCTATTACTGATTATCTATCCGGTTCGCAATTCTATTCTAGAAAGCCTCAAACATCATCATCACCACCACCACTAATGATGCAGAACTAGAGTTTTGAAATGATGAAGTGGTGAAGAGTCCAAAGCCTTACTATGGAGCCCAAGTGTATGACGTGAATCTCTCAAATCCGAATGTCCAACCTTGCATGACTCTAAAACCTTGAAATAGACGCCTCTGACAAGGCTTGATCCAAAGACGCTTATTCTTTAGCCAGCCACGTTGAAGCATTTATTGCTAAATACGCAGTTCAGGAGCTTCGGTATTCGGCGCTTTGCTATTGCATAAGCGTAGTTGCTTGCTGCGATTGAACCCACTCAATTCTATGAGCTACTTGACTTCCTTCGCAACTTTCAGGTCCTGACCCTGCTTCACACTAGCCCTCGGCATCAACTATCAAATGAATCTCGGAGCAAAAGTAGCTGGCTTTGTGTACGCGTTTGGTTGCCATATTGTCAGAGCCGTTTCGTCTTAATAATCTAAATTCATTCACATCCAATGCTTTTTCAGTAGCGAGCGATAAACGAGATGCGCGTTCAGCAGGCGTATATCTTAATGATTGATAGGATCCCACAAACCTGGCGGACTGGACTAAAGCGCCTTCAATAGACTAAACGCCGTCACAGGGTGGGCTATCAAGGCGCACGCACGTGAGTCACAGGCTGTCTGACAGGAACCATAAGGACGCAACCAATCCGACGGACATGGCAAGCCAGGAAGTGGTCCGCCGTTGGCAACCACCGAACGAACAGCTCTCCGATTAAATCATCGACACAAACACCCCATAGCTTTAATAACCTAGGGTCCCCTCATGATCATCTGAAATTGGGAAACCACCCGGTCTAGTCTTCATGATACCAACTACTGAAGAAACTTAAGCCTACTAAAATGGCACATTTTAAGCCAGTACTTTCCACGTGTTTATAAATTTGCACCATCAAAATACACACTATTCCTTTCTTTATTATAAAAAAAACATTTATGCACAAGATAACAAAGAAAATACAGGATCTTTTAACGTTTGCAGAGTGCAGTTATCCCGACCACAAACAACAAGATCACCGGCCAAATCGAAAGTATTAACAGAACAATACTGTGTGGGACAAGAAGTCACACAGGCCGATGTTAACTTCTGACAAATTTGCTGAAAAGACCAAGAATCTAAAATGCAAAATAGAGCATTTACAATGTTTAGAAACAAGAAATCATAGACGTAGAACTTTAGATTTGCGATTTGTACAGGTGGACGAACCTGTTGAGGCAGGTGAGTGAATTCGCATAAGGCCGGCTTCTTCAGTGGCAAGGAAAAGGTACTGTGGCTGGTATGAATGGAAACGAATCTCCCTGACAGTTCCACCTCGACAGGCTATTTCACTGAGTGGGTGACGCTCCTCTCGAAGGTCCCAAATGTAGCTTGTTGTTGTTGGGGAGGCAGATTGTCCTCCACCACTGGCTATACCGCCCACAGCGAGCAAGTGAGACTGAGCGGGGTGCTGTGATAGACACAGTAAAGGGATTGGCTCTCCTGTCCTATGAAAAAGCAACAAATTAACTTCCTAAAGGCGAGCAGACTTTGAACTCGACCTGTAACATTTCTGAAGAGTACTGCACTCCCATTCACCATAATCCAGTTTCCTCAGCTGTTCTTGAAATTCGCCCTATCCTGCAGCCCTGCATCTTAGTAAAGCAATGGACCAATGCTTGAGGATTGTATTGGCGAAAATGCCTGATGAAATCTAACCCTCTCGGTTCAACAAGGGAGACTTAACGTTTGGGCGTCTTAATGCAGGCAAAACTGGAATGACCGTCACTAAAATAAACGGATGGTTGTTCCTCTTTGAGAGGAAACAGATCATTTGTTTTCCATTGCAGTACTCCCCACCTAGCCGTTTGAAGTCACTAGATTTATAAATCCGATTCAGCACAACAATGACCGCTTACGGAACGATGCTTTTTGAGGGTATATTCGATGTGTTGGGCGATCTCAAATCCCAGATATTCAACTGCCCAAGCTGGTTTGCACTGGCCATGCAGCTAGCATCTATTGATTCAATTGCATTGATAGTTGATAAGTCGTAACCCACACCGGCCACAGTCAGTTGCTCTGAAACAGGGCGGATATAGACTGTCGAAATAGGCCTCTCAGATAATATAAAAATAAAACTCTGCTCGATGAAATCACGAACGTTTTACAGCAAGCATCTTAGTATCCAGTACGAAGAGTTCACCACGATCATTTGCTGCAAAGACTTGGTTGGCATCTGCAGAAATGGCAACGTCGGAAATAGGTACATCAACACGTCGAAGCTCGTCAGCAGGATTTGCAGGTGCTCGTGACCAGGAACCGACTTCATGAAGACGAAAGACATCCTGTTCAGTTTCAGGCAGATTGAGACTATAAATACCGACGAAGCCCATTGACGAACCAGTGAACATAAGACGAGAATCCGTGTGAGTCTAAAGCGTAAAGATTTAGAAATTTGTTGACAGACATGTTCTGAAATCTCAATTAACGATCGCCGACCTTGAGTTGTTGAACATTACCAACATGGATCGCAGAGCAGACTAACCGAGGTTCATCAGAAGAATCCGTCAGAGGGGTAGGTACCCCATTATCGACTGCTTCGGTAGTTTTGAAAGCGGAGCCGTAATCAGCAAATCGTTTGTACTGCCAAACACAAATAGTGTTGACCTGAAATTGAAGATGGCAACTAGTGCTTAATGATTTGATTACACTAAATGAATACCTAATAGTGCATTACCAATTGAAAAGGGTAATAGTATCACTTCAGAAAAGCCTGCCGTTCGATTTTCGAGGTGAAGTTTGTCAAAATCTTCGGTTTCGGCTTCCTTAATAGGTAAACAAGCCATGTGAACCAAATAAAGACAATCTTTTGGGTATGCAAAATATAGGCAGTTTCGAGGGCTAAAGGCTGATCTGACGTTTTTTCGCGTTGATTCACGTCCATCCAAGAGAAACTAAAAGCAATATGTCTTCAACTTAATGAACATCAGGATCCATTAAGTTAGTTTGAAGGTCAATTCGCTGCAATGAATGAGAGGTGAAACATCCGAGTGTATTATGATCAAAACGAGATACGAAAAGCACTGAATAAGACCAGTTTTGTAAAAAGTGGCTCCACCCATAGACCCACCGTTCCCATAGATATTTTGTTCACAAAATTGGTTTTCGAATAACGGATTACGGTTAGATTTTAACAAAAGATGAGGGTTCGTTTGAACACTGGTGATGTAGCGATCTTGTATTTATTCGACCAATTCAATAGCTAGGAGTAGAATAACCGCCAATATCGGTTTATGATGGTCTACAGTGGGGTGACCGAGGGAAAATTTCTCAGTTAGAAAGGCATCAAAATAACTTGCCTTTCCCCAAGTCAGGATTTTGAGACCGCCTCAACACAGACTTAAAAGCTTACTTACCTCTTCCTGAACACTGCCCGTAATGACCAATGGTTCAATTTGTGATCCAAACACGGACGCAAATCGAGCACGACTTAGTTGGAACGGAAGGTACTTCTCCATTGTAACTGGGTACAACTGACCTAGTGCCATTTTTTCTACAGTTAAAGCAAACTCTGAATAAGCTGAAATTCAAAAAAATCCACCCAAAATGCAGGTTGAGAAGACGAAACGATTTACAAACGACGAGCTGAATGCATTTGATTTCATCATATATACAAAGTTATGCCCATAAATTGGCCCTCCAACCGGGAAGATTCTAGCTGAAGTCGGAGATATTATCATCGTTAGGCAGAAACCCTGGGAGAGTAGCAGGTCCTTCAGCATTCGAACTTTGAGCAATAGTGGTAAAGTCAGAGGTCTGGAACCGCTGCAAGGGGGAAACCAAGGATATTAATTAGTATTCAGTGTCAACTGTCAACTATTTCATTATGAAAGTCGCCAGCGACAGATGTCAATTCGACTTGAGACAGCATAACTCTATCGAATTTCCACCTATTATGAAACCAGCTAGCATAGCCCTTTTAAGATCATGCTCCACCAGATGCGAACAGCAATAAAAATGAACTGTATCAGAATAAGATCGGCATCGCAGCAACTACTAATGATTAAAAGATCAATTACCCTCCTTAATTAGCTTAAAATCTAAGAATACATTGAATCATCATCTATGCCACACCACTAAGTTTTAAGCATGGACCAAAACTTTCAGATATTAAATGAAACAGTAGGTGGTAGAACTTTTCAAACGGAGGCCGACTGCCATATGACTACGTTCGTGACGGAGCAGGAAGAGAAAGCCGAAGAAATTAGACTTTCTGGCTAGTCCATAACTCCAAATGGAATCGGAGATCACCTAAAGATTCAACCACCCAAAAAAGATGAACGTCGATTAATTCGAACTGAAAATACACCCTACTCGACCTATAAGTTAGAATAATACACCAAGAGTACCTACGATCACAATAAATACCCCCAATAATCTGATCGACGACTTACTCTTCGGGCTCTTATCCGCGGACGGTCAGCAAGGAGGTCTATTGTAGCATCTGGAGAAAACAGGAATGGGTTATAAATGCGGATTTGAAGGATCAAATAGTCAAACCATGAACAAGTGAAAAAAAACAGCACAAAAAGCAAAAATCGGCGATAACATACAACTCTGGGCCTCACATAACTTCCGGTATACGATTAATATGCCTATATATCGGGAAAATTAGCGAAATGGATGATGGAAATCAAAGAAAGGAAAAGAAATAAATCAGCTAAAGAACTTCCATCAGTTCTTTAGGTTATCTTGATGAGAAATAATTCCGTTCGACTAGAGATAGAAGTGTACAAACGATCTGATTCATGAAATGAAGCAAATCTGAGACTTATCGGCGTAGTCTATAGCTGGAACGACCACCCACATCTATTAAACACTGGATTTACAAGTGGACGATAAAGTGGGAGACTCCGACTCAAAGGTACTAGGGTGGCTTCTCTAAGCTCAAGATTTGAGATGGAAGACAATGTTCCTCAATATTGTCCATACTATTATCGTAAACACTCCCAACCATAACTGGAACAACTGAGCTGTATGTCATGACAAATTATCCCAAAACTTCTAGCAGCATTTTGGATCAACGTTAAGCCTTTTATTGCAGAATTAACCATGGAAAAGCGATTTGAAGAGGTTCTGTCCGAAAAAGCTAGAATAACTTTGAAAGATAACAAAATGATCGGAATGACCACCGACACTGATTATGCCTGGTCTAAAAAGAGAAAAATGAATGAGGTACACAAAGTGGATTTTGGAAGAGAACCACAGACCGTAATGAGTCAGAGCACTACAGATAACTGGTTAGAAGTGGACAGAAGCGAAGAAAAGTCACCGCGGATCTAGATAACACGATGGCGCAAATAGCAATGTACAAACACACATGAAACTCGGTGATAAGGTAGAAGACTGAATTTTTTAATAAAAGCTCTTGCATGAATTCCCCGCCATGTTAATGAAAAAACAAGTGATCTTGTAGCCATCTCCAAACCACTTCAGTGCACGAGTGAATTTACTTTGAATCAGCATACCAGCTACCAACTTCAATAAAAAAGACAGCTTACTCCGCCTAGCCTCGGGTGTGGAAGAAGTGATTGCTGGTGGAAGTGCAGCTTGAGGTCCATCACCTGAAGCGCCAGATACCGATCCCGAAATGAGGGTCATCTGGAGGCAGAGAGCTTTAGCCTCTTCTCGTATCTCCGGGAAGTCGAGACACTTATTGATTGCCACAACAGCATCACTATGGTGCCCGTACTTGAAGTGATAGTTGGCTAGAAAGCGATAGGCCTGACCCAAGTCGGTTTCATTGCTTACCTATAAACAGAGACGTCAAGTCAATCCCGTCAAGATCAATTATAAGGGCTTTGATTGCGCAAACCTACACCACGGGCTTCACACTGCCTGATGAACTGGGTGTAGGCGGCAGCGGCTTCACAGTCATTACCAGTTTTTTCGTAGCATCGAGCTAGAGAGAAAAGCGCAGTACCTTCAACGTCTCCAACGCAGTACGCACGCCAGAAACACATTTTAGCGCATTCAACATTGCCCTGTTGTTCGTACATATCACCCAACGCTACTATTACACGAGAATCTGATGGGCAAAGGTACTGTGCGCGTCTGAAAAAAAAAGAGGATTAAAGATGGGGGCATGATAAATACTTCAATTAAGACCAAGAGGAGGTAGGAAGGGGAGGAGAGAGTACAATATCAAGAGGGACCTGAATGAGATTCAGATCATTGTGTTTACGGTAACCCATGTCAGGAAATGTTCTTTGGATGACAACCTGGATTACCTAGAGCCTTTCAACGACCTAAATGACAGTGAACTACTAACAGATGAAAGGGGATACTAGAGATCTTTAAGGAGGAAACTCTGCGTCCCTGAAGACAGCTTTCTGTACCGTAATTATGACTGGGGTGCTTAAGATTTTAACTCCTAAGAAGAAGATCAATAAAAGGTGGAGAGCCAAATAATCCACTATTGTCCAATTTCATTCGTAACGACTCTTACGACAAAAGGAATTCGTTTCCTTAATCTAATAGCAGGTCAAATAGCCAAAGGAGAAAAGGCAGAGGAGCAAAGTATTGACAAGACTTATCTACGTATCTCTTAGAGAGCATTAACTGGTAGAGTTATAATATTGAGTAATTACCCCTTCAGAATCTCGAGAGATTACACAGAAATGCTCACGACCACACTTCGCCTCCTTGCAAGGGAGTTCACTAGATTCTTATGAGGATCACAATCTAAACCTTATTCGCTTAACAAGTGAGGCCATGTTTATTAAGGTAAAAATGTCTTTTCGGATTCGCAAACTCGTTTTGGACGGCAATACAATGCCTAAAATCCACCATACGTAAAATCATGATTTGGGACCATACAATTAGGGATACACAAAACATATAATGAACAACATACTTGTAATAGTATAGAGCGTGCTGAGGCTGCTTGATAAATTCATAGAGTTGTCCCAGGCCATACCATCCACGATGGTCATGCCTGTTGTGCATTATCGCTTGATTGTATGCGTAGATGGCCAACTTCAAATGCTGCAGCTCCACGTATTCATGACCTACAGATAGCAATACAGATAGATGAAACCAGCAACTACTGCTTATTGATAAGACGCAGTTCCCTACCAAGAAGAATCCACACTAGAACATATTTTGGTTGCAGACGCAATGCTCTTTGGAAGTAAAGCACAGCTTTATCATGCTGCCCACGCAAACCGTAGAAATTTCCCAGAACACAGCAAGTCTCCGGCCGGTACTTATCGACCTCTGAACATCGCCTCGCCAAGAAGGCGAGCTCCTCGTGGTCAGCTTTAACGAAAAGAACGTTCGAAAAAATATCTGCGTCGGTCAACCGATAGGGGTCGACAGTGAATATCTGCAAAATATCGTAAACGTAAGGATGGCCCAAGATGTTCTACACTGAATTAAAATCTGGTGGTATTGCATGTTTACATTTTTGTAAATAGTGACAGAAACATCGAGATCTCGAAGTCTTTCATGAGCGTCGGCAATATCTGCTTGAAGATTCAAGCTGTTTTGGAATCCTGCGTTGGAAAGGGAAGTTAAAATGGCAAGCGCACGTTCTGTATCTTGCAAATGAAGGAGAGCTTTTGCCCGGAATGTCGCTCGCATCCAGTTAGTACTGTCTACTGTTATGAGAGGAGGGTAAAAAAGGTCTAGAGATTCGCGGTCGCCAAAAAGCTTGGTCATTTCAAACCATGCTGGCCATAGAAGTGGATCTTTCTTTACGATGTGCGAGAGAATCTTTAAGGCTGGTTTTCGAAATCCCAATCGAATGTGAATGAGAGCGTGGACGTAGGCTGTAAAAAGGTCAACTTCAGACGAAAGAAAAATATTTAGCGAAGTTCCTTGAATTACTTCTTCTGCACCGTATTTTCTTTCAATGTCAGTTTTTAACTCAAAAAGAGACTTCCTATATGCTTCCAAGGGATAAGATTCAGGCTGATTCGCTGAACCCTCTCGGTTCGTTATGGACTCGTCGGTAATACGCTTTTCAATTGACATATACCGCGAATAAAAATGCAGAAAATCAATCAACGGATGTGACCCTGCGCTTGATACGGAGGCTAGCAGGTGACCGGATCTTGAATATTCCCTGTTGTCAAAATAGCACTTTGCTAAGCTATATTTAGAAAAATTTTCTAGAGAAAGACCATCGTATTGCATAGCTAGCAGAAACCCGGACGACGTTGCGGCATCTGTTGCGTCAGATTTAGGTAGGTTTTGCTGAACTGACAACAATAATTCCGCCAGCCATGAGGCGCTGTTAACCAGTCCTCGAACTTGGCATTTCACAAGAGACATTCGCAAATCATCTCTGATCTTAACTAAGTTAAGATTGATCGATGTGACCTCCGGATCAAACTGCATTTACTGCGACACCTAAAGATTACAAAATTGACCTGGCCGCTGATTGGACTACTATTTCTAAGAGGCATTTAATTTATATAACTTTACCCATAATTGGTGGTGATTATTCAATTATAAATAACATATTCAGGCTGTACAAAAATTTAATTGACATTTAAAGGGGTTAAAATAATTTTCTTAAGCTAGCGAAATGTTCTATTCGCAAGCTTCTCTCTAAATGCCATTAGAAACTGACCTGGAGTGATAGAAAAATGGATCTACGCTGCATCTCCGTTGATACTCTAGAAATTTCCCATGCTTTAGCCTCCATACCAGTTAGATCGCATTTAAAAGTTTCAATTAAAGCTTGCTTTCATTATCAACATGGATGTTTTAGTTCAAGTCCAAAATAAAAGGGCGCATCGGCAGCCGAGTAATTAGTTGGCAAGGCGCGAACCCTCACAGGAGTCGGTTTACCTACATTAGATGGTAGGAAGTTTTATCCAAAAAGCTTCTTTCATGGAAAATACTACCCGACCACATGTTATGACGAAAAGGGTAACCTTGAGTGGCTACCTTAGAAAACTCGCATTCAGCCATAGCGCCGACCTTAACCCTTCGACGCATCGATAAAACTCGAAAGCTCGTTACCTGATGCATCAGACGAAGCATGCTGATTGCGAGCCACTATTTCTAAGTATGTATGATCAGGCCTTACAACACCGTAGCCAAAGAGGTTTGCTCCTAGTTATCGCCACTCAATTTTAATTCAGCAAATATCTTCCCCGTCCGACTGTACAAGCCGGTCTTCGGGTATCCTTAGCACCGTTCACGGCCAGTCCACAAATGTTGCATTGGAATTTAAACGTTCCTAGCAATTTGAATTCGTTACGCTAAAGCAGTCAACACCAGGACTATATTTGTGACTTTGAACTAGTCAGCACGCAACCCGAAATATGATCCTTGGATCAATCACTATTCATGTTAAAAATGCAAGATTACTTTAGCAATGTGACCTTGGAATGTCCAGATTGGCTGAGTCGGTACAAGCCTCACGAAATTTACTAAAGAAGACTTATTTCCAGTTGACCCATGCAGCAGCCGCCCTTCCAGAAATACCCAGATTGAATGAACTTAACGTGGTCGACTTTTCTCTTTATGCCGAACAACAGAAAATGAGGAGCTAAAGAACCATTAAGAAATGAGACAGCAGCAATACCCCAAGCATCGAGATGGGTTGCTTTGCATGTTTTTTAGTACCATGACATTCGAATTCCTTGAATGGCTTAGTTGACCCGAAACTCCCCACTAAGACCACATTTATCAATTCACCAAGACTCTGGTTGGAGTGTATGAGCTAAAACGCTCGTCCCTCAGAGGACCAAACACGATTACAGCCCGCGAATGGCAGGATATTCAAATGCTAGCCTTGTTGTCCAACTGGAAGCTAAAAAAATCAAAAATAGTTTTAGTGGTAGGGGCATTTTAAAGTTTTTGTAGATATCTAAGCTTCGCTTTATACACAGATGAGGCATTCATAAATAACAAAGCAATCTAGGCATCAAGTTTCGGTGGAGTTGCACGATAACTAGTGCCATTGCTCGAATTCACTTGACAAAACTGTATAGCTTGCATTAACAGTTGCTGATGAATAGAAAATTCTACAGTTTGAATTAATGGAGATCGTCAACAGCATAGAACATTTTGAAAAATCATCTAGACAATTAGGTCAATCCACCAAGCATACGTTCTCAGTGAAATTAAAATTGAACAGAAAAACAATGCAAGTGTGGTATAATGACAGGGGCTGCAGCATGATTCAGAGAATTAGCCAAAAATGAAGACATAATTAAGATGCTTGACTTAAGCTTTATTTGCACAGACCGAAACTATTTCTATTTGCAAAGCGCACAAAGAGCCTCGCGAACATCACCATGGCACTCTTTCAACTTCTTTTCTGCTGCAATTCGACTGGTTTCGAATTCATTGACCTAGAATTGACTCAAATGTTTGGAAACATCAAAAATGAATCATGGTCAATTAATAAAACTACAACGAAAATCGGGCAGGCTTACGATCAGATCGACATCTTCGGCCTTGATTTTGATCTTTAAAACTGGGGCGGTTGACTGTTTTTCCTCAGTTACCTTTTTTAAGGCATCCGTCATTCCAGCAGCAACCTCAGTTTCTTCGAAATCCCCAGACATTTTTTCTAAGTCTGCTGCGTTGCGTTCAGCATGTGTTGCTGGCTTTTTAGACTTCTCTTCAGAACCTGGATCAGCACCCGGCATTCTTACACGATTAGGCTGCCTCAGCACATTAGACTAAAGCCCAGTCACCTTCACCATGTAATCCAATCAAATTATTGCCCATATCGTGTAAGAATTTACTGGCCACACTTGTTATTCACTCTGTTCTCTTTTTAAATAATTGAAAAATTTGAAAATACTCGAGCATGCAGATGCATATTCCAAATAAATAGTTTCAGGTGAATTGGTTGAAATAAATTTATAAATACGTACATTTTCTACCTTGACGATGTGCATTAATTAACATCATTTTCCCCCCTTTGAGACATTTTAATTCTCAACATAATAATTAAATTTTTTATGTATGAATGTTTGGGGACAGGTTTATGTGGGTGCGCTGGTTAACCGTTGATGATCTCCTTTTAGAGGCGCGTCATTCAAACTAACCTGTAGTGGACGAAGTGATGCTCCCTCTCGTTCATCCGAAATGCGAACTGTTATACTTCCTTTTAACCATTCCTCTCCTCGTTGTAGGAGGGCGATTCCACACGAGATCTCGGCTGGATTGAGGGTGATAACGTGACCGAAGATTCAGGGGTCAGCGATTTCAAAAGTTGGAAGCTAATTCGATTCGTCTCGGCTAGGTATTCCACTTATGTCTTTCGCATCGTATTCACTCACAGACACCATCGCTGACCTCTAACGTTCTTATGCGAGCCTAGGTTAGGAAACCAGATGAGCTATTACTCCGAAAAGAATATAGGCCTTAAATGTGCGAAAGGAACGAAGATCATGATAATCTGATGAAGGTAGTTTAGCAAACTGACTTCCTTTCAAAGATGGTTCTTGCATGATGCGACACTTCCATTTAAAATGCTGGCAGCTTTCGTTTTCCTCCTTCCATCCAACTGGCTAGGCATCAGCACTTTTATTTTGCTAAAGCTATGAATGCTACTGTTGTTTCCGATTGGCAATTCATAAGTTTCATTAATATCACTAGCAGTCTAACAATCACTTCGACATTTCACAGTGATGGATTTACTGACTCAAAATGCTTGGTTCATCGCTAGGTGAATCGACATTAGGTCAAAAGCCTAGACTTTCTCCTATGTCGCAGAATACCGACTACGGCTCATATAAACACTTAAAATTATACTTTTTGATACAACTACTACACTGATTGAGAAGCTAACTCCTTACTCTTGCATGTACATGTCCATTTTATCAATGTCCAAAGTGAAGAAAGGGAAGTTTGACTTTCCATATCGTGAGAGTGAGAAAGAAAAAAATAGGGTGAAATTCGCAGGGTATATATCATAGGCACCTCCTATTTATAGCCGATGGGTATTAATTTGTTGTCATTAACGGGGCTGGGTTGAGAACGAGTTGTCGTTTTGGTATTAGTGCTGCTGACTTCAAGGTAACCGAGGCTACCTGCGACGTGAACCTGGACTCCGTGAGGCCGAGTTAAGATTCCATCATCCACATTCATTTGAAAGATTGGCCACTTATGCTCGGAATGCTGTTGAGAAAAGAATCTACTGACGGGAATGATCCCTTCTACCAGTGATCTGTAAATAAAAAATACAGGTTAATGAAGCACTAGACTTCGTAGCTTCGAACTATTTCGCGGTTATGAATCGCACAGGAATAAGAAAATAGGAACCAAGGTTGTTCCGAAGAGCGAAGTAGAAATTGTTTTTAGAGGATGGCTGCTTTCACCACGCTGAAATATCGCAATGAGAATTACCCCTCTTAACACTTATTTTCTACCAAGTTTCGATCTTGATTTCCAAATTATGAGCTCTAGGGCAGACGCAATGGAAATTTGAGCAAACTATGTCGTAAACAAACAGTCTGAAAAAAAAATCTGTAGAAAATAATTCTTATATTAGTGATCATAAAAATAACACTTTATTTGCTAAAAATGCTGTAGTGCAGCACAATCCAAATGATAAGTAAGTTCAGAGGGAATAAGAGGGCTGCTTTTGATATTCTGAAGAACAAAGATATGCATTGAAATTATATTTAGACCGCTCAATGTTTGAAATTACAATAGTCCGTCAATACGCATCAACTACCCGGTGAGCAAAATCGCCCCTGATGAGCTCAGGAGAAGGGTCGATTTGATTTGCTACTTTCATCAATCAGAATCTGATCAGAAGGGATTCAACGCTGATTGGAGAGGGGATTAAAAAATCGGCGGAGCTCCAAAAAATCTAGAAAATCTCCATACGACCGGCGTCCAGGTCTGCTAGCTTCAATGAGCACTGTTATGTTTTAAAGGGTTTGATAATCAATTGGGGGCGTTGAGAAGAATGACTGTTGGAATGTAGTTGTGGTCTCAGCGGTTATATCAGCTCGTCGGACTTTGATGTTCTCTGCGGCTTGAACGAATGGAGTCTATTAGAGGTAAAAATATTATTGCGAGACCACGAACAATGCAGGAATTTCGGAACTGATCCTAGAAGAAAAATTTGCCTTCTTCCATTTGCGATATTGAGGGCGATTGTTTCTTCAGCAGTATCCTTCACATTTGAACATCCAAAACAACTAACTTGTCTGGGTAGGAGGGGGAGGAGGGGGAGTTTAAATGGGACCATATACCCTTCTTCTCGTTTTGTATTTTGAAGATTTTAGTCCCAGGTTTCGCTTGCTAGGTTTTAAGATGTTCTTCTTTGCACTTTGATTCTTCTTTAGAAAAATCAAAACGGATAAAATTCAAAAGTTTTTTTTATCAAAACTGGGCGTCAACTAGCCAGATTTCTGAACTCTTCAATTGAATATAACAAAGGAGCATTCAGATGCCCATATTTTAGAAACATCAGCCAGCAGTAAGGTTTCGAGTCCTGTTGATTATGGGCGATTATCCGCTCTGCTCACCAGGTTGTCTGAAGTCATCAGACTCCAAGGGACTGAGTATTTACCTTAATTACTTAGCGTTAACTGTTATTCTTAATCATTAAATTAGTTGCGCATGCTTTTGGAGTGTACCAGATGCTTTGACAACTCACATACATTGCACGTTATTGCTTCTTTTCAGGCGATCAATCATCAATGACAATGTAAACTAAATTAGTACGAGGTGGCACTGGCTTGAGTCCCCGTTCTTAAATTTGTAATGCTATAAAGCAGGGTAAGTTCACTGGGAGCTTTTAGAGAATCAGGAGGAAGTTCTTTTTCTGTTTGTCTCGATCGCAGGGTTTTTTTCGCATGAACTTTCCTAATTTTTGACCCATAATTTAATCTACTTGGGAGGGCTGATTACTATAAGTATCAGAATCACCATATATTTGTCGAACACAAGCACGTACAACTGAGCAGAAGGGATGGCGTTATTCATTAGCTCGGGCTCTCTAAGCTTATTGCAATTCCAAGAGTAGCTGATACTGGAACCGACTAAACAATAGACCTATCATGCCAATATCCCTGGCTGAAATCTGAATATATTTCTTTCTTTAGCTCGCACCCCTGGTGGTTTCTCATATGACCTTCAATTACACAGGTCATTCGGATAATTTTGAAGCTTTTATCTTCGGATTGATAGTTAAAAGCTCTAGCCGAAAATTCTCCTATAATATGCTAAGAGTGATAAGAACAAAGAGTGCAATTTCTCTAGTTCTCTCGGGCTTCTACTTCGACTGCACACTGGTAAGGTTGCATAAAATTGGCATAACACTCAACACATGGTTGTGAATCGTATGAATTCTTATTTAAAAGGGAAGCATAGTTCATAATGACAGAGTCTTTTATCAAGCGTTTCCGGTGCCAAGTAACACTTTTGAAGCCGTCAACGGGTATAATTGCATGCTTCAACAAAATGACAACCACACGCAAACAAAATTAACAAAATATAACCGAATAAAGCCAAGCACGCTCAAAAACATCTGATGAATAAGGTTGATAATATTTTCCCAAAAGACTATATTAAAAGCTCTTGCCAGTAAAAATTACCTCAATGCTGTTAAACCATGGGGGGCCTTTCACCCTTAGCATTGAGGGATTTTGTAATCTAACTAAAAAAAATAAGTGCGATTCTTATATATCAAACGAACACAAGCATTAACTGAATGACTAGTAACAACATTCTTAACCATGGGTTACAGGGCAGAAGAATGCGGCGATGTCGCTTCCGGAGAAACTTTTGAACATCTAATACAACTAACTTGTCTGGGTAGGAGGGGGCGGAGGGGGCGGAGGGGGCGTTTAAATGGGATCATACACCCTTCTCGTTTTGTATAAGATTCTCGTAATATTCTAACATTTCTTCTTCAAGACCTTATTTAATTATATATATCAACACATCATTGGCTTTCTCATTGTCACCTACAGGCGAAAACACTCCCGTCGTTTCCGCCAGAGTGCTTCTGTCAAGATTAAGTGAACCTTTACAAGCAATGAGGAAAGAGATGGAGTGAAGATGAAGAGAATTCCTAGAAATTTTATTGTTCGCTGTGTTTCAGGGATCGAATTTGATTGAGATGTGATTGTTCTGTACTGTGGGAGACAGGGAGCAGGACATATGCGCAAGCTTTTGGGGTCACACAATCCTGATGTCATCCAAAGCGAAAATAGCTTCAGAATGAATTTTTTCTGGAATAACTGCAAATATGCATAAAGAGGCGATCAGACTCCGAATGTTCATTGACGCGGAGGACACGATAAATGACTTCAGCATGAAGAAATTGAGACGAAATCATACGACGACCCAGTGAATTAGGGTCTTTTTTGATAGTGTTTCTTCTTGATCTAAACGATTGTGTTTTGTGCTGCTCATGCTGCTTCTTTAAGGAAAAGAGTTACCAGGCCACATTCAGTTCGTTATGGTTCTCAAGATGAGCACCGGACCTTACAGTGATGATGAGCGAAGTTAATCAAACCAAAAGACACTAATATTTAAAACGTGGAAAGATGGAATGACTGTTAGAATGAACCTGATTGGAGAGCAAGTTTGAGATGGATGGTAGCATTTTGTGGATCGCGGAACTGATGAGGGTTTTTTTTAACCAGCATGGTGCAGGTTATAAATCGTATTTTTCAAATTCACGTGCTTCACATTGCACACTGGGAAATATTTGATTCGCCTGACTTTTTAACAAAGTATATAACAGATCGGTTAGTTCAAATATACCCTGAAATACCGGTTGTCAGCAGCGGTGGAAAATGAGTTAATAGCCTTTGTAATTCTTACCTGCCTAGAAGAAAGTCTTCAGCAATAATGAACTGAAAAGCATTGTGATTCTGGGATTATAATGAACCTGGCCACGTCTTGCTGCAGGGTGCGTTTGGAAGAGAAAAGCACAGTCCGATACCCTTTACTCTGAAAATGAAGTGCAGTTAGGACATTTAACATAGAGTATATGATGAACATATAACTGGATGCATTTGTCAAATTAGACCTTCGACTCGGATTCGTTTTATTTATCTCAAGGGATGCCGTGGGTTTTGCTTTATTTCAGTCCATAAAGGATATTCCTTGTGTAAAGAATACACACATTCGTGAACAACGAACTATGATTTGATGAGTAGTACTTTTAATACAAGAGATTTAAAGCTTCCTAGTTAATCCAAACTTCTAAATCACTTATCCATCAGTTACTTAAAATATCTTGCTTTGTTTTTCTCACTCATTTACGAGAAAATCCGTCTTAAGACAAGGTCTAATTTAATCACAATCTAACTGACCAGCTGACACTATTTGAACTTCGAATATTTGCATTTCAAATTTCCTTCCATTTGGCTAATGGACTTGGGTTAACGTCACTGATAGATAAGATTAAGTGAGGTTACACACCAATAGATATTTTCTATATCGCCTGTAGAGCTTCAAGCATCTTGGCAAACAAGTAAGTGAATCCAAATAATAGGACCAGCTGAAAGTGTCTTCTTCGATTCAGGGAAATATCGAAATTGAGAGCGAAGATGACTGAAAGTGGGTAGACTCACGACTGCAAAACCAATTTGTTATCGAAAATGCATTGGTGCTCACCATTACACATGGGAACTACCTTAAGAAAATCACTACAAACTTCGTTGTTATTTTGCAGTGATAACGGCGGCCTGCGATGTACACGGAAGCTTTCGATAGCACAGAAAATGATCAGATATTCCACATTAGCCTACTTGAAGATAAAGCCCTCAATCAAAGATCTGCCGGGCTCTTGAGCTTGATCGCCAGGAGTAGGTTAGGTGAGACATAATTTAGCAATAAGAAATCTTCTAGGATGAAGATGTCGCTGAACCCTTGGACGATCACGGCGAGGCCGCACTCCAAGAAAAGCTGGCTGCCCTATTCTCTTTCACCATGCTTTTATCTTTCAATTTTATTTTATTTTGATAGATATATTAACTAATGATTAATACAAAATGCTACCAATACTAGCAATACTCTGAATTTTTGACTGTTATAGACAAAAGACCAGCTTCAAAAGCAGGCGGTTTACTGAATTTCGATCAATTTGGACGCTCTGACATTGGAACCATATTTGATGCTGCAGTAAAGAATAGGCTACTAAGGTGCGTATATTGCTAGGTAATGGGACAAAGAAAGTCTCAAAAATAGGACATCAGATTGAGGCACCTGAAAGGAAATCGGATAGACTTTAGGGAAAGTAGGATAATTCTTGAGTTTCCTGACATTCCGTTTCTTCATAAGTCCATGCCATTCAAATTCAAGTTGATTGGAATTTAAGGAAAATATCGTACGCTGACAAAAGTTAATCTTCTGTGAAGGCAAGATTAATGCCTCGAACTTCGACTTTGCCCAAATCGCAACAATTAAACCAAAATTTATTTAAATTTATACAACTCTAATGTACATGGTGAAATCAGCCAACATTGAAGCAGTTGGAGGTACATTGTTTAAATGCATAGTATTCCAGAATCAATTAGGTGAAGATTTCATACTTTTTGAACACGACTCAATATGAGAACAGGCAGATTTGAGAATCTGGAGTATTTTGCAGAGTTGCACCTCATCCGTAAAGTCTTCCGATCCATCGAAAAATTACAGCTTTGAAAATGTCATTTCCTTCGGTAATGCCGATTTCATTATCAGCATTTGGCATTTTCTGAACCCCAATGATACAGAAAAGTTATCTTTTGAGGGGCAATGAACAGAGTTGGTAATACATTTCTCGATCAGAATCTTAACTTCAGATTCTTAACTTGAATCTCAACAGTATGAATCTTAACAGTAGGTAGTTTAGCACTAGAAAACACACCGCAGTGAGTTTCTTCATGCCAATGGCCTTTAATCGCTAGAGCTGTCCTATATAAATTCCTGAAAATATGCTGATTTGGTAAACTGTCACGGGATCATCGCATCATCGGTCCTAAACTGACCTTTGATGAATTTACATTTTGTGTAGAGCGTTCTCGGTTACATAAATCTTTGAAGCTGAGCAGGTTTTTAACGTTTTTGTGTCCTCAGCACGCATGACTGATTAAATGTGCATTACGTATTGTCATAAACGCATCAGTTTATTTGAAACTCATACCGCCTTAACAAGTGAGCATCGACCGTGTATGCAGTCCCCATCCTCTTATTTGGTCAGTCCCACTCACCACACTTTTCTTCCAAGTGCGTTTGCACATAACAGCAGTATTAAAACTAAAGTTTCTCTTTCTCTCACTCTCACCGTTTCAAACTACTGAAAAAAAGGCCTAGCATTACAAGCTCGTCATCGATTTCTATGGCTTCTTTGAGGACGAAGTATTTCACTTTCAGGTCTTCCCTTCCTCCAAGCCTGGAGATAATCTTGTTTGCTATAACTGGAAATATTTGCCTGCCATGCCATGTGGATTACCATTAGTGACGCCCGTCCCCAGCTGAAACGAGGACATTTCTCTCTATGCTGCGTCAGGAAAAAGGAGAATATTTTGACCTTCACCTTATGATCTTCAGCGGTTTGAATGTTAACTAGACCTTTGAAAAGATTTTGAGAATTCAGCTAAAGCTAGCGAGAGATTAGCAGCAGTTTTTGGGCTTAGGAGGGATGCTTTTTCGTGAAATTTTGCCCAATTTATTTTGTTCTTCACTTCAATTTTAGAGGTCAATATTTGACTTCTTTGACTATCTTTAGTGTCATCTACATCTAAGCCAAAATTTCTAGGCGATTTTAGGGGTGAGGGTGGGCCAGCTTAGTAATTCGCCGCGTCAAATTTGGCTGATATAGGTTGTCGAATCAAACTTTAAGATAGAGGTATGAAGCTTTTAAAATTTTATATGAAATTTTTTTCTGTCGCTTTTCCAAACGTGAAGAGAGCGCTTTGAAAACCGACTTGAGATATTTGGGCGGTTCATTATATCTTCTGTCAGTATCAGTCATGGACATGGAGATCCTGTTAATCTATCTCACCAGTAAATCTTCAAATCAGTCAAAAATGAGGGAGGTGTTACACTGCATTGTGTGTGTACTGATTGGAGGTGGGCTATTATCAGTCATAATCAGGCGTCATAGCACTGGGCTTCAATCGGAGTTACATAAGGCCTGGCAACCACCAGCGTTTCTCTGACACCTCGGTGTACGTACGAAGCTTTTCTCAGACATAGGACCACTTGGAATTCCCTCTTTTGTCAGTTTCTTGACAATAGGTGACATCAGATTTTTGTGAGCCCTACTTTTGGATTTTTTCTTAAATTTTCCTTCTTTGTGTCCACTCGCAGTCCATTGCAAGCTGGATCCATTTGTTTTGCTACTTATCGCATCTGCTTTACTTTTGCAGAAATATAGTCTAATACCTTCAATTGCTTGCAACTCTGGTAGCAGAATTGGAGGAGTTTTAAATTCATTCAAACATCCATGCATATATGGATTTACACAAAAGATAAAAGCCACTTCATTTTAGGATCCAACACTTTAGGTAAAAAAGCAATGTGTCCCTTTGAATAGTACATAAAACGGATGATTCACAAGAAGCCGTCAATTCATTAGAGGCGAAATCTAGTTCTCCTACAGTTAAACTTGTTATACTTGTAAGTTACCCATTTATTAATTTATTGTGTCCGTTCAGGCGAATATACACAGATAATCCCAACAACCCTTATGAAGTTTGGTTGTCTCCAATTTCATTTACGCACAATATACCCCCTATCTTTTCTATTTGGGAGCAATGGTTCAAGCTAATGAATTGCGCTTTTTCAACAGGGGTCGCTGCAACTTTTAGCATCTTCAGTGTTTTCTAACATGCCATTAAGACACATTAGGCGCCCTACGATGGAAAGGAGGGCACCTAATACCAGTTATTCAATTATTTAGGATGGTAACCCATGGTGAGAACTCCTAAGCACCTTTTTCTCCCAAAGGATTTGAGGAATCGTAGGATGGGATTCGAAACAGTAACGAAATTATCCTCTCTGGTTTGTTCTAATTAGGGAGCGAGTACTTGGTTTGTAAAATGAATTTGCCAAAGAGCTCGGATAACTACACGTAGAGAGAAAATATCTCTGTCGTCATTAGCGATTTCTCATTGGGTTTGCCATGGGAGAACTCGCATTACAATAAGGTCCGATCTCAGTGCTGCATTTATTCAGATGGTTGAGAAACTAACTAGTAATTCAAAACTAGAGCGTGGAAAATGAAACACATATTTGCATTTTAATTTCCAAGCAACCTCCTCAGATCAATTTAGATGGGTAGAAATGAAGGCTTTCGGTTCTAATAATTAGAACTACTACTCTTTATAGACATTAGCAAACTAGCTGCCAAACAATGATCAACCAGACAGCTCTATCTCCCAAAAGTGACTTACAGCAGCCAAAAGTGAAAGATCAATGATAGAAAAGTCTGAGTTACCGACGTCTTACATTTCCAGCATCCGCGCCCCATGCAAGAAGGTAAATTGGTTCCACTGCAGGCGAAATCTTGAGCCCTCAATCTAGATCTTGTTTCGTATAAAACCGAATACATTTAATTCTAATCATGTGATGGGAAGGCACTTGAACAGTGGTCGTTGACAACCTACTTTGGTTTGTGTCAGAATCAAGCGAATTTTGAGAAAAGAAGGTTCCCATGCATACAATAAACTTGCACCATTTTAACGTCACTACGCAGAACTCAACCTTCAAAAAAGGCAGTAAAGGACTAAATGCCTGTTATTTAACAATTTTGCAGCGACAAAGGTGGCTCGTTTTTCTAAGACTGTTTTAGTTCACGTGAAATTTAACTGGCTGTTACAGTCTACCATAACAGAGATCTTGATCCATCTGCTGCTAAGAATCGTTCTGCCAATAGTTTAAGCTAATAAACCTTTTTTAAACAAATTTAGGAATCCTGGGCTGAATGCAAAAAAAAGTAAGCGATAGTTTCTTAAGGCAGATGAATGAACTTGTGATAAATTGGTTGAGAAGATAAAATGACTAGCGATTCCCCCAGTCCCCTCCTTTGGATCCTAAACCTAAATGCTGGCTGCTCAACACCTGCGCTATTCATTTCCTCATCTACAAATTAAGCGCTCTAAATACCTCAGAGGTTTGGAACAGCTAACACTAAATTAACGAGGGAACTCATTCCCGGCGCAGAAACTCAACGGTTATGAATTTCATTTCTTATACTGCTCTCCTTGGTGATGCCTTTCAAACTAGCCCTACAATTAGATTAAGATTGTAGTTTAATTTTCCTACAAATGTAGGGATTAATAAATGATGAGTTTATGGCATAAATGCAAGTAAAGATGACGTTTTAGCAAAAAAATCTTGCAATTAAGTTATGGCAATTAATGTCATTGAATAGAACAGTTTATTAGAAAAATGCCAAAGCCAAAATCTATTGGCGTATTTTAATAAATGTGTGAATATTTGTAGGTCTGAGTCAAGCAATAAAGTGTGCCTGTTTCATTAAGAGTAGTCAGAAGTTGTGCTCAAAAGGGATTTGAGCCATCTTTATCAGTTTTTTACCCAGGAGTCAGCGCTTTAAGTATAAACTACGCCACAAAAATGGCATGAATTAACAGGCACTTAGAATGCGACACTGTTATCTAACAGTCCACGCGCCCTAAAATGGATATACATCCTGCTTCAGTTTTGGCGTTTTATCTATCGTTCTTTCCAACGATCCGCCTGTTGATTGAAGATGACTTTGGGCAGATGATCAACACCAAGTTAGATCGATGTCATACGTCTAAGAAACAGCAGGCTCACGGCTCTTGAAGTCTCAGCCTTGGAGATGAGATTACACCACTGGATAAATGTTAGGTCGTTACTTGCTGTGGTTAAAACTGTCGACTTAGTGAAATCCTAGTCAAAAATTTGCACTACTGCATGTACTCAACTGTCTATTCAGTATCATCCTCATTTGGTCCCTTAAATTCTGCTACTTAAAGCTTAAGAGCTTTGATTTAGCCTTAAGCACCCAAGCAACTTTTGGTTAGCAGCTGAAAAATATTAGTTTTCTGTAAACGCCATTGACAGTTACTCTCAATCACCCTTAATATATTCTGTTTAACCATCGAAGATTGTCTACAGCATCAACTGAGGATCAGGTCCAGATTTGTGGTGTTTTGTTACGTTTTCATCCGGTCGTTTCGTCTTCCGTGAACAAAGTGAACCTCTATGAGCTTCCAACATTCTCAATGAATAATCGGTTCCAGAGCGCGCATTAACTTCATTTGCATCAAGTTTCAAATTTAACTGTTTTCCCCTTTCTTAGGAGTTTTTTTGAAGCGAGAACAGCCAATCTAGCCTTTGACTCCCAAAAGCAAGCTTGAGTCTATATAATACTCATTACATTAGTGGAAATTTGCACATTTCTTAACTCAGATATACCACTATCTGAAAAACTCTTCTGCTCTAGTATCAGCCAAAGCCGTGCTTAGGGAACGGGCCTTCCGAATTTTTAAGTCCGGATGAGAGGGAAAATAACTCAGGTTTTGATGAACTTCAGGTGATTATCTATTATACAACTTTTAGCCTAACCTCTACTATGTCAGTAGGAGGAAAGTCAGACTTAGTGTTCTTGCTGAGTCCCCCAACAATCTGTTTTTCTCTGTGCTAATGCTAAATTCCATGCGGTCCAGATTCCAAAATTATTTTTTGAAGTATGATAAGAGGAATCATGACGCCCTCTTAAACACTGATCCACGATCTTCAAGGATGACACTGCTGACCATCTGCTGTGAGTGAACAAAAGACGAATTTTATTAGTGTTTGCTTTATTCGACTTGGCTGCCGGATGAGACGTAAAAACTCTTAGAAGGAGAAGAAGAAGAAGAAGAAGAACATACTGGTATGTACAACAATCCAACCTGGAAAGCAAATTCATGAAAAGGTAGGAGCTAACACTGTGTATAACTCTTTGCCCAAATTGATGGATAGAGCAAACATTTACAAAAATGTTCATCTTCAAAAGTTGATATCTTGACAAGGGTCGATTGAAAATGGAGCCAAAATGGAAGAAATATGCATTAATGAATACGTCTAGAACGCCTAAGTAGAAGATAAAGTCTTGTTCTGCTGATTCTTTTCAATACCTTTGTCACTAAAATAACTTCAACTCAGAATATCAATTTTCGTAAGGAAGTTCCACATTCTTACGATTCCTCATGCTCTCAAATAAATGATTGGTATCCAAATATAAAAAGATTACTTCCAAATTAGAGTCAGTCTTTCTTGTTGTGAATATTGAAAACTTTCGGTTGTATAAATTTAACTTTTAAAGTTACAAGTTTTATTAAATAACTCCGCTGTTACACTTTCTAAAACAAGAAATCTCAAAATGACAAAAATCACTGACTTTTTCTTGGAGGCCAACGGCCTTCAATGTTCCACATTCCACTCTTTGAAGGAGGGTAACTGTTGAGTTATATCAAGAACCGAAATTGTCAGAAACGAGCTCGTTTAATTTGATTTTTGAAAAGGGGCTCTGATGTTTGCTATCCCAACGTGGTAGGTGTTTCAGCGTGTCGAAGAATTTCAGTCCCGGTAGAGTTTGCAAACTGTAAACAAAATTATTTGAGCTGTAGTATTTGTGTAAACAAGTCAGAAAGCTTGACAGCAGTGCTTCATGCTCTCAACCATCCTAATTATTCTAACAGCTACCTACTTATGGTGGACAATCCTGAGTTGCATGAGACGTACCAGAACCACCGTAAATGCAACTTTTCTGAGACGCTTAATCTAGGCACATTCAAATTGATTTTACAAAAAGTCCTACGCTTTAACTATTAGCATTTCACAAATTAAGCCATTCGGGTCATATCATATCACCGCCCTGAAACGCAGTAACCAATGAGCTCATGTATACCATTATCTTTACTGGTGCTAGGAATCCGCCAGTACCCAAGGCTGCTATCATTTGAGAACTTAGGCAATGAAAGGCTCTAAGTGGCACTTCATAAAAACCCGTGGAAAATCCGCACACTTTTCGCGGTAGTCTCTAATAGATTTCATATATTGCAACTTAACCTGCTCTGCTAAATTAGGTTCCGTTTCTGATCTGATCCAGTCAAAGATAACTTCACTTCGATCACACCTTTGCCTCCTCTGAGTGCTGTACGTCACGAAGTAATCCATCACTTGGCTTTATAAGTAGATGAGTAAATGTACTTAGTTAAATAGAAATAGAACGCTATAGAACCTTGCTCTTTTTGCTTTGACAAGAGGAGGTACTCTAATTAGTAGAATAAATAGTATTCTAGAAAGACTGTGCATTCAAAGAGGTTCAGACTGAGACGAAATTTATCCTACCGATGGCTCTTAATTTGCGTTTCATTTCTCATTATGCTTTGCGTGCACCTTCACGTTTCGTACTTATCTTTGTTTTGACGTAAATTATTCTTTGAAATGGAGGGTTTTGCGATTCTCCATTACACCCCATACGCCACTGTCGATTTCAATACCGTTATTCTTCGTATTAGTTCCGCAAAGAGGAGCACCCTTTTCGGGGTCGTTATTTGCCGCGCCTACATAGCAAAGCATGAATAATAAAGACCTAGAGACTTTGTATAACCCCTTGTACGATGGAAAGTTGATGCCTCTTCTAGGGAACAGGTTTGGGCAGGTCTAGAGATTAAACATGACAACAAAAAGTTTCATCATTATGTGAGAAAAAAATTATCCCTCGGCTTTTCTGATCAAATCTTTGGTTCCCTACTAATTGAGCACTCATTTTACTGACAAAAAGCAGTTTTTTTTGCCTTCATGCACCATAACATTAATTAGTTATTTCTTTGATTACATTACATCATTACCTTTGAAGACACAGATTTGTAAATAAATTAAAAATAAAACTATAACTTTTTGAAATTTCGAAGAGCCCTAACTGTGAAGTACGTTTTTACTTGATAAACAAATCAGGGTAGGGCTGTAAAGAGAGGTGCCTTCGAATACGAATACTGGCTGACAAGTTCGAAAAGAACTCTATGTGGAACAAGAACAGGAACTAGCAATGGGCAAAAGTAGTTTTTTAGAGAGAGATAAGGAGAACACAGAAAGAACTAAGCATCAACAAAAATAACGGCTTCATCACATTATTTAAGCCATAATGTCTACATATTTAAACCGTAGGGGTGGAAGTCTTTCGCGAAAGGTATAAATAGCAGAAGATCTCGTTCCTGAATTTTTTTTGAGATACCATCGATATCAAACTTCTTTGCCGAAAGTTCAAACGTCTGAGAGATTTGCATGTCATAATTTGTGGTGGTGGTGGTTGGTTGGTCAGCACTAGCGTAGATACCATTGGCCTCTTCCTCTGAATGGCGCGTGAATACTACTTTCACCGTCTCCGCGAGGGGGTCAATTTGCAGTTGAATGCTGTTGCGGTCCACGTTTTCGTCCAATCGAATTCTAACCTGACAGCCATCGTCCATGACTGTGTAGGAAGTATCCTGTAGAATAAATATTAGAGTAGAAGGACGTTGGGCAAAAATTGTGGTTAAGATGTCGACACGCTTCATTCCAACTTTAGTGTGCTGATGTGACATTTCAAAGAATTTTTCGAGAGTTCGTATTCTATTATTACAGATATTTGAACTCAAATTCATAGGCGAGTCTGCTAAGGAACTCATCTGGGGTTACTTTGCCCTCCCCCCTCATAAACTGAGCCTGTACTCACAAAAGTCAATGAATCGGGCCCTAGAGGAAAGGCGAGATCTTGCATCGTAGCCTGGAAAGGAGCAGGGTGACTCCTTGATGCTCTAAGAAATTAAATTCAATTTGCATCCCTAACTATAATTTCTACTTTGCATTGTGTTTTTGGATATGTGATCTATGAAGGAAAGTCATCCTTTACTAAGTAGCACAAATGACGAGAGTCTAAGTGCTATGCTGGAAGTTTTAATGAAAATTAAACTGTTTGGAAGCACAGAAACGGGATCAGAGTTGAAGTTGAGCTACTACATTGAAGTGAGGATCTGTAATTGCTGAACTCTTTCGCAAATGCGGAAGAAGGAGCTCCCAAAAGAATCCGGGTCTCCTATATTTGGTCAAGCCATTAATGACAGTCGGGCAAGCATGCTGTTCGTGTTTATCTTCGTATTTCATTAGTATTTAGTCAATATCTTTCCATTTTCACTAAAGGTGACCCAATAAAATAGTCGTTGGTAGCCTTGCTCTTGTGGCAGCAGATAAAGGCATTTGGTTGTCAACCCGAGAATTTAAACAAATAGTGAAACGTAATTCTCCTGATTGGATCGGTCGTGAATTCCATTAAAAGTGGAAATAAGGTGGCAACTTCGTTAACTGGTGTGTAATACTTCCTGCCAAGTAAATGACTATTACGCAACCGATGAAATTATCTGAATAGTCTTTTAAGTTACTGCAATGTTCTAGCTGCTTCCTTGAACTCGGGGAAACCTTGCAGCTTTAATGAGATATCCGTGACGATTCTTTCTTGTTAACCGTAGAGCACATTATTGAACTCTCACGGCCGGATTATTGACAAATATGGCCTTATTCACTGACATTTAATTTTGCGAATGTCTTTCAATCAAAAAAACAAAGTTGACAAATGAAATAATTTTCGAAATAGGTCCATTTCGGAAAACAATAGAATTGAACTCAAAATTTAATAAACTTGTAATTAGCCTATCATTCTGTTAAACACAAAACTATTCACAAATATATCGACTTAAATTCAATTCAAAACCTCAAATTCGATCCGTAATATCATGTAATAAAGTAGGATTACATCAGATGATTAATCAGAAAATACAGCCAGCCTCAAGTGTACCCAGAAAACTCACTTGATCAGGAGTTGGTGCGAGCTTAACGAGTGAATCTGGAAGTTCGGAGAAGGAGGTTATAGTGGGATTGATAACACGACCCTCAGGTGAAAGGTCAACGGTGCCCTTAACAGTTTGCTTATACTCCTTAGACCATATACTCGTTGGCATGTTCATGTCTTGTCGCGGTACCCTTTCTACTTTTCCTGTTATCACAACAGTGTTCTCTGTGGACGGCTGTTCATTCAAGTCGTTGCTGTAAGATGTTGAGTGATGGCGTAGAGTACTGTTGAAGTTTTGTTCACTGTATTGTTGAATATTCTTTGTTTGCAATTTGTATTCTATTGTATTCATATCCGTTCCTTGGGGTAGAATTACAACCTAAAATGCAGAGAAATATAAACTTGTTTTTTTGAGTGTGTAAATTAATTTCACTGTGCTGTATATATAAGTCTGATGAACTGAATAATAATGACATAGAACACAATTTTGCAAAACTTATGATAAAATAATGCGAAGGTTTTTTTAATTAGATACAATTTGTACTGTAGGAATACTTCATCAGCCTTATCCATATAGTATTTTACAATTCCCGGATCATTCCATTACAAAGACGAATTTTGATGCAGTATGAAAAATGGCAAACTATGGTCGAACACTTTTTAAAGCAACATTTCGCGAATTACTAAAATAGTGTAATGTTGAATTGGCTGCTTTTGACCTTTTTTTTCCTGTCTCCTTTTAGTCAGTCGAGGACTTTGACTAAACCAAGGGTATTAAGATTTTTAAGGTCGTTGTATGGCAAGCTGGTAACATAAAATACAACTGTCCATTCAGCGGAATCCTAGGCATGATAAATCACTTGGGCATTTTTCTAGAGGTGGCATTTATTATACTGTGTCATCAATCCACTAGAAAAAGCGAACATAAGGGATGAAATTAAAGAAAGATTTTGCGAATAAGGTTGGTGAGATTTGATCCTGATTGAGAGCACAGATGTTACCGAACTCACACGATCCACCCAAACCATGGAAGTAATAAAACGCATTTGGCAGGAAACCACCGTAAAGTATTTGTAAGACAATGAAGAGAATCGGGCTTCGGCACATACATCTCGGGTTTCCAAGAATAATTTAGCATAATATAATCATTCATTTCTGTTGTGGTGGCGAGATCCTTCTAAAGAATAATCAAGGCACAATTTTCTGGAAAGGTTAATTAATTAGCCCTAGCTACCGATGATATCCTTTCTTTCTAGCGTTCGGTAGACAAAATTGGATCTTTTCGAAAAATGGGTACAAACAAAAATAAAAAGGTTTGGGAAGGGTTACTTTCTTTCCCACTGTGAAATTCCTACTTCAGTGAGTCCTTGGGTTCCCATCTTAAATAGACAACATATTCAATTGATAGAAAAACTGACAAAATAAAATTGTTAAAAAAATACTGCAGTACCTTTATATATTAATCAGATACCTTAATAATTTTGACCTATCCACAAAAGCTATGTTTGCAAACCCTATAATGTTGAAAAACTTTCATGTCAATAAAGACATTGAACTCTAGCATACAAATGAATAAATAAATATATATAGGAGCTTTGTGTATTTATGAATGGATGCGATTCAAAATAGCATGAAAAATAGGCATCGTGATGAATAAACTTATGAAATGGGATTTGAAGGCTTCAAATTGATTTTTGAATGGAAAACATATTTAAGGTGTCGGTATCATGAAATTTGACGTCTCAATGATTGAAACGCAGTAACACAAAACCGATTGTGCATACACGGGTTTCAGAGCTTACTTCTGAAAACTCTTCCTCAACAATTGCCTTCTGAGAAGGTGACCACTGCCTAACTCTGCCAACAATCCTTAATTTCTGCACAAAACTGCTTCGCAGAGTCGAATTTTCATCTGATGGCAGTCTCTCACACCTGAGCCGTGTAATGACACCAGAAGGCAGTTCAACACTCCTCTGGAACCAGTGGTTTCGTTTAAGCGTCCAGTCCTGTACATCCCTCATGTTTTCATCAAGAGACATCCACTTTGTTTCTTCAAAATCTCGGATGAGGTTGTGTTCACTTCTTCGAAGGGTACTTTTCTGCATGATCGAAAGTGTTTCTTCTGTACTCGTCCTCAAATCATCCAATTCACCAGTCTCTGTCTCATCAGTTTCATAGTTTGCGTACGGAATTTGTGGTAGTGAAATCGGCTCTTCATACATCATTGGGGGCGCTAGTAAAGGTGCTGACACTGGGGCCGGCGTCGGGGCATACAACATCGGTACCATGTAAGGAATAGGATAGAATGACGGACTGGTCATAACGTGCCCCTGTACGACAGGACTGGCCATCAAGGGGTAATGAGAACTGGCACACTGTCGACAATAGCGTGGTCTATTACGAGAAGGCGATCTTCTGCGAGGGAGGTAATTTGTATCATTTCCATATATACCACCGATAGGAGTACGCAAGTTCAGACTTTGGGGACGGTTTCGCGGCATCTCAGAAAACGAGTAAAACGAGGTAGAGAGAAGAGGAGAAGTGCACGCTAACGCGATTACACGCGTAGATTCTCTACGTTCTACGTGTATTCAGTGAGTCGCATTTTATTAGGTACCTGCGTGATTTATTTGGCTACATGTGGTAAGCGCTGCCACCAATGAAAACAGCATTGCGCTTGGCTTGAGTCTTGTGAATAATAATTTGTGCTCTGCGCCGTAGTATCAGAACGCAAACCAGCAATTCACCTCTCTTATTCAAAGAAATATTATTTGATTTAGATTTTGACTCGATAAGCCCATGCCAAAAGCGTGTTTATTTCCAAATTGGCTTGTTGTCAACTCTGTTTTCAAGCCCATTTTTCTGAAAACGTTACCAAAATTCAATTTACTGGAACTGATTAATTTCAAAGGAATTATTTAGTTTGTCCCTACTTTAGAGGAATAGATTTGAAAATAATTGTTTGTTTATTGATTGTACAGGTCGTAATTCGCAGCCCAAATTAATAGAAACATTATTGAACTAATGAGAAAGGTGTTGGAAAAAGCGCACATCTCATTTCATTCCACAAGCCTTCAAGGCTGCTATTTTTCCCGCAATTTTCCCAGCTTTGACTTATTATAAGTAATTTTCGAGCGTGATAACTCTTTAGAATTAGAATCGTTTGAAACTAAATGGATTTAGGGTATTGAGACACCGCAGAAAGATACCTCGAGCCCGTTTGGCCTTTCTTTTGAAGGCTAACATTAACCCGCACCAGAGGTCATGCCAGTCATCGGATATGCCCCAAGAGGTTTCGAGCGTTCTGCTTAAACTTCATTCAGCACGAGCTCAACCAATTCTGGCTGCAAACTGAAAGTCCTAGGTATTTGTTGTCCATCCTGGGACGCTTAATTAGAAAGCCCATTGACCCGAATATGAAGGAAAGGGAAAATCTGGATGTATCCATTCACTATATGCACTTGTTTGACTCCATGAGTAGCCTTGTGTAGGGATTTCTCCGAATAGGGAGACGCAAGAGCACCGTAAAATAAGTTCTAGATGATGGACAAGGCTGAAGAATGTTTGGGAAGGAATGACACTTGATCGAGATGATGGACCACGATTATCGCAGAGACGTATTAAAATCCTGTTTTATCTATGGAGTGAATGCGCGGGCAACTACCTCACCACCGGCAGAAAACGTTTTTCGAAGATGTTCTAGGAGTAGTTAGAGGTCTTCAAGTGGTGAAGCCGGAGATCCACAAAACTGTTGCAGCTGTCGATAAACTTCAGTCATCCAACCATTACGTTATGCCTTTAACAATTAAAAACTTGTAATAGTGAAATGATAAATACCAAATCCCAGAAGAAATGCAACCCACCAGGAAGTTTAGTCCCGAAACCAGTCCATTTCTTGTAAACAAATAAGGAGGATGTCTAAAGAGAAACGCTTACTCGTGCCACAGCTCTTGCCCACTCGCATGTTCAAAGTCAGAGGTTATTGTTTTGCCTAAGTATGCCTACTCAATATCGGTTTGCGAGCAGCATGTTAACCAACTTCATAGCAAAATCTGATGCTCTGATAGCAAAACTTCGCTTTGGTTTTCTGGGCTTTCATACTCAGATGAAAAATGGTAGCTACAGAAAGGCAGAAGAGCTCAAACCAGGATTTGTGTGTTCAGGTGATTTCACTGTCAGCACAAAGCGGTGAATTACAGACTGCCATGTGGATGATGAAAACTAAAGTAATGAAAAGCAATTTTTCCCTGGGCTCTCACCCCTTTAGAAGTTGAATCGCATAAATCAAACTTAAAATGTTAATGAATGCGTAAATAAACAACTTCTAGAAGGCTCCTGAAATAGTTTCACTGCCAGTTCAAGGATCTCGAAGAAAACGAACACCTATTTAAAATTGGTTTAAAGCAACCACAAGCAAAAGCTGCAAGAAAAAAGATAAGCCGTCAAAATGTCTCGACTATCCAACGATTTCTTAACCTTTAAATAGGTAGACGCAGGTCGAGGTAATTTCAGGAGTTTTTCGAAGAGATGTACCTCAACGTTCTTATCTTGGAGAAATCGGGCCTTTTTGATCGAGAATCTGTTATTTTATAGTTCCATAGATAGTAATTGTGAGTAGTCGTTACCGTTGCTGGGTGCGCACCGATGGATTTCGAGAGCGCGTTATCAAGAGGCCAAATGTTTACGCAAGCAGTCATCTGAAACAGAAGAAAAGGGTTGCATCAGAGACTGCATTTCGGATCCAAAACTTGGTGTGAGCTGCAGAGTAAATCTTATTATTTTTTCCACATTAAGTTTTGCAATTTTGTAATGAAAATCTCTTGTCTCATAAAAAAGCTATTTCCATGGGCATTTTTATGGATATCAGCGAGCCTTCCGGTGTCTGTAGGTTTAGATTAAAATGAAAAAAAAAAGATTTATTCATGAGAATTTTAATTTCAGCGTCAATAAAACCTATACAGCTGGATAAAAGAAAGTAAATCTGACCATAAATCCAGTAGATCACAATTCACTCGATTTCGATCCAGTACTTTTAAATAACTAATGCACTCGATTTTCGCTTTTACAATGACTGAAGGTATCTCCATTTGAAAACAAAGAATTTGGTGGCCATCGATTACACTATCTCAAGATGTAGGAAATACGCGTCCAGCTAGAGGTGCGCTGCACAGATCTGATGAATCTGCTTGTTTATGAAAAGAATTTCTGCATGAAAAGTTCTCTCTGGGTCTATGTGACTTTCTTCTAACCTCCCCCTGCTTCAATAGTTTCTACCTCAATCTACTGAACAGGGCCCTCCTTCAATGTCGCCTTGTTCTTACTTAAAATGGCCCTGGAAATAACCCATCGACCACCGACTCATAGATTTGTTGGCGTTATTCCATGAATAAATGGCGAAAACTCCCTTGGCTTGAACATACATTAGTGGCTTGGGAATTGGTTAATGATATTGAAAAGATTCAAATTTTGCATAAGTGGATGCAAAGCCAAGGATTTGTCTGAAATTTGGGGCTCATATGCATTCAACTTCTGATTCTTATAACATAATGGCGATACTTTTTAAAAAAAACTACTACTTCCACCGAGTTGGCCATGTTCACACCACGGTTGGGTTAGAAGTAAGAGCTACCTGAACCTCCATGCGTTGTAAAAGCCCGTCAGTCTTACCACCTGTCTCTGTTGCTCCTGGCTGTCAACTCAACGTTAGCTTGTGTGCGTCATATCGGCCAGCCTCTAATGCTTCCAATATCGGTTTCACAATCCTCATTCTAATTTAAGGGTCAAATAGATACCCTTATTCGCAGATTTCAGGCAAGCATGCATCCTACTGACTTGCTCGATCAGTTATTTCGAACCACCCAAATCACCTGAGAAAATTTCCATAAAACAGAGTCCTTATTAATAGACGTTAACCTTAATGGTACCAACGTACTCAACCTCCTCTTTGAGTTCAATGGATTGTTTCAATCGTCGCTATTTCGCACTGGATAGTTCCAGGCAGGTATTTTATGCTGAAGCCATCAGATACTCAGTGTAATCCTAAACCTGTTCATAGTTAAGAGGCGAATCAACTTTACTCGACGCACTTAGGTTCTCAAGCCTTACTCCCACGAATTTACTTATTCACGGATTGGGACTGTAATGGGACTGTGACATAGACCTATGAGGATTCTACTTATGATAAATGACAACATTTGTTCATAATCCTGCGGGTGCTCCTTTTCAAAAATATTGAAGTTAGAAGGCCAGCCAACGTGACTCGATACACTTGAGTGCACGTGTACCTATCAGAAGGATTTGTCAGTCGAGAATGAAAACCATGAAAACCTAGACCATTGCGACTTTAAAGGTAAAAAAGCTGACATTGAATCAGTTAACCAATTTCGCTCTTACGGGCAATACAAATGATTAGAAAGTCAAACCACTCACGACTCGAAGTGGTTCGGCATGTATCGCCTGCCCAAAAGCTTATGTTTTCAGCATTGTTATACCGCCGCAATTCCCACTTTTCCACGTGCATCTTCAACCTTGGGTGTTGTAGGACCCCTTCGCTACGGATCGACAGCTCACGATTGGTGTGCATACGTCATATCGGCTAAACTTACGTTAAAAGAATAAAAGACGAATGCGACGGTACGGGAAGGTTTCACGAACGTTGTATTTCCACAGTCATCAGTTATCAACTGATTTTGTTCAAATGAAGTTGAGCTGGAAGCAGTCAGTTACTCAAAGCTTAAGCTGTGATCTTTCGTCACATCGGAACAGAGGAGTTGCCATATATGATCACAACGTTGGGCTGCTAGAAGCCCCCGCGAAAAGCTACAAGTGAACAAACATGTGGATATAGTCTTTAGTCTTCGCAGCCACCCTTTTTGAGTCCTAGCACTATTGGGATGACAATTACCGGCAGCTAGAAGCTGTTAGCATCACGGATGATACTCGCAACTGTTGACTGGAGTGTTGCCTGCACAATGGTCCACCGTCAGATATTCAACACTGACGCCATTCTACGGATTATGGAGATCTGAACATAAAACTCGTGGCTCTGAGACAGACAAAGCTTCCTGAACTGGTCCATTGACTCAAGCGCGAACGTCCACAGCTTGAAGTCGAGATCCTTGTCGTCCTCAAAGACATCTCTCACCATCAAAAATTTGCAAGACGCTCGTCTAGACAATGGCCTTTATCTACCCCAGAAACCGACCCATGTAAGCAGCCTTAGAAACCTACCCTAAGGTAAGCCCAGCACCTGTGTAAGGGAATATCGAGATTTAGAGACTATTAAAAATAACTCAGCATCCGAATTGCCTGGATTATATTCAAAATGAATTAAACCATTTGCGTTTTTATCCACCGTCTTTTTATTACATTCAGACGATTGAATCTGTCCCTTTAAAGGCTGATAGGATTCTAAGAACCAACTATCGACAGTATAAAAAATGTCCCCGAGATTTGAGCAGCAGGTGATAATAAAAATAATGATAATAATAAAAGAGCGAAATTTCTTTTGATACCACCGGAAGACATCTGCAGAGAGAATTTGTGTCAATCTCCGCAATCAAAAGTTGGTCATTAATAAAACAAAAGCAGAGGGGTGTCAAAATAGGGTGGTGGGCGGAAGTGAGGAACAACCGGAATCAACTGTTTACTACCAGACCACGAGAAAGTGGCAAGAGAACCAGAGATACATAGAGAGCTCAAAAGTTCACGTCCATCTCAAGGAGAAACGCACGAAACTGTGCTAGCGGAAAAAAAGAGGGCATTGACAAATAAGGAAAGACTGTGTCAAAGGAAATAGAAAAATACAAGCAAAGAGGACAAGAGGGAGGGAGCGGGGGCAACAACTAAAAAAGCGCCCAATATTGGAGTTACAAGTGACGACACGGAGGGCGTGACGAAAGCATCGTGGTGGAGTGTCCAATTGTAGCGAGGCAAGGTCGAGGGGTTATTACGGGTTATGTGAAGACGGAGTGAATAACGACTGATTGAAATCGCGGATCACCTTGGCCTCATTGGTTGCAGAAAGAGTTGGGGAACTTGTTCCCTCATTCTCAGCAGCTTTCGCCGGCTTGAAGAAAAAGAGATGTAGTTATACAATCAAACAGAACACCGCCTCAGGGATAGAATTTCAGATAACCTGGATAGCTATGATGAAAAATAGTTGGATGTGCGTTGCTGAAGACCATTGACGTAGGTAACAATAAGATAAAATGCTAACTTTAATACTAATTGAGTCTTCCCTAGAAAAAAAGAGTGCCACCGGAAAAGCAATATCTCTATTTACATCAAAAGTACCAAAGCAACTGGTTTTTTTTTAAATTCATCACTAGGAACACGATTCCTTGACGCTTGATTCTATAGCTTCTTCATCATGTTAATATGTCAAGTAAACCTTGGACGTCTTAAGGGCCATCAGACTTGTTAAGTTGGAAAGACATACACCCTATGGTTTAACGAGACGACTTAGGTTTGTTGAGTCTCCGTAAAAGTTGAAGGAAATGAAGGAGCGAAAAGAACAACCATCATAACAAATATGGCGGATCTGGTAGGTCAAGACTACTGCAAATATGCTTTGAAACGAGAAGGGCGCCTACAGGTAAAAAATGCTGGAACTGTTTCGCTTCTCATGCGATTTGTGCTAGCAAAACAGCATTATGAAAGAGCCCAAGATTTGACCTACTATCAGATCGACTATGGACATTTTTCTCTAATAAGCCTTGAGATGAGCCAATCAATATCAGGACAGAAATGAATAAAGGAGTAGCTAAGCGGGTACGTAAGGAAGATTTATCTGCGAAAAGTTATGAACTCACCAACTCAGGAAGAACAGCTAATGCGTCGTTTAGAACCTCCTCATAAGGCCGAGCGGCGATTGAAGTGGGGTATATAATGAGGCCCAGAGTTGTGGTTATTATCTGCAAATAGGAGGAACACTGGGGTACTACAGTAATACTTAATGATTAGAATAAGCTATCATTGGTGAACTTGCTTGGCTGAGACGTGAGCCTATCTGATCATGTCGACAAAAGAAGTCACTGAATGACATGTTTTGGGAAGTCACCGCGGCGATAGCTTGTAACATCCTCATTCCAGTGGTGATTGGAGTAGTAGGGTTATGGCGTTCAATCTTTGTCAATATATCAATGTCTTGTTGTGCTGGAAAAGCAAGGTGGTGCGTTATTGGCCTCAAAAGAAATAGAGCAATTTGGATTTGGCAGCGAAACCCCTTATTATAGAAAAAGGTTTCATACTCAAGTAATAATGCAGGAACTTTCGTTCACAAGATGATACTACTAAACTCATGCGCCTTCAACTAATCTACTTATGCCTACGGACTCCCTATTCAAAAACACCATCAGGAGCTCATCAAGACTAAGAAAATTTTTTAAATCTTGAGGAACAAACCTCTTTATCCAGAGACGTTATATTTTTAAAAGCGAATAAACGATTAAAGCTTTCGAAAAAAATCCAATCTCAACTGCCCACAATCAGAAAGTATTCTGTGGAGTGAAACCACCTGAACGATCCACCTATTGAGGTTGGCCGGCAGACTGCCAACCTCTGAGTAGGCAGTTTCAAGAACAGACCCCAACAACAATACATCCACTCTTTGGACCTATCGGTAGCTAACAAATGCCCAAGAGGTCATCGTCTGCTACCCCATGGGAAGGACGGTACGGTAGGGTACGAAGGCTGCCAAGAGCAGTAAAATTTCCATATAAAGCGGTGAGAAATCTCAATTAGATTTAAACTCGGACCGTGGTTTGTGAGCTTCTGCTATAAAATGCGATTCGCTTGGTTAATAAAAGAAAGCATGTCTCAGACCCACTGAAATCCATCATCCCAATGGATTCTATTCATTTTTCTGTGCTCTTTCCTTCCTAACAGTTCAAAGGCTTTACCCCAAAACACTGCCTAATCAGGCCTTAAATCCGATTCGACTTTAACAGATAGATTATGAGAAAGATCGACCTATAAAGAGGGACGTACGATCGAAAACGAATTGCATTCGAAACTCCCAAAGGCTGTCTTGGTAGCTGAGAAGCTCCAAGAGGATCGAAATAGCCAAGTCCACAAGAATCCGTGTGTGTGTGGAGGCGTCAATTTGATTGAAAATCGTAATAGCCAGAGATTTGAGCACGATTCGGGATCGATTGTGCACGTTCCTTACGAGTGTCTAATGAATACGAAGTCGAAATCAACGAAATTAGCACAGAGAAAGTAAACAAAGCCACACAAAGAATAACCCACGGATAATAATTCAAAAATTGTGAAGGCGGAGCCCTGATTCAAACAGTTGTTGAGAAGGACCCTAACGAAGGTGGAAAAATCGATATCTGTCACAATTTCCTCAATCTCCAGGCAGGAATCTGATTCAAGAGCACGTTGGAAAAACATAAGGAGGCATTTCAATAGCAAATTCAAGGGAGAATAATGCACAGTTAAGACAAGAGAAAGATGAAACAAATGAGCCCTAGATCCCCCAACTGCGATGAGCGCCGACGAATTTCGATTAGGAGAAAAGGAAATAGCTAGATCAGAGTCGTTCGTATTGTGTTGCTTAGCCAGATCTGTAATGAGGAACATTCGAGCGCTCTCTTGCACACAGTCTAGTAATTCAGGACCAAGTATTGTTCGCAGGTGCCCCATTGAGAACTCAAACGGATCGGACTCTGGCGGAACGGCGATAGTTTCTGTTAATTTACGTGTGCCGACGCTTGATTTGGGAATATTTTCCATTATAAACTTAATCATTTCAATGTGAAGACCAAATTTTCCCAGCCGGTCGACATTGTCCTTGTGTACTCGCAAATAATCAAAGAGTAGCGCGAAAAGTTGGCCACCAGCAGCACCCTTGAGCAGATTTTTGACGCTCTCGTGCGGGGAAGGCCAAAATGTGTCGTTAATATTCTGAGGTCCAAACACAACCTCCTCATATGCACAATCACGATGGAAACAATTCGGAAATTCTCTAAGCAGTCTTTGCAGGACTTGTTCACCCAATGGATTGCTTCCATTTTGATTGTTATTGTGGACCATCACCAAAAAGAGGAGAGTACTGTAGACAAACTGGACCTAAAAAGCGTGAAACAACCGATATTACGACATATGTGGAAGACCTACAATGATTACCAAACATACCGCAGTGCTTGGACACTTAAAGAAAATATCATGAGGCAAATTGTAAATCGAAAAGACAGTAATGTCAGCGAAGATTTTTTGGACAGAGGACTCCGTCTGAAGCAACTGCAGGAGGGGTTTGAACCACTTTAGCCTAAAAATAGACAGGGAGTTTGTTAGGGAGCTGGCTGACTCAAGCTTGATAACGTGATAACGATAGTCTGAGATTCTGACAATCAAAATTTTGAATCGAACCTCGACGGCGATGCATAAGCACTGCAAGCACTTTGCCTGGAAGCCAGAATGAAACCCAATGCAAGTTGTAAATATGGAGTACATGACGAAAATGCTTGCAAGCGACCAAGGTCGAACTAACTTCTCTTAGGGGAAATAAATGTCTATTCGAAAAATATCCTTCATTGTGGAGGAACAAAAAAGCTGAGGATCAATGGCGAAACGTTAAGGTCAGATGTTAGAGACCCCGGCTGATTTGATGCAGTCAAGCCAATCGTGCGATGTTGGTCCAAACCAGAATGACTTGCGAGCCTCAACAACGCGATGGCGTCCAAAGCTAGTGATGCAGATGCAGTTCGCAGGGCGCAACTCCAATATGGGTACAAATGATTGGACAGAACCTTCAGCGGTTTGGATATTAATAATACTAGTCAAATCAAAGCATATCAAAAGCTGTTCAACCGGTAGATCAACTCTCTCTTCAAGTTTAGTGATTACGAAAGGGAAATCATGTGAAACAAGAAGACAGACTTACCATTCACAGCCTTTTAGCCTGAAATACATATCAAAACAGTAGTGAAAGATCAAATTGGCTAAAGAGCACAAGACGCCTGTAGATTCATCCAGTTTTTGCATCTAAAGTGTAAAAAAGGAATAACCTAAATTAATCGATAGTGAAAAAAAACCATAAAGGGGGGGGGGCACCTACAGTACCAGGGTTCTCGACAATATTGGCCAAAAAGAACATAAAATTTCTGAATGCGGGGCTAGTGATAGCTTTTTTGTTGAAGTACTCGACATCTTGAGCGTAGATTTTACTCGCAATGTGAGCCGGACAGGGAGATATCGGTTGGTTAATCTCCGCTGAAAGTATGAAGTAATGATTTGGTGAATGTGATTACAAAATATGATCGAAAAAGAAGAGACGCACATAGCGAGAGAGACCGAAGAGAAGAGCAAAGTTGAGACACATTAGGAGCATCTCTGAAGTCCTCTCGCTCATAGAAAAGCATGTAGGCACTCCAGTGACGATAGGATGATAAAGAGAAGTTGTAAGGAGCTGAGTTAACTCCACCAAACCATTTTTCATGAATCGTTGCTGGTGAGTCCAAATCTGCTTCAGAAACCTAAAGAGAAGGAGTAGCACTAGTTTCACACTAAGTGAGACAGGGTCTACTGCACACAACCTACCTTCGCATCGTTAAACAAATGCCAAACGTATTTTCCAGTTTTTTGGTCTACGTGTCGGATGTAGGAGAAGTAGTGACCACCACTGGCCCTTCCGGAGTGGACAACAACCCCGCGTAAGATGTATCGAGTAACATTGCGAGTTAAGCCAGCGCCTGTGGGGTCGGCAGTGAATATCGGTCGACTATCTGAACCGTTTGTACTAATACCTCCTTCCAAGGCTTCATCACGAGATGTCACACCTTCCACAGTGTATGGAGACATATCCAAACACATGGGGAAGGAAAAGTAGTCGTCCGATTTCTCAGGAAGGCCCCTGAAAATATCAAAAAAGTGATGACCCCGTATGAAATGACTTGTATATTAGGTGAGGATCTACCGTTCATAATCGTAAATGAACCGCTTGAGATGGATGGTGAGTATTTGGGGAAGACGTTTGACGCAAGTGCGTTTACGGGCGGTCACCTTCTCATTACATTTCTCACAAAAGTAGGCATCATTCCCTTCCAGTAGATCACTCTTCACATAGTCCTCCAGCGACTCTAATAACGAAGACCGATTCTGGATGTCCACACTGATGGCAAGGAAAGTTTCTTCACGCGAGTAACTAAAACAATACGAGGAGGAATAAAGACAATTTCTAGCGCTTCAGTTTTTTACTGTTTTCATATCGACCACTGCCTGATACTCCCCAACTTATTACGACACCACACAATGCTGATAAACTGATCCAATTTTTGGTTCCCACCCAAAAGCTAGAAATCAGATATTCTGTGAAGGAAACACTCCTCGCCCTCAGAAATACTATGGACGTCATCTCTCGGATTAGAGAGGTGCTTTAAACAATTAAGGCGAGATGCAGTCTGAAACCTTAGTTTTATATCATTCAGGATTAGAAGGGCATAAGCCAGTGTAAAAAGCTTTTTGACGATGAAAGACATCACTGGAAGAAAAATTCTGGCAGGGTCTCTGAACGGCCGTGTACAAAAAGGGAACTTGTGTTAATCACATTGGCGCTTGCGGATCCTAAACACGAAGCGGTTAATGATAAAAGAGGGCTATTACTACTACTGCCACTGTGAATAGCTGGACAGGGGAAAATCACTTGCAACAGCCAAACTGGCAAAGTGTGGACATAAAGATATCGAAATGCAGCAATAAGGGGAAAACCAGAGGATTTGATTAATGTAAGATACTCTCCTCTTGATAAATTGCTGACCTCCCTTCCTCACCTCTTAAAATCCGTGTTTTTCGAACTGCTATCCCAATGATTGCTTTAAAAGACTACAGATAATGACTGAATCCAAGTAAAAAAATGAGATCTTACACTTGGTGGCAGCGTATGCACTCTTTCTGGTCGGCGAAAGATCCGCCGAGATACTGCTCAATGACCTTGGGCATTCCGCACAATGTCATTGCCTGATCAATAGTGTCTACAAAGCAACTGAAGAATTCCTGCGCATCATGTTGTTCATTGTAAGCTATTTTCATACCCCAGAGTCTAGAAATGGGGAACAAGCAGTGAAAATAAAGCCAAAAGGTGGTGAAACTTGATAGGCGTTGCACTAACTTGAAATGCCTCCAGAAATGAGTTGGCTCATAATAGGCCTGTCGAGTGTACGCTAGGAAAGCAAACATGTCCTGCAAGCCGAAGAGAGAACATAGGCTAGTCAGCTTCGTCTCGTCCATTTCGCTCCTCTAAAATCGAGAAAAAGAATGGTACAATTATTTAAAAATATATCAAACAAGGAAGCTTTTGACACTGAAGCGATTATTCTATATATGTCAAAATTTTTGGAGCTACTATTCCTTTCAAAATATTACTCAAAATCAGTGCTACGATTCTCAATCTATTTCAAGAACCTGCCTCAAGATATAATCGAACAGCAATACATCGATCGCAAATAGACTAGGAGGTTAGCGGCAGTTAGAAAAAACAGTCGCAAGTATAGCTATAAGCTCGAAAGTTGAAACACACGCTCCGAAGACTTTACTGTGAAAATATATCCAAGAAATCTAAGCCCCCTGATTAAGCAAAGGAGACTGCCGGAGCAAGCGCCACACCTGCAATGAAGATCTGGTCCGACAAATTCAAACTGGTGCACAAAAGTCGTTCTCTGAGAGAGAAAGATGAATCCCAAGACATAAATTGAATAAGAGACGCCAACTGTCAAGACCCCAACTGTGGAAAATTTTTCCACAGCATAAGAAACGATGAAAGAGTAAATGATTTCTATGAAACGCAAATCAAATGGAAGTTTATTTTATATCGCCAGGATGTCAAAAGTGACCTCAATAGAATTACGGTCACTTCTTTCATTCAGATAAGTGAAAATCAAAATGGGTAGTCAATATTAAGACTTGTGGTGCTCTTGGATAAGGCATGCGCGCCATTTTTTCAAAAAAAAACTAGAAACTGACATACGATATAACCAAAAGCTGAATACAAGACTGAGGCATTGACACCAGCTTCTTTCAGTATCTTTAAAACCGGCGCGGAGAGAACAGCATTGCGAATTGGAAGAATTGCAAAGACTTGCTGGAGCACTGCATTCATGTAGCACAGGGAGCCAGGGTTTCTGAGACCTACATAAACCGGAACATCGGAAAACTCCACCTCATTAGACTCTGAAACTCCTTGAGAAGGAGAAGTCCTGTCTTCCATCCCATCCCACGAAAAGGAGACTGGCGATTCTACAAAGCGAAGAACACAAGGACGTGTCATAATTATCGTTGGCAAAATGCAGCTGACAGAAGACTGGCTTACGAATAAAGAGGAGGGTGGTTAGTTGATCGGCTATGAGGGGCACAAAGTGAGCAGGCGAATAGACTAATAATTTGGCTAACAAACTGAAAGCAGATTCGGCCACGGCGTGAGATGGCGGAGCCAGTGCCTTGCAAATCGCCACGATGGTAGTGGCCGATGTTATTGCTTCCGAAACCGCAGAGTCTGGTTTAAAAACGAGTTCAGTGTGACGCACTGCAGCTGGGAATAGTATTGACATTATTATGGCCTAAAAAGAGGGATAACAATACAGAGCCAGTTCTCAGCATCTACAACTTAATTAGTATTCGCCAAAATTAATACCTAATTCAACCACTGCTGTTTGCCAACCCGTACCTGGGATGACATATATTTATGTATTACACATGGCTTAAATCTGAAAAATAATCTACCAATCTTTAACCATTAAGAAACATTTAAAAACCGAATTAACAAAATCTTCAATAAAAATCAGGGGAATACTAATTCATTCCAGCCCCTATCAGAGAAGGAATTCACAGACTTAAAATATAGAAGGATTGAAAGAGGCATGCCTATTCGTCGGTTGCAGAAAAGGTTTGAACGTTCGAAGGCTGTTCAGGGATACACACAGGTTAAAAAAGCTAAAGTCTGGACAATTTATTACTTAAGCACAAATAAGTGAAGTCACATATGACTTACATCCAAGAGTTTAAGGTCAATATGCCCCACGAAATTTGGATCGAAAAGTCTGGTATCTTGAAAACCAGTCAAGCACGTGCACAGTCTGAGATGTGATCGTACCAAGTCTGAGATGGTAAAGTGGGCTGGTGGAGAGAAACCCATCCCTTCAGTTGAATTCGCACAGGGGACTTTAATCTACAACAAAAAGAATGAAAAAGAAATAGACTCCACTTACAGTCCTTAGAAGCCAATTCCACTCGTCAATAAACATCTGGGGAAGGAAGGATGGAATGTGTCTGCGTGCTAATAAGGTTCCAATGACTGACAGGAACAAATCAACCGCGTTTGAACAATGGAGTGCGTTATTGGAATCAGCCTCCTAAAAACAGGTAAGTATATCATTACTACTGAAATATTATCAGTGGATCGGTCCTCAGATGGATAAATTACGTTAATGGTTTGGATGAGGTACTTCAGCATGAACTCAGATATTTCGGTTGCAGAGACGGATTCGTCAGGAATATCAGAAGTGAATGACATGAAGCCGCACGATATTACAACATGCGCGCAGAGTACAGAAAAATGTCGAAGATGGGGCGAAGGGGATTGGAAGAGAATGGATCGAAGGAAATCGAGCCAACCCTTGGCGACTTCGTTATCGAGAGTGAATGGAAAACTCTTTTGAAGTAGAGCAGTCAAATCACTGTCCGGACAGAGTGTTAATAGAAAAGCGAGGGCGGACATTGCACAAGTGGAAAGACATCCGGGTGTTCGACCAGATCGGAGAGAGAGTAAGAAAGGAATTACGGAGGAATTCGGTTGAATAGTAACCTTGTTCGGCAGGAGCATGCTAACACAGTCGGGTGAGAAAAGATCCGTGTCGTATCGACCGATCTGGAAGAAGGTTTGCAGCGCAGCAGGCTTGAGTCCACATGTTGTTGAGAAGGTGCAGGACACACCGGGTGAGGTCGACTGATTTGCGAATACATCTGTCGATTCAAGAAAAAAGTACAGCGCAACTAAATTGAGTGGTAAACACGCACGAACTCAAGCAACTGAGTGTTAACACAAGGTAAAATATGCAATAACGTGAATTGTGCTGCTGATAAATATGTCGATTTTCGCCATATGATAGTTCTATAAATAATTATTGGTAGACACTGGCTCAATTTAAACTTTAAATAAGCAGTCTAACGAAAAGTTCAATTAAAAATTTTTCCGAGAATTTTAACTGGCTTCACATAACACCCTTCGAGAGTCATCTACAAGGTGTAAAAAAATTTCAATAATACAGTTTTGGATTTTGAAGAGCTTCAATAGCGCTGACACACAGGGATATCACGATTTAGAGAAACTTCGTGCATAGGATGGACTTTCCAAATAAATAGGCGCATGTATGCTATTTCCACCCTCACCCGCACCCGAAGACCACTAGAACTCGTTTTCATGCGGACTGAAAAAGTATTGTACGTCAAGGTGGTCAAACCTACTCTCAACCTCATCGTGGTGACCACTAATAACCCCAGGGGCAACTCTGGGGACTAATGAGAGGGGGACGTACAACACTAGATTATGCCAGCAGAAGTAAAACTTCTTACAGCCTGGTAAACGAGGCACGGCGTAAATACCTGGATACATGGTTTCAAGCTGGACTGTGGAAAGCGCGTGCATGTAACAATGAATGGAATCGCCGCCAGAACGTTTAAGAGGCTTCTAGAAGAGGTACGAAGATTGTCTGCCTTAACAATGTTGAGGACGGACGAGGTGCCACTACGAAGTTGAACTGCTACCTGTGCTACGAAACCATCCCGGAGAAATAATCAGAGAATTCAAGACGCCGATAAACGCTTTTACTGTCTTCCATGTCAACTGGTATGCACTACTAGTTGTAAAAGCTATTTGTACTTCTGTTGAACCCCCAATAAATCCTTGAGACTTGCCCCAATGGTTGGAGAGTAAATAAAAAATATAAATAAAAATTTTACGTCAACAATCCAACTAGCTGAAGTCCTGAGAGGAAAAATAAATTATTGCCTTCAATTAGGTATATACGCAGAGATTTTAAATGACAATGATCCGGGCAAATACCAACAGCTACCAAACCAGACCTTCAAGGCAGGAAATTGTATCAAATCAAAATAGCACTTCAGGAGTAGCGCCCTTTTAATGGGAGAACTATCACAACCAGTTTTACTTGGACTAAAAGGAGGCTCCAATTTTTCTTCCAAAATATGATAGTTTGATGAGAAACTCACTCCGAGGAGAAACGCATCCACTGTCATGAGAAGCGGCAAGTTTTACGTTGAGTTTGACGGGAGAAATTTCCCAATCCAAGGGGAGAGTAGGACCACTATCGAGCCGGGAATGAATGGAATTTATCATCCAAATGATATCTCTCAGTCGTTTGCATGATTGAGGCGGCACTTTCAGCCACTTTGTCCGAATTTCATCGGCGGTCACCTAGAAAAAGAACAAAAAGACTAGTAATTTATCAGAGATTCACACTGATGGAGCACTCATGAAAAATCGAAACAGTGGCAAAGGCTATCTGATTTGCTCAATTAACTACGGCTGGTTAAAAGGCTGTCTTACAAACTTCTTATCTGGTTCAGATATTCCACAATCTCAGTATACTCAAATGAAAAAATAAAACCGATTTGTTTAACGGCTAAATTAAACTGATCAGTGATGCTTTACAAGAGGATGACATAACCGTGATTTCTCAACCCGCAAGACACCAAGGTACCTTTGACTCTCACAAAATAAGTGCTGGATAACACCTACTTACAATGGGCATGAAATTGATATGCCACAAAAATTTGAGGTGGTCGAAAGCGTAAATTCAGATCGAACAACGATAACTTGATAACAGGAGCAGTGTTAAAATAATTAAATGCATTTTTCTGCAAAATTACTAACCTCTGTTACTGTAACATAGTCGCCAAATGCCTCAACATATTTCTGCATAGCAAAGTCGCAAAAAGCCAATTCGCCCTGAGTGGCCGATTGCCAAAGGGTGGAAAGCCTTTGGGAGAAGGGATTATCTCTATTAAAAGTTACTTCCAGAGAGTGTACAGAACAGAAAAGGCAGAGGTTGATGATACGACAAAGCCAGAGGAAAACCAACTGAGACAGGGGGTTTCCTGAACTGGCCTTGCTTTTTTGCAACGCTGAAGCAGAAAGTAGAGCCACCAGCCCACCACTTTGTAAGAAAGAATGCTAAGCCGAAAAACATACACAAAAGGTTATTCCCAAAATAATCAACACTATAGTAGATTAGTTGAGTACTCACCATGTGAACAAAAGTCTCTTTGGGAAAGATGATACCGTGGGTGTCAGATGAGGAGGGATACAGAGTAGCGTAAATAATCTATCTGCGGTAGGAAGTCGGTAAAGATTAGCCTACCTGAAGGAAATAGAGTTGTTGAGTAATACCACCGTGTTCAAAGTCATCAAAACTATCTCGAGTGGAACACGGAAGATCCAGGACGAATAATGAAGAAGTAAGCAAACCCTGGAGTTTACGCATCTCATCACGAGATGCAAAGCACTTTTGAAGCGCCTCTTGATATGTTAAATTGATAGGTAGAGAGAAAAGTACGTCGAAAATCAGATCTCGAAGCTCCTCCACGCCCAAGAAAACGGCCATGTTGCCGACGTCAAGAAGAAGCCGCACAAAGTTCTGATCCTCTGATATGATGTAGTCTACCGAAAATGATAGGCTATAAGAACTGTAAAATGAACCTGCCTGGTAAATGTGACTCCGAACATATATCTGGCATTTCACCCGAAGAATAAAAGGCCTCCTCAAAAACGGGTTCAGCTTTAGAAGAATTACGGGAGGAGTCCAGCAAAGAAGATCGGGAGACGGAATTCTTCATGGAATCGTTCCCACCATCTGGCTGATCCTCATTTTCTAACTCAAGAGCAGGAGATTCGAATTTGACGTCCTCTCCTTGAGTTGATAAACGTGGAGGATGGATCGAAGATGAAGAAGAGCAGTTACCTAAGGATGCGGAAAAGCTGTTGCTTTTCGAGTGAATTCCAGTCAGAAAAAAATCTTCTGGTGTTTCTGCGGCACCCTGGGACCTTTTCGAGAGCAGGCAGAGTCTAACGTCGAAGGTAATCCTGCAATTCAATAAATGATAAGCCAGAAATGAAATGTAAAAAAAACTAAGACATCGAAGTAAAAGCTTACAAAGTGGCAAAATCTTCATCAAAAGATGCGGGATCATGAGAGGTCATGAGGAGATAGGTTGAAATATTCATGTTGCGAGATACATCGCGTAAGCTATCAATCTTAAGCTCAAATTCATCCACAATACTCGCGAAGCTTGCTTCGGCTTCATCACCCTTAGAAGTAACTTTTTTGGAACTGAGCGAGGGAATGATCTCGGCTAGACACAAAGCGAGCAGACGCCGTTGTAGGTTACCAAGAGTCTCGTTTGCATGTGTGATGATGGACCAAGAAGTAGATCGATATTGCATCCCTCGACTCGCACCGAGCTTAATCAGTTCCTTATCGACGTCAGAGTCTCTCAGCACAGGCCTAAAGTTAGCCTTGACAGCCAGTGCAGATCCACACCACGACCTTTAAGAAAGGATGGGTGAAGGGCTACAGAAACGCTAGGGGAGCAAGATAACCTAAATTAGAAGTGCTAACGAACTGGAATAGAGGCAATCTCGAGCGAATAACCATGAAGTTACGATCACTCTCCATGAGAAAACATCGAAGAACACGAATGACTCTATCAATAACCATGAGGTCCTGTTCAGCATCTTGCATGAAGGCGGAGGAAATCTGTTGACAGACTGAACTGTAGAACCGGCACAAGCTTCCATCCACATGGACAACGTCAAGCGCTCGAATATTTTCAAGAATCTATAGGAAATCGATTAATTCAATCTGAAAACAATTCGGGGAATTAAAAGGAAGGCATATTCATGAGCTAAACCTTGTTGTAGCTGGAGGCAAGGAAGCAATTGCATTTCTTGATGAAATTCAAGCCCAGCTTTCCACTCCTTTGATCTTTCATAAAAAGCTCTCGTAGCATTTCAATGCCGATTCGAGCTACCTTGTCATTGGCAACCAGAACAATATTCCAGAGATAGTCCAATCCAAACGGGATCTCCGAATCCGCACTAATCTCACATTCTTTGTTAACAAATTCGAAAAAACACTTAAACAACCTGAAAAAAAAACAAGAGGTAGGTGAAAAAGTTCTGTTTAAGAGAGATTCTCATTAAGTTTTAACTTACTCCATGCCAGCAGGGGTTAACAACTCCGGTTTGATCTTCATTACATTCTCATGGAAGAAAAAACAAGCATAAGAGTGGACCAAAATATTTGTAGTCGGGCTAAACCATTTGAAACTAATGTTCCGGCCCTCAAGGGTATCAGAAAAAGAGCTGCCACCAATAAGGGAGTCAGTATCGGTAAAGGAAGACGTCTCGTGTTCCACCTCAGTCTCGACAATGAGGCAGTTCCATAATTGATCCAACTGCAACATCGTCAAGTTTCTTTCGGATTCCGTAGCAAGGAAATGGATCAAATCCAAACGATCACGGAGCTGATCACAAAAGGGTATAGTATGGAAGGATTCGTCTGAAGGCTTTACCTTAACCGGGAGTGAGGTCGATTCGGAGTTACTGGTAACGACAGTGGCTGCTTCTCCTCGACTTAAGGTTGAGGTTGTAGAAGGCGCCCGTGAAGACACTGACTCTGTCCCTGGATCGTGCGCCACTCTTGAAACTGGGGAAGAAAAAACAGTGAAGAGGGGTTATTTAGACGGCACTATAGAAGGTAACAACGCTTACCACTGACGTGTTTGTCCACGTACTTTCGGAGACCATTGATACACCACATGATGATGCCCATTGATGTAAATTTTAATAAAACTTCATATCTCATGGTTAAATTCAGCAAACGGAACTAACAAATGAAAAAAAAGCTGTGTTGAAAACGAAGAAATAAGAAAACGAGGGAATATCAACTCACCACTTTGATCATTTGACGAGCGGCAAAATCCACAGCGTAATCGTCCGTGTTGTCTTTGAGAATCTCAGCGAAGTTAAGTAGCCACCGCTCTACAAGATATTTAAGACCAGCCTCAGTAACAGCAGTATTAAGAACCTCATAGTGAGCTTTCAATGCTGCTGAGCTGATCTCCGGAAGAAGAAAAGGTCTTATGCTTAATTCCCAGAGGAAAGTGGCGGCGCTTTCAGCTAGTCCTTCAGGGTCCTCCGCCACTAGACGAGGAATCAATCGGATCACACGTTCCTGTTGCTGTTTCGTAGAACCCAAGACGGTGGTCTGGATTAAAAGATTGCACCTTAATACGTAAGAACGATTCAAGGTCATCACATGTTCTTTTAGTGCTAAAGTCATTTTTCTTACTTTGAACGAATAGAAGAGTTGATCAAGATGATCCCTGGTGAAGTATTTCACCGACTGGATGATCAGAGATTCAACATTTTGAGCAATAACGTCGTGTCTCCCAACCTGGGCCTTCCAAATATCATCCAAATCATCCAAACTCAATTTGTCACATTCAAGTAGAAACCTGACAATTCGAGCCACCTTCTTCACGTACTGCGGTTGGTGAAGGTTCTCGTGCAGCAAGTTTGACAAAATCTTGAAAAGAACGAACCAGCAAATACAAAAAAACTGCAAATCATATAACTATACCACACAGCAGATTGCACAACACTGCCATACCGCACTCTATCCAAAAAAATGACAAAATGACAGACAAAACAGCGATTATCAAGCTATACTAATCGGATTCACGAAAGCAATTTAATGAAATTCATTAAATGAAAAATAGGAGAAAATAAAGCGTACCTCGTTTTCCCTAATCCAAGCAAGGATGTTTCCCTTTGCGATACAAGTACTACCATGAACGGAATCTGCACCCTGGATATTACTAATAATCTCGGTGAGAGCGCTCATTTTAGCCCCAAAGAGGTCAATCTTCATGGTTTTTAAAATTAGATCCAAGTGGATCTTGTCGACATCGACTTGGCTGTAGGTTGATTTATCAACACAGAAGTTCAAGACGCGAATTATTACAAAGTCGGCTAGATGAGAACTACGCTGGTCATTCCGGAACAGCTGGTGAATTTCAGCTTCGGTAATATGTTTGAACACATCTAGCACGATATTCTGGAGATAATAAGAAAAATAAATCTCAAAGTCAAAAAGATAGGAAGGCATCCGGAAATTCAACCTACCACGATTGGAACAATGTATTCATTTTTAATGGAATCATGGAGAAGATATGAGCAAAGTTTAAATGGTCTGAGGTAGGTATAGATTAATGGAACAGACAGTGGTCTCATTCCGAGACATTTGAAACGACGTAGGAGATTATCAAAACCACCACATCTTCCAAATAAATTGATAAAATCAAACATTAGAGGCAGAGTTTCCTGACAATCAGGACTGGCGTAAGTCTAGACAAGGGATAAAATGAAGAAGATATAAAGATGTCTACCCTAAGGTCAGATTCCTTTGGAGGGTTCTCTAGCTCTGGAAGAAGGTTAATAATAAACTCAAATCTTTCTATGTTGTTGGCCCTTGATCCGAATCGAAAAATACACCGTCGATAGTAGTTTTGGCTAAAGCGAATTTGGAAACTAGAATATCAAGTGAAGTAGAAGTCAACCTTACCGTGATTCAGGATTGAATATGTTTTCGGCAACGTAGTAGACATATACGTAATCGTTTTCGGCCAACAGAGCAAATACTCGAATCGTCAGAAGACAGTGCGTAAAAATATAATGCTAGTGGAAAAATAAAATAATAAAATGTTACGTTTGTTATATCATCCCAGTTTTGACCCGCTGTGTCGTTCAATAACTTTGCAAACAGAGAAACAGCATCTTTGGCGAAAAACTGTTTGAATTCTGGACAATTCTCGTAGTCTCCTGTTTCAGCAACTTTGTTGCAGGCCAATAACACTCTTTCCAAAGCCCCTCCTGGTTCAACAGGAATCGACCACTGAAAAGCTCTTAGCTTTGTCGATACAACCTTTAAAGAATCTACGGGGAAGACTGCCTCGTTGCTTGAAACAGGTTCGTCAAAAACTCGACCGAATAAAGGTGTGGGTGAACAAGAACTTTCGGTGTCATTATTTTCGGAGTCACAGTTTTTGGTTTTAGTGGACATCGTCCCTAAAAGTATGGATAAAACTACTAATAAGGCAATGCTGTATAGTCAAAGATAATAAACACGTACTTTGAATACTATGTTCTTCATAACAAGAAGGATGCAAAACTTATATAACACAAGAGAAAATACAAAATAATGAAAGTTACGGAGATATCGGATGTTCAATTTATCATTTGAATACAATTCACATACAAAAAACTCCTACCGCAAATAAAATGCGAGCAAAACCAACCAGCGCGATTAAAACATTAAATTTTATTTGTAATGCGCGCATCCACTCAAAATGCATTTAAAATTTCTAGCTCACATGTAGTCTTTTGAAATATTGGCCATAAAATGTGCTGAGATAATGAGATAGTTAAAACTAATATGAACTGTTTTCAGGGGGCCTCCAATGACGGCATATACGCACCGAAAAATGTCGTGAAATCGATAAGTTATTTCCAATCAAAGCCTCATACAATCCCATATCCCATGTTCTTTCATGGATGAGAATATGAGCCGTTCGATCTGGCTCCTTCAGGGTACGTGAATCTGTAGATCTGGTGTTAAGCAGAAACAGATCCAACCATTGCAGCTCCTGAATGATAGAGTTCTGACTAATATATGGCAAGGGAATAATTCTTGGTTTTGACCTTAGAAGGCCTTGTCTGCCTATTTGCAATGCGGCACCCGCATCACATATCGGTTTGAAATTTATTTCAATTTCCCCAGATGCTTAAATGCTTGGAAATTTTGTGAACGCGAGTGGTATTATCTAACACAATGTTGCGATACTTTTAAACTGGGAGAGTGAGTCACCAGATGAAGAACAGTTGGAAAGAACTCGCTCTCAAGAGGTAATTATTGCAGCTCGATAGAAACTACCTGGGCCAAGGGGCGACAAAATAATAAGCCCACTGATTCACTAACGCGGAACATAACTATGAAGCTTATTCAGCAAGTCTTCCTAATGGATCATTTACTGCTTTTCCTATTTAACCACCGATTGCTCCAATAAAACCGGAACTACCCGGACTGCATCTAGTGTCAGAACCAGTCTAAATTTATATCGTATCCAGAAGAAATGAATTTAATTTGAAACACCTGCAGTAATCACTAAAGCGTGTACCCATGCCCTTTTCTTCTGAGCACTCTGCAACGCAAAGGCCATCTTGAGGAGCCCGAACTATTAATAATGCATCGTTTAAACGAATTCCTTGTCACCCCAAGTTCATTTTCCCGAAGAGAACCCGCTGCGAATCATGGGTCCATTACGTATTGACAGCGTTAATAGCAACGTCGACCAGCGATGAAGGCACAACGCTCGTCACATGCCTCACAGTTACGTAGGTTACAGAAAATCGGTTCTATCTGAAGCCAATGATAGAATGAAAGCCAAACCTCACATGTTCTAGGTGCTGGTATAACAAAACCGGACATTTAAGAGTTAAGAGAACTGACAGCAAGAGTGAGCTGTATTTAAGATCGAGTACAACCACCTATTCTCTTCTGGTTGGTCATTGCGACTGACTGGCCTCTGAGTGAGAAGACAAAACTGAGAGGTTCTATGTGGGACGCCTATCTATGAGCGGGCAGGAGCTGCGAACTACATTAGATGCGGACATTACAGAGCCCCCGACTGCAGCTAACACAATGTCCTGGGAGGAGTAGATGGAGACTTACTACCTTTTGATTCCTCCTACTGTTATCATCACCGTTAGACAGATTGGCAAGGCATAATCGAATAGGAGTGATATCAGGTGTCGAAGCATTCAAAAAAATGGAAACTGAAAGAAAGCTGAGGAAGTTAAGCCGAGATGTGGAAACCACCCATTTCATGCCCTTAACCCCACTGGAATTTAATTAAGCGCGAACAGTAGATATTGCAGTTTATTAAACATGTCTATTTAATCATATAAACTCACGACATATTTAGTAATGCAAGCGATTTGCCGCAAGGATCCGCATCAATTCACCATTTCGTGCCTCCAAAGCCTCTTTTTCTCTTTTCAGCGCCATAAACTCAACAGAATCTGCTGAGGCACAGAAAACACTCTGATTCACATCGACGATTACAGAATACGCAGTAGATGAAGGTACTTTCGATCGGGGAAAATCATCCTGATATATGTCTTCTAGGTAGCTCTCATTTATACGATCCTACAGACGATCAATAAATTTGACTAAACCAGAGTGAAAGAATAATGTGCAGAGGAAAAGCCGGACCGTTAAGGCTTACACGTTTGAGATTAGGCAACTGCATATAGAGAACATCATCTAATTGCCAGCCCAGGTGCCGTTTTATCGGTCGAAGGACTTCCACAACATCCCCAGATTTCGATGCATTGTCAAAATTTTGACCAGACACCTGAGCGTCAAGCAACCAAGAGGGACAAGGTAGCATAATAAGTCCAGTAAGACGAAGTGAAGAAGTATTACCAGATAACGCTACAGAGAAGCTTTGCAGACGCATCAACGTAGAATCTTGACGAAAGACCTCTACGAGGCCTCCTCGCGTACCGACAACTACAACACGGACATTAGAGTCTATTGGACTGGCGGAAACAGCGCATATAGCCTTCTCAGTCGATGAAAACCTAAAAAAAGAATAACCAATGGGATAACACAAGAAGCTTAGAGTTACTAAAGGAAATGAACATACGGAGAGTTCACAAAGCATCGTCTAAACGAAACTTCACAAGAGGAAGGGTTCTACAAAGGGAGAACATTATATCAACCCAGAATTTCTCGCTTGAGAATAGAGAAATCAGAAACGGACGAACAGTGGGATCCCGCAGCCAGATGGAGTGAAGGATGCCATTGTCAGTTCCAGCAAATATGTATCGATCATCTTGAGGCAGCGCACAGACACATAGAAGAGGACGGCTCTCTAGCAAAGTGCTGAATGACAATTTACCACTTTCGGATTCATAGAGCTAAAAGAACGAAAAATCGTTTATCGAAGAGCAAGCGAACGATAAACGATCAAAATGACTATGAGTAAATAGGAGCTAATGCCTACCTCATGTAAGAGCAGAAATGCACATTTAGTAAGACCATTGTCTCTTCAGAAAGGCATAGTATTGATCGGAGAACTAAACTAGACGGAATCATGCTAATACTCTCCCTCTGGAGAGGACAGATATTCTAGCAATGCAAGAGCAGATCAAGGAAGGAATTGGGGAAAGAAGTGACTCAGAAGGTGGGGTCGGGCTCCTACAAAAACCCACTAGCCATCTAATAAGCTTTTCACAAAGCCCTAAGGCACCAATAAAGCCACACAGGCAATATTGAAGCATGCATTGGATGAAATAGGGCTGGAATTTGTATTTCAAAGCAAAAAAAAAAAAACAACTGGACGAAGAATTTCTTAATAAATCTTGAGAAATTGTCTTACAACGTCAAGGCTGATTTCAGCCATCCTGAACTTAACATAAGCTAGAAAGTAGTGAAAATATGACTCAAATGCAACGAAAGCCTTAGACAACGAAAGACGATGGTTCTAGGTGAGAAACGCCGAGCTGACCTCTCTTCTGAGAGTTGACTCACTAGTCACGCTTGAAAAGTGAATACGAAATGAACATCAGTCGACAGGATATACCGAATCGATCTTTGGGGAAATGATTCACAAGAAATAAAAATTTTGGTGTCAGATGAATGGCTGCTTCAGCATATAAGACCCAAAGTGTGCAAAGCCAATAGATGGATGGAAAACGGTTATCAAAGGAAGATCTATAAAGTCAAAGGAAAAGACCCAACCTGCGATTGACTAGAGAAACAGCAGTGAGTCATCGACTCTCTCGGCGAAGGGTTGAGGACGAAAAAGGAACGTATTAAAGCAAAGGCCAGGGTAGATGAATTTAAAAAAAGCTTACTTTAATGCCATCAGTTCCAGCACAAGCCACCATCCGTCCATCAGCAACGAACGCACAATGGGGTAGTCCACGACTGGCCTGTACCACATACCATAGAGGTTTATGATGAGACGTTTTAGGCTCACCGGCGTCACTGTTGCTGATAATAACGCTGTCGTCAGGCGAAATGAGAGCAGGCCAACAAGCAATAAGTCCAGATGCGTCGGAGGAGAGGAGCAGAGGCAATGAAAGAAATGGGTGTAGACTTTGCTGAGAAACTGTAAGCGCTTCTATGGGTGCAAGATGACTAGCCTCTAGGACAGCTATCAAACATCCGCTACAGGTTTGGTACACATAGACACTCTTTTCGATTGCCAAGTACATGAAGGAGCCATCCTCTGAGAAAACGAGTGCATTGACAGGGCCCTTAGTTGTAATGCGCTTGAGTGAGGAATTCTAAAACATCAAAGGGGTCAATATCAAATGGTATACTACATACGGGTTGAAGGGACCAGGCTTGAATGATTGGCTTTTTGGTGACAGCACTTAAAACGATGTTATTTGTGGCAGTCAGAGTGCCAGTAGCTGCAGCTTCGCCGCTGAAACTCACCACCGGATTTCCGGCGATAGGATCCCATGCAACGACGGCTTCTTGTTTACTACAATCTGCGACTGAAGTTAAGAGGAGAGGAGCTTGAGCCATTCCTATTTAGAAGCGAATAAATGAATGAGTAAAAACTGCAAAAATGCGAACAGCAATAATGGAGTAGAACAAATCTTCCACATAAACAGAAACACGAACGACTCTGGAAGGAACGTAACCCACATGCGAACGCCGAAATTTCAAAACACTCGCAGGCCCAGAAAGTTCAATATATGCGTTGACCGAACTTAATAGTCAAACTTAACGACAGGCTATTAATTCTTATTAGAAAGAAAATTGACGAAAACGAGGCAAATATGTACCATTTAGAGTGTGGAATTGCAAAAAAAAGCAGCAAGTTTTGGCGCATACATTTCACGGCCTTTAATAAGTGTATTTATTACCTAGCACAAATCTTAAATTCGCTGTTGGTTGTTTCTAAATAAAATCATGGTTTAAAAATGTAAAACTGAAAGCTTCTCATCAAATATTATGGAAAATAGCAGAAGCTATAGAATAAATATGAAGCTAAATTCATAGAGAATGGGCGCTGCCTTGTGCTTGTTATAAAGACAGAGTGCGTTAGAACAAGGCGGAAAAATCGATTTAAGTAAGGGACCATGGTAGACAGCTGCCTATATCAGACCTATATTACTGGGAGAACGAAAAAACGGCTCTATTAGAGTGTTAAAATCTCTTTAAATCCTTTAAGCTATGTTGAGCAATGGTGAGGATGCACATTCTGTTTAATTTGAAAAATCACTGATAAGCTACAGTTTTCATTGGTGGTAATGGTGTGGAAGTAATTCGAAATTAATTGATTTTAACCTAAAAACAAGATAAATACTAATATAAATCCTAGAAAGAGGACTTAAGAATAATTATGCTTGAACCACAATAAATTGTTTAGACGAATCGAATGTATGCTTATAGGTCGACTGCGAAATTGTACAAATTCAAATTCCGTACAAAATGAAAAATGAGTACACGGATTTATTCTTTGAAAGATCACGAAAATTTGAAAGACTTGGCGCAATTCGAGAACAAAATGTTTGTGTTGTTAAGGGGCATGAATTTCTGTCTCGATTTTTTAAGCAGGCAACTTTCTGTGGCCACTGTACAGATTTCATATGGTAAGTTATTTTAACTTAATTCAATTTTTCAGGGGTTTCGGAAAACAAGGATTTCAATGCAAAATTTGCTGTTTTGCCGTCCACAAACGCTGTCATCAACTAGTCCTTTTTCCATGTCCAGGGTCTGACATGGGACCTGAGACCAGCGTACCTTCCTATTTTCTGTTACTTTCTCCCAGTATAGAAAATCTCATTGCTTTAGAAAGCACACGTACACGTCTCCCATATTTTGCGATCAATGTGGAACGCTTCTTTACGGCATTGTTAGTCAGGGAATCAGATGTGAAGGTATGGAATTTTTTTACTTTTAAGTGAACAGTATGTCAGCTCAACGTTCATAAACGCTGTGAAAAATACGTTCCTCGTCTCTGTGGCATCGATCATACTGAAAAACGTGGACGAATTTATTTGAAAATTTATCGTGAAAAATCTGCTTTAGTTGTGCTCGGTGAATTCAAATAAAACGAGTTCACTAACATATATGTTTTTCTGTAGTCAAAGAAGCCAAGAACCTTGTGCCAATGGATCCAAATGGCTTAGCTGATCCATATGTAAAAATAAAATTAACTGCAGATGGAGAAAAAAATCGGAAGTTCAAAACAAAAGTTGTTAAAGCGTCTCTTAACCCAGAGTGGAATGAAAAATTTGCAATGTAAGTTTTTACCGATGGTAAAACACTAAAATTTTCTTCGCCTTCATCATAGTAAGATGTCATACACTATACAATTGATCAAAACAATTTAAACAATTAATTGAGGTATCTGTATGAACTTAGCTATCCTAACCTAAAAGCTTAAATCTCGAACTTTTATAGCAATAAAAAAATGTCTTTATATTTTGGCGTTTGGCTGCTTCGCTGAATAATTTATATTGTTGCCTTTATATTGTCACTTTCTAATCAATTCGCCTCAACAATAAACGTGTCCTATTACTAAACTATTTAGCGATTTTTCCGTTCAAACTAGGTATCTTGATGTTACCAGATTAACATTTTAATAATATTTCGTCCTTTCAAAAAGGGCCCCATTTTTAGTTTCTTTAAGGCTAAACATACTCTATCACCTCTCTAACAAGGAAAACAGTAGCTAGTTTCAAATGATCCGGCCAAAATAAAAGCAGAATACCTTTTCAAATAATATGGAGCTTAAGATAACGAAACTTCTAAATTTTTAAACGTTTGATCAATTGCATTTTGCTACACTATCTATACTTTTTAATATTCTGATAAATTGTTTCATGCACATATGAGCTTATTCTGCATTCCATATTGCTTATCTAACTTTACCTGGTTGGTTAAGAGAATAAGTGATGCATACGTTAAAAGAGAGGAACCAACCGATAATCCCACTGATATCAGAAGGCCATGTACTAAAGGCCCAATGAAGAAATGCGATTGACACTCATGATTGCTTTAATTCGACAGATAAACGCACTTCTGTGTGTGTAGCTGAAAGTCGTTTTCGTCAACAGTAGTATGCAGAAATTAAGTGTTATGCGAATGGTCTGATTAAAGCTTTATTTATAACAACATTAAATCGCATGTTTGAAGTTATTTTTAAGTTTAACATTCAGGGGGATCTAGCACTCGCATTTTTCAAATGACGAAAGCCATTAGAGGCCCCTTTTATTTGACTTTCGTAACACGTGTATATCGGAACTTATCTAGACACTCAGAAGTCAAATGACGTACACATTGATGACTGAAGATGCATTTCGCGTGATTAGGCTGGTAAGTTGGTTATCTAACACAATTCCGCAAGGTTCAGAAAATTAATATACCCTTGACATCACTTGTGCTTTTCGGATTAGACATAAACACTTCGGTTTCTCTGAGTTGTCTTTTAAGCAGTTACTTAAATTTTAGATTGTTGGGATAGATTAGAACTAAAAGAATCCTAGGCAGTCAATAAACCTGGATTGACTTAGATGAAACTCGAAATGATGCTGAGCACACATAGCAGTAGGCATGAATTTAGCGAAAGAGAGAAAGGGAGAGAAAATCTGAATGAAAGCACTCAAAAGGGAGTTAAAAAAGGTTTCGTTCAAATGGTCAGAACTGTTCTCGTGTGAAGGACGAATTTTTCAACCGTCACACTTTAAGAATCACTTCTCTCAACTGAAACGATCCAGCTCAAAGGAGATAGCGCCTCACAAATGATATCCTATCACGTACCTTCGTTCGGATGTACCAAGTTAAATTAACACAGCCAACTGTTCAGTTCGCTATCTCAATCCATAGTTTAGTTTGATCTACCTGTTCTCTGTTCGCCAGTTAGACCATTATCACTGCAGAATGGTCTGTTCTGTTGCCAAGTATGCCAGAAATAACAATTTAACAATTCAGATGGAAAAACCTCAGTGTTAATCCACAGAGATATGAAGATGTATTAGCTGCAAATACTTGTAGGAGTGGAAGTTTTAGCCTCAAATAATAAAAAAAAACAAATAATGCAGCCATTGCCTGGACACTAGGCTCCCATTTGACGGGGTTTCGAAGCTCCCCGGTGTTCACCAAGAGATTAGAAGACTCACTTACAGTGATTTTTATCAGTTTAAACAGATTTCACTAAGCGGCAGTCCCTCATACAACATGGCAACAACGCACATATTCTCTAAGAAAATTTCCTTTAGCAGAAAAGTGCGTTAGCAACTCTATTATCCTATTCAAAAACGTAGATAGAACATAAGTAGTTAAACATCGTCCACGCTGTTTCCTCCTGGTAATAATTTAATAATTTATAGAGAAATAAATTCAGACGATGAGTCAAAACGCTTGATTATTGAAATGTGGGACTGGGACCGGGCGTCTCGTGACGATTTCATGGGAGCTCTATCTTTCGGGGTATCCGAGATAATCAGACGACCTGTTGATTGTTGGTTCAAACTGCTCAGTAAGGAAGAAGGCGAATTCTACTCAATTCCCTGCTTTGATGCAAAAACAAACGCCATGCTCAGTATGCGAAAGCCCAAATATGAGGCAAGTACACATTTTATTATGTTACAAATGAAAAATTTTGTGAATTTAATTGCACATGAGACTTGTATTTGCCAAATTTAGATTGAGTAGTAATAGCTATTGGTAATAATTAGAACTCAGGCCATTTTTCGATAAAGTAAGCTATCTTTGTTAAAGTGCCTCGAAAGGGCCGAAATTGTTTAAATTGAAGAAAAAGAAAAAAAAATAAATAAACATGTAAGGAGTGAAAGTGAATTCGCGAATAATAGCTAAACGATTTAATTACAAATGCCGCTCAAAATCAGAAAAAAATTATAAAAAGCTTGTTTTAGAACTCGAATGGGCACAATTTGATGAAAGATGAAAAATGTGTGAAGAGCAAGCAGGACACTCTCCGAGTGACTGATTTCAAATTCCTCCGCGTTCTCGGGAAAGGAAGCTTTGGCAAGGTTAGTTGGCAAAGGTTATTCATTTTGAAATACCTCTTAAATGGACATGCTATTTTTCAGTAGAATTCTACTTGTAAGGGCGCAACTCACGGCAGTTATATTACCTTTCACTATCCACTTCGGTGGTAAATAATCATAGTACTTGATGTCAGCACTACGCCACAACAGAGAAGTTAGCTTTTTCCAGTAGTGTTAAACTTTTCTAACCTACTAACTGAGGGTCCAATTCCGCATGGCATATTTCTATTCCAGATGATGTTACACACAGGTTTTATGTGTTCGGTGAAATGATGAGGGTTGAATGCGCGTTCAGCATATCCATTTAAATATAACGCTAGTTTAGATAGTTTGCCCGAAAATTATCACGGACTTGAAACCTAGTCATAATAGTGAATCCGTATGCTTTGAAAGTCCTAATCGCAATGAATTTTTTACAAGAGCAAATGTTAGATAAAGAGTATATTGTAAGAAATGTATTTATTTGGAAATAAAGAAAGTGGGATAACAGAGGGCATTTATTTTCTGATTTAAACTGTGTGGCATAGAAACAGAGCGCCACATGTTTGCTATCTTCATTAGCTACCCTGGTACATTTATACAGCTTCGAGGCTAAGTAAATCATAAAAATGGATACAGACTGGCCATTAAACGAGTCGATTTGATATTTTAGCGTGGTTACTAAAGCGAAGTATCTTTTATAATATTTACTTTCTGTTGTACCTAACTGCGAGGCACTTTCGATGGTAAGTGTTTATCGATGAAAGCAGTTGTGATGAAAATAGCTTTTATCGTAGAAGCACCCAGAGCTGCTTATCAAGATCTCTTGCAATCGTCTACTTTTAACAAAACTGAAGCGGCCCTGAGGTGTGTTTCTATTCTCTTATTATCTTCGGCGAAATTTCAAGTTTCAGCTCTCAATCTCACCATCATGTGGTAGAACTGCAGGAACCTGTTAGAGACGAAACAGGCATTTCGTTTAGGGCAAACTAAGTGATTAATCATTGATTGGGTAGTAGACCCCCTTGCAGACCTTCAAAGTTCCATCCTGGAATCAAAGCTTTGATAGTCCTATTACAGTACACCACACCATAACCATCTCTCCCCTGAAAAATTTGATTTAAGCAACCATGGATCAGTCAAGACTATCTAGGAAAAGACCAGCACGTTTTGCAATCAGGATCCTTCCCTCGTTAGCCGCAAGCTCCATTGTAGATCCGCACACTGAATGTGACAAAAAGGGCTGCATCACAAATAGGGAGAGTACCGTAGAAAGCAGACATAAAGACGAATTACTAAAAGAATGAATGGGTACGTGTACACGCCTTTCTTCTGTGTGTTCTTCTTCTTCTTCTTCTTCAAACCAAAGAGGTGCTATTTGGCGGCGCTTGAGCATCAGCCACTCGAAGCGACCTCACTGTATCTTCAACCGAGGATTTTACTTTGGAATAAACTCAAATATTCCATTTAAAATAGCTGTTGCTCATAACTCTTCTCTAGGTAATCTTGGCAGAGCACAAGAACACCGACGAAGTTTATGCCATCAAAGTGTTGAAGAAGGACATCATTATCCAAGAGAACAATGTTGAATGCATTATGGTGGAGAAACGCGTACTAGCTCTCCAACAGAAGCCGCCATTTATCGTACAACTGCACTCTTGCTTTCAGACTATGGTGCGTTTTGGGTGATATCTTAACTTCACAGAGAGTTAACTAGGATTAAATAAATAAATATATGAACTGCTTGATTGATTTTAAGTAAGGTATTTTACATTTCTGCCGAAGGGCCAATGGAAAATTGTCAGTACTGAATCATAAATATTTCACTGTTGCGTAAAAGTGATACAATTAATTAGTTAATTAATTTTATTAACTAATCAAGCGACTTTACTGACCCCCTGAGGAAATTTCAAGTTAAACCTTTTTGCCAATCAGGTTTACTTGCGCGGATGTATTTGGAATGTGCTTTTAGCAGCGCTAGCAAGCGAATATGCAAAGTTTTCATTGTAAATTAAAAATACGTGGCAATAATTTCATAGTTCCAAGTATTTACAAGCCAATATATATATATATATATATATATATATGTGTGTGTATATGTGTGTGTGTGTGTAATTAGGAGGCTAAATCCTTGGGACTGACTGAAAATTTGGGTATCTATGTTGACAGATAATTCTAATAGACAAGATATGATTGAATCGAATTGAATTTGAATGTGAAAATATGACCAAAAACTAACTGTTATTAAATCGATTTACTATAGTTATGAAAAACGTATACTTGAGCTTCAGTTTCTTGTTTTCGAGAATTTGTCTGTAAATTTTTAGTACATGAAAAAAGTCGAAAAATGTGATCCTAGACAAGAATTGAGATGCTTCTACTTCTTCAGGCCTCGGCTGGTCTTTCTTCCAATTAATTCTCTCATTTAAGGATTATCGTATATCTATTTACAGCAGTCATCTTTGGGGTCTCACTTTAAGCCCTTCATGAAGAAACATGAATTTAGTCAACAAGTGCCTCTTTTCGCTGGGAAGGTGTAAAACATAATGGCTTAGGTTAGACCTGGGATGAATGTAAAGTATTTGTGTTACCGCTCCGCCGTTTGTGTAGGACTTAATAATCCCTAATTTAACAATTCGTGATTCTTTGAATTTTAACAGAATCACAACTTCCAAATTAAAATAACTTGAGAAAAACTGTTTCAAAATTTATGCTTGATGACTGATAGTGTTGGTAAAAGACGATTCGACCAAAGTAGACTAAAATGTGATAGAATTACTATAGCGTATTTTCGTATATGCTACGTAGGATCGGCTATTTTTTGTAATGGAATTCATCAACGGCGGAGACCTAATGTACTGGATACAACTCATGGGCAAATTCAAGGAACCGGTCGCAACGTACGTTTATATACCTCTTGCTAAGATAGTGACTGACAAAATGCCCTAGTCTTGAGCCTCTTGGACTAAAAAATGAGAAAGTACTTTGGATTTCATGGATAGAATTTTCCCCAATTAGGCAAATACATCATTTACGGTGATTCTAAACCCCATTAGCGAAGAAGAAAGTGGAATGCCTAGAGCGAAATGGACTAACATTTGTTTTGTAGATTTTATGCTGCAGAAGTTGCTGTGGGATTATTTTTCCTTCATTCTCATGGGATTGTGTATCGGTAAGTATCGCATTCCTATTTAAGTGCCATCTAGTTTTATGGTCTGGCATCTTATTGAGAAACAGAAAATCAAGCTCGCCTTTCGTTTATAATAATATTTAACTTCATTTTATTTTGTTAATGAATGGTAATCTAAAGTTTTGTAGTTTGAGAATCTTCCATTCCGTCATATTTCTGTGAACCAAGGCCAATCGAATCGAATGTTGGATTACTGATTTCAATTGTTCAGCTCTGGAGAAAGAAGAATACGTTTATATAATTTGAAATCGAGTTTGGCCTATTCAGATTTCAGATTGTAGATTTCATTTATTTGCCTAGTTCTTCAAGATTTGTATTCCAAGTGGACCACAGTGGTTTAAAATTTGACTCTGGATTAAGGGCCAGTTCGCATTATTTTTGGTGTATTTCCGATAGAGGGAAGTTTTTTTCCGTTCCTCCAAGACACCCTTAATTTATTTGAAAAGCGGATCCACTTTGGTAGATTTAGTGCCTATTAGATTTTTTATTTGTCTTTGCAGTTTTGCTCTTGATTAGGCGCACATTTACTATTCTGCTGTTGTGGTAGTAAGTATGCAATTGACTAGCTGAAAGTAAACTTGTCTTGAGACGGTACCAAGACTTTCCTAGAACGATTTCTGCTTATTTGATTCACTATATGCTGTATGCTTATTGAGAAGGCATGCATGCAAAGTCTAATTTTCTTTAAAATTATTTTGCTGCCATCCTAAGTCTTTAATGCCCGATTCAGAACGTAAAATTTCTTAGAAGGCTTGACTAAGATTAAATAATTGGGAACGTTCCATTGCCATTTCCTTCGTCATTATGTTGGGCAACTAGGAAATATTCGATCTGGTACCGCAGGAATGAACTTTCAAATGGACAGCGAAACCCTAGAATCAAACAAATGCATCACTATTGGTACGAATCAAAATGAGTTACAGGATCACCCAACGCTAGTCTCAGGTTGAAAGACAATGCCATCATATCTCCTGATTGCGAAAAACCATTCGATCCTCACACCAGATAAATAAGTTTGTTCTATTTATTTTAATTACGTTTTCTTAAGAAAATACATTGTCAGTATCCTATTCTAACAACAATCAATTTTCGTTTACTTATATTTTCAGTGATTTGAAATTAGACAATGTCCTCCTTGACCATGAAGGTCATGTAAAGCTAGCAGACTTCGGGCTCTGTAAGGACGGAATTATTGGGTTGAACAAAACGAAAACATTCTGCGGAACACTTAGTTCAATTGCGCCGGAGGTATCTTTGCATAGTATAAAAAAGGTGGAAAATAAACACTTTGAAAATATAAAATTTAACAACTAAAATTATAAATTTTGAAATAAGGCTGCTTTTATGTCAAAAAGCAGATTTCAGTAGTTTATAATGAATTATTCATAATGCAAAAGCTAAAGCCTGAATACCATTTTTAACTCAGTAATTTAAGTTAGTTTAAAATTTCCATAACTTTGAATGCTTGTTCCTGATAATTCGCCTTTTTTTAAATTTAAATGCGGAAGAAAATACATCAAGTATTTTTGGTTTGGAACTGAAACAATTTTTCAAATGCAAATTTGATTTGCTTTAGTCTGATAAGTTTTTTTTTAATTTCAGATAATTCAGAGGCTACCATATGGAGCATCTGCAGATTGGTGGTGTTTCGGCGTCCTCATCTACGAAATGTTAGTCGGTCAGGTAATTCTATTTGAAACTGCTTTTATTCAGCAAGATCTTTTTCTTGATAGCGAATGGATAAACGAAAGATATTTTGCTAACTTGGTGTATCATTGAATTGGTCTTCGAAATCATACGACGGAAAATTTTGCCAAAAACATATACATTTCCCTGATTATGCTGTTATTGTAGCCTCCGTTCTCTGGAGAAGACGAAGAAGAACTCTTCCAATCGATTCTTGAAGTGACTCCTTCGTTTCCTCGGAACCTTTCCAAAGAAGCCTTTAGCATTTGCCATGGCGTAAGTGTACTCCGGCGGTCTCGATTTGGTGCTCAATCGTATGCATTCTAAATAAGTAAATTGTTCACATCAGCCCATTTATGATCACATCAAAATTTAAAATTGCCCTTATTTTGCCTACAAGCTAATTCAAAAACCGAATTCTGTGTGTTGTTTATTATTTATTAGATCGTCCATGGGTAAATTACCCCGCACTCTGCTGAGTATTCACTACAAATACTCATTCATCCATCATTTAATCTCATTGGCATCCATTCTACAGGGATCATGAAATTGTCTATTTCCTTAATGGCTTTTCTGTGTAAACAGAAAGGCCACACGAATGCATTTTATACAAACACTAACGTTGATAACCTGACACTGCATTTCATTGCTCACCACTTAAAAGCTACTTCGCAAGACTTGTTTGAAACAAAACTAAATGAAATCTTTCTTCTGGCATCCCATTAAGAAATATAGCAAAGGATGTTTTGTCTTTTTGAAATCAAGGCCTCGCTAGGCAAAAGGCGCATGAGGACCAACAGCGCTATCGAAACCTCCTTGAAGTTGAGCAAACGGTCTTGTAACAACCATCTGATTCGACAAAGATAATTTCCTATTTTGTCAGTCTGTTCATAAAGACTTTCAGATCTAGACCTTTTTCGAACAATGATAGCTACAAAATCGAGTGAAAATAAAAATAATAGAAATGAAAATAGGGAAAAGTTGGAGGAAGGAATGAGCTGATTTTTTCCAACTAATTCTTCCAACCCAACCCAAAACGTTATGCAGAAATTAAAATTCACCAGAGGTGCTGTCTGTGTATTCCAAACGGCCTATCTGCGCTATTTAATCGAATAATTAAACAAAAAAAAGATTTAAGCGCATTTCAGTGCACTTTTTCACCGCAGGGCATTCCAGACTAAAACAGCGTCTGTACAATCAGTTCATATTTTTTGGTAAAGAAAAGTGTTGCCTACTGTGCAGCCGAAATAAACAAATACTTAAGTTTCAACTGGAATCGAAGGGCAAAGATTTCACTCTAGCAAGGTCCAAATGTTTGCATTTGGGTGCAGAAAAAATTTTGCGGCGTCAGAGCTGTATTGCTATACAGCTAGATTTCAATTAATGACCATTTTTTTTCGTAAACGTTGTCGTTAAGAAATGAAAATAGGACTTTAAGTTGATGAATTAATTGTTATACTACTATTTACTGGGGGTTTGACGTTCTTGCACCACTCGGCTCTTCATGACTGTATTGATGCATGCGTCCTAAAACATTTACCCAATTGGTGGTTATAAACTCTGGTAAACTCGCATCATACTGATGACGGATAAACTATAAATTCACTAGGGGCCATTTTTTTGAGAAGACTGCAGACATTTTATAGGACGACTTCATGTTAACCATTATGCTTCGAATCTCTGTAGGTACTCCCCTAAATAGAGCTTTTAACAACCAAAGTCTGAGAATCACTGATGCTGTTGAGCCTACATTGATATATCTTATTGCTTCTTAGTAGCAAATGATTGGGTGTAACATAGGCAAGAGTCAAAGAGTTTGGGCACTCAGCGTCAATGAAAAAGCAGACTGAAAAGATGATTTTTTCTTAAATCGAAGTACGAATCAGGTACCGGTTGAATGCGAAGGAATAACTTTCTATAAGAAGATTTTGCCACCCAGCCTTCCTGATAATTTTCAGGGTACAGAAAGTCACAAAGCGTTTGAAATCCTGTTTTTAGCCTGGTCAGTCTATCCTTGTAAAAGAAGGGATAGAAAAAGCAAGAAAATGGAATCTTCTCTATCCTACTAAACAAACAGAGCAACTCTTCCCAACCGTTGTTTAGAAAATTTTGCAACTAGAACATTGGTATTTAAACTTTCTTTCTGACTTTCAAACTGGAGAGCAAAACTTGGAGCTCTATTCCCAAGTTTATACACTCGAATTTATTGGAATCGAGCATATTACTGGATGGATTCCCGCTATATAAAACTAATCTACATCGCCCGAGTAGTTTACTGTAAGAGTAATCCTTAATAATGTGGTGTTTGAAGAGTAGACTTGGTATGAAGCGCGTTTTTCGGGAAAGCATAAACAATCCAAATCAAAATCAAGGTCAAATGAGGGCTTAAAATTGAAGTATTTTGCATATATTTTCTATGTAGCTTCTGAATAAGGACTCAAACACTCGTCTCGGTTGCAGTCCAGCAGGAAGTCTTGAGATTCGTGACCACGTCTTCTTTCGTCGCATAAACTGGGAACTCATTGAAAGTAGAGCCATCCAGCCTCCTTTTAAACCATGTGTGGTGAGTATCATTGATGGCTATTCAAATTTTAAGTGCCCTTTATTGGATGCAGTTAAAAAATATTTTTTGAATTAAACTTTTGCCTATTAAAAGCAATTACATCAAATCAGTCTAAGTATTGCCCGTCTTTTACAGCGCGACAAACGAGACACAGGCAACTTTGATTCAGTGTTCACTGATCTACCAGTTGAACTCTCTCCCACCGACAAATTGTTCATTATGAACCTTAGCCAGTCGGAATTCGCGGGTTTTTCATTTGTCAATCCCGAATTCGTAATAGAAGTTTGATTTAGCTCAATCGTATTCCATATTTAAACATGCACTTTCTTCAGGCCTTCGTTGCTAACATCCCATAGCTCGCTTACAGATATTATGTATTTTGCCTTATTTTTTTTTGTTTAACAAACTGAAATTATAAATCCGATCAATTTTTAATTGGTTGTGAATTATCCACACTAAGTTAAAAAGCAATTAAATTATGTTAATTGCTGTAATCGGCGTATTAGGAAAAAAATTATTCATAAATTACTTATTTTCAAAGGCATCATATGAAATTAAAATTCATTACGAAGGATGTATTCGATTCAGGTCAAATAATGAAAAACACTGGATCTTTGTTAGCTCAGTAAATTTTAAATTGCTGGTGTGCATACAGCGAATTTCAAAAAAATTAAGAAATGATCAGACGAAGTTATCGTTGCGGAATTTTCGGATTGATATCAAAATACAGTAACAAATTTATTTGGTCTCCTGCGGTTCTTTGCATGTTCATTCATTGGTTTTGCTTGTGAAAGTTCCAATGAAACGAAAGCGCAAATGGCTCTTACCAAAATGGGACTCACATTGCAGCATTAATAAAAGTTAGAAAAATGGCGAAGACAATAAAGTTTTGGGAAAGAAATATGCTTTTACGTTCTAGCAATAGAATACCATGCAAATGGGAATATAATGGATGCTAATACCGTCGGTGCAAAAGAGGGATTTGTAAAAAAGTTCTTGATAAAATATATCTAAGTGATTAATGATTGAACTTCCTTGTCTTCCCGACAAAAACACATTCAAGAATTTAATATATGAAAGAAGTGGCTATTTTCAAAATAAATTAAATCATTGTGATGATGGCATTTTCTGTGATGTCTAGACGTCAAACCGACTGCCATGAGACCTTATGAAACTAATAAGGAATTACCTCGTGGACTAAAAGCTTAAAATCCATCTATTTAGTGAAAATATCTCTTATTTTTGAACCTCGCACGTCAAGATGTTATATTCAAGCACCACCGCAAGGGGATTTAGAATACTGATAATCAAATTGGACTTTCCATCCTCACTGTCTGCTGCAGAATTCAGGAAGGTAACTTCTATAAAGTTCACTTGCAGTGACAGTCATTTTTGTCGGTCATCTAACAATTAATTTGCAATAATCAAAGTTTAATATACAGAAATGATAAAATGCAGATTGCAAATGAATAGAAAAGGCAAGAGTTGGTTTTGGGAAACTGTTAATTTACCGGTGTAGATTGTCAGACAAAGTCACCAAATAATATGGATTTAACAAACTCCTTTCTTAAATTCGCATCGAAACCCCAACGTCGTTGCAAAACCCATATTCCGAGACATGGAAGCTTCTGTTTTCTGTCCTGTACTGGCGCACTTCCCTACAAAATTATAAAGACACTTTGGAAAATACAATAAAAGCAACCAGTGAGGCGAAAGGCAATTATACAGTTGGTGCTAACCTGCATGGTTTTAGGAGATGAAACCGTTCGGGTATATTCGAGACGCATGAGCAATTCATCGACGTGCCTTATTCTCCTCTGTGCTTGTGGTGATCATCATTGCAATGATTTGACATAAAGAAGAATAAAATAGGGATATCTGTTTATCCAAAAATGCTATGAAATGCAGACTGTTGATTTTAGGGAATATTGAAGTCAAGCGCCAAATCATTGTGCAATGCTTGATCCAATCCAACAGCCATCCATTGTTGCCTGGTCCTATTTTAGATAAAGTTTGCTCTTAAATGCCAACAATAAATACTGCTGTCAGTTGGAGGGCAAATCAAATAATGTCACTCTTTTTCTCATATAGATGGTATAAAATTAACTTAGACCAAAACAGATTTTTCGGTAAATTTATTCAGAACCAATTTTTCAGCAAATGATTATTAGACCAGCATTGAAAGAACTATTCCTTTTCCAAATCATTTAAGACTTGACAACTAAACCTCTATCGGTTCTTATTGAATTCATCAGTTGAAGGGTCTAAGAATTACTTTGCAATCAAAGTAAAATATTGCTTTCCTGATGAAGGTTTCATTCAACAAACCAAATCTGTCAATGAATATAATACAACTTTATCGGATTCATTACAGCCTTCTATGAATAAAAATTGCTGCAATCTACTAACTCTAATGATAAAGATATGACTGCGGAAGCGTAAACATAACCTGAACAAGACAATGGCAACAATGTCAGGCACAAAATTTTACTTGGAGTGGAAACAAGTAATTGATGCAAATTCTAAATTCTAACTCGTACTGGGCTTGACTCGTTTTAATGCTCAGCAGATGAAAATAACGAGAACAAGTGTACCATTTTATTTACTAATCTCGCTTATGCACTAATAATTCTTCCACTTGACATTTCGCATAGGTTGAAGATGCATGCGTCGTTTATTCAAGAATACGTAAAACACAACTGAGATATATAGACACAGTTGGTCTCATTTTAGTCGAGCAAACTTTAATATCAAGTCACCAAATCACCTACTTGACAAGCTCAGTTTACTGCAAATGCACCAATCTGAGAAGCAAGTTCATGTTGAATGTCTGCTGCCATCTTAGAGTCACGAGTGCTTATCACGTTTGGCTCAATGGCCAGAGTGAGAATAGATGGCAACCATAAAGTGCATTGAAGGGTTGAAATCAAATTCGATTGAGTAAAATTGCATTCATTAGTCGGAAAAAAATTTTAAATTTTACAATCCCTGACCCTCCGAATCACTGCTAAAGTCACCAGATAGGGGCAGTAGAAATCATCCATTAGGCAGAATCAGGTTTAGTAGAGTATATAAACTGAAATGGAAGCATTGGAAGCCAGTCAGAAGCGAAACTGGTTGTGTAACGTGATATCAGCACAACGATTGCCTTAGAATTTGATTGAACAAATGATTGTTTTATAATGTCTACGCTGCCATATGGGTGTTCAGCGTAACCAAATAAATCTACCACCAGCTTTGACAGCCTAATAAGGGAATCTCGCATGGCTGCAGCACTTTTTTTGATGGGAATGCGAGAGCATTTTTGCTGATTAAAAGTTGAGTACTTTCATCATTAAAAGAAGTTAAGACAACGAAGAATCTTTAAGTACTGAAAATTACGCTCACTGAACAGGTGGTTGTTCAGACTGACCAATCTCTATAGATTCTAGAACCAAGGGTCCTTAAAAACAGATGCTGAATTAGTCGACCTAAACTTTTAATGCCCCCAAGAAATGGGATTGGTTTTCAAAATCGGCTGATTGATGTACACTGGATATGATCAAAATGGTTACATCGCATAGAGAAAGAGTATTGTGGAAAGCGGACGTAAAAACGAATTACTAAATGGATTCTTTTCCTTAAATCAAAGAAGTGCTGCATTGGAAGCGCGTGAGCATCAGCAGTCCGAAGCGACCTCACTCTAACTTCAACCGAAGGTTTTATTATGAAATGAACTCAAATATCCTATTTAAAATGGTTGCTGCCTACAATCATTTTCTATGCAACCTTGGAAGAACTCAAAATTATCGGTGCAACGTATGTCGTGAAGAAGGACACCAGTATAAAGAGTGCAACCTTATAGAAAAAAGCACACTGATCCTCTAAAAAGAAACTTCTTTCTGGTCAAGAAGAGTTATTAGAGAGATCAAACTTTCACAACCACATATCAGTGAACTGAATATTTGGCCTGCTTTTAACATATTAAATCAGGACGAGATTGGGGATTAATTCGAGGGACTTAAGTCTTCGCCCACCTTCGATGCAGAATCATCTTATCCCATTTGGAAAGTTCATACCAATTTGATTTATAACGGGATTCAATCTCCAGAATAGAGTTACCTCAGACAGGCAGTTTAAAAATTCATAATTTATAACTGGTAGTGTTTGTAAAAGATAATTTGGTCGAAATAGATTAAAATAACTCCAAGAGTATCATTTCGCAGGATTATCAAAGCAAAATTTTTGTTTCTGCTGTAGCATCGGCTATTTTTTTGAACTGGAATTCATCATTTTAGGAGGTCTAATGCACTAGATTCAACTCATGAGCAAACTGAAATAACTTGCTGCATCATTAGCACATTTTACTAAAGCAATAGACAGACGCACTTCCTTTGCCTTTATTAAGGCCAATGTTACAGACAATAATCAGACATGTTTATTTAGCGAATCTATAAACCCAGCTTTCCTCGAGATAATTTAAATAAAGCCAACGCTTGAATAACAAGCTCTAAAGGTCTTGCTGACTATTTTTCTATTCGTGTACCTTATTGCAAATGTAATTACACAATAAGTTAATCCTATGACAATGATAATACTCAAAATTTATTGCAGGAAATGGTGTTTGATTCCCCCTTCTTTGGTGACAGTGTGACCCGACACCACCGGTCGAGAATCTTCAATCCGGCCAATCTTTGTAAACCACAGTCATTCCAATCACTATGACATACTATTTACCCGGATACGTGCTTAATCCATGTGAATTCAAAAAAATAATTGGAACAGAGTAAATTCATAAAAACTTTAATGATTATAAATTTCGTTACCGTATTTGATTTAATTTTTCCATTTTTGGCAGATTCATTGGAAATTCAGGTTCTACTCGACTGATACGAGGAATGATTGGGATAAGTTGTAATGTCTTATCAATGAAACAACTTTTTTTGCGGGTTTCTTGACAATCTTTAGCTTGGTTTGCGCATGAACTAATAATATTTTCGCATTACCTACTTAATCTCTCCGTGACATTAAATGCGTGATGAAACGTGGCTTCGCAGTATTTCCCGCTGACTTAGTTAATGCGATAGTTTAATTGGGAGTATGGTAAAGTTTACGCTTTTCCATTAAAAATCACCCTTACTGCATCATTTACTCCATGCTTTGGTCTTCTACTTAAAACGCAAATAAATAAACAAAGTTACTTTCAAGACCCCGTAATGTTAACTTTTGGAACTATTCTCCAGCTGTAGTTGGGCATAACGTAAATTATATTGTGTTGAAAACTACCTCGACCACTCAGTCCCGACTTAAACACCCAATCGACCTTTTGATTCACAAATTGGTCTTCTTTGAGGATCATATAAAAGATAGCTATCCAAAGGATGGCATTATCTAATCTCCATGATCAACCCTTGATGTTTATGTGATGAGTTATAATATGCTACTTAATTAATAGTAAAATTAGAAAAAAATATATGTATATTTTTAGGTTTAAAAAGCAGTATCTTGACAGTGAAGATATTGTGAGGCTAGCAAAACGTAGGGTCAGCTAGGCAAAACTTATTGACATTAACGAAAGGCAAACCTTTGCAGAACGTTGGATTCCATTTAAACTATTGTAACCTAATGAAAAGAACGATTATGGTGAATTATTGCTAATGTACAGGCGAAACAAAAGTTTCGATAGGTTTTTATATCATACTTTATTTACGTCAAAAAGCAAGTTGAAAATTGATATCATCGCTATTTTTCTCAACAGGTATTCAAATGAACTTGCAGTTAATACCTTCGTTACTGTTAGCCTGACATAGGTTATCATTTTGCACCTGAATATATAGAAAAATGAAAAATCGCCTGCATTGTTGACATGAATTATCAGCATCTTTGTTAGCGAAATGCTGGTCAAATCGCTAATTTTCACTTAAATTTACTTTATTACCTTCGTTTTCTTGGTACTAACTAGGTAAACAAAATTGGCGTGTTAAAAAGAACATGCAAAAAACTGAATTAAGGTCACCAGATTATCCTGCTTTAATTTGCAGGACGGATTAGCTGAATAGCGAAATTAGCTCGTTAGTAAATGCCATGTTCATCCCCCACTCTCTATATAAAGAGAAGAGGATCTCTTTTAATCGATCACATGGATGATTTAGAAAGAGCCTTATGCATATTAACGTCGAAACGAGGCTACACCGATTCTGTGCTCAAGACGTGGCATTCAACTCGCAAATCGATTTGCTTTTGCCTAAAACTTGGTATCTAATTAGACGGTGGTCAAACCTACTCTCAACCTCCTCGTGGTGACCACCGGTAACCCCAGGGGCAACTCTGGGGACTAATGAGAGGGGCGGCTAGTTAGGACTAATCATCCTCCGGACGTACAAAATTAGATCGTGCCAGCAGGAGTACAACTTCTTACATTTTGGCAAAGGAGGTACGATATAAATAACCGGATTCATGGCCTCAAACTGGACTATGGAATGCATGTGCATGTATCAACGAAGGAATCTCAGCCAGAATGTTGATTTCTGGGGGAGATATGAAGACGTACGAATTCGGACGAGCTGAACTGCTACCTGTACGACGAAGCGATGCTAGAGATGAAACTAGAAAAACGAAGACGTCAACGAACGTTTTTACTGTTCTGTGCTAACTGTTGTGCTTAAATTCATATAAAAGCAATTTGTACTTCTGTTGTACCCCCAATAAGTCCTTGAGACTTGCTCTAATGGATGGAGATCAGTTTGAACATCTTCTGAATTTCAGCAAGTCGAATTACCAGCTGCCAAATAAGCACCATGATTTTGGTAGAATCGAATTACGTATCGCAAACTCAGCATTCACAATGAATAACACTTAATCGTCACCTTTCTCCGCCAATATCACCTGTTCAATTGTCTTAAGAGACCTCCGAGCTATCGAAAACTCATTAAGTTTCAGAACATTTCAGTGCTTTAAGTAAAGTAAAACTTGCTTAGACAATTGATATGAGTATCTGGAAAAAGTATTTTCCAGAAAGAAAAGGATAAAGTCAGGACATTTTCTATCCAGAATAGAACCATAGAGTATAACAGATAGAAAGAGTAGGTGGAGGAATTGAAAATGTAATCTGTTGTCAATCGAATCCAGATTCGATTGCGGTTTTTGTTAACTAGTCACTTTTTAAAACGAAATTTCTTCTTTCATTACCACCGAGAAAGTCTTTCCGTGTATTTAAAGATGACAAATTCAAAAGTTGACATTGAGAAGATTGATACAATGGAATAAACAGAAATGGAAGGATGCTTGAAAAACGATTGGGAAAAGTTTCTTGCAGATTCTGCCCAGATTTATTCAGTTCAACTTTTCCAATCGAGAGTAACCTTGACAAAATCAGTAACCGTTTATAACTAAGCATGAATATCTTAATGAATTTTAAGAGGTAAAGGTTTTGTTCTAACAATGCCGATTTAAGCAGTGAAAGTGCGCCATCAAAACAGCATTTTAGGCTCACACAAAAGGCGAAGTGTCGCCACCGAGAACAAAATTTGTTTGCGATCGCGCTTGGTACAGTTTTGCAACAAGCCAATTTTCCATAAGTTTTAACCAACCTTTCTCGTTCCATTTTTTCTAACAATCACATGACTTTGCAGCGAAACAGAAGTTAGGCCTTGATCTTATGAGTTTGGAATAAGAAGACAGACATTTATAGGAATAACTTAAAAACTGAATGATCTTCTCTCATACTCTACCTGTATATTTTAGGCGAAATGTACATATCTGTTGGGGTGACTTTTCTGATAGCCCATTAAAGGCTCTGTACTTAATAGGCAATGGGTAGTCAGGAGAAAACGTCGAAGGAGATGATGACGACTTTTCATTTGCTGTAATCTTGAACTAGACGGTAATGGAGTTTTAACGCCTATCCACAACGGTTGTTTGAAAGGTTGAGGTTTTATCTTTAAAAAAGACATTGTGAAAGCACTAAGTGTAGTAAATAGAGTGGAACTACCACTTTCACCCTATTTACGATTCTTCGAATCCTCCCAACCAAGGGACAGACATACGCCAAGCACAACCATTGGCTGTAACTTAAGCAATTGTAAGCTGCAACTAAGGATTTCAAAAAAACAAATTTATGCCTTAGGATTCCACTCTGGATGCAAGTGCGGAGAGTTATTTGAGAATTTAATTAACAACTCTAGAATTTACAGGGATGGTTACTATTCAAACCAGCTCTACATACGCAGAGATTTGAAAATAAACGTGAAAAGTGAAGGGTATGGCTTAGAGCGCTTAGAGAGAACTAGACGTTAATGGAGATAGATCACTGAACGTTATTAATTCTACATGGACAACAAATCACCAATCGTCTATGAACATCAAATGGACTTAGACAGTCAAACATAATGAAACAAGCATTTGCACTTCTAAGGTTCACTACTTTATCGTTGGGAAAGTGGCAAATAGGCCCGAAAAAATGGGAAATTTGAATTTATTCTAGCTTGTGAATTAGGATTTAGAAACGTACTTTCATGGTTTTGAAATCTTATAGCATGCGATTTTCGGATACCCCTAACTAGAGAAGCGAATTATATTCTTGTGAAATTTCAGAGGAATGAAAAAATTAAAAAAATGCATGAGTTAACAATTATTGGTAATGAAATTTACATTTTTTTAAAAACTTAATCGATGAACCATTTCTTTTAATGATTGCTAAAGGTCATGGTCATTGATATCTCGATAGTTTGTTCAAGACTTATCTCATTCATGGTTGGATATCACAAGCTTCAGTACTGACAAATGCTTACCATTTATTCATTCATTTTTCATCTCGGCTGCTGTTCAGGAAGAAGCCTTGAAATTCACAACCACATCTTGTAGGTTGGCATTAATCAGAAGGATATGAAAACGGGAGCTATCTAACTAAAGTTCAAACAATCCGTGATAAGTTATGCCGGCCATGCATGCAGTAAGAAATACCGACGAAATAGTAGATCACTTAGATTAGAATGAAAAATTTAACTAAAGAAATGGTCGATTTTGAATCATCTTTTACTTTTAAATTCAAGATTTTGACAAATGAAATCAAATTCCGAACTGAAAATTTCCCTTTCATTCAGCCTGACCAATGTGGCAAATGAAATTCACAGGTCTCTCCTCTGTCTATTCCAAATCCCCTCTTAAGCCTTTGCTTTATAAGCTAAAGAATGCGTTTTTGGCAAAGGCACTAGAATAAACCGGAAGTAATATGGTTCTCCAAAACTTTTCTTAAACATAGCAACTTCTTAAATTAGATTTAATTCCATTTTTCACAACACATTAGCAAAAATAGGCCGAATCTTCTGATTCAATGAGGGCTGTCTCAACTTCATTTGTAAGATTCTGACAGTGCTAATGAAACCATATCGTCATAGAGAGGAACAATTACCGATTTTTTCCATTAAATGCAGCAGCTAACTTTGATTAGGCCGGATTAAAGTTTAACTCTGGCAAATGGTATACAGTTTTCAATTGATTCTGGTTTAGACGGCTGAAATTGCAAATAAAAATGATCCGTTCCATTGAAGGCGTTTGCTAAACTGACCGGATTAAAGCATTTAGCGAAGTACTGAACAAACACTAGAAAGTAGGATCATGCTAGTTTCCATTTTGTGTAGGATTCAGCCCTTATACTGTAAATTAAAAGCCTTAAGTCCTTTACATCAAATAGCTGACAATTGTGCTTTCCGTAAATTATCTCTATTTCAGCATTTTAACCCAAGAATAGGTGGAAAAAGTACTTATGACTGACTAAAAGAATTACTTTGAAGTACTCTAAGTAGGTCACCTGTGTTGGAAGTTGATTCACCACCAAAGAAGCTGGGTAAAGAACGAGATGCTCCTAAACCCGGTTTTGACTCACTGTATACGCACCACTGATGTCTAAAAGAAATGCAACTGAACAATAAACTTAAGTTTTGGCTTAAAGAAGTCTCGTATAACGAATTTTGCTATTTTGCCAGATTTGAATTAGCATGAAAATGAATTAAAACCCATTATATAATATCACAGTGTTGCACTGCCGTGAATGAGGTTTTCTATTCTGTCACCTTTTCATAGACCAGAAGTTCAAAAGTGCGATTGCTCTTCAGTATCACAAGGTCTCAATATTACTTTCACAAATGTTGGCATAGAGCAAAATGAAGCCGACAACGAGTTGATTTTGATGCAACATCCAAATACTCGTGTGTAGAAAGCATTAAGATTTGCGTCGATGCTGACTATTGCCAAAAAATTGTTCTTAACCCACCACTTCAGACATTACAGCTTTTATTTGGATTTTAGTTATAAATATTAAGACTCGAACTGCTACTGATGCTTAGCACTTTCTTTCTTATGCAATCGAAAATTATTCGAGTCTAATATGAAGTCGACAGTGTGTCATTGTCGCGGTAGTGTCTGCGAAAAGAACATGCTAGTCATGAAAGAAAGCCAAACAGAATTAGGATCTTAAGTGCAACATAACGAAAAGTTAATGCTCCTAGAACAACGACACTGTGCTTGTTACTTTATTGAAAAACTTTGCAAATTAATGTTGGATTCAGACCAAGGTGATTCCAGAGCAAGCGTCTGTGCTCAGCTAGAAAACGCTTTGAAGATATCGTTTAAAGAGGATCGGAAGTAACTGAGGTGGAAGATGGCTTTTGTGTTACTGTTCAGACTTGAGTTCCTCTTTTGATTTTCAATAAACCCATCCTAGCAGAAGGCTGTGATTATAGTTGCATCATAAGAGTGCAATGCTATAATGCTCAAAAGCATTTTAGCTGCGTGCTTGTCTGATAGCCGCCATTATGGTGTCATCCAGACTAAAAACTGACGTTCTCCGTCAAAAGTACTAAATTTGCATAATTTTCTAAGCTTAAAATAACTGCTAATATTGGTAATGAAAGCTATCATTAAACCCTCCCGAAATCGTTTAGTCCTACAGTTAAATCTTTAGATCTGTTTTATAAAAAAACATGTCATTTCGCAACAAAAATTGAAGAAGATGATAGTTGCTTGTTTGTCAACATGTCTACATCAATTTATACCTCCGTGCGGTTTGAGTAAATGAGCGAATAGCTGACCCCTAGATAAACAGATTCATTTTGCACATTGTAAATGAGAAAAGCCACAGAGTGTTTCGATCACATCCGGCAGTCATGCTTCATTTCCGTAGTTCAACCTTGGGAGAAAATGCTACTAGTAAGGATAGGCCAACCGCCACATAATGGAAACGTGCTACAAACTGGGAAAAGTGTAAAGCGCTCTGGCTCAGAAGGTACATTTAGACATATTAGGCAGTTATAGAGCCCAAAAAAGGGTTTTCTAGAGTAATACGTTTTGCAGAAGGACCATCTTAAGTTCCCTGATCGCCAATAATTAATGAGCCATTCTTTTGACAAATGCGTGATCTATTGAAATCCAGCTGTCTAAATCTTATTGAATGCATACTGGTGGCTGTCTATGACAGCTTAGAAATGGCCTCCAGCCATATCGTTGGAGTTCAAATTAATGGTTTCTTGATAAAAAAGTTTGTCATGGGGCTGAAAAGGGTTAGTCGATATAACAAGTTAATGGGAGAAAATAGTGATTTAATTTCCATTCGCTCTTTCGGTCAAGCTCGATCTGACCACCGCATCTCCTGGAGTTCACGGTGGTGCGCGTTCACTGCTACGGAGCATAATCTTTAATCAACCAAATCGTCAGCTGAAGCAATTTTCAAAGTTTTTGGTTCATCAGAAGCATGAATGATGGTATATTTTGCAATTTCTTAACCACCAACTTTCCATGTATACCAGTTTTTCAGACATAAATAGAACAATTATACCACTGAAAATTATGTGTAGAATAATAAATTTAGGAACGTAGAGGAAATTTCGAGAAATGGAAACAAGTGGCGGAAGTTATTCATTAGAATCAAAAGCATTTTGTGGATTGCTTTGCTGAAGAACTATATCTAATAGTACATAGCCATCAACTTAATTCTCATCTCGTCCAATTTCGCCAGTCATTTCGGTTGCCTCAGACTGCGCTGAACAGTATCCTGACATTTATTTTGTTTAAAATAAAAGCTCTTATCAGCAGCTAACCACTAACTTGGTCTAAGTTATGTGCTAAGCAAGTCACCAAAAGCTAAGGGAAATATACCCCTTTTATTAAGTTACAGCAGCAACAGGACAAATTCAACATTTGATTGATGCCGCAACAGAAGCCTAATCGCCGATTAAACACTGACTGTCATATTTAAAATAGTCACTCCTTGCAATTAAATCCCAGATAATTTTGCCACAACGCAAGTATCTATCACTGAGATACTAGAGGAGAACATTGTCATTCAAGAAGATGTTATCAAGTGCATCAAGGATAAGAAGAGTGCACTGGTCTTTTGTCATAATCTACCATTCATCGTGTAACTACTTGTCAACCTTTGGCAGCAAATTTAAGAATCACATATTGCTGTTTGAACGCTACCTGTCAAAGCAGTTTGAAATATCCATATAGTTTTTTTGACAGAAAATGCACCATTTCATGCATCAATCCACGCTGGTTATATACAAATAGTTTATCGAAAACACTACAAACACTTGAAGTCAGAAGACCTTTTTTTTACTTCGACTCTCATGGGAAATTAGATGATCTTCGGCTTTTTGAGACCAAAACTATTAGGATGAACCAAATGCCCAATTTCGGTGAAGCATTAGATTCAAATGCACCGTTGGAATCTACGCACACTTTACGAACCCATAAATCTCCCTTTCAAATATTTAACTATTGCATAAGGAATTCGTCTTGTTGAAGCAAAATTATTTTAGTTTAAAATTAATTTTTGATGATATTGTACAATTTTTTAGATAATATATATAAAATAAAAACAACCTAGTGCCTAAGCAGAATAAAGTCTAGTTGAATTACGTAGAAGAATTCAATAGTTTTAGTAGTGCATGAATTCAGCATAGGTGAAAAATGTTTCCTTTGTTCAGCATTCTTTTTTCAAATTTATATTACTAGATAAACAAACCGGAAATAAACGAATTTCCCTACCAGAAGTAATGGTCATTGGTTTTGATGAATCTCAACCTCGACGTTTCAAAATCAAGACGGCGAATTCAGAACATCAAACGTGCGGAAAGAATTGAAAACAAATGCGAAATCATTAAGAGATTTAAAATATTCCATAGCACTGGATGATAGCGATTAACTTCACTAATGTGATGCAGATTAGACTACATTTTAATTGTCGCAAAGCACAAATGACTTAATCTTTTCAATTTCTTGATCGAGATTTTACTGTACATACGATCCTTGGTGGTATAATGAACTAACTTTCTTCATTTCAGGTAACTTTGCAAAATTAACTAGTCTTGCTAAATCAAAAGAGTTTAACCTTTCATAACAATCTATTATGCATCCTAAAGGGACTCTATTTATTTGACACAGGAGCAACAGAATTATTTATGATATTGAATATTTGAGAATACTTTGAATAGACAATCGTTCTTTGTCTACATGTAGCTTCAAACGCTCTTCAAGCTCTCTCTTTTGCTAAAAGAAAAAAACCCCTGAAACATGTTCTATGAAAAATTCCAAGGTAAAAATACCATTATGTGTGGAATCTCAAATGATAAACCTTCCGAGAACCATCCTTCAATCAAACAAGAAGACATTTAAACAATGGCGTTTGAGCTAACGGAAATCCGACTATCCTTTGGCAACTTCATATGAGCCTGCAGGCATGTTTATTCAGAAAAGCTAATTTCTATCCCTAATTTCATTTTATTCTTTACTTTAGCAGGCAAAATCAAATATTATCTACTTAAAAAGTTTATATCAAAGCTTTTAAAGAAAGATATATGAAAAACGTTATATTATTAGCTAGAATCCGAGAAAGTGCTTTAAACTTAACTAACTGATATCTAGCGAAAATTGTGGATCGAAATACATCTCTGAAGCATTTTTTTACAACTTAATATCATGCAAATATGTTTACTTAGCCAGGGAGGCAAATTTTGTATTTATTGAACTCTGGAAGTGCAACGATTTATAACGCTCTGGAAGCTAAAGTCACGGATTCTTCCCTTAGAACTTCCTGAAGTTAGATGGAAATATTTTTAAATGACATGCATTAGGTGAATGCGTTCTTTTTAAAGACAGTTCAAAAAGAAAAATTCCATGCTTGAGGTGAAACTTAAATTTTTGACCTCAAAAACAGACTCTTTGAACTATTGAACAAAGGTGTCATTCTTTTAATTTCAAAGTAGAGCATAAATCTCCTGACTGCAAGCAATTGCACTGCTACTAAGTTCTAAATGTTAAAACAAAATAACAAAAGCTCGTTATCACTGGAGTTTAAAAGGGGAATTCGGAAAGTCACAAACATGCCTTTCTGTATTGCATCAACTGGAAGAGCATCCGAACTTTATTTAGTAAGTTACACATTTCTTGTAAGATGATTCACCATGTTTCATATCCTCATCTAATCAAACGCAAGTAATTATAAACTAAAATGAAATTCACTTATTTTGTTATATTAACTAAAAATCTAAAAAAATATATATAGATAAGCCTTACTTATGTTAGTATCATAAATGAAATTTTTATTTATTTATTTATTTATAGACTCTCCACCTACTAGGGCAAGTCTCAGAAAACATTGAAAGCGTTTACCAACGTCTTCGGTTCTCTGGTCACTTCTCTGTCTTGGTTTCATTGTATAGGTAGCAGTTCAACTTCGTAGTGGCACCTCATCCATCCGCGACAATGTTAAGGCAGACAATCTTCATACCTCTTCCAGAAGTCTTCTCAACTTTCTGGCGGAGTTTCGATTGATTGCTACATGCAAGCACTTTCCACAATCCGGTTCGAGACCATGAAACCGGGTATTTACGTCGTGCCTTGTTGACCAAACTTTGCGAAGTTGTACTTCTGGTGGCATAATCTGGTGTTTTACGTCCGGTGGGTAATTGGTCCCATCTGGTCACCCCTCTCATTAGTCCCCAGGGTTGCCCCTGGGGATGCCGGTGGTCACCACGAGGAGGTTGAGAGTAGGTTTGACCACCCTGTAACATTCGTTAACTTTTGTCTGACCTGTCTCTCACTAATAAACTATTTTTTATGAAACCGGATTCGGGAACTTCGCCTCTTTATTCTTGATTTGGCAATGGAGATTCAATTGCCCTATATTCTTTGCTGTATTAGGCACTAAAATAGAAATTTTTCGAGGACCCCTAAGGGCTTAATTACGTAAATATTATTTTGGGCAGAACTGCTGCAATTCATTTCATTTTCTAACTAAATATAAATATATTTCCGGAAAAAATGTATTTCATTTGTTCTGCCAACCCTGGTTCAGTGAAATATCTCTTACACATCTTAAGAGAAAATTATTCAAGGCTAATGCCCAAAGTTCGACCCATGTTCATGCCATTATGCAAATAAATGTGTTCAACTAGCCCGAACGCGTTTATTTTATTGAAAAACCAGAGTTGAAGTGCGAAAAATTACGTTTTATTACCCATTAAATATATGTGCGGAATACTTTGAATTGCGAACTCCGATGGTCTGCATCACGTGAAATGTTTCAAGAGATGAGTGCATGAATAACTTCAAACTGACAAAGAAGCTATTCCCTCTTTAAGTGTAGGAGTTGTCAGCTCATGAAAAGGTAATTTGTCTAGTAGTGATTTAATGCACACTGCAAAACCCTATACGTGAAAGGTGCTTTATTTATGAATTCCTAGAAACTATTGAACTTGCCCGTTTAAACAAAAATTTCATGAACTACGCAAGTCGCCTACTCCTAATATCATTTCATTCATTTAAAGCCAAATAAAACTGCGAGACTTACTAGTGAACCATATCTACTCTAGTAATTCAAATACAGTGTTTTCCGAGATTAGTAGATGGCTGCTTTTGGCTGCAGGTTCGAAAGCCTGTTATTATCATGACGAATTTTTTTTGTGGCCCTATAAGACCTGGTAGTTTTAAAAGTTTTTTTGTGTCAAACTGATTTTAAACAGCTGATGCAAAAGTAATAGGTTGCATTATAGCTACCAAACCAAAATTCTGAAGATTTTGGATAAAATAATCCTCCTTATATATAATTTAGCAATTTGATAATGTACAGTGTCAAGTAGCTTTTCAAGTATGAATGAAATATGTTTGGCCAGACACCTATTTGAAGGTGATTTCTGATTAGTCTGGGAATATTATTGAAGGCGTTCATCCATATAACCCTTCGGTCTCGGAAAGTGCCTAAACAGTGTTGGCCAGTGAACTAAATAAATTCGGATAAAAAACCAAAGTGATTAGGACAGAGATGTGGCATTTCAGCGGCTTTGTAGAAACCACTCATTTTGTCAACCAGTAATAAGTAGTATCGATTCTGGTGAATGATTTGAGTTGTTTAGTGAGGAAGCTTATGCACTTTTGGGCAAAGCCATTTCAATGGCGATATCAAAGATAATCCCATTTTGAATAACCTCCTTCAAAGGAGCCTCGAGGTGTATCAATCGATCCCATGATTGTTCAATGAACAGGGAGGAAGGGAATGAAAAGAATGATTGTCTTGAACATGAAAAACATTGGCCCAACTTGAGAAAATAATGATTGTATAAATCGAAATTTTGAATAAGTTGGCTCCCTTTATACTGTTTTTCTATGCTTTTACAATTTAAAGTATGTTGTTAAAATTTTAACAAGTAAAAGCAAAGTAAACGAGGTTAAAATTACAATTGTTTCAAAATTTGTCGTCTTGAATAGGAAAAGCAGTCATTCAAAGACAAAATTGAACTTTTCAAAAAGAACAATTTGCGCAAAAACCTAATCCACTTTTCTTAAAAGTATAGGAGTTAATCCTAGCAAGCAGGAGGGGAATTAGCGTAAGTAATTGTTTACACGGCTATCTCTGCTTGTACTGGTGCTCGAGTAATGTTGGAGCCAAAATGAAAGAAAAATTCTCAAACTCGCACGAATATTAGACATTTCCAACATGATTTTAAATACTTATTGAACTCTATTTGCAAAATTGGTTACAATGGAGTTTAATAGTATGGTAATATTTACTAAGCAAAAGTACCTATTCCGAGTTTAAGATAGTTCAAGGAAAAAATTGATAAAACTTATTTTAAAATAAATTACCAAACTGTTAAGTACGAATAATTTTATTCAAATATTTTCTCCCCACCCATTAGAGCAAGTCCCAAGAACTTATTGGGGGTACAACAGAAGTTCAAATGGCTTTTACAACATGTAAGCACAACAGTTAATATAGAACACAGTAAAAACGTTTGTTGATGGCTTCGTTTGTCTAGTCTCTTCTTCTATATGGCCTCGTCGTACAGGCAGCGGTTTAGCTTCCTCGTGGCACTTCATCCATCTTCATGTCTCCTACCAGAAATCGTTTTGACATTCTGGCGGAGACTCCATTCATTGCTACATGCACGTGCATTCCACAGTCCAGTTTAAGACCACGAATCCGGTTATTTATATCGTGATTCGTGTACCAAGCTGTAAAAAGTTGTACTTCTGCTAGCATGATCTAATTTTATGCATCCGGAGGATGATTAGTCCTAACTAGCCGCCCCTCTCATTAGCCCCCAGAGTTGCCGCTGGGGTTACCGGTGGTCACTACGAGGAGGTTGGGAGTAGGTTTGAAAGCATATCTCCAAGCATCGCGCAAAAACCTAGACTTAAAGACCTGGGAAAGATGACACCACCCTAAAATACATTAATAATCAAATGTATGTTTTTTTTAATATTCTCTTATAAATAGTTCATTTTTAGATCAAATTTTACTGTGCATCGTGCCGTAAGCTATTAATTTCGGCTGTATTGTCAATCAAGCATAAATGGCGATTTCACTCTTAGTCGAACAAAATGGTCTCCATTATTTTGAAATTACGGTTGGGGATTAAGGAGTGAATAAAGTCTGTCGACAGGAACTATCTCGCTTAACATCGAACCCTGGAAATCAAAATGTTAATCTTAGGATAAAGATAGGGCCGAAAATTTTTGCGTTGACTCCTTTAGGGTTTTTTCTTCCGACAACATGTTTGAAAATATCACTGGGCTAAATACCTCTATGATGCAAATCTTATTTTAACTAAGTGGATAGCAGAGACATAATTCATATAACGAGGTAATAATCACACTGAACTACCCATTGATAGTATATATTCCTTCAGACGGAAAGCTACTGAGATCCTTTGAAACCAAAATTTTCAGGAGAGATAAGGGGCTCTTTTTTTAGTAATGCTTATTAGAACTATTGAAACTAAACAGAAGTAGCATCGGATGGGTTGAACGGGAAATTACCTCAAAGAAAATATTGCAGATTTGCGGATAAATGCTCTTTAAATGCATTTCGTCTCCAACTTGAATCCATCAACATTTCTATCTGTGCTTACGGTCTTCTCTGTAAGCTACAGAAAGCTCAAAATTCAGTCATATAGTTTTCGGTCAGCATGCTCTTCAGCACCTTTTCATGCAGATGCTCAAGCGCTCGGTTATCTTTAACCAATATCTACCTTCTCTATGGCTGACTCAAACGGAATGCGGCTCGTTTTCAATCACATCAGAAGTCCTGTTTGTCACCACCTGCTTATCAGTTAGGAATCCGACTTAAAAAACACAGTTTAGAAGAGATAACGACTGGATTGCTTGCGTTTAGTCTAAAATAGTCACTTTAAACACAAGGACAACATTAATATAATGACACTTAGATTAACCTAGAAACCACTCTTGAAATGGAAGTATTCATACCTATCACATAAAGTGGGAAACAGAAAATTAAAATGATGAAAGCATGTCAAATTCAAAGTGATTGCATTTATTAGAAGAGAATGAGGTCTGGAAGAAGGTGAGGTCTTAGAAGCATCATATTTCAATGCATGCGCTTTCGAACCTTCATTCTTATTTGACGCCCTCTTTGAATTCCAGCTTCTGCGCTATTCCTTTCCCAGCCTACGAAACGTCATTCTTTCGAATTGAACAACTCCATTTTTGTCATCCAATCACAACTTCGATCTCTTTAAATTCAGATCACTAACCATCAACCGATTTCCTAACATCCTTTAGCTCCGTACACAATAATAATTTAAAAAGCCATAAAACATACTGAAAAGCACTTTATTCTTTTTTGGCCGTTTGAGGAAAGGAAAGTGATAACGATTCCCCAGTTTTATACTTTTAGCATTCTTTGAGAGAGGAAAATCTTACTGTATTATTGAGGACAAAGTCCTAACTAGAGGCATATCTCAGTAGATTTAGTGTGCAGTGTTCATTCAAGTATGTTTAAATCTTTAAAATAGATATGAGACAGGTATGCACAAAAACCTGCAAGGCTTCATACGATACTTAGTCTGTGCCGAAGAAACTAATGTCTTCTGAAAGGGAACCCTATGCTTGCAAGCATGATCGGTCACCAAATGACTGAAGACATCAATGCTATCATTTTTTTATAGCTGATGGCTTAGAACAGGCTACTGAAATCATGTCTTAAAATTGAAATTGCGTAAGTCCATATCCACGAATTAAGAGATCAAATCTCCCCATACTTAAATTACAATAAAAGTTTCAGGTTAAAAACTATTGGTTTTACATGCATCTAACGCATGAGGCGAATCGGACTCGAAATCTGTATGCGCATTCATTGACGAGTGACCATCGCCTTTGAATAGAGATGACCAACAGTGAGAATATTCTGTCAAAGGACTCGTTCTTGCCGTAAAAAAATGATTCTCCATTCGGATAGACATTTACTTAAACGAGGCTAACAGTCCTTCCTGAGGAACTTTAAAGCCTGGAAAAAGGGTGGGCCAAGTTAACATCGGACTATCTTCCATCTGATCTGAACGAACTACTGAAAATTCCGTTTGAAAAAAATGAAGTGTTCCTTTTCATGTGCTCATCTTAAAGAGTTAATTTGTATTTGCTCAACTACGTGATCAGTTCGATTATAAAGTTACGATTCAATCTGATTTCAGTCCAATGTACTTCTCCTATACTCATAAATTGAGACGAGACTCTCTACTTGTAACAATTTCGATGACATTGATAAACCTTAGACGAAAGAGAGAAGTGCAAAACCATTAAATGCGACTGAAAAATAAGGGGACGTCAGTGAAATTAGTTTGAGAAACAAAACCATGCTCGTGCCGCGCAAAAGGCTGCAATGAGACTTTTGAATCATTGCCCTGGTTTGGGAAACAAGATCTTCCAAGCGAAAGCTGAAGGCCAAATTCTTTCGTGCGACCAGCGTATGTATATGATCACCAGTTTCTGTAGAGGCATTTAAAATAATAAATAACTTATTGAAAGGCACGCAAAGCCCTGTCCTGATTCATTGTTACTTCACACCCTGTTATACCTGCAGCCACAGTAAACTAAAGATGAGGCTGCTTAATACCCATCAAAGGAATATTGTCAGAGGTATCATGCTGAAAATGATACCTGCCTGAAATAAGTTACAAATTTGAAACACCTTAGGTTTTCGTTTTATCAAAACAGCTGCGAGTTACCGAAAAATGGACAACATATCTACCTCTCTTTTTTCGCTTCTTCAAGTTTAAGTCTCTTGCTCTATTCACGCCCAGATATTTTCAGCGTATTCCAATAATTTTGAAAGTAGTTAATTTTACAAATACCAAGGATTACGTTGTTATTGAAAGCATTGATTCCAGCTAGTCATTAGTGCTGAAGAATTTCTAGTTTGTTTTGACTAACTAAAAAGCTAATGCTGCCAATTTTTGAAAAAAAATTATGTCTGATGGGTCGTGGAAATAAAGCTTGTATGTATTCCTAGAGTGGTTCACGCCTTTAGACCGTGGCAGAACCAACATTCAACTGAATTCCTCACGGATCAGAGCAGAAATCAGTTCATTAAAGTTACCAGGCATTCATGGTAGGGGCAAGATCTTACACTTTACTGAATAGAATAAATTCGATTTAAATAGATATTTTGTTGCGAACGACTGTCTCAAATAAAGTTATCCTAAGGTTATTTTTTTATTCGTCTTCACCCATTGGGCAAGTGCCAAAGACTTATTAGGGTACAACAGACGCTTACGCATAGCATAGAACAGTCAAATTGAGATTTTTTGGCTCCCTGGCCATTTCTTGACATGGTTTCGTGGTCTATGATGATACTAAACCTTGTTCAGTTGTAGAGCAAGTCCCCAAATGCTTGTCCTGACGTGGAGGAGCAAGGAGTTAAAGAATTCAGAGACACGTTAAAATCCATTTGGACTGAACTTCAAAGTAAGGATATGAGTCGTTCCATGCTTTCATTAACACGAAATCACACAAACAATAACCAGGTAGCCCTTTTTTCTTTCTGCTTCGCTGCTTGGATGAACAAAATATAAATCATCTTCGCAACAGAAATGTCATCCAGAAGCCAATACTTATTTACGAGGTCTAATAATAACCAAAGTGCAATCAAGCCTGATTCTCTACCCTGCTGGGGGACAAATTCCTCATTTTCCTAAAGTTTTTTTACAGCTGACTTGGTGACACTGGTGTATGCAAGTGGTCATTCGAAGTAAAAGAGTACACTTTGCCCTGACTGCACCATATAGTTAAAAATTTTTAATCCTCCCATTAAAAAAGTTACTGAATTGAATGATCATTCTAAAATCCTACAGCACCCATCGAAAAGGGTTAACACATACAAACATATTCCTCCAGAGTATAATTCGATGATGACAAGGAACTAATAATTTATTCCACAGTGCAAAAACTTAAAAATCGAAAAGTTATACATCTTTTGAGGCGAAACCCTTTAATAATTTCAAAAGTTTGCGGGATCCTCAAAGGCTCTGACAACTGAACATTCATAATCGAAATAAATTAATGACGAATATGAATTGTTTAGTGACTTTTGATAAGTTGTTATTAAATTTTCTTGATAAATATTGCTTATCTTCATCCGACGGTTAAACAATAAACAAGGGTAAGTTTTTATTTATCGTTTTTGCTTACTGCTGGAATATTCCCGCAGGGAAATGGATTTACCATGCATGGGTCAGTAGTGCTTCAAGGCTAATTATTTTCAACCGAGCAGGCTGCAATGGACAGCAAGCAATTTTTTCGTTTCCAGATAAGCAGTTCCGATTGCAAAAATTCAATAAATAAACGAATCTACAATTTTTTTCGTGATAACACTGCTGCATCCGTTAAAAAAGAAAAAAAAAATTTTAAAATATCCAAAAGTAAGCAAGGTTTACTGCACAGAGGGGCGAAATTGGTCGCGCGTATCATTGAAAAGGTTAATATTAACGCTTGGAATCCGAACTTTTGGCTTCCATTGGACAGTTTAATAAATCTGTTTTTAAACAATTGTCCTTATCCTTGGTAGTCCACACCGATGGTGATGGGTGTGAGTGGACGTGGGCTCAGGAGCCTGCAAGAGGTTGGAAGGCTTCCATACTCATTCAAATCACACGTCCACTGTCCACAGTGAAAGTATCTGTAGAACATTATTTTGAAAAAATTCAGAATACAAGAATTAAATTTTTTTAGTTCTGTCCAAGCATGTTTACATTCCTTCGGAATGGTGAAGCTTTTAGCATGTGTTGTAATCATTTTCGTCATTTAAAATCAGTATTATTGCAACTATTTCATTTTAAAATCTTGGGTGTCAGATTTCATCGTCAGTAGAAATGTTGTGTACTGAGAGTAGGAGGATGTAGTCATCTGGCAGAACTTACTAAGCAAGCATTTAAAAAATGGCCCAAAAAATCGCAATTAAAAATAAATAAAGAATTTGAATCTATTAAACTTGAACTTAGGATATAGACAACAGGAAAAATAGCACCAGTAATACGTTTAATACGAATTTGGATCTATAAGAAATTGTTGAAAACACTAATATGAGTCTGAGCTTATCAATCAGCTAGAAGATGTAGCATGTCATTTGGGAGGAATGAACTAAAAAAAGAGTTTAAAAAGGGTCTGTAATTAATGCCTTTAGCCCTGAATCAGTTCTGCACTGCCTCGACTCATCTCAGTCAGTATTTTTCAAGCCGTATATGACCTCCTTAGCACGTACCCATTGACCAAATTTAAGTATTTCGATTTAGAAATTGTAGGTAAATTGACAGTTTTAAACCGTTTTCCTAGAGACTTCGTCGTATAGTTCGAAAATGATTCAATCTATTTTCCAAGGTATTACCGACAGAAAACTCACTATGGCAACATCCATTTGTTTATCAGCTTTGTGGCTACCCAACTATTTTCAAATAACATACCTGATTAAAAATTGCTTCACTTATAGACTTTCAAAACAACAGGGGATTTATTTTTAAAATATTTCTATTTTGAAAGACTTGAAGTAAAGTAAGCCCTCTTTACCGAAATTGTAGGAACAAAGAGCAGAAATTTTGGGTTCCTGAAAACGATCTCTAATATGCCAGAGTTAGCTGTTTTGTGGGTGTATTGTAGGGAAATTCAAATAAACTTGATATGCTTAAGTTTGCTTACTCATCCTCAACACTATCAAAAACATAAGTTAGCTGCTTTAGTGAGCTCGGTTTTTCTAATCTTTAAAGGGTCGGTTCAGAACTTGTCAAAAAGTAGAACGAAAATGTCCGATTTTGAATGGAAAAAAGAGAAAGTACTGAGCTTTAGCAGAGCATTGTTCAAACACTGACCTTGAGAATGTCTGGCCAGAGTTTCAATATTGTAGGAAATGTCTATTCTTAAATCATTGACGACTATAAAAAAAGGAACTCTGTATCTTTTTTAGAATAAACTCAACTTGTGAACTCAGCTTGCACTGCGTTAGTGGTACAAATTTAAAATAAGCAATCGCGCATAATCGCTTTTTGTCATAATGTTTTGATTTCGTGTTCTCTTGTTTTTAAAAAACCGCTGCCTCCATATCGGATCACTACCATGTTTGAGAGTATGCTTGTTTGTAGTTCCACACTGGGTGGTTGAAATGTACGCATATTAATGATCTAGTCTGTGAATACGATTTGTGGAAGTGTTTGAACTTTTGATTTTGTCTTTAATAATCAGCTAGAGTTGATTGTATATTATAGCCATGTACAGTGAATGGGCCAAAATGCAATAAGGCCTTGCACACGTCTATTTTTACACTCAAGCACTTGTCAAGCCATTTGACATATAATAATGTTTTCTAAACATGCAGATTAACGAAAATTTCAACTTATTTGCTTAAACATAACTAAAAATAATTAGAATTCGGAACGCACATTGTGTCTCCTTCTAAAATAGCAATCGAAACGAGTTAGATAGAATGCACGTTGGTTACTATTTCGAAATAAATTTCAAAAAATAGAGACATATCTGGCACTCTGGAAAACTAATCCGATGTTTATATCCATCAAAAAAGCGCAGGCCCTCAGTTCCAGAGATAAGATTCATATCCCCGAATTATTAGAAAAGATACTAATGTTTTGTGATCAAGTTGATAAGCTGTTGATCTAGCCCAAATTAGATCTTGGATTATGAAAAGGCTCACGAAATTTGTTTTCTTGGCATCAGTATGGTCCACTATTATTGTTTTAGGTGAATTGTCAAGGCTTGAATATTGCTGCAGGTCAAATAAGAGGCTGAATGTCAGAAAGATGCCACGAAGATAATCGCTATTGAAATATAGTTATTATTTTAATAGGCAGAAATAATGACTATTAGTTAGAATCGGATAAGAATTAAGTCCACTGTATTTTGCTCACTGAATGCCTCTGGCAGTTTTTCATTTACCTTCGATAGTGACACCTGGAAATACTTTTGCAGTTAACAAAACCATGAGCCATATATCTGTTGATGCTTCAGAATACTGGCTTATAATGTCGGAACAGAAGAAACTGGTTTTCTAATGACAACATTGTGATTAGGTGAGTGGTGACCACGCCAAGTTACCATTCATTTTCGCTTGCACAAAAGAAGAATTGTGAGGTACTAGGCCAATGTGCATTATTTATTTTCCTAAAAGAATTGCATTTTATTATTTCCTCTATTGGGTGGATTTTTCTCCTAGGCGATTCTAATGGTTATCAAATCTGATAAAACATAAGTTTACTTAAAGAAGATGGATTCAGTGGCGTCCAGTCGAGAGATGCAAGGGAAAATTATAGTAATCAATGTGTGAACAGGTTCGCAGAATGATCAGCCGCCCAGTAAAAATGAACTCCTCTTCTAGAGACTGATTTTTTGACTTGATCCGTTTTTCTTCTGCAACAAAAGAATTGAATCTTTTCCTGAATTTGTAAAAAAAATTTTGCAAACGTCAAAATCAGACAAGAGACTCTCATAGTATCTCGGTGCTTGGAATTATTGCAGGAGTCACAGCATCTTCATATTTAAATACACTAGGTAGTAAGAATGGGTATTGCTACACAAGGAATAATGAAGTCCATCTGTGCTTCGGCTATTTGCGTTTGTCACTTTGTACCGCAGAGTTATTTCAGGCACAACTGGATATCATGTGCTACTTGAAGCCGCGACGCGAAGTGGCTCTGTTCTAAAACGGCAACTCGTATTTCTCTCAGGGCAGATGTTTGGCCCTCTTAACAGTCTTTGTGGATAGATAAGATTTATGAAAACCACTTCATGAATAATACATGAAATTTTGATGCCCCATTGTTTTGCTCTAAGAGGGATGTGCAAAGTGCGAAATTGCATGGAAGGTCTCAGCTACAGCGCACCCTCATCAATGAAAAATTTAAATAGTTTGATTACTAATAAGAAATATTCAAATGATAAATAATGATTTAGTTAAATATACAGATAGAACTAACCGGTTTTTTTAGAATACATAGTAGCATGTGGCGAGCTAGAATCACCAGAGGATTACCAAAATATTTAGGCCCCGAGGGTTCCAGCCCATTGTTCTTTTAATCCCTATTAGTGACATAGGAGTATGGAATCTATAGACAACCAGCTGCTGGTGATGAAGATTGCTTTCGGTAGACTAAAACGCCGAAGTATTACTTGATATCTGATGAAAATATCACAAGATTTGTTGCTTAGGCTCACACTCTAGAAAGTGCTAGAGAATTCTAAGCACAGATTCTAAGAACAAAATTGAACTATTTAAACAAAGCACCATGTTTCTTGCCGCTGATCTAAAAGCCAAGACGAAATTGCGGACACTGGTTAGAAGAGCAACGCACAGCACTAAAACTGATGGCTGGCAAAGAAAACTAAAAATTAAATGGATGACGAAGCTTTCGCCAGCTCTAAAGATTACTAGAATTTTTCGTTTTCCGAAAAAAGGTTGGAAATCTGCTTACTTGATATTGTTTTCTCCCATAAATCTCTCTGGTCTAAAGCAAAGTAAAAAAAAGGCAGATCGCTGTTATTGTTGACATGAGACATTGCTGAAAAAAAGTGGGATAAAAATGCTTAACATTCTTAAGGAATTATTTTCACGCAAACTTATTTTTATCTGAAAAAAATAAGTGTAGCATTGCACATCAGATTCGATATTCACAATGGACCTATCTTGAGCTAAGCATAGTCAAAACTCAATCCGTTTTTCATTGTTATGTGGAGTGTATGTCGATTCTAGACATTTGTGAAGACTAGTTAATAATTAAAATGGGTTTAATTTTATGTAACGCGCGTTTACGTGCCATGGAAATGTATTTTACGACACAATGCAAGAATTTTTAATCAATGTTTATGATCTCCTATCAATCATTTTCGAATGCAGCGGCCACTTTTCATTATTTTTTATTCAATAATTTTAAAAATAATTACTTTAAGAATTTACTGCAGATTCGACGAATTCGCATTGGTGGTCAACTCGGTTAAAATTTCACAGCTAATAAATTATAGAACAGACCGTGGGATATAATATAGGTAAGCCCCAGATCAAAAAAAACGAATGACCGACTCGCTTAATACGCATTTAAACGCTGGCTTGATTTAATGTGATGATAAAGTTGGCTATTTATGGACGAAAGCCAGTCACTGACAATCGTATCTTTTTTGCCGACTGAAATTGTAAGGTTTCAATTACTTAGGACAGTTGAAACAGATTAGGGTGGAAACGGTGGATTGAGGATCTTCATGAATGCAGGTAAAAGAGACCACTCCATGCATACATTAAATATTTATGGAGAGCGGAAAACCTTAAAAGAAACAGCTTTTCTAGCTCAACAAAGTTTATAATTTCAAATGCTTTTCATCATAGTGAGCTGGCAACTCGCATCAGATTGTTCAAGAAATTTGCAGAGTTGAATTTAGATTTTATTTGAGTGCAGTCTAATAAGGAATATCTTCAATTTTAAATATACTCGAATCTACGAATCGCAGCACCAGCGATTTTGACTATCTCGAGATCAGTAACTGTCATTTTTCGACAATCATTGTAAACAAAGTTTTATAACCCTCACCTTGAGTAATGAGCAGCCTATCTCATCTGACATATTTACGACCCAAATTAAAAGCTACTGAAGTGGATTATTTCCCTGCCATCGCCCAATGGAAGAAGTGCGTCGTTTTCAATTTAAAAGATTTGTATCTGTTGCTCTGGGTTTGACGTGATGTCTTCGTGTAACCATGACCATCTTTGATTTAAACAATATCTGAAATAACTAATACGGCCTAAACTACTTGCCAATGGCACATAAAAGAGAGTGCACATTTTCTTTAACCATAAAGCTCAACCCTTGCTGGTATAGAATTTCAATGTTTTGGAGTGACTGACCGACCATGTGTGCGATTACTATGCGCATCTGCCTACCAAAATAAAAAGCTCTCAATTTCAACAAAATTAACTGCTCTGGGCAGCCAAAAGAGCCCTAGATAGTTCTCAGGCAGTGGTATTGCTCTCGAGTTTTAAAACTATAAGAAGAACGAAATGAGAGCACATTTGTTGTCAGATTGTTAAATAGTCTCCGATTTTTAAGCCTGGTTAAAAAATCTTCAATATCAAATGCATTTAAGCATTTGCAAAAAGAACAAATAAATGCAGCATTATTTTAGAGAAAATCTTGGAATTTTAAGCGCAGTGATTTACAATTAATATTGAAAATCTAACTTTAGGCAGTTTATACCTCTAAGAAGGGTGGCGATCATGGAGATGTATTTGGAACAGTCACTCTCGATTCTTAAACAATCAGGATTTAATACAGTCACCATACCAAAAGAATACCGATTTCCACCGGATCTTCACCAAAGAGGAGTGAAAGCCAAATACGGCCACTTGAAAAAATATGAACTCTCTGAAACCAGAGCCTGAACAAAGGCAAAATGTCCCAATAAACGCCGAGGATTTAATTATGCCAATGAAGCCCATCTCCATTGCTCAAATCTAAACATTACACGCTATAAATCAGATAGGATACTTATATCATCTTCATTATTCCCAATGTTTTGATAAATGGTTAAGATCAAGTTTAATCCGGAGTTAGGGCTATCAGATTCGGTTTGCACTGAAAAGACATTAGTTTGTGAAGACAACAGACATTTAACTATCCTTCTAACATGAATAATTAATTATGTGGCTGAAACTGAACCAAACCAGCAGCAAGCTAAAAGCAGTTTTACTAGCAAACCCAACTTCAACTGTCTTATAACACCATTTAATCAAGCTGACAAATGCTAAGACTTTGGGAAAGGTGCCAACAGATAAATCAAAGTCTTCTGTTAATCTAACCAATAACGAAGCAAACTTTTGTAAGAAAATAAACTTTAAAGAAAAATACCACTAAGACAATAACTTGCACTACTGACTAGACCAATACTTCCGTAGTTACTATGGCAGCCTTTTTCACTAGAATTGCCTCTGTTTGTTGAGTTTTCATGCACCAAGACCGTTAGGGATGTTATTTTCCTACAAAAAATGAGAGATCAAACTCGAAACTTTATTGAGTTAGAGCCGACTTGCGTTATGGAAGGAAATAAGCATTAAATAAAAAAACTTTTTAATGACTATCGAAGACCAAATATTCAGATTAGGATACTGATCGTTCACTAAAATAAGCAAGCATCTGCATTCTTCGTTACAAGTCACTCGCTTTTGGATGTTGCTGTGCATAATTTTTCTTGTCCTTTCATGTGAAAATTGCCAGAAAAATAATTTCATTTTTGAAGATAGACAGAGAAAAGATGCCGTTTTAAGCCAAAAAGCTTCGAAATTTCTAGTTTTTGAGCTCTTTTTAACAGCAATATTGATCAAGTCTGTATCGTGGTATTCTTCCGCCTTTAAGCCCGCCAGTCAGTATCTCCCTTTGCAGACCAAACATATTGGTATTGTTTGTGGTTATTCCACCATGACTGTATTAAGAATTTGCACTGCTTATAACTAATGTCGACTCTATACATTTCTTCTAAAGGAATATTATCTGTTCGGTGCAATTACGCCTAAAATATTGTTAAGGCCATTTATCTAGCTTAAGTTTTCAAAGCAAATGCAATATAACTGTTGAATCAGTTGGTACAACTTCAAATTCTGTTTAATTTTATCAATACGTAGTCAATGATGGTACATCATGAAGAGTATCTAACACAGCAATATATTTATTTACTCATTCTCAGAGGTGTATTGGGGGCACAATACTACACACACAAAAAACTTAACACAGAAAACAGTAAAAGCGTTTATTGACGTCTTCAGTTCTCAGGTCGCTTCTCTGGCGTAGTTTCATCGTACACGTAGCACTTGCGCTTCGTAGTAGCACCTCGTTCGTTCTCGACACTGTTAATGGCAGACAATATTCATATCCCTTCCAAAAATCTTTTCAACTTTCTAGCAGAGATTCCATTCCCTGCTACATACATGCACTTTTCAAAATCCAGTTTGAGACTACGAATCCTGGTATTTACGTTGCACTTTGTTTATCAGGTTGTATGAGGTTGTACTTTTGCTGGCATAATCTGATTTTATATGTCCGGCAGCCCCTCTTACCACCACGGCACCAAGAGTAGGTTGAGAATCGGATCGACCACAACTTAATAAGATAGCCTTCTGACCGCCAAAGGCTGTATCCTTCGAAGTATTTGACAATTGCGCTTATTAAAGCTAATAAATTTTAATTGGAATCAAAACTTCATTGCTCGTTGTCGGTTGCAACTCCTTAAATAGAATTGCGCATTCTTTTGCCGAAGTTAAGTATTTATACATTTATCTAAAGTGATCAAATAAGTTTAAATAGTTTTTTCAAACAATTGACACTGTCTTTTAGGGAAACGCGACCGAAATCACAATACTATTTTTTTTAATTATGTTCTTTGCTATATTTTAAGGAGTCACGTTCAGTAGTATGAGAACCACTTTTTAGAGGCGGAATCATTTTTGCTAATTAAACATTTATTTTCAAGAATATTAGAATTTAATCAAATCCTTCTTAAGTACTCCAGAATATTGTTACATATTAGGGTTTTAGCAGCTTTTAAAACGATCCTTCAATTCCCATCTAATTAGGCATCTCTTATTCATACGATAAATTCTGTGCTGTAGGCGACTGATGATGGGCTAATGTCACTTTTTTATAGAAAATTTATTCATTCAGTTCCCGTTCACAGCTAATAGATGAGAAAAATTTAAATTAGAGCACGTATGGATTCTTAGAAAAAAATATTTTAGCAAATTTTAAAATAACAATGAGTTCAAGGACTCATTACGATTAAATAAAGTTTGTGTTTTTTAAATCGCATGAGTTTTGTTTGGTTAAACTAACTTTCATCTTTCTTCTTTAGCAATTTAACTACCGCTGAATTTGAAGCGACCGATTAAGTATGTAATAGAAGCCTAGCCGCGAAACCATGTGCCAATAAAACCTTGAATTTTAATTTATTTGTGTGCGAATTTGATGATTAGTCTCAACTACTAATATGGATTCGATCCACTATCGAGGGGGTGATGACCGATATGGTTCTAAGCTTTCATTCACAAAAAAATGCTGACGGCCATCATTGGTTAGATGCATATATCGAATGGCTCATAGTTGAATAATTGCAAGTAAATTTGTTGGTATTATGACATTGGCAAGGTAAAAAAAGCTAAATCACCATTCTAGGTAATCATGAATTCATGCACTTCTGTCGCTGATCGAGATCATACAATCCGATGAACACATTTGTGCAGACTAGGCTTATTTGAAATAAATGGTATCAAAGTTATCGTTTTGACGAATTTATTTTTTCATTTAGAACGGCAAAGTTGATTGTCAGCCTTCAATTATTTTTTCATAGCATTCTCTCTAACTTTGGGATCACCAAAGTCGATTGGCTGTCACTTTTGGGGTCTCAAAATTTAGCAAACAGTGCGGCGAAGTAAGTCCGACAGAAAATAAAAAAATATGTTAAACCAAACGCAAGTAGATAAATAGTTTTAGGTTAAAAATAAAACTTTGGTGGGCAGAAGAGTGCTTACGAGGAGGTAGTTCAGGAAAGATAGAGATGAAAGGTCACATAACGGTACGTTTTTTCGATGAACCGGTTCATTTCAAATGTGAGTCCTCTGTTTGATTTCCGCTTGTATTGGCCACAGAACTTGATGCTGGTAATAACAATCAAATAATAATTGCGATAGATTTTTCCAAGTGCCTCATCATGAACAATTTGTACTTAACTACTTATTACTCAATATTAAAGTCGGATAAAGAGTGCTCCTGCAAAAAGGCCGGAAGGCATAGTCAAATTCAATGGGAAGGTCATCACAGTTATCAACAATATACTCAAATGTTCAATTTAGAAGAAAAAATGCGTTATAATCGATGTTATTCTGAAGCGGTCGTGAAAAGCATTATACCTAACATAACTGTAACGTAATCGGCCCGTGCTGGCCCCGGTGTGGCATTCAGATTTTAAGCCTGCATAGTGACATTCCAATTACGAACTTCTTTCTACACCCTAAGAAGCTCATGCCACCATGTCTATATGATCGTTTGATCATTTTATGAATTCGGCTGAGCACAATGTTATCAGTTTGAACACCCATTAGGTGCCCATTTTAGATTATGTAATACCAGTGGGCTACGCGTTGCACTCGTCAATGAATGCATTCGTGAAGCTACTTCAAAGCCAGTTTCAAAAAACGAGGAACGAAAGAATGACGGAAGGAGATAATATTGTTCATGGCAGATCTTGCCATAACATTGCAATTCCTCTTGACCTTCCAAATATCCTCCTTATTTGCATGTAAATTTAGTATTTTTTTGTTAAACTAAAAAGTTCTTATGCTAAACACAGTTGTAATAACGAGGTGTGCCTCTAATTTTCAGGTTGACATCTAGCAAATTAACTTGAAATTTCTTATTTTAAAATAAGTTTTAAATCATCGCATGGTGAAATCTAATAGATGATGCAAGAGGGAAATACTTATAGTTCTTCAAATTCAACTCATCATGGTTGCAGTTGTTGATTTCTTTGTCAGATACACGTGTCCCTACTCAAAAAATAAGTGACCGTTAAAAGTCCTGATTTATAGAATCCTTTTCATCTCTGTTTCTAAAATCGAACCAATAAAATACTACTTATTCTGTGCATTTCGTTAACAAATGTGAGTATTATTGCGTATAGCCTCAAATAATTACGCTTGTCCACCTCTGACTAGTTACTTTAAGCCAAAAACCTACTATTGAGAATAGAATTTATGCAGAGATTTATAAAATTTTTAAATAAAAATTTAAGTGCAAATATCTCGAAATCTGCTTGACAGGTAGTCCTTATTTAAAAAAAGTCCCAGCTTTCTTCATGTAAGACCTTGTCATGTTTATGAATAGTTTTTTTTTAAATAATAGGAAGATTTGAATAAATCCCAAATACGTTGAAAAGGAGTTCTGTGTTACAAACAAATTTATCTGTTTGAGCGACTGCTCTCTTAAATGTGAAACAACAGTTGAGTGAATGATCTTTGGTCGTTGTATAACTCTAATTTAACCGCAATTCAACCATTGAAACTGTTTAGTACTGTTTGTCCATGCGTCATTTTTTTTAATTATGCGTGTTCTACAAATTCATTTGAATCTCAACTTGCGCCTTTCTTACTTTAAAAAAAACTTTAAAATTCAGTATATACTGGGACTCTATTACTTAGGCAGCTATTCAGACACAGGTACCCCAAGTTCTCCAATGTTGAATTCGTGTATATCTTGACAGCCAGTGAGGTGGCAACTTGGAACGTACAGTATTTGATTAGTACCAAAGGAAACAACAAGTAATATACCACTCAGTGTATTCAAGTATAGTTGAGTAGATTGAGACTTTATCCCAATGTCATTTTCGTTGTCGCTTTCATCAAAGTTTGTCCCCTCTTTGCAAGAACTTTGTCTGCATAGTGGTCCTACATCATTTTTCACTGCTAAACACACGTAGATGACTTACGAAGCTTTCTATCTAAATGGTACTGGAATAACGGATTCCTTGATGCTGAGCATCAAAATCCCAATCGATTTAATAATATATTAACAAGGATTTCACTTTCCATTTAGTCCATTAAAGCAAAGACCTTTCTTTTGCAGATCGCAGCAGCAATGAACCGTTTAGAAGTAATTATAAAGGACGTAGTTAAGTACTAGTGCTTATGACATTTTTTTTATAATTCCACTGGCCTTGCATTTAACAATTCAGGAGTAGCGATTCTCGATCTGTCAACATGTACCGGTTGCATCTGGTTAGTGAAAAATATAACAGGAACAAGAAAAAAGGTGCTTTAGACAAATAATGTACCCGTATTACTGCATGATTTACAATATATTTGACTTTATGTATCGATGGCTGGTCTCACCCATGTGTACACTAGTCAAAGATTTAATGTCAGAAAATAAGCTATCTTCCTTTCAAGCACATAAGAGTGCTGTTTTGGCAGATGATTAAATATGTCAAAAAAATCGGCTTCATCGAAATAAAGGAGAGCACTATTGTGTCATTTTTTTATAAAGATCTGGATAAATGCTTTCATCTTTGGCCAACAGGTGAATCTTTTAAATCGAATTTGACTGATGTTTAGTTTTAAGTAAAAGCGTAAGTAACCGCGTCGTTCTTTATTCAGTTTAATATTCCAACTACATTTAGGTTCATTTTTCTGCAATTCATACAGTACGAATTTTAAAAAATCACTAACATAACATAAATATTCGAATAAAATTATTCAGGAGAGGAGTTTCATGGAACGAATAAGTTTTCAATTAGTTCAATAATGAATCAAGACAATTCCAATCTGTATAATTCCAATCTGCAGATGAATTGGTGCATCTTAGAAATGGAGTTTGTTGTATGGAGACTTAGACGAAGTACCTATGACCTGATTCGTACATTAATGTTAACCTGCCAGTCATCATAAAAAAATGAAATCGTTTCAATTAAACTACGTGATTTCGTGATGGTGTCCAGTCTGACAACTGAAAAGAAAGCAGTAAAGCAAGAACATGGTAATATAAATTTATTATCCAGATCATTCAAAGCTGCGACTGAACTTTCGTTTTGATTAAGTGAACATTTTCATTCCATCCTAGAAGTAACATCGTTATTTACGTGGCCATATATCCATTGAATTCTCACCTCAAGTTTCCTTTCTGATTGCATAGAGCAGAAGACCTTTAATTTTAGCCTTCTGTTAAGTACTTCGCTTTTGACAGACACCAATTTAATCCCCACCTTCTTGCATATTTTTTCAAGCTGTACAGCATGTTAAGAGTGAATATTTTGTTTTATTGAACAGGTTTTAATGGCACACTGTGATTTTCTGTCCATGTAGATGTGTTCTTGTTTTACTAATCATGCGTTTAAGGAAAAATAAAAAAATATGCTTTGCTAATGATTAAATTTATTTAGGGCTGCAACCTTGGATTATGTTCTTAAACTCTTTATTTACGGCATAATGATTGGAGTGACTGTTCACGACTTAAGTTGACTTTGTGAAGCCTCCAAGTCCGAGAATATTAAGAAAGGCGACTAATTCTGCTATGCCAGTCTAGTAGAAGAATATCCATAGGTATTTTGAAGTTGTTGAAAATTAAAAGAGATACAATACTATAACGTAGAAATTCATCTTTAAGAATGCATAAAAGATTACCTATAGCCGAGTCACTTCGAGAAAGGCTCTAAACGAATAAGATGCTCTATATCACATGTAATCGGACCCATTAAGTTTATGATAGAATATCAGCTATTTAGAAGTCCTTAGGCTTTGAAGTTTAGCAAAAACATAAAGGTTAAAATTTCAATAGTGCTATCCAGCTTTGGTGACACAAATCCGTACTGGCAGCTTAGGATCAAATTTGTCTGTGCATTAATTTAAGTAATAAGAATTTTTTGACTTTGTATCAGAACGATCAGAACAGAAGTGCACGAAACTAATTAATCAAAAATCTATAAATTGATTATTGAAGTCAAATTATATGGATTTTCTGGGTACTTTAGCACTATGCACTTTTCTTTGAAAAAAGTTATTAATGCCAATTTGACTTTCCTTTAACAACTGGCCCTTCTTGAATGTCTTTTTCTACCTACTCTACCATTGGTTCGTTTCATTCAAAAATATCGGGTGTTGAGCGCAGTAATTAACTCTCGAAGTACCAAAGACAGTTAAAATAGTGATGCCTATCTCATTGCACATTTTTTTCTATTTATACTGTCGTCAAGAGACAACAAATAGACACCTAATTAACCATCCATCAAACGACGAACTGGTTTTTACTCCATCTTATTGCAAAACTTCTTGTTTTAAGCAATAGTAGTAATCAACACACAGATTTATCGTTATCCTCGCGCAACCATCTTACAAAGTTGTTGTCTCTGTTTAGGTTTAATAAATTACAAAATTTATCATTTCGTTTATTGCGTGAAAGCGCAGATTCTCATAAATTAAAATTTTGGGATTTTCCCAAAATTCTACCGAAATAGATAAAGCCCATTTCTAAACCAAGAAGTTTCTAATAATCTTAACAAATATTTACATCGACTTAAATGTGTACTTTGCTGAAGTCTATCAGAATGCGTGAAATTCATTCCTTTACTTCACTGATGAAAATATGGCAACATTCATAGAGATTAATCCTAGGAAATGATTGCAATAAAGTATACCATTTGATTTAATAAATTACGAGCACACTACAGCCAACTGCTCTTATAGCCAGAATATTTACAACATACACATTTATTCAAATGAAAAACAAAGAGTGCATGCCTACCTGCTTTAGCAACCGGAAAAGTAGTTTCATCCAAAATTGATCTTTTCAGTTAGTTTAGTCAGTAAAAATTTCACCCGCTGTGTCTATTCAGAGCAAGCAGTGTGTCGAAAATTATTAGCAATCACCTTTAATGACCGCCGAACCAATTTGCATCTAAGCGGATCTCTTCATTATTAAACATTTATTTTTGGAATTTCTAACATAAATATATTATGCATTTGTCTGAGTAAATTGTCCCTATCATGTTCAAAGCATTTTTTTAACTAATTTTGTTTATTAACACTGCTAATCAAAGCCTTTTTCAAATTCTACAAACCTCATGTGTTTCCTGCATGTACAGTCTAATGAGATGCCCATTTAAAGTGAACTTCAGCTTCAAATTTTTGAAAGCCTGTTATGAGATCAAGTACTGCATGTAATGTTCGGAATAACGATGCTTCTCTTATAGAGGACTTTGAGAATGTATTCTTTGTTTGGCTGAACTAAGTCCCAGGCGTTATTACTCTGCACTAGCTTAGGTCAGAATCGAATCAAAATGAGTGATAGAGTAGATAAAAAGATTTCGTTTACGAGTCGGACTCAATTTATCAAAACTTTCTCACGTTTATCATCAGCTAATAAAGCTTTCAAAACAAAAGTCATGCGAAGAGAAAAAAGTGAAAGAGGTCAAACATTTCATCTTGCTCAAGAGAGGGAGATCTAATTAGAACACAGAATTGACTGTGGCGCATACTCCCTTGAAAAGGAATAAGGGACTATCTCCTTCCAGTTCATTATCTCCAAAGTGACCGTCTAGGTACAATAGAATGGAGTCTCTCTCATTTGATCATTCATTCATTTTAATCACGCAACATCAAAAGGGTAAGGCTTTGAATATACGCTTTGCTGGTCATCGCAGAAAGTTTTTGCTTGTTCTTTAACTACTCTTTTTGACGCAAAAGTTTTCATTTTTTAAAGAATTTTGAGGGTTTTTTCCCTGTTACATCTGTTGATCATAGTAAGTTGATGGGATTCTGTTGTCCATATATTATAATTTGTGTTTCAAAATACCATCACCATCGATGCTTATTACCTACAAGGTAGGATCCTTGATCTTTTTAGGACTGTCATTGAAAACATGTGAAAACAGGCGCATAACTTGAATAAGTGGGAAATCGTTTACTGATCATAGCAATGAAGCTGTCAATTCGTTTAAGCAGGACAATAATCCACTCTTTTCATTTCGGGTCCAAAACACTTTGAACAAGTTTGTTGCAGCTGAAAATTTTAAATTTAAATTTGTTTCACCTGAGTTGCCATTGTTTAATAGTGCCAGAATGTATCATTTTTTCAATAAAATTGATAGATATGCTGTATATTGGTTACCATATAATTTTAAGGATTTCATTTGAAAAATGCATTCGACGATCCGTTTTGAGGGCATTTTGTATTCAGCTTATATTCAATAAAAGTGCTTCGATATGGCTACTTTAATATCTATGACAAATGATCTCTATAAGGTAAAAAATGTGGTGAATAATGAACATTAAATTTTTCGAATATGCCCGGCTCTTTAAATATTGGAGAAGTTCTACCAGGGGATTAATCAGCATTCTGTCGGCTGTTAGTTAAATTAAAAGAGTTTTTCAACAATAATTACGCTACTACTGCCAAAAATGCTAAAAATATCACCAATTAAGTAGAAAGAGAAGGAATCACTCATTCCTTTTGCAAGGCAAGAAATAAGTTGTGACCCTTTGCAAGGAAACGAATGCTTGTTTATAGAATATCTGACCCTATAGATCACTCTGTTTGTCACCAGTCGCTTAACTAATATCGGTTTGATCTTGCTTCAATTCTATCTAGGGTCGTTTAAAAGTATCATTCACTTGTTTGACGGAAAACCTTTGCAGCTTTATTTCTGCCATGTAAGTTGTCTACTTTACCGTCTTCGTTTCAAATTCGTTTAAAATCACAAATGATCGTAACCAATAATTGCAATTCTCGGATGAAAAAACTTGATGAAAAACCTGATTATACTATTGAAAATGCGATAAATACATTTTTTTTTTCATTTCTACAGTCAGTAAACGGTCTTGATTTCAGATTTTTAACTGTTTTCTGTTACTGGTTCTTCGGTTCTGAATAAATGCAATTCATGGTAAAACAGAGTTCTCAGCAAAAACCTAAAAGATAGCTCAAGGATGAAGCTGTTTTTGAAATCAGTTTGAATTCAGAAATGGGCACATTCAAATTGCACAGTAAAAATTTAGGGTTAAAGCTACTGCATATGAAGCTAGAGATTACTTCACTACTGGGAAGGGCTGATACAATTTAAAAGTCTTGCATTATCTATTAAATTGAAGCAAGAATTACTTGAGCTTACCATCAATTGATAGATCAAAATGAATGCTCTACAAACCGATTCTGAATCTCAACTACTGGACTGGTTCCTAAAGTGTAAACTAATCTAAGAGCTCTGCGATAATAATAGCAACACAAACTGAATAGCGCAGAAAAATACATTTTTACATAATACATACCTAATTAATATGTCTTACACTGGCTATTTAGAAGGAATCCGTTTTTTGAACACGCGCAAAGATTGAAACTCCATGATTAAACGTCGGTATTTTCAACCGCTTACGCCAATTTCTTTGTCGCAGATCGAAACCTAAGCTATCAAACACAATACAAATTTTAAGGATGTCAGGACTTGTTGTATCTACAACTATGCGTAGAAAATTTGTCCCAAAAATGTGATTTTAGTAAGCAAGAAGGAAAACGAGGATTTTGGTGCAAAAGTCTTGGAACAGTATTTGTAAATTAAGAAAATCCTCGACTCTTAACATTGTTAGAGTAGAAGGAGTCTAGCCTAGCCACGCCTCATGAGTGACACTTGAAATAATTTAGCAGGAAAAAACATTAAGTTTTTCCGAAATCAAGTGGTATCTGCGCTGGATAATTGCTAAACAAATCAGCTCACGAAAAAAAGTTAAATGAAGCCTGGTTTAATTAAAATGATGAACTCATTCAATAATGATGTTTTTATAAGTCTGGCTACGGTCAGTTCATCCAATGAACGAACCTACGCTCTTCGCAAAAGTGCCTTTAACAAAAAAATAGAATGATAGATTTTTTTTTCATTTGTGAATATAGCAGTATTCTAAAATTATGCCTCCTGATGCTACTCAATTAGGTCTGCTTAATTTTTGTCTCATTCAAATAATTCGCGTGTCCTGGCCCTCAGTTAAACATATAGGTATTATTCTTTGCATTGTTTAAATTTGGTCGATTCGCTAAATTATTTTCAGTTTGGCCGATTCTTGAACTAATTTACCAATTTAAATTTTTCTATCTAGGGTAGTTATTTTGAGTTTTAGGGCGCTCAAATTGCCTTTGCTTTGCTTTTGCTGTTAGTTTACAGTTGTTGTAAGCAACTTTCATGATTAATTTAGCATATTTTCTTTGAGTGGATCGATCTCCACAGAAGCTGTATTTTGACACCAAGCTAACTCCTTGGTGCCTAGATTATTTTACAGGCTACTGCCCCTGTTAAAGTAGAGAATGTTACTGACAATTTCACACAGGCTTCTAACGTTTGCTGAAAACTTTCGAGGCTTTAGAAAAATCAAAATGATCAAATTTTAACTAGCTTTCCTTATTTCTGATAAAATGATAAAAATGGAAATTTCCCGGAAAGAAGAATGCCAGCTCCTTAAAAAGGGCACATTTCTAGGTATGTCCGTTGCTTCAGTGAATGTTCGACGAAGATGAAATGGCTTGGAGGGTGGCTATTTGAAAATAAAATATGACCAATGTTGGCATAAATTGAGACGCTTGATACAGGAGGGGGATTCGCAGTCCCAATCGATCACTGAATACCATGCTAAAATAACGCCAAACTAGCTAGATAGGTTCTAATGAATTGATCATCGTATTTCTTATTAAGAAAATGTAAAAAACTGTATTGTCAGGTAGAGCTCTGGATTACTACCTTAATCGAGTTTTTTTATTTACTCCCCACCCATTAGGGCAAGTCCCCAGGACTTATTGGGGGCACAACAAAAGTACAAGTAGCCTTTACAATAGGTAGCTCACAACAGCTAACACAGAACATAGTAAAAACATTTGCTGGCGTCTTCGGCTGTCTCGTCACTTCTCTGGCATGGCTTCATCGTACAGGTAGCAGTTCAGCTTCGCAGTGGCACCTCATCCATCCTCGTCCCTCTTCATATCTCCTCCAGAAATCTTTCAACGCTCCGGCGAAAATTCTATTCATTGCTACATATACGTGCATTTCACAGTCCAGTTTGAGACCATGAATCCGGTTATTTACGTAGTGTCTCTTTTACCAGGCTGTAAGAAGTTGTACCTCTGCTGGCATAATCTAATTTTATACGTCCGGAGGGTGATTATTCCTAACCAGCCGCCCCTCTCATTAGCCCCCAGAGTTGTCTCTGGGGTTACCGATGGTCATCATGAGGAGGTTGAGAGTAGGTTTGACCTTAATCGAGCAAGTATGCGTGAGCATTTAGTACAATTATAAATTTTCACTCCACTTTTGTCATGCATTAGGAAAAGTTGCTTCGAACCTCCAAAGTGCTTCAGAGTTTTTGTTTAGATTTCCCGTTGCAGGCAGTTTTCAGGCGTTCGCATCGATTCGGCATTTTCCTAAATGTCAAACAGTTGAAAAATGACGCTTAAAGGCAGTGAAATAACCAAATAGCACAATTAAACAACGCAAATAAAAACGTGCTTGCATATTAGAGCCCAAAAATCTAAGGTAAATAAAAGTGAAATTTTGGAACGAAAATTGTGACTGCTCCAAAAACTTTACTTGCAATCTTCAATATTGCAAGAGCCTTGCAACCCTTGTCCCATTATCATCTATGGATACATGCGTTTCACCCTCGAAATGACTAAATGAACGATTGATAATTAATTACACAAACTAGATACAATCTACGTTGATTAAGATTGTGGCCAAGGCGATGTCTATAAAGTATTGAAAATGGCAATTCATCGAACTCGATGTGGAGAATTCAGTGACTCAATCACTTTTTCTGCTTTTAAATCGTAGGAAAGGCATCAAGTTTTCAATTAATATGGCTCTTGCTCAAATCAGAGAACAATATGTGGGTCTCATTTTGTACAATTTTAAACTATATTTACTAAATGTTAATTTATTCAGGGCGTTTTCATTTTTATTAAAAACTGTGAATAATAAATTAACTCAGGGAACTGGTTTGTTCCCGTTATCAACTCAAATACTGCAATAGTACGATATGAAACTAAATGGCGGTCACTCGGTGATAAAATATTTTGAAGAGAGAAGCAGAATTTGATTTCAAATAGAAAAGATAACTGGATTTAACTACATCAAAAAACAGGGAGTATTTGATCTTCAGACCTATAATACACTGTCTGGACCAATTTCCTTCGTGAAAACCCTCAAAAGGTATAATTTTAATAAAATTTGAATGTCGCAACCACCTTAGGAATTAATTAAAATAAAAATTCTGGAAGGCCTGGAGATAAAATGGTGAGAAGAAATTCTAGTAGCTGCAAATGTTTTAAATGATAATTTTAGCAATTCCCTCTAGTTATAAACAAAAATTAGTTTTAAATTTCGCTCTTTTATAAAATCTGTCCCAATTTTAGGGTAATTTTCTGAGATATCCCTTCATGCCAGTCCCTTTTGCTAGGACGAACGTCACCAATTCTTTGGGATGCCCAGCTTTTATGAGCACCACAGTAATCAAATCAACAATGCATGGCTCCCAGTTCGGCTCTAAAAAATTTAATCGTTTAATCTTTACAATCTGTTAGAATGGATTAAGGGATAAGGCTATGAGGATTACTTGCACTAAAAGCATGGTAAACCCCGATTTGAGCTGATTAAATTGGAATTTAACACTTCAAACTGAAATCAAAATTGGCAAAACACAACAACATACTCTTTCCCTTTCCCCTATTTGCATTGCTCTGAGCTCTTACAGATCAAAATGACCATTTTGCAGTGATTACTCGACCTCAAGCTTGTATGCAGCATGCTAGGGTAGTCAGATGGTCCTTGATGACACAATTAACGACTGGAAACTGGGTTTCTTCAAGCGTCTATCTTAGTAGACAATTTGAATAATGCTGTCTTCAGCCTTGGTCTGTTCAGCGATAGCAGTTCAATACCATTTTATTTATATCATTATTTTTATTTTCTCCCTACCTATTAAGGGAAGTCCCAGGGACTTATTCTGGGTGCAAAAGAAGTACAAATCGCTTTTATAGCAATTAAGCACAACAGTTAACACAGAACAGTAAAAACGTTTGTTGACGTCTTCGCTTGTCTGGACTCTCTGACATGGCTTCGTCGTACAGTTAGCAGTTCAGCTTCGTCGAGCCACCTCGTCCGAATTCGTCCATCTTCATATCTTCTTCAGAAATCTTTCAGCATTCTGGCGGAGATTCCAGTCAGCTACTTTTACGTGCATTCTATACTCCAGTTTGAGACCACAAATCCGTTGTGCCTCCTTTATCAAACTGTAAGAAGTTGTAGCTTTGCTGGCATAGTCTAATTGATGCGTCCGGAGGGTGATTAGTCCCATCCAATCGCCCTCTCTTTAGCCTCCAGGGTCGCCCCTGAGGTTACCGGTGGCCACCACGTGGGGGTAGAGAGTAGGATTGACTATGCATTTCATTTGCATGGTGCATCTGAAATACTCCATTGATTCAGTGGTGCTTTTTGTTTGAAGTTTATGTTAGACCTCAAAAGATTTAATCGGTTAAAGCCACTCGTTAAAGTATCTTCTGACGACTCTGCTTTGAAACTCTGCAGTCTTTTATTTCAGCTGAATCAACATCATTTTCATTTCGAATTGCATCACTATCGAGCACACTAATCTAGTCTAATTTATTAAATAATTGACGTTTTTCTTGGCAAAAAACACTCAATTTGGCAGTTGCAAATGAAAGTACCATAGAAAAATGACGATTTATTGGGGCCGTGTTATTGCCTAAATGAATGGATTTTAAAAGTGCGAGCTATTACAATGAATAATAAATTTTTACTTCCAGTTACAAGAACCATTTTTCTGTGCCCATATTGCCTTGACATTAGACTGTACTTATCTTTCTAAGTTTTGTTTTTGAAAGCTACTGGCTGGTTTAGAAAATCCGAATTTCAGACAAGCTTTCTGGTATTCAGAAAGTATTCACTATTGCGCTCTTAAGGATGCTGGCTGCGGTAATATTCCTTCAATGAAAGCTAAGGAAATTAAGAGCGAAAACAACGTTTAGACGCTGACCTAATTTTGGTAATGAAGAGTTTTAAACCAGATGGTCTTCGACGGAAAATTCTTGCAGCTCTCCGATAAAGAGATCTGAACACAAATGACCATTTCTTTGCAAGAATATTCACAATTTTAGAGGGTTTGTGATTTTTGACCTGCACGAATATGTTGCGCTAAAGAACATACAACTCAATAGATTTTTTTCAATTACTTCTAACTTTGAATGAAAATAACACGCTCGCTGTCGAACTGACCTGACAGACTTAAATTTCGGTTTAACTTTTGATCCTTGCTATAAAATAAATTGGCAATTTTTTTTTCGAGTTATTGCAAACTTTCTGGGCGAAAACCATGGTTAAGGATAGAATAATTCATTATAGCTGAACTAGCAGGTTTGAATGGGTTAAACTGAATGTATTCGTCCTGCCAAAGAGCTGAAATCGAGCCAATGTTGATTATTTAATGGATTTTAAAAAAATTCATATTTTGAAAGTTGTAATTAATAATCAGTGTTATTTAGTTAAAAGGCTATTAGTGTATAAATTGCTTATATCTTTCTAATTCACCATCTTGAGTAACTAGAGTTGTTGAATAAAGTGAATCGCAAAGTATGCATCGGCTTGAAGAGCACCAACCTCTGAGTGGAACTTCAAAGTGGGCACCTCATCGTTTAGCAGTAAACTTGTACTGTCGTCTAACAAGGCAGGGAAAGCACATTGTTTTTACCATCAAAGTTTGTAAAAATTACTTTTACATGTTTCTCCTCTTAAAATTAATATCTCGTTATAGTTCAGTCACTAACCATGGAGTTACTTTATACCTCAGCTGAAAAGTGTGTACCATGGCGGTTTAAAACCGATACGAGTTTAAATTAAGTGAAAGGTATTTAGAGTCCAATTTATGGAAATACTAATAAAGATAATCTGTTACATGGTTCATTCCTTTAACAAGATAAGTAGAAGCGTTTATAATTGAAGTTCAAGAACAATATATTTAACACAAGAGGAAGTGAACGGAGGCTAGTGCAATGCTACTTTTGACATAGCAAAATACTTTGCTGCACCTTTGATACAAACAATCACCCAGCAAATTCTTCAAACAGGCTTAAGGTACCCCCAATTTGGTTGTCTATGTTTATTTAATCATTATTTAACTAGGTAAATACTTGCATTTTTTTATTTTACATGGCTGAATTACTCCGTAATCTGACCAAAAACTCAAGTTTTATGCCATTGCAGATCATAAAATAGCCTTTTTCTGAATTACTTTCCATCTTTTCAAAATTGTGGTTAATAATTATTCAACTAATACATTACAATGGTGCCCTAATTCACAGAAAGTAAAGAAGTGTTTGTTAAATAGTAAACGTTTTTTAAGCGATTATGCAAGTTCCAATGACCAAACTTTTGAACATTATGCTATTAACAATGAATCAAATAGCTATGCGATGTGTGTTGACCTAAACACAGTAAACACTTTTATTTCCAAAACAGGAAAAGAATGGTGATGGAATATTAAAATGAATGCCAAAACCCTTACTTTCGTGCTTTATTGGTACCTAAGAGGAGTCAAAATGTGCCTCTAGATCTTCCTTCTGTGAAAAAAATATGCAGAAGGATCAGAAAAGTTGCAGATGAACGTGAGAATATCATTTGAATTTCTACCATTTAAGCGATAATGTCTGCCTTGTTCGGTGTCCAGCTATCTCATTGAGTTGCATTTCTTTAAAAACACAAATTCCTTATTTTTTAGTTAGCTTAATCTACTTATCATGGTTACCGAATTTTATATTTTTCTCTGCTTCTTATCTGCAATTTGGCCAACTAAAGACAACCATAGTTTATTTGTCAAAGAGTAGAACGTTTCTATTCATTTGCGCTAGCTGAAAGGGCCCTTATCTGGGCTCATTAACTTTTTTTTGTAGAAATGTAATGCAAGAGTCTAAATTCACTTATCCATGAAGTAGAGGGAAACCTACATAATCTCCCACTGTTGTCGATCTCACGATGTCCTCTTTGCCATAGCTGTGCCATCAAAAATCATCTAATCGTTTGGTCAAAAGTACTTTTTCTTCCTGTGAAAAGCTAGGCGTGTTGATATCTTCCCGGCCATATTCATCAATTTTCTCAGATGGCCCCTCTGATTTGATACTAAGATTCACTGATTTGGGTAGCTTTTATCTTGATGAAGGGTTAATGTGGCTGGATCAGTGCTGTATTTAATCGACTGCTGTTGGTTCAAGTGTGATGCCGACATCCTAACTGAAACATTAGGTAGGTAAATAGCCTATTTTCTGCCCACAGACGGCGAGTAATCAGAGGTAGTACGCAACCAGGTACCAATGGACACTGCCACCGAGACCTTAAATAGCTCTTGAATGGAAATACGGTTTCTTGTTTAAGCACTCTGGTCTAAGTTATTCGATAAATGCTGGAAGTTTTAGAGTTGCTACGAACAATTATTCAGCTGCAAAAGTGGCCTTCAATGTTGTACCGCTCATCTGTTTCCACATAATTCTCTCTTATCAATCAAGATCAGAGGTAGCTAAACAGATATTAACGTTTGTCTAAGTAGAATGCAAACATTTAGAAGGGTGATAGGTTCGAGGGACATTTAATGTCACTTTGCTTACTTCCTTAGCTTTTTAATTTCTCTCATCACCTCATAAAAATCGGTTTGAATATTCCTTTTTCAACTATGATTGCTCGAAAATATATAACTTTAAGCATAATAGGCATCTTTAGAAAGTCGGCTTTATTAGCAAAGTTTCAAATTTCCCAAAATTTGGTCTGTAAATACTCAATCAGTTTCTGGACTCCCTTGGAGATTCTTCTTTTGCCTCCGTCACTTCCTGTACATTTTCATTAGCGGATACGCTGATCGTAGGTATTACCAATTTGTTTTTGCGCAAAGCCAGTTTGAATCCGTGGGACTTGCCTGCTGTGATCGTATCACTTTCACAATCTGCAAACTGGCGTGTTAGGTGACCACGTGTCCGACTATGTCTTCTTCCTATCTCATCAGCAGGACCTGTCTCCCGCTGCCGGACATATAAGTCCATAGTTCGAGCGAACGTCTCCTGGTTCCTATTCAACTTTGCGTATTGGGCTCGCTGTGCAGATGCAAAGTCCATATTTTTGCTATGAAGAAGAGCAACTTCTGGTCCGATACTGGTCAAAGTAGCTAGTGTTAAACGTCGCTGATGACTTGAAGGTGGCAAGCGTGGAGATATCAGTATGTCAGGTATCTGCGAAATTTCAGCAGGAATCTCGATCTCCCTTTCACCACGAGTGCTGGAATCCCTTGGTGCTCCGATAGCCTCTGAATGCATCTGCAGTGCAAGTTTTTCATATGCGTTGACTATTTTCATTTCATGAGTTGCTGCATCTCTCTGTAGAATGGGTCTAATGTATTTATCATCAAAATCTTTTAGAGATCGCACAAAAGAATGAACACCACGAGAGGATATTAATTCCTCTATAAATATTAGAGTATCCTCCATTACTGAATCATTGAGAGTTAGGAAGAGATTTCTCATAGATTCCTTTTCCGAATGCAGCCGTATGTTCAATAACCTAACAAGTGGTTTCATGGTTGTTCCCATTATTGCCACGGTGAAAAAGATAACCGCAATTGCTGTGGTTACCTGCACATCTCTGCCCAGTAATGAGCCATCTCCAAGACTTTCCACTTTGATGAGAATAGCAAGTGAAAATGCAACTGCCCCTCGAAGCCCACCATAGCTTATTATAATCTGCTCAGACCACGAAATTCGAGCGGATTTTGAACGGTTCCTGTTGACTATTCCTGCAAGGATTATTGTAACGAAAAATCGTCCAATGATACAGAGCACCAATGAGGTGATTAGGAATCCGGTATGCCATTGCAGATTCAGAGCGAACACTTCAGAACCAAGAAGAAGAAAGATGATTGCCTCAGCGATGGCTGCCACTTGTTCAACAGCTGACTCAAGTACCATGACAGACAAAGGCGTTAGGTTGTGAAAGGCGTAGGCTGATTGGACTACACCACAGACAATTATCGATATGATTCCCGACCATGCGAATAAGTCAGCAACAATATAGGAAAGGTAGCTAGTTAGAATGACACCAATTGTCTCTGAAACCGTGCCGAACCTTGTCAAAAAGCAAGAGAATACACCATGAATAACTCCAATTAGAGCTCCGCCTAGACTAACGGTAAAGAAAGACCCGACTCCAGTGGCAATCTGGCCACCAGTAATTGCAGTTGAAGTCACAAAGGCACTCATTATATTGTACAGCACAACTGTTACGGCATCATTTAGCAAGGATTCACCAAAAACCATATAATAGAGACCGAGATCAACACCTATGTCCTGAAAAATCGCCAACACTGCTACAGGATCGACAGCAACAATGAGCGAAGAAAACAGTAGGAATTCTTTAATTCCAAAGCGTAGATTTGGTTCTCCAAGACCAATTACAATATCCACAACGTATAGGCCTAGTCCAATGAAAAGAAAGTTTAAAACAGTCCCTATTACGGCAAAAAAGAGAATCGTTGCTAATATTTCAGCAAATTTTTTGTTGTAGATGCTGTATGCTGATTCAAGCATGATAGGAGGTAGGAGAATATTAAAAAATAGATTCGGAGAAAGGCGTAGAGTGTTGAAGTCACATATGCTATCAGTATATCGAATGATGGCTCCAAAGGCTAGTCCAACGAGCATGAGAAGAAGAGATTCAGGAAAGTATGATCCCAAATGAGGAAGTTTTTTGTATCCCATTTTGAGAAGCATGACCAACATTATGAAAAGCGTGACTGTAAGATAAATGGTGTGTTCCTCAAGCTTGAATCCAACCAAAGCTATCTCGGTGTGTGCAGCATAAGGATTGATTACCTTGTGCTCATTGCATGTTTCATTAGATCCATTTAGGGTTATATTCGTATTACCCATTATTCAGCGATTTGCTCCCTATGGCTAGAGTTACTTGGATGGAATAGGTTCCCATTATGCATAACCAATGAACAGGTCATTTGCCTTCTCCCGCGGTTTTATAGGTTGGACTAAGGACGTGCGCACTATTCGAAAGGACGAATCAAGGAAATTGCTGAATTCTCTCCCAGTTCAATCAACCCCATTTTTGTGACCTTTAACTGAAGGGGTTATCTGAGTGCATGGCCTAGATCGACCGCTTCATTACTCCAGTTCATTAGATGTAAATGTAAGATCAAAAAATTAGAACCCATTAAACATACCTTAGCAAACCTTATTGGTAACTTATTTGGAATAAAGTTGTTCTTTATTTGAAATATAAAAAATTACGTCTTTCTTTTCCAGAGTTTGGCAGTTCTAAGGCTTCCGGCAAATAAATTAATAGAAAAATCAAAGCACTAATTCACAAATATAGCAGTCGAGATTGGCTAAATTTTCACATACAGTGTAAATATTGTATTTAATTCAACACCAGTTTTTTTCTTCCAGAACCCCCGAAATTAAGGTTTAGTTGCATGCTTAAAGACCATTCGATGCAATTAAGTACCATTGGCTAGCATGTGTGATCCGTCTCACTTTCATTCGCAGTTAGGAATTACTCAAGAGCTGGTTTAGCTGCTCAATGAACCCAGCAAATGGGAAACATGGAAGTGATTTTGCAGTGGAACAATGTTCTATGAATGGCGAATGTCTTCTATATTAACGCGCGGTCGGAAGAACTATCCCAACACCATTGATAATGCCTCATCGCGTAAACTTCATTAGAAATTAATGCACTTGTTCGGTTCCGCAAAACAAATCATTTTGACTTATCAACTGTAAAGGCAGTCGACATGACTGCATCTAATCTAGTCCTTATTTATCAGTCGAACTAGTATGATTGGTATCTGTGGTAGTGCAGTAAGAGGATGACACGAATTTGATCTCCACCAATAAGACTGGGTGTGTAATGTCTTCATTCAAAGCCTGCGCATAAATTCATTTATTAGAGGATCATTACTTCATATAATAGCAGAATAATATAAGACGATCCGTATGGGGAACATAAGGAATCAAATATCAAGAAAAAAATTTATATAACCTGAATCGGTTTTCATTTGCTTAATCCTTCTTTGGTCTTAGATGACGGTCCTTAATGGATAACAACAAAATTGCATTCTTCTGAAAAAAAAAGAATTGAATGAGTCTTTTCTAAATGCTACTTTGGCCATCTTTTGAGCTTTGTAATTCCTAAAAAAAAAACTTTTATTAGACATACGAAGAACTTGTTCATCATCTCATACGTCTGTCCATCCTTCGTCCGTTGCAGAAGGTCTTGTTATATGGTATAATTTTGGCCTTGACTTTTATGTCTGACAGACTCGAGTCCATTTCCCAGACTTTGACAACCTGAAAATCCTCCTTCGATAACTAACTATTACCTAATGTCCAGGCTAGAGTACAATGAGTCAGTAAAATAAGGGACAGAAACTGTCTTATAGTATGTAATAATTTTAGAAATAACCTTTATGGGTGTTTAATTAGTAGACTACAGCCCTAAATATTTTCAAGAACCGGAGCTTAAAATATGAAGAACACTGGGTCCACTGATATGCAATTCGTGCGTCCAGAGCTGAAGAGAAATTCAGATAAGGAGTAAGTGTTTGAAAAAGTCGTATTCATTGAAAGGAAGAATGGCCAAAGCAATGCGAGGTGAAACTTTAATGGTTGATTCCTGCCTTAATTTATAATTTTTGAAAGTTTCTCCTCGGGTCTTCATTTGAGATTAATAATGATGTTAGTCATTCTTTAGATAACAAAGAGAAAGCAAAATAAATGCCAATGACGACTTTGTCAAATGACTGCTTGTGTTCGATGGTTTCAAGTCAAAAACATTATGAATGGTTTAAAATAGCTCCATTGCATTGTTAATTAAGAGTATTATTCTAGTGGAATATTTTTGAGAAAGTTAACATGAAGTCTATCCTTCGATGGGGAAGAACGTACAATTGTCCATTCTGATTTGGAGTCTTTCCCTTTATAATTCACTCTAGCGGCCAGTATTAACTAGCGTTGGCAGTCGTCCTTACGACTAACAATGCGCTGATGGATTTCAGACCCGTAACAACTAGTTATGATAACGAGCATCAACCATAGGCGAATAGTTTCGCTTTTTTTCACTTATGTGCATGTGTATAAGTGGTCTGAAAAGAAAACCTCATAATTAATGAGAGATATCTGCAGACGATAATAAACAGTTTCTAAAACAAGATTCACCTCTTTTTCAAAATCTCATTCAATTTCAAAGCTGCCAAATTAAATTTCCTTGCCGACAGTAGATTTGCATTTGTTCAAACCAAAGGAATTTCACAAATAAGGCCATCAACTCTGATTGGCTAAAATGTAATTGCCATATTTAGCATTTACAATTTTGTGAATGCCTTTGAATTAAACAGAAAAAGTCAAACTCCAACAATAAGTAATACTTTTTAATGCCTGTCCTATCAATAGAACACCCCAGAATCTTAAAGGGTGTAGCTCTAATTCCTGAACGAATTCTGATTTGTTTTAAGGTGTTTAATGGTGCTCTCAAGCGTTATCAGCTTGCTCTTCTTCGATGCTGTATAGCACCAGGCTTTCGGCTCTTAATATTTGATAATTTTGGGAAAACGAATTAAATTATGGTGTTCAAAATCATTTACGCCCATTTTCGATTCAATATTTGATTCTATTGTCATTTCTACTTGTGGCCAATTACTGTTATCTTATCAGTCTTTCGGCATGCGTTTTACGAAAAATGCAATTTGCCTTTATAAATATTGTTTCTGGAATATTACTTGTGTGTGAGGTAGTAGTGACAGCCCTCCTTTGCTGACGAAGGATATCATGATGTTAACTGGAGGAATCGATGAGATCAAAGTTAAGTAGACAAAACATCCTTGGCCACCCCACAACCACCACCAGTTCCTAAAAAATTACCCAACTTACCACCTTGAGACTTAATCGTGGTTTCACAAAGAAAATATCATCTCTGTCTGAAAGGGTCTTCGATTCTCGCAGATGCACAGAATGAAGTCCGACTTGCAAGCTTGGTATTCTCTCAACCTCTGATTTTCTCTTTTACGTAAATCGAGGTGTGAATCAACGGCTACATATCGCACTGACCAAATAGCATAAGGGGCTGATTTTGAATTGTTACCACACAGCCGATGGCACTACATGGTCTCAAGAAGGCGCAAATTACTCTCCTCAGACGCTTTCACTTTAATTCCTTTCCTTCAGTGCTGGCTTTCTGGCTACTACCATTCTATAGCTGCAAGCTGTACCTATACCCCCGTATGATAGCTAGCCTGGATATCGCTAAACTATGTCATGATTTTTCATACGAATACAGACAGCTACCTTTTTACTGAGCTCAATCTTATCATTCAGGTAACATATTTTTGAAACGTCGTTCTTATTCTTCCACTGCATCAAAGACAGCTAAGTCTGCATGTGACATAATATTTATATTTATTTATTTTTATTTATATTTATGCTATTTAACCTGTTGCTTGAGGTTCTTAAACTCACCGACAATATTGATCAAATGGTCATGATTTCTGAGTAGTACAGACTCCTTAATATGTGATATTCTGGTTCAGACTGCACTGCTTTGAAATTTTTGATGTAGATCAGGTCCTAAGACTATTCTTAATCTGTTTGATTAAATAATTAGGAGCTTATTAGTGATATTCCTACTAGAAGCATATTAGTAAAACAGGTTTGGTTGAATAGGTGGTTCATCAATGCACCAATAGGTCTCTCCTCCTAACTATTTAAGCAGAAAAAAGTTGTCACATTTCAAAAAAATCACTAATGATTTAAAAGCTTATTTGGCAAACTTTTCGCTTGTGTAGTCAGCGGGTGACCAAGCTTTCGGCTGTTTTTAACACTGTGGTGGGTTAATTGAAACATTGAAGTGGGAGATTTCCTACTCTGCGTTTAAATAGATACGTTGTGAGCGACACCAAACCCATGTAATTAATAAAACTTGCCTTCATTTTGACGAAGTTACGATTTTTGCACATAAGTGTAGTTTGTCAAGCGGAAAAAATGCTTATAGCGATGTCGCTGACAGGTTTGACCTCCAAAAAAAGTAATTTAGCACACTAAACGAGGTCAGGTTTCTCGTAAAATATTCCTTAAAGTAAATTACCCTGACCTTTAGTTTGGCCAATTCCCCAAATTTTCTTCAGTGGATTTGGACAGTGCAAAATTCTTACAATCTATTCTGCCTAATTGCAACATGCAAGAAGACCCCTGCGCTGTACTTCTCACATAGGTTTCTGCAAGTCAGAATTTCATTTAAATTATTAGATGACATGCGTGGGAATTTCTTGGCGATTGTCCTGTGAATCTAATCAGCGCTCAGACCGCTCCACAAAAGATAGAATGCCTGCCTTTATGCCTTTTATCCTCAATAAAAAATCTCAATGGCATTGAAAGAAATTGTGTTGACCGCAAATTCTTAGAGTACTATCATTGATAAGGCATTAATCCAGACATGAAATCCAAGACTCTCTACTTCTCTGGCAGACATGATAAAATCGTTAAAGGAATAAAAGTTTTTAAAATTTGAATTTCATCTCGCCTTACATGAAGCTCAAAAAAGCGAAAAAGATACCGTAGTCGATCTCATTCATTCCTTTAACCAGAAAAAAGTGAAAGCTGATCGCCATTTAGAGAATTCAGATCGGATACTCGCCTCATTTGAATGCAAAGAACTTACAGAAAAACGTTATTCTGGGCAGATTATTTGGGATTGTTCGTAGTTAGATTTGCTATTACATTAAACAACAGCGATGAAAGAATCTCTCATAGACCTTCTTGAAAGTAGATCAAAAATGAGCCAGAGTAGGTGGTCATTTCGGTCACTCGAAGTACTGCTGAACTTCAAATCATCATCATCTGATTCGTAGGCCATTGAAGAGAATGACATGCCAAGCTCGCATCTTATTCTTTTGAAAATTATTCATACCAGATTGACCTTTTTGCAGTTAACACAATCCGTAAATATTCATTCATCTTGTGCAGCCTTTAAAAAGATTAAAGAAAGAGAGAAAGAAAGAATGACTAAATGAATGAATGTATGAACCAAATAATATATATATAAATGGCATGGATAATTTGAATCATTCACCTGAAATGGCAACTGGATTTCAAGCCAATGAATGCTTTCAGGTGCGACACTTTTACGATTGATTAAGCTCCTCGCGAATTTCGTTAACCAGTCTAAAAAGCAAAGAGCCTTTTTCGAATCTAACAAGTACGTGGCGTTTGGAAGTAAAAATCAAAGCAAAATTTTTTACATTAAGATCATGCCTCAATTTCAACTCTATAAATGTGTTCTTCTGTCCATTAGAAAGTTTTGTCTTCAACAGGCTAACTGGCCTCTCCATGGTGATGTGTGAAAAATTTTAGTTGGCTGCGCATCCTTTTCCCTCTATCCGTCTGAAAACCTCAAATGAGCAGCACATCCTTTGAAGACTGAATTCTTTTCGGTAGGATCATAAGTGACCTCAAGTGAATTCAAGTCAATAATATCAAATTTTACTTGATGAAAAGGTCGTAAACCAGTTAAAAATGCCCTTACCATTAGCTAGAGGGAAAAAAAGATCATGTATGGATCACCGAGTCCTCTCTTTTACAAACGTTTGTTATAACAATTGCTTCAGCTAAGAGAACACGCAAAGCCTCCATTCATCAACTTTTTAAGACTCGAAATCATTTACTGACTATGATCCTTCTCATCAGCTTTAGCTATTAATGTGAAGGAATCGTGAGTGCCTTTTCGAAAGAAATTTTCTTTATATAACCATGTTTTTGAAACATCCTCTTATTGCTTTTGCAATTTGTAATCACTTAAGGGTATGAGAAGTTTAGTTGCTTGGATGTTTACTTAATATAAATAAGTAGGTGGATATATTGATTCTGTCGAAGTCTACTTAGGGTAGTCGATCATTATGCCAGGTAAGGCTCACCAGTTCCTGGTATAAATCACTAATCAAACTGTCGCTATCCTCGACACTTCCATATTAGCCAAAAAAGTGTCACAACCACGAAAGGACTATCTAACACGAGGAAATCAAATATTCAAACCCTATATTCTAGTGTCAAATGGTGCCATTGTTGTTAATGCCTCAAGGAATTGAATACATGGTCTGATAAGCACTCGCCATGAACCAGTCGTTGCAGCAGTAATCGGTAAAGCTGACCTTACAGGCATCACTGTTTTCTGCTGCGAAGAGCCGAGAAAAGAGATCCTTAATAATAAGGCACTGGGACTTCAAGGTGTGCATTAAAATGCGGGTGAACAGGAGACCGAAAACAAAGTGCAAAATCAAGACCAAATATAGTGATTATAAAAGAGGCTTTAAAGTAAGGGAGCTAGCCTCACTTTCATGGGCAGCGCATGTGATGAAAATCAGTAGTCATTTATGAAATGAATCTTTGATGAAAACACTAGCTAAATTTGCATGGCTTTGGGTTACAAAATCCAAATCATTGTATATATGACGAGTCGACCGGGTTCATAGCATGCATGAAACTTTTGACTGAGGACCAGCGGGATATGTAGAAGTTAGGCATTGACTGGACCCCAAAATGCTTTTCCGTCCGAACTTTTTTCTCTACCTTTTTGGTCTTGGCAGGCTTCAACGTTAGTGTGAACATTGAAGGTCGTTTACTTTGGATCATCAACTAATACAACTATTAAGATCAAAGCAAACTATGCAGAGATTCTAATGACGCATTTTATAGCTCAAACCTCTTGAAGTCAGTGACGATATCGTCTAATCCATTAAAAATTTAGTAAACTTAACTTTTCAATAAAGTAATTAGATATCCTCAGAGCCAGCTCTGAACCTTCATAGCAAAATTGTATCCTTTTCCAATTTTCGTCAACCTAATATCAACTCGCATTTCATACTAAGCAAAGTAAAAACGTCCAACTTATTAACTAATAAAGTTCACCTATTCAAGAAACAATAATGTTTGTGTAATTAGCAAAATTTGCCAATGAATTAGTTTTAATGTTCGTCTTATCATAATGGGATCTTGACACACAGCTCTTAGGATATTTTCAGATGATCCAAAGGAATTTTAAGAAAATTTAAAGTTAGTAATATCCTATTAAAAGCCTTTAGAGTATTTTCAAACTTTATGAAGTTAAATAATGAATTAGGGCTCCACTGTGAGGCATTGCAGTTTTCCTCTACAGCTAATTTGCCACTAGGACTGTCAATCATTCCGCCCCACAGCAAAGGCACTTTTCAGAAGATTTTTGCATGGGAAATTAAATGAGACTGACATCGTAGATTCTTCTTTTGCTACGGGTTTTGACGTTATATTGTTACTTTCGTTTCTAAACCTCCTTCTTGGGTTTACATTCAAAACATCTGTTATCGTTTGTTTGAATTCTCATTCAATTCAGTTGTCATTGCCGCTGATTAGGCAGATTTCATACATGGTTTTAGCAGAGAGTGCTTCAGTGTGTCTAGGATTACGACACACTACTAAGCCCTGGGAATAATCACCTTTAACTATTACTCATGTGGAATTAAATATCAGTATAAAGAAAAATCACAAGATGATTCGGTGGGTAAATTCCTGTTGCTCTATCAACTGGGATTGCCTAACTGAGGTAATCATCCAAGTATTTAAGAAGCTCTTATGTTTGAACATAATGCTTTATGTTGTGACCTTAATGTTTATTAATGCATGACTCGTCCACTCCTCCATTTCTTAGTTCTGGATATGGTAAAGCTTCAATCTATGGGGAGCACTTTCCCTTTTTTCCATCTTTTGGTACTTCTACATTGCTTAGTACTTTAAACTACACGTTTTCCTCCAGCGTTTCGCCAATATCCTTGGGGTGCAGTGATTGCTTGTGCTTTCAATTTAATTCTCCAAGTATCATCAGATAGTTGAAAGCTGAGTAAAGGTTGCCAAAGTCCATTTCCTTTTCAACTTTTGTTTATCTAGTGGCGAAATTACGTGGAATACATACTCTTAACTGCCATTAAATTGAACTCATTTCCTGCTCAGAGGACTAATTGCAGGCCATGGTTAAAATTAGCCCTGAATCAAGATATTTAAAGGTTGAATTTTAGACAGAACTTTGCGACGATATTGCAATTCGATGCCTCAGTAAGGTAGATAGAAAATATTCCAGATCATAAGTGTCGAGCTGTTAATGCACCGCTATTATAGCTCATTTTAAGGAAACTTTGAGAATGGTTTTAGGATTTTACTGTGAGGAGAGGAATCGTACATGATGGGTAATTTGTCACCCCCTTGCATCTCTGTATTGCAATTGCACGCTAAAAACTTGAACTCTCGTCGTCTGCTGAGTCAAATCCCTATCTAACTTCTAAACAGAAGCAGTTAACTATTCAGCTTTCTTAAATTGTTTCAGGTCATGGCGACTAAGCTGCAGCTTTTCCATTTGATTATTCAACCTTTGGAGCAACAAGAAATTATTTCTTCATTCTGTGGTGGTCAAACCTACTCTCAACCTCCTCGTAGTGACCATTGGTAACCCCAGGGGCAACTCTGGGGGCTAATGAGAGGGGCGGCCGATTAGGACTAATCACCCTCTGGACGTATAAAATTAGATTATACCAGCAGAAGTACAACTTCTTAAAGCTTGGAACACGAGGCACGATGTAGATAACCGGATTCATGGTCTCGAACTGCAATTCAGGATGCACACGCATGTAGCAATGAATGCAGTCTCCCTCAGATTTGAATGATTTTTGGTAGGAGACATGAAGATAGACGAAGCCACGCCAGAAAAGAGACCAGACAGCCGAAGAGGTCAACAAATGTTTTTACTGTGTTCTGTGTTAACTGTTGTGCTTACTTGTTATAAAAGCTATTTGTACTTCTGTTGTACCCCCAATGAGTCATTGAAACTTGCCCTAATGGGTGGGGAGAAAACAAACAAAATAAAAATAATCTTCATTTTGTGACTTGTCCTAATGGCCTGAAATAATTTACTCTTTCACTTTTCCTTTTTGTGACCGCAGGAACGGCGATCCCCTCTTCAATCATTTATAACCAATGAAGGCCATATTTGAGCTTCCAAACGTTTTGGGAGTGCCATAAAAAATACAATTTCAATGATCAATCTGGTTCACGATGTTGTCATAAAAGTAGTAAGATTGGTAACAGCCGAGTTCTGTAGAAGAAAGCCCAAACTGGAGCATCCAAACTCTTAGGCATTAGTATGATAAGAGGGCGTTCTGGAACGAGAGAAGTGGTGTGTTGCAGTTCCTGGGTTAAGAAGTCCTTCACCTTCTGCCGGAAGTATATGTTGATGGTAACTAACACCTTCTGTGTGAGTTCTTCGGAACTTTTTGTGATCCGATCGCTTGTTATTTCTCGGTGATCCTGCTGCTGAATCGATGCTCATTGCTCGTGTTTTCTTCAGGTGTCCTTTATTACCCTCTTTAACATGCTCAGCTAAAAGCTCAAATAACCGCTGTTGTCCACGACTGTATTGCGCAAAATGAGCATCGTTGGCCTCGTGGAATAGGCTTCGACGCGGAGAATAGATGTCAGCTTTATCGCCTTGGTACATGCTTGCTACATTGACTCTGAGTCGAACGTCATCTGGCATATTCAATTTCACAGTCGGTTTAAAGATAGCATCCGTCTCTGTGTCGGTGAGCTCATCGAAGTGACCTGTTCGATATCTGGGGATCCCTGACGAAGGGACAAATGGACATGTTTCAGAAGCCTGTATATCTTCTCTCTCCCGTTCTGAGTCATCTAATTTCCTGCGACTTTTAATAGCCTCTGTGTGAAACTGCAAGGCAAACTTTTCATAAACATTTACAATTTTTTGATTGTGCCGCATAGCATTTTTTTGTAAAATGGGACGGATGTACTTGTCATCCAAGCGGTACATGACTTCGCGTAAACGATTGGACCCTTGCTCTCCTATTAGAGTTTCCATATAAACAAGAGTTTGGCCAATCACAGAATGATTAAGGGTAATTAGAAGTTTATTTTCATTCTTTTTGGCGAGTCTAATGTTGAGGAGACGAACTAGTGGTTTTATTGTAATGCCCATTATTGTCACAGTAAAGAGAATGATCACCAAAGTCGTCGTAATTATTACGCTTCGAGCGGTTTCTCCACGCTCACCCAGAAAACGAGAGTTTATGATACCAGCCAGAGAGAACGCCACTGCTCCACGAAGACCACCATAACTGATTATCACCTGTTCAGACCAATGAATTTTCGAGTGATATGATCTGTTACGATTAATAATCGCAGAAAGAACAAAAGTTACAAGAGTTCTTGCGAACAGGCATAAAATTATTGCAGTAATGATGAAGCCTACATGCCACATGTGGTGCGCGGCCATTACCTCTAGGCCAAGCATCAGAAAGATAATAGCTTCGCAAATAGAGGACATCTGTCCAACACCATTATGAAGCATTATTATTTTCAAAGGAGCAACATTGTGAAATGCATAAGCGGCTTGAAAGAGGCCACAAACTATCATTGCAATTATCCCTGACCATCCGAACAGGTCTCCGACAATATAGGAAATATAACTCATGAGGATCAAGGGCAATGCACCAGAAAGAGCCTCCAGCCGTGTTATTAAACATGATATAATTCCAAAAATAAGCCCTATTAAGGTGCCACCAAGAGATACAGTGAAGAATGAGCCTATACCGATGAGAATGTCTGTGGTGCCTATTTGTTCAGTGGCGACAAAAGCACTCATAATATTATACAGTACAACCGTAACGGCGTCATTAAGAAGCGATTCACCAAAGACCATATAGTAAAGACCTGCGTCAACTCCAATATCCTGGAAAATAGCCAGTACAGCGACTGGATCCACAGCGACAATCAGAGATGCAAAGAGGAGGTAAGCATTCATGGAAAGATTTATTGGGGGCTTTCCCAGTCCGATTAGTTGATCGATGCCCCACATTCCGAAACCAATGAGAAGAAAATTGAGCACGGTTCCTAATACGGCAAAGATCATGATTGGAATAAAAAAGTCGGCAAAGGTTCGATTGAAGAGACTGTAGGCGGATTCAAGAATAATAGGAGGCAGAAGAATTTTAAAAAAAAGACCTGAGGTAAGGCGAATGCTTTTAAGGCCAGGAGCCGCTGTTGGAACATACCAGGCTACTGCTCCGAAAAGAAGTCCGGCAATAATAAGAACAAGAGATTCAGGAATGTAAGAGGATATCCATTTGAGTTTGCGATAGGCACATTTCATGAGAAGGATGATTAAAATGAAGAGTGCTATACCGAGAAAGGTAGACACTTCTTCGAAGTTCCATGACGCCAAAGCAACTGTGGGTACTTCAATATGCTCCTCGGAGACGTTCATATTTTGACTCGATATAGTCTCTGTGGAAAATATAAAGCTAGATATAGTCTGACTCGTAACCGATGGGAGATAAATGTCAAAAACTGGCCAATTGCTTAATAGCGTTTAAGGTCATTTGGCGATCAATGATAAAGCTGCCTTTGTGTGATTGGTTGTCATAATCATGGCAAAAAATGTTCTAGTGTGCTAGATTTTAAGCAGAACTGAAAATTGGTGTGCAGAATGTTTTTAATGCGTTAAGCAAAACTTTTCCATTTACTGCAAATCGAGTGGAGATAAAACGCGATTTTGATATTGTGAAGCTGTACCCAAAGGAAGCTTGAAATAATCAGCTTTTAAATGAAGGCCAAAACACATCAATTTTTACCTTTGAAAAGGTGACTATTTCTCTAGTCATCCATTCTTAAATGTTACATTAAAATACATCATTTTTCTAAGAGATGCAAAATAAAATAACACCATCGATTCGTTCTTGTCTGTTATTTAAATTAACAGGTTGTTTAAACATGCTGGCCTTGAAAGCTAGTGCTGGTAAATTGGTTTTAAATTTTCAGGCGAGACTTGTCAGATAAGCCTACTTCTGACCGTTAAATCTATTTTTTTACCCCTGAACAATTTGTTTTCGTGTTCATTAACACGGAAATTTGGTATTGGACGAAGATGGCATAGAAAATCTTTTCTGTAATTATCATTAAGTATGAGCGAATTTCGTAATTATGCGGTACATTGCTTGTGTGTCCCATTATATAAACAGCTCGACCAAAGCACATCAATTAGAGCTAAAAGACTGTTTAAGAAGAGAACATGAAACTATTTTCTAAGCAGATTTGTGCACACAAACCGACACATGAATTTATATCACGCTTCTGTACATCTATTTAGGTACGGCTCAAGGCGAAACTGTCACAATATGACCGATGTCCCTTACTCATTGAACGCTCGAGTTCTATGCGGAATTCCTCGCTTTAATCTGGTTTCGAAACTATCGTGAGCAAATGGTTAAAGTCACCTAGGTTTTTTTTTTAAATCAAGCTATGTGTTGCTGCTTTAGAACTGGAACTGAAGCCTTGTGGATAATCTGGATGAATATGAATATGAATAAAGTGTTTATTATGCTCTGGTGGTGTAACTGCCAGCTTATGCAGGTTCAAAAAAATTTTGGGGTGCATCTGATGAGTGCGACACTGTTCATTCTGATTCATGCTTCTTCACAGGGTATTTTCCCAACTCCCGATTTATGAATGACTGGATGACTTAACACGCCAAATTTAAATGGGCTGCAGAGAATGTGACTTTTATTAACAGTTTTGTTAAAGTGAATTGTTTTTGACTGCCTGGCGCTCCTCTGAGAAGGACTCTATTGAGGCGGTACATGCGTCGTTGAATGCTTACAATTACTGCCAAAGAAAATCCAACCATTGGAGGTGGCAGGTGAATGGAAGCCGACAATTCAGTAGACCTGACTAAATTAATGATCATCTAATAGCCAACACTCGAAAGGTCTCCAAAGGAGCTATAAAAGTGAAAGGGCGTCAGTCAGCGAGGTGCCCAAGTTTTTGGTGACATGATGGCTGATTTAATGGCATTTCAAAAACAATGCTTCGGTACTTCTTTTATACCCCCAATAAGTCATTGGGACTTCTAGTGGCCTGCAAAAAGTAGTGGGCTGAAATTGATTCTAAAGCCATCCTTTTTTGAATAATTATGCTGGTATTGCTATTCTTCATGCCTTAATATTAATAGCCATTCACCCATGAGATCCGAATTCCTTTTTCCTGCGGTACAATGAGGCATCATCTTTGAGAATCACTTTGACCAACACTATAAGTTCGGTTATGAATTTGTCTGGTTACCACCTTGCAGTCCGATCGAGACCTCTTGTAACGTAACTGTCATAGACTTACTTTTGAATTGCTCTCTATAGTAAAACGTCAATGCAGGCCATAAGGTCGACCTGGCCTGGAACAAAGTACCTTGAAATCGTACCTGAAAATTTACATCTTAGTATTTACTTTTTGCCAGACGATAGATCCATAAATATATTTCGATAAATTTGAAAAAATGAAGGCTACAAATGCATACATTACCTGCCTTCTGGTGAATAAACTTCTCCTTGTGAATTGCAGAAGTAAAAAAAATTTACAGGCTATACTAAAAATATTCATTGAATCTGTAGACGTCGCCTTGGATTGGCTAATAGGCCCATTCATATGATTTGGCATACGAATCATCGAAATGTAAAAATACGGCAAATTTTTGATCATGAAGTGCATACAGATTTATTTTATTTATTAAATGGACACCAAGTGCCTAGATTTTCTGAAAACCCTACTGGAGGTTCAACGCCGTTGAACTTTTGACCAAAGATTTTGGGGATTCAGAATCAAATTCAGAACTTCAGCGTATTAGGGAGTTTTAAAATGAGCAGTAAGTGAATCAAGAGAAGCTCCAGATGCTTGCGTGCAGAAGTGAAAGTCTATTTTTTGAGGGAAAATATTGTAGGAGGCCACTATGACTGAGATGATGATGCAGTGTCCAGATATCAAATGGTGCGACAGTTGTGTTAGATTCATAAGGACTAGGTAAGATTACCTACTAAAATATTTGGCAAAAATGAATAACGGCTGGGTTCTGTAATAGAAGCAAACCTTTGAAGGATAATGGCATAACTGATCAAGTTAAAATGACTGTGAGCCTCTTTTTCGTTGATTTTTCAGAGACAGATTTCACCTGCATCTGGGTGAATAAAAAAAGAGTCTAATGTGCTAAATAAATCGTGAATTGAGAAAATTTCTGCCCACCGAATATAGGAGATGATTCCAATTGAATTCATCTCCGCTGCCAGTTAATATACCGCTACTTGAGGAGACTTTTCATTGCTAAAATATTGAGTGTGGGTTTGTCTTTTTCACTCTGAGAAAGGAATCTTTTAAATTAGGATTTTAACATAGTTTAGCTTGGTTCTATATAGTTAATTTACTCCTTCAGATTGATCGAGTAGCCTATATTAGTGAGACAGAGTATCAAGGGTTTGAGGAACTTTGGGGAATCTTTCCTTGAGTTCGAGTATAGACATGTTGGACTGCTTTCTACTATAACTTTTGGGTGTTTGTTTGAGTATACAGATAGACCTGCCTCACCAACGCACTCCAAGGGTCGTTAAAGTCTTTAAGCAGAATTGTGCCTTGGACTCCGGTAATGCAAGGTTTCAGCGTGATGGGTGGAAATACTCTGTCAACCACTATTTTCATCTGTGAGACTAGAAACGTATAGATTGGATTGCAGAGATTTCATTCTTAGTATCAAAGCATTCCTCTAATTCCACCAATTATTCGCACATCTTCATCATTGTTACACCTTACCATACTTTTACACATTTAAAAATTAAGTTGCTTCTAAATATATCATCTTCATTCTACCTGACTGAGCGTTTGTTAGTGGGCGCCCAGAATTGAGTGGTATAATTTCTTCTCTTAGATTCAATATGCTAGATAGTTAATGCACTATGTTGCCTGAAATAAATTCAAATAGATGCTCCTTTCATGCACGTGCTTCTACTGGCAGTAACGCCGAAATGGGACCGATAGAAACTGATGAGCATCGTAAATTCTTGTTACTCTAGGGCGTAACTGCGTTTTCATTAAAGAAGCACATTATTTCTAGGGTGCAGGTCTATCTTAGCATTTTATCTTTTTATTTATTCAAACCCTATCTCGGATGCTTCGGTAGTTAATGAGCTCTATGTAATTAGGCAGTGCATAGCAGAGATATTTTTGAAGGAGGGTAGCCCGATCGTTCTATCGCTGAATCGAAGATTGGTACGAAATTTATGAAGAAGAAGGTGGAAGGTTCGACCCACAATGATTTGAAATGCCAAACCTAAGTCAACCCGTTTAATCGGAAAGATTTTAAGTTAAACATACAATTCAATATCAATAAGACCTATGATGCCCTGAGTTAGCTTAAGAATCAGCATAAACGGAAACAATGTAGGACTGAATTGGATAGGGCGTAACCGCATGACTGAATTTTCTCGAGTTCATGCTTTTCTCCCCATCATAGCATATCAATCAAGAGTGAAATACCGATAACAGATTTCGGGCATGGCAGTTGGATATCACGAATGAGGTCAGACCAGTTGGGAGAAATTGGCTTAAGTGTGCTCAATCCCTTATTTCCAAAGTTTTTCTGCATGAATATACTGATACTTGCCCAACATGTCGGGCCATCTTGAATGCAAATGCTAACTATTACTCGGTTACCCTGGTTCCGATTTCTTATTACTTCAAAAACCCTTATTCTGAAGTCGCTGAGCTATGAAAATAGCAAATAAAAGCAGATTTCTCCATATTCAAATATTTCTTCTACTTAACATTTTTTTCTACTTGACTTGCGCTCTCATCTAATGGCACTTTCTGTGTGGCGATAGTTTTTTCATCATTTATTTATAGGCCTATTTTTTATATGGCGAGAAGTATACTCAATGTCGAGTTTTGATTTCTTGAATGATTTATACGTTCTAGCGAGATACCATAAAGGTAAACATGATAATCTGATTGGCAAATGTGTTGCTTAATCTTGAAGGAGATAATTTATATATTCACTGAGGAATTTAAATGAAGCACTTCCTGGATGGCAACTGACATTAGATACGTAGTCCTAAAGCGGAATCGGAATTCCGCACTTTTGTAAATTCAAATGTGCTGGCGATAAATGGCTTGAGTTTTGTCAGTTACATCACTGCGTCGCCCTAGTAGTGTAGAAGCGTGAAACCTTCTTCATTATCCACTAGCTACGCATCTTTCTGATTTTTTTCTCATTCAGTCATCCTTTATAGATCGCTACCGAACTGGTCGAAGTGAAACAAAAGATCCTCTCTCTCTTTTTCCCAGAGAACTAAGACTTAAAACCATTTAGTTAACTGAAATTTTGCGCAAAACACTTATATAACAGATTGATCATGAATCCGAAAACTGACAGCTTTAACCGTGAATGGACACTTCAGTTCTGCGAGACTCCAAGTAAATGACCATGAAATTTGTCAGTAAAAAAAAATTGTGATAACACATGCAGTTGTTAGAACGACAAACTCGATGCTGTATGGAAAAGGGATATTCAAATTTCCGGAACTTCTTCAAATCAGAAACAGTGGTGCATTTTAATAGATACATTCAGAGTAAGCCAGGTTTACCAGAACCGGACATGAACAGTTAATGGTTAATCACATAGTTGACTGATTCGCTAATCTAGCTGCTTGACAAGTCCGGCAACAATAACGTGTAAATGAACTGAATGAGTTCAAGAACCGTAATGAGTTGTTTGCATTCATAGTGGAACCGTTTGCGATTACAAAAAAACGACGATTTATCTGCTTGGGATAAATACTTGACTAATAACTACCGTACCATAAAGGATAGAAGTTCAAGGGGTTTTATTCATCAGGTATCCCATAATGAGATGGACCCCTGGAGATTTATAAAAATCAAGTGCTGGAGAATGTTTACATGAACTACATGCCAATTAAGGCTGTTCAGTTGCTGTACGATTGATTGGCACTACAGTGATTTCATTCCGGCCGCAATAGCTATGGATTGATAGATTCCTTAAATGTAATGCTTTTTTTATAACTACTTATGGCAATGGATCGCTTTCGACGCATTGATCAGAAACTTTGGTAAATATCCTCTGTGTATGTCTTACCAGATTTTGCTAACAAATACGAAGGCTCAGCTATTGATTAGTCAAGTACTTCTTGGCAGATTAACTGAAGCATTAATTTGGTCATCCATTTGTCTCGGTTAGAATCGTCCACTCTAAAAGTGCTACTCATTATACATAAGTAAAGCCAAATTCACAAATGAGATGAGGGTCGAAGACGTTGCCTTTACATGAAGAATATGGTCACGTGAATTGGTTTGAAATGTACAAGTCTGTTAGGGAGATGCGTGGTAGGAGTTCCTTTTTTGGCATACTGTTCTAAAAATTTATTTTCTGCACCGTCTAGAAACATTTCCCTTGGATGGAATCTGTAAATATCCAAGTAAATCTGTAAGAGTTCTAATTTCTTATCTGATTGACATCTCGATTATTTTCATTTCACTGCACACTTTCTATTTGTCTAATGTGGTACAGTTTTACCCACGTAGGCGTCAAAACATCATTTTAGGTTACTTTAATTTGCTTCTTCTGATAACAAGCAGATCACGTCTTTTGTCGCAATGCTGCCTGAAAATAACCTCTATAAGGCATTTAATGGAACCGACGTGTGCAATTCGATTCCACATGTACTGGTGGTCAAAACTACTCTACACCTCCTCGTGGTGACCACCGGGGCTAATGAGAGAGGCGGCCGGTTAAAAGTTATCACCCTCCAAACGTATAAAATTAGACAATGCCAGCAGAAGTACAACTTCTTACGGCCTGGTAAATGAGACACTACGTAAATAAACGTATTCATGGTCTCAAACTAGACTGTGGAATGCACGTGCATGTAGCAATGTACGGAATCTTCGCCGGAACGTTGAAAGATTTCTGGAGGAGATATAGAGACGGACGAGGATGGATGAGGTGCCACTACGGAGCTGAACTGCTACCTGTACGGCAAAACCATGCCAGAGCAGCGACCAGACAACCGAAGACGTGTTCTGTATTAGCTGTTGTGAGCTACCTATTGTAAAAGCTACTTGTACTTTTGTTGTGCCCCCAATAAGTCCTGGGGACTTGCCCTAATGGGCGGGGAGTAAATAAAAAAATCCACATGTACTCATGACGTTTCGCTCTGTACTATTGGTCACTCGTTTAGTAAGTTTATTTTTGTTTTAGTTGATTCTCCGGTTTTTCCTATCAACTAGTATTCCGAGATGGTATAAAAGTACTCTGATGTTCATGGCACAAAGAGCCCGAACGCACGACTTAGCATTGTCAGTTTTTCTGCGCCCACCAATATTACATTCTGCGAAAGTCCTCTCCGTACTGCAACTTGATGTTTGTTCCCTTTCTAGCGACCATACTGTCTGTCTGCCCATCCACAGAGTCTATCTAATTTTGGCAGCCTATATAGCTAACATCGGGTGATAGACTAGAACGGTTTTCAATGCATTTTGCTGTCACTCCAATGGCTGGTCAATCCTATATCTTTAAGACGAGAGCATTCAATTGCCTCCGCTCGAAATTGTTTTAGAATTTAGCTATCTAATTCAAATAGACGAATCTGGTAAGTTGTCTCAGATAAGGATAAGCGTTTAGCTACGATTTCAAGCAGTGCGGCTTGACATGTTGCGTTCCATTTCGACTGGAACAAAAATATAAATGGACGGATTCTCTTTTGAACAGCTGGACAATAAGTCTAAAGAGTAACTTAACACTGCGTCGCCTTATGCTGGCGGTTGGTTAAAATGACGGCAAGTTGTCTCCTTAAGTCTTCGCCACTTATAGTTAATGATCCCAGGCATGTTTAAACTCTCAGTTGGGACTCAATGGTTAAATTGCATAATTAAAAACCTGGGTTTTTCTCAAGGCTTCAGAGATATTAACGCTCATGTGTACCTTGCCTTACTTAAATTTAAACCATCATGTTGGATGATTTTGAAAGCCCCTTTTCTTACTGAACATCTGATCGAGAAACCGAATAAATTAGAGATGTTGCAGGATTTCTTGGTTGAATATTGCAGAGTTATTTCAATAGAGCGTCTGATTCCTTCCAACAAAAGGAATTCTTCAAATCGATTTCGACTCTCACCAGTTGGGAGTCTATTCTAACCTCCTTGGACTTTCATGGAGTGATTTTCCCAAATTAATATAAATTATGGTTAGTTGGTTGAAATCAGTTAAACTAGTCAATCGGCAAAAGCGCACAATTTATGACTGAGTCTTGAATACCTCACCACATGTGAGAACCCTGAATGAGAAATGTAGAACGAATTGCAGCGAACGAGTCATTTGATCGTAATGCACGGAGCCACGGAATGTCAAGTGGTAATTCAGCAACAGGGTGTCATATGCCATTGACCAGAAAAGGTGCAAAAAATGCAAATTGCTCACCGTTAGTAACCGTTAGTAATGAGAATTTGGGCCAAGCTTCGTTCTATCACATTATGAAGTGTGGTCCAGCCTAGTAGGATTTTATTTCTTTTTAGTGAACGCCTAATTTCAAAGCGCCTTTTCTTGTTGTGTGGCCTTCTTTTCGTAAAATACTTAAAGCAGAGCTTAGCTTTCTATTTAATTAAACTTTTTCAATCATTCAATTAATCTCTGCAGGAAAGAATTTAATGAGCTGATTTTACTACTACTTTTCTTAATGACGTCACATATAAATGCTAAATTAAAGAGGATAATGAGCTCGAGGAAAGAATCAAGCTTTAACACATGACATCTCATTTGATTTACTCCTCCTTAACTTGGCACTGTCAGCGTTCCTCTTACATCAAATGCCTTAACGATGGTACGATGTCTGCGCTGAAGCTCCATTTTTACACAGTCGCCTCACAAGTGCTTCCCTCTGCTTTTGTTTGCATGTAGACCATCACCACATGAGTTGACCTAAAGTTCCTTTAACTGGTAATTTGCGCTCTGCATCTTTCTCTGAAGATAAATAAAATGTTGTAGCCTGATGTCGCAAGTACCTGATCTACCACATTAGTTGGCTGGTAGAGAATCGTTGGTTATTTCCATTTTAAGCCTTATCGCTCGTCAGTCGTCAGTTCTTATCCTCTTTAGCAGCTGATGTTACCATAATAGTACTACACTAGAGAGTGACAGAAAATTATTAACAGTCGATTACAAGAATTTTAAAATCTCTTTTGGATTCTGGAGGGGCGAAAGAAAAGAACATTGCTTAAATAAAATCAAACTGGACGAGAAAGGTTTTGTGACGGGGCCACTATGTCTTGGCAGGAAAACTCGACAAGATTATCCCAGTTCCATCAGTCGTTAAGTCGGTACGCGCAAGGACGGCAAAGTACAACAGTGCAGAATACATTTCAACATTAGGTAAAAAGAAGCAAATACCTTGGCTGGAACATTGCTATCCAAAAGTGGTAACTTCCAGTGAATGGAAATACCTCATATGCATGTTAAAACGTTAAAAAAGAGAAGGGTGGTTAAAACATTGTGTTTCAGACTATTTTCTTTGATTCTCGGACAACCAGGATCCAATGGAATCTCTTTTCCAAATAAATTTTTTTTTAAGCCCAAATGAATTTCAACGGGTTTTTGGGAGGCGCTGAATTTCGCGAGAGCCACAAAATACCATACTTTGAAGGCATGGTTCATGCTTATAATAACTTCTTTACCCCTCCCGCCAATCCAAGCAGCCATTCGAGCAAATAAGAGCTTAGTTGAAATCCTAAATTGGAGATAAGCGCATACTGAACCGAAGTTCCACGAGTTTTTACGGCACAGAAGTCATTTTCGCACTTGGAGTCAAACCCAAACGAAGCAACTGTTTATTGACTCATTTTAGTTATGGGGAAATTTAGAAAACTGGCAATATGGTTTTTTAAAATCAAAGATTCATTTGGAAAAGGAAACTGCTGAAAGACCAAGTCAGATTGCAGCTTGGTAGGGTTCTCTTCCCATTTATTAACACGCTTCTGAATTCATGCACTTTAAAGGTTGTATAGTCGGAGTCTCTCAGTAACTAGTTACAGTGAATCGCACCTAATCCAGTTCACTTGTATCTTCTGATGAAGGCTAATGAACAACTCTACGTCAAGTGCAAAAATGTTAAGAGTGCTTCGTAGGCAAGCAAATATTAAAAATTAAATTTTTGTCTATGTGGTGGAAGGCAGCGTAAAGAAGGGCAAAGAAACTTTTGTTTAATCAGTGACAGTGCAACGGGAACTGCACAATTTGATTTGATCAAAAGCGCACATCATACCAAAAAGAACTTCTTATCATTTCTGCACTCAAATATCCACCTCTGTATGCATCACGTTCTTCTATTTACCTAGCCTCTGCCAGCAACTTTGGTCCATTTATCTTAAGAGTGACTTTTCAATTTGATACGTATGGACCAAACCAACCCCAAACGCATTGCATCGAATTAACACGTCCTGAGCTCTTTCTACGCCTCTAACTTGGATTAAAAAAAGCCAACAAATGCCAAAATAGATTAATTCAAGAAGCTCGACTAAACATTAGCCGTAATCGCCGACTACTCGTGGCCTTGATCTAGGTGTCAAATCATTCACTAGAAAATAACTTTACAAGCAGTGTTTGGTTAAATACTAGCACCCTATGGTTAGTAAGTAGAATTAAATAGGTGAGTGGCTTTGGTACACCTCTGCGATTTAATGGGTCTAATTTTAGCTGGCTTAGGGATGTAATCAGTCTCCTAATAAGGGAGCTTATATTCCATTATGTATTCTACCAAAAATAATCCTCGATAAATTTGGCACCTTCGAGTAGTCTAAGGCATCTATTACCTTTCTTGAATATTTAGTGGATCAATCTGTTGGTTTACACATCGGTATTTGTAATCAACATAAATGTGGTTCTTATGCGCACTGGAACCCAACTGTGGAATCAGTTATACATATTTTTTTAGATTTGGACCACAGGGTATTTGTATCTATATACTCGACAGATTTAATTAGTGTTTCTCTTGGAATGGTATGATCCGATTTTTCAAACTTATTGCTTTGAAGAGTATCAGCTGTTCATGCATCCATCCAGATCAAAGTGGAATCTACAGATTACTAGTCAGGCAGATTAGAAAAGCAAAGAAGTCGGTAAGAGAGTATTCATTAGAGCACGTCTATAAGATTGGCGCCGGCCAGCGCTTTCCTCTCAGTACGTTACTTCTCAGTGACCAACCAGAAGTTCTTCTGAGACAACGTCATCGAATAACTACCATCGTCAGCATTTTCGGCCTCATCCTCATATCTACCAAAGAACCCAGGCATGCGTTCAGATTAGATCCTCATTGCTTTGACCGGCTAGCAAATAATGTCTGTTCATGTAAAATACGAACAAGCGCCCTAGCTTAGAAAAGTGATGTTACCACCTAAACCAACTTTCTACTATGGAGCTTGATGGATTAAACATTCGCCCTTTATAGACGATTTTGTAGAGAATGATCAGCAAATACTGAATAGCCGCAATTCATTACTTGCAGAGGAGTATCTGCATAACTTGATAAGCGGAGATTTACAAGGGGGAGCAGTAGTTGGTGAAACTTTAGCAAATATTAATGGCTGTAAAGGCGATGAGCTATTGATGATTTCAGTTTCAACTATCATAAGACTTTGGTATTTTTTTATTCATGTTAGCACAACTGCGTTAATGCACATCGTCATTAATCACAGTGTTCAAATTTTGCTTATGAATGGATATAAGTTTTCATCGGAGTGTCTCTGCTGTTTCAGCCCCTTTAGGCTATGTTTACTAAGAACGAGACATGCTTTGATCAGCCATTGCCTGGTAAGCATAACACGCAAGCCCCAAAATATTGAGAAAAAGCTAAGGCATGTTGAAAATAATTAAGTGTCTACGAAAATTTCCCGATTCCTGCAAGTTTTTATATTCTCTACGCCACTATTGTACGTCTACTCCACTTGAAATCAATGTGATGACCAAATTCACCACACCAATTCACTGTCTACGGTCTTCTTCGTCACTGTTGCTGTTTAATTCCATGTTCGTTACAAATGCGCCCATTTTACTTTAAGTGATTTCTAAATGAAACTTGGGCACATAAATTTATTTAAATTAGTGGCTGAATCCAACGCCGATCACTACAGGAATTAATACAAAGGGATCACCAATCCACAAGTAGAAAAGGGCCAATTTTAGATCGAACTTTCAGCCTACTATTATGTGTTGAGCGCTAAATCAGGTACTCAAGACCACAAGCAATGCATATTTCAACATAAGTAGTCCGCAGCCACTCCAAATTCAAATTAGCAAACTCTGCCATTCCCCATCAACGACACCTGAAGCGTCGGACTCAGTCCTCTGATCTTGGTTTTGTCCTACTAAACCAAGTATCCATTATATGTATACGTCCCATCTTGTAATTTTTTAAAGCGCTATCAAACAGCTTCTTGAAAAAACCGAAATCGAAAGAGTTTTCTACAATCAAGCGATTAGCTGCGCCACCGATGAACAGTCAAGATTAGCGAGCAACCTTTCAACATGAAGAAAGTCTTTTGTAAAAGCTCAAATAAAGACCAAACAATTTTTCATCTTGAGGGGACTAACGGACTTTAGCTGTAAAAATTCTCAATTCGTTTGATTAATCATCGAAGTAGGTTCCGGACAATAGGTATAACGTTTGGAACCCATATATTTTGATTTTCGAAATTCAAGTTGAGATGGTCTTTTTAAAAATTTGAAGACCTTGAAGCTGATGTTATTGTAGTTATGGCGGCTAAGCCACCAAAATAAGCTTTTCCTTCCAATTCTCTTTTCAATAACTAAATCAGAGGGCAGAGAGTTTGGAAAAGGTTAATTCAATTGGTGTGTTTTGGATATTGTTTGATATTAGCTGAAAATTGCACTTTGAAGTAATCGTAGAGCCTGCAGATAATGTTAGATGGCAAGAGAGTTGTATGTAATCGTAAATAGCGGTCTTATTCCCTTAGAAGATTTCGTGTTATTAAATGGACCTACTGCGCAAAGCAGTTATTGGCGTCAGAAATTTAAGTTCCGAGCTTGGCTGCGAACCTGGAAAGAAATACGTCTTTTTTGGCTGCATGAACACTGGCATTCAGTGAGTCACGCACAGAAGCGTTTATTTGTCTATTGCCAGATCTACTGCGCACACTGAAATCAAAGATTAATTCGCAGTAACTGGCCTTCGTAGAAGAATCAGACTAATGACAGCAATGTCCTCGTCTTGTGCTGCTGCTTTAGAAGTTAGCTAACATCTACGAGCTGACCAAGGGGAAATTTTTCAGCTTCTCTTACGTGAAATATTCTTTAAAATATGCTTTAAATGTTTTTCTGTGATCGTTCTGTAACGCTGCCCAGGATTAACGCAGGATTAGAATAAAAAGAGCTTACAAAAATATGTCACTAACGTGGTTAGATGTGGTTCAATTTCCTGCCGATTAAGTGAAACACGTAAAATGATTTAGCTGAGCCTATTTATATCAATCGCCGAGGTAGAGCGGCATTGTGAGTGACCCCTGCCAGATTTCTATTAATCACCTTCCCCTGGTGAGAACCCCGCAAAATATTCATATACCACTTTGGAAGTTAAATGACTTGGAGTATGGATGGATTAGACATTTTCACTACTTTAAAATGTCCTCCGTTCTACAACTGCAGCTAAACTGACAGCCGACCCCCACAATTTCCACGAAACTTATCTGAACTAGTTTACTTTTACGTCTATTCACCATATATTTTACTGTTAGCCATTGTCACAACCATCAGGAAATGCTTTTAATTTTGCACACTACCCCGTTAATGTAATGTTGTTTAAATGATATTGGGATAGCTTTATCACATGCATTACGTAGATTATCAAGTTTTCCTTGGTAGGTGTTAAGTGTCGAGCGATTATTTGTGTAGGAACTCGAAAATGCATGCAAACAGTATGAGTATAATTGATTTAAAATCCTAGTTAACATTCATTTCGAGAAGAAGGGTTGGTTTGTGTTCTGGCTGTATTCTTTGGTTAGGATGGTCTAAACTTTAAAAATTTTCTGTAAGAGTTAGTTGGCGACTGAACTTATTCAAATGTGGACCAAGGGGTCTGAGGTAAGTACACTCTGAGGAACTAAATAAACAATGGTTCTGAAAGTCAGCTGAAATTAGTTGATTGGATTTTATGGTATTCTGTTGAAGAATTTCCAACATGCATTTGATGGTTTTACAGTCAAAAACAAGAAATAATATTGATTGTTAGATGAGCACTGTCCATATAACTGAATCAATCTCTACTGAGGCCATTTAAAAGAAGCCTCCACCTTTAATCAGTAGTATTTGACATAAGGCCTTAAGTACATATTTTGAATATTTAGAACGTCCGTACTGTCGATAGGCAAATAAAACAAGTCGATCATTGGACTGTTTAACTGCCAATATTTCACCGCACTAATTCACATTCAGCTCGTTGCTGGACGGATTAAAATTTTTCCAGAATTTGGGTTATTTTTCCTCGGTTCTTTGTTTATTTATACATAATCATGCGATAATAAAACAGTTGTTCACATTCATGCTAAAAACATTGCCTGACAGTAAATTTAACGGGGAGCACTCAAATTTTTTGACAATCTGCCAGTGTTCTTCCACTGCTTTTGCAAAAGTGTTGAACTCTGAGATAGAAATAGCCGATCTGTTGTTCGCGTGGTTTGTTGTTTATTATGAAAAATGTTATTTTTCAAGAAGTTGACCTAAAAGTGGTCACCAAACCATCATGCAATCAAATCTGTTCGCGTTGTTCACATAAACGTCGAGTATTTCTGAAAGGAAAACTCGATTTCTGACGTCTGCCACTAAAATTTCTTTGATGGTATCTGATCTGCTTTGAGTGACAAGACGAACAGAGCAACAGCTCAATGATATCTGCCTTTTGTATCTGACCAGAGCAGTGGAGTTTTAGTGCCTCAATCTGCATAACCTGCATAAATCAATTTAATTGAAAAACACGAAATTGTTGGAGAAAAATTAATTAAAACGAGCCTTCAACATTTCCCTTCCGATCTTTTGAAGTCTGTTAAATATCGTTAAGTTTTCGCTTAAGCATATGCATTCATTTTCGACAGATTTTGTGACCACTGAATTAATTAACATTTCCTTTATGTGTTTATTTACATCCTCTTTTTTTCATTTCCGCTTGGCCTCAAAACTCAGCCATCGAGCTTGGAAAATCTCTCTCGAGCACCTTGACCAATGGTTTGAGTTTAACCCTTTAGTGTGGTTGAATGACGTCTAATTGTATTATTTTTTTCTATTCCAGGTAGTCTATACCGATACCTTGGATACCTTATTAAACGTAAAGAAAGAAATCTCACACAGTAAATGCGTTAGCCTAGCGATCACGCGAAATTCTTCCCACAGGGAAGCAAGAGTTTGAAACTCATCAAAAGAATTTCAGCGATTGAAATGAAAGGATGCGTTGAATATTACTTATTAATTAAGAGGTAGCGAAATGCTGGTTTTACAAATACAAAGACTTAATATGACCTTTTCTTTTCATAAGATACTTGTTGGAATATTCTTTCGTTAGATGTAGCCAATGAGAACCATAGTGTTTTAACAGTGGATCAGATTTAAATTCCTGCATAATAGTATAAGTATCTTTCTAACCATATTGACAAAGCAGTAGAAGTCTAGGGACCTTTCTAAAGAAATTGAATGGCTGCTAGGTGGTTAATATGCAGTAAAGTTGAAATTATTTTGTCATTCCAAGTCAATGTCAACAACTTTATTACAGTTATACGAGGACAAACTTGATTTCCTCTATGGAGTCGATGCCAACAATATGCACTGCCAAGCACCGCATTCTCTCGACTTCGTTTTTCTATACACCATCATAGGTGTCTTCAATGCTAGCTTTAAAGTGCTCTTCCTCCAGTTTCATTCCCATTAAGTTTATTGATACTTGTCGATTCGGTTTGTTTTTCTGTACCATGGTTTTCTTCAAATTCATTTTTCATTAATCACCGAGAGAACTGGTTGTACTCAGTAGGATTGGCCAATCGTTAATTTCTTCTGCTCAATGATTATTCCATTTGTGCTAATTTCTTGCATTGTGCTCCTCTTAATGAAAATGCATATGTAAAAATAGCAGCTGAGTTATTTATTTGTCAGACATCAAATGCTTCTTTTATGTTTTTCACTTCAAAGTTATCTTTAACGATTTTATCATCCAAATTAATTGAGAAATTCAATACCTTGTTTGGCTGGATGGCTTCATTAGAATTAAAGTACAAAGGAATGCCAGGATCATGTGATACAGGTTTTGTCGTGAATGATCCATTTGCCAGAACATTTTCTGAAATCGTTTCTCAAAAAGGCGTTTTGTTTATATAACAATTCATTCCTATTCAATGCAAAAGGCTTCAATTGTTCTTAATGTTCGGCATGCAGGAAAGTTCTGCCAAACATATTTTGAGACAACAGCGTGATAGGCCTCTTACCATAAAAACTGTGAGAAAATAGAAATCACACGTGTAGGCACAAGGTTACAGCTCTAAAAACCTCTTTCTTTTATGATGTAAACATTAGGGCCATTATGTAAAATTCTTTAACCGGAAAATGCCATTTCTGTCTGGATCGGTCTATGGCGCATCCACATATTGAATGGCAATCTAAAAGAAGCAGTTCTATCTGCTTTTCAGTCGCTCCAGACCACGAGCACCTCCGCAGATGGAACACGTGATTTAGTCGAGGTATTTGAGTTAACACATTTCGAACATTCGATTCACGTATTTCATTCATTTTTATCAGTCTAGCACAATAGACTAGGTCACATAGATCAAACTGTCACAACACACCATGTTAAACCAAAGATGGACAATCAAATTCTATTCTTTAATGAGGTGCAAGTGGAGCGAGTTAACATATCACGAGCGCTTTTTATTTTTGAATCAAGGCGACCCAGCGCAAAAGACTTTAAACAATTTTGAGTTTATCAACTCAGCTTATCTCCCAGTCAAGTATGCCTCAGAATAAGAGCTTTTGCGGCAGAAAGACAAGATTCATCCCTTCAAAAATACCACATATTTTGGCTAGGCGCTCTTTGAACATTGTCAAAGGATTCGCCGACTGCTGCAAAGCGCTCAAGTTTGATGTTGTTCTAGGCTGAAAACTGGGACAATTATTCTGAATGATTATTGAAGACAAACTTCAAATTAAAAAATTGTAACTGCTAAAAGGAATTTATCTCATGAGAAAGGAAAGATGTTACAGAAAAAGAAATTAAAAGTAAGATTGTTAGGTCTTCTTACCGAGTTCTGCATAACAGCGCAGCATCCCCAACTATTTACTGCAGCTAGCCGAAACTACATTTAATATCAAGGGGCTTTCTCATTCTTTAAAGTCGTCGACACTCATCGAATTAAGAACTGTCCTTCATCAAGCAAATCACCATTCCTCAAGTACTGTATGGCTTTGTCCTTTGTTTAAGCCTACTCTATGGTCTTGCAGTTCTTTCTTTTGTGATTTTTGAAACAGGCTGAAAAAGTACCCTGACGCCAGCCACAACTTTCTTGTTTTCTCCATACGATCTGCGGCCCTATTGTAGAGCAACCCAGGGAAGGCATCGAATACCCTAAGATTTCAGTTAGCATCCAGAAGCTATTAATCTCCCAGCCAACACCACAACAGCCTTCTTAAATATGGCATCGGCTTAACTTAGTGTCCTTTATTTGTGCACCCAGTTATTCCCACATGGTGTATTAGTACAGATGTACTATTTGGATTTTCAGCTCACCGAGTACCAGAATGAGTGAAATGGTCGATTTCAGCCTTCGGAAAACAAAATCTGCAATAACAAGACGCATAATGAGCTTGCTATTAAAAAACCCATCTTTGACTTGTCAAATACCTACAACGTCACTTGTGGTTAATCGTCGCACTAACAGCTTGAATCGATGGATGATACTCCGTAGCAAGCTAAATGATTAGCGACTGCCAAATATTTCATCGACTTCTAACATTTAACTGTAAAGTATTTTCTTGGGGTCATGGGGGTGTCGATTCACCCTGTATTTGCATATTCATGTCCAGTGACTTTAGGCGAAATAGGTCAGTCTGAACCATACAGAAGACATGCTTGATCTTAGTGCTAAAAATGATATTGGGATAAATAAATACGTAGTCCACGCGAATACTTGAGAAGTTTAGAGAGCCTTCAGGGAAGAATTGAGGGCTGTAGGTGGTTGCGGAGGCAAAGAACCATTGCTCTCGATGGATCCACGTCGAAGTGATTTCTGTCTCATTTCTTCAGCGGTTGCTTTTACGTCTATCACTGTTCGACAAGGTTCTAAGTTTAACAAAATGAAAAAAATGCCATGTTTATTTTATTTAATGAGCCCCATTCATGTCCAAAATAAATATGAAAACTTCAGTTTTAGCAGCATCTTTTAGTCATTCCTTTTCATCCAATCTTATTTCAGATTTATCCATTACCATAATGCAGCTTGCATTTTAGAGAATATTTTTTAAGATTTTTTAAATTAATTTTTTTTGTTTCACCAATATGCATTCAAACAACAAGAATTTTCGTTGGATTTAATGTACTTTATGAAGGATACGACATGAAATAGGCCAATATCTCTCTACTCTTACATTAGAATAAATCTATGTTATCTTCTCTTTATTCAAACCCTTTTACAAAATATTTGACACATTATATTTAAATGCATCAGTATCTTTAAATTGATTACCTTAAATAATGTATTGCTAGGCGTTTAATGTTGAGTAAGCTTTGATCCGCAACCAAATTTTAAATGGCGGTTTCAGCATTTTATTAAAATCGTTTTAGGTATTCAAATCGTTTTCAAAAAATATACCTTTCAATTCTTTATCTTGTTTATCTCTATGGACTAGAAATTGGCAGGTATGTTTTAATTCATTAAAAGTCGACCTAAGAATTTGCACTTATGGACGTCATCTCATTGAGCATGAATGACTATGGTAGCCTCACCTTTTTTAACTGGTTTAATATTACATTGGTCCATGTTTGCCCCAGAAGGATCCATTCCCATGAGGGAAGCAAGAGCTCTGAAAGACCGCGAGGGAATATGAACACCCATATAACGAATATTGGACATTCCAACACTCTCCTCCCCTGGTGTTTCAGATAAATTCTCAAGATCATTTTGAGTCTGTCCGATTTGAGACTGAGGGAAGGAAGGTCTCAAAGGAAAGCCTGTTGGTAGTTGTGGACAGACTGCTGGGTCTCCACGACTTTCGCCTTCAAACACATCTACTGATGCTGCACGTTGCAGTCGGAGATTTTGTAATTGGTTGAGCGTCAATTCACGAGACTGCTTGCGTTGGCGATGAATGCGTTCAAACTCTTCTCTACAATTTGGAAGGTTTGTTGGCATAGCAACACAAACATTGCTTCCTTGGCGCCCTGGACTGATAGTCATTTCACTGTTCCGACGATAGGTTCTACCTATTCAGAAAAATGATTATTTGTCCTCGGTTACACAAGTATTCGAATCGATTTCAGGAATAACTCTCACGATAAGTTCCTGGCTCTACAGAACCCCGACCGTATTCCTTCGCGAAAAGCAAAAAATTAGAATCACTTGGAACAGCTCTAAAATGGAATTACGGAAAATAATTGAATGCTTGCTGTGTAACTTCCAAAACCACAACTTCATCGTCGATATTCAGCAGTTCTATGATGTCTTCTCGCTTCAAACCAAGAACAGATTGACCATTTATTGTCTTAATTACTTGGCCGCTGTGAAGATGGCCGTAAGCGGGACTTTCGTCCATAATCTTTATCACAAATTAAAAAAAGACATAAATTACTGATCTTTCCTATATTAGTAAATGTTTGGCTAAATTTAATCATTGTTCAATTTTGTTAAATATAAGTAAATTGTTAAGTAAATTAGTAGGTTTTTTGTTCAACTGAAATGCAATATTGTTGAACTGTGTAGTATTATGCTTTAAGACTATCTCTCAAGAAACAAGAATTATTCGAAGTAAGCTTACTTTGAGAATCTCTGGTCCACCTGGTAAAACAGCATAGCATATTCCCCAAGAATGCATAGCATCTGGACGTCTAAGTTCCACACATTTCAGCTCCTCTCTTGGAGGCAATTTTCGCTCTGGCATGCTGCTGTGTTGGATAAACAGCGGTATAGATCCACTTCCGTTTATATAGCACCAAATACGCCCACGCAAAGCTATTCACATAGGCACGCACTTTTTGGTTCGCTATTAACCTATCAGACAGTAACAGAATAACGTGGACGATTGCTGTTGGATTATCAGACGATTACTGGGTCGTGGAACAATCAGAAAAGTATTTGGATGTTGTGTTTCATGTACTTAATGGTTGCGTTCGCACAGAAATGGGAAAAGAGCAGTGGATTGTTTAAGAGATTATGTCTAATTTTTAAAATCCCTAAAAAATGGTCATTTGTCATTCAAAGCTGTCTAATTCCAAACCTGATAGAGCTCTGTTTCTTATTTCACTGTTTAATGAAATCGGTCCTTATGCTGATCTCCACTGGACTCTGATGTAGTTACCTAATAAAATGGCGGCAGGTCTAGTTTTTTCCAGCCATTTTTACGGGCACCAAACTTGTAATTTTGGTTTTATCAATTGCTATAGCCACCCATCATTTAATCTGCAATACAGTTCAATCAATTTTTACTGGTAGCACTGATAGTTAAACGAGAATATTCATGTCTTTTTCCGCTGTCTAAACAAAGTGTCAAATGTTCACTATCAGTTTTTATGGGAGTTTGTATTTTCAAATCGAAAAAAATCACATGCCACAGCATCGGTTCTCAGAGATATTTTGGCTAACTAAGCTGCACATGATGGGAACTGAACTGGCTAACCACCTTAGGAGACGACGAAGAAATCCTCCATTTTTAAAGATGATTAATCTGGTCAACAGGCGTCTAAGAATGGTTCGTACATAATGGTCAAATGGCTTGGGCGTTTGCAGAAGAAGTCCTAAATAGCATTTGCTTATCGGTCTACCTCTCCAACTCGCTATGCCAGCTGGAAATACAACCTGTAAAGTCAGGTGAATAATCGAACGGCTACAAACAACGAAAAATTGAATGGTTATAAAAGTCGGATTTGCATGAGTAGTGCTTTCCGTTTAGGATCAAAAATAAGAGGTTGTAAAGACACTGCTAAACAGACTTTTCAACAGCTTCTAATATCGACAATTGCCGAAAAAGGACAGCCTTTGATAATGGCACGAAGGAATAGAAGAATGGAGGATTCGAACAGTGCATTATGATTGTTTCCCTTGTTCTGCCCCATGATACTTCTCATAAACCTTTACAAAAAAGGTAATAAACATGCTCAAATTTCTTCAAGTCATTTTGGAGTAATATTAGTTTCTTTAATTGCTAATTAGACTGGAAATAGTAGTATCCCTTACGACAGCCATAAAATTTGACTCAATCTGTTTACGAATCTTTTCGGTGGTTGTTTGCATATTTCAGCGAGAAATGGGCGGTTTCGCTCATTAAGCTTAATTTAATGCCGTTATATGTCGCTGAGATTCAGGAGCTGGGGCAGGTAAAGTCTATCTCAGACATTTTTTTGTATCCTGAACAAGTAAAGCCGAAATGATTTATTCAACAGCCTGTAAAACTGTGGGTACTTCTGTTCCCGTGGAGTAACATCTCAACATTGATCAGAAAGAACGAATAGTATAACAAGTTTTCATTTGTTTGTTATCTAAATCCGCACCATAGGATACAACATCATAAGTCTCGTAAAAAGAATGGATTCATTGAATCTACTTTGACAATTTTTCTTCGCTAGCACGTGACGACTTCAATACTTCATCTAATAAATTAGTTAATTGTACTTTAGCTTCGGGCTCAAGTTTCGCGAATTGGAGGAAACATGACATGGTTGCATTTTATTATCCAAAATGCATGCAGAGCTAATTTTAGAGTTCATATAGATTGTATCCTTCATGTTATATTTACAGAAAAATATGCGCACACTGCTAGACTGTTAAGAAGGGCAGGAACTGGTGTGATTTAAACTGAAAATTGTATTAAGGCGTAAGTACTATAAGATCTGGACAATCTGGGCAGGTCGTTCAATCTCCTTACCTCAGACACCGTATATGGCACCATGCTAGCTTTTCTTATTTTGCAGTAATTCGGATCTGGCCCCCAGTATTTCAATTTTTTGTCCACTGAGGCCTTCGAGAAATTAGAAATTAACATTCAACTCTTATATCAGGGTGGAATACAAAGAATTGCTCCATTTATCGTTTCCTTTTAAGCCTCCGTCACCATCTTAGCTCTGCTGTTGACTTGGTGCTCCTTCATAGTGAATTCATCTATCCAACTCTTAGTGCAGAACTAAAATGGTACAATGATTTTTGGAATGGCAACTTTCAGTGAATCGACTTTGGCGATTTGACATAATTTCATGTCTGTTCGAAATGGAGAAGTCGCTTGTTGATGTCGTAATTGCAATTAAAAATATATTTTAAGTTTATCGAAAAATAATTGGATGGGCACATTAGTAACTTGTGGCTAGCCTTTTCGTAAGTGCATAACTTTGATGGTCTATGATGCCCCTTATTTTTGGCATTTCAATCTTAAAATAGCAGTTTTCTTGCATTGCCCTAGTTGAAAACTCTAAGCAAAGCGTTTATTGAATACAAGGGTCATGTTTTTATCCATAAACTTCCAATTAATCTACTCATTGATCACCTTTCCAGACTATCTTTGCTGAAATCTTTGAGTTTCATTTTCGGAGTTATGGTTCTCAAGTTACTTTCTTCCAGTGATTGCTTCTTACAGGTTTAAATTGTCATGAAAATTTGTTAGTGTCACTAAAGTAGAAATATGAAGGCCATTTATTCCGAGCTGAGAGGTTCAATCCAACAATAATAACTCTTAATTCGTCAATGAATACGATTTCAGTCTTTAGATTACAGCATTAATAAAGTGTAAGAGAAGCAACGTTTAACCAGTGAAACTGACTTACTACTGAAACCCTAGTCCAGAATTCAATCATAGATTTACACATCTCTTGCATTTTTCTCAACAAGTGATCTATTTGGATATTCACATTCATATTTATATGTGTTTATTTATTTACTCTCCACTCATTGCGGCAAATCTCAAGGACTTGTTGGGGGTGCGCCAGAAGTACAAATAGCATTTACAGTAGATAGCACATAACAGTTCACAAGGGGGATAGTAAAAGCGTTTATCGACGTTTTCGGCCCACTGGTGGCACCTCGTACGTCCTCGACATTGTTGAGGCAGACAATCTTCATTCCACTTCCAGAAGTATTTCCAACATTCTGGCAGAAATCCCATTCAATGCGGCCTGCACGCGCTAACCACAGACCATGAATCCAAGTATTTACGTTTAGCCTCGTTTACCAGGCTATACGAAGTTGTTCTTCTGCTGGCATAATCTAATTTTATACGTCTGGTGGGTGTAGATTAGTTTAAATAGGAATTACACATTCGATGCAGGTTATATATTTTTAGACTTGATGGGTCTAAGGCGTCTAAATGTGTTTCTCTGTGGATTCACTGTTCTTGAAAAATAAACAAGTTATAGAAATATGAAGGTTAAATTTTGGAAGATTTCCTGAATATTTTGTGTGGCTTTCCTCGATTTTTATTTTAGCACTTAATTGTAAATTTGGAATTAACACCCGCTCCGAGTGTTTTAACTCTACTACCTCAGCATTTCTCCAGATATTCCTTATGAATGGTAAGAGGGACTGGTGATTCTGGTCAATGCAGATCAAAATCTCATTATACCACGTGGTTTGCAATACCAATCTCGCAACCATTGACTTCCGAAAAATTTAACTAACACCTCAAGGACCCACAAAGAAGTGCGAGTTGGATTCTCGGTTGCGTAAGATGCTTCCTAATTGGTTGCGTAACATCAATGAAACACGATTCCATGAAACCCCTGATTCTCTAATAGTAGTCCTTTGATGTTTTCAAAGTGGATCAAGTCTTCGGGAAAATAATTTTTCACTTTCCCACTTACGTCACTACCGTCATCACTGGACTACATGAGATGCAAATTAGTCACGAATCAAGTGCCATCTCAACCTACTATTCGTGCTGGCATCAGACAAACAGAATTGGTTGGAAATTCACGTCTTTCTGAATGCATCCTTTTGGAACAGCCAATTAAGGTGTCTGCGGGAGTAAATGCTGAATGCTATTGCTGTTAATGCTTATCTCTCCGTTGATCCCAACGACCGTAAGGTAGGTGAAGCTGAGACATTGCAGATCTTAAGTATCAGCCGCATAATCCTGCAAGTTCAAACTTTGAGAGCTTTGTGACCTTTTTCCAGCTACTTCTTGCATATTAATCTGTGTAATAATACCAGATTCAGTTTTTTTTTTTGTTTTACATTTTCGGGGCACGCAATTTTGATATTTATTAATGATTGCCCTCAGAACTGTTAGGCACACGCAATAGCACATCATATTGAAGTACCAAGTGATAACGGCTTGGTAACAATCAGCCATATTGTCGCATTATTTTTTTGATTATACCTTTTAAAATTTCGAATTGAAGAGATAACTAATTGATGGCATGGTTTATTAGAACAGTCTAAGGATGAAGGTCAAAATGTAAGGTTTGACTACTTCTTTGCTGGGAATTTCAAAAATAGAAGCCCTGCATAGATTTCTTTATTATTTTGGTCTGTAGTGTATTTAATGTGGCCCTCTGTTTGACAGAGCCAGCATTTTAAAATATTTTAACTTAAGAGTTTGTTTCATGTTCATTGTAATGGCAATGTTCTTTACCATTATAACAACATAAAACTTGAGGTATTATATGCAGGTATACGATGCTATGTAGCGTGTCACTCTCTTCTTACAAGTAACAAGAGTGTAGGATATGTCACCTAGACTTTTACTTACTTTTGCAAGTCACCTTATCTCAAATTCTTTGAGACTGAAGGTTCCGCTGGCCATCATTTAACGAGGTGGTACCAATTCGTAGTTAGTAATCGAGGGACTCAGTTTTATTTAACCCAAGGGAATAGGTAGGGAAAAGTATTCGTGGCCCGATATGCATTGGTGTTCCCCTTACTCCCATCAATGTTTTAATGTATTCACATACATCACCCTAAGCAGTTTGAAAGTCAAGTTGGCAGATAATCTCCCACCTAACCATCAGAATAGCCTGTGTGAATGCGGATATCCTGCCATCCAAACATTTTGGTTAGGATCAGGGTTGCAATCTCACTTTTACATTCCGATGGTAGCATCCAAAATTTTTATTGCTAACTGGGACGGTGCCACTGCAGCAATATCATTTCTGTATTGGTCAGTTTGTTAGCAATAAAGGGTGATCATATATTAACTGTATATCTAAAAAAAACTTGAAAATTAAGGACTACACTTCTAATTTGGCAAGCTTCCCGATGTTTGTTTCCATATGTTATTGAATATCCTTTAAAGCGGTTCGCGGAATGAGTCAATAATGTACATCCTTAAGTATCGCAAACCACTCCAAAATACCAACATTGATGACTGTGTACCTCTTCCCTATTAATACAAGTGTGTACTTGCTTAACTGTTCGTAATGTTTTAAAATCGGGTGACTAAACTAAACATCGGAGGATACACTGCATGAATACTGCTGGAGTAGAAAAAAAAGTTCAGAAAGCGATTTGGTTATTAAAATATAGTGTTTCATTCGGCTCGCTCCTCCTTCTACTTGTTCTCGTCATCATTCCTTTGTGCTCTCTTTATTGATGGCCTAGGAACTCCGCCAAAGTTTCGTCCCTCAACAACTGCATTGTTAGGCACTTGCTTCCTTTTTGAAGTCTCTTTCGACTCCAGCACATGAACGAATTTTCGTCCAACCATAACACTCAACAGAGAGGTAGGTGACTCATCTAATTTGAAATCAGTATTTAATGTATCAGATCATTTTTAATGTTAAATGAAAATTTGCCTGGCTCTTATGGGAAGATTTTCACTTTATGATCAAGAAATCTGCTTTATTGGCCTGAAATGTAACAATTTGTAAGTTGAAGGTCTGTAGCATGTAACGAGTCGTAAGATATCCAGTAGTGATTAAAAGCAAACATTGAGAAGAATTCGATACAACAATGATGATTGGAACTTGTATCCTTTCTTCGGCCTCAAAAACGGCTAGTTGGTAGCTGACAAGTTTTTCGAATTTAAAGTTAGTTAAAGCCAGTCTACATTTCAATCACTGGTGTTCAATGAGGAGCAAGGTTTAACGATTCAGCTGGTCGAAGAGAGCATGTTACTGAACAAAGCAAGATCATCATACTGCTGTGCGTTGTGCACCCCAAAGCATAAATGTTATTGGCAAGTCTGTAATTGAAAATACGTGACTTGGGCGCAGCAAAAGTGGCTAAAGTAGCAGCTAATGCCTTTAATAAATACCTAAGATTTGAAATGGCTTCACGATTTTAAAAGAAAATTAGTGAACTATGGTTAACAGGCTTATTTTTGCGTTTACTGGATCCCTTTGATCCTATTCCGGTCTCAAAGACTTAATAAATTACAGTTGAAGTTTTCACATTTGGTACTCCATTTTATTTATTTCTTGACATCTTATCGTCGATAGAAAGGCTGAAGACCATCGTGATTAACAAAGGAGAAAGTACAATGGTATAAAAATAGATACGAAAATTGTAGTGCACTTAAATTATACGGGGAATGTCAGATGTCACATAGCGTATTTAAGATGTAGCTATGCAGATTGAACGCCAACTCCAAAAACGCGCACTGAATGGAAGGGGCATCGAGTAGGCTAATGCGGAATCGTAAAATAAGTACGAGCCCAAAGACCAGTTGACTGAAAATTGAGCATGGGAAAGAAAATGCTTAATACAAGCCGAGTGTGTATTAGGCATTATCCCTTGACTCTATTCTTGTCAATTCCTTTCAGACGAGTAAGCACTGCAAAAATTGATTCGGGAAGTCAGCCAAATCCTAGGAAGTTTACCAAGAACGGCTGGCTAGTCATCGTCAAAAAACTGCGACTGAGATTGTTCTATAGTTTTGATTCGCCTCAATTTATGCTCAAATCAAACGTTTACGGGTATGTCAATAAGGGCTCCTAGTTCATCATCTCAGCTCGAATACGATGCATAAATAATTACCCTCTGAACATAACCATCACTATCTCCGGAAATTTAAATGCATTTCACTGATGCAGGGGAATGGCTTTCTTAGACGAATTGTTATTGAGCTTTATGAAATATTAAAAGAACATGGATTAGATGCACATCAATCTCCTCCCAATTATTTCTTTGTCTTATGCTAGAATGATTTGTAACATTATCCTACAGAATTCTGGGTAAAAGCGGCTACATTCTTCTGCACTATCCACATTTTGAATTCGTGTAAAATTTTCATAGAACTAGAGGTACAAACTTCAACGGAGTGCTGTCAATTTATATACTATGCTAAATGGAAAATTCTAAAACCTTGGCTGTTAGGAATTTTGATAGGGTCGGAACGCTGTAATATTGAAAGGTAGAAATTAGATAAAATTTCACTCTAAAATAAGTTGAAATTCACCAAAACTAACAGAACTTAAAATTTGTACCCTTTTGAGTGGAATACGTACAAGTGTTATGTATCTTAGTCCATCATATTAAACGTTTGAAATCCTTTTCCATAAAGGTTTCTTTCGTTTTTTTCTGTTGATTACCCCGGCAGATTGTCAAAAACACTTCGGCTACTTATTTAAACGCACAAGTCTTTGTACTAGTAGTCTAATATTAATGAGCACAAAAGAACTGAAAGGGTGATTTCACTTGTTGTATTTACATCTCAAGGTGCTAAAATCCACATCGAAACCGGCAAAATTATAGAGTAAACATCATTTGTTTGCATTTTTTCCTAACCTCCATTCATGGCAAGATATAGTTCGGCCTTATTGCCTTAATTTCTTCGAAAATGAAAATGCGCCCTCAATACTGCCGACAAGGTCTTTGGTGTTTATAAGCCGAGCGTGCCCAGATTTTGGTGGAAATTAACAAAGTGAAATTCTCGCTAAGTGATTAGTTCCATTTTTAAATATCACATACTAAGAATGTCACTGCTAAGATATTAAGTTAAAAAGCACAGTGATGCCTCGAATGGGATGAACCTGACTACTGCGAAGAGATGGAAGTGATCGCCTTCATAGTAGATAGCATTCTCATATGCCTGCCCAAATTGTTCTGTCAGGGATTGATTGGGGGCTTATTAACTCTTTGCTATACAGTCAGGTGATATTTTACTCCCCTGGGTCTGATACACAGCTACGACAAGGCGAATTTACGAGCTGGTTTGCAAAAAGTTGTACCATTCATTGCAGGTGGTGAAAGTTGGAAGCACTTACAAAATAGAGTTGAATTCTTCCTTTGTTTAGGTCACATAAAAGTTGGCTTGACACCACTATATGCTCTTCTCATTTTCTTGCCGATATTTGAAAAAGTTGGGCACAAATAACACATTTCCGTGGTGCTTGCGATGGAGACTATTTAAATTGGTGAATTAATTTTGTCGGAGTATTTATGGCTCTGAGGGTTTAAGATGTAATGTCATTGAAAAACATTTAATGAGAAGAGAATTCGAGGTGTTTTTCATCTTATTTCAAGCACCTATGCAACATGGTATAAGGACTTAAGCACAATCAGATTCTTTGCAATATACTGTTAAATTTCGTGATCCTCTGTATGATAGATGGATAAATGGACTTGACAAAGCAATATTCTAAGCGATCTGAGCCATAGATCTCGTTTCTGCTGCTTTGTGTGCTATTTTTATAACTACGAGCCTTTGGTCACTTCGGTGAATTAGCTTTGTTAAATATTCTTCAGCAACTGAAAAATGCTGCAAAGTTAGCCATATTTATATGCCTTCAGTCCTCGCCTCCACTTGATCCTGTGGTAATATCGTCACCCAACTAAGCGAATAGGAGGCGGGCTTGCACCAAAATTTAAAAAATGCCTTTTCTTGGAATTAGACTGATATGAACTTTCAGTAGGCCACCTACTATTTCGTTGCCAAGATTGAGATATAGGTGAGAGGACTATGGTTTAAGAGCACCGCATCTTCGAGCCTGGTAGCGGACAAAACCGAATAGAATAGTGGACGGTGACAAGATGGCTGACTAGGCGATCATTCGAAAGATTAGCTTCAACAGAACCTCTGAGTGAGGTCTTATGAGTTGAAAGCTACATTGACCTGCCGAATCGGAAAAAACCTCCCTGAGAAGGACTCTTTTCTAATTACTGATTGATCCTCTGTAATTCACCTTCTTTCAAGCTCTCTGACCTTCTTCGATTTTGGTATTTTTATAAACTAATAATTCATTTGAGAGGAACCAATACTACTAATAACCAATCAATATGAGAAAGTTGGCTCAGATAAGAGTAGTTCTTAAGAATATAGAAACCGTCGACACAATTTCATGATACTGAGGATTTCTACATGGGGTTTCTAAATGTCCGTGGGAACATCCAGATTTCATTTCTGGCCAAGCAGAGTAAGTTCAGTAAGTTCCTATTATGTTTGCAACTCCTTACTATGTTAAATACCTATTATTAATCATTAAGAGCTATGGGACCCAAGTCCAAATTATTTAACCACTCCTTTGAAAATACGACGCTATCATAAGCTTTGATACTAGCTGGAATGTTTTTTTCATAGACAATTTCATCAATAGGTGATATGTACTGTTGAACGGGTAACCCTAGTATTGCCACCGAATAGGTCAATTTTTAAAGTCGTTAGAATTCATTTAAAATACTAGCTTTTATGTTTAATAAGACTTAGTACTATTTTGGAAAAGCAAGACATAAAGTGCATTTTTTTTTCGACTGAAACACAATTTTCATTCATTTCAGAAACAAATGGTGCAAATACTTAGAATGAAAAGAAGACAATTAGCTTAAATAAAAGGCATCGATGTGGTTTATCTGATTATTCCATTACTTTTCCACAAATCTTTTACATTAGACTTTTTCTCCCAGTTAAAAGGGTCCTTTTAGTTGCATTCCGAGACTGCATGTATGGTAGAAATGTTGGAAAGGACTCTCGAGGTGATTAGGAGCCCGAGAACTTTGCATAAAATAGATATTCCCTGTTCGTCTTTTCATTTATTTCTCGGTAATGAAGAGTCCAAAACCATATTGTAAATGAGGTTTTTGAGCTGACGTAGTCGATGCTATTCACTTCTTGAGGGTGGAGTGGTTCCATAATTGTCCATCTAGATACATTGCTTGAAAAATCTTTCAAATCACCTTTAATCAGCATTCACTGTAGGAATAGAGGCTCGATTATCAGGCTGCTTTGCTCTACTTTTCTTGAGATGGAGCTCTCTAGCTTAAGTCCAGCTTAAGATCTTCAGGTTCTCAAGCCTAAGTCCATTCCACTAGCTATAAAGTAGCTTAAATTAACTCGATTTAGGGCCGTTATCGGTGGATCACTGACCTGAAAATTTTCTCAGAATGGCTGACATATTACAGTCCTACCGGCGAGAAGTCCTAGACCCGTTCTCTGTCTGATGAATATCAAGGTCAGGGTCAACTCAAATAACTTTTCTTAGAAACGTAAGAGTGTGAGCAAAATTTCGTCTACTGACTTAAGGAGTCCTTTCACTGTTGACTTCATCCCCTTCAAGCTCTTAATTTAACTGTCTAACTCATCATGATTTTGATTAATTTTGGCAATTTTATTAACGTTCTTCTCGTTAATCGGCAGGAAGTATGCCCAATTGAATATGATAGCAACTAATTAATTTCAGCTCAATAGGTTGCCTAACATTATATAAAAAAGTACTTGAGTAAGAGTCTACTTAATTTTTTTCTTGATAGTAATCATTTTCACAAAATTGGTAACAAAGTGCCCGCGCCTTAACTCGTGGCCTTTCGCCAGGAGGTTGCTAAACATGATGCGCAATTTGCCTACATCTGAGGGTCACGTGGTCGGATGGCTTTGAATTCTAGAAAATTTTATTTGCTGTACTTTAATACGTTAAGGTGAGAATTTCTTGTATATAAAGTAGCTGCGACCTTGATTGCGTAATCGTATTTTTAAAGGTCGGAAAAAAATTATAATAAACGGTAGTACATGCGTTTGCGCCAAAAAGACACAAACTAAGCTTTAATAAGGAAAATTTCTATTCCTGGCATTGGCGTTGTAAAGTGAAATTTTCCCCTAACCACCCATCGCGAGACTCCGGACAGAAGGTCATTACGACCGCCCTTTTAAGCAATCGATAATGACGTCGGTTGGCATCGCTGACCCTTTCTACGTCACCAGTTGGGCCGAATATTTAAATAGCGACATTAGCCAAGTCCTTTTGTGCGTTAACCTTTTTTTGTGAAGCTACTAAATTAATCAGAATCACACCATATTATGCTGTTTTTCTTTTAAGACGCATTGAATTCCAAACATTTTCAAAAGTTGGTACGTGCTATTAGAACATGAGCCGTTAAGGAAAAAAGGGCGATATCGGAGGGTTAAATAGCTGTAGCCTTGATCAGATTAAGGGACTAGTGCTCATAGCTGTGTATTACAAAACAAGGATCTAAATCAAGATCAGAAAATAATTTATTTTGCTGCATCTAAAAAGTCCAATAAGCAATTAGTTGAGGCAGTGTGTCAATGATGGAGATGATGTTGAACGTGAATTCCAGACTCTATAAAATTGTTTCAAAAAGGAAATACTAGCTTTCTGAGACTTTTTTGCAAAGAGGCTTCAAAAAATTATTACTAAGTCTTTTCATCGGAAACGCGACAAGTGTTTTCAGTAGTTGAATACTTTTTTTAAATTAAATGACACCCTAACAATGAATATCTATAAATATCATATGAGCTTTAAGCCAGGGTGCATTTGGTACTATCATTTCAATTGGAATTAAGCTCACCTTTAGTGAAATGCTTAGCAATAATGCAAACACATAAGCATTTTGATTATCTCCATCGATTCTTTTCATTAATTTTATAAAAATTTCCAACTTATTAATGACCGCGTTTATGAGTGAAACTGCTTCTAAAGGGATGTCTTGGATCAAAGCATTTTAACTAGGAGGTAATAAAAACCATTTATCCGCATAGTCGAACTCACTATAAATGGGACTCTTGTATGGCCCCTTATCAAATAGTAATAGGAAATAAACAATACTATGTTGCATTATGCGACTTTGAAAATGGCAAATTGCGATCGTTTCTCACTATATTATAGCTAAATACGTAAGTTTATCGGTGGATGTTAGCCTAGCCTTAAAACTGGAAGTGCATTCTTGCAACATTTTAACCGAATTTGTGTTATAAGCAGGTGAATAAATGATTCCGTAAGTAAGTTTGTTGACTGATATAAAGCATTTTGCTTACAAATGACCAGCTTTTGCACAAATTATGTTAATGTGCAGGTATCAATAATTAAAAAAAGGCCGACGCGAAGATATCATTGAAAATAAAAGCGTTTTAGGATGCTATTTCATCTCGTTCAATCATTAACGAATAAATGAAAAGAATAGAAGAACTCTTGATATTTAGTTAATGCCACGAACGATCTGCAGAGGCTGACCAGTAAATTAACAAACCAAATAGGTCGATTCAATCTGAGTGCTGCAAAGTCGAGACATTGTGTAAATCTACCAGGAGCTGCTGCAACTCGGCCCCACATTGAATGATTTCTGTCAGATTATCGAAATCTATGGCAGTAAAGTACCAAAATTGGGTCATTTTCTAAGTGTTTTGTCAACTATGCAATTTAACTAAGCATAGTGACTGTCTAGTGACTGCAACAAATATATTGAATGAAAAGCACTAGTGGTTTGCTGTCAGTTTAAAATTCGGGCTTTTTAGTTTAAAAGATCTACAGATTATTTCAGTATCGTGTTAACCTATCGTCATTGATTTAATGCCTGCGCAATATTTATTGCAAAATCTCAAATGCGATGTCATGATCTGGAATTGAACTTCTTGCCGAAAGGACTGAAATTTTAAACCACATGTCTTGCTGGTCACAAATGAAAAATATTTAGGAAAAATCCGTGCTTAATAGGGTAAAGAAAGCTGATTGTTTGTTCGCTCTATTATCTCATCAATAACTGCATTCTTTTTAAATTGCCGGTTCAGCCAATCGCTGCTCAGCATAATCACTACTCTCTTCCGAAATGGATCATACACTTCTTGATCTGCCGAAAGGTGGCTTTGTTTATGATAACTGTTTTAGGTGCGTTGCTTATTTTGTTATTAAATCGCTTCGTAGAAATGAACAGCTAAATAAGATGACCGACATGCCACTAAAAATGACAAAGACCGGTACCACATTGGCTGCAGTCACCTACGCAGTACGTCAAAATCCAATTAATTTACCTTAGGATGGTGTTGTACTTGGTGCCGATACCAGAGCAACGGAGGGTTCGATTGTGGCTGATAAATCTTGTGAGAAAATTCACTATATTGCAGATAACATCTAGTAAGTTTAAGTTGATTTTGTCTTAATCTTGGAATAGTTGCTGTGGCGCGGGCACAGCTGCAGATACCCAAATGGTGACTCGAATGATCTCTTCACAAATTGAGCTTCATAGGCTGAACACAGGCCGGAAACCGCGTGTGATTGCTGCACTTCGACTAATCAAACAGCACTTATTCAAATACCAAGTCTGTAGATTTTTTATTTATTTTCAGTCTAGGGTCACATTGGTGCCGCATGTATTCTGGGTGGCGTTGATAATTTTGGGCCTCATCTCTACGGCATTCATCCGCATGGATCAAGTGACAAACTCCCCTACATCACTATGGGCAGTGGGTGTCTGGCCTCTCTGTCCGTTCTTGAGGCCAACTACAGGCCAGGTATGAATGTAAGTCCTGTTTTTTTTATAACTGAGCGCGATCCTGTCCCTAGAAAGAAGAAGCGATGGAGCTTGTGAGACAAGCCATTCTCGCTGGTGTCTTCAACGATCTATATTCTGGAACGGGGGTTGACCTTTGTATAATAACTAACAAAGGTTCAGAGTACCTTAGGCACTACGATGTTGCGAACGAGAGAGGCCTCCGGTTAGTGAGCATATATAAAATTTCTCCATGCTCTGACTTGCGGCTTGAGCTTTCTTTTTCTTTTCTATTCAGGAGTATAAGCTATCTGCCCAAATCTGGCTTTACGACGGTAAACAAGTTCGAGGTCAAGAAAATTGAGTATGAGGTGGTCTCTACCCGGCTGATCAGAGATGTGCGGGAGCCTGAACCCATGGTTATGTAGACACCCATTCGTTCCCAGTTTACTGCCACTTTCCGCTTATAATAACGACTCAATTATTCACTGACAGTGTGCTGGAATTCCAGTTAATTGGGTTGGAGATAAAGTGATTTACCAGGCCTGAAAGATTGCTCACAGAAATGCACCAGACAAGAAACCTTCACATCTGAGGCACTGGCATCTCTTTGTCTTCATTCTGAAATGTGAGCATTAACTTTCTAGAGTGGAACCTGCTTTGGGCATTAGTAAAGAGGCATTCGACGAAATTAACTGCAGTCAAGTCGATGTGGAAATGACACTTATCGACTCCCAGCGCATTGTCAACAACTCCAGCTGTCTGTTGCTGTTCAGGACGAATCGTTCCTCAATCCACCAAGAGAAGGCAGCATAGAAGAGAAATTTGTTCACTGCTGTGATATGGGATACCGTTGCTTGTGATCAGCCTGGATCGAACTGATATTATTGCAACGTATTGGTATAAGACACCTGGATTGAATTAGCATAAATAGATAAACAAAGACCTGTTTCCTGCAGTTATGTAAATTGGGAGTCTCATCTCCTGAAAATTTAAAAAAAAGGAGTTGGTAAAGCATTGTTTCCTGTATCTTTGTGAATCCGGGTTCGCTCAAGAGTGCAAAACCAGCAAGTCCAGTTCGGGAAATATGTTTAATTTGATGTAATTTTAAGGTCAATAAATTCGTTGAAAACGGAGGCAAACGAGAAGACCAGAACTAGGCGGTTTTCCAATGTTTGCAATGGGAGATTTCTTGCGGGGATTAGCTATTCCAAACTTGATAGCCGCCTTGCGAGTACCACAGACGTTGCGAAGTTTTGGAATACGCAATTAAAGGAAATCTTCATTTCCTGAGGGGTCAACCGCATGCCTAAACTAGTCTGGCTTTATTGACGCGATGGTAGCGATTGACTGAATATGAGTTCGGTCCCCCTAAAAACGTTTACAGTTTATACTAGCTATTGTGTTTTTAGAAATGATAAATCCAGCACATTCTTATCCTAAAAGCACGGTTTAGATTATCCTCTATGCAAAGTGAAAATAACTGAAGAAACTTCACTGAGTTTAATAGCTTAAAATCAGTTGAACTGTGTCCAGACTACAGCGAACCAACCAGGAACCGATAGAAGAACCAAGGCTCGGGAGGATCACAATGTGTGCTAAAGATCACCCAATTGAAATCAAGGTTGGTTGCCGTTTAATTCAATAAAATAGTAAGGATATAGCATCTTATGATATCAATAATGGTTGTCAAGGCATTACGAGTCACCATAATAAGCTTACTGAGACGACTTGTAAAGTAATCAGGTTATCCTGCACAGAAGGATCTTTCCTCCCAACATTATGTTCGTTAGATAATATGGGTACAGCCCACCGTAATCACCCTAAATATGAATGTTGATGTTTGATAATCAATCGTTTAATGAAACTGCGCAATCCCTTTATCGCTTCCACAAATTTCAGTTTATAGCATATCCAACACCACAGAAATAAATTTAGCACGGCACTTGGAAAAAATTTCGTAAAATACACCTCGCAGTGCGAAGAGAATGTGCCTATTATAACTTTCATAATAACTAGATGTTAACAGATAGTAAGTATAACGAATGCTCTTTATCTGATGGCCGTTACTGAAGGATTTTCTCTACCTAGCTGATTCCATTCGGCCAAGTAAAGGGTACAGTTCTCTATACTAGAGCAAATACTATACCCAAGTCAGTACACTATGATCCGATATAGAAACAGACTCTTGAACTTCCCTGACAAGCAAAAGTGATCGACGAGAGTGCATGCTGGTAATAGTCATTGCCACTGCCAAATCTATCAAGATGAGCATACTGGCAAACGACATAATAATAGTATCATCCGTGGAAAAGTGACCTACACATAGATTGACTCTTTTCCCCAGTCATGAATAAAATATATACTAGTCCAACTAGACTTCTGAAACTTGCGGAAAACAGTATGGTGCATAACCGTCAAGCCTGGTGGACAGCTGAATAAACGCATTAAAACCGACTACAAACTAGTAAACCCAAGTGAGTTTGTGCATTTATGTAATTAGTATGCATTGGCTTGCCCAGTAGACTGAACCAGGTTGATTGATGCATCGTCTCTCGCTAAAAAGCTATCCATTCTTTCATTTGGACCCGAATTTACCTCCTTTTTTCATTTGGGACTGACTTACAATCTTCTGACTCAAGGAGTAAATCAAGTTCCATCAGATGCCCTGCAAGTCAAAATGACATATTAACGCCACATGAAGGGAAGCACGTCGATCTGACATCCCCACCTTAACGCCCTTAGTTAGCAGCTACCCTCGGCCCCAAGGCTCTACATTTCACCGCACTGCATCCAATCTGAACTACTCCACGAGATATATCAAGTTCCAAGGCCATGTCTAGATAACAGATTCCTGCACGCATCTTTGAATGTAATGATGTTTCTATCTATCTTGACTAGAAAGTTCTCCATTACTTGGAGGTCTTCCTTTTGATTATCACTTTCCCTTACAGCAGTCGCGGATTTTGTACCAAGGAATATTTCTTACATAAGTTAGCCTGGCTAATTTGTCTGATATAAGCATCGTAAAGCGCATTACTTTAAGTATATTTTTACCTGAAAAGTATTTTGCATAATCTTGCCCCTCCCTAACCCGACATCTAGCGCTTAGATTAGGAGCAGAGCGGCTTGTTTGGAACATTATTTCCAAACTGACTTAGAATCTTCACTCTCAATAGTAAAACTATGGTTTTGCAACTGCAACGAAGTTATTTACTTGGCTATAAAAAAAATCTCACGCAATACAACGTTTCTGAGAAAGCAATATGCATATTAGTAGTAAAAAATGGGTTAGTCAAGTAATGCAACCCCTGACTTGCATCTGATGATGTCTATGGATAAGAAAATCTGAACAATCTTTCGATCATTTGATATTATGAGGAGAAAATAAAGGTAAAATTATTTGTCATAAGGAAACTATTCTAGAGAAGTTGCGGAATACCTCTTAGAGGAGAAAAGATGGCTAAAAACCTGATTATTCGAAAATGAAACTGCTGCCGAGATTCTAGTCGATAATTCAGTTGGTTGTAGTGTGTAAGAGATGAGCATGCTGAAGTGAGATGGGAGGAAGACGTTCTGAAATAGCCATTGTATCCTGGTGACTAACTCGGAATGCCTACTCTATAAACCTCCCCCTTGGTAGCTCCGTATATAACGAATTGACCTTAATCATTGTTTTAACATAGAACTGGTATAGGCTTATATTATTAATAGTTGATTAATGCGATTTGCATAAGTTAATATTAGGGACGTTACGTAACAGCCGCTCATAAATGAGATTGAATTAGATGCGCTAGGACAGCGCTAAGATCATGTTGGAATCTTATCATTGCTTCCGACTTTATATAACATGGTTTGTTTAGCTATCCACGTGTAATTTGATTAAAGTGGTAATAGCCATAAGAAACGTTTTGAGTTAAAACATCTTTTTCTTACATCTAGTAGATCAAATTCATGGGGCTGAAGCATACGCATTCTTACATTGTAATTACTAGGCACGAAAACTGCAGATAAATAAATTCACTGTAATGTGAAACCTATCGATTGGTCCTACTCGAATGATCGGAAATTTCGTCTCGTGAATTTTAGTTGTTTCCTTGAATAGGTTATTCAAACAAACAAGGAAGCTTTATAATCAGGAAAAAATTTACAAGCCTGCGAATTAATGCAGCCACGATTCTGTTGAGACTGTTGATAATCAATTTTATGCTTAAGAAAGCTTAAAGTTAATTTAAATATTTTTTTTATTCAGCTAAGAAATGTGGTGCACCGCGAAATATCAATCGGAATGCAGATATTTCGTCGAAGTCTAATGAAAGTTAAAAGGATTCCAAAACAATTAATGCAAAGCCTGCGCTTTTTCTGTTTTATCCGCCTTCAAAGCTGTAGAAATATGAACGGTTCGTTCTCACAGACCAAATGAAGAAGCCGAAGAGAACCGAACGATTGAATAAATTAACTTTTGTGTCCCATTATCAAAGTGCATATCAACTGTCGTTTGGCTCTGTCGATATGCCCAGTAGGTAGAAGGCCCTTGCCTGGGCAAGGCAGGAACTCAGATAGAAGAAGCCACGCTGAAGAGCGAAACACCAAAAATATTCCATTTAAAGTGTACAGAACACCAAGAGTACCAATTAAAACTCATTACGAGATCATTTCACTCCCGAATTTCTCTTCTGTTTAATTGTTTTTTGGCATTATAGGTAAATCACCGATTCGTGTTCTCCATCCATTGGCAAATGCTCGCCTTTGAAATCGAAAACGCGTATTTGAGAGAATTTATAATAAGATGGCTTCACTTATTTACTTAATGATTGGAACGTCACTGACTGTAGCATTAGCTATGAAATTATGCATTGGTTATTTCGAATGTAAAATATTTCACATGGGCCAGCTGGGTGTGGAAAATGAATTGAATTATCAAAAGATTCCGGGACAAACATATGAAATAAAGAATATTGAAAAATATATATAAAAATAACTTTTGTATTATTTCAAATTTTTATATTACGTATTAAGTGAACTAATGGATTTATAGTTACGCGGGCGATTTAGTGGTCGGTATTCGGTATGGATTATTCTTCGCGCAACGTGAATTTGGCGAAGCGGCAGCAATGTGCTTGTTTAATTCAGGAGATCGGGTCCAGAGTACCGACCACTCAAGTCGTAATCAATTCAGCATTATGTTATATGCATTACTTTTATGAGAAGTTCTCCCCGGATACTGTTAAACCCATTTACACCGCTATTACCTCACTATATATCGCCTGCAAAACAGAGGACTACTCTCGAAAGCTGTCAGTACTAATACAGTCTGCATATAGCGTTCTCAAAAGGCAGCCTCCGTCGGAGAGTGGACCAGTTTATCGTCGCATTGTTCATACAATTCACTCATTGGAAGGGATCATGTTGATGGTAATTGGATTCCGCAGAATGGATATCAGACATCCCCATGTGATACTCGTAGATGTTATGCGCAAAAATTGTATTCCTAAGGAAGCAGCTACTTGTAGCTACTTTGTTTGTTCCAATATCCTCCACTTTACAACTTTGGTTCTACGTCACTCTGCTGAAGCGATCGCGGCCGTCAGCCTCTATATTGCAGCCAAGTGGTTGAATTTCGACATCAAATCCCAGTATGAATCTTGGTTTCATATGTTTTCCATGGATCTTACAATTGATGAAATTCGGCGAATGTCTGATGAATTCACGACGGCCTTCAACACATGTGATCACAAAGTTAGAGATCAAGTTAAGGATACTTTCAAATTTTCTATTGTTCGACAAAATCAGCATGAGGAGCACATGCGAAGTGTCAAGCGCCCTTATGAGGCCCAGCAATCAGTGAATTCACAGGCTGTTCCCCATAATGCCAATATTCACGACGACGGTAGATCACGTGCCAAGATTCCGCGCACCTCACACTCTCCGAAGTCTCAACCTCCCCCTCAAATGCCAAACCAACCTTCGCTCTCTAGTGCAGTTCATCCTGATTCCGCGAATTCGTTTAAGGTACGTATCTCTCACTTTAACCTCATTTTAAAGAGGTAGATTTTAAGTTGATTAATCTGTAAACCTTGGCTATAGAAGTAATATAAGCTTTTGCTTGCCATTTTGATAGCGCGACGGTTATCGTCATGGCGACCCCCCCGGTCCACATTCGCGAACATCTAGTAGCTCAAAGGCTAGGATCGATTTAATTAATTACTTTTGAAATGCTATGCCTTACGTACCTCTACCTGTACTTGTGAACCTTGCGTTGTACAGAATTGGTCTTTCTCAAAATACTGGATAATCCCTCTGTCTTGAGATATGTACACAAATTCATGAGGCCTTTTACATTTTGGTGGGGTCTATCTTGCATTGTGCTGGTTTTTCAGATGGTCTGGTTCGTTTCATGACTGGCTAAAAGAGAAAATTAATTACCCGTAAAGCCTTTGTAATTGGTAATTTCATAGACAAATCCATATTGTCTCTTCACTTTGACGAATCGCCTAATTCATTCCTACAATTACCATAGCCTATTTGCTCGCTGATTATTTTCAATCCGAATGAGGCTCTCTATAAAGCCACCCCTGGTGACCACGTGGACGTACGATCAAATTTGGAGACTCGAATCGCATTTAAGGTTATATTGCAAGCTTTAGTTTCTCGTTATGCACTAAGCGTCTGCTAATCTCATAAGACTGTAATTGGTGTTGGTCATTTGATTCTCAAATAGTTTTGATAAAAATGACAGATTAATGGCTTGTTAATTACCTAGAATGAGTGCAACGATGTCGGATGCGATTCGTTGAATAATGTCTAAGTTTAGTGTCTAGATGGGTTTGACTGCTTCCCAGTCGGGCAGTCGCTATCTCTAAAGCGTGCTTGGTTCCATCTTTCCTGGCTCACTGAGAAAAGGCTTTAGCGATTAACTTGAATATGCCGGCAGATTCATTGAGGTCCTGTTTGCACTCGATGAACCAGAGATAACTTGTAAGCATTTCATATTCGTGGTTACCGGATTTCTAGAGTGATTGTCTTAACGGTTTTTATTAAAGTTTTATTGGTGGAGGATGTCAGGACTATCTTGAATATCAGTATTAACTAAGTAGATCTCAAGGGAAAAGTGATTTTAAATCCGTTGAATTTCATTTGATACGCCTTCTTAAGTTTTTAATTGATTATGTTACCAAATGGCTGAATCAGTTTAATACAGAAGATGAGAAACTCGTGTTGATGCTAAATAATCGGGTGTTATTGTTACCCTAAGCACAAAGATGAACAGGTATATGAGTGTTTTCAGGCGAATGTTGGTGCTAAGTTGTGTGAACTAATTGAATGGTAATCAGAATTGTCTCTAGACGGCTGTTGCAAATTGTAAACATAGAGCAATAGAGCGGTCGCTATCAAGAATTACAAAAGTTGGCCCTAATTTTTAATGAACAACATAACATGACATGATTATTCACAGTTATGGTAGAGAAGGTAGAAGCGGTCTTCTAATTGGACCCGACGTTTCTGAAGAGCTGGACTACTTGGTACCATTTGAGCCTGGCATGTATATTTTCGATATGTTGGGAGAGACGTTATTTTCCATTCGGATGTTTGTGCTCCCGGCTTTCTTGCTGAAATCAATTTGTATTCATCTCAGGTTTTGAGGCATGGACCTGCTCTCTCACTACCTATGGTTAAGCGGGATAAACCGTGCTTTTCAAAGCGATGATTGGCTCTACCTTCCCATATCCTAAGATAGGGAAGCTGGGAGCCCATGGATCTAAGGATTAAGGGTGATAGTCTCAACCGCCTTGCTTTATCGAAAGGTCTAAAACGTTTGGGAATGGGGCACTTATGGTCGTTTAAATTGGTCGCTATCCTTCAGCCGGTATCCACATTCCTTCGCTGCAGCTTCGTCATTCGCTTCCTTGCTTCGAACCTTGGACGTTCTTAAAAGCATTTAAGTAGGGTGCTTTTGTTACTGTTTTGGGTGATTAGAAGCGCATATGTACCTGCGTTCTTCATCGTGCCAAAGGACATTCGCCCTTTTTAAGGCCAAGATTGGTTCGAATGGCATTTTTAATTGTCTGTTAAATTTCACCTTGACTCTTATGCGTGATATTATCTTAATTTACTGATCTAAATAGACTCTACGTTCCATAATTCGTGTCTAATTGTGGTTTTAGCATAGCCATGGCTTCGTCTACAAAGCATTACAGCAATTATCGGGTAAAGTCAAAGCTAATATTATGTTACAGGCCTTAGTAACCAATTCGTGTTTATATTAGACATTTTTTTGGCTCTTTTGCAGATTAGGGAGAGCTTCTTACATTGTAATTGCGAATTTAAAAATGATTTAGGTTTATTAAGAATAAAGAACAAGTAGCATTAGTAAACATAGCTTTTATCGTAGAGAATGACTACCATATGTGGTCGTGGATCGAGGTTGTGGCTCACATCCGGTGGCCGAACGGACCTCCAGCATTGGTTGATATTGTTTTGTAAAGAGGCTTCATGTTATCTTTCCTCCAGGCTTCTTGCTTCAAGTTGCAGCCTGAGTAAGGCAATGGAACGACCCTTAAAGGGAGAGGACAAGGGTAGTATCAATCGGTCGTTAAGATACAGATTTTGAGATAGTTCTAATTTTTTTGCCCATTACAATCTCTTCTCAAATCCTCCTGAAAACGGCTGCCTAACTTGTACGCCCTAGGGCAGACCATAGGGAAGTCAACCTCACCGATCATTTGTGGGACTTTGCTGAAACGCCAGATGGGTAATGAAACGCCTGCTTACAATATTCGGAACTTGAGTGGACCCTATAATATGAATTTGGTACGCATATCAGTTTTTTCACTTTGTGCATGCGGCTGGGAAGGAATAGGGCTCCTCCTGCCTTTGTCTCTCCTTCCATTTAACTCGCGATTACAGGTAGATGTATAGCTCTCCTTCATAAAATAGCCCACGGGTCTATGGGTATAAATATGTTTTGATAATTGTTACTAACTTAGCTATTTTACTAACTTCAGAATGTGTGTGATATTTTTTGAGTCGTTAGTATGGATAGTAAGATTTTTCAGCTTACCAAATTTTCGGCCTGGTTATGGCCACATATAGGGGTGTTTCTGATCATAAGGTAATCAAAAGATTTGGACAGTCGTGGGACTCTTTTTGATGAGCCATCTAATTTTCATTAGTCGGCAAATCGGATCTTCCGCACGACCTGTTTTCAACCCTGATTGGTTGTACGTGTGTTCACCTGCGCGTGGATGAGTGTAGGACCTACAAAGCTCTGCTACCAAAAATGGGGAAGCTGAGCCTGGAGAAGTTCGTTGAAGCCATAAAGGTTTTCGGAATGAAAAATGGGCATGTTATGTCACAGGAAAGGAGTTTAAATACGCGGTCCTTTAGCTTCAAGGGCTCTCTATCGATAAAGGTGGCATGAAGGAGCTCTATTAGAGTGACGGTAGGTCGATGAAGAACACAAGGAAAGACATTCGTCTAACTCGCAGAAAACCATCCTAAACACGATTTGCAGATGATCAGCGATAGATGGAGACCGCATTTCAACGAGAGGCAGAAGGCTAAACTGTTGCCCGTTTGATGCAGAAAAGATAAGAAAGTGATGGAAAAGAAAATGAGGCGTTGGAGAATTTCACATAAAAGTAGACGCTTAACGTAGGCTCTAACTCATACTCCGATAAACAAAACTTTAACCTGATTTTGCTAGAAGGTTGCCATTATTGGTGCTAGTTAATTTCTACCTTAAGTTTTTGAGATGGTTTATCTCAGATCTGGGGGGGGGGGGGGGGGTGATCTTAAGACAGGTCAGACTTTATTATCAAACTGAATAGCAATTCAAACACGACAGGCCAATTTGTGCATGTTGTTTTTCATCATCAATGTATACAGACCTAAGCTTATAATATGATAGCTGGTCTCTATCACTTTGGAGTGATAACTCACAATTGGCGAGCAATAAAACAGCAACAATTTGAGACCGTTAAATTTGAGGCTGTTTAGGATCGAGCATACACACATGGGGGCAGACATCAGTAATGGTACGTATTACCGTTAGATCAATCTAATTGAGTAACGCATCCTTGAGTTAATAACACGCGCTATCAATGAGTAAAATTTCGGTTCAACTCACTTAGATTATTCTTTTGAGCTTCGGGAATCAGTCCTCTTGTTATTTGCTCCACTAATGGCAGCAGTTTAAGCGATTTACTTACCATGCAAGTTTTGAATTAGAAGAATGATTTTCATTATGTTGCTCCAGCAATGAAGGGGATATTTTGAGCCCGACGTGGCCGGTCAAACCATTCCGTGAAACACTTTGATTTCCATCGACTTTGGCAAATGAACTGGGTATAAGTAAAAGCATGCTTCTTTATCAACATGTTTTCTCATTCATTCACTTAGCAAGGGAATTCTTTTATGCTTTTATCAGTTCTAAAATAAACAGCTACTTGACAGCTCAGAGGACTATCTATTTACTGTGAGAAGAAAATGCACTAAGAACCAATCATTGATCATGCTATTTCACGACAAGATCTGAAGCTTGAACATTAATTCGACCGAGATTAACTTTTTATTCATGTGAAGAATCCAGCCACCGGATTTCATATGTTTCTGTATTCAGACCTGCTTGATTATATCGCAGCAAATCAAAGCTGATTTCCTTGAGGTATTCGTAAACTGGCAGTTCGTCTATCAGTGTCGCTACTGTTTTGATCGATCAGCCACATTGATACTTTTCCTCATAATCGTCAAACGTTTCCAAAGCCACGTTCAGTCTCGTTGATAGTAAATCTGCCCTATGACGCTCAAATGCCTAAACTTACGACAGCCTTTCGATCTCAGGCAAGTGGGTGTAAGCCTAGTTGTTGGAATCAAATAAGCAGGCTGAAGTAATTTTGACTGGTTATATTGAGTTAAGTATTAATGCACCACTGAAAAACTTAATTGAAATTATGCCTTTTTCTTCTAGCTGGGCGTACATTATATTTTAAATGCGCATTTATCGAAACACCAGCAAGTTGAGACCCCAATATCTCATTGAGCTGTGGAACTACATCTACCTATGGTCCTCTGATCGATGAGAAAGTAATTTTTATCTGAATTCACCAGATTTATGAATGTTAGACTCTAACTAATTTCATAGGTAGTTGAGTCAGTAAAGGGTTGCTGGAGAAAGCGGCGTTTGAAGACACTACTCGGTGAAAACTAGGGATGCAGATCCATATTAGCTCCTTGGTGACCCTTGTATGAATTATATTGAATGCACCATTAGCGGTGATCTGAGTGAAGACGATCCTATTGAGGTTTACGGGCATATATGACGGCGTCTCGCAAATAACCATATCGACCTTTTAAAGTAAAAGCATTGAGAATAAACTAAATCATTTCCCCTTTTCTTAACTTGAAGGTGTGTAATTTCAGCTTGTAAATATAAAGTGTCTAAGCAAAGCTCACTGACTATTACTGTAATACCATTAAGGGGCTTCGTGATGATGCATACACTGACCCAAACCGAAGCGTAAACAAATGCCATGCATGCTGGACACGTGGCACTATGTGACGAAAACGCCTGTTCATACTTACATTTGCTCAGATTATATCAGCAGGTGGCCCTCATGACCGATTATCTTGAACAGGATCAGCCAATAATTTCACTTTAAAGGGCTGCAGGATTGTACGCTAAGGCTCAGATCGATTTGTTTGATCGGAAGCGTGCATTTTTTAGTAAATGATCTTACGTTTATTAGAGTTGGTACATGAATACTGCCGACCCCAAACAATCGACAATTCACTATCGCATCTGAGAATAACGGAGTTTGTTGCGAATGCACTCACCTTGTATTATACAAATTCACTGTGCTCCATTCTTGCAATTCATATGATGATGAGTTTCTGTGTACAGACGTTCAATCTAAGGAAGCGAAAGCTTCAACTATATTTGAATAGAGGTTTAGTTTTGTATGAATTCTGACTACTAAATAAACGTGCGCACTACGTAAGCTGGTTTGGATAGAACGAGGGGATATAATCAAAAATATAAGATAGATTTACATATTTGAGGAAAATTATTTGCTTTTACTTGTTGTGCTGTTGAAAGATGCATTCAAATGGCAAAAAAATATTAACTAATGTAAGTTAAGGAGCAGAATAAGAAAAGTGTGACTATATTATTCAAGACAAAGCCATATAGTCTGAGGAAGCAAAATATTGTTTGAAAGATATGAAGGTCATATTGGGTTTCCTACGCTTTTCTGTGGTTTTCCTCGCTCATTTAACCTTGCCATGGTGGACTTTGAGAGTCACTCAGGTGCACAAATTGCAGAGCATCAGACATTCACGAATGTTTACGAGCTCAAACTTTTCATGCATAATTTGCAAAACGTAGGTTCTCATATGACGTTTATTGTTGAATTCCAAAATAGGCAGTTGGAGCCAAGTATAAAATTGATCGAGTTGAATATTTTACTCGCTATACTGAGGAATACGACCGGTTTATGTATCGCAAAGTTGTTTACAGATGTTGTGGTATCTCACTGGGGTATGGTTTAATCTAAAATTTTGCATCATAGTTAGTGAGCAGTGTTGTTCTTTTCTTGTAGTAGAGTATCATAACGATTCTTTGGAAATTGTGGAATGTGATTCGAACCATACCCACATCAATCGGACTTTTCCCAGGGCTCTTCCCTCCGTCATTTTTGCCGGAGGAAATTCTTTGGAACCGGATCCTGAGTTCGCCGTCGCGTTTAAAAGGCTGTTCGAGGATGTCACTTTTACCTCCTTCGAGATGCTCAAGAAACATCTCGACGAGTTTTATGAGGTATAGCGGTGTAAAATACTTTTTGTTTTGTAGACCACTGGGGCTTGCTACATTCGACGGCACACTACAAAGTTGCCTGGGTTTCATGTCCATGCTGGTACATGTGTTTACCGACGGTTAACGCTTGAGTGCAAGCGCTCCGGCACATTCAAAAGCCGGTCAGAACGAGGGATGTGCCGAAAGTAACTTTATACTTTTCCTTTAATTTGAAATTGTAGATCGAAGATGATCAACTGCCCTGCTAAAATTAATTTTGTTTACGAAAACGGTATCTTAAAAATCCTTAACTTCAATCTACGTCACAATCATCTTGTTGTTCCGGGCCAAGCTCCCAAGAAACCTCGTCCTCATAAACGGAAGACAATATGTAAGTAATTTTCAGCTGATCAATTATTTTTCTGTTTGCTTTAGCAAGTTTATAGTAAAAATTTTGCGGTTATGCCATGACAAGTACTTACTTATTTGCCCATCAGGCGCCTCCTTCGTATAAGAGAAAATGCTTCTCCCTGAATTTAGAGCACCTCACTTGTCGTTATGCCTAGTTAAAACCCCAGTGATGAGGGAGGTTGAATCTGAAAGTCCGGCCATTATGGGTCTGGTCAGTCAACATGCGGATTTTTCATAGCAAAAATATTGAAGACGCGAGATACGACCTTCTCGTGTAAGGCAAAGAGTTATTTCAAAACTTCTGACCTCTGAAATGGTCAAAATGGACTCTTAGGAACTCCATATGTTTCTTCAATGGATTTCCAGTCAGCGAGATTAGAACGAAAGCTATTCAAATAAATAGTGATGACCTAAAGTTCAAGTTTGTCTTAGAATGCTTTTATCCGCTTATTTCGTGTTTGACCATTTTCTGTTAAAACGTAGGTTGAGCGTGTAAGTCCATTGTATTCATGTTGAATTTTCTTTGGATTTCAGTTAAATCTGAAACTGGTTTTCGTAATCTCCCAACCCAGGCTCCCATTGTAACCGCATCGACCATTCTACGAAGGCGGAAGCGAATGTTGATTAGAGATAGTGTCTGCAAGCCTGAACCACCTCAAATTCCAAATCAAATAACTAAGCCATCTTCTCAGATGAGTAGACTGCGTCAGCTCATGACCGAGATGAAGCGAAAAACTCCTGGGTAAGGAGAGCTCCACAGCACAGACCAACTCTTGTGTACAGTCCTTTCTTGTAGGAATCCCCTTTAACTTCTCCATGTACTGTGCATTTAGTCTTCCCTTTTTCCTTAATATGTTTGTTTAAGTGGTTTCAATTGTTTTTGATTCTGTTCCCTTTGATAGATAAAGTAAATCACAGGTTTTCTGTATGGCGTTGACTGAGTCCACGATTGTATGCTCTCCTTGAGTCAAAACTCGCTAATCTCAACGAATCATCCAGATGTTCCTTGCCTCTAGCCTTGTAAGCCTGAGAATGCTTGGCCGACTACATGCAACTGGTTGTAAATCGTCTGGACCCTACAGCTATATGTGTATTGAGCACAAGTATGTATGTCAACTAAGTAACACGAAATTTCAAGCTGATTAGTATGCCTTGTTGAACTTCTATCTGGGGTTGTGTTCTCTGGCTTGGGGCGATAAGAGCATATCACTACCGACGTTTCACATTGGAGAATCATCCCTCCAATCAGTTTTAACACCTATCTCAATTTAGTTAATAAGACCATAAAGATTATTTTTGTCAGTAGTTTAAGGTCTACCTTCTGTTAGTAAGTACTTTGAATTCTGTAATCGCAGTTATTTTTCTCAATTACGCGCATTGGAAAGCATTACTTATAGTCTCTATTAGTAAATTGTGGATTACTTACTGTTTCTGATTTGATTAAAATTCTTTATTTTAACCAGCATGAACCGGTGAATCAGATGGAGGAAGATTGAAAATGACAGCGCGGGGTGATGGTGTTTATAAGCTTATCTTATTCATTTAGGGCTTTGAACTAACGGCATTTATCAATATTTATCAAATACAAAATGCTTTCAATGCAGACAGTGTCACTGAGCTAAATCCAAATTGTTTATTTCTGAAATAAATGGCTGCTGAAAAAGAGTTAATTCAGGTGCATGCACCAAAGGCAAAGAATTAGAAGTACCTCAAAGTATAGGAAATTAATCATCTGGCTACCAATGTTATCTTTTCTTACAACCTGGCGAAATCACCCATTGATATCACGTGTGCATAATAAATGCGGTGCTAATTTAAGCAGATATCTGAACGAAAAGTTAACAAATATGATCGAAATAAGCTCAGGACTAAATTTTTTTTCAAAATTCTAATCCACACAGCCACAAATTGAAACGAAATTCAATTGACCTAAAAAAACTTTAAGTCATTCTATAAAGAAAGCAATGGTTTGAAATTGTACGCTTTTTGCTTTTGGGCCTCGTGTGGGTTGCTGTTTTCTAAGATATGATATCGGATACGGAATCAGATTCGGTAATTTGAAATGTGCTTCGTCTGACAATTTACTAAGGACCTTCAAGAACTATTGGCAGCACCAGGTGTTTACAAAGAAATCGAAAAGCCGAGGCAATCAATTAATAACAAGGTGCGTTTCTCAAAACCCTGGTCGATTTATATATTTTTTTTCATTTTATGTTTTTCAGGTTTTACTAATAAGTTGTCTAAATAAAATAAAGAAAAAACTTCCGTGGGTCGAACGTCTAGATATTGTTACGGAACCCGCCCCTCCTCCTAATGACACGGATCTGGATAATGATATCGATAAAATTGATCCAAATGATGATTTCAAACGAGAAGCTTTATTGTAAAGCATTATTTTTAAATCTTGGGGTCCTTTGATATCATTTTATTATATTTTTCCTTTTAAGCTATCGCGTTGCCCAAGCCGCTGTTCTCGAGGCGATTCCAAAACTACATGCTTTGGGAATACCCACGAAGCGTCCTAATGACTATTTCGCAGAAATGCTCAAGTCCGATGTCCATATGGCTAAGGCAGGTTATTGACTAGCACTCTTTCTTAGATTGTCAATTATCTTTTTCAATATTTTACAATCCGTAGGTTCGGGAGAATATTGTTGTTAATAAGAAACGGTTAGAACTTCGAGAAAAGGCCAGACAGCTTCGTGAACAGCGTAAGTTTGGTAAACAGCAACAGAAAGAAATATTGGAAGCTCGTCGAGTTGAAAGGAAAAAGCATATGGATGCCCTCAAGTCCGCCAAGAAGGGTCGTGGTAAGTTGCCTTTTTATTTTCTGCTTAATCGATCCTGTTTTATGACTGTGTGAAGCTGTTGGTTGAAACACTTTTTAATGCATTTGTTTTGCAAAAAGATTGTTAGTTCTCGTCTGCCATTAAGTCAATTTATTGCCCAATTTGTGGTAAGATGAATTGTGTACGCCAAAGCTCAATTTATTGATTCCAGTAGACATGCAATGAGAATAGTTCTTAACTTTCGATTTTTTACCGAATTTCACAACCGAAATTTAAAATGGTTTGCTTAATGTTTTTTTTTCATAAATTTAGTCGGCAAGGAACAAGTTCAGGTCCTCAAAGAGTATATTTCCGCTGGAACGAGTAAACAGATCGCGCGGAACCATGTTGAAACGAAGCTAAGTAACAAATACTATCGACCCGAGGAATACGCTAAGCGCCGCAAGTAAGTCTTCAGCTCTAATTTTTGTGCAAGTCTGCGATCTGACATGTCAAGTAGAGGACCCATTGGTAATTAAAAGACTACATTGAGTGATGAGGAGCTGTGGGCTTTGTTCGTATATTTGCCTCCCTACCTTTTCTTTCAAATCACCTCGTAGTTAATTGCATTTACTAAGTCGATTCCGCTTAGTTTTTTTTTAAATTTGGACGCCAGTACTACATAATTTCTGATGAACCTGGGGATATTCCTGGGATGTTTAAGCTCGTATATTATTTGTGACCTGCTAGAAAAATGCAAATTCTGCCACTAAAAATTTAGGTCTTAATTTTTTAATTCTCTCGTAGTTTCTGAAATAGTTTACAGTGTTAAGTCGCTGTAGATACCCACTAAACGGTCTCCCGGACCTCAACTGCGTTTGATCTATGATCGCCTAACGACTAGTCAGTCATGTCCCTATAGAGAAGTTAGGAGTTTTATGGTGGGATATGGTATTGGTATGCGCCCTAACGATAAAGCTGATATTAACCCATGCCTACATTAATGGATGGACAGAACAGAGAAAATGCTTGGGCTCCTCTAATTGGCATTCAGTCTATCATCGGAATTAACCATTGAGTTTTATCATCTCAGTCTCTGGATGCGCCAATGCTTTCAAGCTCTTGTAATTTGGTGTCAGACCCATATGCGACCACTGCTCTTGTAGGACTTATAGGCTCATTGATGCACATTGTATTTGGATACGATAGTGAACTCGTGTTTTTTCTTCAACCAGGTTCAATTTCTTCAGGCCTCCCCCCATTTAATTGTTTACGTTTTAGAGTGAACCAGAAACGGGTTTACAAGAATGCCGTTTACGGTCACGGAGGTCAGAAGAAGCGTTCGAAGCGCAACGATGCCGCATCAGTTATCACTCGTGGCAAGGGCGAAGTGAGCGTGCTGAACCATACGTCATCGGCTGCGCGAATTAAGAAACTGAACAGGCAAATGCAGAAGTCAAAGCGAAAAAGTGCTCAACAATACCGAAAAAGAGTTTCAGCAGTAGAATTTTAACTGTTCATTGCGCACCTCTTGTATAAGATTGAACGTACGACAAATATTCAAGTTCTCGTTATCGGATACAGAGAGAAGTGCATCCTTCTTAGGCTGCTATTCGTCCTAAGTAGATGATCAAATACTCTGTAAGCCACTAGCTAGCCGGATTTGTGCATTGGAGGATATTAGGTGTTGAGTTGCTCTGTGCTGCCTTAGGTGCTTCCTGCGGAAAGTATTTTAAACCGAGACGTGTTCCCGAAAATTGACTTAAAACTGTCCACTTGATGAAGTCTTAACGTTTAGATAATGGAGTACTCTAGACAGCCGAGAATGCTAGCTGCAAACACTAGATCAACCATTTATGTCTGCAGATTGGACAGTTACATTGCTCAGAAGGTACTCCTGTGGATAACTACTGTCTTAACGGTCTGGGTCAAATGAATGATTGCTCTATTAAGGACCCCATCAAGGCATGGAACACTTGTGTGCAGCCTCTGAAAAAAGTGCATTAGAAAAGCTTAACAGGTGGGTAAAAGTGTGCATGGTCAATGCTCTTATCTACTTTTGTCTTTTAGTTCTATGCGTAGTAACTTAAAGTTAGCGGCTGCAAGTTCTAAGCCCACTAAATCGCAGTTCTAGTGACCCGCGATTTCTTTTAAATAGACTGCTGCTGGATAGAAATTGCGCCAGAGTTTTCTCCAGAGTGATACTGCCCCTTGAACGCAGGGGTTTATTATATTCAACACAACTCGACTTTTTGTATGGCGTCCCCTAGGCTTTGGATTTTATCCAATCAAAACCAAAATGCTACTAATAAATAGCGAGTAGAAATGTTTCCTTTATTGTTCAACATCGAATAATAATAAAAATTGCCTTAATCCAAACTTGCTTCATCATTTGACCACTGCTGCAATGGCTTCTGAAAGTCGTAGTAAATGGCTATCGTTTGTTTTCTCTTTTCTCTTTATAAGCTCTCACCTAAAGAACTAAGGTATGTTAGTGTAATGGCGTGGTCAACCACAATCGAAGGTTACAGAATTTCATACAAAGGTAGCTATAACTTGAAGATTAAATCATGAATGCATCTGAGAAAACCCAGCTGTAGCGTAATTGCAATAATGGGTGGGAGTAGGGTGGCTGGCGAGATGACTGTTCAAGTGTGAGGTTAAATTGGAACTTGAAAGCTATTACCGTCGAATCAGTTGGAAAAAAATTGGAAGGGAAGTACCATGGATAAACCTTCTTACTTTTCCCGAGTTGCTCGCATTAATTAATTGATCGACAAACGATGATCGATGACTTTAGTGTTAGTTGGGCCACCATTGTGAAAGAAGGAAAAATTTGAAAAATCTGTACAGGGGATCGTTAACAGCGGATCCACGGCACAGTAGACCAAGCCATACATTCATGCTCAACCTTCAGTCAGTCCTATAACTGAGAAAATATGAAGTTTCATCAAAGCAGTACAATGGCAGTTCAGCCGCTAACGATCTCTAACTTCACTTATTCATGGGATAATAAAAAATTCGAAATTTGAGTCAAAAAAATTCAAATGTGGTCAGTAATCCTCGTGGAAGAAGGGGTACTCGCCCGAATGAATTTTATCAAATAATGAGTTTGAGAAATCACACTTTGGAGTATGTGCCTCTTGAAATGCAGCTTATCACGACTAAGATAAAGAAAAGCAGATTCCGATCGTAAATCCGAGCAACTTACACCCAAATAGACAAATTTATTTCAAGCAATTAATCGAATAATCGAAAACCATCCCAAATCATCATAGAAGAAATTTTATCAGCCCATATGGAAATTTGCAATGACTGAATATGTGAGAAATAGAGCTATACAAGTCTGTACACCAAATGGCTATCACTTTAGACAGTGAAAATCAAAAATTGCTTGATTCTTCATCTTTTCTGTGGGATCTAGTCTCAAGGCAAGATAAAAATCAGGTAAAAATAAAGACTTTGCAGTTTAAAGCATGTTTTTTAACAAAAAATTATCCCTACATCCCCGAAATGGAATAAAATATTATTAGTTCTTCGAAAGACTCACGGTTTTACTAGGTCCAGGCAACATGATATGATCAGCTATTATTGAATACCCAGCTTATCCTGCTTGATCTATGGACAGGCAATCATTTGTCAAAAATTTGTCCAACCGCTGGCAACTTTCCCTAGTAATCACTCAAAATCCTCGCACATATTTGCCGGAAAATTTGTCATTAAGATTGGCTTTTTCGCCCGGATTCGATGACAATGAATCTACGAATATCACATGCATCTGCAGTATAATTTTCTCGACCTGTTTGGCATTTTGAAGTACGGTTAAATCGAAATGTCACCCTCAGCCCTTGAACATTCTGAGTTGGCTATAGTCGCCATCCCATGGGAATCAAATCTTAAATCTGAGGGACTCTAGGTGATGCCCTAATATGAATTATGGCATGGAATGGAATGATCAGCCAGTACCTGAAATGTATGAATTCACCATCAGTGTGCCTAACGACAGTTTAAAAAAAGGTAATATATTCCAGAAAAAAAAATAAAATTCTTCCCAAAACCTACACAATACACACAGTCATCCATCCTATCTTTGGACATTAGAGCCCTAATACGGGCAGTAGATTAATTAGATGGTCACTGACAAACTTTGTAAGATAATTTAGGATGCCTTTCAAGGCATTCCTTAATAGATTTGTTAGGCGTAGTATTGGCACCAAAATCAATGAATAGAGTTCGATCCATATTTTAAAAAGCTAAATGAAGGCTATTTAAGAAGTTCTAGGGGTCCATCAGCATTCAGAATCAAGTTCTGTAGAATGGTGTAACTTTCATGCGCTAATAGCGTTTGTACTTTGTTTACGAAACCCAAATCAGACACCAAAGCTATTTCGCTATACTCCCTATTGAACTTATTAAATAATTTTAAAATTGAAACCTCGGCTTAAAATAAATCGAATCTTATTTTTGTCAAAAATTTATTTAGCAATTCTTAATTTTACCGAAATCAACATCAATGCTACTAAGGAATAAGCTCTAGTCAAAAAGATCTCATTCCAGGTCCTATCTGAGATACTATAGACTCAACCTGCAAATGGCTTTAGCGAATTCCCATACCAATTTTTCTATAGGTATGGTATTTCAAATGGCAACAATGGTGGACAAAAACTGCAGGTAACTCCGAAAAAAGCGTTGGCAAACAGGCATTGGGGCTTTTAGTAAGGAGGCAATACTGATCGGTACAGATCGAAGCCTCTGTATCTGGTCTCTTTCTGAACTCGTCGAGGATAAAGTTCATTTCTACCCTATTAAGCACTATCGAATCAATGAACAAGTTATTGTGGAAACCAATACATAGCTGGTCAAATCCCTCATCATCCACTCAACCTTCTCCTAGAAACTTTCTTCTGTCTTTTGGCTCCGTAGGTTTAGCTACAACCACCACTGCTTCTTTGATTGGCAATAAACTTCCGTATTTATTCACGAATTGGGTTAGCCGTCACCTCAAATGGTCCATTCCTGCAGCCATGTCCTCTGCGGTTTCGGAAGTCGCAATAGCTTATTTAATATCCAATACGTCATGAAAAACCTCCATGAATTCCTCTGACTTCTGTCCAGAGACCCAGAGCCCCAATTACTCAACACATTATTCTAAGTCATTTCTGGAAGACTACCTTAACAGTTTCGACAGCCGCTGCTACAACATTAACTATTCAGCGAACAGAATACCTAATACAATACGAAAGCGATGGGTTTCAAGCTTTCCCAGACGAAAAAAATGCCGAATATATATGGACTGGGCCTTTCATAGGCTACATTCGGAAATGAATACCAAGCCATGTTCTCGCAAAATTCTCTGATATCACTTCATCAGGGCTGAGAACAGGAAAGAAGGACCAGAACTGGTTATTTGGCATTTTATTATCCTGAAAAATGTTTCACTGGCTAGTAGATGCCTGAAGGCGTTAAGCGAAACTTGCTAATAGGTCTCATCAAAATTTCTGGAATGGCTTAGGGAAGATGGCTGATCTCTTTATCAATCTGTTAACTTTATGCCCACAAATTTATAGTGATTGGATTACTTTACATCGGTTGAAAAGTACTGGAAATCTGAAAGCGGTTAATTATTTTTTGATGCGGATGAAATGAAGGAATCTCGCAACTGCAGCTCGAGTCATTGCAATCTATCAGTCAGTCTTGCAATACCAATGACAATTTACACCTTAAAAAAAGACACTTTGTAATCCTTGGTGCGGTTCGCGGTAGTCTACTCAAAATACTTTAAGCAATAGCTAAAGTACAACAATTTTTTAGCGTAATAAACGAAAGTCAGTCATTTGTATCGCTTGCTTACTTCTAGTGCTGTAAAAGTTCCAGTTACCTTTAACAGACTTTACCGATCAGAATTTACTTTTGAGTTTTAGAGAAGGCAGAAAGTGCCTAACAGAAGAGAGTTGCTAAATCATAGAAAACGTTCTAGTTTTAGGATGGGTAGAAATTATTTGAGTGATGATGACAAGAAATGGGGAAATCTACTTGCGCGTATTTGTAATTGTTCAAGCAGTTATCAGACCAGCTTTTCAAAGTTTACAGGGACAAAAACTCATCTTACTTTGACGTCTTAGAATTTCGGCATTCAAAATTTGGCATTCGAAAAGTTTTTAAAGGGGAAGAAAAGACTAAACTTGAAGACGAATGGTATGTGACCATTAAACGATTGTTGCCTATTCCCAATGGCGGTTAAACAGTTTCAAAAACCCGTACGCTTTCTATTTACACTGATAAGTTTGTCTAAAGGAGGTAAAAGCAATGCAAAGGGTTACTGACTTCAAATGCTCCAGGGCACCACAAGTTCCTTTGGGATAGTGATTGTGACATAAACGTAGCCGTCTATCTCCGACAAAAAATGAAAATGAATGGCAGATTGGTCAGCTAATTCAGTGGCTAATTTTTTTTAAAGATATCAGTGCAAACGAAACCAGGATTGAGTTTTCGATGACTCGTAAACGCTGTGGCTCCCTACACTGAAACTTAGGCTCTTTTACTATTCGGTTGTGGTGCAGTATGAAGGTTCAGGAAAACGACATTTGGATCGAACTTTTCTGCCAGGGTTCAATTTTATAGACAGTCAATGGGTCTGAGATCGTTTAAATTCACATGTCAATAGAAAACACCATTTTTAAAATGATCCTAATTACGTTAGATATAATTCCATGACCTGACACTGCTAAATGAGAAATACGGATCGTTTTTATTTCTGTTGAATGAGTAAAAGGAGTGCTGTCAGCTCAATCTTAGCTAGTGAGTGTATAATAAAGAACTTGACTTAAATATCAATGGAGCAACTCCAAACACTTTTATTCACAGGAACTTAAGAGCATTTTAGATACTACTAACCATTCGGACAGAACTGCATTACATGCAAACTTTATTACTTTGAATTACAAGTAGCACAACTTTAACGCTCAGTAAAGGCGCTAGAACGCAGGTGTATTTTGCGTCCTTATCATTCACAAGTGAGTGCAAGAGTTTGATTATTTCAATTATAAAACCGACCATTTCGAGGGTTCTCTAAGCCCAGTTCTCCTTCAACCCTTTTTTATTCTCATTCAGAATGTTACAGTAGATATGATATTAATAAGTTGACAAGGAACCTGAAGCTGAGAAAATTCAGTTAAGTGCTGAAAGGGTATACTAGAGCTCGACATATGAGAGAAGTTTTTTCATCTGCGTGAATGGGAGGCTGAAAAGCGACGAAACACATGCAGGTTCCTCTGAGGAGCTTTCAAAACTGTCGAAATTTAATTTTGCTCCAAACAACGCCCGAGATGGCAGTGCACATTAACAAGTGAATCTTAAGTTATTAGTGTAAATGCAACTTGCTGGCATTACACCCGATGATGTGATTTGATTTACCATTAGTCTAGCGTATTTGCTGTTTAATGACATGATCCACAACCCCCAGGGATGCGCCATTATGCGACCATCTATTGTATAGATCGATCTCCTAGACGTCGGTTTGCTTAGGTACCCATCCAAGCCATCACATTACCTCAAAAGTAGAAAACGTAGGCCAAAAAACAGAGGTATCATTAAAATATTGAGAAGCTACAAATCTGAAAGTTCTGCATTGTCCAATTTTAGAGTATTTTTTGGAATATTAATGACAATTTAATATCAAAGTAATGTTTATAGAAATCCCGTGAAACTATCCGCTGTAATCAATGTGATTTGGGTATCATTCATACAAGTAATTGAACCCCCACCTAGAACAGCCTGTAAATGAAGTGAGTTCCTGAAACACGCTTCTGGCAATGGGCAGATTTGTTTAGTTAGTTTGAGACTCAAGTCAAGTTGATTTTCACTTTTAGTCCTAATTTACAGGAGAAAATTGACCTATTAAAGCGGCTAGTACATTCCAACGACGAGTACCCTTGGAAAACATAAGTAATGATTACTATTCTAGTCAGACCACAGCTGAGTATCTGATGTAGGCGAGATACTTCAGTCACATTAGCAATCCGTATTTGACTCTTGATTGGCGTTGTTAGTCTGTGCAAGTTTTGAAAGAGGCGCTCAAAACTTCAGCTTTACGCGAACTAAAATGAATGACCATGAAAATGTAATGATTTTTCCCAATGTGATGCATCGGTTAGATCCAATCGCCAGTCAGACACATATTGTTAACTAAACAATCGCTGCCCACAGTTCTAGTCAGAAGAATGCAATTTATAATTTTAGACTTGTTACTATATAGAACTAACCAAACATAACCCATTTAAGTGTAATTGTTATTTAATCACCTCAGTTGACTTCATAAATCGTTATATTCGTTTAAGTATCAAAATATGGACTTGTATGAAAACGGTGTGCAGCTTTGAATCCATTTTCCATAAGCTTGAGCCAGTTCTTAACATCCAAAATTAATTTTATCAAACAAACGTTTCATTAATGCAACACATTCACAGGGAGAATTTTTTTTACAAGCACTCATTTTTCAAGATAGGAAAGCAGAAGCGCACCTCTTCTTGTATGAAGGGCAGCGTTCAAGATCCTTCCAATGCTGAAATAATTGAAATAGAGGTTTCCCAGAAATGAGCTAAATTAAATCACGTGCGCTAAGCTACAACCTTTATTTTACACACATAGACAGATGATTCGAAAATCGCATAGCTTGCCGGTGAAGAATCAATAGAGTTTTTGAAACTCAAGTCCACATTTGAACTCAATACAATTGAGACCAGCAGGAAAACGACATCGGTGAGGATACTACTATTATTTTACAAACTGAAAGGACAACTGGAAAATCCAATGCAAAAACTACCTCGGCAGAAATAAAATTCACTCACATATTCTACAAATAAAAGTGCACTTGAAACTATCCAACATGTTACAATTCATGAATCTTCCTTCATTGCATCTTCCATGAATAAAGGAGTTGATGATGCTCTATCACCTCAAAGTAAGTCGAGATAGTTGCACAAAGAGCTGTCAAAATAACAGCAGTGTGTGGATGACCTTCAAAATAATGGTCGTCACAATCGAATCATACTTATACTTATGGTACGACCAGACTTATCTGCTTATGACAAAAATGAAATTTGGAAACCGATTTTGAGGCTCTCTTCAAAGACGAATTCGTCATGAACTGCGCTGGAAGTCAACTCTAAGACATTCATCATTTTATAAAACATAACTTAGTGTAATTTTTCTGAGATTACATCTGAATCTATCCAGTGCGCGATCAGTTTATCAAAATTCCATCCGGTGGTGATGCTTACATGAAGGTACATAAAACGGAAATAATATCGGCTGTTCCTAAGAAGCATCCGAATCAAGAAATATCCAAAAATTTTACAGATAACATTGCAGCATCCTTATTACTATGAAATTAGTTTTTAAACCACAGATCACCACCTCGCGATTGCTCGGTTGGCTTCATGACAGTGGCCTTAAACTACTTCGTTTATCTATTTGATCCATTAGCTCAGTTTAATTATTACTTCATTAACTTAATCGGAAAAACTTAGAGTCTTCACTCCAGTGTATGGGTGCATTGATAAAAGTTTAATGTGTGGATAAACTGTAACACAGGGAGTTATTACTGAAGACTATGAAATGATTGATAAAAAATAGATCAACTTTTTTTGCCTAAGGTCTGCTGGGCAAATTTTAATTCCGTGAACTTTTACAAGGAGTTATACAGCACTTACTGGTTTAAAATATGGTTTTATTGCTATAATAACTGCTGAATTTACAATGCCAAGGATCGCCAATAAGTATATCTAGTATGTTAATGAGTTGGGGCTAGTCTAGCTGCTGAAGCCAGTAAGCACAGATTTCGAGGGCTTGAAAACTTTTTTTTGAGATGTAGAAGTTACGCTTTTGGCATTCTCAATAGATTTTTAGCCCACTTAAGTATAGCGTCTGCTTTTCTTATAGTTTCATGGGCATCAGTCAAAGCATTAAAAACAACGTTTACCGTAACAGTAGCATACGATGTTTCCTCGCTCTCGGATGAACGAAGAAAAACGGATGGCCACGCAGGAGGGAGAAAGCTCTGCAAGTCCGGTTGCAGGATGAGCATTGACGCCAATCATAATAGTTTGATAGTCTGCAAAGTATTATGCCAACTGAGCCAATTCTTTCATTAGCATAGGTGAATCCAAAACAAATGAAAAAAGTAATCCCCGAAAAATTAAGGGCTAGGGATTCACTCAAATGAGACCTACAGAGGTCTAAAATTGGTTCGATGCAATTCATCTCGTTTCCATCTATACAAATAGTCATAGAGAACATGCCCGGCGGAAAGCTATTTTGATTTAGTCCTTACTTCTGACAGTAGAATCTTCCTATAAATAAACCATACTTTCATCCATGTATGACGGGCTGATATGTGAAAAAGTGCGGTAGACTTCGTGGAGTTCGGAAGGAATTGCTGCAAATGTACTTCAGGATAGAAAATATTTGAATGTCTGACATTTGGGATGATTGAAATACCATTGGCTAAGTTGGCATATAGGTCACGATAATTAGGGAGAGGTTGTAGAATGCATATCGCATTTCAAAGCAATGGTGATCATGACAGAAATTTTGGTTGAATTTAAAGGCGCATCCCGTCAATTAAGTTACCTTCATATTCTAAAATTGTACTTCCTAATGATATCATATAGCTATATCAGATCAATAACAGCAACGTACTCGTATTTTAAGGAGCATTATTCCATTTGTGATATTTTGGGAGATGTGAGCTAGTGGATCCATTTTTATTTGGCCATAATTACAAACCTTAGAATGGCTACTAGTAACCCTATTGGTAGGATAGTATCTGCCAAGATTAGTTGGGTGAGCCTTACCGACATATAATTAACAATCAAATAAGAGGACAAAAAAGACGCCACAATTTTGATATTAATAGTCATTTGAGTTCTTATTTCAAACAAACAAACAAACGTAATATCACGCTGCGAACTCGCAGGGGTTAGGTTACGTGGGCAGTTGTATGTGCCTTAGGAACTATTTAAGTAGTATTTTTCGCGAGGCTTCAAAAATAAGGCAATAAGGTTTGCCTTTTCCGCTCATTATTACCAAATTTTTTTCATGGATTTTGTATTCTTTAAGGTCAGATAAAGGTAGATGATAGTAGTTTTAAATTTGATAAGACTCAAGACGTAAGAGTTATATCTGTTGAATCGAAACAATTATATTTTCGGTGTATATCGTAAGATCTGGATTTTTCAAAATACTTATTTTGGTTCAAACTGCAGACCATTTTCCGGATTTATCACCTTCATCTATGCAAATGTTTTGGTTCCACTGATAATAAGCTCTGTTATCGTTGTCAGATTCTTAGGACGTTGCAAAAAAGGCTGAAATTTGTCCAAGTTTAATGAAAGTGTATTTTCCACGAATATGACACTGGTGTTTAATTGCGGACAGGGAATCCAGATTCATCCGGGTCAGATAAATTCGCGTGATTAATGGACTACTTTCGAATAGCTGAATCAGACACCATAAATAAATTAACTCCGCCCAGAGTAATATAAAAATTCAAACCAATTCAGGCACGCTAATCGTGGAGCAAACAAATAGAGGTGTCAGTGTTTGCTTTCAACGTTGAATAAGTATCAGTTTGTGGTAAATAGTGCATGACATCAAATAAAGGGTTATTTAATTAAGGCATGTAAATATTAAGTCAACTTGTACGCCATTACTTCTAGTTATTTGATAAATTTATTAAAAATAGTATGAAATGGTTCTGCAGGCCACAAGATAACACCATCATTTCGTATTTTCTTACAGACAATTTTTAAACTGGAAGCATATTAATCTTGTTTCTCAGTTTTCAAGACAAACTGAAGTGCTCCAACACAAAAAAATATTTGAATCTGCTGGAGCAGGCCATAATACCTAGGTAACCACTAGTTTGATCCCCCTCTATGAATGTGGTCCACAGAGGGAATTTTATTAGGTACCGATCGGAGAAATAAAGTCGAAGTGATGGTGATGTAGACATAATAGGCTGATTATGTGTGTTTTATTGAATTAAAGTTATTACACGATTCCATTAACAAGAAGTACCATTCCTACTAGGTGAATGTCGATTTACGAATGAGAGGTCAAAGGTATCGTTGATCCTGCCCAGTTATGGTTGCATCATCACCCAATCAAATACGCGACATACGCGCCTGATTTCAAATTCGATTATAGTCAGTTAAATTTTTACATCTACTTCACTTTTAGCAAGTACCTAAGACTATTGCAATGCAGGAATAATTTCAATATTCCAGAACAGGCGTCAGCACTACCTATCTCATTAGTGTTCAAATTTTCGCTCCTACACACCCTTCTCATATATAAAACCTGAAATTTCAAATCTAACCGTCTGCGGATCTAAGGGTGGATTCCATCAACCCCATTTTTGCCCCCACTCTAGAAATTTATTCTCCACTAATATGCCTCTGCTGTTCATTCACAGCGTTCTCAAATTCATTATCCAGCTTTACAGTAGACGCTTTTTTATAAGTAAGAAAGTAAGTGGCAATATTCAAACTAGCATTCCGGCTAGTTGTACAAAATGAGTTTATAGCGAGTTAATAAAGTCTCATTAGAATAAATCTATTGGTTTCAATGTAGACTGCTAAGATCCTATTTACACACACTTTATCTAAATTTTATAATACCTCAGAAAATAAGGTTTTAGTAATCACTTGATCATTTCATTCGGAACTAGTCTAATGAGTGTCTGTGTTAGTCCTAAGTTCTGAATTGAGCTTGTATGCCACATTTGAATAGAATAGAATAGAGGACAGTGATGAGGTGAGGTGATTGCTAAAGTTTAGGTGGAAGACTTGCATTCAGAACTCGGATTCTTCTGTGGTATCCTAATTAACAAGAACCAGTATTCTACTCACATGGTCCTAATTATAATTTTCTTTCAGGGTTTCATTCGACATCTACCACTAGACATTCACCGCTTAGAGTTGAAAAGTAGATGGTTAGTATGCCGGTGGTGTACACTAGGCCGCAGTATTGATGGATCAGATGGCAGAACTCGGTCATGTTTATTCTAATGAATGAAATCAATGCCAGCTGTACCTATTCCATTTGACAGCTCCAAAGTAACGAAATGTCTATGAAAAATAATTAATTTTACAAACATATTAATTCTGCGTGATTTTTTTTCTATGAAGGCAAGCAGTTTGAGAGATCAAATGTAAATTAAATTGCATATTCGACGAATAAACAGTTTGAATTTACTTTTCTCCGGAAGCCTGACTATAAAAGAACATACTAACAAACTAAGATTATTCGAAAATGCAGTTGAAAATCTGTTTGTCGCTTCTGATAATCCTGTTCTTGGACATTTGTTTGACTATTCCAGTTGAAAAAACAGGGCTTAGTGAAAAGGGTCAGATGGAAATCAACGCTATACCACACGGATGTGATTGCACTGCCGCAGCTGATAAGCACTGTGAAATTTGCCTTGAATGCGCAAAAAAATTTATAGAGAAACTTCCTCTTGCAATCAAAGGCATCCAACCTGATATTAGCCACCAGCCTTGTCCATCACCGTTCAGTCTAAACTCTCTTTTGGACCCACAACCCCAACGTCAAATTCCTCCGTCATTTATGAAGTCTTCAACTCAGCTGAAATATTTACCTCCACCACCACCTATACCACCACCACCACCAATACCACCGCAGCCTCTGATTCCGCTGCTACCATTACTACCATTCGAAAGGCGTAAAGGCGATGGGCAACCGCTTCCTAGATTTGAAAGTCGTCCGATAATTTTTCCAACGCCAAGACCGAATCTAGAGACCCCAGAAAGCCCTAGCGATGAAATTTCATCAGATCCAGTCGATAACATGAATACATCAGTGCTTCATATCATAATGAGAACAATGCCGAATATACCGATTAATTTGGCTAATTTTCTGAAAAACATGGAGCCAAGATTTGTGCAATACATCATCAATAGGCATGAAAACCTTGCCCACTTTCTGTTAGCCATGGATAATTCGTCTATTCAATACGTTGCCCTTCATGTTCCCGAGTTTGGTCTCCGGGTGTCGGAACTTGATACTGTGTCCGCACAACTTATCTTTAATCAAATAGAAAATCCTTGTGGGTATCTCTCTACCTTGGGTGAGGAAATATCCGAAGTGTTGGCAGTTAAGGTACCACAACTGAGAAGCTGCATGGGTCATGCTTCTGGAACCCTACTGTCACTTGCTAACCACGTAAAATTACAGACTCTTCGATCAATTTGTCATGATTTTTCAGAAAAATTGTCAAAAATGATCCACACGTATTCGAATTTGTTTAAAATGAGGCTGGAAAGCGTGACCGTAAAGAATATTAAAGAATTTCTCTTCACACTTTCCAGAGAGGAGCCTTTCTTTGGAATGCTGGCATGGGTATTCTGAATTTATCAACTTTTTAATAAATGCTTGGTACTGCACATTGACCCTGGTTTTGAAAATTGGGAATCCGCAGGCACTCATCGTAAACTATATCAATGCGAAGAATGCAGAAACTTAGAAGCAGATGTTTTCTCTTGACCGTTCAGAATGCCTTCCCAAATGGCTTTAAGAAACAACATATAATTTAAGTTTATATTGGCATTAGAAATTATTAATTACAAAGATAGCAGATTCTAAGGACTCTTTTTTACTGTGATCGTTCAAAGCAAAAACTTAGCAGTCGAACTCATTCGACTTATACATGAAGTTGGACCCGCATTTAAAAGGCTTACCATTATAGATCAAAGACACAATTTAAAAAGTTACTACTTATAAACTAAAAGTATAATTGAAAGAGATTGATGTTTGAGTTAAAGTACTGTTCATTGTAGCCTTAAGAGAACAAAATTTTACAAATAGGACACTTGAGCATTTTTGAACGTCTATAATGTCCATAGCTAAGAATGAAAGAATTTAGTTAAATGGCCCAGATTATCAAAGATTCAACGTTCTGCTCTTTAATGAAAGATGAATTTGATGACAATCTGGGTGGAAATTGAAAGCCTTCGATAATCCATGACATTTAGCAAATTTCTAGATTATTAGAGCTTTAAGCAAACTGGAAAAGGCTAGAATCGAGAATAAATTTCAGGCGACACGTTAAAAATTATGGATTAAAAAATCCATGTTGAATGCAGTTTCGACTATACTAATATCAGCATGTTTGTATTGATCAAGTGTAAATAGTAGAATGAAATACGGAGAGACAAACGGGGAAGATCAAGAGGGGAAGAGTTTAGTCATTGGGATATGATCTGTTTCGGTGCGATATTTGCTTGTGCTCATTAAGCGTTGATCATTTAGGTTCTAACGACAGTCAAAGGGCTGTACAACCCAGAGTCCTTCCTAATCTCAACTTAGGGTCAACATTAGATGGTAAAAAGAGGATTTAAGTCAGTAAAGCCAATTACTCAACAGAAATGCGTAATTTCTGGGCTCAGGAAAATGTCATTGGAATATGAACCAGAGGAGGTTCGCGCTCTCTAGGTACACCTAGATGTCCAATGCCTACAGCACTGTAGCTTTTAATGCTTAATATTTTATTAGTAAAGATTTTTTCAAAATTGCTGGTCTTTGTAAGACCCGATTATTGCTACAAGAAACAAAAGCCTCTGATGGTATGGTTTCATTTGGGCAGATCAATCGCAGCTGACGTGATAAATAATGCAAAAAGAGTGGAAGCCATGGAATGGGAATCAGGTAAAAGGAAGAAGGTTCTGAAAGTCATTGCGCTAATCTAGACTACACAAAGATGTTATCTTTTGGCGAGACTAAGTGAATCGATGCAATGAAGGCAACGCTGAACGCTACAAGTTCAGGAGAATGATCTGTATTCTTAAAATAAGAAATGATGCTTTCTTTTTAAATTGAGCAGAGAGGAAAGTCATATCTTCAAATAAGTGAGCGATTTCAGTATGTTACGCCACCATTACATAGCAATGAGTTTAAAATGGGATGACTTGATTAAAAATTCTTTATAAGCGGCCATCGCATGGCTGCTCGCAGGGAAAAGTTATCTCCCCAAAATGCATTATTGTTATGACAAAGTTGAAAACCTTAAAGAACTTTGAGAGACTTAAATTTTGCTCATAATAAGATTAAACGGATTTATGATAAAATATCAGACAAACGTGACCTCAAAAGTGAATTTTGCATTCTTAAATCACACTTCAAGTTGTTATGCACTTTGCAACCCAGTCTCGGGTTTAATTTTGACCTTCTATGGAACAACGATAGAATCTGCAGTTCTTTAGCAAAAATAGGACTTGAGGTCAAGTTTTAATAGTTCAGTTTGTAGTAAAGTATTTTGAATCTAGATGATGAAACAAATGCGCATTCAGCGATAAAGATAAAATTTAAGTGCTTAAATACCTTCCTCACCAGTCGATTGGAGACATAGAACTTTTCCTCACACGATCATTTTTTTAATCACATCTTCTGCTGACATTTTTGTTTACTTCAGTTCTCGAAATTTAAAGCTAGTTAATAGTTTTTGCTTAAACTGGGGAGTGCTTTCTTCATTACATTAAAATGACCGATTAAAGTACCCTTGTTAGTCCAACCCTTAGTCGTCAGACTTTGACGAAAAACAACGTCTGAACTTACTACCAGGAATCGTAAGCTTGCTCTTAACACTTGGTTTGGTCTAGTACCACATGAATGGGCGAAAAGTGCTTTTGTGTTGGAGATATTTGGGGCAGAGATCAAGAAAACTGGGAATCTTAAAAGGTTCTTATCATTTAGTCTGCTTACAAAGCCACTACTACACCATCAGAAGCAAAAATCCTTAAGACAATGGGCAACAGCGATAAATTTTGTTCCAATCATGTTCAGTGGAGCAAATCAAGTAGTAAAAGCAAGATGTGAATAAAAGCCAACATCATTCTTTTACAGTTGTGGATGGCCAGCTTTTCAACCTTAGCACTTAGGAATAAACACTGTTATCTTAGCTAAAAACTGCTTCATTTTGCAATCATTAATTATACATTTATAGCAAATAAGCTTTGCTTCTACGTGTGTTATTTGGCGTCTTAAATTGCTCAACTGATAGTTCATATTTTGTAATTCAGATCTGACAGTAAGAATGAATGAAATTTATAACACCTTAGAATGGCATTATACCGAAATCGCTTAAGCTGACTGCCACTTTAGAGGTACTGAATTCTTAAATACGCCTTTCTGATAGCATAGGTTCGAGCACCCAAATTAGGGCAGTATACCTATTTTTTGAAAAGAAATTTCTTTTGTATCCGTCAAAAATGAGATTAGACTTTACAGACTAAGCAGACGGATGTTATTAGACAATTCAATTTTGTCAAAGGACAATGACGCTATAGTCCAAGTGCGAGTTCATTGGAAATAAGCAAGTTTGTTCCTTGTCAGTTTCAGTGAGCGCTACGGGGACCTTCTTCCGAAGAGAAATAAGGTTGGAGTAGATTTTTGGTAAAATTAACAAAAGCGGAATAAATACAACCAAATAGATGAAATATGATTCAACGGCAATGGAAAGTATAAAATTCTTCCAGCCTTTCCATCGACCTTATTTTAAGTATCATGCAGAAAGGTTGTGCGTTTCGCAAAGTTCATTGCCGAGGCTTGAAAAATATAATTGGGTACAAGAGGAAGGAGGGAACACTGCAATGATAAGATCCCTTTGCCTCATTTGCTTAGATACTGACCAAATTTTAAGTCATCCAGATGAGCTAGATGTCTTTTTGTGATGTGATATGAGATAACTGGTCTTAAATCTGTTGGTACGTGGATTATAATAAGATTTCTAATTTGTTTCTCTTGATTGTAAATGTCTAGAGCACTTTGACATTATTTTTTAGGAGCGAAGGATTTATTACCCAGTTTTTGACAAAAGCACTGTACTCCTGATCCGATGGACATTCTTTCTTACCTAATGAATCCCTATCACCAATAATAGACGTCAGCTTGCTTTCCAAGGCTAGCTAGAACGTCTGGTTGGGTCCTCATCAATTTGGATTGGCAACTCATGATTGATGTATGACCGATGTGCTGGCCAGTCTCGTGTCATCTCAAATGTACTATGTTCTAACTTTTAAACTTTTGGTCGGAAAATTCAGGACAACTAAACAAAATTTTACTAGTTTGTGTTTGGCTATTAGCGCTGAAACGCAAGCTCGTACGGCGATTTCCATCAACTCAAGTGATCAGTTAGATGCATTGTCTTTGTCAATTACTTTTTTACTACAGGGAGTTCGAAATGCCCTTGAGTCTTACTAAAGATAAGCGCCGGGAGTCTATTTTTTGTCAAAAGCTATTTCGAGTAAAGTCGGCTGCAATATTTCAATCATATGGGTCACTTATTCATGATAGTATGGCACTTAAAACAAAATGGCAATCTTTGATCAGTTTTCAATTCTGGATTAATGCAAGTGGATTTGAAAGCATTTCAAAATCATTTATAACTATTTACAGTTGACTGGAATCAACGTGTTAGCATATAATGAACCTGTATAATAAACCATTTTAACATTTGTGATTAGATCTATTTAAAAAAATAATTTAATTGAATTTTAAGCCTATTTTGTCGGTGTTGGGTGTGAGCTAATCACCTAAAGCCCCCAAGGTGAAATCACAACGTTATGGTATTGCTAACCAATGAGAAGCATGCAAATTTTGTATTCTGTGGAGCTAAGCTTATTTAAGAGCATAGCGAACCGGATTTATGGTAAATTCATAATGACCACTTTAGAAATTAGTTTGCTCCTGCTGACCTGCTTAGCTGCCGTAAGCGTTGCTGACCCATATCCAAATACCGACAAGCCGCTTCCACCCGATCCGATGGAGCAACGCAAAGTCATGGATCTACATTCTGCACTGTCCCTCATTGATTCCGACAGTTTAAAGAATATTTTACTTAAGGCCCCGATTAAAGAAACTCTCTGCAAGATTAGCACGAGGCAATTCGCCCGCTTAATAAAATGGATGCCATTCGATCACTTGAAAGGAGGAACGGATAAAGATATCAAGTATCGCATATGCAGAGATACAAATTTTTACAAGAAAATGAAGGAACTAGATTCAGAAACCCTGAAGTGGGTAATTTTGTCAATAGAAAATATTGAAGAATGCTTACGTTACTTGAATCCATCTTTAATTGATGAAATTATTTCATCTGCACTCCAAAAAGTGGCCAAACCTGCTTCCAAATCAGCGCTGGATGACCCACATATCGTTAATGAACTCTTCACTTATATGCCTAACGTTCCTTACTACTTGGCAAACTCTTTGATCGACGTAAAGTGTGGCTTTATTCGGTTTAGCATGGAACATCATGAAAACCTTGAACATCTTCTTCCATACATGGACGCCAAAAATCTCAACCATGTCATAAGGTGTTATCCTAATCTGGGAAAGCCGCTGTCACGATTTACTCCCCAAAACCTTCGAAAAGTTCTCACCAATATACAAGACCTTGTTGGATTCCTAAATAATATCAGTGATCATTTAGCCAAATTGTACCTAATGAAATTGCCGGAGCTGGCCCCACTTTTGGAAGATAAAGCAAGCAAAGCTGCTTTAAAAGTGCTCAATATTTTGGGCCCAGAACATTTGGCATACCTGCGTACCAATGTGCCCAATATTGTTAAAATTTTGGAAAGAATGGACAGTCATAGACTTCTGTCTTTGAAGAAACGCATGCCTACGGTTATTGACGCTTTGAATACGATGTCAGATGACGAAAAAACGGCAATCAACGCTAAAGTTGACACAATCCTCGATCTAATGGACACCTTGGGTGTGGAAGCCGTTATCAAACTTGCCAAACCAAACGACAGTGACCGCGCGTTTGCGTTTCTTACTCTTCTGTTGTAATCCTCTTATCTTACCGAAAGTCTAGTGTTCCGACTGAATTGGTGTGTAAGTTTACTTGGCATCATAAGCTGCATTTCGTATTTGTGTGCATTTAAGCGAACAAATAAATAATCATTCAAAACGTCAGTTCTCTAGCATTGAATCGAAATTTACACTGTGAGAATCATCAGCCCAGCTTAGCTGTCAGGGTGTAGGATAATTGAGAAGTGGGAAATATCTCATTCATTCATGGGGGTAGCTTTCTAAGATGAATCAAACAAGTAGCGTTGTTCAAAAAATCATGATGGCTATTTGTTCTAGATGGAGATCACTTGAAATAATCTAATGTATATTTACTATCACTGATAGATATACACTATGCGCGTGAAGTGAAATATCTTAGGCTTTCTGAGCGATCAGATTAGCCAAAATTCAAAGTAGCTTCTTCTCGTTAATCGTTATCACAATCATCGGTTGTTGTACAGTTTAATAAACCTGTGATCAAAAAAAGGAGAAAGAGTTGAAAGAAGCAAGCCTTTCATGTTCAACACTTCTTTCACAGCATACGGTCTGCTTGAAATAAATTCAAGTCATCCATTGTTGATCATTATTTTTGCACATGAAAATTTAGTGTGTTATTTAATCAGCATCTCTGCATTTTGTTACTTTCTTAAAGATAAGTCTGGCGAGCCCTAGAATCGGGTAATCCTGCTAAACCAACAGACAGATCGGCCATTATCAAGTGACTGACCCTTTTATATCCTGCAAAGAGCCTTCCTCAGCCTCCAATTCTAATATATCTTGGAAATTTTGGGTGCTGAAGAACAAAAACAATCGAAATATTAAGTGAAAGACCCGATATTACAAGGAAGAATCCTTTGAAATAAGGAAATTGATAAGAGAGTACAGGGTGACAGAAATTCCATATTGTGCCTTCTACCTTGTGCATCTTAATGTATATCAAAAGAAGGAATAAGCCAGCATGGCAGTAGGGTTTGTATCATCGACTTATTCAATACACTAGATGAAATAAGCTCCATTACAGTGTTGGAAATTCGATGGAAAGCCAATTCAGTAGTTTTCATGAGCTTTCATTGTTGGTATCAATCTCGTTTGTCCAAGCCAGTGCAGAGGAAAAAGTGCCGCTATTGAGGACACTCATATTAATATATTTTTTGCATGTAGTTTGACTAAAATATTTTGGATACAAAGGTGGAAAGTTGGTAGAAAGTGATTTTGTTCAAATACCAAGATTTCATTTTTCGTTTTATTCGCGAAAATGAAGAGAAGTGCTTGATCCTACTAATGGACTTTTCAAAAGTGCTTGGTAAAATTATCATTGACACAAGGTTAGGCAGTCAAGGTTCGAGAGAATCCAAGTTCCGGATTCCGTATGACATCTATAAGCAGTGAAAGTGGTTGTAAAGTAAGGCGAAAACTGGCGCACTTATTCAATATCAATTTGATCAAATTGTCGCAGAGAAATTTTTGAAAAGTCTGAAAACGGGGATTTTGCGCGATTAATGAAATTTCAATTGGTGTAAGGATTTGACATGTTTGGCAATGAAAAGGATATTTATGCTACTGAAGATTTTGACACTACTTTGAGTAAATTTTCATTGTTGTAATGTGAAAAGTCGAGATGTTACTATTTCGGTTGTCTTCATGAGATATCATCTTTAGCATTAATTTAGCTTTTACAGCCAGGCATGAGATGCGATTATGGCTTGGAACATGCTAAATGAACTATTGCGCTTTCAGCACCACTTCAGTTAATGATTCATGGATGCATCGGGCTTCAAAGTTGGCAGAACTAGGCTCATTTAAGCTGATAAAGAAAATGGAAAGTACATTTAAAAAGCTGTTTTTATTAGTGCGATTCGCATCTAAACATTCATCAAATGAAAGCAAATACAATGCAGAATCTTCATTTCATTAAATTATGCCAATAACGGGAGAATTCGAAGTTCGTGTTAATACGATTAATTTCAGGCTGAGAAGAGGTTAAAGTAAGCCCAGGGAGATAATGTTTGCAGTGGTATATTTTTAATTACTTTTAAAGTCGAATTATAATAGATAAAACTGTTTGGACTCTGGGGTTCTGCTTGAATTCCAAAAATTTCATTTTTGTGCCAATTTGGCCTTTGGAGCGGGTGGTGGAAATGGGAAAGGACTTGGTATCAATGCATTATCCTTCTATCATTTTAAGCAAGTTATCAATGGACCATCGTCAGAATTTCGATAGAAAGTTATTTTGTTGGCCTTGAATTGCTTTCATTTTCGAGCCATTTCAGTGAAAATGGACTTATAGAGGAGGGTTGAACAAGCATTATTTTCACAATATCTCTTATCTAACTATTAAAGAAACATTATTGGTAAGCTAAATGAGTTTTTTGGGCTTGAATTTCGCGATTTTACTTTCCAAAACAGTTAGTTAAAGTGCATAGTGGCATAGAAAAGTCCACTTGCACAATCGCACTCTTAATGTTGCTTGGACATATTATCATAGGTATAATGTGCCAATGTTGACAGAAAGTGAAATTTCATTCATTTTTGGCTACTTGGTAGAAGAGAATGTCGAAAGAGACAAAGAAAGGAGAGTTTAGGCCTCATTAAAAGGTAGGAAAAACGGCTTTGATGTGGTCCCAGTTTTCGCGAATAAGCAGCAATAGAATTTTGTAATGTCATATGGGAAGAATTTTAGGCTTATAAACGTTTTGTAATAATTTTGAACTTATACATCTAGAAACAGTGTCATTTAGTCAATGGAAGACGATTTTCGGCTATTCGATCGTACTTAGTTTTCATTTCAATTTTCAATGCATGAAATGGAGATAGAGGTGATATTCGCATGTAGTTAGATAACTGCAATGGCAAGAATTAAATTTGGTTGGCATCAATGCTTTTATATGGTATACAAACCTGCATTTCAACGTATTGACATCCGAATCGCAAACATATTAGATGGCCATCAATGCCGCGGAAATTCTCTCAATCAGTTTGTGTTTCACTCGCAAATGCAATCAACACAAGCGAAATTGAAATACTGATTTGGCAGAAGAAGAGTTTGCTTGTTTTTGCGTAAGCAATAGTGAAAAATTTGACAAAACATTGCGTCTTCACCAACTCGGCAGGTCTTTCCCTCCCAAAGCAACTCAAATTCGACAAATTGTAAAATGTAGACAAATTATAGGCAATGCTTTTGGAGCTACCTATTCAAAACTGTTTTGCTTCATTGAGTGACAACTGCAATCGCTTCATTTAATACTTATAAACTGTTCTTTCTAAAGTTCTATTAATAGTACTTGGATCGAATGTTTGATTGTGACCCCCGCGCTTTTAAAGAGGCAGTTTTAATGCAGTTGCAAAAAACAACAGACACCATTAATTTTCTAACGCTCAAGGACTCTCATTTAAAACCCTAATATCTTTATCAAAGGCCTCTGAAAATTCACTGAGAGCCAAGCTATGCCTGGTGCAGGCCACTTTTAATGGTCGCCTTTAAATATTTAATTTCTGTTTTGTCATTAATGCTATCAGTTCTGTATACCTACGTGAACCTTATTGATATCCAGCTTCTAGGTCAGTATTCAAACGGTTCTATCTAATCTTTTACCCATCATGCAGATTCGGTTCTACTTTTCAAGTGAAGCAATTTCCAAATGCAATAATACTTCAACAATTAATCATTTTTTATAACTAACTGAATCGTAAATATTTAAAAGGCACGTACTCTCTTGATAACTACATTTCTTAAAATATCTTTGTCCAGTATTTTGTTTTTGTCTTACAGAAGGGGTTTCAAAATTAGTGCCATTTTATCTTGTTATAATCAGACAATTCAAAGAAAAGCAGCCTAAAACAACCACAGATAAAAATTCAGTTGATAGGCAGTCTTTTAAAAACAAGAATTATCATAAAATAGACAAATAAAGTACTCCGAAATGTGCACATCTCTGCTTCATCTAGCAGCTTTAAACGTTGCTCTAAATAACAACCCTTCATGAATTTAGCAAGGTGGAGGGCAACTTTGGGTTCTCGGGGATGGTGTAGTAAACTCTTGTGCAAAGTAAATGTCGGGTAATAAGCGATTACAAAAGATTTTTGCTTTTTTACTGTGGCCGAATTCGCCTAGCTGCAAATTTGGTTTCGGTAAAACAAAAAAATTGAAATAAAGGTCCTATCGATGCTTGTTGTAACTGGCAACCGACTAAACGGTGTAAATTTTTACTGAAAGACCATTAATACTTGCATTCTAAAATATGCGCAACGTAGAAAGAATATCTTTTAAATAGCTTGGAAATCAGGTGAATACGCTTGTGTGGAATCTACATAAATGCACAATAACTTAACCGAACACTAGGCCTCTACTTATCTTTCTCTTAGCTAGATAGCAGTCTTTTAAGCACTTTAAGCACTTTAAAGGCAAGGAATTATGACATTATCCAAGGGTTAGTCTGAGTCACTGATGAAGCATGAATTTCTAGTTAATGTTAATTATAATCTTACAGAAATTATTTCAAAAGTACAAACTCAAAGTTGTATGAATGTGCATTTTTTTTTAATTTAAATTGAACAGAAAGATAACCAGTATCCGAAATATGTCAAACCTAATTTCAACCCCCCAGTAGTGATCACCTGTAACCCCAGGGGCAACTCTGGGGGCCAATGAGAGGGACGGCTGGATAGGACTAAGCACCCACCGAACGTATAAAATTAGATCATGCCAGCAAGGCAAGGTGAACAAGGCATGACGTAAATATCTGGATTCATGGTCTCAAGTTGGACTGTGGAAAGCGCGTGCATGTAGCTATGAATAGAATCTTCGCCAGAATCCCTAAAGGACTTCTGGAAGAGCTATTAAGATTGTCTGTCCTTAATAGTGTCAAGGACGGACAGGCTACCACAACGAAGTTGAACTGCTACCTGTACTATGAAACCATGCCAGGGAAGCAACCAGAGAACCGAAGACGTCGATGAACGCCTTTACTGTCTTCTGTGCTAACTGCTGTGTGCTACTTGTTGTACCCCCAATAAGTCCTTGGGAATACCTCTAGGCATGCAGATGCCTAACCTCAGCCTTTAAAATAAAATATTTACAAATAAATGTAGCGAGATCGCCTTATAACCATGAAAAAATGAGCGCCATTGGTGTCTGAGATGCAGAAGGTGATGGCTTATTCTCTCTTCAGACGCCTAGTATTCAAGACTCTCGTAGTTTAAAAAAATGAATAGAGTATCAGTAAAACAAAGTTATTAACAATATAAATGAAATAATTAGATGAAGTAATCAAGGTTCAGGTAAATCAGGATGGCAATCATGAACGCTATGTGCTTGATTTATAGCGAAACATAACACATGTCCGTAAATCAAACGAAAAGAAAAATTAATTAGAAAATAGATTTTACAAAAATCCTAGTTTGGTTGCTCATTTAAATGTTTCCAGTTGCTGTAGTTCGTAATGGCGAATTCATTATAATAAATCATCATTCAAAGCCCTTAAATTTTGCAAATCTGAAAAAAAAACGTTTTCGCATTTTATCTCGGTCCCTTCAACACCAGATTAACATTTAAAAATCTAAATATTTTTTTTTGTAACAAATATGTCGTGGTTGAACATAGAAGGGTCATTCGTTGAATAATTCAGCACACTCCTACGTGATTGGTTCAATTTAGTTTATGAAATGTGAAAGTGTAGATCAGCTTTCACCTCTTGTTAAGGCGTTAGTATTTATGCAAATAAGCGATGTAAGCAATTTCGGGCAACCAAAAATCACCTTCTAGTGTTTAGACTACTAATTTCAACCTAATCGAAGAACAAAAGAACCAATTTCGTCATTATGCTACTCTAAGATGTTCAAAATTTGCTCATATTGGGTCTCTCAAAATTTTTAACTATGGCCGACATACTTATTCATTTTTCGTTTGACAAACTCTACCTCTCTGCAAAATTTAAAGTGAATAGTCGAATTTTAGCACTACTGAAATGCGCGGAAGTAGCTTTTCTTGCCGCAAGAACAACTTGCAAATAATCGTCAGAATTGTCCTCTATTTGTTTGTGTTTTTTAATGCGTTTGAGTACGCAAACGTTAGTTTTTGAAGTTGTCCAGTGCAAGTCTTTCATCCAAATGCGTTAAGACCTCAGATTCAAAAGCTTTTTGATGGTAAGTTCCATAATGAACATATACGAAGGAAAATAATGAGTACATAATGCTATAATCAAGTCTTTTTTACATTTGCATTGAGGTGCCAAAATAATCCAATCATATCATTGAACTGAAATAGAAATATTGATCGCTGTTTGCAGGTTTGGAATCGCCCATACCGATCGCCTTCTATGTTGATGCGGTGGCCATTCAAATATGAGCCAATGAACGGTTGTTCAAGGAAGTACTATTAGTGATATTTGTTCTTTCAAAATCTTTGATCTCCCACCCAGTCAATCGAGGGCTCTTTTAGGTGAAAAGTATAGGACTACTATAAATTACCCACAATTGGTAGGAGAATAATTATTTGCTCTTCAGAACTCCTGGACCTTTAAAGTATCAATGGAATTTTTATCTAGCTGTGCAAATAAACTGGTTTCAATCTAGAAGTAAGAAAGTGAACTTTACACTTTGCATGGCACTGGGTCCTAAAAATTACAGTAAGGTTATGCAACTACTTCAATTTAAGCGCTAATAATTAGACAGGCCGTTATTACTGTTGAACTTGTATTACAGCAGAAAACAAGCTTTGGTGCCATCACTTTCTCATAATAGCGGTACATTTAACCTATACCTGTACCTCTGCTATCATGAAATCTTCAAATCTTGGCACGAATCCATCTAAGCCATCGCAGCTTTACTAATTTAAAAGCTTTAAAGACAACCTGCCGGATGCGGTTTTTCCATTATTAGATATTGGTTTTCAAAATCTTGAGTTGAATGTCTCAGATCTAAAAGAGATGCAGGATAAGAATCCAATTGAAAATAGTCACTTAAAAGCAAACCAATTATAAATTCATTCCAGAACTTGAGCACGAAACTTTCGACCTGAAATCATCCCACCCTGATGGTCCTCAGCTTCCTTTGCGATTCGCCCTCAGTTGTTGGACTATCCGTGACGTGTATACCATAGAAGAATTTTTCGAGAACATACCCTTGAAGTATTTATTTTTTCATAAGCATGCCCGCTGAAGCTGAAAGAGTAAACACAAGTAAAATTCGTTAAGTGAGAATATTCAGGAAATCTGCAAAACCCCCACGAAAAAATCAGTTGGCATATTCAAACACATTTTTTGATAAAAGAGTAGCCTTTCGCAATTTTTGACCATAATAGGTAAAGTTATTTTAGCCAATTTTTACACCAGTGTTACTTTACCCCTTATTAAATACATCAGATATATTATTGTTATATTGCTCCGAATGAAAGCCTACTGCATTCACGAAGGGAAATTCGAAGCAAATTTGATATTTAAACGGTTTGTGCATAACTTGGTCACTTTTGCAAAGCACACTCAAATACATATTCATTTAATTTACAGTCGTTAAGAAGCCCAAACAGAACTTGCCCATTAAGAAGCCGATCCAATGTTCATCATCTATCAATCAGGACACATCAATTGATCCATAGTTCAGGCTTATTTGGAAGGTGACGTTCTTAGTCATTACGTTTCATGACTAGTGTTTGCTTTCGAACGAATCGCTGTGGGTGCCAATCAACAAAGTCTATAATGCTAAACTGAAAAGTTGATGATTTGCACTGTTGAAAAAGTTTATATTCAGCTTTCCAGGGAGTCTCAACTTTCACTATTCATACTATTCTGCTCTCAACCTCCACCGGTAAGCTCAAGGGCAACTGTGGGCCAATGAGAGGGGCGGCTGGATAGGACTAAGCACCCACCGAACGTATTAAAATAGATTGTGCTTGCAGAAGCACAACTTCGTACATCCTGGTAAACGAGGCATGACGTGAATATCTGGATTCATGGTTTCAAGCTGGACTGTGAAATGCGCGTGCACGTAGCAATGAATGGAATCGCCGCCAGGAAGTGTCGATGACAGACGAGGTGCCATTGCAAGGTTGAACTGCTACCTGTACAATGAAACTCTGCCAGAGAAGTGAATAGAGAATCTAAGACGTCGAAAAAAGCTTTTACTGTCTTCTGTGTTTACTCTTGTGTGCTACTTGCTGTAGAAGCTATTTGTAATTCTGTGTGCCCCCGAAAATTCCTTGGTCCTTGCTTTGATGGGTGGGGAGTAAATAAATATAACAACAAAGCTGAACTGTAAAGCATGTTTTATCCGCTTAGGTATTAGTGCACCTTCAAGGAATATACACCTCTTGCTTTTGAACGAAACTATCAAATCGAGATCCATAGGATGCTTTTAACGTGAAGCAGCCGCTGCCACTGGCTCGGTATACTTGGTAGCGCATTTTGAAAGTAAACAAGCTAATGAGCATATTAAGCAGTTCTGATTCTACGGTAGGTGTTTTATGGATGCGCAGACAAGCTGGTCATTTTGGTGTTGCCTCGAGTTCCGTAGGGCTTCGTGATGTTAATAGCAGGTTAAATGCCTTGCCAAATGGTCTCAAATTTGTAGAAATATGACCTTGTACGAATAAATTCAGATATTCTTAGACCAGCTAACCTTTTTCAGTTTTGCTCATGTATTCGTGGTCATATCTGCGCTTAGCGTTTGGGCAGAGGTTTTCGCTGGAACTTAGATCCAGTCTTGAATTTTGCAGCTAAATAGATTTGAAACCGTCTTCCACTATATTATGCAGTACTTATGATAATGCATTAAATGATCTTTGTGAAGCAAGATAAGTGATTAGAAAACGAAAAGGACGATTTTATGGTTAAAAGACCTCAAATAGGGCGTTTAAATGAATTTTATGCCGTTAGGCGATTGCATTTAACAATAAGCCATTTTATACAAGGCCATAAACTGTGCTAAAATGGTATTGTATATTTTTAAATTGCTAATTTCTTCACCCAATGCATGGTCTTAATTTTACAGTTGAGTTTAAAAGTTCTTCGCTGACTCTGAACTATATAAGAGCGATTGTGTGTTAGACGTTTTACATGGTAAGGATGCCACTGAAATCACTTCTACTCAGTTTAATTTTCGCCAAGGTGACATTGAGTTGCATTTTATTTAAGATTCCATATCCCTTTAAACCAGAAGGAGTAAGTGTAGGCAAGATTTAAAATTTGCTTTCTTACGGAGCTTAAATTGTCAGGATCCTGCCCTTATTCGGACAAAAACGAACCAGAGTGGAATGATTTGATAACTGAAATGATCAAAATATCATACCTTGGTCTTTATTTCACCAGCTCAGAGGGACTGTACGCGTGGACGACCAATGGAAAGGACACGACCTGGAACATTGATTGTTCCAACAAAGAGGAAACAGCAGGGAAAAAAGTCTGCCGTGTTTGGGGCAAAAATCTGTTATTTGTCCAAACTTATAAATTCCTGTAGGCATATTAATCCAGAACTTGCTTTTTTTCTATATTTGTTAAAACAACTCTGCCCTTTCAGGCCGCAGACAATAGAGACGGCAAAATTAGCACTGTCAGATATAGTTTGGGTAATCTCCGTGGAGAGAAGGGACAATAACAAAAGGAGAGTTGCAGATGCGGATTATTTAAAGACGGGAACATCGACTCTGAGGATCGCAGATGGCCAAGTTAACGAAGAAAATTTAGAAAAAAATATACTCGAAGGTTGGAAGAAAAGTTTGCAAAAATTTTACTGCCTAGAAACAGAGTTCTGAATCAACTAATTTTGTTGTCAAAAATAAAGGCGTGTCACATATAATAAAGACCTCTTGCACATTCATACTATGATAAGATATTTAGCAAAATTTTGGCCTCAGCTTATCCACACTTTTCCCCACTCAGTGGACCAAATTTTCTATTTTTCTGTTCCTATTTATTTACTCAATATAATAACAACAATTTCCTTTCGAAAAATTCTTGTCAAACCGATCTCGTAAAAACTGACTGAAATTAACTTGATACTTATCAAGAGATGTTGGCAAATTTTCTGCAAATTAAGCTGAGCCTAACTCGTGTCATGCCACCATGTTCCAGTGATACTACTTTCTTCCGCCTTGATGAACTTTCTGATTGGTCAATTTACTGTCTCACTTTCAGTAGTGTTTCCGACACTTGGTCCATCAGCAGGACATCTGAAAATCCAGCGCCTGCCACCTTGAGCCTTGTACACTGCATTGAGTGTAGTGGGAACACCACTACAGCGATATCACGAACATGACATTCTTGATGCAAACAGCAAATCTGCTTAGTATTTTACCAAATGAAATGGGATTCAATTCCTTTCATTCATGGAAAATTTTTTAAAGGACGCCCTCGGACGTAAAATTTCTGCGGTGACAGTGACCTTTTTTGGATGTCAGCTTTTAAAATAGAGATATTGAATTAATTTTAAAACAGTTTTTTCATCCAATCAATGCCTATTAATCGGGGGAAATTCCATACTTAAAAATTCTATAGAGGTATCTCATCCGAACTAGGCCATCCTTGCGCTTTTCTCGCAATGTCCCCTTTCAATGAAGAGTAACTACATATCATGTCGATTACAAAACGGAGATTGAACATTTGATGTCACTTAAAAGTGGATTTTAGTTTGCCATAAAAAATTTCAATTGGTGCCTCTAGAATGCAGAAAGCATTTAGCTTGTTTGCTTTTGAATAGGTAAATTATTATATCAGCATTGACTTAATCTATGTGAACCAAACTTTATAAATCCACGTTGCTCAGGCGACCCACTAAACTGGACATGTGCTGTGCTCCAAAGTCGAAATTATGTGCTTGGTGAGGGAGGCTAATTATCACCGGAATTGGCTTATCTCGGATCAAATATTTCATGCTCAAATTCTGGCTTGCTTTAAAGTGAGTGCTTCTAATCGGTCACCTCACGATCCCTCATGCTGCATTAATTCAATTCCGGAAGAATTTTGCGACATTTTATCTTATAAGGTCTTAAATCTACTAGGTTAGCGATGCCTTCGATCATTGTGTGCTAAGTTTTGGAGGTGTCATAGTCACACAATGCCAGATATAAACTGCGATTCCAATTCCCATTTTGCTTTTTAGCACAACATTCATGCACCCATTGCCACTAAGGCACATGTTCGAAAATAAAGTCAATATCACCGCTATTATAAAGCAGTGGGATCAAGGTTCACCATCCGAGGAAATAGAGTGATAACGGCCTTTTTGGTCATTACTACTTAGGCTCAAGTACTAAATTGACTGCAACATCAGAAAGTGATGTTTCAGTTTCATAATTGGACTCAAATGGCTCGAACAGTTGCAGATGGGATTTTCTAGTCCTTCGTCCCTTTTACACCCGACATTTTGTTCTCTTTCTTTTGCATACTCATTTAAAGACTTGCTCAAATTCAGGTAAAAATAATTCATGAATTTTCAGCTTCCCATGGCGACTGCTATTCTGTAAGTGTTTGAAAGGGAAATTGAATGATAGCGAACTTTCAATCTAAGCATTTCAATATCAGACTTAAGCTCAGAGCTTGATGCGCAATAATAACAACACAGTTTTTCCCTTGTTAAGAAAATATTTTGAAAGTCATGTGTCGAATTCTATGTTCTGAACCTCACAAAGTACTCATATCTCCGTATGTTATGATCCAATCTAAATGTGTTTGTTAACTCAGCAACTTAACAGCTTGTCGTAATTTCATCAATTTAGACTAGCAATTTCTTCATGAATACCGACATCCATCTTGACCATGATTCGCGTCATCACTATTATGTTTACTTATTGGAGTAAAAAAGGTCCTTTTTATACCTTGAGTCTGGTGAAATCTTAGGTTTCCTGCCTATGTGTTCAACACGTCAAAATTGCTTTTACCTTCCGTCCATCAAGACTTTTCTTTCATAATCGGTCTGTCAAACAATTCAGGGCAGCATTTTATAAGTAAAACCACATTCAATAGACGGAGTCTATCAAAAAATGAAAATTTCGAGAATTGTTCTTCTGGTATTATGGTTTCACATCTTCTCAAAGGGGATTTCCAACTGGCACTAATAATAACAGTCATCCACGCTTTTATAGGTAAAAAGCATTTGCGAAGTCAAATATGTGACAATAGCAGAAGTAATCTTCAAGCTCTACACAGAGCTTATTGGTCTTGAAACTACTTTCTACGTTATATATGTTTAGCATATAACATTTGAAGCACCGTATATAATGGAAAACAGTGCGAAACTGGTTTTGAGCAAATATGGGGAGTTGCGGCTCTGAAACCGGTTGATATTGCGGCTCTTCATAGAATCCTCTTCATAAATCATCTGCCTATTTGTCTTAAAATGATTTGAAGCCAGCTTTGGTAGCGATACTCTTTTCAGCAACAGCCTGGTACCATGGAGACACCGTGGAAACTGAACTTTCAATGACAACTTCATAATATCCGAACTGCCTAGCAAATAACAACCGAATAGACAGGTTCGGATTCCCATTTCCAATCATATATTTCAATTAAGCTCAGAATTGTTTTGTCGGACTCAATTTATCCGCAGCAAATTCATCTCAATTTAGCTCAGTTCTGAGCTAAAGGTAGCCAAAATTCGATCATTCCGTCTTTTGTTTGTCACAAGCTGCATATTCGCCTACAAGATTTAATCTTCATCATTTCGCTCTCTTCCTAGAAGCATAGGGTATTTTGTTGATTGGAGAGAATAATGACTGTAGACAAGCAGGAGCAAACCAAACCTGCATAGGCGAAATCAAGTGCGCTGATCGAAAATTAGTTTAGCATATCGTTTCTCTATTCTTAAATGTAAAGAGAAGGGCCGATTTTCATTTTGAGTCATGAAATAAATCTACCCTGCCCAATTTTTTCATAGAATCAAGTTAAAAGTTAATCGGTTACTAGGTGGCAGATATTTCAACAGCCATTTTAACCCCCCGCAAACTGATTGTCTACCTTGAATTGGAGACCCGGAAGGTCAAATAAGTAATACAAGTCCATTCAAACAATAGTCCATGCACCAGAAAGCATTTTATTTTATTTTTTTTTTTATTTTCTCCCCACCCATTAGGGCAAGTCCCATGGACTTATTGGGGATACGACAGAATTACAAATAGCTTTTATAACAAGTAAGCACAGCAGTTAACAATGTTGACGTCTTCGTTTGTCTGAGCTCTTCTCTGGCATGGCTTTCTTGTGCAGGTAGCATTCCAGCTTCGTAGTAGCACCTCGTCCATCCTCGTCCGTCTTCATATCTCCTCCAGAAATCTTTCCACATTCTGGTGGAGATTCCCTTCATTGCTACATGCACGTGCATTCCACAGTCCAGTTTGAGACCATGAATCCGGTTATTCACGTCGTGCCGCGCGTACCAAGCTGTAAGAAGCTGTACTTCTGTTGGCACAATCTAATTTTATACGTCCGGAAGGCGATTAGTCCTAACTGGCCACCAGAAAGCATATCATTTTTATATCACCCTCAATCGGTGCTTAGAGCTAAAATTTAGGAAGAGCAAGACCAAACGTCATTTAATGAACTAAGTTTCGATCGTCCCTTGGTATTCTACAAGTCCTTAATGTTAAGAAAGTGTCGTTGTTTTCGCAAAACAATATTGATTCATCAGCATTTAAAAATGTGCAATATGCATCTTCGTACGTATCAGCAGAATATGCATTGCCGGTTTGAAGGGTCAACTCGTGGGTTGAACTGAACTTAACACTACTACTCTCTAATTTTGTAAAACGCTTGTCTTATTGAAATGTTCCAAATGTTTGATCAATGAAGGAAATAGATAAGTCTTAAGTGGCTGCTCCTGGAATTAATAATACAACGATTCAGCTGAAATATTTCCTAAGGTCATGCAGTTTTGGCGCTTTTCATATTCACTAAGATTTGTAAAAAGGTTTTAGATAACTGCATTGACCTTAAATTAACTGGAGCTCCAAACTCGTTTTATTAGGTCTCCTGAATTAACAGTTTTCCGTGTCGATTTACACCAGGCCTATTTACTGTAAGAAACTCTAAAGGTCTCCAAGAGGGTCAAATCTTTTAAAGCCTAAGATTATGTCTCGTCAGGTATTGCGAAAATATGTGCGCTCGACTAAATTTGCGTCGGAAGTTCAGCGTTGGATGCCTTAGTAGAAGTTTGGCTAACAGTTTTGAAAACTCCAAACCGAGTGAAAAAATCAAACAAACTTGAGCTTTTGGTAATCTCAGGACGTACAGCTAGACCGTTTCTATTTACTATACAAATCAAATGCGCCTAAAGATATTTACGCTGTGGAAGCTACCACAAAGTCCATCCTATACAGGTGTGCGAGGCCAGATAAAAAAATTTCCAGAACAAGGGAGAAATCCAGAAATTGGACGTCTCAATAAGAGGGTGGCAGACAGGTCGTGTGTTCCTCAGAGCCATCTATTCGGAGTCGGTTTGTCTGTCTGACTGCACTTCAACTCAACCTTTTAATGCCTGCAGTATCTTAAACCACTTAATTAGCTCTTTCGTTCTTGAACCACCAATGCTGCATAGGTGATATTTGTGCTTTTATGAGGACGTTTCGAAGGAGTTTTGGAAAGTAGCTGTTGGCAATCATTTGTTTAATTCAATGACCATAATTAAGTACGCCGTTTATTTTACAAAATTATCTGTCTTCTCCTTGGAAAGCCCTTTTACATGGGTTTCAAAATGTTACTTTCCTATACTATATTTCTCAGGTATGTAGTCTGCAAAGACTTCCACTAAATTAAGTTCGCATCTCCGAGTTTTGACCAGAGAACTGAATCAGAATCAGCTTTCTTTGCTCGGAATATGAGCTGTTCTTATAGCAAAAGCTGAAAGGCACACAAGCACTTGAATGCTAGAGCATTTAGTCTATCATCTCAACCAATACTTGTAGCTTTAGTAAGAGCGAAACGCCTCATCGTCTCCGGCTAAGAAACATCCACATCAACAATAATTGTCTCACTTCCGGTCTTCTGACTCTCAGATGATTTATTCGTGGTTTGGCAATTTAGCGAATTGTTTTCAAGTCTTATTAATAAGATACGCTCAGTGATCATCAACATTTCAAGATCGTCAATTTGGTAGCTTAATTCAAAATGCCTGAATTGCGTCCTTTTCCTGCACTTTTGCAGTAAAATTTGGCTCTGAGATCTGAGTCTCGAAATTTTACATTGCCCACATATTATAAAATTTATGCACTTTTTGTGATCGAGCCGCATGTTTTAAAAAAGAGGAACTTTCACTGCACTTATGACAGAGAAGTGCAGCCAAAGAATACTTTCTAGTGAAATGTAGTTCCAGTAGAAACAAGGCCTTTTCTGGTCATTAGCACGAGAATTCAGGCAGGGGCATAAATTCAATATAACTTCGGAATTTAATGAATAATAAGTTTTCGCGTTTGGACTCAACTGGCTAGTAAAAGGTAAGGATGTGTCTTTTTAATGAAAACTTTCGTTTCAATTCTCGTATGCACTTGCAGACGGATCTTCAGAAAGTTGTATTTTAGAAGGCTCATATGAGTTTGTACTGTGACGCAACAGCTGCTCAGGGAAGAGGGCTGTTAAGGTTATACCCTGATGCACACCCCTATACTCTCTGAACTTCTTCGCAAAGCTTGATAGAGTTTATGTTTTGTTAGTAGCTTTCATTTTTAGATTCATAAATTATACGATTAAATAAGATTTTGGCAGATTTTAAATGCATTTGCTGAATTTATCAACGAAAATTAAAATTTCAATTGGGTCGGTAAAATCAACTGAGTATTTCAGATTGAAGTTGAAGCCCTTAAGCCGATCCAACGACTTTCAGATTTCATTAGTCATTTTATGAAGTAAAAGCAACATTTAATAGACTTATCATTAAATGACCATTGACTCGATAAATGTAGTCCAGAGGAAGTTGCGTACTTTATGCATTTGAGTTAAAGACATTAAAGACGAATTAATTTTCATTGCTTTGATCCAATCTTACTGCATTTGTGTTAGTAGTTATTTTCGAGGAAATAATGCACTATCATTAGAATTGAAATTTGTTAAAATCATGTCTTGACTATCTACTCTAGATAAATTTCTTTCAGTTACGCAGTTTTTATTCATTACTGCCTTTAAAAACCGATACTGCATCCCTACAAACAAATTTCAACGTCTTACAGAGACATTGCTAGTAATGCGAGAACATAAAAAAAGGAATTCTAAGCATAATCAATTTATTTTTGTTTGCAAAGGGCCAATGAAAACGTCCTATAAGAATTTATTCACCTGCTGGCCATCAAATGACTAAGACATTGTTTAATATAAGGCAATTATTAACTTCAATGTACCAATAAAAACATTCATCTGTTGATCCTACCCAGACCCTATGAACACCATATATTCGATAAGGCATTTCAACGTTCCATGAGATTCAATTATCGCACCGGTAGACATTATCTATTTTAGTGGGTCGTGAACAAAATGCCCCCGAAGTTTGGTAATGATCTATTATACAACGCAACTTATAGCTACTTGCCAAGTACCGGTTTATAACATCAAAGAAAGCGTGGTTACATTGGTTTTTAGACTAGGAAGAATGACAGGTTTGGAAATATCAGGTTCAAAGTAGAGCAGAAGTGAGTTATGGAAAGACTTGTCAAATTACACAGATAAAAAGGCAGTGACTGGAGATTATGAGGATTGGTCGGGTGTCATTCTGCCCAGTTGGTTATTTTTCTGAATGGGGGAACGGTGGGCATCGTTAGTGCATTCACTATCATATGAGGACAAATCCGATTCAATTTGTAAAGTGTTCGTCAAGGAAGTAAACTTGCCTTAAATTCATCCAGTCTTACAGCACTCTTGTTTGGGAGCTTGCGCTAAGTGTACGAAAAACAGGTAAGATTGGGTTTGGTGAATGCTTGCTTGCGAATTAAACTTGCCTTTGCATTTGAATGCCTTGCAACGCACAATTTTGGGACACTCCTCTAGACAAATGAAGGCCATTTAGATTTAGCTTGACAAATAATTGTTGGTCCAATAAACTTGCCTTGGCACTTGTCTACCTTGCAGCATTCCTGCTTGGGGGCTTCCACTAAACGAGTGAGAGCAAATTAGATTTGATTCGGCAATGCTCGCCAATGCAGACACGTACCTTTGCAGGTGAACTCCTTACACTCTATTGCAATGGGACTGTGTTCTAAGAAATAATGGCGAATTAGATTTGTTTTATGAGATGACTGCTGGTGTGGAGGACTTGCCTTGGCATGTGCTTTTCTTGCATTCCACTTGCTTGGGAATCGGCACTACACACAAATGAGAGTGAATTAGATTTGATTTGGGCAATGGAGGCGAATGTAGCAAACTTGCCGCAAAAACTGTCTATCTCGATTCGCACTTGCTTGGGTGCTGGCTCTAAACATGCGAAAGCAAATTAGACTTGGCTGGGATAATCGTTGTTAATGAGGGAGACTTGCCACAACATTTGTCTGCACTGACTAATCCGGTCAGAATCAAAACACCAAGGGCGTAAATGTAGTGCATTGTCAAAACGATCGGTACTGAGCTGATTGGCAACAATCTACTACTTATATACATTGTCTACTGCAAGACGAAATTCGCAAAACACCTGTTTGCTGTCCACATGCTATGGCAAACAACATACATACGTCGTTGGAAATAATCATCAACAGGGATGTATACATCATGTGAATTCGCCAATTTGTTACGCGGAACATCATGTAGAATACAAGAATTTCGCTGTGGAAAGAGTTGGAATGGAATACGTTGAAAGCTATGGGGAATCAAAAGACTCATCGAATAGAAGCCTTAAACACTCAGTAGCAGAATGAAATCGCCTCTCAGTTCACCGACAGGCTACTGCAATATCGGTTGTGAAAATAATGGGTTGCAGTGCTTCATCGAGTAAGTGTGGAAGGTGGTGTAAAGGCTGAGGAAACACTCTGCACGACACCCACGTTATTGAAATTTGGTTGAGCATATTGAGCCCATACCTAAAGGTTCCACGAAACCTGGAAACAAAGGGAAATCGGTTTAGCTTAGGAGCTCTCAGCTTAAAACACCAGAAGTCTTCTACATTCATTTCAAAATAGATAGGAGGAATGTAAAGCTGCCGCTTAATGTTGATTTATTTTTGAAGTCGAATTAAGACACCACAAATATGGATTGAGTAACTGCCCCTAATTGTGATCACATTCAAAATACCTTTGATTAGTTGAATAGCAGACAACAAAACCCATCATCAACAACGTACATTTACATTGCATTGAGAATAGTTGCCTACCCTCAATCTGAATAGTGGCAGAAATATCGCTGGTAGCACTAAATGCAAACCAGTCAAATCATGCTTACTAGTACAAGCTTGAATAAGACATGATTAAATCGCTTTGAAGTAAGCGTTCGCTGCCAGATTAGTCCTGCAACACTTTGGCACAAACTGGGTTGAAATTTTGTTTAAAAGTTCTATTTATTAAAAGAGTCCAACCACTGTGTGATACAAGTCAACATTACCACGCAACACCGAATCGCTTCATTCAGTTGTTATGGCAGTTTTCATTTGGAAAATGTTGCGTCGAATAAATTCGTTTCTACCAGTTGGCGCAGCAGTGCAAAGACAAGTGAATATGTCTTGCTCATTCGAATTCAGAAATAAATCAACATTAAGCGGCAGCTTTACATTCCTCCTATCTATTTTGAAATGAATGCAGAAGACTTCTGGTGTTTTAAGCTGAGAGCTCCTAAGCTAAACCGATTTCCCTTTGTTTCCAGGTTTCGTGGAACCTTTAGGTATGGGCTCAATATGCTCAACCAAATTTCAATAACGTGGGTGTCGTGCAGAGTGTTTCCTCAGCCTTTACACCACCTTCCACACTTACTCGATGAAGCACTACAACCCATTATTTTCACAACCGATATTGCAGTAGCCTGTCGGTGAACTGAGAGGCGATTTCATTCTGCTACTGAGTGTTTAAGGCTTCTATTCGATGAGTCTTTTGATTCCCCATAGCTTTCAACGTATTCCATTCCAACTCTTTCCACAGCGAAATTCTTGTATTCTACATGATGTTCCGCGTAACAAATTGGCGAATTCACATGATGTATACATCCCTGTTGATGATTATTTCCAACGACGTATGTATGTTGTTTGCCATAGCATGTGGACAGCAAACAGGTGTTTTGCGAATTTCGTCTTGCAGTAGACAATGTATATAAGTAGTAGATTGTTGCCAATCAGCTCAGTACCGATCGTTTTGACAATGCACTACATTTACGCCCTTGGTGTTTTGATTCTGACCGGATTAGTCAGTGCAGACAAATGTTGTGGCAAGTCTCCCTCATTAACAACGATTATCCCAGCCAAGTCTAATTTGCTTTCGCATGTTTAGAGCCAGCACCCAAGCAAGTGCGAATCGAGATAGACAGTTTTTGCGGCAAGTTTGCTACATTCGCCTCCATTGCCCAAATCAAATCTAATTCACTCTCATTTGTGTGTAGTGCCGATTCCCAAGCAAGTGGAATGCAAGAAAAGCACATGCCAAGGCAAGTCCTCCACACCAGCAGTCATCTCATAAAACAAATCTAATTCGCCATTATTTCTTAGAACACAGTCCCATTGCAATAGAGTGTAAGGAGTTCACCTGCAAAGGTACGTGTCTGCATTGGCGAGCATTGCCGAATCAAATCTAATTTGCTCTCACTCGTTTAGTGGAAGCCCCCAAGCAGGAATGCTGCAAGGTAGACAAGTGCCAAGGCAAGTTTATTGGACCAACAATTATTTGTCAAGCTAAATCTAAATGGCCTTCATTTGTCTAGAGGAGTGTCCCAAAATTGTGCGTTGCAAGGCATTCAAATGCAAAGGCAAGTTTAATTCGCAAGCAAGCATTCACCAAACCCAATCTCACCTGTTTTTCGTACACTTAGCGCAAGCTCCCAAACAAGAGTGCTGTAAGACTGGATGAATTTAAGGCAAGTTTACTTCCTTGACGAACACTTTACAAATTGAATCGGATTTGTCCTCATATGATAGTGAATGCACTAACGATGCCCACCGTTCCCCCATTCAGAAAAATAACCAACTGGGCAGAATGACACCCGACCAATCCTCATAATCTCCAGTCACTGCCTTTTTATCTGTGTAATTTGACAAGTCTTTCCATAACTCACTCCTGCTCTACTTTGAACTTGACTTTCCCAAGCCTGTCATTCTTCCTAGTCTAAAAAACAATGTAACCGCACTTTCTTCGATGTTATGAACCGATACTTTGCAATTTGCTATAAGTAACGTTTTATAATAGATCGTTGCCAAACTTCGGGGCATTTTGTCCACGACCCAATAAAATAGGAATATTTTGCATGTTCAAATACTTGTGAATTCATCTAGTGGTGTCTTTTCAAGTCTTTCACGTAAACACTTGGCTACGTTTGAAGAGTTTATTGTGTTTCGATACTGGCAAGCATGCATGTGGCTGGTTGTGCCCATTATCTTTATTCTCATACCCTCACTTATCGTTATATTACACCTTAAAATTTATGGCCTCATTTATTGAGCCTTTGCATGCAAAGACTTAAAAATTATAAAAAAAAGTGCCTTCTTTATTTCACTGGAATACCAATATAGTTAGATTGAATGACAAATTCCCAGACAACGCATGTCCGCTTCAGGGATCGGCACCTGTAGAAAGTCCTGATAATCTAGCACAATAAACAATAATCAGAGCGATTTTTCAAGTACGATACTTAATCACATTGATTTTGTTGCAGAAAATGAATGCGTCTCCAGATGGTCACTGAGACATTTGCGTAAAATTATGGTGGAGGAATAGGTATCGAGTAGTTGCGTACTGACAATGTGCTCACGATCCTTGAGTCAATGCATACTGCTTAGTGTTTGATGCCGCAACCCATTTAGTAGCCAAACCTACTCTCAACCTCCTCGTGGTGACCACCGGTAACCCCAGCGGCAACTCTGGGGGCTAATGAGAGGGGCGGCTGGATGGCACTAATCACCCTCCGAACCTACATAAGGTAGATTATGCCAGCAGAGGTACAACTTCTTACAGCTTGGTAAAGGAGGCACGACGTATAAAACCGGATTTATGGTCTCAAACTGGACTATGGAATGCACATGCAAGTAGCTTTGAATGGAATCTTTGCCAGAATGTTGATTTCTGGAGGAGATATGAAGGCGCACGAATTCGGACGAGGTGGCTCGACGAAGCTGATATGCTACCTGTACGACGAAGCCATGCCAGAGAAGAGACCAGACCAACGGAGACGTCAACGAACGTTTTTACTGTTCTGTGTTAAATGTTGTGCTTAATTGCTATAAAAGCTTTTTGTACTTCCATTGTACCCCCAATAAGTCCTTGGGACTTGCCCTAATAGGTGGGGAGAAAATAAATAAATGAATAAAGCCAAAACCAAGTGATAATTTTTGAAATGCCTGTCGTTTCTTCTGAACAGTAGCAAAAGCATATAATAATTCTGTTGGAACTTTGCGGTTTCGTCTAAGTTCGACCAAAGACAGTCACCTCTGCTGATAGTAAACCGTAGCTCTAATAATGACAGAGCTTCAAAATTTATCAGCCATCACTAAATTTTTCAACAATTTGACTCGAAAACGGAAATGAACTCATCGAATAGAAAGAATCCCCTGCTTCGCAATGTACCCTGGAAGGCATTCATGACTTTAAAGGATATGATGAGGGAAAATCCTCACGGAAAGCAAAAGTGCAAGGATACTAATAAAATTGAAAGACTCGGACGCACACTACCAGAAACTGTTTAAGGCCAGAACCACCGAAAAAATTAAAACTATGATCTCCTACCAAGAGACTCCCAAATTTCAATGGAAGAGATCGAGAGAGCTAAGAGTAGATTTAAAGTATGCCAAAAATCGGGCGAAAATGGAATTAGATCTGAGTTGCTGAAATGAAATACCCCGTGTTTAAATGCCTACTCTCTGAAATTTCTCAATGATCTCTAAATTGGGATAACTCCTATGCCTCGAGCTTGGATCGATGCTGACGCCGCAAGTATTTGCAAGCATAAAGGTTTGCAGGTAGATGCTGCAAACTATAGATCGACTTGTCTTCTAGATTCATTATGCAAGTTATATGCATCTATTCTGTTCCAACGTCCGAATCGCCATCTTGCCGAAATACACCCAAAAACCCAATTTGGATTCTGCGAAGGAAGATCCACTGAGCAGGCCATACTTGGAGTAAGAACCATAATACAGAAAGTCATGAACCAGAATCAGAAAATAGTGCTAGTGTTTGACTTGCTGCCTAAAGCTGCGATGATCAACCGAATGGCCGATCTAGACTGCTCTTGGCAAATGGTGCATTCGGTAAAATCCTTGATAGACTCAACGATAGAGAAATTGATGTGAACAAAGGACTGCTTTATGACGGAACTTGGTGTGAGACATGTCTCAGAAGAAAGACCGCTTCTCTTCAATCTAACCTGACAACTCATATTAGATGAAGTCTGCTCCCCATTCAGTGCGATTCAGATGATTAAACACTCGGGCGAAAAAGGGTGCTAAATCACCTGGAATATGTAGATGTTCTACATCTTATTGCACCAGGTAAGGTCGCAGTTGTCAGGTCAATAGAGCATCTGGCGATAATTTTGCGTAAATATGGAATGCATATTGCATGTCATTCCGACGTGCCTCGAACAGAGATTACCTTGGCTCTATAATCTAAGACACCGGTAGGTCAGATGGAGCAATAAAAGCAAACCTAGCCAGAGCAAAAAGGTATCTAACATGACTATGACTAAATGCCTAAATCATACCCTTAAAGCAACTCTGGTAGGTATTTTTGTTGAAAAGGTCAAGAGATAAATAATTTATATTTGACGTCGAAAATGCTCATTGTCATAAAAAGAATTATTTACTCAAGCACTTTTTGAGGCCTTTGCGGTATTTACATGATTTTATAACACTTACAATGGCGACGATGCTGATAAATTCGATTTTGAATGTTTCAGCAGATGACTAGTGAATAATGACCTATATAATGAGTGACCTTAAAATAATTTTCAACCTTGATGGTACGAGTAAATGATGTATTTCAAGTAGTGATCGACTGCGTACTTTCAATGAACAGTTGTATTGTTTTGAGCTGGTATTCACTACCAGATATTTATCTACACCTTCAAGGCAGCAAATCGGAGCACTGCCTTGATTTATTCATTTTCGCATAACACTTTTGGGATTTCATGTGCCACCTTATCTGATTTCGCTAGTTGATTTTGAGAAGATCTTTTATAATTTAAGTCTTTAAGAGTGCCATTTGAAAGACAGTTGCATTTAGAGCAGTTATTAATGCACCTTATTGGGGGAAGTAATCAACTTTAAAAATCTTAGTCAAAATATGAGTAGGAATTTCATTACAAAGTACGTTGTCAGGTAAATGGTTCACAGCTCTGCTTGTTTATGACTGACCTATATTGAAATCAATGTTTGGTACCTAGGAGCTTATAATGTCTCTTGGCAGTTATTGTTTCTTTCAACTACAATTGATTAAAATATCGCAGCCTTAAATTTTATGAGCTTTATTTGAGAAATTACTTGAAAATCGTGAAAGCCCTAACTTATGTATACAAGGCACTGGATATCACAATCCAACAGTGCTTGATCAGTTTCCAATAAAATTGCCAAATGGACTGCAACAACACGCGATTTTGTTTTCGAGCCATCAAGTAAAAACTTCAAAATTTTATCATGCAAACTTTTTGAGGGTCTATGTAAAGTACGTTCAGTAATTCTGTTGCACGATCTTTGACATCAAGACAGTGATCATTGAATATGCGTTCTCAAAATATAAATACCTTTCGTTCGGCTGGTGCAGGTTATTCAATTAAAAAAAATGAAGGCTCATTGGAATTAAACTGCTATTTACATTTGTGTATTAAAGGTTATATTTTTAAGTCTTCAAAAAATGTACAAGAAATAATTTCGAAGGTAAACTGAACAGCTTGTAGAATTAATGGATGATCGCGTTCAATGCGATCCGATGAATGTAATTTTCTTGCAGTTATATCAGAAATCAGTTCTGAATGTGAAATTATCTTCAGAAGCCTATTCCAATCCACTGCAATTGAAGCTGAGAATTCCAGTCTACCAAACCAGTTTACACACCTTTGCACACTAGATACGATATTTAATTCTACGCCAAAGATGTGATATTTACCGTGTCTCAACATGGGCTGCACTACTATATCCATAGCAGATATCTTCCAAACGCACTATACAGGAATATTTATGCGAGTGCTGCGAATCGCTCCGGTTGAATGTAAATGGATCACTGCAGGTTGACATCACCCTGGGAGTATTCGGCACTTCTTCATTCAGCAGTAATTTTCCGCCATCTCCCGATAATTGCGTTGATTTTAAGGCCTGATAGAATAAGAAATTAACTGCCCTTTCGATATTCTTTTCATCTTTCCTTCCAAAAGGACACGCACCTACAAAAGTAATGAATCTGGACAAGGCTTACCTCTATAGAAATTTTCAATCTTTGGGCGCCTTAACATAGATGGTTTCCCTTGATTGCATGCATAAATGAATGTAAATAAGTTGGCAAAATAAAATGCAAAAACGCAATTCATCTTCTGCATTTCAGCTCAATGTTCGTAAATATATTAACTGCAGCCCCAATAAATCTTTGAGATCAGAAGTCAGGGCTTATTAGCCAATCAGACAAACCTAGCTTTATGGACGTAAAATGTAATTGAAGCGCTTTAATAACTTTTCTTGTGTGGATTTCAATTTCACAAAAATGAGTTTACACACTATTTTCCATTTGAAAACGACTTTGTCGCAAACTGCCATACTGATACTATTTAAACTTCTACAATGGAGGCTTCTGAAGTAGTTCTGCACTGCTCGCACTATTTAGAGAACGTCCCGAAGAACTGAGAAAATTCGGCACATTCTCTACGCTCAACACTTAACTTGTTTAATTTTTACTTTAAATGCATTCTTTTAGTTTTTCCATTTGGCTCATCAAATTTGGCGGTTCTAATGGAATCGACAGTTTTGGAGTTACAAAGTATCTTGCCCACCAGTCACTACAGTTGTCAACCCGCATCTTTTTCACAACGTCATGGAGACAGAGTAAATTTCATTTTTTTTATTTCCAGCCAAGTCTCTTCTAGATGTACACCGTTGGATGCTCTTGCGACTTAATCTGCTGAACCTCAAGAACCCAAGTTGCTAAATTTTAGGCAGTTGGAATTTCTATGACTTATTTTGCTATCTTATCTAAATTAAAAATTAAGATTAAATTTAAATGTGCGTTGCATAGGTGCAATAAGATAAAGGTTAAAAGGTGATTGTTTTCACTAGGTACATGCATTTAGGAAATACGATAGGCATAAAAAAGATGAAAATATGGAGGACAAAAGAACATGTTATTTTGTTGTAGTGATATGAAAATCTAAAAATTGTGTAGGATTTAAAGTCCAATTCACAACTACGACTTTAAAAGTCATCACCTGAGAAAAATGTTGGAAAAATCTACCAGAAATACTAGCTGCTGTAAGTGAAGTTAATTATCAGAGCCATCTCGGCTGCGTATTTCATCTTGATGGATATCCTTTACTTCCTAGTCGTTTTACGTGTCTTCTACTCTATCTTTTGCCTCCATCGTGTTCAAATCTCCTACCTTCACCACATCGCTTGACCATTTCCTCTTCACTGTTGGCTTTTCACTTTCTGTGATTGCAGCCGGAGGGTGACGATCCTTAATACGTCTCTTTAGCCACCTGTGAGTCCTGCATCCTTTTAGGCAGTCTTTAACAGGATACCTTAGCCAGTGGTTTAGTATCTCTTCAATTTGTGTCCTTCTTCGCCATGATCATGTCTTGCGTGTCCTTTGTTATGGCAAAGCATCTGTGGCAGTTAGCGTTGGTACAGGCGATATCAAGTTGCCTTTTTCCTATTAATCAAAGTGTACAGTTATTCAAGATGATTAAGCAGCCATCTTCTTCCCGAGTGATTAATCATCTGAACCGCACTGTCATTAAGTGTAGCTAAGGCTTCACCCAAAATGAGTTGAAAGGCTAGGTTGGAAAGAAGTAGCCCTTCTTTTTGAGCCTTGTCTCACACCACGTTCCACCACAAAGTAGTCCTTTGTTCCACCCAATTTCCCTATCGTTGAGTCCATCAAGGACCTTACCAAATAAACCATTTGCCAAGAGCAGCCCATATCGATCATTCGGTTGATTATTGCAACTTTAAGCAGCGAGTCAAGGGCTCTTTTCAGGTCAACAAACACTGGCAATATTTTCTGCTTCTGGCTCACAGTTTTCTCTGTAGTGGTTCTTGCTCTAGGTATATTGTTTTCAGGAGATCTTTGCGAAATTAAAATTGGATTCTTGAATGTATTTCGGTAAAGTGGTGCTTCAGACGTTTGAACAGAATAGATGCATATAACTTGCATTAAGAATCTAGAAGACAGGTTGATCTCTAGTTTGCAGCATCTATCTGCAAACCTGTATGCTTGCAGATACTTGCGACGTCAGCATCGATCCAGGCTCGAGGTATAGGAGTTATCCCAATTTAGAGATCATTGAGAGATTTCGGAGGGTAGGCAACAATCACCTATGTACATCTTAAAGCTTTTCACCTCTGTTTTGAGTCTCGTTACTTTTTCATGGTCAATGCATTTAAGCCTGTTGAGTGTAATTTCAGTATGAAATTGGTGAGGTGGCCTTCATAGGCGTGCATCATATAAACATTGGAGCTCCTACAATTCTTGTGTGCCTTAACGTGGTAGAATTCAAGTTAAAGAGTTTCCAATCAACTTTCTACAGTCGTCGACTCGTTATCAGTTTGAATCAAACGGCTTGGGAAAGTAGCAGCCCGATATCGACCAGAATTCACAAGTATTTCCTTCATTAACTTTGGTAAAAATGCAGAGATACGTTTAATTATGTAGTAGGAGATCAATAACCTGTCAGTGAATGCCGTCTACGTGGTCTCACATTACGATCTACGTCATTCAGACTGACAAACACAGACTTGCAGCTAACATTTTGATAAAATGTTTATAGAAATGCCCATTCCCTTTCAAAAAAATGGCTAATTATCTAAATTTTTACTTGCATTCTGAAAAGATTTGATATGGGACTCCGAGTATTTTGATTTGGAGCAAGTCAAGGAATATGTTTACTTCAGCTTCGATAAGGTCATGTAACTATTTGAACTATCTGATTAATTTAAACTTGTAATCGATTACTTGCCTTCGGCTGCTTTTATGGGAACACTTTGATTGAGCCCGAAGCATGCAGCACAATAGAGGCTCTACATCAACTTACCGTCATCATTTTGGTTGTCCAGAATTCTCTCTTATAGATTGTTGCAGTCCTAATGCACAATGGAATCGAAATTATGCACTGATGCGTGACGTTCTACAGGGTGAAGGTAACTATGGACTGTGCAGCAACGTCATGGACAGCGGACGCCCATTGAAACAGCCTTTCTGCAAAGGTGATGACGCAGTACAAGCCAAACGAAGACAGCGACTTGGCACTGAATGTCATTACGAAGAGCAAATTCTCACGGACATCCTACGCGTACAGAGGCAAAGCTCTCTCCGACACCTCCTTCGGTGTGAGAAAACATTGCCATAGATAGCGTTTTCGATTTCAACTCGTAACTAGGCACCACTTTTATTTGTCAGCAGTGCATAATTAACTGATTCCGAAGTCGTCAATAAACTCTGATACCTAGAGGTCTCGTCGAATAAACATGGGGGTTGTGTCGCAACGTTTCTGCCATCTATTTACATATAACTTAAAGAAATGGCTGGATTGTGCACTGATCTCTGCTATATTTGTAAATGTCATATAAAAGGACAAATTAGACCAAGGAAATATTTGATTGGGAGTAATAGATGCGTAAATTAACACTGCCGGAAGAACTAGTGCCCACAATAGTTTAAGTATTCGTGGACTAGGAGATTCGTAATCAATGAAACGCATTATCGATTGATCAACAGATGAAGGTACTAATAGCTAAGAGCTTTGACCTTAGGCCTGATGAAACTGTGATATTCCTGGTCAACTTCCTCATTTAAAGTGGACCAGTCCCTCCACGTATGTCTCTGGCAACCATTCGATTTACCGAACAGTTATAGAAGAAGTTGTGGCCTCCAGGTTGATATAGAGCGAAACCATTTTCGTGCCAGCGGGCTTCCGGAGCGAGAGTGCGGTTCTTAAACGAGCCTTCTCAACATGTTCAAGACGCCCGAAATCCTATGGTTACCGAAGAAAGTACCTTAGCACAGGACCTCGCTACGAAGAGCTAGAGTGATGCCATATTTGACGTCTCCGATGTGCATACGGTGGCAGAGACCTTCAAAATGAAATTGCCAACTCTACAGAAAAACCGTCGAAATGTACTCCTGTGCTCTGCTAACTGGCATCTCAAAGCAACTTTCGACCATAACCAATCACTTTTATATGTAAAACTCCAAACTCAATTGTAGACGGGGTGAACTTCCTCTGCGGGTCAGTAACGTCAATCGCTTTACACGGCTCATCAAACAAAGAGTCAATGTTTGCTATCGAAAATGTTAAAATACTAAATTACGTGCCCAATAAAACTAAAAGTACTAAGCTGAAACAATCGTACCAGAGAAACAGGCATGACTGGGTGGACCAATAGCCTTTTGCTAGCCATTATTTTTAATTGACTTGAAATAGATATTCTAAGTAGTAGATAAAGGAAAGAAAATAATAGGTTAAATCAACTGCAAACTGTGTGGAGAAATTTTACACTTATTAGCATAAAAGACACGAAACAGATTTGCGGAAGATTATCTTCTCATGTCATTATTGCGCAAGAGCGTCAAGGTGGCAAAGCAAATCGAGCGCATCATTAGAATTAACGAATCGTGTTTTCGCGGCTCGGAAGAGGGTTTCTTTTCGCTTGTAATCCAGAACGACGAGTTTGACATAAAGACTTATTTTGTCGCGTTTTACGGTTTTGAAGGATCGCTTTTCGGCTGTATTGAGGTAGTCTGACATGCAGTAAGTTCGTTTGACCTATTGCAATTTCAGAGTAATCCTTTTGCCACAATATGCACCTCATTTAACGTTTAAAAATTGTTTTTAATTAGAAAAGCGATCGTTTTCAATCATTTCATATGTGAATTGCTCGGCAAAATCATTTTTGCCGTGTCGAAAGCATCCTATTCACATCTTTATTTCTTTCGGTGGCAGGTTACGCAACGCAAATCCACGGGCTCGTTAATGTGGTCGACTGTAAGTAAGACTTCGAGATAAATTTTGTTCTGATAAATCTGATAGATCTCTTAAATTGGTGGCAAATCTAAAATGACCAACGACTTGACTGATTAGATCATCCGATCGTATTTTTGCCAGCATATTTGTCCAAGCGTTTATGTTTTTAGTTAGTTATCGTTATCAGAGACCATCCTGTTGGTCTAGAAGCATGTTTTGAAACTTCCAATTTTTAATCACAATTAACTTGTCGACTTAGTGAGGCGGAAGTCGGTCTAAATTACTCTTCTAAAGTTCCTTGAAGAAGTCTTCTTCGCAGGCTCAAGTAGGTTCAGCTTCTTCCTACGCTATGTTATCTGCATAATTTCCTGAGGAGTGGTCTTTTGCAACTATTACTTTCATCGCCACTTTAGTACATCATCTTACTACTCTACTCTCATACAAACTTCCTGTAATCTCGCAGAGTAAACGATTTTGCCATGTTCAGTCAAGTATGAGACGTCTTTCTGCACATTTTCGGATTTGGGTGACTTTGTTGAAATCGTTAACTTGTATTCCGTAATTAGAGTGAATTCGTGGTCCCCCGTGATTGGAGATGTTGTCACATCGACGTACCCGAGGAAAATATGGAGCAAATAAATAAAGACTGTCTTTTTGTTGGACTCCGTCAACGTTCCAATATCCGCGAAATCGCTTACATACGTTTCATAATCTGTTTTGATATTAGCATAAATGAGGTCGTTCTTTTTTAACGAATGATTCTCAATCATGGCGCTGTTCTAACGCTGCTGCGGGTAGCCTTGGTAGCTTTGCTGCATTGATCAGTAATTACTACAGCTGATGCTTGTGTATACACACACACATATATATACATATACATACATACATACATATATATATGTGGAACAGGCCAAATAGGGAGTGAAATTATTCGGCGGAGTGTGGAGACACTGGGAAAGTTCCTCCTGAGTTTTAGCTTGGGGAGGGGAAGGGATTCTGGGTCCCTTGATTGGCTATTCCTGTGCGAGTGCCCTGGCTTCGTGCTGATGGTTTCAAATTGATGCCATCTGAAGAGTTGGGTTCATTCAGCGGTGGTCCTATATTCTCTCCGCTTAGTCGTCGTTTCATTGTATTGATGTTTTGTGATTGTAGGGAAATTGCTAGTCCTTCTCTTTGGTAATATGACGTTTACCGACATTTTTGGGCCTTTGATGTATCGCAACCGTGATAGCTTCGGAATTGCTTAAATTACGATGCAAAAGAATCGTTGTGGACCGCTCCAATGTCAGCCGTGCCGCAAGAAGGAGATTAAATAGTCGAGGTAGTAATTTGCATGTAAGTGCAATTTTACTGAGTAGAAATAAGTAGTAAGGTGTTGTCAACGTTTTCGGACTGTTTGTACCATACATGACAGTGTGCTCAGAATCATGAAATTTCCGGTTCCGGTAGCTGAACAATTTTTCAATAGGAAATCGTCACCTTTTCTTCTTTACCCACTATGAATGATTAGCGAATTGTGGATAATCACTTCATGATTGAACATCATTTACTGGTTAATCATCCAAACATCTGAACATATACTCAATTTATTTTAGCTGTTTGTGCTGAAAGCTTTTGCAAACTTTGTGGAGATTACTGCCTGTCGCCAGCCTCATGCTGGTTTGCTGACGAGTTTAGTCAGTACTCTGAATTTGTTTTTCAAGAAGTCTCAAGAGGACACATCGAAGCCCTCAGTTTGTCAATTAAACAGCTTAGCCAAGCCACTTACTCCAGTCTACAAAATTAGTGAGGATTCAGTCGCATACAGACAGTGGTATTTAGTATTTGATTTGCATTTATTAGTAAAAGATTGCAGTAATACATGAGCCAATGGTGGGAGTACTCTCGAGGATATATTTTGGGAAAGTAAGGCTTTCGCTTTAAGTTCAGGCAAGTAGCAGATTCTATGGAGTGATGGATTATGGTCTCGTTAGCCTTGACACCGTATTCGAAGCATTATACCGCATGTCAGTAATTTTGCCGGCAGCAACAGAACAGAGATTAGGATATTCTAGACCCTAGTAGATTATAGCTTTCTTGCTCCATCTTTGCGGCATGGCTTGTGCAGGTCTGAATTTCTGGTCGTATTATCTGTATCTGCGGGGATCTGTCGGATTCAGCTGTCAGGTGTCGCTTAAGCTCTTTCTTGACTTCGCGTTTCTTGAAGCCACCTTTCACCTGTCACGTGCCGTTCATTTGCCCATTTGGGCCCTAACTAATCAACCCCTTTCTGACGTTTCAGTGCTTACTCGGTCAGGTACTATTAAAGACATCGACGACAATAGCAGCCTCTAGTTTTCACCACTTCTGACAGCATGCTCTGCAGTGGCATAACCCGTTTATCTGGCAAGCTTGCCAAACGTTGTAGTGGTGCAGCAACCTAGTTAAGCAGTGTGCTCTAGTTATACAACTGGGCATTTTGAGGTGCTTCCTCAGATCTGACTCTGACCTGTGCATTCAATGGCAACTACCACTTCTTACGCATGTTTGCACAGTGAGAGATCGGTGCTATTGTCAAGAAGGTGAGTGGGCTCCAGCTAGTTTTTACAGTACCTTCATGTACGCAAAAGTCAGATGACAAATCTAGGCTTGCCGTTATTGTTTGACGCCTCTGCCTGAGGTGGCATCAAGTCGATGCTTTTTCGCAGTCCGAAACATGATGCACCACAATCTTGGACCTACACGGTTTCACCAACAAAACTCGAAGTGGCTCTCTCCTCAAACAGACGCCATCAATAGCGTGCTTGTGAGCATGTGTACAGTGGATTTGCCTTCTTCTTTGCGCTCTCTGTGTTTCGGTTGCTATCTGAGGCAGTAACAGAAACTGATGTTCCCTTGTCCATTTGTAGCGTCCATTTGTCTACAGGTTTATTTTATCTGATTAATGGATCATAGACCGCCGACTGCATGCAACTCAGTCGATTGTCAGTCGAACTTGAATGAAAGCACGATTTCAGTTTGTCGCCTGATTCGCTGGGGTTCGGCTTGAAGGCGCACATTTCTAACCTACTGTTTCCACTTTCCTGGCGTGTATTGCTGTGAATGACAACAACTGAGAGTTTCTTCCCTTGAGTCGGTGCAAGACAAATCACGCAATCTTTGGTACTTTCGAGCATTCACTATCAGAACAAATGGTTTCTGAATTACAAGAGAACACGGTGCGCTCGTCAGTGCCAAGCTGCTAGATGTGAGAATGCAGTGATCGAGCCTGTGTGTGTCCACTAGCTGTTGTCGTCTGCGTACTTACTGGCGACGAAACAAAGCAAGCCCGCTACTTAGTTAAATGGGCAGTGGGTAAGGTATCCTCATATCTAGCCACTGATAATGCATGTTCAGTGGGTCGTGTTTAGCTATCAAGCATCGTATCAGAAGTTCAAATCAAGCAAAAGGCATAGTTTAATCAGTTTTGCACAGAAGAAAGCACTTGTAACATTGTGAGCTACATTTGATAGCGGGAGGATGTTATGGGCAGGTGAGGGCATTTTGAATTATGCAAAACACCAACACTGGCCAAATGAACGTGGAGAGGAGATGACTACTTCAAGGCATCGCACATGTTAGAGGCTTTCCAGTTGAATCACTGCGAAACTGGAAGAAATTCAGTGAATGGTTAGTGCATTCACCAGTTTTCACTGAGCAAATCAAGAGCAATTGTATTTGATTTGAAAACCGTTGGCAATTTGATAAACTTACCAATGCAACACTCAGGCTTGCATTGCACTTTTATTGGAACTGGCTCTGAAAGGGTCAGGGCGAATTAGACATTGTTTTAAGAAGCGCTTGATAATGTGGAAAACTTGCCAGGGCAGCAATCTTTCTTGCACGTCACCTTCTTGGGAGCTTGAACTACATAAATAGAAAAGCATTAGATTGGAATCGAGGAGTGCATCTTAATGTGGAAAACTTGCCAGCGCAGCATTCAGCCTTGCATTGCACTTTAATAGGAACTTGCTCTGAACAAATGGACGCCAATTAGATATGGTTTGAGAAATGCTTGATAAGATGGAAAACTTGCCAGTGCAGCAATCTGTCTTGCACGTCGTCACCTTCTTGCGAGCTTGAACTAAATCAAGAGAAGAAGATTAGCTTGCGTTTCGGGAGCATTGTTTAAGGTAGATAACTTGCTTGCGCAGCAGTCGGCTTTGAATTGCACTTTCACGGGACTCGGCTCTGAAAAGTGGAGGAGGAATTAGATGCAATTTAGAAGGTGTTCAAGAATATGGACAACTTGCCGTTGCAGCAACCCGCACTGACGAACGCTGCTATTGTCAAGACACCAAAAAATAGGGTGCAGTACATAGGTAATACTCAAATCGTCTGGTTGATGTCTAACTATCCACTGCTTTTATAGGACTTACTCAAAGTCAGCATCGAAGACACTCCTGTTTGCAGCTCACATGCTTTGATGAAACCTGTCTACTTATCGGCAAGTATTAGACACTGGACCACAGCATTAACGTCCACGTGCTCATAGTAAGCTATTTCATGAAATATCCACCAGAGCTATCAAGTTCGCTTGTTGATATCAAAAATGTTATTGTGGCGGATGCAATGCACGCGTTTGTCTTGTTGAAAACTCGTGATTTTTATTTGAATTGGCTATCACTTTCGCAACGCACTCACTTTCAGATTTGCCACTTGGGCTTGGTTGCGTCCCATTTTTACTTCCCTAAAACAAATCCTGCTGGACTTTATCTAATTCGACATGTTGGCCTAAGACAGCCTTCTTTTAAACGGCTTTACGTGTTTGGCTGATATGGACTCGATGTACCACGATAGAGACAACTGACAACTTGTCCTTACAAATGTGAATTAAGTTAAGGGCTTTAACTTGAGATATGCCAAAACGTGGAATTTCCATAATGAGACGAGGCAATTTGAAAAAATCCACTAATATTGGCTGTTCAAGCAGGTATTATTTTCATTTTCCCATCTGAGCGACCCACCATGTTGCCTGTTGCTTGCATTAATTTTAGAAGTTGCATTTGTGTGAAAGTCTGCAAGTAGCCCTTTTCTCATTCCCTCACACTTGCGTGGACGCATTTAACTTAAGTACTTTGTAGCTTTATAGGTAGTAAGTAGCTTTAGGAAGCATCGAAGTATAATAATCATCTCAGGTTTCGAGCTTTTTCAATTCATTCGTAAATACATGGCTGAAGGTTCCATTAGTTGATTTGCCAACAAGTAGTTTGCTGAATTGACGTTTCTTTTTGAAATATCTCAGTATGATCAAGTATGAAGATTTCTACCATCAAAACTGTTAAATAGTTGCCATGACTCTTTCTAGAGATGTACGACTGCTTCATTTTCCTTTGAATAGAGTCATTACGGTTAAATAAATAAATAAATAAATAAAGTAATTTAAGCCAACAATGGCATCTAGACACTGAACCTTGATGGTAGACCCACATAAATACTGATGTAAACCCTCTCTTGCTCTATTTTTCAAAAAGAGTATCATTGGCATTTTGTGTAGAATCAAGACCAACGTTTTGAGTTCAATACGTATGGTGAAAGAAGCTAAACAAATATCGGTTGCATTTTGCAACTCATGGCAGAATATCCAGCAAATGTCTTGAAAAAATTCTATGCCAAAGCAGTATTTAAATGGGGTTGTTAAAAATTTTTATACTAGGATGTACCATAGTGTTACTTACTTTCCTGAGGTAGGTTCTCTACCGATTTTGCAAGTTTATTATGTCTTAAGTGTAAAGGAAGAAATTGTGGTTTTGCAGCTTAGCCACCATTCGGATTTGACACTTATATTGGGATTCATGTGATAGTGATAGACCCGGAATCAAAAACTTCTCTTGTCATCATGGTTACTTACACACTCTTGATGCAATTTGGTGAGGGCGAATCCATTTGAACTTGTCCAGAATGAACAGGATCTCAAGCTGATCGTCGAATGGTCTTAACATACAGAAATATGGAACCATCGAGAAGCTTTTGCAAGTTTATCCTTGTGTAAGTCATTTATCTAAACAGTTGTTCCTACGATAAATAACAAGTCGTGAAAATTTGACCCCAGTTTTAATTGGATGTCTAGGCAGTGATAGAGCAAATCCTCTCTGAGAGCTTTACAAGAATGCGTGTCTAGGGTCATGCCCTCAATCGCAAATCGTATTTCCTAAGCAGTACTGATAGTCTTCAATTCATTTGCAGACTAGGTGGGTCAGCGAATAATTGTTAGCTGAAAACAACCTGCATCAAAAGCATTAGAATAACCGAAATTCAGGTTCTAGTAACCAAAAAGGACAGTTTAGAACGTGGCTTTAGGATTTATACGTTTATCTCAACAGCATTTCAAATTATCATAAACTGCGTTAGGCTTGGAGTTTGAATAACCATGGGAAACCCTAGAGAAAATATTCAACTGAATTGCAACTAGAGCAAATGTACTCTTCAAATTGTGCTTTTGCCCTTTTCTCATTCAGGCTTGTTGACGGTTAGCAGCCTCTAGCAAAGATCTAGCGACTGGCCGAAATTCGTTATCTTCAACAGTCCCACAGGAAAGGGGTTTTAAAATGCCATTTTTGGCTTGTCACTTATTTATTTAACCGTAATGACTCTATTCAAAGGAAAATGAAGCGGCCGTACATCTTTGGGAAGAGTCATAGCAACTATTTAACAGTTTTGATGGTAGAAATCTTCATACTTGATCATACTGAGATATTTCAAAAAGAAACGTCAATTCAGCAAACTACTTGTTGGCAAATCAACTAATGGAACCTTCAGCCATGTATTTACGAATGAATTGAAAAAGCTCGAAACCTGAGATGATTATTATACTTCGATGCTTCCTAAAGCTACTTACTACCTATAAAGCTACAAAGTACTTAAGTTAAATGCGTCCAGGCAAGTGCGAGGGAACGAGAAAGGTCTACTTGCAGACTTTACACGAATGCAACTTCGAACATTAATGCAAGCAACAGGCAACATGGTGGGTCGCTCAGATGGGAAAATGAAAATAATACCTGTTTAAACGGCCAATATTAGTGGATTTTTTCAAATTGCCTCGTCTCATTATGGAAATTCCACGTTTTGGCATATCTCAAGTTAAAGCCCTTAACTTAATTCACATTTGTAAGGACAAGTTGTCAGTTGTCTCTATCGTGGTACATCGAGTCCATATCAGCCAAACACGTAAAGCCGTTTAAAAGAAGGCTGTCTTAGGCCAACATGTCGAATTAGATAAAGTCCAGCAGGATTTGTTTTAGGGAAGTAAAAATGGGACGCAACCAAGCCCAAGTGGCAAATCTGAAAGTGAGTGCGTTGCGAAAGTGATAGCCAATTCAAATAAAAATCACGAGTTTTCAACAAGACAAACGCGTGCATTGCATCCGCCACAATAACATTTTTGATATCAACAAGCGAACTTGATAGCTCTGGTGGATATTTCATGAAATAGCTTACTATGAGCACGTGGACGTTAATGCTGTGGTCCAGTGTCTAATACTTGCCGATAAGTAGACAGGTTTCATCAAAGCATGTGAGCTGCAAACAGGAGTGTCTTCGATGCTGACTTTGAGTAAGTCCTATAAAAGCAGTGGATAGTTAGACATCAACCAGACGATTTGAGTATTACCTATGTACTGCACCCTATTTTTTGGTGTCTTGACAATAGCAGCGTTCGTCAGTGCGGGTTGCTGCAACGGCAAGTTGTCCATATTCTTGAACACCTTCTAAATTGCATCTAATTCCTCCTCCACTTTTCAGAGCCGAGTCCCGTGAAAGTGCAATTCAAAGCCGACTGCTGCGCAAGCAAGTTATCTACCTTAAACAATGCTCCCGAAACGCAAGCTAATCTTCTTCTCTTGATTTAGTTCAAGCTCGCAAGAAGGTGACGACGTGCAAGACAGATTGCTGCACTGGCAAGTTTTCCATCTTATCAAGCATTTCTCAAACCATATCTAATTGGCGTCCATTTGTTCAGAGCAAGTTCCTATTAAAGTGCAATGCAAGGCTGAATGCTGCGCTGGCAAGTTTTCCACATTAAGATGCACTCCTCGATTCCAATCTAATGCTTTTCTATTTATGTAGTTCAAGCTCCCAAGAAGGTGACGTGCAAGAAAGATTGCTGCCCTGGCAAGTTTTCCACATTATCAAGCGCTTCTTAAAACAATGTCTAATTCGCCCTGACCCTTTCAGAGCCAGTTCCAATAAAAGTGCAATGCAAGCCTGAGTGTTGCATTGGTAAGTTTATCAAATTGCCAACGGTTTTCAAATCAAATACAATTGCTCTTGATTTGCTCAGTGAAAACTGGTGAATGCACTAACCATTCACTGAATTTCTTCCAGTTTCGCAGTGATTCAACTGGAAAGCCTCTAACATGTGCGATGCCTTGAAGTAGTCATCTCCTCTCCACGTTCATTTGGCCAGTGTTGGTGTTTTGCATAATTCAAAATGCCCTCACCTGCCCATAACATCCTCCCGCTATCAAATGTAGCTCACAATGTTACAAGTGCTTTCTTCTGTGCAAAACTGATTAAACTATGCCTTTTGCTTGATTTGAACTTCTGATACGATGCTTGATAGCTAAACACGACCCACTGAACATGCATTATCAGTGGCTAGATATGAGGATACCTTACCCACTGCCCATTTAACTAAGTAGCGGGCTTGCTTTGTTTCGTCGCCAGTAAGTACGCAGACGACAACAGCTAGTGGACACACACAGGCTCGATCACTGCATTCTCACATCTAGCAGCTTGGCACTGACGAGCGCACCGTGTTCTCTTGTAATTCAGAAACCATTTGTTCTGATAGTGAATGCTCGAAAGTACCAAAGATTGCGTGATTTGTCTTGCACCGACTCAAGGGAAGAAACTCTCAGTTGTTGTCATTCACAGCAATACACGCCAGGAAAGTGGAAACAGTAGGTTAGAAATGTGCGCCTTCAAGCCGAACCCCAGCGAATCAGGCGACAAACTGAAATCGTGCTTTCATTCAAGTTCGACTGACAATCGACTGAGTTGCATGCAGTCGGCGGTCTATGATCCATTAATCAGATAAAATAAACCTGTAGACAAATGGACGCTACAAATGGACAAGGGAACATCAGTTTCTGTTACTGCCTCAGATAGCAACCGAAACACAGAGAGCGCAAAGAAGAAGGCAAATCCACTGTACACATGCTCACAAGCACGCTATTGATGGCGTCTGTTTGAGGAGAGAGCCACTTCGAGTTTTGTTGGTGAAACCGTGTAGGTCCAAGATTGTGGTGCATCATGTTTCGGACTGCGAAAAAGCATCGACTTGATGCCACCTCAGGCAGAGGCGTCAAACAATAACGGCAAGCCTAGATTTGTCATCTGACTTTTGCGTACATGAAGGTACTGTAAAAACTAGCTGGAGCCCACTCACCTTCTTGACAATAGCACCGATCTCTCACTGTGCAAACATGCGTAAGAAGTGGTAGTTGCCATTGAATGCACAGGTCAGAGTCAGATCTGAGGAAGCACCTCAAAATGCCCAGTTGTATAACTAGAGCACACTGCTTAACTAGGTTGCTGCACCACTACAACGTTTGGCAAGCTTGCCAGATAAACGGGTTATGCCACTGCAGAGCATGCTGTCAGAAGTGGTGAAAACTAGAGGCTGCTATTGTCGTCGATGTCTTTAATAGTACCTGACCGAGTAAGCACTGAAATGTCAGAAAGGGGTTGATTAGTTAGGGCCCAAATGGGCAAATGAACGGCACGTGACAGGTGAAAGGTGGCTTCAAGAAACGCGAAGTCAAGAAAGAGCTTAAGCGACACCTGACAGCTGAATCCGACAGATCCCCGCAGATACAGATAATACGACCAGAAATTCAGACCTGCACAAGCCATGCCGCAAAGATGGAGCAAGAAAGCTATAATCTACTAGGGTCTAGAATATCCTAATCTCTGTTCTGTTGCTGCCGGCAAAATTACTGACATGCGGTATAATGCTTCGAATACGGTGTCAAGGCTAACGAGACCATAATCCATCACTCCATAGAATCTGCTACTTGCCTGAACTTAAAGCGAAAGCCTTACTTTCCCAAAATATATCCTCGAGAGTACTCCCACCATTGGCTCATGTATTACTGCAATCTTTTACTAATAAATGCAAATCAAATACTAAATACCACTGTCTGTATGCGACTGAATCCTCACTAATTTTGTAGACTGGAGTAAGTGGCTTGGCTAAGCTGTTTAATTGACAAACTGAGGGCTTCGATGTGTCCTCTTGAGACTTCTTGAAAAACAAATTCAGAGTACTGACTAAACTCGTCAGCAAACCAGCATGAGGCTGGCGACAGGCAGTAATCTCCACAAAGTTTGCAAAAGCTTTCAGCACAAACAGCTAAAATAAATTGAGTATATGTTCAGATGTTTGGATGATTAACCAGTAAATGATGTTCAATCATGAAGTGATTATCCACAATTCGCTAATCATTCATAGTGGGTAAAGAAGAAAAGGTGACGATTTCCTATTGAAAAATTGTTCAGCTACCGGAACCGGAAATTTCATGATTCTGAGCACACTGTCATGTATGGTACAAACAGTCCGAAAACGTTGACAACACCTTACTACTTATTTCTACTCAGTAAAATTGCACTTACATGCAAATTACTACCTCGACTATTTAATCTCCTTCTTGCGGCACGGCTGACATTGGAGCGGTCCACAACGATTCTTTTGCATCGTAATTTAAGCAATTCCGAAGCTATCACGGTTGCGATACATCAAAGGCCCAAAAATGTCGGTAAACGTCATATTACCAAAGAGAAGGACTAGCAATTTCCCTACAATCACAAAACATCAATACAATGAAACGACGACTAAGCGGAGAGAATATAGGACCACCGCTGAATGAACCCAACTCTTCAGATGGCATCAATTTGAAACCATCAGCACGAAGCCAGGGCACTCGCACAGGAATAGCCAATCAAGGGACCCAGAATCCCTTCCCCTCCCCAAGCTAAAACTCAGGAGGAACTTTCCCAGTGTCTCCACACTCCGCCGAATAATTTCACTCCCTATTTGGCCTGTTCCACATATATATATGTATGTATGTATGTATATGTATATATATGTGTGTGTGTATACACAAGCATCAGCTGTAGTAATTACTGATCAATGCAGCAAAGCTACCAAGGCTACCCGCAGCAGCGTTAGAACAGCGCCATGATTGAGAATCATTCGTTAAAAAAGAACGACCTCATTTATGCTAATATCAAAACAGATTATGAAACGTATGTAAGCGATTTCGCGGATATTGGAACGTTGACGGAGTCCAACAAAAAGACAGTCTTTATTTATTTGCTCCATATTTTCCTCGGGTACGTCGATGTGACAACATCTCCAATCACGGGGGACCACGAATTCACTCTAATTACGGAATACAAGTTAACGATTTCAACAAAGTCACCCAAATCCGAAAATGTGCAGAAAGACGTCTCATACTTGACTGAACATGGCAAAATCGTTTACTCTGCGAGATTACAGGAAGTTTGTATGAGAGTAGAGTAGTAAGATGATGTACTAAAGTGGCGATGAAAGTAATAGTTGCAAAAGACCACTCCTCAGGAAATTATGCAGATAACATAGCGTAGGAAGAAGCTGAACCTACTTGAGCCTGCGAAGAAGACTTCTTCAAGGAACTTTAGAAGAGTAATTTAGACCGACTTCCGCCTCACTAAGTCGACAAGTTAATTGTGATTAAAAATTGAAAGTTTCAAAACATGCTTCTAGACCAACAGGATGGTCTCTGATAACGATAACTAACTAAAAACATAAACGCTTGGACAAATATGCTGGCAAAAATACGATCGGATGATCTAATCAGTCAAGTCGTTGGTCATTTTAGATTTGCCACCAATTTAAGAGATCTATCAGATTTATCAGAACAAAATTTATCTCGAAGTCTTACTTACAGTCGACCACATTAACGAGCCCGTGGATTTGCGTTGCGTAACCTGCCACCGAAAGAAATAAAGATGTGAATAGGATGCTTTCGACACGGCAAAAATGATTTTGCCGAGCAATTCACATATGAAATGATTGAAAACGATCGCTTTTCTAATTAAAAACAATTTTTAAACGTTAAATGAGGTGCATATTGTGGCAAAAGGATTACTCTGAAATTGCAATAGGTCAAACGAACTTACTGCATGTCAGACTACCTCAATACAGCCGAAAAGCGATCCTTCAAAACCGTAAAACGCGACAAAATAAGTCTTTATGTCAAACTCGTCGTTCTGGATTACAAGCGAAAAGAAACCCTCTTCCGAGCCGCGAAAACACGATTCGTTAATTCTAATGATGCGCTCGATTTGCTTTGCCACCTTGACGCTCTTGCGCAATAATGACATGAGAAGATAATCTTCCGCAAATCTGTTTCGTGTCTTTTATGCTAATAAGTGTAAAATTTCTCCACACAGTTTGCAGTTGATTTAACCTATTATTTTCTTTCCTTTATCTACTACTTAGAATATCTATTTCAAGTCAATTAAAAATAATGGCTAGCAAAAGGCTATTGGTCCACCCAGTCATGCCTGTTTCTCTGGTACGATTGTTTCAGCTTAGTACTTTTAGTTTTATTGGGCACGTAATTTAGTATTTTAACATTTTCGATAGCAAACATTGACTCTTTGTTTGATGAGCCGTGTAAAGCGATTGACGTTACTGACCCGCAGAGGAAGTTCACCCCGTCTACAATTGAGTTTGGAGTTTTACATATAAAAGTGATTGGTTATGGTCGAAAGTTGCTTTGAGATGCCAGTTAGCAGAGCACAGGAGTACATTTCGACGGTTTTTCTGTAGAGTTGGCAATTTCATTTTGAAGGTCTCTGCCACCGTATGCACATCGGAGACGTCAAATATGGCATCACTCTAGCTCTTCGTAGCGAGGTCCTGTGCTAAGGTACTTTCTTCGGTAACCATAGGATTTCGGGCGTCTTGAACATGTTGAGAAGGCTCGTTTAAGAACCGCACTCTCGCTCCGGAAGCCCGCTGGCACGAAAATGGTTTCGCTCTATATCAACCTGGAGGCCACAACTTCTTCTATAACTGTTCGGTAAATCGAATGGTTGCCAGAGACATACGTGGAGGGACTGGTCCACTTTAAATGAGGAAGTTGACCAGGAATATCACAGTTTCATCAGGCCTAAGGTCAAAGCTCTTAGCTATTAGTACCTTCATCTGTTGATCAATCGATAATGCGTTTCATTGATTACGAATCTCCTAGTCCACGAATACTTAAACTATTGTGGGCACTAGTTCTTCCGGCAGTGTTAATTTAGGCATCTATTACTCCCAATCAAATATTTCCTTGGTCTAATTTGTCCTTTTATATGACATTTACAAATATAGCAGAGATCAGTGCACAATCCAGCCATTTCTTTAAGTTATATGTAAATAGATGGCAGAAACGTTGCGACACAACCCCCATGTTTATTCGACGAGACCTCTAGGTATCAGAGTTTATTGACGACTTCGGAATCAGTTAATTATGCACTGCTGACAAATAAAAGTGGTGCCTAGTTACGAGTTGAAATCGAAAACGCTATCTATGGCAATGTTTTCTCACACCGAAGGAGGTGTCGGAGAGAGCTTTGCCTCTGTACGCGTAGGATGTCCGTGAGAATTTGCTCTTCGTAATGACATTCAGTGCCAAGTCGCTGTCTTCGTTTGGCTTGTACTGCGTCATCACCTTTGCAGAAAGGCTGTTTCAATGGGCGTCCGCTGTCCATGACGTTGCTGCACAGTCCATAGTTACCTTCACCCTGTAGAACGTCACGCATCAGTGCATAATTTCGATTCCATTGTGCATTAGGACTGCAACAATCTATAAGAGAGAATTCTGGACAACCAAAATGATGACGGTAAGTTGATGTAGAGCCTCTATTGTGCTGCATGCTTCGGGCTCAATCAAAGTGTTCCCATAAAAGCAGCCGAAGGCAAGTAATCGATTACAAGTTTAAATTAATCAGATAGTTCAAATAGTTGCATGACCTTATCGAAGCTGAAGTAAACATATTCCTTTTCTGATTTATTTGTTTATTTTTGCCCAATTGTTCCTAGATTCTCTGAATCCAATTATGTTTGCTTAATGCAAGCAATTTGACAAACTTGAATTCAGGTCTACATGAATTTTATGTCAAATGTTCTTCCACTGCATCTGTGAATGAACGAAAACATTTGAAATTTTATAATAAAGGCCATGTCTTTGTTTTGAATACCATCAAAGCCCTTTATATTCTGAATAATCCAACGGTAATGTGTACGGGTTTCCTGTCTGTTTTTGAAACTTTTACTCATTGATAGCTGATATCGAAGATGAAATTTTTGTTGGATAACAAAGCAGTGTCACAAATAATGCAGAAATTTGAGTTAAACCTTTTTAAATGGAACCATTGTTACTGCGAAATATTTGTCTTCAGAAGGCAACTTTTATTTGATTCTTTCCTGAAAAACAATTCATATGGCTTTTCTGAAGAATAATAGAATAATCTCATATTAGCAGTTCACATTCCAATCGGATTCTACACTCATACTCTTCGTATGATTAACACAAATGTCCTGGAATGGAAAGTGTACTTTTCAGCAGAGTTCGTAACCCTTACTGAATGCCTTATGATGGAAGGAATTTCAAATTGACAGACAAGAATAAATGCGATCCCAAGCTGATCTTCATAATGTCTTAACAAACAAAAAGAATGAGATTTTTGAGTAGCCACTTGAAAGTTAAACATTGAAGAAATAATTAAGACAACTATTTAAAGGTACATAGATCAAAGAGGATTGTTACAATCTATGATAGGCCACATTATTCTCATACTCAACCGATCAACTAACTTCTAACCTTGGTGAGTTTTATTTTACTTAGAAAACAACTGAAAAAAGCCTAATTATTGTGAGTGACGAAATCAGTTTATATTCTGCAATGAGTTCTATGATTAGAACCGTCACAACTTTCAGCATGTGGACAACACAACAAATAAATTATTAACCAAGCTTAATTAACTCAGCCGTGTACTTCTTGACAATAAAAATGTTTCAGAATATTCTTCCAAGCTTTCAACAAATTTGCTTCCCAATTTCGCTTTGTAGATTCGCCAAATTCAGTGCTCGAATTCGATTTTTTTTGCTTCCATGAATTCAACGTGCCTTCGATCATTGTCTGTCTTTACTAAGGTGATTATCCTTATCACACCAGAAAACTTGTATATGTCCGTTATTATTGACTTCGGTCTAAACGAAAAATCTGCATAGCTAATGAAGGCAAAACATGAATTATCCAAATATGACGGCTTACATCATTTTTGTGATTGAATGAAGTGCAGGTTTTCACTTCAAATACGGCACACACCGTTCCCGCTTGGAAATCCTCTGTTGCAACAAGTGCTCCGTCTTGGCGACATTTCAATACTTTTACATACATAACGTCTATCAGAGCTGATCACATGAAATTGCAAATATGATTTTTTAATAATCTCAGCAGGCAGATTATTCCACTCAAGTATAATCCTACATGCGCCAGGGTGTTGTCGTAAAAATTTGGTCTTCAGTCAGAAAAAAACAAAGTTGACTTTGCATGCATTAAATAAGTCGTTGTCAGTAGTAAGCCTGCCATATGAAATGCAACAGGAATTAATCTTTGCAAAAATTAAAATAGGTAAAAGTAGTGTCCCCTCGTTTTTACTTGCTTAATTACCAATTACACGAAAACACTTTTATAGTTCAGAAATGAAGCAGACCCCTTGACCTTTGTCGCACCATGAAATTAAACACTGATTCTCGTTTCAGAATATCTTAAGAGTGCAAATCCAATTCTAAATCCAGCAAAGAATTTACCATAAATAGGATTAAAAATTATAGCTACAAGCGATTCTGTTGCTCTCTGAACATCTTCTGTTTTCTGAATGAAAAATACGTATTTTTCTAATAAAGTAAGATTTATTTGTTGTTCAATGAGAGCTGGTGTTAGCCTCCCTCAGAGTTAAAGACAAGGCAAATGACCAAATTCAGTTCAAGCATTCGGTGGTAAACTAGTCTCATACACAAATTGCACAAACACAACGAATGACTTCGCCATTAAGCCTGTTTGCGGACAGACTTTTGCACTTCAGTGATCAATTTGACGAACTAAAAGTAAAATAAATAAACCTAAGCAACAATTTTAGGACTCTACCCTACTCGGTGCTTACGAATGCGGACACTAACATATGATCATAACAACGAAACGGTTGCTAGCTTGAAGATATAAAATGATCTCTGTACTAATGAAAGCCAATAGTTATGTCTGCATTTTTAAGAAATTTTATCCCTTATAAAAGTTTAACTCTTAAACATTATAAATCATTCTTAGTGGAGTGAGTAAAGTCAAAGAAGTTGAGCGATTCATTTTTTCAAAACCCTTATACTGACAAACCAATGGAGATTTAGTTGGGTTAAAATGCTTATTAACATCTGGATGTGTTGTTCGTCATGCGACTTAGCCTTGAATGATTAATTTTTCAAAGCTCTATGCAAAGTTAGATATCACAGTTAGATGAAACTAGCGTCCGAGCTTATTAAGTCATGTATGAAATGAAAACACCACCAGCATTGCTTTATTTTTTGAAGGTAAATCTCTTGTGATCTTTCAAAGGTCCTGAGGAAATAGGCCAGTCAATTTAACACTTAAGACGTTAATAGAAAATGTTTGATTAAAAAAGGTGATAGGCCCTCATTCGTACAGAATAATAAAGGATTAAAAAGTGATGAATGTTTGGCTATGTAGGACTTACTCGTTTCCAGGAGTAGCTTCTTTCTACTTTAAGAAAGGTACATTTTCGGCAGATTCACTGCCAGGCAATACAGATCCGAAACCGCCACCCATCGAATTCGCAACGACTTATCATTTCACAAAGTGTCTCTAATATTTTCATTTTAATGAATAATGACTAAATCTTTATCATCTTTCATTTAGCTTTACGCCTTCATTGCGAAAAGCTCTGGCAGATAAAATATTTCGGTGTCATCAAAGTTTCATGTTTGATCAAACTGATTAAAATACACTTTAATGCATTTTTGGGATTCATCTGATAAGGGCGACTGAATTTCAAATGAACGACAGGCTACATTTTTTCTGAATTTGAAGGAATCGAAATGAGCTTTCAACAACAAGTAGTTGCTCCTCGAAGGCATCAATGTTGATTTAAGCAGGCACTCAGGTTCACTCAGGCCCAATAACTAAATCGTCATTTCCTTTACTCATGCTGATGATGCAGCTGAGCTAGTAAATGCGTAGACCATGTTTCTACCTTTCCTTATGCGAATACCTCTACTATCACAGCCAGGTTTGAGATCGTAAAATCACGCCCCTGCCATTTTTAGTTAATTTTAGAGTCCCGAATCCAGATAGAGCACTGTTTGCATTAGTCAAAAAGACTTTTATTTTTTAATGTGCGAATTAATTTTTTTTAAGGGAGGCTGATGTAAAAGTACTAATTAATAAATAAAGTCAAAGGAAATACAATTTTAAACTTCAACTAAAAAATATTTTCCTTCTAAATTGTTCAAACATATTTGCGTTAAGGAGCAAATGAAATGATTATGTGCGAAGTATTTTGAATATCCACCAGATTGTCTATACTTTGTTGCGAGAAGAACGGGAAAGATTTAATTTTACATTGAGGTGGAGCAAAGGCCAATACACATCAATGCTCTTAGTCCGCGAAGATTTTCAAAAAAATAGACGATTTTAAAGTATTGCTGTTCAATGTTGACACCTTTTTAGTGAATTGCGAATGATCTCGGTCGAATTTTCAAGAATAATGATGTCACACAGAAACACTTCATTGAACGTCTGATTGGTAAGGGCTGAAATTGATATACACTTTTATAAAAAATAGTAAAAGGAAATTAGTAGACTAATTATTTTCTAAACTGAACGATAGTATATTCGGCTATCGCTCAGAGGAACGTTAGTGCTTTAGATGTGAAATGAGAGTTTTAAGAATTCTGAAAAAGATGACATTTCCTCATTTCGAAAATGAGTAAACACATAAGCATTTGTCTATTGGAAGTAAATGCGCTTAATTTATAGGCATGGAAAAACTTGAATTGTAGTTCTAGAATGTTGAACTGTCAGTCTGGACGACAGGAAGTATGCGGAATGGCTTATCCAAGTCAACTGGCATTAACCATGGCAGTGTTAAAATAAAGTGTTTAACAGCTTAAAATTTGTTGCAGATCATACAGAAGGATTTCAGACAAATACGCTCGCAGGCGGTAATCGAGAGACTTGTTTAGATAGATAGATAGATAGATAGATAGATAGATAGATAGATAGATAGATAGATAGATAGATAGATAGATAGATAGATAGATAGAGGCATGGTTATTGAATAGCTGCAAGCTAATTACGTGCAAGATGTAATGCAGAAGCTTATCTCGAAGAATATCTTGATGCGTTCACTTCGATGCAGTGTAGATTTTTAGTCCATCGCATTATTTTGTATGCACTTGGGCCGCAAATAAAGAGCCCAAAAAAGCCCCAAATTTGTCAATGTTTTGAGGATTTAGGGTGACCTTATCTGCAAGATAATTTACTGAATATACCTATTAACCAGGTGACCTGACTTTCATACAAATCAGAGTTTTTTTAATACAAATTTGAACCACTCGGCTAATTTTATAACAAAAACGTTGTTCTCAGTGGAAGGATCACAAAAGTTAAGGATAGTGGTTAATGAATGCTCATTATTACGGCGTATTTAGGAAGTTATTTGCAGATAGGCTGTAAAGAGCTCCTGAGATTTATTGTTAATGAAGCCCAAATCAAAAAGCCACAGTTTGACACCCCAATCCGAAAGTTAGCATTTAATCTAGTTCTATCTTAAGTCTTTTCTGGCAACTCCTATTCTTAGAACAAGATCTTCTGATACATTATCTAAGCCCTTTGCTGAACGGGTGTCCCTGAGATACGAAAGTACGATTCAGCTGTAGCTTTAACGAAATGACTTAGAATAGTGATAGAAAAGTGTTCTTCTGAGGGATTCAACAGAATTTTTTTAAAGAGTTGTGCCTTCGATGGCACGATTAATTTTAAAATTTTAAAGTAACAAAGATAAATGCTTAAATGAATAATTGTCATCTGAAACGAACCATATTAAAAGTATTAAAACAACCTGGAATCATTAGCATTATTATGGCTGAAACCCAATTTAAATTAAACGTGGCTTGAAGGTTGATATTTTCTCATAAGTTTATCTTGACTGTTTTTGAAGTGGCTAAAGTTTGCGGTCTAATAAACTCTGAAAAACTCTGCAGAAAATATTTAATTAAAATGCAATTCAAGCGAATGCTTTGAAGAGCCAAAACTGCATTTTCCCCAGTTGTGCTCCTCAGTCATTATTTCAGTCCATAGCGCACTTAGGCTTGTCGATAGTCCGTAACTCCTGACAAAAGCCTAGCAAGAGGCTGAGATTCATCGTTATCTTCAAAATTCCAACAGGAAAGACGTTTAAATTTAAGTTATTGGCTTAAAATACTATGCTGCATCTCAGCTTGTTGCTTATTTAATGGTAATTAATCTAGTGGGAAGTAAAGGAGACATCAATCATGCATGACAGGAAAAGCCTTGGCAAATGTTTAACAACCTTATTGGCAGAACTCTTTCGATCAATTTATTTTTGATATTTCAAGGAAGAACTCTAAAATAAACTTTACTAAAAATGCTGAAAATTGGAGAATTTTGTTTTGTTCCTAGGTTTTAACTGCTTTCGTTAAGCATACAAATAAGCATATGAGTTCATTAGATAGAAATTTTCATTCAAGACCTATGCATTTTTACATTCGCTGACCATACTTTGTGCTAGTAGGGCTTGTAAATACTCAATGAAATATTTTAATGCTAGACGTGTTAGATAAATGGCGTTCAGCACCTCTCACAGTTCGCATTTTAAGGTAGTGATTTTAAAGATAATTTGTTAGTACCTTGTCACCTTCTTAGTTAAGTTAATGAATAAGGTTACAAAAACACCTCCAAACAGATTTCTTACGGTATTTGTAAACATTAATGTTAGCAACGGGCATCTTGAAAAGAAGCTGAAATAGGTAAAAGAAAACCGAAGTTGTTTTAAAGTGTGTTAGAGATGGTTTATGTCAAAAAAAATGTTCTTGACATAATTCACCAACAAATTCAAAGTGATTCACTTAACTTTTAAACAATTTTATAAATAACGATTGCATGTAAGTAGGAAAATACACGCTACTGATATCATAATAAATCGAGTTCTATTAATCCTTTAGAGTAATATAATGTTATTGAACCTTGTCAGCAGTTCAGGATTCCTACGTAACATAAATAATTATAGGCTATTCAGAATTCCCTTAAGATACACATGAAATAAAAGGCTCGTTAAGCATTAATTTTTGGCTAATAATGCCGATGGTTTGATTAGGAAATCTTTCATCACCAATATTTTGGATCTAGAAGCATTTGTTGGCTTAAGGTGCTATTCCACCTGCTCTCATCAGCACTTCAAGGCATTCAAATCCTAAAAGAAATACAGAGAGAAACTGATTCGCTCGCCAATGCCAAGCAGCTAGATGCGAGAATGCAGTGATCGAGCCTGTGTGTGTCCACTAGCTGTTGTCGTCTGCGTACTTACTGGCGACGAAACAAAGCAAGCCCGCTACTTAGTTAAATGGGCAGTGGGTAAGGTATCCTCATATCTAGCCACTGATAATGCATGTTCAGTGGGTCGTGTTTAGCTATCAAGCATCGTATCAGAAGTTCAAATCAAGCAAAAGGCATAGTTTAATCAGTTTTGCACAGAAGAAAGCACTTGTAACATTGTGAGCTACATTTGATAGCGGGAGGATGTTATGGGCAGGTGAGGGCATTTTGAATTATGCAAAACACCAACACTGGCCAAATGAACGTGGAGAGGAGATGACTACTTCAAGGTTTCGCACATGTTAGAGGCTTTCCAGTTGAATCACTGCGAAACTGGAAGAAATTCAGTGAACGGTTAGTGCATTCACTAATTTTCACTGAGCAAATCAAGAGCAATTGTATTTGATTTGAAAACCGTTGGCAATTTGATAAACTTACCAATGCAACACTCAGGCTTGCATTGCACTTTTATTGGAACTGGCTCTGAAAGGGTCAGGGCGAATTAGACATTGTTTTAAGAAGCGCTTGATAATGTGGAAAACTTGCCAGGGCAGCAATCTTTCTTGCACGTCACCTTCTTGGGAGCTTGAACTACATAAATAGAAAAGCATTAGATTGGAATCGAGGAGTGCATCTTAATGTGGAAAACTTGCCAGCGCAGCATTCAGCCTTGCATTGCACTTTAATAGGAACTTGCTCTGAACAAATGGACGCCAATTAGATATGGTTTGAGAAATGCTTGATAAGGTGGAAAACTTGCCAGTGCAGCAATCTGTCTTGCACGTCGTCACCTTCTTGCGAGCTTGAACTAAATCAAGAGAAGAAGATTAGCTTGCGTTTCGGGAGCATTGTTTAAGGTAGATAACTTGCTTGCGCAGCAGTCGGCTTTGAATTGCACTTTCACGGGACTCGGCTCTGAAAAGTGGAGGAGGAATTAGATGCAATTTAGAAGGTGTTCAAGAATATGGACAACTTGCCGTTGCAGCAACCCGCACTGACGAACGCTGCTATTGTCAAGACACCAAAAAATAGGGTGCAGTACATAGGTAATACTCAAATCGTCTGGTTGATGTCTAACTATCCACTGCTTTTATAGGACTTACTCAAAGTCAGCATCGAAGACACTCCTGTTTGCAGCTCACATGCTTTGATGAAACCTGTCTACTTATCGGCAAGTATTAGACACTGGACCACAGCATTAACGTCCACGTGCTCATAGTAAGCTATTTCATGAAATATCCACCAGAGCTATCAAGTTTGCTTGTTGATATCAAAAATGTTATTGTGGCGGATGCAATGCACGCGTTTGTCTTGTTGAAAACTCGTGATTTTTATTTGAATTGGCTATCACTTTCGCAACGCACTCACTTCCAGATTTGCCACTTGGGCTTGGTTGCGTCCCATTTTTACTTCCCTAAAACAAATCCTGCTGGACTTTATCTAATTCGACATGTTGGACTCGATGTACCACGATAGAGACATTTGACAACTCGTCCTTACAAAGGTGAATTAAGTTAAAAAGTTTTAAGTTGAGATATGCCAAAACGTGGAGTTTCTATAATGAGACGAGGCGATTTGAAACAGGTATTATTTTCATTTTCCCATCTGAGCGACCCACCATGTTGCCTCTTGCTTGCATTAATGTTCGAAGTTGCATTCGTGTGAAAGTCTGCAAGTAGACCTTTTCCCGTTCCCTCGCACTGGACGCATTTAACTTAAGTACTTTGTAGCTTTTTAGGTAGTAAGTAGCTTTTGGACGCTAAATAAGTGTTGAAAATTCATTGAAATCGCTGGAGTTAAAGTGCAATTCCTGTCGCATGGTTAACAGATCTAGCGGCAATCTGTTGCAGATCCTTTACGAGGCATGAAACGGCAAGAGGGAATCAGTAAACTCATAAATGCATGAGTCGAGAAAGTAAATAGTGTGCATTTCTTTTTGTGATTGCGTATTTTAAAAGGTATCGCTTGGTGAAGACAGTTGAATCATCGAAGTATAATAATCGTCTCAGGTTTCGAGCTTTTTCATTTCATTCGTAAATACATGGCTGAAGGTTCCATTAGTTGATTCGCCAACAAGTAGTTTGCTGAATTGACGTTTCTTTTTGAAATATCTCAGTATGATCAAGCATGAAGATTTCTACCATCAAACTGTTAAATAGTTGCCATGACTCTTCCCAAAGATGTACGACTGCTTCATTTTCCATTGAATAGAGTCATTACGGTTAAATAAACAAGTGACAAGCCGACAATGGCAATTTAAAACCCCTTTCCTGTGGGACTGTTGAAGATAACGAATTTCGGCCAGTCGCTAGATCTCTGCTAGAGGCTGCTAACCGTCAACAAGCCTGAATGAGAAAAGGGCAAAAGCAAAATTTGAAGAGTACATTTGCTCTAGTTGCAATTCAGTTGAATATTTTCTCTAGGGTTTCCCATGGTTCTTCAAACTCCAAGCCTAACGCAGTTTATGATAATTTGAAATGCTGTTGAGATAAACGTATAAATCCTAAAGCCACGTTCTAATGAAACTGAGTTTATGCGGTTAAACTGACCTTTTTGGTTACTAGAACCTGAATTTCGGTTATCCTAATGCTTTTGATGCAGGTTGTTTTCAGCTAACAATTATTTGCTGACCCACTTAGTCTGCAAATGAATTGAAGACTATCAGTACTGCTTAGGAAATACGATTTGCGATTGAGGGCATGACCCTAGACACGCATTCTTGTAAAGCTCTCAGAGAGGATTTGCTCTATCACTGCCTAGACATCCAATTAAAACTGGGGTCAAATTTTCACGACTTGTTATTTATCGTAGGAACAACTGTTTAGATAAATGACTTACACACGGATAAACTTGCAAAAGCTTCTCGATGGTTCCATATTTCTGTATGTTAAGACCATTCGACGATCAGCTTGAGATCCTGTTCATTCTGGACAAGTTCAAATGGATTCGCCCTCACCAAATTGCATCAAGAGTGTGTAAGTAACCATGATGACAAGAGAAGTTTTTGATTCCGAGTCTATCACTGTCACATGAATCCAAATATAAGTGTCAAATCCAAATGGTGGCTAAGCTGCAAAACCACAATTTCTTCCTTTACACTTAAGACATAATAAACTTGCAAAATCGGTAGAGAACCTACCCCAGAAAAGTAAGTAACACTATGGTACATCCTAGTATAAAAATTTTGACAGCTCCATTTAAATACTGCTTTGGCATAGAATTTTTTTCAAGACATTTGCTGGATATTCTGCCATGAGTTGCAAAATGCAACCGATATTTGTTTAGCTTCTTTCACCATACGTATTGAACTCAAAACGTTGGTCTTGATTGTACACAAAATGCCAATGATACTCTTTTTGAAAAATAGAGCAAGAGAGGGTTTACATCAGTATTTATGTGGGTCTACCATCAAGGTTCAGTGTCTAGATGCCTACAGGAAAGGGGTTTTAAATTGCCATTGTTGGCTTAAATTACTTTGTTTCCTGTTAGCTTGTCACTTATTTATTTAACCGTAATGGCTCTATTCAATGGAAAATGAAGCAGTCGTATATCTTTGGGAAGAGTCATGGCAACTATATAACAGTTTTGATGGTAGAAATCTTCATACTTGATCATACTGAGATATTTCAAAAAGAAACGTCAATTCAGCAAACTACTTGTTGGCGAATCAACTAATGGAACCTTCAGCCATGTATTTACGAATGAAATGAAAAAGCTCGAAACCTGAGACGATTATTATACTTCGATGATTCAACTGTCTTCACCAAGCGATACCTTTTAAAATACGCAATCACAAAAAGAAATGCACACTATTTACTTTCTCGACTCATGCATTTATGAGTTTACTGATTCCCTCTTGCCGTTTCATGCCTCGTAAAGGATCTGCAACAGATTGCCGCTAGATCTGTTAACCATGCGACAGGAATTGCACTTTAACTCCAGCGATTTCAATGAATTTTCAACACTTATTTAGCGTCCAAAAGCTACTTACTACCTAAAAAGCTACAAAGTACTTAAGTTAAATGCGTCCAGTGCGAGGGAACGGGAAAAGGTCTACTTGCAGACTTTCACACGAATGCAACTTCGAACATTAATGCAAGCAAGAGGCAACATGGTGGGTCGCTCAGATGGGAAAATGAAAATAATACCTGTTTCAAATCGCCTCGTCTCATTATAGAAACTCCACGTTTTGGCATATCTCAACTTAAAGCTTTTTAACTTAATTCACCTTTGTAAGGACGAGTTGTCAAATGTCTCTATCGGGGTACATCGAGTCCAACATGTCGAATTAGATAAAGTCCAGCAGGATTCGTTTTAGGGAAGTAAAAATGGGACGCAACCAAGCCCAAGTTGCAAATCTGAAAGTGAGTGCGTTGCGAAAGTGATAGCCAATTCAAATAAAAATCACGAGTTTTCAACAAGACAAACGCGTGCATTGCATCCGCCACAATAACATTTTTGATATCAACAAGCAAACTTGATAGCTCTGGTGGATATTTCATGAAATAGCTTACTATGAGCACGTGGACGTTAATGCTGTGGTCCAGTGTCTAATACTTGCCGATAAGTAGACAGGTTTCATCAAAGCATGTGAGCTGCAAACAGGAGTGTCTTCGATGCTGACTTTGAGTAAGTCCTATAAAAGCAGTGGATAGTTAGACATCAACCAGACGATTTGAGTATTACCTATGTACTGCACCCTATTTTTTGGTGTCTTGACAATAGCAGCGTTCGTCAGTGCGGGTTGCTGCAACGGCAAGTTGTCCATATTCTTGAACACCTTCTAAATTGCATCTAATTCCTCCTCCACTTTTCAGAGCCGAGTCCCGTGAAAGTGCAATTCAAAGCCGACTGCTGCGCAAGCAAGTTATCTACCTTAAACAATGCTCCCGAAACGCAAGCTAATCTTCTTCTCTTGATTTAGTTCAAGCTCGCAAGAAGGTGACGACGTGCAAGACAGATTGCTGCACTGGCAAGTTTTCCACCTTATCAAGCATTTCTCAAACCATATCTAATTGGCGTCCATTTGTTCAGAGCAAGTTCCTATTAAAGTGCAATGCAAGGCTGAATGCTGCGCTGGCAAGTTTTCCACATTGAGATGCACTCCCCGATTCCAATCTAATGCTTTTCTATTTATGTAGTTCAAGCTCCCAAGAAGGTGACGTGCAAGAAAGATTGCTGCCCTGGCAAGTTTTCCACATTATCAAGCGCTTCTTAAAACAATGTCTAATTCGCCCTGACCCTTTCAGAGCCAGTTCCAATAAAAGTGCAATGCAAGCCTGAGTGTTGCATTGGTAAGTTTATCAAATTGCCAACGGTTTTCAAATCAAATACAATTGCTCTTGATTTGCTCAGTGAAAACTGGTGAATGCACTAACCATTCACTGAATTTCTTCCAGTTTCGCAGTGATTCAACTGGAAAGCCTCTAACATGTGCGATGCCTTGAAGTAGTCATCTCCTCTCCACGTTCATTTGGCCAGTGTTGGTGTTTTGCATAATTCAAAATGCCCTCACCTGCCCATAACATCCTCCCGCTATCAAATGTAGCTCACAATGTTACAAGTGCTTTCTTCTGTGCAAAACTGATTAAACTATGCCTTTTGCTTGATTTGAACTTCTGATACGATGCTTGATAGCTAAACACGACCCACTGAACATGCATTATCAGTGGCTAGATATGAGGATACCTTACCCACTGCCCATTTAACTAAGTAGCGGGCTTGCTTTGTTTCGTCGCCAGTAAGTACGCAGACGACAACAGCTAGTGGACACACACAGGCTCGATCACTGCATTCTCACATCTAGCAGCTTGGCACTGACGAGCGAACCGTGTTCTCTTGTAATTCAGAAACCATTTGTTCTGATAGTGAATGCTCGAAAGTACCAAAGATTGCGTGATTTGTCTTGCACCGACTCAAGGGAAGAAACTCTCAGTTGTTGTCATTCACAGCAATACACGCCAGGAAAGTGGAAACAGTAGGTTAGAAATGTGCGCCTTCAAGCCGAACCCCAGCGAATCAGGCGACAAACTGAAATCGTGCTTTCATTCAAGTTCGACTGACAATCCACTGAGTTGCATGCAGTCGGCGGTCTATGATCCATTAATCAGATGAAATAAACCTGTAGACAAATGGACAAGGGAACATCAGTTTCTGTTACTGCCTCAGATGGCAACCGAAACACAGAGAGCGCATACGGAAGGCAAATCCACTGTACACATGCTCACAAGCATGCTATTGATGGCGTCTGTTTGAGGAGAGAGCCACTTCGAGTTTTGTTGGTGAAACCGTGTAGGTCCAAGATTGTGGTGCATCATGTTTCGGACTGCGAAAAAGCATCGACTTGATGCCACCTCAGGCAGAGGCGTCAAACAATAACGGCAAGCCTAGATTTGTCATCTGACTTTTGCGTACATGAAGGTACTGTAAAATCTAGCTGGAGCTCACTCACCTTCTTGACAATAGCACCGATCTCTCACTGTGCAAACATGCGTAAAAAGTGGTAGTTGCCATTGAATGCACAGGTCAGAGTCAGATCTGAGGAAGCACCTCAAAATGCCCAGTTGTATAACTAGAGCACACTGCTTAACCAGGTTACTGCACCACTACAACGTTTGGCAAGCTTGCCAGATAAACGGGTTATGCCACTGCAGAGCATGCTGTCAGAAGTGGTGAAAACTAGAGGCTGCTATTGTCGTCGATGTCTTTAATAGTACCTGACCGAGTAAGCACTGAAACGTCAGAAAGGGGTTGATTAGTTAGGGCCCAAATGGGCAAATGAACAGCACGTGACAGGTGGAAGGTGGCTTCAAGAAACGCGAAGTCAAGAGAGAGCTTAAGCGACACCTGACTGCTGAATCCGACAGATCCCCGCAGATACGGATAGTAAGACCAGAAATTCAGACCTGCACAAGCCATGCCGCAAAGATGGAGCAAGAAAGCTATAATCTACTAGGGTCTAGAATATCCTAATCTCTGTTCTGTTGCTGCCGGCAAAATTACTGACATGCGGTATAATGCTTCGAATACGGTGTCGAGGCTAACGAGACCATAATCCATCACTCCATAGAATCTGCTACTTGCCTGAACTTAAAGCGAAAGCCTTACTTTCCCAAAATATATCCTCGAGAGTACTCCCACCATTGGCTCATGTATTACTGCAATCTTTTACTAATAAATGCAAATCAAATACTAAATACCACTGTCTGTATGCGACTGAATCCTCACTAATTTTGTAGACTGGAGTAAGTGGCTTGGCTAAGCTGTTTAATTGACAAACTGAGGGCTTCGATGTGTCCTCTTGAGACTTCTTGAAAAACAAATTCAGAGTACTGACTAAACTCGTCAGCAAACCAGCATGAGGCTGGCGACAGGCAGTAATCTCCACAAAGTTTGCAAAAGTTTTCAGCACAAACAGCTAAAATAAATTGAGTATATGTTCAGATGTTTGGATGATTAACCAGTAAATGATGTTCAATCATGAAGTGATTATCCACAATTCGCCAATCATTCATAGTGGGTAAAGAAGGAAAGGTGACGATTTCCTATTGAAAAATTGTTCAGCTACCGGAAACGGAAATTTCATGATTCTGAGCACACTGTCATGTATGGTACAAACAGTCCGAAAACGTTGACAACACCTTACTACTTATTTCTACTCAGTAAAATTGCACTTACATGCAAATTACTACCTCGACTATTTAATCTCCTTCTTGCGGCACGGCTGACATTGGAGCGGTCCACAACGATTCTTTTGCATCGTACTTTAAGCAATTCCGAAGCTATCACGGTTGCGATACATCAAAGGCCCAAAAATGTCGGTAAACGTCATATTACCAAAGAGAACGACTAGCCATTTCCCTACAATCACAAAACATCAATACAATGAAACGACGACTAAGCGGAGAGAATATAGGACCACCGCTGAATGAACCCAACTCTTCAGATGGCATCAATTTGAAACCATCAGCACGAAGCCAGAGCACTCGCACAGGAATAGCCAATCAAGGGACCCAGAATCCCTTCCCCTCCCCAAGCTAAAATTCAGGAGAAACTTTCCCAGTGTCTCCACACTCCGCCGAATAATTTCACTCCCTATTTGGCCTGTTCCACATATATATATATACATATATATCTATGTATATATATGTATGTGTGTATATGTATATATATGTGTGTGTGTGTGTGTGTGTATACACAAGCATCAGCTGTAGCAATTACTGATCAATGCAGCAAAGCTACCAAGGCTACCCGCAGCAGCGTTAGAACAGCGCCATGATTGAGAATCATTCGTTAAAAAAGAACGACCTCATTTATGCTAATATCAAAACAGATTATGAAACGTATGTAAGCGATTTCGCGGATATTGGAACGTTGACGGAGTCCAACAAAAAGACAGTCTTTATTTATTTGCTCCATATTTTCCTCGGGTACGTCAATGTGACAACATCTCCAATCACGGACACCACGAATTCACTCTAATTACGGAAGACAAGTTTACGATTTCAACAAAGTCGCCCAAATCCGAAAATGTGCAGAAAGACGTCTCATACTTGACTGAACATGGCAAAATCGTTTACTCTGCGAGATTACAGGAAGTTCGTATGAGAGTAGAGTAGTAAGATGATGTACTAAAGTGGCGATGAAAGTAACAGTTGCAAAAGACCACTCCTCAGGAAATTATGCAGGTAACATAGCGTAGGAAGAAGCTGAACCTACTTGAGCCTGCGAAGAAGACTTCTTCAAGGAGCTTTAGGAGAGTAATTTAGACCGACTTCCGCCTCACTAAGTCGACAAGTTAATTGTGATTAAAAATTGGAAGTTTCAAAACATGCTTCTAGACCAACAGGATGGTCTCTGATAACGATAACTAACTAAAAACATAAACGCTTGGACAAATATGCTGGCAAAAATACGATCGGATGATCTAATCAGTCAAGTCATTGGTCATTTTAGATTTGCCACCAATTTAAGAGATCTATCAGATTTATCAGAACAAAATTTATCTCGAAGTCTTACTTACAGTCGACCACATTAACGAGCCCGTGGATTTGCGTTGCGTAACCTGCCACCGAAAGAAATAAAGATGTGAATAGGATGCTTTCGACACGGCAAAAATGATTTTGCCAAGCAATTCACATATGAAATGATTGGAAACGATTGCTTTTCTAATTAAAAACAATTTTTAAACGTTGAATGAAGTGCATAAATTGGCAAAAGGATTACTCTGAAATTGCAATAGGTCAAACGAACTTACTGCATGTCAGACTACCTCAATACAGCCGAAAAGCGATCCTTCAAAACCGTAAAACGCGACGAAATAAGTCTTTATGTCAAACTCGTCGTTCTGGACCACAAGCGAAAAGAACCCCACTTCCAGGCCGCGAAAACACGATTCGTTAATTCTGATGATGCGCTCGATTTGCTTCGTCACCTTGACGCTCTTGCGCAATATTGACATGAGAAGATAATCTTCCGCAAATCTATTTCGTGTCTTTTATGCTAATAAGTGTAAAATTTCTCCACACAGTTTGCAGTTGATTTAACCTATTATTTTCTTTCCTTTATCTACTACTTAGAATGTCTATTTCAAGTCAATTAAAAATAATGGCTAGCAAAAGACTATTAGTCCACCCAGTCAGCTTAGTACTTTTAGTTTTATTGGGCACGTAATTTAGTATTTTAACATTTTCGATAGCAAACATTGACTCTTTGTTTGATGAGCCGTATAAAGCGATTGACGTTACTGACCCGCAGAGGAAGTTCACCCCGTCTACAATTGAGTTTGGAGTTTTACATATAAAATTGATTGCTTATGGTCGAAAGTTGCTTTGAGATGCCAGTTAGCAGAGCACACGTGTACCCTTTGACGATTTTTCTGTAGAGATGCCAATTTAATTTTAAAGGTCTCTGCCACCGTATGCACTAAATTTTCAAGCTGGTCAGTGTCGAGGAGGCCAGTGTGGCATCATTCTCCTTTTACTTCGGTGCGTGTAGGTTAGGCTAATTGGTAGGTGGGCGAGAGAGCCAAATGCATGCAGAGACGGCTGGGTGCAAGGAGACCTCGACTTAGCAGTCGGGGATAGGCGCAAATTGGTGGTGGTGTTGGTGGTGGTGTTGGTGGTGGTGGTGGCGACGATGACGATGACGGGTACTGAAGGTGGGCACAACGCAACAGCCAGTGGCAGTTGACCGACCGAAGTGGGGCTGCACACATGCACCCACACCACCAGACGACCTGTAGCGTGCATGGGGCGGAGCAGTAGGAAGTAGCAGGAAGCAGCAGAAGCAGTAGAAACAGCAGAAAGTGCAGAAGAAGCAGGAGTAGTAGGAGTAGCAAGAGTAGGAGACTTTGTTGAGCTCATTTAATAGGCCAATCCTCGAGGTAATGCAATACGAGGCCGACCCGTGGACGGGGTTGAGCAAGCTCATAGCACCCGTCCTGGTTGGAAAAATACAGGTAATTTCATTGGCCCCAAATTAGGGGCCGTTGCAGAAATTACACTGCAAAGAACAGATACTACACATGATCTTAGCTCAGAGAGCCGAGAAGCGATAATCGGTGCCATCACTCCAACAGCTCCTCCACGCCGCATCCCTTGCTCCTTAGCCCACACACCCGTGCACCATGCCCACACTCGAGCCACATGCCTCTACTCTAATCGCCGCCTCACTCCACATTACACCTCCTCCCAACAATTGGGCCTCTTTGCTGCCTCCCGATGTGCCTGTTGCCGCCAGCCCTCTTTACAACCGCCTCATCACTATGCACTACCTACTACTCGCCATACAATTCAGCGACACATTCATAACGCACTGGTGGCAATGAGTCTCTCGCCACCGTGGCCTCATGCCAGGATGGTGCTTGGAGGGCCGCTCGACTGCCCTCCTTGGCATCAATCCGGTCAATCAGTGGCGCTTTGCAATTACCTTGGAGGTGGCGCACTTGCAGCACCTTGCTCGGCTGCAGCCGGTCCTCTGTCTCTCTCACCCCCTCTGGCATGCTGCTATCCATGATGGTGATGACCACTAGCCTGTCGATGGGGGGAGGCGTCTATTCTAGCGCCAGCTGGCATGCCATGACTACTACAACACCGCTCTACACGACCGAGGACACAGGCAATTGTAGTGGTCAAGGTCTACACTTTACAAGCTGGTCAGTGTCGAGGAGGCCAGTGTGGCATCATTCTCCTTTTACTTCGGTGCGTGTAGGTTAGGCTAATTGGTAGGTGGGCGAGAGAGCCAAATGCATGCAGAGACGGCTGAGTGCAAGGAGACCTCGACTTAGCAGTCGGGGATAGGCGCAAATTGGTGGTGGTGTTGGTGGTGGTGTTGGTGGTGGTGGTGGCGACGATGACGATGACGGGTACTGAAGGTGGGCACAACGCAACAGCCAGTGGCAGTTGACCGACCGAAGTGGGGCTGCACACATGCACCCACACCACCAGACGACCTGTAGCGTGCATGGGGCGGAGCAGTAGGAAGTAGCAGGAAGCAGCAGAAGCAGTAGAAACAGCAGAAAGTGCAGAAGAAGCAGGAGTAGTAGGAGTAGCAAGAGTAGGAGACTTTGTTGAGCTCATTTAATAGGCCAATCCTCGAGGTAATGCAATACGAGGCCGACCCGTGGACGGGGTTGAGCAAGCTCATAGCACCCGTCCTGGTTGGAAAAATACAGGTAATTTCATTGGCCCCAAATTAGGGGCCGTTGCAGAAATTACACTGCAAAGAACAGATACTACACATGATCTTAGCTCAGAGAGCCGAGAAGCGATAATCGGTGCCATCACTCCAACAGCTCCTCCACGCCGCATCCCTTGCTCCTTAGCCCACACACCCGTGCACCATGCCCACACTCGAGCCACATGCCTCTACTCTAATCGCCGCCTCACTCCACATTACACCTCCTCCCAACAATTGGGCCTCTTTGCTGCCTCCCGATGTGCCTGTTGCCGCCAGCCCTCTTTACAACCGCCTCATCACTATGCACTACCTACTACTCGCCATACAATTCAGCGACACATTCATAACGCACTGGTGGCAATGAGTCTCTCGCCACCGTGGCCTCATGCCAGGATGGTGCTTGGAGGGCCGCTCGACTGCCCTCCTTGGCATCAATCCGGTCAATCAGTGGCGCTTTGCAATTACCTTGGAGGTGGCGCACTTGCAGCACCTTGCTCGGCTGCAGCCGGTCCTCTGTCTCTCTCACCCCCTCTGGCATGCTGCTATCCATGATGGTGATGACCACTAGCCTGTCGATGGGGGGAGGCGTCTATTCTAGCGCCAGCTGGCATGCCATGACTACTACAACACCGCTCTACACGACCGAGGACACAGGCAATTGTAGTGGTCAAGGTCTACACTTTACAAGCTGGTCAGTGTCGAGGAGGCCAGTGTGGCATCATTCTCCTTTTACTTCGGTGCGTGTAGGTTAGGCTAATTGGTAGGTGGGCGAGAGAGCCAAATGCATGCAGAGACGGCTGGGTGCAAGGAGACCTCGACTTAGCAGTCGGGGATAGGCGCAAATTGGTGGTGGTGTTGGTGGTGGTGTTGGTGGTGGTGGTGGCGACGATGACGATGACGACGACGACGACGACGGCGCAAGACGATGACGGGTACTGAAGGTGGGCACAACGCAACAGCCAGTGGCAGTTGACCGACCGAAGTGGGCCTGCACACATTCACCCACACCACCAGACGACCTGTAGCGTGCATGGGGCGGAGCAGTAGGAAGTAGCAGGAAGCAGCAGAAGCAGTAGAAACAGCAGAAAGTGCAGAAGAAGCAGGAGTAGTAGGAGTAGCAAGAGTAGGAGACTTTGTTGAGCTCATTTAATAGGCCAATCCTCGAGGTAATGCAATACGAGGCCGACCCGTGGACGGGGTTGAGCAAGCTCATAGCACCCGTCCTGGTTGGAAAAATACAGGTAATTTCATTGGCCCCAAATTAGGGGCCGTTGCAGAAATTACACTGCAAAGAACAGATACTACACATGATCTTAGCTCAGAGAGCCGAGAAGCGATAATCGGTGCCATCACTCCAACAGCTCCTCCACGCCGCATCCCTTGCTCCTTAGCCCACACACCCGTGCACCATGCCCACACTCGAGCCACATGCCTCTACTCTAATCGCCGCCTCACTCCACATTACACCTCCTCCCAACAATTGGGCCTCTTTGCTGCCTCCCGATGTGCCTGTTGCCGCCAGCCCTCTTTACAACCGCCTCATCACTATGCACTACCTACTACTCGCCATACAATTCAGCGACACATTCATAACGCACTGGTGGCAATGAGTCTCTCGCCACCGTGGCCTCATGCCAGGATGGTGCTTGGAGGGCCGCTCGACTGCCCTCCTTGGCATCAATCCGGTCAATCAGTGGCGCTTTGCAATTACCTTGGAGGTGGCGCACTTGCAGCACCTTGCTCGGCTGCAGCCGGTCCTCTGTCTCTCTCACCCCCTCTGGCATGCTGCTATCTATGATGGTGATGACCACTAGCCTGTCGATGGGGGGAGGCGTCTATTCTAGCGCCAGCTGGCATGCCATGACTACTACAACACCGCTCTACACGACCGAGGACACAGGCAATTGTAGTGGTCAAGGTCTACACTTTTCAAGCTGGTCAGTGTCGAGGAGGCCAGTGTGGCATCATTCTCCTTTTACTTCGGTGCGTGTAGGTTAGGCTAATTGGTAGGTGGGCGAGAGAGCCAAATGCATGCAGAGACGGCTGGGTGCAAGGAGACCTCGACTTAGCAGTCGGGGATAGGCGCAAATTGGTGGTGGTGTTGGTGGTGGTGTTGGTGGTGGTGGTGGCGACGATGACGATGACGACGACGACGACGACGGCGCAAGACGATGACGGGTACTGAAGGTGGGCACAACGCAACAGCCAGTGGCAGTTGACCGACCGAAGTGGGCCTGCACACATTCACCCACACCACCAGACGACCTGTAGCGTGCATGGGGCGGAGCAGTAGGAAGTAGCAGGAAGCAGCAGAAGCAGTAGAAACAGCAGAAAGTGCAGAAGAAGCAGGAGTAGTAGGAGTAGCAAGAGTAGGAGACTTTGTTGAGCTCATTTAATAGGCCAATCCTCGAGGTAATGCAATACGAGGCCGACCCGTGGACGGGGTTGAGCAAGCTCATAGCACCCGTCCTGGTTGGAAAAATACAGGTAATTTCATTGGCCCCAAATTAGGGGCCGTTGCAGAAATTACACTGCAAAGAACAGATACTACACATGATCTTAGCTCAGAGAGCCGAGAAGCGATAATCGGTGCCATCACTCCAACAGCTCCTCCACGCCGCATCCCTTGCTCCTTAGCCCACACACCCGTGCACCATGCCCACACTCGAGCCACATGCCTCTACTCTAATCGCCGCCTCACTCCACATTACACCTCCTCCCAACAATTGGGCCTCTTTGCTGCCTCCCGATGTGCCTGTTGCCGCCAGCCCTCTTTACAACCGCCTCATCACTATGCACTACCTACTACTCGCCATACAATTCAGCGACACATTCATAACGCACTGGTGGCAATGAGTCTCGCCACCGTGGCCTCATGCCAGGATGGTGCTTGGAGGGCCGCTCGACTGCCCTCCTTGGCATCAATCCGGTCAATCAGTGGCGCTTTGCAATTACCTTGGAGGTGGCGCACTTGCAGCACCTTGCTCGGCTGCAGCCGGTCCTCTGTCTCTCTCACCCCCTCTGGCATGCTGCTATCTATGATGGTGATGACCACTAGCCTGTCGATGGGGGGAGGCGTCTATTCTAGCGCCAGCTGGCATGCCATGACTACTACAACACCGCTCTACACGACCGAGGACACAGGCAATTGTAGTGGTCAAGGTCTACACTTTACAAGCTGGTCAGTGTCGAGGAGGCCAGTGTGGCATCATTCTCCTTTTACTTCGGTGCGTGTAGGTTAGGCTAATTGGTAGGTGGGCGAGAGAGCCAAATGCATGCAGAGACGGCTGGGTGCAAGGAGACCTCGACTTAGCAGTCGGGGATAGGCGCAAATTGGTGGTGGTGTTGGTGGTGGTGTTGGTGGTGGTGGTGGCGACGATGACGATGACGACGACGACGACGACGGCGCAAGACGATGACGGGTACTGAAGGTGGGCACAACGCAACAGCCAGTGGCAGTTGACCGACCGAAGTGGGCCTGCACACATTCACCCACACCACCAGACGACCTGTAGCGTGCATGGGGCGGAGCAGTAGGAAGTAGCAGGAAGCAGCAGAAGCAGTAGAAACAGCAGAAAGTGCAGAAGAAGCAGGAGTAGTAGGAGTAGCAAGAGTAGGAGACTTTGTTGAGCTCATTTAATAGGCCAATCCTCGAGGTAATGCAATACGAGGCCGACCCGTGGACGGGGTTGAGCAAGCTCATAGCACCCGTCCTGGTTGGAAAAATACAGGTAATTTCATTGGCCCCAAATTAGGGGCCGTTGCAGAAATTACACTGCAAAGAACAGATACTACACATGATCTTAGCTCAGAGAGCCGAGAAGCGATAATCGGTGCCATCACTCCAACAGCTCCTCCACGCCGCATCCCTTGCTCCTTAGCCCACACACCCGTGCACCATGCCCACACTCGAGCCACATGCCTCTACTCTAATCGCCGCCTCACTCCACATTACACCTCCTCCCAACAATTGGGCCTCTTTGCTGCCTCCCGATGTGCCTGTTGCCGCCAGCCCTCTTTACAACCGCCTCATCACTATGCACTACCTACTACTCGCCATACAATTCAGCGACACATTCATAACGCACTGGTGGCAATGAGTCTCTCGCCACCGTGGCCTCATGCCAGGATGGTGCTTGGAGGGCCGCTCGACTGCCCTCCTTGGCATCAATCCGGTCAATCAGTGGCGCTTTGCAATTACCTTGGAGGTGGCGCACTTGCAGCACCTTGCTCGGCTGCAGCCGGTCCTCTGTCTCTCTCACCCCCTCTGGCATGCTGCTATCCATGATGGTGATGACCACTAGCCTGTCGATGGGGGGAGGCGTCTATTCTAGCGCCAGCTGGCATGCCATGACTACTACAACACCGCTCTACACGACCGAGGACACAGGCAATTGTAGTGGTCAAGGTCTACACTTTACAAGCTGGTCAGTGTCGAGGAGGCCAGTGTGGCATCATTCTCCTTTTACTTCGGTGCGTGTAGGTTAGGCTAATTGGTAGGTGGGCGAGAGAGCCAAATGCATGCAGAGACGGCTGGGTGCAAGGAGACCTCGACTTAGCAGTCGGGGATAGGCGCAAATTGGTGGTGGTGTTGGTGGTGGTGTTGGTGGTGGTGGTGGCGACGATGACGATGACGACGACGACGACGACGGCGCAAGACGATGACGGGTACTGAAGGTGGGCACAACGCAACAGCCAGTGGCAGTTGACCGACCGAAGTGGGCCTGCACACATTCACCCACACCACCAGACGACCTGTAGCGTGCATGGGGCGGAGCAGTAGGAAGTAGCAGGAAGCAGCAGAAGCAGTAGAAACAGCAGAAAGTGCAGAAGAAGCAGGAGTAGTAGGAGTAGCAAGAGTAGGAGACTTTGTTGAGCTCATTTAATAGGCCAATCCTCGAGGTAATGCAATACGAGGCCGACCCGTGGACGGGGTTGAGCAAGCTCATAGCACCCGTCCTGGTTGGAAAAATACAGGTAATTTCATTGGCCCCAAATTAGGGGCCGTTGCAGAAATTACACTGCAAAGAACAGATACTACACATGATCTTAGCTCAGAGAGCCGAGAAGCGATAATCGGTGCCATCACTCCAACAGCTCCTCCACGCCGCATCCCTTGCTCCTTAGCCCACACACCCGTGCACCATGCCCACACTCGAGCCACATGCCTCTACTCTAATCGCCGCCTCACTCCACATTACACCTCCTCCCAACAATTGGGCCTCTTTGCTGCCTCCCGATGTGCCTGTTGCCGCCAGCCCTCTTTACAACCGCCTCATCACTATGCACTACCTACTACTCGCCATACAATTCAGCGACACATTCATAACGCACTGGTGGCAATGAGTCTCTCGCCACCGTGGCCTCATGCCAGGATGGTGCTTGGAGGGCCGCTCGACTGCCCTCCTTGGCATCAATCCGGTCAATCAGTGGCGCTTTGCAATTACCTTGGAGGTGGCGCACTTGCAGCACCTTGCTCGGCTGCAGCCGGTCCTCTGTCTCTCTCACCCCCTCTGGCATGCTGCTATCTATGATGGTGATGACCACTAGCCTGTCGATGGGGGGAGGCGTCTATTCTAGCGCCAGCTGGCATGCCATGACTACTACAACACCGCTCTACACGACCGAGGACACAGGCAATTGTAGTGGTCAAGGTCTACACTTTTCAAGCTGGTCAGTGTCGAGGAGGCCAGTGTGGCATCATTCTCCTTTTACTTCGGTGCGTGTAGGTTAGGCTAATTGGTAGGTGGGCGAGAGAGCCAAATGCATGCAGAGACGGCTGGGTGCAAGGAGACCTCGACTTAGCAGTCGGGGATAGGCGCAAATTGGTGGTGGTGTTGGTGGTGGTGTTGGTGGTGGTGGTGGCGACGATGACGATGACGACGACGACGACGACGGCGCAAGACGATGACGGGTACTGAAGGTGGGCACAACGCAACAGCCAGTGGCAGTTGACCGACCGAAGTGGGCCTGCACACATTCACCCACACCACCAGACGACCTGTAGCGTGCATGGGGCGGAGCAGTAGGAAGTAGCAGGAAGCAGCAGAAGCAGTAGAAACAGCAGAAAGTGCAGAAGAAGCAGGAGTAGTAGGAGTAGCAAGAGTAGGAGACTTTGTTGAGCTCATTTAATAGGCCAATCCTCGAGGTAATGCAATACGAGGCCGACCCGTGGACGGGGTTGAGCAAGCTCATAGCACCCGTCCTGGTTGGAAAAATACAGGTAATTTCATTGGCCCCAAATTAGGGGCCGTTGCAGAAATTACACTGCAAAGAACAGATACTACACATGATCTTAGCTCAGAGAGCCGAGAAGCGATAATCGGTGCCATCACTCCAACAGCTCCTCCACGCCGCATCCCTTGCTCCTTAGCCCACACACCCGTGCACCATGCCCACACTCGAGCCACATGCCTCTACTCTAATCGCCGCCTCACTCCACATTACACCTCCTCCCAACAATTGGGCCTCTTTGCTGCCTCCCGATGTGCCTGTTGCCGCCAGCCCTCTTTACAACCGCCTCATCACTATGCACTACCTACTACTCGCCATACAATTCAGCGACACATTCATAACGCACTGGTGGCAATGAGTCTCGCCACCGTGGCCTCATGCCAGGATGGTGCTTGGAGGGCCGCTCGACTGCCCTCCTTGGCATCAATCCGGTCAATCAGTGGCGCTTTGCAATTACCTTGGAGGTGGCGCACTTGCAGCACCTTGCTCGGCTGCAGCCGGTCCTCTGTCTCTCTCACCCCCTCTGGCATGCTGCTATCTATGATGGTGATGACCACTAGCCTGTCGATGGGGGGAGGCGTCTATTCTAGCGCCAGCTGGCATGCCATGACTACTACAACACCGCTCTACACGACCGAGGACACAGGCAATTGTAGTGGTCAAGGTCTACACTTTACAAGCTGGTCAGTGTCGAGGAGGCCAGTGTGGCATCATTCTCCTTTTACTTCGGTGCGTGTAGGTTAGGCTAATTGGTAGGTGGGCGAGAGAGCCAAATGCATGCAGAGACGGCTGGGTGCAAGGAGACCTCGACTTAGCAGTCGGGGATAGGCGCAAATTGGTGGTGGTGTTGGTGGTGGTGTTGGTGGTGGTGGTGGCGACGATGACGATGACGACGACGACGACGACGGCGCAAGACGATGACGGGTACTGAAGGTGGGCACAACGCAACAGCCAGTGGCAGTTGACCGACCGAAGTGGGCCTGCACACATTCACCCACACCACCAGACGACCTGTAGCGTGCATGGGGCGGAGCAGTAGGAAGTAGCAGGAAGCAGCAGAAGCAGTAGAAACAGCAGAAAGTGCAGAAGAAGCAGGAGTAGTAGGAGTAGCAAGAGTAGGAGACTTTGTTGAGCTCATTTAATAGGCCAATCCTCGAGGTAATGCAATACGAGGCCGACCCGTGGACGGGGTTGAGCAAGCTCATAGCACCCGTCCTGGTTGGAAAAATACAGGTAATTTCATTGGCCCCAAATTAGGGGCCGTTGCAGAAATTACACTGCAAAGAACAGATACTACACATGATCTTAGCTCAGAGAGCCGAGAAGCGATAATCGGTGCCATCACTCCAACAGCTCCTCCACGCCGCATCCCTTGCTCCTTAGCCCACACACCCGTGCACCATGCCCACACTCGAGCCACATGCCTCTACTCTAATCGCCGCCTCACTCCACATTACACCTCCTCCCAACAATTGGGCCTCTTTGCTGCCTCCCGATGTGCCTGTTGCCGCCAGCCCTCTTTACAACCGCCTCATCACTATGCACTACCTACTACTCGCCATACAATTCAGCGACACATTCATAACGCACTGGTGGCAATGAGTCTCTCGCCACCGTGGCCTCATGCCAGGATGGTGCTTGGAGGGCCGCTCGACTGCCCTCCTTGGCATCAATCCGGTCAATCAGTGGCGCTTTGCAATTACCTTGGAGGTGGCGCACTTGCAGCACCTTGCTCGGCTGCAGCCGGTCCTCTGTCTCTCTCACCCCCTCTGGCATGCTGCTATCTATGATGGTGATGACCACTAGCCTGTCGATGGGGGGAGGCGTCTATTCTAGCGCCAGCTGGCATGCCATGACTACTACAACACCGCTCTACACGACCGAGGACACAGGCAATTGTAGTGGTCAAGGTCTACACTTTTCAAGCTGGTCAGTGTCGAGGAGGCCAGTGTGGCATCATTCTCCTTTTACTTCGGTGCGTGTAGGTTAGGCTAATTGGTAGGTGGGCGAGAGAGCCAAATGCATGCAGAGACGGCTGGGTGCAAGGAGACCTCGACTTAGCAGTCGGGGATAGGCGCAAATTGGTGGTGGTGTTGGTGGTGGTGTTGGTGGTGGTGGTGGCGACGATGACGATGACGACGACGACGACGATGACGGCGCAAGACGATGACGGGTACTGAAGGTGGGCACAACGCAACAGCCAGTGGCAGTTGACCGACCGAAGTGGGGCTGCACACATGCACCCACACCACCAGACGACCTGTAGCGTGCATGGGGCGGAGCAGTAGGAAGTAGCAGGAAGCAGCAGAAGCAGTAGAAACAGCAGAAAGTGCAGAAGAAGCAGGAGTAGTAGGAGTAGCAAGAGTAGGAGACTTTGTTGAGCTCATTTAATAGGCCAATCCTCGAGGTAATGCAATACGAGGCCGACCCGTGGACGGGGTTGAGCAAGCTCATAGCACCCGTCCTGGTTGGAAAAATACAGGTAATTTCATTGGCCCCAAATTAGGGGCCGTTGCAGAAATTACACTGCAAAGAACAGATACTACACATGATCTTAGCTCAGAGAGCCGAGAAGCGATAATCGGTGCCATCACTCCAACAGCTCCTCCACGCCGCATCCCTTGCTCCTTAGCCCACACACCCGTGCACCATGCCCACACTCGAGCCACATGCCTCTACTCTAATCGCCGCCTCACTCCACATTACACCTCCTCCCAACAATTGGGCCTCTTTGCTGCCTCCCGATGTGCCTGTTGCCGCCAGCCCTCTTTACAACCGCCTCATCACTATGCACTACCTACTACTCGCCATACAATTCAGCGACACATTCATAACGCACTGGTGGCAATGAGTCTCGCCACCGTGGCCTCATGCCAGGATGGTGCTTGGAGGGCCGCTCGACTGCCCTCCTTGGCATCAATCCGGTCAATCAGTGGCGCTTTGCAATTACCTTGGAGGTGGCGCACTTGCAGCACCTTGCTCGGCTGCAGCCGGTCCTCTGTCTCTCTCACCCCCTCTGGCATGCTGCTATCTATGATGGTGATGACCACTAGCCTGTCGATGGGGGGAGGCGTCTATTCTAGCGCCAGCTGGCATGCCATGACTACTACAACACCGCTCTACACGACCGAGGACACAGGCAATTGTAGTGGTCAAGGTCTACACTTTACAAGCTGGTCAGTGTCGAGGAGGCCAGTGTGGCATCATTCTCCTTTTACTTCGGTGCGTGTAGGTTAGGCTAATTGGTAGGTGGGCGAGAGAGCCAAATGCATGCAGAGACGGCTGGGTGCAAGGAGACCTCGACTTAGCAGTCGGGGATAGGCGCAAATTGGTGGTGGTGTTGGTGGTGGTGTTGGTGGTGGTGGTGGCGACGATGACGATGACGACGACGACGACGACGGCGCAAGACGATGACGGGTACTGAAGGTGGGCACAACGCAACAGCCAGTGGCAGTTGACCGACCGAAGTGGGCCTGCACACATTCACCCACACCACCAGACGACCTGTAGCGTGCATGGGGCGGAGCAGTAGGAAGTAGCAGGAAGCAGCAGAAGCAGTAGAAACAGCAGAAAGTGCAGAAGAAGCAGGAGTAGTAGGAGTAGCAAGAGTAGGAGACTTTGTTGAGCTCATTTAATAGGCCAATCCTCGAGGTAATGCAATACGAGGCCGACCCGTGGACGGGGTTGAGCAAGCTCATAGCACCCGTCCTGGTTGGAAAAATACAGGTAATTTCATTGGCCCCAAATTAGGGGCCGTTGCAGAAATTACACTGCAAAGAACAGATACTACACATGATCTTAGCTCAGAGAGCCGAGAAGCGATAATCGGTGCCATCACTCCAACAGCTCCTCCACGCCGCATCCCTTGCTCCTTAGCCCACACACCCGTGCACCATGCCCACACTCGAGCCACATGCCTCTACTCTAATCGCCGCCTCACTCCACATTACACCTCCTCCCAACAATTGGGCCTCTTTGCTGCCTCCCGATGTGCCTGTTGCCGCCAGCCCTCTTTACAACCGCCTCATCACTATGCACTACCTACTACTCGCCATACAATTCAGCGACACATTCATAACGCACTGGTGGCAATGAGTCTCTCGCCACCGTGGCCTCATGCCAGGATGGTGCTTGGAGGGCCGCTCGACTGCCCTCCTTGGCATCAATCCGGTCAATCAGTGGCGCTTTGCAATTACCTTGGAGGTGGCGCACTTGCAGCACCTTGCTCGGCTGCAGCCGGTCCTCTGTCTCTCTCACCCCCTCTGGCATGCTGCTATCTATGATGGTGATGACCACTAGCCTGTCGATGGGGGGAGGCGTCTATTCTAGCGCCAGCTGGCATGCCATGACTACTACAACACCGCTCTACACGACCGAGGACACAGGCAATTGTAGTGGTCAAGGTCTACACTTTTCAAGCTGGTCAGTGTCGAGGAGGCCAGTGTGGCATCATTCTCCTTTTACTTCGGTGCGTGTAGGTTAGGCTAATTGGTAGGTGGGCGAGAGAGCCAAATGCATGCAGAGACGGCTGGGTGCAAGGAGACCTCGACTTAGCAGTCGGGGATAGGCGCAAATTGGTGGTGGTGTTGGTGGTGGTGTTGGTGGTGGTGGTGGCGACGATGACGATGACGACGACGACGACGATGACGGCGCAAGACGATGACGGGTACTGAAGGTGGGCACAACGCAACAGCCAGTGGCAGTTGACCGACCGAAGTGGGGCTGCACACATGCACCCACACCACCAGACGACCTGTAGCGTGCATGGGGCGGAGCAGTAGGAAGTAGCAGGAAGCAGCAGAAGCAGTAGAAACAGCAGAAAGTGCAGAAGAAGCAGGAGTAGTAGGAGTAGCAAGAGTAGGAGACTTTGTTGAGCTCATTTAATAGGCCAATCCTCGAGGTAATGCAATACGAGGCCGACCCGTGGACGGGGTTGAGCAAGCTCATAGCACCCGTCCTGGTTGGAAAAATACAGGTAATTTCATTGGCCCCAAATTAGGGGCCGTTGCAGAAATTACACTGCAAAGAACAGATACTACACATGATCTTAGCTCAGAGAGCCGAGAAGCGATAATCGGTGCCATCACTCCAACAGCTCCTCCACGCCGCATCCCTTGCTCCTTAGCCCACACACCCGTGCACCATGCCCACACTCGAGCCACATGCCTCTACTCTAATCGCCGCCTCACTCCACATTACACCTCCTCCCAACAATTGGGCCTCTTTGCTGCCTCCCGATGTGCCTGTTGCCGCCAGCCCTCTTTACAACCGCCTCATCACTATGCACTACCTACTACTCGCCATACAATTCAGCGACACATTCATAACGCACTGGTGGCAATGAGTCTCTCGCCACCGTGGCCTCATGCCAGGATGGTGCTTGGAGGGCCGCTCGACTGCCCTCCTTGGCATCAATCCGGTCAATCAGTGGCGCTTTGCAATTACCTTGGAGGTGGCGCACTTGCAGCACCTTGCTCGGCTGCAGCCGGTCCTCTGTCTCTCTCACCCCCTCTGGCATGCTGCTATCTATGATGGTGATGACCACTAGCCTGTCGATGGGGGGAGGCGTCTATTCTAGCGCCAGCTGGCATGCCATGACTACTACAACACCGCTCTACACGACCGAGGACACAGGCAATTGTAGTGGTCAAGGTCTACACTTTTCAAGCTGGTCAGTGTCGAGGAGGCCAGTGTGGCATCATTCTCCTTTTACTTCGGTGCGTGTAGGTTAGGCTAATTGGTAGGTGGGCGAGAGAGCCAAATGCATGCAGAGACGGCTGGGTGCAAGGAGACCTCGACTTAGCAGTCGGGGATAGGCGCAAATTGGTGGTGGTGTTGGTGGTGGTGTTGGTGGTGGTGGTGGCGACGATGACGATGACGACGACGACGACGATGACGGCGCAAGACGATGACGGGTACTGAAGGTGGGCACAACGCAACAGCCAGTGGCAGTTGACCGACCGAAGTGGGGCTGCACACATGCACCCACACCACCAGACGACCTGTAGCGTGCATGGGGCGGAGCAGTAGGAAGTAGCAGGAAGCAGCAGAAGCAGTAGAAACAGCAGAAAGTGCAGAAGAAGCAGGAGTAGCAAGAGTAGGAGACTTTGTTGAGCTCATTTAATAGGCCAATCCTCGAGGTAATGCAATACGAGGCCGACCCGTGGACGGGGTTGAGCAAGCTCATAGCACCCGTCCTGGTTGGAAAAATACAGGTAATTTCATTGGCCCCAAATTAGGGGCCGTTGCAGAAATTACACTGCAAAGAACAGATACTACACATGATCTTAGCTCAGAGAGCCGAGAAGCGATAATCGGTGCCATCACTCCAACAGCTCCTCCACGCCGCATCCCTTGCTCCTTAGCCCACACACCCGTGCACCATGCCCACACTCGAGCCACATGCCTCTACTCTAATCGCCGCCTCACTCCACATTACACCTCCTCCCAACAATTGGGCCTCTTTGCTGCCTCCCGATGTGCCTGTTGCCGCCAGCCCTCTTTACAACCGCCTCATCACTATGCACTACCTACTACTCGCCATACAATTCAGCGACACATTCATAACGCACTGGTGGCAATGAGTCTCTCGCCACCGTGGCCTCATGCCAGGATGGTGCTTGGAGGGCCGCTCGACTGCCCTCCTTGGCATCAATCCGGTCAATCAGTGGCGCTTTGCAATTACCTTGGAGGTGGCGCACTTGCAGCACCTTGCTCGGCTGCAGCCGGTCCTCTGTCTCTCTCACCCCCTCTGGCATGCTGCTATCTATGATGGTGATGACCACTAGCCTGTCGATGGGGGGAGGCGTCTATTCTAGCGCCAGCTGGCATGCCATGACTACTACAACACCGCTCTACACGACCGAGGACACAGGCAATTGTAGTGGTCAAGGTCTACACTTTTCAAGCTGGTCAGTGTCGAGGAGGCCAGTGTGGCATCATTCTCCTTTTACTTCGGTGCGTGTAGGTTAGGCTAATTGGTAGGTGGGCGAGAGAGCCAAATGCATGCAGAGACGGCTGGGTGCAAGGAGACCTCGACTTAGCAGTCGGGGATAGGCGCAAATTGGTGGTGGTGTTGGTGGTGGTGTTGGTGGTGGTGGTGGCGACGATGACGATGACGACGACGACGACGACGGCGCAAGACGATGACGGGTACTGAAGGTGGGCACAACGCAACAGCCAGTGGCAGTTGACCGACCGAAGTGGGCCTGCACACATTCACCCACACCACCAGACGACCTGTAGCGTGCATGGGGCGGAGCAGTAGGAAGTAGCAGGAAGCAGCAGAAGCAGTAGAAACAGCAGAAAGTGCAGAAGAAGCAGGAGTAGTAGGAGTAGCAAGAGTAGGAGACTTTGTTGAGCTCATTTAATAGGCCAATCCTCGAGGTAATGCAATACGAGGCCGACCCGTGGACGGGGTTGAGCAAGCTCATAGCACCCGTCCTGGTTGGAAAAATACAGGTAATTTCATTGGCCCCAAATTAGGGGCCGTTGCAGAAATTACACTGCAAAGAACAGATACTACACATGATCTTAGCTCAGAGAGCCGAGAAGCGATAATCGGTGCCATCACTCCAACAGCTCCTCCACGCCGCATCCCTTGCTCCTTAGCCCACACACCCGTGCACCATGCCCACACTCGAGCCACATGCCTCTACTCTAATCGCCGCCTCACTCCACATTACACCTCCTCCCAACAATTGGGCCTCTTTGCTGCCTCCCGATGTGCCTGTTGCCGCCAGCCCTCTTTACAACCGCCTCATCACTATGCACTACCTACTACTCGCCATACAATTCAGCGACACATTCATAACGCACTGGTGGCAATGAGTCTCTCGCCACCGTGGCCTCATGCCAGGATGGTGCTTGGAGGGCCGCTCGACTGCCCTCCTTGGCATCAATCCGGTCAATCAGTGGCGCTTTGCAATTACCTTGGAGGTGGCGCACTTGCAGCACCTTGCTCGGCTGCAGCCGGTCCTCTGTCTCTCTCACCCCCTCTGGCATGCTGCTATCTATGATGGTGATGACCACTAGCCTGTCGATGGGGGGAGGCGTCTATTCTAGCGCCAGCTGGCATGCCATGACTACTACAACACCGCTCTACACGACCGAGGACACAGGCAATTGTAGTGGTCAAGGTCTACACTTTTCAAGCTGGTCAGTGTCGAGGAGGCCAGTGTGGCATCATTCTCCTTTTACTTCGGTGCGTGTAGGTTAGGCTAATTGGTAGGTGGGCGAGAGAGCCAAATGCATGCAGAGACGGCTGGGTGCAAGGAGACCTCGACTTAGCAGTCGGGGATAGGCGCAAATTGGTGGTGGTGTTGGTGGTGGTGGTGGCGACGATGACGATGACGGGTACTGAAGGTGGGCACAACGCAACAGCCAGTGGCAGTTGACCGACCGAAGTGGGGCTGCACACATGCACCCACACCACCAGACGACCTGTAGCGTGCATGGGGCGGAGCAGTAGGAAGTAGCAGGAAGCAGCAGAAGCAGTAGAAACAGCAGAAAGTGCAGAAGAAGCAGGAGTAGTAGGAGTAGCAAGAGTAGGAGACTTTGTTGAGCTCATTTAATAGGCCAATCCTCGAGGTAATGCAATACGAGGCCGACCCGTGGACGGGGTTGAGCAAGCTCATAGCACCCGTCCTGGTTGGAAAAATACAGGTAATTTCATTGGCCCCAAATTAGGGGCCGTTGCAGAAATTACACTGCAAAGAACAGATACTACACATGATCTTAGCTCAGAGAGCCGAGAAGCGATAATCGGTGCCATCACTCCAACAGCTCCTCCACGCCGCATCCCTTGCTCCTTAGCCCACACACCCGTGCACCATGCCCACACTCGAGCCACATGCCTCTACTCTAATCGCCGCCTCACTCCACATTACACCTCCTCCCAACAATTGGGCCTCTTTGCTGCCTCCCGATGTGCCTGTTGCCGCCAGCCCTCTTTACAACCGCCTCATCACTATGCACTACCTACTACTCGCCATACAATTCAGCGACACATTCATAACGCACTGGTGGCAATGAGTCTCTCGCCACCGTGGCCTCATGCCAGGATGGTGCTTGGAGGGCCGCTCGACTGCCCTCCTTGGCATCAATCCGGTCAATCAGTGGCGCTTTGCAATTACCTTGGAGGTGGCGCACTTGCAGCACCTTGCTCGGCTGCAGCCGGTCCTCTGTCTCTCTCACCCCCTCTGGCATGCTGCTATCTATGATGGTGATGACCACTAGCCTGTCGATGGGGGGAGGCGTCTATTCTAGCGCCAGCTGGCATGCCATGACTACTACAACACCGCTCTACACGACCGAGGACACAGGCAATTGTAGTGGTCAAGGTCTACACTTTTCAAGCTGGTCAGTGTCGAGGAGGCCAGTGTGGCATCATTCTCCTTTTACTTCGGTGCGTGTAGGTTAGGCTAATTGGTAGGTGGGCGAGAGAGCCAAATGCATGCAGAGACGGCTGGGTGCAAGGAGACCTCGACTTAGCAGTCGGGGATAGGCGCAAATTGGTGGTGGTGTTGGTGGTGGTGGTGGCGACGATGACGATGACGGGTACTGAAGGTGGGCACAACGCAACAGCCAGTGGCAGTTGACCGACCGAAGTGGGGCTGCACACATGCACCCACACCACCAGACGACCTGTAGCGTGCATGGGGCGGAGCAGTAGGAAGTAGCAGGAAGCAGCAGAAGCAGTAGAAACAGCAGAAAGTGCAGAAGAAGCAGGAGTAGTAGGAGTAGCAAGAGTAGGAGACTTTGTTGAGCTCATTTAATAGGCCAATCCTCGAGGTAATGCAATACGAGGCCGACCCGTGGACGGGGTTGAGCAAGCTCATAGCACCCGTCCTGGTTGGAAAAATACAGGTAATTTCATTGGCCCCAAATTAGGGGCCGTTGCAGAAATTACACTGCAAAGAACAGATACTACACATGATCTTAGCTCAGAGAGCCGAGAAGCGATAATCGGTGCCATCACTCCAACAGCTCCTCCACGCCGCATCCCTTGCTCCTTAGCCCACACACCCGTGCACCATGCCCACACTCGAGCCACATGCCTCTACTCTAATCGCCGCCTCACTCCACATTACACCTCCTCCCAACAATTGGGCCTCTTTGCTGCCTCCCGATGTGCCTGTTGCCGCCAGCCCTCTTTACAACCGCCTCATCACTATGCACTACCTACTACTCGCCATACAATTCAGCGACACATTCATAACGCACTGGTGGCAATGAGTCTCTCGCCACCGTGGCCTCATGCCAGGATGGTGCTTGGAGGGCCGCTCGACTGCCCTCCTTGGCATCAATCCGGTCAATCAGTGGCGCTTTGCAATTACCTTGGAGGTGGCGCACTTGCAGCACCTTGCTCGGCTGCAGCCGGTCCTCTGTCTCTCTCACCCCCTCTGGCATGCTGCTATCTATGATGGTGATGACCACTAGCCTGTCGATGGGGGGAGGCGTCTATTCTAGCGCCAGCTGGCATGCCATGACTACTACAACACCGCTCTACACGACCGAGGACACAGGCAATTGTAGTGGTCAAGGTCTACACTTTTCAAGCTGGTCAGTGTCGAGGAGGCCAGTGTGGCATCATTCTCCTTTTACTTCGGTGCGTGTAGGTTAGGCTAATTGGTAGGTGGGCGAGAGAGCCAAATGCATGCAGAGACGGCTGGGTGCAAGGAGACCTCGACTTAGCAGTCGGGGATAGGCGCAAATTGGTGGTGGTGTTGGTGGTGGTGTTGGTGGTGGTGGTGGCGACGATGACGATGACGACGACGACGACGACGGCGCAAGACGATGACGGGTACTGAAGGTGGGCACAACGCAACAGCCAGTGGCAGTTGACCGACCGAAGTGGGCCTGCACACATTCACCCACACCACCAGACGACCTGTAGCGTGCATGGGGCGGAGCAGTAGGAAGTAGCAGGAAGCAGCAGAAGCAGTAGAAACAGCAGAAAGTGCAGAAGAAGCAGGAGTAGTAGGAGTAGCAAGAGTAGGAGACTTTGTTGAGCTCATTTAATAGGCCAATCCTCGAGGTAATGCAATACGAGGCCGACCCGTGGACGGGGTTGAGCAAGCTCATAGCACCCGTCCTGGTTGGAAAAATACAGGTAATTTCATTGGCCCCAAATTAGGGGCCGTTGCAGAAATTACACTGCAAAGAACAGATACTACACATGATCTTAGCTCAGAGAGCCGAGAAGCGATAATCGGTGCCATCACTCCAACAGCTCCTCCACGCCGCATCCCTTGCTCCTTAGCCCACACACCCGTGCACCATGCCCACACTCGAGCCACATGCCTCTACTCTAATCGCCGCCTCACTCCACATTACACCTCCTCCCAACAATTGGGCCTCTTTGCTGCCTCCCGATGTGCCTGTTGCCGCCAGCCCTCTTTACAACCGCCTCATCACTATGCACTACCTACTACTCGCCATACAATTCAGCGACACATTCATAACGCACTGGTGGCAATGAGTCTCTCGCCACCGTGGCCTCATGCCAGGATGGTGCTTGGAGGGCCGCTCGACTGCCCTCCTTGGCATCAATCCGGTCAATCAGTGGCGCTTTGCAATTACCTTGGAGGTGGCGCACTTGCAGCACCTTGCTCGGCTGCAGCCGGTCCTCTGTCTCTCTCACCCCCTCTGGCATGCTGCTATCTATGATGGTGATGACCACTAGCCTGTCGATGGGGGGAGGCGTCTATTCTAGCGCCAGCTGGCATGCCATGACTACTACAACACCGCTCTACACGACCGAGGACACAGGCAATTGTAGTGGTCAAGGTCTACACTTTTCAAGCTGGTCAGTGTCGAGGAGGCCAGTGTGGCATCATTCTCCTTTTACTTCGGTGCGTGTAGGTTAGGCTAATTGGTAGGTGGGCGAGAGAGCCAAATGCATGCAGAGACGGCTGGGTGCAAGGAGACCTCGACTTAGCAGTCGGGGATAGGCGCAAATTGGTGGTGGTGTTGGTGGTGGTGGTGGCGACGATGACGATGACGGGTACTGAAGGTGGGCACAACGCAACAGCCAGTGGCAGTTGACCGACCGAAGTGGGGCTGCACACATGCACCCACACCACCAGACGACCTGTAGCGTGCATGGGGCGGAGCAGTAGGAAGTAGCAGGAAGCAGCAGAAGCAGTAGAAACAGCAGAAAGTGCAGAAGAAGCAGGAGTAGTAGGAGTAGCAAGAGTAGGAGACTTTGTTGAGCTCATTTAATAGGCCAATCCTCGAGGTAATGCAATACGAGGCCGACCCGTGGACGGGGTTGAGCAAGCTCATAGCACCCGTCCTGGTTGGAAAAATACAGGTAATTTCATTGGCCCCAAATTAGGGGCCGTTGCAGAAATTACACTGCAAAGAACAGATACTACACATGATCTTAGCTCAGAGAGCCGAGAAGCGATAATCGGTGCCATCACTCCAACAGCTCCTCCACGCCGCATCCCTTGCTCCTTAGCCCACACACCCGTGCACCATGCCCACACTCGAGCCACATGCCTCTACTCTAATCGCCGCCTCACTCCACATTACACCTCCTCCCAACAATTGGGCCTCTTTGCTGCCTCCCGATGTGCCTGTTGCCGCCAGCCCTCTTTACAACCGCCTCATCACTATGCACTACCTACTACTCGCCATACAATTCAGCGACACATTCATAACGCACTGGTGGCAATGAGTCTCTCGCCACCGTGGCCTCATGCCAGGATGGTGCTTGGAGGGCCGCTCGACTGCCCTCCTTGGCATCAATCCGGTCAATCAGTGGCGCTTTGCAATTACCTTGGAGGTGGCGCACTTGCAGCACCTTGCTCGGCTGCAGCCGGTCCTCTGTCTCTCTCACCCCCTCTGGCATGCTGCTATCTATGATGGTGATGACCACTAGCCTGTCGATGGGGGGAGGCGTCTATTCTAGCGCCAGCTGGCATGCCATGACTACTACAACACCGCTCTACACGACCGAGGACACAGGCAATTGTAGTGGTCAAGGTCTACACTTTTCAAGCTGGTCAGTGTCGAGGAGGCCAGTGTGGCATCATTCTCCTTTTACTTCGGTGCGTGTAGGTTAGGCTAATTGGTAGGTGGGCGAGAGAGCCAAATGCATGCAGAGACGGCTGGGTGCAAGGAGACCTCGACTTAGCAGTCGGGGATAGGCGCAAATTGGTGGTGGTGTTGGTGGTGGTGGTGGCGACGATGACGATGACGGGTACTGAAGGTGGGCACAACGCAACAGCCAGTGGCAGTTGACCGACCGAAGTGGGGCTGCACACATGCACCCACACCACCAGACGACCTGTAGCGTGCATGGGGCGGAGCAGTAGGAAGTAGCAGGAAGCAGCAGAAGCAGTAGAAACAGCAGAAAGTGCAGAAGAAGCAGGAGTAGTAGGAGTAGCAAGAGTAGGAGACTTTGTTGAGCTCATTTAATAGGCCAATCCTCGAGGTAATGCAATACGAGGCCGACCCGTGGACGGGGTTGAGCAAGCTCATAGCACCCGTCCTGGTTGGAAAAATACAGGTAATTTCATTGGCCCCAAATTAGGGGCCGTTGCAGAAATTACACTGCAAAGAACAGATACTACACATGATCTTAGCTCAGAGAGCCGAGAAGCGATAATCGGTGCCATCACTCCAACAGCTCCTCCACGCCGCATCCCTTGCTCCTTAGCCCACACACCCGTGCACCATGCCCACACTCGAGCCACATGCCTCTACTCTAATCGCCGCCTCACTCCACATTACACCTCCTCCCAACAATTGGGCCTCTTTGCTGCCTCCCGATGTGCCTGTTGCCGCCAGCCCTCTTTACAACCGCCTCATCACTATGCACTACCTACTACTCGCCATACAATTCAGCGACACATTCATAACGCACTGGTGGCAATGAGTCTCTCGCCACCGTGGCCTCATGCCAGGATGGTGCTTGGAGGGCCGCTCGACTGCCCTCCTTGGCATCAATCCGGTCAATCAGTGGCGCTTTGCAATTACCTTGGAGGTGGCGCACTTGCAGCACCTTGCTCGGCTGCAGCCGGTCCTCTGTCTCTCTCACCCCCTCTGGCATGCTGCTATCCATGATGGTGATGACCACTAGCCTGTCGATGGGGGGAGGCGTCTATTCTAGCGCCAGCTGGCATGCCATGACTACTACAACACCGCTCTACACGACCGAGGACACAGGCAATTGTAGTGGTCAAGGTCTACACTTTTCAAGCTGGTCAGTGTCGAGGAGGCCAGTGTGGCATCATTCTCCTTTTACTTCGGTGCGTGTAGGTTAGGCTAATTGGTAGGTGGGCGAGAGAGCCAAATGCATGCAGAGACGGCTGGGTGCAAGGAGACCTCGACTTAGCAGTCGGGGATAGGCGCAAATTGGTGGTGGTGTTGGTGGTGGTGGCGACGATAAGGCTTCTAACGCAGATTCTTTTATTTTAGAAAGAATTCCACTTGAACGATAGAAACAAAGTCAAAAATGATGGACCCAACATTTTATTTCAAATGACAGACGAAAAAGTGTAATTAAGGAGACAATGTTGCCACGAGATACTCTGTGTCTTGCCACAGGGAATAATAAGACTAATATAAGCGTCTTAATAATACACATAAACACAACGCACTAAAATTGCTGTCTCGGTTAAATCGATAGTGGTGTCAATCTGCTCACGTATTTGAAAGTGGCATGTAAGAAGACGGGTAGGGAGGGAGTACAAATACCTCGACATCGATTGGTTTTACATAATCTGTCTGCACACAATGATAGAGATGATGAACGCAAAAAAAAGATGAATGGTGAGGCATTGGATTTTCATTGGTTATTTTTCGGGAGTGAGGAGGATATAAGCTACAGGAGAATCAGACGATGATAACGATGATTACCGAAAAAAGTGAATCAGATCACTCGTAGGCATCGTAGGGATAAACAGAAACGGCTTGATACGTGGAGCTGCCAGCAGGCCCGTGACGATGATTAAAACCATAGGCGGATCCATTGTCTCCCTTTGTCTGAGATCGATCTATTTCAGATGAAGAAAGTGGACGTCGTAAGTTTATGGGAGGGGAATACGGCTATTCAGAGGTCAGGCTGCAACATTACAAGCTGAATGCGGCTACTCTAACAATTCAATCCTCAAGAAAAATTAAGAATTATGGGAAACAAATAACGCACGGAAAGGTTGAGACAGCGGATCTGCCTTTTCAAATGCACGCTAAGATGCTTGATATTCAATATTCAATATTTATTCAATGCGAATAAAAGGAAGGCGCTAATTTGTGTAGAAAACTCAAACTGAAGCGGGGTGTTTTAAAATCAGTAAGACAGTAACTTCTCAAAAACTGAAGTATGAGTGGTTAAAACCAGATTTATTGAGTTATACCAACGGTTAAAGATTTGCTTGGTTTCAACGCAAGCAATCAATCAAATCAGGTTAACCAAATAAGGCAACTCGATCTCCGCGAGGAGTGTTGTTAATCAATAAAAATCGAACGTGTAGTGGTGAAGAGATCAGATTATGAGGCGATTAGAGTGGTTGAATGGAACTCGGAAAATACGCACCAGCTAAGCCATTTGTTCCAAAGGCATGTAGCCACCACCGCCTATATTAAAGGAGAGAAGACAATAAAATTGATAATGGAGGTAAATACTGTAATGTAAGCTGAATGTTCGTACGTAGGGTTGTGTGCCTAACCTCATGAATCAATGGTACTTGATGATGCATGCCAAAGTGCAGATTAGGGAAGGAAGCATTTAACCGCCTACAAAAATTTCATTTCAAATCATAAGTTGTGGTTAAAAAAATCGTGTTTACGTCTTAGCAATCTTCCATTTTGAGGACCATTACGTGTCAGTAGTTAAGTAAGGTCAACAACGACAACAACAACAACCAAATAATCTGGCGGTCCCACATATACATTTCCATTTAACATAACAGCTCAGACTTACATACTATTTAGTAAATGACGAGTGAGTGTTTATAGCACGGATTTCAAATTGCCCTAAACTCCTTTTTGGCAAATCTTGCCTGAATTTAAATCGATATCTTAAGATGCCAGTTTCGGAGATGGAGCCTTACTATCGTTCCTAGATGTCTCAAGCAAAGGATTCCGCTGTATTAAAATAAACTTCCAACATAGAGTGACCTCCATCTTGGGCTCTATCATAAGCTAATCCAGCAGATATAAAGACGCGAGTATTTTGCAAATCACACGTTAGACAAACAAGGTTCGGATGCTAATTTTGACATCGATCGATCAGAAAAGTGGCACTCACCTGAAGCCTTCCCTTTTCGAGGACGACGTTTCCTGAAAAGATGAAAAGTGTAATTTGCAGACATGTAGATTTTGAAAGAGCGACTGACGAAAAATTCGCTTTACTTTCGAGAGGGATCGCCCCCTTCACTGGTTGCGGGTCTCATGTAGAATGTGTGATAGGAGATGTAGTCACTGAAAAGATGGCAGTAGGTATACGGTTAATGATGAAGCCTTTGATCAGAGTATACTGAGACGTGAAAGAGCATAGTTAGGTGCCCACAGATTGCGTATTCTTTAACCATTGTTGAATAGTGAACTTAGGAAGGCAAGTGTACGGTTCGCCAATAACACTGCTTTTAAGCGTTTCAGTAGACATCTGATTTTGCGTGAGCTGCAGCGATTAGGATTAATTCACACATTTGGAGGACTTTGGCACCACAAACAGTTCTAAGAGTTCTGTTGCATGACTCGGAAGTGTCACTGTTTAAGAGGTTAAAACAAACTCACGGTTGTTCATAGTCAGGACTGTATTTCTCGGTTTTGCGATATAGATTGACCAATTTTACTCCGAATATTAGAACCGGGATGCAGAGTACTAAGAATATGCCAAGTCCGAACCATAAACCATTCTAAACAACCAGGAATAAATTTAAAATATTACAGAAATGGTATGCAATTATATTTACTGCTTAATAGACGCGAACTGCTTACTAGTGGATTCAGGAAAGTGACACAGATAGAATTGACAGTGAATGCAGCAGCATTATGGAGACGCAAGCACGGAATGTCACGCCAACTAGCGATAACTGCCAGACGAAGTTCTTTGAGGAAAAGAGGACGCATATTCTCTATCTGAGCCCGAATCGACTAGAGAAAAAAGAACAAAAGCGGAAATCAGACGGTAATTTTAAGGGCATTTGAATAGCGCCGAAATCAGCCAGCAAGGAAACACGCCTCTTCAAAAATGGACTGCGTAAACATGGTGTCTGCCATTTAATTGCCGCATTTCAGATGGAAAGGAACGTAATCTAGAATCTCGCAAGCATATATATCTAACAATGGTTATGAAAGAGACTGAATTAGTCATTTTGGGAAAAAGTTTGAAGTGATGCGGCTGGAGATAATGACTTCGACGGTTTTGGTTCTGTGTGAGGATCGATCAACGATAAGACTTCTATAAAATTGATATTGCTGACATTCTAAATATGAATCCGCTAACTGCACTATGCCTCAGCGCATACATATAAACGCGATGATAGGTGGCAACGGTTATTTGTCGGCTTTACAATGAAAGCAGCAGATGTGCTTATGAACTCTTAGTGCAAATCGATTTCCCAAAAAGTTTTTTTTGCAATTTGGGTAGAGAATACACGCGTTTACTTTCCATATTAGAAACGGCAGGAAGTTAACGTTCACCAAACTTGAAGTAAAATGTGGGGTCAATAGCCTTCCGAGGAGGCTTGGGTTTCCAAATTGACTATGGATAAATGCCAGAATAATCACCTTGAGGTGCACATAGGGATAGCGGAAAATAACAAAAACGTGGGCAAAGAGGTGAAGTAGGCAACTAGATGAATCATCAACAGCGAGTCTACTAAGTGCCTTCCCGATGAGAGTGGAACAGTGTGTATGAGAAAACATTCTGTTCGGCTGCATCTGTCCTCACTCCTGCTCATTGATTATGATCATTCAGTTATCCAATAAAATTCTAAAACCCTTTGATTCCACCAAGTCATGGCGACTAATAATCCGCATCTCTATTTTCAGCTTATGGTTTAAATTATGTATCTGCCGTAGAAGTTGTGCAGCCCACTTAAGTAAATGAACGATGCTATCGACTAAAACAGTGATCCAAGATAAATACAAATAATGGGATGGATTTTAAAATTACCAGTGATGTTTTGCCAATATTTACCTACGATTCATAGATCAAGAGAGCCTTGATATTACGGAAAAGCGACTCCATAAACTGAAATATTCAAAAGGTGCCTTTTGTAGATCAAAAATGATATTCACAACTCATTAGTATCTACCGTAACATCATTTTAAATTTAAAGTTAGCTACGCGATAAAAGCTGGAAACATAAATGCTCCTCGCAGTAGTGAGAGGTACTAAAAGTCCTGATGGTGGTACTGAGGGGCCTGAGGCTGATTTTTTGAAACTGAATCGACATCAACACTATCATCTAAACTGGGAACGAGCTATTTTATCATTACAATTTTTCTGTATCTTATTCATAAACAAAAAAACTAGAACCAGGACGAGTCGATAACTGATATTAAGTCAGTGACACTAATAGAATAAGACTCCCCTTTCTTGAATTTATAGTTATACAAAGTTACCGGAAACCCAAGCCATTATTTACTGGGGTGATGAGACCCTAAAATGACAGGACAAGGTCGATTTCTAGAGCTAAATAGGGAAAATAGTAGCGCCGGCAACCTTTCCAAACACAGCAGCAGCGGCTGCGGCTCCGATGCTAAGGCAACATGACTACTAGATTGCCGGCCAATCACAGGGCGCTTAGGCAACGTCATCCACTTAATTCACAGAGGGAAAAGGAGACAAAGAGATGAAAAAGTGCGGCAGATCATAAAAAGGCGGTTGATTAATACCAGTGGTGGAAGACACACGGTTATTTTGATATTTGTGGTTCCTGACCTAGAACAATAAACTTGGCGACATCAGGAGCTAGTGGTTTGGCTATAATTCGTAATTTAGCAGTAAAAGGCTCATTTATTTAATCTAACAACAACAAGACCATCATTGTCCGATTTCACGTCACTGAAGATGAAAGCACGAGGTCAGACAACTGAATAGCAATAAGACATAGGAGAAAATAGGTGCTGAATCAGGTGCTATCAAACTTGGAAGCTTCAGATAGATATTGCTGAACTACAGAGTGAAACACCAGAACATAATCTGGTAAAAGTAAAACAACTTTCAATAAAGGCATTCCTTTTTTATAATCGAATGGAAGATTTCTCCCATTCTTTCCTTTCTTGAAATGAAATATGGCGAGTTAGCACCAAATCGCAAAAATAAGAGTAACAATAACAACAGTATTAAAATTTCGCACCAAAACTGCAGCCAGCGCTTTTTATCGCCTGTTTGAACAAAGATCTAGGACGAATTCCGAAAGAAAAGTGATGGACGGTAGAGTCGGAGATCCTTCTTGACTATGTTAGATACGGATTCACTTACTTTCTATAACCACAGTGAATGTGATTCACTTACAGAGGGCACAGCACGATCCAGTTCAGCAGAGAAGTGATTCAATTCTTCAGAAAGTTGGCTGTAATATCTACCGATAGAGTGGAGATCGGTATAGAGTTGGCGAACATGTGCATTCAAACGGATGGTGAGTAGACCAACCGTCTCTTGGAGTGCCAAGATCTGGTCTTTAAGACTATCCTATAGATAATGTGAAAGCGGCAGTTGAATGAAATAGGACTTAAACTGTAAACTAGAAGAAAAACAGGACTTACGATGTTAAGATTTTCCAACTGGCTGACGTAAGCCTCAAAATCCGGGATTTCAGTCAGTTTCTCATTGACCTATTTCGAAAAAAAAAAGCAAAATATCACAAGCGCTTACTTATTAAAACACTTGGCTTTAGAGAAATTTTTTTGTTTAAACAATTTAATAAAACAATGATTAAAAACAGTAAATCTACAAAACAAAAAAGGAGATTATCCTCATGAAGTTTGAATCAGTAGATGCAGAATTCAGCCGCGAAAGGTCGATCAAAATGGAAATACAAAAATTTTGAGACCACTGATAGTAATAGTATAGTATGGTATAGTGATAGTAATAGATATGCGAAGATCTCAAAAATCCGGAGTAAATGTACTCCGATTTTTGTGCATGTAAATATGACTAAAGCCTTCTTTGAATCAGAAAAAAGGACAGAACATTTGACGAAATACACAAAGGGGAACCACATTGCGCAGACACGAATGAGATAGAAATGGATTAAAGTAACCCAATGGAAGTTTACCAGGCTAGGAAATCTCGACCAACATTCACCTTTCTTCAAAACTCCACTTTGTGAATTGCTACCCTGTCAAAGATCTGCACTGAACCTCGATGCAACCCTCATCTTGTGTGATCAGAACTTGGCCGACGGCATTGATATTGACTAAATCTACTGAAAGGCAGCTAACCAATGGCTGACTTAGTGCACCAATCAATACCGATTCATCCAACATGTACGGAGGTATGAGTATTCCAGGAAGCTTCGAACCAGAACTACCTATCTGCCATAAGTGAAATATGACCCGGTTACTAAAATGGGGATCTTTCAATAGGAAATATGAATATTCGATAAGGATCGGCTACGTCTGTAGGGGCAAATATGAGCAAACGAATTTTGATTCAAGGGCGAAATTCTCACTTAAGTATTTCAACATATTTAGAATTAAGGAAAATACTGAGGGACATATGTGAAGCTTCTAACAGAAGACAGGCTATAGGATTTAATGGAGTATATAAAATATATATTTGATTTATTACCGTCTGTAGAGCCTCGGAAAAATTAAAGCGTTGAAGATCTCGAACTTCGTTGAGGATATTGAGGGTGTCCTCTGCGGTGGTTCGAAGAGGATTGATCAGATCGACACCGTTGAAAGTTCTTAGGATGCTTTCAAGAAAGCTATTGATAGACTACAAAAAATGAAGATTTCGCTGATTGATTTTTTCTTGAATCAGCGATCAAAAACAAGTTCTCATGTTTATAAACTTGGATTTTGATTTATGAGAGGCTTAATATACCATGGATTAATTTCAGAGAAACCAAAGCAGCGGTGGATGAAGCCAAAGGTTAAGGCTGCGATGGGAATCAATTAGCATTTTCGCGTCAAGTAGTAACTGTGGCGTAGAACAAGATGCATTAGATTTGTCTGCTGCTCAAAAAAACACTGGGACGCCAGAGGCAAATCCAGTCTCAGCCATTTTTGTCCAGGAAAAAACCAACCAATCACAATGAAAATAAGTAGAAAGTGGAAAAACAAGTTATAAAGCTACAATCGTAGAAAGATTTTTGCTCCTTCAAAAACTTTGGAGTTGGCTATAAATGAGAAAGATAATCTGACGAAATCATACCTCTAAAGCAATTTGTTCTAAAGCGAAGTGTTTCCTTCACCTATTCGTACCAAATTCATAAATAATAGCTAGGCTCAATGGGCCGAAAGCGCATGAAATCTGAAGCTCAAATGGAGCGATTTGTCAAGTTCGAGAGACAGACTCAAGCACTAGGGCTCCAAGTTCACGCCGTTACCACGAAATTGCGGAAAATAAGGTCTTAGGCGAAAAATCGTGATGCATCGCACTACAAATTGAGAAATCCCGGATCTGATGAGTAAACAAGAGAAACGCTTAGTCGAAGGAGTCATACTGAGGGTAAATGTTTCGACACCAATAAAATTATCATTCGTGGAAGCAATCCCATTTTAATTTATTGGTGTATAAAGGTGCCCATTCTTTTCATCAGAAAAATTGAATACGATTTTACACTTAAAGTTTGTCCAGGAAGCAGGTTTAAATTCCATGCGAAATGACAGCAGTTTTACAACGTCCATTTTAAAAACCTGCTTATACTCAGGGGGTTGTCGAGTCAATGTTCTGCTAAGCAATCTGGGATGTATCAGATTTCGTGGGATTTATTTTAAGCCACTCAGTAAAAAATTGATTATGCAAAGTAAAAGCGAGCATGACATAAAAGCCAGCGGCCATCATCTTATTAACTTAACATACTGTTGATAGATCTGACTGGTTCCATATAAGACATCACGATTTCAGGAAGACTTCGCAATAATGCGTTATAATCAGTCCACTTAAAATGTTTCACCACCTAACTTGCTATTCTATTAAGGCAGGTACTAAGCGATTTCCGCAGAGATTTATACCACATTAGAGGACATGTCTACGCACCATTGAGGGCAAATCTTTGAAAAATTATCCTCTTACTTTGATTTGACCGCAATCTGAATTAAAAACCCTGAGTTCATTGAAGCGTAACTCTAGAATTTCCTGAGAATCTGGACAAGAAGGAAAATTGAAGAATTAGGCCAATCCGAAAAGTGGATTCGCGATACCGAAGACTATTGCCCCTCTTACATCTGGCACTTCTGCTTGCTGCACTAATTTTGTGGAATTTCCTACAACTGTATTTTTCGCCTTTGTAAATGTTTGGTCAGTGGATGAAAGGCACCTAAAGCCAAGGAACGTTAATTGTGACCGAATTTCGTTGAAACAGTACAATGAATTAACCATTATATCGATGATATAACGGCCACTGCAAAGTACTTGAGGAGAGCTAAATGCTTCTTAGCTTAAGCTAAGGTTGAACCTAAGGTGAAGATTTGATCTAAGGAATTGAGGCAAAAAATTCAAACCATATAGCGATAAAAAAATGAACGTAAAAGAATAGAACTTACAGTATCCGAAACCATCATTCCGACAACTTCGTCTCCTAAAGAATCTACCAGACTCTCATTGGCACATCTAGTCAAGAGAGCACTGAATGGCTTTGCGCTAGCGAGTCTCCTCAGATCCTGAAAAGTATGGGGGTCGCCAGATGTCAGCCGCTGTGCCAAAAATTCTAGAGCTTCATCAAGCACAACAGGACCCTTGGAATAGCGGTGGGTGGCGTAACGGCAGCCTTCGGTTTGGATCAAACCAGCGGAGATAAAAAGTGCGGTGCAGACGATCATTAGGAGAGTGGAGACTAGGAAGGTGAAGACGATACCGCTGGAAGAGGGGTGAATAGTACAAGGGTAGTCAGTTTTACATGACGCTGTAAGATTGTTAAAGCTAATAATCGAGATCACACCCAGTCGTCTTTGTCTTCGGTCGTAGCTAGCAGTCCTCCAAGTCGAAATTTCGAAGTAACATAAGGTTCGTGATTTATCATTGAAATTCTACTGTTAATTTCCCCAAAAGCAAGGAAACCAAAATAAACAGGGTCCCGGAATCGATTGATTGTAAAGATGAGACAAAGAAATAATTCACCGAAAAGGGTTGAAATACCAATTAAAGTTTGTAAATATGTGAGGTTCCTCTCAGTCATAGACACGCGTATGCAGAAATGCTTATAATACCGGAGGTAATTCTATCATACTTATAATAACCGTAAATTCACTTATTTCCTGCCCCTACCGCATGATTTCATTTGCGCTTTAATATTTCTGAAACGTAAAGATACTGCACACATACGAGAGAAGAAGATTAGCGCCGACACCACGGTTGCAGAAGGTAGCCTCTTCGTGCGGACGGTCGCCGCAGACTCCAAAGGAGAGGCCGAGGTAGAACAGGAGGAGGATGAAGGCGGGGAGACAAAGAAAGGCAAAGCCACTGTAGAGGATAACCTCGTTTCCGCTCCTAGAATGAGGTGGACATAGAGTATGAGAAGGACATAAACCAGTGAACAAAGCACAAATTGCCTCAAAGCACAGATACAATAATGATATTAGGGAAGTAAACACTCATCAGGAGGTGGACCGGATGGAAATAAGTTAAAGCAACAAGACAGAAAAATTCGGAATCGTATCGCTTTCCGGAAATAAAACAGATTCTACTATGTCTGAAAAGTCGAACCAAGAGGTAGCTGAACTGTGCAATTCATTCTCTTAAAGTGGATAAAAATATGCGGACCCCAATGAACCTATCAAAACAGTCTCTTAACAGGCAAAGTGGAAGGTTGGCTCAACATCAGTGAAACTCGAATTCCGTCAAAATATATCTGAAGGAGTGCCTTCAATCCTTCAACTAATAGAAAAATGAAAAATTAATGAAACAAAATGTTTAAATAAAACGGTAAAAAAGACACAATGAATAGATACCTTCAATCTCAGAAATTTTGCTTTGAATCGTCTAATGAGTAATTTTCCAATGAGTGGTCAAAAATTTTGGATTATCGCCAGGCAAAACTGATCAATTAGACAAAGAGATTCAGATGTCAAATAAGCTAAGACCTAATAAATCGGTACCCTAATAATTTTATATAGAAATCGAGTAACTATTCATCAGACTCGACAGGATAAACCGAAAGCGGTACGGCATATATTTCCATAAATTCTAAAGAATAACCGATTTCTAGGAGCGAAAAAGTTATCGATCCATGAAAAACAAAGATGGATTTCAAAATCTTAAAGCTAACTGAAAAAACATGGGGTGAACAGTAGCTCAACTATTTTTGGAGGATCGGTCAGGGGTTCCTTCGCCCTCCAAAGTCCACTTACGAATGTCCTTTGCAGGCCTTTCCGAAAGTTTCAAATTATATGTCTGTCAAGTAACATATACAGTCCTATTTGAAGTTTCAGTCCGAGTTCATCAGCAAATAGAGTTACTGAAACGAGTTGGAATTTGATACCAGTACATAGGAGCTTTTGCTGTTTTCCTTGTTATGTAAATATACTTTAAATGCCTCCAGCTTAAGAGTGTACTCCATTGAAAAAATATGACTAACCCACTTTACTTATGTATGCACATTTATAACACGTCCTAATACAAGTCCTGACTAGCACTGACTATACACGGTCAGTTTTAAATGGACTTTTATTCCTGATCCTTCAACGCAAAATTCTTACGCGATTGATCACCTTTGTAAAAGCTTGGCAAAACAGAAAAACCACCGAAAGCAAATACCTGAAACCGTTCTACCTGTCAAGACTTTTACGGATGTTCCAACAGTTTTATTACATTTATCGGAAGCATTTCAGGACTCCTTTTCAACTCCTGTTGAAAAAATAACTTTATTTCATATGAATTTACTGGTTCGTTAGCTTCACCGCACACCCGCATTATTATAGCGAATATAGCGAAATCCCCAACCATCGCATGAGACTTTTTTGGCACTTGGAAAGTCAATGGCCAGAAAAAAATCTCCAATAATCAGACGGAGAATACTACTTGGGTTCTGGAAAACGCATAATAGAGACATTCTTACGAAAGCTAATTACGCCAGATCCTTCAGTGGCTAGGGGCGCAAGAGTACGCCATTCGGCCTGCTCTATGAAAGCCAATCGAAAAGCACAACTCCTTTCCCTGACATGGATTCCGGAGACGATTTGAATCGCACTATTCAACAAATTTATGGGTTGATAAAAACTTAATCTGGGTTAAAAGTTAGCTTAAGCAATAATGACACTCAGAAGCGGCATCTGCATTCTTATCAAATGCAAAATCCAAGAATAGGGACACAAAGGCTGGTTTATGAAACCACTCACGCGCTGGGAGAAGAGACGGCAGATATGAGCCCGTAGATAACTTCGTTATATTTAGATAATTCGGATTTGGCAGCTTCTGCAACGGCCTCCAGAGTTTTGACCAAGTCCTCTCGTGTCTTTGGAGAGTTGGAAAGGTCATTCCAAGCATCTAAACGATAGAGAACGCGAAACGACCTCAATAAGGGTCAAAAAGACAACTTGGAGCGGTATGATTCGTCTATTAAGGCACAAGGGACTGTAATTTGAGGGCCGAACTTAGTGCCGGCTTATTTAACCTGTGCAGTGACTCATGCAAACAAACACCTGATTGACCGCTCCAGTGGAAATGGCTAGTACAACAAGAGCACCAGTGAAGGTTACAGGGACCAGGAAAATACTCAGTTACCCTCAGTAAACTGTAAATTAAAACCACCTAAATTATCCGCAAATGGAAATACAGGGTTTGATCGTGGAGTTAACTGAAACATAATCAATTGAAAGTGATATTAACCAAAGAAGAGCGTCAAACAGCTACCAGAGAAATCAGCTTCAACAGTTAACAGTCGCTTTGCAGGACTCAATCCTACAGTTTAAAGCATACCATCGAGAATCGGTTGAATCGCCTTCTTCACATCTTCCTTGATGCGCAGAAGAGAGGCGTCAAACTGTAAAAAGACAAACGAGAAGTCAATACACCCAAGCGAACAAAGAGTAAAACAAGAGCTAAGTAAATACACTAAGCCGCGCAATAAGACAGGTGGAGTTTACACAGACTGAATGGAAAATGAAATCGCACATTATCGATATGGCTGCGACGAAAAGAGTGGGCATTTTCGACAATCCAGCTAATTTTTTACCCAGATTTATTTAATGGAGACTTACACTATCGAGACTCTTCACTTTCTGTTGGGCAGATTCGAGGATTTGAAGAAAGTCAGTAACCTGTTTTGTTTGAAACTGAAAAAAAAAATGAAATGAAAAGCGTAAGAGGGTTTTTTAACGCCAGAATAGATAAATACAAGAATTCGTACAACAGCGGAAGAAATGAGCAGATTTTCAGAAGAATTTTAATAAAAGAAACTTCTTCCCACAAGAGAAAATATTCATGAAGACCAACATAACAACAACACTTAAGACTGTCGTTTGCTTATGTAACTGGACAAATATGGTCCAACATTGAATTTAGAAAACCACAACTTTGAGATAAGAGGGTGGGCCAAGATAGAGATATCAAAATGGAGGAATGGCCATCCTTTTATTGAATAGGGTTAAACCTGATTTTGAACGAAGGGAATAAGATCAAAATCACAAAAGACAACTTCTTTTTAAATGTGGATACGAACGTTGAAAAGGTTAAATAATACAGCTAGCATGATCGAGGCCACCACTGGGAAGGATCTTTATTAAGGGCATCTTGAACGATCAACCAACTACAAAGGGGATCAGATAGATCACGAAAATAGTAGCAAGAAGGTATTAGAAGATTAGAAAGATTCGGACAAGAACTAAAACCATGTTGGCTGTCTTTCAAACGGTTAACTAATCAGAAAGTGGACAAAAATAATAGTAAGTATGAGCCGACTTTTCTGGGACCCTTCAACTGCGCAATTTATTGCAAAAGTGCTCCTGAAGACGTGCGAAACTAGACTTGTCCTCACGATGTAACAGGGAGAAACTAGAAATGAGAAAACACCAGTAACGCAGTTAACTACAGTCAATCTTTATTGTGTACTTAACTTGAATTCGTTGAATAAAACGAGTGACTAACAATTAAAATTAATGACAAGGAATTTTCTGCCTAAATAACTCGAGGTCTGAAATATTAATCACAGAAATAAAAGGTGCTTTCAACAAGGATGACGAAATTGAAAATTTAAAAAATGTAAACGCCCACTGTATGCACCTAGAGAGGATGCACAAATTTCAAAAGTCAAGGTAAACTTTTGATGGATTAAATCAGGCATTTTGGAAACCAAAGTACATGTAAAATGTTCAACATAGCTTCTAAAAGGCCCACATTAGTTGCATCCCAAAGAAAAAAGAATAACAAGCATAAAAGGAATGACTGAATCTGTTCTGACAATTCACGTTAAGTTCAAGCTTAACAAAGGAATAGTGAAGACAAGGCAAACGACTTCGACTATTATTTTACTGCAAGGAGGGTCAATGGAAGTCCTGACTTCAAAGATAGCTTAGGTAGTACAGCGTCTAAGCAATTGAAATCGAATGCATAGAAGGCCCTTACAAAGAACAGGAGTAAAAAATGAATTTGGTCCATTATCTGCATGATTTACTATCAAAACATCGATAATAGAGTCCCTAACGTGATCGCTTTTTTATGGTATGTTAGAGGATATACTAACCAGTAATAGGAAAAAACACTCATCGTACTTGAGCCAAGGTGTAAGCCACTTTGAGATCATTGTCTGTGGTAAAGCGAAGTTCTCTACAGGCACTCAGTTGGGTGACAGTGCATTCGGTGTTGAGGATCTCGGAAATTGCTGTTTGGATGAAAGGCAACTCCACTTCCACCTTTTCCAACAGCAAAATGAAATCCTTCAAGGCAATAGAATCCATGGATCCGGCAGCGAATTTATAAGTGACTGAAAAGAAATTAAAAATCAGAAAGTGTGTGCGCCGGGAAATATCAGACAGAACTGTATTTGGCATCGTTAAAATTAACTTTACCTTGTTGTAAGATGTTTTTCTCTCTCAAAACAGCAGCCGCACTTGATTTGTCCACGAAATCACGCTGAAAATCACTTAGACCGGCTGCAAAAAAAGAACTTTAACCGGAAATGGAAATTACCATCAAAAACGGCATCAAATCGCCGCTTCTGTAAAGCCAAATCAACCGATGATGAATTCTTTGCCGCCTATATTAGCAACCATAATTGTTAGGAGAAATGGACCCACATTGACCACTTCTGTGATTCCGATTTGGAACTCTCTAGAACCCTGTTCGAGCTGCGGAAACAGCCCAATGGATGCATCCCTGTTCACGACGGTTTCATAGGAAAGTTGATAGTTTATGAATGACAATACTATGGTAGCCCTAAATGGTGCATTAAAATTACGCAAATTTATCGAAACACTTACAATTGAACTGTTATGAGCAAAGCCAGAGTAATTGTAAAACACAATCTTCGATAAGGATCAGCTTTTCTGTCCATTGGAGACAAACGACCTCCGCATCGACCACAACATCGAAGACAACAGAAAAAAATACCAATCAAAGGGATTAGTACGGCGAATAGGATTCCAAAAATTAGGCAACCCATGTAACCAGGCAAATATTTGAAAATCTACACAAATATTTAGTAACATGTCTGAAAATAAGCGCACCGGAGTAAGCATGATTGTAGGTAATTCATGGTACCAGGAATCTTTATAATACATTAGTTTTGTAAGCATGTTTTACCTATGAATACCTTTAACATTTCTTTGAGGGAGGTATTGCCTCTAATTAGATCGAGAAATAAATCGGCTCCATCGTAGGAAAATTGAACACTTTTACGCAATTGAACAGTCGTGACTGTATTGTTAGCGATTGCAATCCGCGAAAAAAATACGACGAAAATTGCGAATTTCAATGAACATGCACGACAAGAAGAAAACATCTCAGGTATAAAGGCGGGCTAAAATTGGGACGAGATTTCACCCAAATTCACATTCACATGCTTGATGAAAAACCAATTAAGATAAAGCACTCTTGTCACCAATGATTATCCTCCGAATACAGAAGTCTTATGTAATAAATGTAAAAAGAAATTAAGTCTACAAATTCACATTCATTTGAATTCGGGAGGGGGGGCTTTCTTAATAAAAAGCTTTCACGGTGTTGCAAATCATGTGCCAATCGTGAGCTGAAGTTAAATCCTTTAAATCCCTATGTTGACTGGAGTAAATCCTTTCGAATTCTTATAAATTTATTTCACTTGGTTTAAAACTATCTGGTACATAATTTGGAATGAAATATGCATTTCTCCAACAGCTTCGGAGGATTCGTAGCATATTATTGCATGTAGTGCTCAAAGCTTTTGGTTCGGGAGAAGGAGTTAGGCAACCAAAAGAGGAAAATATTATTTTAAAATTGCACTCATAATGCTTTTTACGCCGCTATAACTTTATAATAAATATTCACAAGATAAATAAATGCCTGAAACACTGAATAAACTACTTATTTGGAGGGTATTTTTCGAATTGGATGGTTGGCTCTTCCTGCCTCATGTGCTCATGAAAGTAGCAATGACCCTTTATATCGAAGGGGTTTCTGACAATTAAAAATAAATGCGGTGTTAATCCGTTTTTTTTTTCAGGGCAAAGACTAAAACTGTGAAAATCAGCTTAAACAAAGACCGTCTTGATTTGGACTGCACCATGCTGTGAATACAAAAATGCAGCATGACATATGCTACTGTATAATGTAAACTGCGCCTAAGTGCGATGCTGTGTGGTGATTGTATGATACCTCAATCTTCTCACAAACAATTACCCAAAATATCTAAGGGTATGGTTAACCTCTGTAAATGCGTTTTCCACAAAATTAAAATGGACTTTCACACATCATAGCTTTTCAGACCGCGATTCCTTATGCAGCTTCTGGAAATGCGAATTTTGTGGAAAGTGTGGTTTAATTTGTGTATATATTTTATGCGATACTGTGTTAGTTGTACTCAGTTACTGGTTATTGTAAAAAAGAAAATAGAAAAGTGTATTTTTATAATAACCAACAGCACCATATCTCACTGTGGCTTACTTTCGAGTTTGAGGTTTTCAGGAACATCAAACCAGTTTATGCTGTCACTTAAGATGCTATGTTGACTAGTATCTTCTGCAAGTTCTAATATAAACAGGACTCCTCGTTTGATTCAGCTAAATAGTCTGATGAATGCTGCCCCAGGGGGTGGATTAAGCAATTCGACGACAGTCATTTTTTTGGCACTGTGCTCTAGGTCAGGCGTGCTGATTCGAATTATTGAAATTATATTGTGCTGAGTTAATTGATGACGTCTTTTTCAGCAAAAGATCAAAATGTCAAAGCCTGTGAAGTTAAAAGAAAATTTCAGATTGCAACATTTCGGGAGTGTGGTTGACAACAGATATAGCTGGGCAACAGTGAGCCAAAGAGGCAGCAACTTGCATTTTTACATTTATTACATAAGACTCCTGTATTCGGAGAATAATCATTGTAAGACTGCATTTCTAACTTCAGTAAATTTGAAAGCATGAAATTTCCTTTCATACACTGATCTCCACGTACCCATAAAAATTTAATTACAGTCTTCTAGGTCTTCAAGGTGTAAAATATAGACAAATCATGTAGGACAAAAAGGCCAGACTATTAAAATCCATTTTAAGTAGCAGGTATCCATGTTAGGCACCAGATCGAACGTCAATGCGACCCTGAGATCAGTTCAATAGCGAAAATATTAGCACGCTTTCTTTCAAGATTACTAAATTACCCACTTTTCCTAAAGCGGTCAAAATCTGACCTTACATTGCAAAAGTTTCCATTTCTATTCATTTACCTCAAATCGCTATTTTTCGATGCAAGAGCAAATTCTTTAAAATGACCTGAAATAGAAAAACTGAATGGTACTGAGAATAGTTCTAGCACTGAAGCTGCTAAAAAGCGGTGTACGGAAGGCGAACTAATCAACGATTTCTGGGTAAATAGTTCCTTGAAGCCAAGCGTTTGCACACAAAGGGCCCTTGGAATTCGTCTAAAATAGTATATTTGTGATGAAATAGCGATTGCTTAAGTTGGAACGCATTAACGCTTATACCTGATGGAAGCCTAATGACCGGGCAGCTTTATTTCGGACATTCTTTGAGAAGTGTAGATGGTAATTTCAAATTCTTGAACTGGCTGAAAACATCGGCTGTTATCTGGACACGTCCTGGCAAAAGGCGTAAAGCCTAAGATAGAGTGGGATAAAACAAAATAGAAATAAGAACTAGGTATAATTGATGAATCAACGCAAAATATGATAGACCTAAAAATCGGTTATGAAATTTAGATTTTTTTGAGTAATGACTTTTTGTCATTTTTTTACCCAATGAATGTCTTAAAAATGATCAAAGAAGAAGAAAAATAAACCAGGAAGCGCAGAAAATGGGGTATCGCTTCAAATGGAGTCAACGAGCCAGTTAAGTGGACTCATCGTGCTTGATTCTAAATAGGAAGACTATACTAAATGATTATTATTGAAGAATAGAGGAAAGCAGTGAGAAACGTGATTGCGCAAATCCCCTTTTTTGTCGATCCGGACATTAAGAAAGGAGCCATTTGCATTTGTTAGAATCCATCATATTGGGGTAGCGGTATTTTGTCTCCATGCTTTTACTGGACAATCACACGTATTATCAGCATCAATATATTTCATTGCTTTTGTAGGCATACTTTAGCGGGCTGTGGAATCAGTGTTCAGGTTTTCAGCCGAGATTTCTTTCACAATTTCCTTGGAATAGGAGGACTTTATATAGATTTTCGCATAAGAGAACCAGGTCGAATTTTGGGACTCCCAGAACGAAGCCTTATTCGTTAAAGTTTACTGACTGATTCTTTCAGGAGGACTCATTGTACAAGTTTCTCAGATGTCATGGGTTCACGTGGATATAGTTCTAAGACAGTGTTCAAGACAGCCATATGCCAGTTGTTTTCGGATGCCAGTAACACTACTGTTTGAAGGCCACAGTAAAGGAGTGGTTCCAACTTTAAGCAGCAACTAGCGCCACTTCAATAGTAGTTGTCTGAATACATTGTTATTTCAACATATATTCAGAATATTTTTCTACCGTTCGCTGCACATTGCAGTCGTCTAAGATCTTATCAGCCAACTCAGTATCAATTTTGCAGCGCCTGAAAACCTATAATCGCCTTATTCCAAGGTTAATTTTACTTCTTAGCTTCACTTTGCATTAGATTGAAGAGAAGAGGCGTTTATTTGGAATTTTATCGCAACTCATATTATGCTGATAAGGTGCTCGACTTCCGGACATGGTTTGGATTAAGGCTTGTAACTGGAATGGATGGTGATGTCTAGTCATCGAAGCACTCTTAGTAGGTGCCCTCCTCCGTCTAATTCGAAGTAGACCTCTAAACCTTCCCCCCTCACAAAAAAGCCGGTATTTCGGCAAATTTTTTGCTATAGTATCCACTTTGGAATCGCTTAAATATTTTGTTGTTTTATCCTATAGGCAGCAAAATCTTTAAGAAGGTAGGAGTTAAAGCTTCTATTGAAAAAGCTCTTCTTAAGCCCATAATCGGTCCAACCGCTGGTTTCGTTTTTTCGAAGCCGACCAAAGACTCGTAACTAGTGCTTCCACCATGCATTACGATTGCGGAACCCACAGGAGACTTTTCAATGTGGGTACCAAGCACTTGTAATTCCAGGTAGAAAGCAAAACTACAGGGGTTTCTCCACTCTGATACCACAGAATTAGGTTCCAGAGTTTTAGAGGTTAAATTTCCTACTTCTTACTTTTCAAATCTATCTCACGCCAGTGGTGAAAACGGTGTTGGAGGTCAGCTTGGCTCCTCCAAAATGTATTGGTGGGAAGCAACTTTCTCTTGCAGAGTGCAGCATCAGTAACAGATAGCGGACATTCAAAGTTGTTTTCAAGCAGGTCTAGCGGTCGTTTGCCTCTTATACCCCTCTTTAACTCTTTTACATTGCGCAATTCTTTGATTTTTGAAATCTAAGCTAGTTCGTCGAGCTGACGCCGGGCTGTTATTAGGTAACAGAACTGGTTGATCAATTGAAGAAAATTTTTTTTCGGCAATAAACTGCAATACCATTTCAAACTGATTTTAAAAAATTGAGTTTGTTCTTAAGAGATTCTACTCACCCATATAGATCACAGAATTTAGAATGATCCATGGTTCATTTTTTTATTCGTCCCCACCTATTGGGCAAATTCCAAGGGCTTATTGGGGGTGCAGTAGAAATATAAGAGCTTATACAACAGCTAGACACTTACACACAGCATAGAACATTTAAACTGACGTCTTTGGCTTCCTGGCTGTTACACCTCTTGCAGCTCCTCGTTGTCCTCGCCTATTTGTCCTCATCCAGGTAGGCTTTTCTAGTGACCATGTGTGGGTAAAGGTTATTCGCAGCCGAGATGGAGCAGTTGTGTTTTTCATCCTGCTGGATGTTTATTTATTTTTATTTATTTTCTCCCCACCTATTAGGGCAAGTCCCAAGGGCTTATTGGGGGTACAACAGAAGTACAAATAGCTTTTATTGCAATTAAGCACAACAGTTAACACAGAACAGTGAAACGTTTGTTGATGTCGTCGTTTTTATGGTCTCCTCTCTGGCATGGCTTCGTCGTACAGGTGTCAATTCAACTTCTTCGAGCCACCTCGTCCGAATTCGGCCGTCTTCATATCTCCTCCAGAAATCAACATTCTGGCGGAGATTCCATTCATAGCTGTTTGCACGTGCAGTCCATACTCCAGTTTGAGACCACAAATCCGGTTATTTACGTCGTGCCTCCTTTACCGGGCTGTAAGAAGTTGTACTTCTGCTGAAATAATCTAATGTTATACATCCGATGGGTGATTAGTCCCATTCGGCCGCCCCTCTCACTAGCCCCCAGAGTTGCCGCTGGGGTTACCGGTGGTCACCACGAGGAGGTTGAGAGTAGGTTTGACCGGATAGTCTTTTCTTCGCAGTCTTTTTTCCTGCCTCCATCTTTATCTTTTTTCTCCATCATGTCCAGTCCTTCTAATTTCTCTACCGCAGTCTGGTTCTTTATTCTTCTCTCTTGGCTTCTCACTTTCTATGATTTAGACCGAAGGGTGACAATCCCTACCGTGTCTCATTAGCCATCCTTGAGTCTCTTCAGTTTTGTGTTCTTCTTCTCTATGACTTTGTCTTGCATGTCTTCGCATCTCCTTTGTTGTGGCGAAACATCTGTGGCGGTTTGCGTTGGTATGGACTATATTCCCTTGCCTTTCTCTTACCAATCTAGATGTGTAATTATCAATTCGACCTTTGAGGCTTTCTTTTGGATCAACTAGCCATGTTTCGGAATACTCTTGCCATGTTTTTTTCGCATCTTTAATTAATTGAAGCATCCAGTTCCTTGTATGTGAGGCTTTTTTAGTTTCCCCATTTTCAAAGTTACTCTCAAGTAGGGGAAGTGTCAGGCTATCCTTGTCCATTATCAAACTATTCCATAGGGTCAACCTCTTTGCTTGTTGAAGAAAGCGTAGCTATCTATGTATAAGGAGCAGGACTTCATTCGAATTTTCGTTAGGTCAACTACTTTCACACCCCTACCCGAAGTCTCTTCAACTATCTGGTGGAGTTTTCATTCATTGCTACATGCACGCACGTTCCACAATCTAAGTTCAAGACCATGAGGCTCTTAGTGGACTCGTGCCGTACTTCTGCTGGCATAATAGTTTGTTAATACATTCGGTGGGTGATTGGTCCCATCCGGCCGCTCTTCTCTTTAGCCCTCAGGGTTGCCCCTGAGGTATCTGGCGGTCATCACGTGGAGGTAGAGAGTAGGATTGACCGTGGTCCTTAAAAAACTGAATTCTCACGTGTTGATTCCCGAGTATGTTTTGAGTATCAACTTTTAAGTGGGTTAATATGGACGATGTGGAGACTCGCGAAATTGAAGTTTACAGGTTACGCTAACATCGTCTGGGGAAATTTGCACTTCTAATTGTGTATTGCAGCTGAGTGATGGCATCCGGTTCATATTCTTCCTTTGCATCAGGTTCCCGGCATTAAGTCCAGACTTATTGCAGAAATCTAGCAATCGTTTTCTACTTCCATAAAAGAAGACACTGGTAATCTATCTATCAAAGGTTATGAGGCCCAAGCTTACTATAATAGCCCCAAGAGCAGCAAAATCGTAAGTCGATTGTTTATGGAAAATCTCTTGCTCTTATTCCATCGGATACGAAGTCTCTTGGTGTATAGAACTCAGTGTGGCCAATAGTAAGGTCAGAAACCAAAAAGGTCAGCAAAGATAATCAAAGCGAATGTGTTTGAAATGCTACCACGCTTCATTCAACTAGGAAAGAAATGACTTCACTCACTAATTAGTTCGAATCATATCCTTAAGATTTCTGAATTTCATTTGTGTTTCCATGAAAATGATGAGTCGTAAGCCTACATTTTTAATTCATCAAAAGTCCTGAGTTGAATATGGCTCTTACATTCATCTTCTTATTCTAACAGGCGTTTGTAATCACCATAGCACATTCACGACTAAACATAAATAAACATCCGAAAAAGACAGTTAAGCCATCTGATTAACAAGGATCTAGGGGCAGGGTAAACGTAATCGTCCGAGAAAATCACGGAGAGAGAAAGTTTGCAGTAAAGGCTATTTTGAAATAAACAAAATGAGTAACGATTCTCTGGCTTGAAAGGAGTGTAATAAGCAGCCTCTTCATTGGATTGATAACGGAACCGAGCTGTTAATACGCGATGTTCGGCTGGAAACCCTCGGCTTATAATATCAGCTAGTTATTTCAGTTGATTTACGTCCAGAGGCGCCAGAATAAAGACACCCAATGACTTCCATATTTGAATTTTGAATACTATACAACCACTGCATAAAATTCTTGAGGTAAGCATAAGCGCCTAGTTCAAATTAATGGGACTGAAATCCAAAGTTAAATCCAAAGGGGATTTGACTAAAAGCAGTAAGGAAGGTGCTAGGTTATTTCCCTCTAACTTTCTAAGGCTGTTCCATAAAAAAATCGGGCGAATTTCTTGCAATTAAAATCGGATGAGGGTCCAAACAGGGTGCATTCAGGCCCCCTAAGGGTTGCTCTCATCGAGACAAATCAGGGTCCATTTGGTATTCTAGCCTTTCTTCGATATCGCAGCATGTAAGTTTGGAGGTTTTTATATCTCGACTTCTGTGTTCCCTTTTTTGGCCTTGAATTCAACTCCAGGTAATCTGATTGTAATGTACGGAGTACTTATACTACCCATGGGGCAGATTTTGTGGATTTGTATAAGAGAAGAGAAAGCGATACTACAATCTAGACCCCTCATTTAAACTGATGTGGGCTGACGCAAGTCATATGAGCGACAAATTCAGGGATAAAAATTTCACAATGTTATACACTCATTAATTTTTTCCATTAAAAATTATTCAACACTGGTATGCAGTTGAGCTGCTTGAGTTACGAAATCGATTCTGCTTCATTCGTGCTGACCTACCCATTAACGGCCTCTTCAGCCTTAGGGCTTGCTTTCTATTGGTTAACAGCACTTGGTGACCCGACTATCATTTCAGCCTTTCATTATTTGCACTCAACGCGTAGGATGGACTTTCTGCTTTTTCTGCTTGTTCTCAGACTTACCTCGGCCGCACCTGCTATGAATTCATATGACAGCTGCTGTCATCCATCAACGTTTTGTCTTCCTCCTGGTTTCACGTACTATGGATATTTGTGCGACTTTTGCAATTATTATTATAATTATTACTTTTGTTTTAATTGTGAATGCTGTGTCTATGACTGTCCTTATAGTGGAAGTGCTGTTTATTCGAAGCCAAGGTTTTATTTCAGGACAGAATTGGCAGAGCCGACGAAATTTTATGAACTGCCGCAAGACCGATCAACTAAACCAATTCCTGATTATCGAAAACGGGATAAGGCTTTTTATCCAACGACGACAAACAGTCTCTTGAAACAAGACGTGAGAAAGATCCGTAACAAGGGATGCAGGAAGACAGAAAATTATGAAAACCGAGATTCGGATTTACCAGAATATGGAAAGAATGGTGTACTAGGTAATACGGATCTCTTCAGGCTTGTTACAAAAGAAGATTGGAATGAAAAGCAATCAACGAGCTTTTCACCTAGCGAATTCTTCAGCACTTCATCAGCATTCACTTCGTCAAACGAGACTGACTTTCTAGTTCCTAGTACTCCTAGACCTAAAAGCTCCGTAAGATCTGATTCAATAAGAAATAAAGCGAATAATGAATCCAGCGATTTCTTTGATTACACGAAAACTGATGCTTCAATAAATGAAGCTACCATCACCGAAAATGATGAATTCAATAATCTATCTTTTCAATCAACTTCAAACGAGAAAGCTGACATTCCTAAAAACGAGGCCTCTTCGGATGGAAGTTCAACCGAATCAAGTGCTTCGCCTGAAATACCACACCATGATCCCTACGGCATAAAAACAGATTTTCCTTCAGGTAAGGTGACTGAAACTCAAATAACGGAAATATATGCATCGGTAGGGGATGATGAATCGCCGGCATCTAGCAAGGCGTCGAACAGTAAACCATACATTTCAATGTCCGAAAACAAATCATCGGTAGCGACAAAAGACACTACTCCTATGGCTACAGCTAATTTTTCTGGTCCTACAATTTCTACTGCGATGGGAACCACCGACCATGCGCACACTCTCATGACAGAACATAGTTTTTCAGCTGAAATGCCTACAGAAACTACAGAATTCACACTTGATTCGTTGATCACTGCCAATACGACAGTTACAGACGCTATGACCACCAGCATTTCTAGCGCAATTTCAACGATTACGTTAACAGCTAACGCTTCTGCTGCAACTTCAATTACAACTTCTGCATCCATGACAATGGCTGCAACGACAGTCGCTCCTCCATCAATCGCCATTTCTCCATCAACAACAACAACAACAACCACTCCCGCATTTAAGAGTTATGATGAGTATCATCCTATGTCTTTGGATTGAATTGTAGTAAATATTAAAGTAATAGAATGTCGTCCTCTCTAAAAGGTTTGAATTTTTTTTCCCAAGAGAGTGGAGTGATACGTAAAGAAGTGGTATAAAGTGTTGACTTCGGCAGAAAGACAATATCTGCAAACATCCTATTCAAACACCTTTTTCTTAAAACATCAATAGTTATTCTTTCCAAATGGGCACCTTACACCTTCTTGTAGGTAGAAGTGACATGTACAGACTTTGCCTTTCAATCATATTACATTGTCGAGTAATTCACTGCTATTGGCCATCTGCATTCATTGAAGACCGGTGGGGCCAGCCAGCTAATTGCACCCACTAAAGAGGAGATTTTAAGTTAACACCAGTAAAAAACAATTGGCCCCTCAATCCATTTTTGCTACTTACATTCGACAAACTTCTTCGAAATGGTTCTAAATTTAAAATGGTTGCAGGTAAAGCCACTTCAATTGATATGTCTCAGTCTGGAAAGTGCTTGCACCGAGCAGGGATTATTATACCCGAATCCTGACGCTTTTTATAGGCAAGACAGCTTATAGGCACAAGGCTCTTGCCTTAATAATACAACTTAACAAACCGATACCTTCCATGCGAGTACAAGTATCTTGTACGGTCTAATCCGGCGGAAATGCATGCCAAGTAAATCTGTTATATTGGCTTAGTGTTCCTATTCAAATGAGGCACCTACTTTTCGTGACGGGAGGAGACATCATCTTGCATATTTTTCATAAAGAAAGTATAAGGATGGATTCAACCTCGGTAATCATTTTTCGATTATCGCCTGAATTTGTTCTTCGAGCTGATAACCTAGTGAACACTACCTCGATGTTTGCAATACAGCTTTGATTGATACGAACTATTTCATCAACCGATTTCAACCACGCAAAATTACCACCAAAGAGTCTTGCATCATCGATTAATTGTATGATCCAGCATCTGATGTGAGCATGGTGAACAGCAGAATGCTCAAATTTCGTATGCTTACTAAGACACTTCAATTTATGCAGTGGTAGTAATTTCAGATGTCTTCCACAGTGAATAGGACAAGCCGCATATATTGAGATTCTCAGGCTCTTGGCATAACCTACATTATCTCACATTGATTTAGCAGTAAGGCTTCATCACACTAAATCAAAATATATGAAGGATGAAGGATCCCAGTTGCGATAATAATTTGAACACACGTTGAGTTGATCCTTCCTTGGGTCGCTGAACTAGTGCTCATCGATTATTACTCTAAAGTTGGGGACGACTCTAATAGGCAGCTAGCATTTCCTCTGAGGCAATAATAAATACCGTGTTGTGCCATTCAATCAGTTAGTGATTTCAACGAAATTCAGTTCGATTTTAAGAGAATTTTCGCGTTACCAAATACAATTTATGAATCGAAAATGCAACTAAAAGTGCTATCACGACAATGGTACGGACGTACGTGGTTAATGCCTTGCCGAGACACTGAACGATCTGTATATGAGAGTAAAAATGCCGCTAATGAGTAAATGTATTTTTTTCACGATGTTTACATTTGGACTGCTTTCATTCATTAATAATGAGCTACTAGTACTTTGTAAATATGTTTTAAGCCCCTTTAGAAGAACTCATATTCTGGGAACGAAACCAAGACGAATAAAAAAAATAAAACAGCGGAGAGGAACGTAATAAATAGGAGTGCATTAGATCGGAGGTCATATAGTAGTGCCTGTATAAAGAAGACAAGGTTTTGAGTTTTCGATGTGTATAAAAGAATCGCTACAGTAAATGGCTACAGTAAATACAGATGTGAAAATGGAACGATGCAAATGTGTCAAAAACACTGCTTGCAAATGTTCAAACGTAGGATTTTCAAAAGGAAAAAGTGCATAAACGATGGTCATAGCCAAAAAGTCACCCAGATAAGCTATTTGAGCAGAAAAAGCAGCGCTGTTGCAGAGTTGCCAACATGGGTTATTTTCAAACTAAAATGGAATAAAACCACTTAATACTGCTGTATGTGTTCCGTTTGTTGTCGAGACCTCCATTAGAATCATTTTAAATTATAAAGATAAGGTCAAATCCAAGTGGCAAATTTGCGTGGTGGATCCGATGGTACAGTCACCATGTTGCAGAAGATTCCAGAGGGAAAAATACCATAAAATTTTTTTTGGCTTCATCTGCAAAAACAACGCCGTTCAGAGATTATATAACAATAAATGAGAGATAAACCAATTAAGCAGTTAAAATATGGACGATACTTTGTGAGAATGCCCATACTCAAAAAACCTCTGCAAGAAGTCGAGTATTTGAACTTGATAGCAAGTTTCGAGAACAAAACTGTTTAATATCAAATAGATAAATATTACACAGATAATCGGAATGAAGAAAAGCTCAAAACTTTGGTTCGCTTAAGCCGACTGTAGATCCTCTCCCGGCGCAGACACATGAGTAGAAATCTCATCACCTTCTTTAGCGGAAGGCGGCTTCATCACAGAAGGGAGTTCAGAACTTTCATGTTCAATGAGAAAGCTCTCTTCTCGTAGCGTATCATCATCATCTAAAATTACACAAAAAAAACAAAACGTTTTCTGAATCACGTTGTCCAACGCTGTCTAATCGGGAGCCGTTTTGGCCTTAATTGCACAGCAAACCAAGACATTCGTTTGTCTGCCGCTCGTTACAAGTCCTTACTAGAGATGAACGAGGCGTTTCTAATTCTTACAATAAAGCCTTCCTTGATTATTATGCCTATATATCATCACAGGAAATGATCTAAAAGTAATAGAGAAGGTGTTAAGTTATTCCCCTATGATGTATGGGATGATAATTTCCCAGCAACAGAAGCTCACTTTCTTACAGGCCTATAAATTATTTCTTAATAATCTATTCGCTAGTGGAAAAACAATGTTCCAGTTACTATCCAAAAACGACAAAGATTCGATCCTAGTTATGCAGAATTAACTTGTCCGAAATAGCCGCATTGGCAACGCAGGCACAGCGCGCTAAATGATTTCAATAGCTATAAATCAAGTTAAATATACTTACCATCAGCGGGACTGGTTTCTTTTTGAAGCATTCTTTGTGACGACCTGGTAAGAACAGCTCGTCGAAACTCTTTCGATGAGGTTGGGCGACTAACTTCGCCATCAGACTTGTCACCATTTTTCGGAGCTAGAGATTCAGACTGCTTTCTAGCCCGTTTAGCTGCTGCGATTCGCTTCACCCAGCTTAGATCTTCCATAGAACAGCAATCAAGTTCTTCGGATTCAGACCCGACTCTTCTACAAAGACGGTCATCCAAAATTGCAGCAACTTTTTCTACCTAAAGTGTGAAATTAAAATTCATGTAATACAAAGGTATCACTTCATTTTTCAATGTAGAATAAAGTTTTATACGTAAAATACCGTATGCTGCTGATTCCATGGAAGTTTTGAGCTCTCTCCGGCTGTATCAAGAGCAATGAGATGAAGAAGAGGATCTTGCCAAGGAGGGACCCAGACTCCGGGCTGATTGTTAACTTGATCGAGAGTGAACTCGCCTTCACTGTATGTTTTTTCTTCTTGGGATGGCGAAACCATTGAAACAGACTGAAATTGAAGAATTTGCATAATTTAGAGTTCACACATTGAAATGATGTCCGATGAAGAAAAATCGACAAAATGACATATGCACTGATTTGAGATTTTCAAGTCCTATAGAGTCGCCCGACCTCCTCAATAATGAATCGGTTGATCTAGACACCAATTTAGATGACAAGCGTGCATAACTGATGTTGCTTACAACAGTCAAAAGTGATTTACAGTGAAGCCGCGGGACCTAACTCCCTTGTTCTTCGTGATGATGATTTATATAATTTCTTCACCTTCAATGCAAGTGAGCTACATGATATATTCATTAACATAATCTCCATTCTTGCTCATTCCTCGCAACTTCCCAATCTTAAACACCAAACTCGTCGTTTATACAATTAGCAACTTCTTAAGTCAACTATTTTTATGTTTCATACCCTTATCGTTTTTGTGCATTCACATTCACATAGTGAATTTGCCTCAACCAGTGATCGCCTCAGACACAATTGACCAAAACCCTCCGCTAGTTGACGAAAAATTTCCAGATCTTTTGAAAGCAACACTAATTCAAAATAAGCAGAATATCATTCCCTCTTTTCAACGATATAGTAGAGGTAGAAATTGTAGATACGTACCTCCGAGTGCAAAGTATCAAATTTATTGCTGTCATTTGACTTTACTAAGTAAGCACTTACTTCATTTGGAGAAGGTAAGGGACCCAATTCCTGGTTCAGCGAGATGATTCCTTTAAAACCTCTGATCGCAATTCCACCATACTCGCCCTCAGATCTATCCAGATCTAACCATACGCCATCGCTAAAAGAGCGGGGATCAGTAAGACTGAACCCACCGGTGCCGACACTCTCAACCTCCTCATTGACCACAACAGGTGATTCCGCACTCATTGAAAAGATTGAGGACCGTGTTCTGAAAGAAGGAGCGAAAAAGACGACGCTTTTTGGATCAAACGATATGAAAATTGAACGAAAAGAATGAAAAACGGTAGTAAACCAACAGAATGGGTGGTTGGACGTTGACAGAGAAGTCGGCAGATGAGGAACAACTTAAAAGAAAGAGAAGAACCAGCATGAGATTTCTCAGACCCAAAATTTCTCACGGATTCTCAAACGCAGTGCTTCATCAAATAGACGTTAAACGCCCCATTGTGTCAGACCCTCACCCGAAAAATGAATCTAGGCGCATGAAATAAGGGGGAGGAAGGTATATTTTTGCGTGTCTTTTAACTAATTTAGAAACTCCCTGCAAGTGTCAGCAATGAATAGCATAATCATACATCAATTCATTACTTTCATGTCCTTATTCAGTACACAGATGTTTTACAGTTGATGGAATTTTGACCTAGTTTAGGGTGTGTGTACCCTGGTGTTCTAGAGCTTCCACTAAAGACGATCCAAAACCTACTACCTGAAAACAGCACAAAATATTGGTCGACTAACCGGTTATTCGACATCATTAGCGGTTTAATAGTCCTGATTTCCGTATCAGCTGTTGACTTATGCCTAGAAGGACGGTGTAAAATGGAAATTTTTGATGAACATAGGTTCCGTAACTAAACAAAATGAAACGAGAGGATTTCGAACACAAACTGGGAACCAGAACAAGCCACTGAGTCAATGACATCGGTGTTTTCCGTGACATCATGGCCATAAAGTCTAGAGACACAAAGAATATTGGTAAAAGTAAACAAACCTTTAAGTGAAAATAAAACCTACGGCTCAAAATTGTTTTTCTGAAATGTAGCTGCCGCTATGTCTGCTGGAGACGGCACCATTTGTACACTTTTATCACTTTCCATTTGTCCAATTCCTAGGCTATTATGGAATTGTAAAGTTCACCAAGTTTATTGTGAATAACAGCACTAGAATTTACTGAGATTTTGAGCTAACCCTTCTATTGAGTGTGTCGATAATGCCGCTGTGAAGACATGGCTAGAAATGGTGGTAGGTAGATCTTTGTCTGAATAGTTACTAGGACGAGTTCTTAGCCAGTCTATTCTACAAAAAATAACAAAATCTCGAAGAACCCTGATTCCGCAACCCGAAACACATTACCACTGAATATTTTCAACTCATTTAATTAAACATGCTTGAAACTAACCGACTACCTTCTGGAATAGTAGATTCGGTCTCTATGATCTTCTCTCTTTTCGGAGCAGGTTCTCTGAAAATTTATTCATTTCCATTAGATAAAATCAGCCTCATATTCAATGACAACTACTGGGCTGTAGATTTTTAAGTTAGCCATTTGGAACAAATTGACAGTGTAAACTAACAGTACCCCCCAAATTTTCTTCATTTGATTTAATATGCCTGAGATTGAAAATAACGCCAGCTTCAATCGTTAACTCACTGAATATGAGTTAACAAAGTGGCCTATTTTGCTCTAACAGACAGGACTTAAACCAAAATGGTTAGTTTATTTAGTAACAAACGAGGATTCACTGAAAGTTTGTTGATACACGTAACCTTTTTCGAAAATGAAATCGAAGTTACTAGCAAGAGAATTCCTTGATTTCCTTTCTTCAAATAAAAATATCAAAGTAAGGCGCCAATATCAAATATAACTTCAAAAGGAGATATAAATGCAAGTAAAGGCAGAAACTAGAAATTAATATCATTGCGCATTTTGACACAACAAGATTGTCACATAACTTACAAGTACATTGCCGTTACTTTCATTTGTATTTTAGTATTTTGACATGAATAAATTTGATGATTTGGAGTATGGTTCAGGTGAAAAACCAGGTATAGCAGCATTCCCTTTTAACGTTTGAGGTCAAATTCACTCGTTGAATAAACACTTCTATGTCCAGCTAAACTGTTCACGTTCATACTACGATTACTCATTTACTCAAGATTTAACACTTGATTTTTAGGTAAAAGTAGTAAATGCTAATTTCTATACCACTGCATAAGAGCTACCTCTATTTTATCAGAATAAATCAACGGCAACTATTAGTCGGAAGCTTAGCACTCTAAATGCAGAGGAATTGTTGGTCGACCTGATTTTATGGTGCGTAAAGCAGAAAAATGAGCAAACAACTACCGACCCTTAAGCCCATAGTTAATCTTTAAGATGAAGTAGCAATTGAAACTCACAACGGTTTACCAATTCAAAGTTATTGGGTGCTCAATAAGTTAGCGCTTACTTAAAAGGAGCGGATTGAGGTCTATCTGACATTAGCGTAAATTCCGATGTAACCGATGGTAAGGACGGGCTTCTTCCCCTTGGAATCGATTGCACAGACTGTGCACGAGAAACATTCCGCGTAACTCTTGGACTAGACTGCGCATCGACAAAAAAAGGCTTCTTCGGTGATAGAATGGGACTTAACGCTTCTTCTTTGGTGAAATCTTGACGACAAGTTCCCGTACTTCGGTCCTGGAATCGGAGCTGGGATGTATGGCGATATAAGTGTTGATTTAACGTTGTTTCCAACTTTTGTTTGATATCTCCGGCAGACAAGTTTTCTGAAGTCAATTAACATTAGCTGAATAAATTTCATTCAAAAGATAAAGATAATTGCTGATCTTCAACGGTCTCCTCAGCATCTCCACAGGCTTACCATCTTCTTTTGGTCGGTTTTCCATTGAAAGTACAGTTGGTTTCTTTAATAGGAACGTAGATATATTTGTCTATGAGAAAGCAACATAATATGATTTTTATAAATTCAAACGCTAACCGGAGCTGTCTCCGAGGGCCACATGGTATACTGTCGCACCCCTAGGGGGATTAACCGCAATGATTTGGATCTAGCTTCAGCAGAATTTGCCGGGTTTTTTGTTTGAGATTGGAATCTTTCAAATTCCACAATTTTTTTCCGATCCAAGCGAATAGTTTTCTCAGAAATCGTTAAAGCCTTTTGTGGCAGAATGGGTGGGTGAGGAACCCTTGGGCACCTCATTCGTGGTGTAGTAGCGATTGAGTCTTCTGTGGAAAAACCAACAAGATCTGCTAGACCCGTGGGTTTCTCGCGCATAGAAGCTACAGCAGATGAGTTTATTTTGGGTGCCGATGAAGATGGACGTTGATCGGTCGATTTTGCGGATCGTTTTGATGCTTGTTTCGAAGTACTTAAACGGGTTACATGATGCGCTGCCTTAGGCGCCTGAGTCCGCGATAGCTATTTAAAATGCCATAATAGTTGAATAACACTTTAGAAATTAAGCATTGTTCAAAAAAACGAAGAGTGTGGAAGATGCAAGTTTCAAATTCAACTGAAGAAGCAAGTGAATGAAGAGAAAATGCGGTATCGACACTAGTTGCTAATTATATTTTTGATATTCATATTAATCAGCTAAATCCACCCTTATGTTTTAAGTTTTACCTCAAATTTCACTTAGTTCCGCTAAAATGGCCCAAATTTTCTAGAGAGTGGATCGAACGAGTGCATTTCTTGCAATTATCGTTCAATAGTATTTTGAAGCTTATTGAATAATCTTCATAACAGCCTCAAAAAATACCACAAAGTGGGGAATTCAATTTTGGGCACATTATCCAGGTGAGTCTTAATGATGGGGCTCGTGAACGTTTGTGTATATCAATGTTCGAAAACTGGTCTAATTAGATCGCCATACGACTCACGACCATGTGGCATCGACCTCAGGTATCGGATTCTGAAGGTCGTGAAAATTTGACAAAGCGTATCTAAGATAAAATAAGAGCTCCGATTTCTCACGATAATCTGATATCTAAAGTCAATTTATTGTTTCGATCTTAGAAAAACAAACAAAGGAATCGAAAAATTGGAGACAGTAGGTGATGCTTTTTTAAGAGCGTGTATTTCAGAAGTCGGCTCAAACTTACGGATTTCGGAACACTTTCAATGCTGTTTACAGCATCATCCAGAAGCGCTCTAATGCGTATGACATCGGCATCTCCACTGAAAAAGCAAAACAATCACTACTATTTGCTTTTCATTAATAATTCAGCTCAATCACTGATTTATAAACACTACTTCTAGTAGTCACATCTTCCTTGACTGTAGCTAGTCACGTCTTTATTTAAATTTCATGGTGGAAAACCCTCGTTCGAATCTATCATTAAAACTGCATTTTTCTTTTCCGGGTTTCTCGGAAATCGCCTAAAGCCTACTAAACGACGCTTTCAAATCAATCGAGGGAGAACAGTCAAAGCTATGTTATCTAATTTCAGTAAATCTTCTATTAAACTGATTAAGCCCGAGACTGGAGTTAGATGGGTTCTAAAATACAGCCCATAGGTGAAATGGATATTCGCTCAACATTTTTTCTTGACATCCGTATAAACTCAAACGATTTTATATAGCAAGCAAACAAATAGACATTTTCAAATGTAACCGATCATTCTGATTATTACTTCAGGTAGCAAAGTCAATTATATATCAATTCAAAATTTAAATTTTATCTGCTTGAGCCGGATTTCAATGATGATTGCTACGATTTGGAAGAAGAAGCAAGAAATCAGTACATACTCGTCGATATGTTCGAGAATGTCGAAGATGCCTTTTTGAGCCAATGATCTCTCGCAGTTCGCAATGTTGGTCTCAAATACACGCCGATGTCTCATTGCATCCTGGAAATCCCGGTGAAGTGAGCGTAGGATATCTTCTGGGAAGACGTTTTCATTCACCTTGAAACAAAAAAAAAGGAAAGAAAGAGCTTGATAGAGTATAGTAGGGCCTCTTTAGAGGTCAGAAAGACGCTACGCAAGAAAAATAAATAAAAATAATGAACCCCATCAAGGCTTAGAGCTCACTCTGCCATCTGCAATCACTTTTGTTTCATTGAGAAGGTGGCCAATTTCAGTCATATTATCAGTAAGAGTATCCCGTACGTTCTGCAAAGAATAAAGGCACAATTTCCAAGCTTTTGAACTTTTGAACCATCAAGGGCTGAAGATTATCAAGTACTTTCAAATCTTCATCGAATTTCTGGCGCAATAAGGCAATTTCATCGCGAATTTCTTGTAAATTCAATCTGAAGTTGAAGAAAATTTACCATCAATTCTTACTTACAGATCGCCAAAGGACTTGCTAGGCGCAGTATCTCGATGGCTTAAAGTGTCAGCTATCGCGTTGTTTGACTGAGGCCAATTTAATTGCATCCTATTCGAATTTAAAGGGGGATGAACTGAAATATAGATACGCAGTTATAAGAATCCGTTTCTTGTAGGGAAAAGATTAAAATAGTATGCGAGTAAAGGAAGTCGTGGGCTGTTGAAAGTAATTTAAAGTACAAATGAAACACAATAAACCATGAAACACCGATATGGCGTTCGACAGAAAGGATGAAGGACCCATTAAACTGGCAAGCTCAGTCTTACACAAGTAAGAAAGCAAATGACATAGCTTCTTCGCCTGTAGGACAAGCTTGAAATGTCGAGCAAAACAGAAGGAATATTTCAGACAGTCGGTACTTTTGTACAGACAATAAACCAAATGGTAGACATTAACAGTCTGATAATTTGAGATCTCAAAACAGAAAAAAAACCGAGGGCAGCCCCTGGAAGAATAATTTTTGAAAATGAGAAAAGTAACGCCTAAATAAGGGAGGCCAAGGAGCTTGCGAAATCTCGATGGGCTCCAGTTTTCAAAAGGAGTAAAGATAAAAAAAACTAACTCGGCGAGAATGTCGGTTCACAAAAATGATTATTTAAAAAAAAATATTTAGGTAGACTGGCAGACTTCATCGACTTTGAGAGAACCTGAAAGGGTTTGTCTATCAATGACCATTGATTACAACTTTGACGCTGAAAAATCCCACGAAAGGCCTGCGAAAACTGTGAAAGAAGAGACTATGCGAAAGCTTGAATCTCCATTGACGGAGGCTTGAATCGGTTCCTGGAGGTGAATGTCAACAGTGAAAAAAAATTATAAACTACGTTACTAACCCAATTTTGCTTGCTCCTTGAAGGCAGTGACTGACATCAGGGAAAATAATTAAATTTATTTTTAAGAGAGCTTGAAAATTCCTAGCTGTACTCGATTTTAATTAATCCGCCAGCAGATCGAATTTGCGGATTCTCAATTAAAAATCTGTCCGAGCGTGATAAAAAGCTACCGGAACTGGGTTACTGTAAGCGGTATTTCAAGAGTGAAATCACCCATGATGTCATAAATTGAAATTTTTGTAACATAAAGCGATTCTTCATAATATAAATGGCCTGAACCACCAACAGGCCGATTCATTTATAATATTACTGCACTTTGACACATTTGAGTGGAAATTCAAATGGTATGTCAAGTAAACAAGGAGCACCTTGTTATTTAAGTCAGTTAAATAAATTATAAGACGCGAAAGTTTTGGCGAAGTGAAGCAAAAATACTACCACAAAAAATACAAAAACCAAAACTAACCGATTGGTCCTGGTACCATGGACCCAGTTCGCCTAGGAGCACTAGAGAGAGTTTTGCCTGGCAGCTGATTCATATCAACCACATGATCATCGATATCATGTTCCCTTTCATTGATCTAATGTTGATATATTATTTTCGATTCCATATTCTTGAAAAAAGATTTAGACTCAACCATTTCAACAAAATTTTAGCACTCAGCTCACAAACAAGGCAAATAAGATTCTAAAATGATCATTGAATAGTACCAGCATTTCGAAGTGAGGATCGCGAAGTCGATGTGCTTCTAATTCACGGTTAACGCATCTAGATTCGGAAGGACGAAATTGTAAAACACAGTTGCACAAGAATGGCTTGGATGGGATTCCCGATGCATCATAATTATTATCACATACTTGGGAATGCATCACGAAAACAATGACAGGAAAATCTTGAAAGAAGATGAACGCAAGAAGGAATGCTAAGATTTACAAAAAAACAAAATGAAACGTAACAGAACTGAAAATCATTCCTACGTAACCTACACCTTCAGTGATTTAACAGACGACGCGATTTTAACAGCTTTGTGAAATAGCTTTGCGAATTTAGCACAGTTTAGGGCTGCTGCATAAACAAAAAAGCGCCTTCCGAGTCGCCCAAAACATAATGGCAGCTCAAGGTCATTAATTTCAAGAAATTTATCCCAAAATTCTAACTGATTTGTGCATGTTAAAGCTTACGGCATTTTAAAATCCTTTAAACAAAGTAATCATGCACCAGATTTTTCAATAAAAAAGCTCAGAGAGAAATAATTATTATATCCGTTTAAAAGTGACATAGCATTCACCCTTGTAAGTGCCCATTTGAGGGACATCAAGGTAAATGTTTTGCTTATCACCTGTTTTTCGCTTACCATGGAGACGCAATTTCAAGACCGCACGTATTTTGATAACAAATGAAATCACACATGGATTATCGAGTTGGTTATTCAAATAAGTGCAGATAGATACAAGTTAATTAATGTTTGAATTACGCAAATCAATGTCACTCCATCTTTCAATTCTTATTTGCTCATTTCAGTCCAGAGAATCAAAGTCAAAATGAGAAGAGAAAAAAGGGCAGGTCAACAACGTAAGAGTTATAAAAAAAATCTACTACATTTTTCTTAAACCAAATCATGTCAAGAAAATTTGAAAAATTTTGAGTCCTTTATTGATTTTATGAAATTCCATAGAATATAATTTTGGCAAACATGCACTTTGCCACCTTAGCAGATTCAAGTATTTTGTGCGTGTTGAAACTCCCTTTCTTCAATGAGCGATTCATTTTTGGTCGAAACTGGACTCACTTGAGTCAACTTAGTACAAATACTTGAGCAGGTGCCTAAACGCCGCATACGTAAATCTAATTTGAATTAATATGTGAACCACATGTCTGTTCATGTTTTGAAAAAAACATGTAGAAATTCCTCTTATATTTCCTATTAAATGACACTTGTCTTTTTTCGTTTTAGATAGCATTATTTAGAGCCTTTTCCCTCATAATAAATTAGGTTAAACCAATTCCCTTCTATAATCAATTTTTGAATTGCAATTTACGATTCTATCACTGACCGTTTCTTAAAAATTCTTTTTGAACGCAAAAGGTAAACTAACTTCTCGTTTTAAAAAAACATTTGTTTCAAGCAACCTTCTGGCTTCGATTTTCAAGGTTGGCGCTTGATTGACGGACGTTGTTTCGCCGTTCACTCTAGTTTGCTGCGATGGGAGCCGTCGATGGAGGCCCAGCGCAACAGTATGGGTACACGGAACTGCGGGATCTTTCAGTGGGTCGTCATAACATCATTGCCGTTGTCAAATTTTTCAAACCGCCCAGAAAAACCACAGGCAGTGGATTTTCGTTGTTCGTTTCCGTCAGCGACCCCTCTTTAAGGGGCGATAAATTTGGTATCACCTTTGTCAATGATAACCCTGATAAGCTTCCACCGGTGTGTACTTTTACTTATCTAACAATCAGCAGGTGCAAGCTCCGGGTGATGTGATTGTGGTTCATCGTCTCAGCGTTTCGCCGTTTAGCGGTAGACTTCTTGGTTATGCCAATCAAAACATCGGTTCTGCCACTATTGTCTTTCCGGGATCAATAGAATCGCCTTTAATTCCATACAATTCCACTTTTGGATGCAGCGTAAGCATGTGCCCTTTCAATGAATTTGTGTTCTCTAGTACACCAACCAGGATCTTCGCAAAGTAGGTGAACTCAGGGAGTGGTATGACTCGCCGTATTGTCCTCTAGAGAAGGAGATGGTTCCAAACATCGAGAAAGTAACGCCTTCAGTATTCATAGCGGAGTTCTTTAGGCTCCTATGTCACGGGATGTCGGCGATTTCGTCCGCCTCCATAGCGTTCGAGTTAACTCCTATTTTAATTCTGAAGCTCAGGTGGGCTTGCATTTAGTGTGACCGCTTTCAATCTGCGTAGGTGGTGGGTGTATACACATATGCGACGAATGTGACCACCGATCTTATTCTTTGCCTTTGGGATGGTGAACCTGCCCCAGAAACCCGATATTTTCCGCCGTTTTACAACCACCTCAATTTAGAGCGTCCACCTCCGACAACAGGGATGGAGGTGGATGCTCACCTTGTTTGCATCTCCGGTCATTCCCTTCAACCACCTGAATCCGATTGGTCTGTTTGCGTCTTCGTCTTCGATGAGCATGCCATAGCTGCAAGAAAACTCAAGCCTGGTGATCTGGTTCGCCTATATAATGCTCACTGCCAACTCAGATATTACGTAAGTAGACTGATTTCCCCAAAGGAAACGTATTCAGAAGCCCCTTGCACTGTTTTAGCGTGGAGGGCATTTTGGAGTTAGTTTATTGCTCCGCGATCAGTGTTTCCTAGTCACGGTTCCCGCGGTTTCCCTTGTCTCGGGGAAAACAAATAAAGAGAAGACTGTTTCTTATTGTCGAATGAAGTCAGCTAGTAGCAGTTTCGTGAAGCAACGAAATATTGGCAGGTTTCTTCCCACTTGGTCGCTTTTGATTTTTCGAATGTTTTGTGGTCTTTGCAAATAAATGACGATTGGACTTTTGCAGCTTGTATGGTTCTCCTCGCTATTCTTTGGGGTGGATTCACTCAAGACTCTTGATTCCGTCAAGGCCTTTGAGCTTGCTGATTTTCTTTCTATGAATGCAGGTTTTACAGCCAGGCACTTGATTTTCGTTAGCCTCTGAACTTTTCAATGCCTGCTTAAGAAAGAGCTTAATCGCCTTTCATTATTTTTGGTTTCAGCCAGACAGACGAAAGGTAGATATGCATGGAGGTGGGCAGCGTTATGGTCGAAGAATCGAGGTCTTGACGGAGGAATTGGCGTCAAAGGAGCTCTTGGACAGGTTGCATCATAGTAAGCTTAAACGGCGGGCGATTAATTCTTCTTCCTTGCCTGCTGACATTGAGTCGTTGCCAAAGGTGAGCGATATTCATGTTGAAGACGGATAAAGTCTTTCGCTGCAAGTAGTCGTTCTTAACCTATTTGAGGGGAAACTGCTGAAAACTTAGCACTACAGAAATTCACCCAAGATTTCCCGTTGTTCCTTTTTTCTGGCTGAATGCCTGCAACGCTCTTATATGTCTAAGGGTTCCCGGTTCTGTTGGATGTTAATTTTTTTCCTTATTTGACATTTGAAGACTTGATTTCCTCATTCTATTAGCTGCTGATTGGTCGTGATTCACTGACAGTTCTCTCAAGCTTTGAGCCTAAATCTACGCACCTTTTGTAAATATTGCTAATCTGTGGCGTTGCGCATGCCTGCCCTCAATGGGCAAGAAAGTGGCCCCTCCCGTCCTTTCCCTTAAATATTTCCGACCTTGGTTGTCGCATCTTACCACTCCTATAATTGCTTAATGCCGGTCAATGCGTCGTCTAATCTGGAACAAAATTTTTGCCTCGTGTAGATGATGGTCACCGAGATTTTCCGTTCATCCGGTGATCCTATACTGCGTGTTCGGATGTGTGGACGAATCGTCGAGGTTGTACCTTCAAGACCCGAGGACGTGCACTACCATCTCATCTTCAAATGTGAAAGATGTTCCAGAAGCAGACGTTTAATAAACGATAAATGGTAATTTTGATTGCTGAATCAAGTGGTCACCTCATTTGCGCCCATCTTGTAAGCTTGTGTATATAGGCGAAATTGCGATTGTGGGCCCACGGCCGATCTGACGGTCCTTCCCTCTTTTGCTCTGGTGCTAGAGGACGTTTCCGGACGTCTTGTGGCAGCAGTTTCGACCTCTGGGATCAGATCTCTTCTTGGGCCTGAATTTGACCATTTTTGTTCATGCTTACAAGCCAACCTCAACATTGCGGACGAAAGTAGTAGTTCGTCGACAGCGGCGGCAATCGCGGGCGCCTGGTCAGCCTGTGTTGGTAGTTGGGTCGATGCCGCCTTATCACTTCTGAGAAGCGTGTCCACTGGTGACGTCGTTATGTCTTACCTTCATGACTGATATAGTACGATCCACCTCCATTTTCACTATCAGTATTCGGCAAATACAGCGTTGTTAATCATTTTTTGTCTATTAAAACTGTTTTTGAACTTATACTGGTGGTGGACTCGCCGAGCGATTCAAAGAGGTAACTGAGGAGAGTATTCCGGAGTTTTTGTGGACCTAAGGCTTTTTACTCCATCTCACGATGGTAGTGTCAGCATGTATACTCGGATTCCGGCATCTCATACGCACACCCTTCATTTTTGGCCGTTAAAACGTGATTATCTGTGGGCAATTATCTCTGCTGGCAACGGGTCCTCTGACTTATGATATTATATTTTTAGCTGCGGTCGTCTGTGTCGATTTTTCATTTCGGATCTACGGTTTATCTTTTATCCTGTTTTAACCCCATCCGCTCCAGAGAATTGTCGTGAAGTCGGAGGCTGATTTACACGACATGAGCGGAACAATGTCGGCCAAAATGAGTCACTATGGAAAGTATTTTAGGAGCTAGGCATGGAAAGCGGTGGTTGTTGGTCTTCCATCGTAGGTCAGGGGGACGTGTGGGCCGAAAATGATTTGGCGAGAACTGTGTTCACAGATAGGGGAATGTGATTTCTGGTTCCCCATGGTGTCAGTTGGCAGTCCTTGCCTGCAGTTTTTTTACCCTTAATGGTATATTGCTAACTGCACGCATATCAGAAACAATCGAGCTCATTCTAGAAAACGTTTCGATAGGTATTATTCCCTCGAATTTCGGGTTTCCAATCTGTGAATTGCTCTGCATAAATCTAGTGATTGCACGTGTTGGATTTTGGACTATTCTGGAAGAAATTGAACTCGCGAATTAGGCACTAGAGGAGAACCTTCGTTTCAACCATGCATGGGTAATCACTTAACGAGAAGAATGGGCGCTGGCTGCTGTTCAACAGATTCTGACGAGAAACGCAAACGAAATCGAATTCTCTGAATAGTATTTGGAGATAAAGATTCGCTTGGGTTCTTACGTATCTATTCTGATTGAGAAAATATCTAAAGTTGAGATAAATTAGCCTTATATGCTCCTTAGACATAGTAGTGAAATGTGACGTGAGCGTTATTCTGAACAGGATGGTGAAGTGTGTCAGATTTCTCGATCAAATGTGGTTGATGAATTACACTTAAACAAGAAAAAATATGGTGAAGCACCGTTTTCGTTCGTAGTGGTCTGGTCATACCGTCAACCGATGCGGCGATTTTCACTCCAATGGAAGCTAACGGCCAGTTCTGACCTATACCTGTACGTCTCCTGGTGCCAATATTTTCCTCCGAAATCGCCGGAGGTATGGAAATGTTAAGTCGGAAGCACCAGAACCGTCGTGAGCTCAATGTTTAGAACTTGTACTCAACTTGAGTTTCTTTTTTCCTAGCTTTCTCACATAGACTCCTATTCTCTTAGGAATTCCCACTCACTAGTTCCAATAAGTACAAATTAAACTACCTTCAAAATGCGAAATTCCTGCTAGTACTTGACTTCTAAATGTGTTAATAAAAGCAATTCGTACGTGAAGAACCTTCAAGATCTGTTAGTTGTCGACTGCCTCATTGATTTTCCTGCTCACAGGGGTCTAATCAAACCAAAGTTTCTGCTTCTTCTTTGCCCATTTTCTCAAAATATCCGATCGATACCGACGTCTAAGTTAGCTTGGGGTCAAGGAGGCTTGCTCTTAAAGCCCAGAATAGGCTGTTCCCGAAGAACGAGATCAACACGAGGTCGAGATTGTGTTACTGGTCTTTTGAGTTTGGAAGAATGCTTCTTCTTAAATAACTCAGGAAACTAGTGCAAAATGTTAAGAACTGTGTCAAAACCTAAAAATTAATGGCTCGTCGAAGGGAATCAGCCTAATTGGAACTGCGGTTCCCCTTAGGGCGTTGAGACCGGATGATGTCATTTGAATAGGATGAAAACTCCAAGTAGCTTTCAGTAAGAGCTATAAAACACTCAAAAGGACCCACATTAGCAAAGATCTTGATGTAGTTTGTTCTTGAAATGAATCGTTACATCGTTGCTCCAGTCAGTTGTTATGCGTTGTACTTAAGATGTTCAGCCGATGTTGGCGGGTCATTGGCTGGGTTAAAATCCGTTTTGGAAGATTTCAAGGCAGAAACTCCAGCTGTTGAGCAGTGGCGTAATTAAAGATCTGTACACTGACATGCAGAAGAATTCGGAAACAATACCCAAACTTGTGTCCTTGAGCATGAGTTCTTGAAGCTCCAGTTCTAATGCAAACCGGGAGAACGCCCGAAAGAATACTCGTGGAAGGTACTGTGGCCAAATATGTGCACATTGATGGAAAATAATATTTGAGTGGAAAATCGGGCATTTCGACTCCAGAAAATTGGTCGAATCTGATGAACGGACGCCAACTCCTAGTGCCGTTCGCGAAAAGTCGATTTTCGCAAGGGGAACAAGATTTCTCGATTGTCCAGGTTTATGGTATACGCCAAATGAGCGGGAAGGTGGATAAAATAAGGCAAGGTATCTTGGGTTCTGCACTTTGACTAACAATAAGTGAAGGGAAGGTGTTTTTAAGCCTGGCGCTGCTTTCCGAGGCATCCTCTCCTTGCCGACCCGTAACTAACCATTTTGGAGGTAATGTAGAATTTGATGAGTTAGACCTGCACCGTCAGCGCTTCAGATCTAGATGTCCTACTCCTTTAGTGTCAGTTGAGCAAAACTCCCACTAATCTGACATAAATTGGCTTCCCTGCTGCACAACAAATCTCTCCTGTTTTACCTCAGTACTCAAACATCGGCCAATTGTACCTATGTCAGCATGTGTAGGGTCACCGCCAATCGACAGGCTCGGGTGACAAACTCACGACCTTTAATCGTTTGTCAAATCCTGAAAATAGATGAAATATGCAAAGATCTTGTCGGTTAAATTTTATTCGCAGTGGTTACTTTGACTTCCAAGACCTGCGCATCCCTTCTGTAGCTTGGGTCATGAATATTGCCTCTTAGAAACAAGGACTTCTGTTGCGCATTTTCCAAGGCGGTAAATGCAGACTCGCGGTTTGTGATACCTTCATCCGAAATATTTTCACTTACGATACTGATTTCTATCAGTAACACATTTGAACAAAGGGGAAGAACAATCCAGTGGTGGTGAATCTGGTTAGTAAAATTCGGTAAAAAAATGGTAAGCGCTGCATTTGGTCTCTCCTTGACTAATATTTCGTTTCATCCTTTTGATTTGTGGTTAATTCTGTACAAGTAAGATAAGGGCATTAGCCCTTAGATTTCTCCTTCTTCATATTCCTCGATTGAGGCAAGACCATACATGTTTTGACTCAACTTTTCTCTTATCTATCACAGGGAGTTTTCTTTGCTTGAGAATCATTTTGTACTATTGCACTTTTAAGGTTCTAATGTGGGATGACCGGGAAGTCGACGCAACCAGACTTACCCAAAGGGGCAGGGATTTTGGGGTGGTAGCCTATACTTTTTGCTGCGATTTAAGTCGATAACTGGCCTAATGACCAGACCAGCTACCAGGATAATCAACTTGAGAACAAAGAGGACTCTTTTTTTCGGTGTACGTCGTTTGAAAATATCGATTTGTTGGATGTTGCACTAGATATGCCCGCTTCACTGAGATCGGGGGACACTGGGCTGGCCCAAGAATAGGTCATTAGACCACTGCAAGCTTGACAAAGGGAACTCAAATGGCTAAGTTTGACTCTCATCTCTTGAATTGAGAGACCTATCAAGCCTTCAGTCCATTAAACTGCGCAATTACAATGGATCAAGGCGTTGGTTGATTCACCTATTCGCTAAAATTAGAGCATCTGTTTTCCATCGGGATCTGTACTTATTTTCGATTGTTCGTAAGATTATATTTGCAAGTGATCAAACTCACGGATTTCAACTTCGAAACGACAATCGAACCATTCCTAGTTTCACCAAGTTCAGCAGTGACATCGGTCAATATCTGACCAGATTTTAAAACAATTGACTCTTTCATTTAATGTCGAATCCCCAGTTCGGCGAATAAGAGTTCTTTTCGCCAATCAGTACACATGCGGGTTGCCTAGTTTAGGACTGTATCATGAAAACAATCGAGTCAGTTATGAATCTCGGTAAAATTGGCTTTCATCTGCTGCGGATGATGAAATAAATGTAGGTTCGTGATGTGGTGAACAGAAGAACCCGATTTGACTATTGGCCAAATTAGTTGTAAATCGAAAGGCCAGAAGATGGGCCTCATGGCTTCCTCAATCTATAGGATACTAAAATCCGAGGAGTTGGGTTTGGTAATAATGTGATATCCCATGCAAGTATTGAAATACAAGGGCTCGCTTATGATCACTCCAGCTATTACCTCTTCAGACCTAATGAAAAAAATATTGATAGTAAAATATTAAAAGGGATATTGTGCAGATTGTGAAGATAAACTAAGATGTGTACACACTGGTTAAGCAGGAAATTTTTATTAATACGAATTGTTCTCTTACAATATATTCATTCCCTGAATTGGTAGAGCCTAACGGTTTTTTCCTGTTAGCAAAGATTATATTCAAACTGTCATGCAAAGCACACTTAGACCATAAATGGTTACGCGGAGAGAGTCATTTAGCTTGGCAATATTTAAAAAGCTAGTAATATTAGGATTTACTTAAAAAAAGCCAGCTATTGTTTGTATCGACTTCGTATTGGGCAATGAACAAATTTGCATCACCTGAAGTAGAAGCTAGAAAAGAGGTAGTTAAAACCAGACTGACTCATGACCTTGACTATCTAGTATTTCATTAAATATGTTTTACATCGCAAAGTTCATGGAACTTTTCATATCAAATGCGTCTGTTACCTTCGTCGGATACTTAGCCTAAATTTCAAGACCTAAGAATAGCAATTAAGTAATCATTCAATCATAGCAGTATTCATTCTCAATCGATTCCAAAATAATAGGCTTTGATTATCCTCTTCAATCTTATCTATAAATTATCTGGTTTAAGTTAAAGTTTTGCCGAATCGGATAGTTAAATATACTGTAAAAGAGACCTATGCACCGTTTAAAAGATAACAGGCGATTCCCTTAAGCCTCAGTGAATGTTCCAGCATTAGTGAGATGAAATAAGCACTGCTTATCAGTTTATGTTTGCTACTTTCAGGCTTTTACTCACTTCAGATGTTCGGTTAATTTTCTCACAAAGTTTATCAAGCCATTTTCTCTCAAATATTCAACATTAATGAAATAATGCCGAATAAAAGTAATGATTCGAGAGAAATATCCCCTCTTAATGTGGTAATTGCATACGAAGCGGGTATACCTAGACCAACAAAATACTTGGTTTCCCGCTTCTATTTGGGCCATTAAATTCACTACATTTTAAAGAGAACAAAATTTGATACATTGAGGCCTTTAACTCTAGAAAAGACTCGATGAATAGCGGAAGATTAGGAACGTCCAACGAAATGAAATTGGTATGATTCTAAAAAGGACTTATGAACAAAGATGGAACTGAAAGAGAGGTAATGAAACATCAGTTTTTGCTTTACGTTAGCTAAGCTGTAAAAGGTTAGCAACTAAGATTTTCGCCATCGCCCAGTTGCCAGTTGAAATTTAAAAAATTGCATTTTCTACCATCGAGGTTATGGAACCTGGCCTATTGATTTGAACTGTTGTGTTGTAAGACGAGAACACATAAAATGGAATGAACTTAATCAATCGTACTGCTTCTTCTACACAAATCCCTCAAGTTTTCATTATCAATTACATTAGGCATGAGTTGAAAAATAATTTGAATTCAGTAGGAACCCATTTAAATGTAGGTCAGACTTTTGTATGAAACCATGGTACAAGTGAACAGTGTTTAAACTAACTAATTCATTTCAAGGTTTGTAATTATACCGGATTTTAAAGTCATGGTGGTGTTAGTTCATTTATTGGTTTTTGACAGTGCACGCCTTAATTACCATATGACGCATGAACCGAAGAATAGCTACCTGTAAAACATCGGATGATATTCACCTTGACCTTTTTTTAAAAAATTCCTCTACCGCCAATTCAGGTTTTCTTCATACTTTAAATAGTGGCTCCGCGAACCCGACTTCTATTTCCAAATCACGGTAGGTTATTTTCACTCTTTAAGTATGTTTTCGTGATGTTTTGTAGCGCTTGCGTGAATGGACTAAATAATCGTGAAAATTTTCAAAGTAAACTCAGTGACAGCCCATCCCAAGGTAGCTTGACATGTTTGCCAATCCTATTCGCAAATAGACTTTGAAGAAATGGACCAGCCGTTAAACGGTGGGGGTCAGTATAGGCACTTTCCGCCTGGTGACGATGTCGGTGGTGATAGCTCCGATATTTTGAATTCTTCTTCTATCGGCGATGAACAGTTATCACGACGACGTTTAGTATCTTCGAATAACCCCAATATAAACACTGCCAACAATCCCACATCTAGAGATTCCGATATTGACAATGAAGCCCCAGAAATTGATGAAGAAGATGATCTTGAAGGTAATAACACCAGCGAGATCTACCATCTTCGCCGTCAACAGCGTCGTCAGCAGCAGCGCCTTCGACGTCGGGATACCTCATCTGCTTCTGTCTGTGGAGATACCGCGTCAAGACGTCGTCCGCCAATCAGCTTATCCCGTTCCTCCACTCGGATTGGTCAGTCTTCTATTCCACCACCCCCTTCGGAGCCACCGCCATCCCTTCCTCCTTGCGGTATCGATTTGAGCAGCCAGTACTCTATGTACCCTGTTCTTGGCGCTCATGGAGGATTCAATATTGCCGGGCAACAAGCTGCTACTGCCACTCCGCCAACGATGCTTCACATCACCGGTCTCCCTATCAACTACATGGCCCCTGGTGAGATGTTTGCTATTTTCATAGACCTGCAGCCTGTAATTATTAATCATGCAATGTCACCGCAAGGCCTCTTCTTAGTCCTATTCAATTCAGCATTGTTTTGGAAGTTTTGAAAATCTTTCGCTTACGTACTGAATCTTCTGTTTCTTTATACAATGTCGTTCTCACCTACATTTCAAGCAGCCAAAATCAAGCGTGGCATAGCAATCGACTGACCATTAAAGTTGTTCAGTAAATATAAGACACTCATTATGTGTTTGATGTTTGATTACGTTTATTAATGAGTTGACGGTACTAAAATTCACTGATACGGCGATAATGGCAGTAACGTCAGTAATGTTTGCAACTTGTCAGTAGTTTACCTTTCCCCGAAGAATCTCTTTAATCTAATTTTTGACTGGAGTGTAAGTTCATTTTTAGGGCGATTGTGATTTGGCCAGTTTTCTCAGCACCGTTGCCTCTTGAATTTTTAAAGAACTAGTAGAACAGACACTAAAAGACTTCTTTTGAGCGCCAGAGGCTAGAGATAGAATAATTCCTGGCTCCTTATTTCACTTTTTCTACGATTTTACTCCACCTTCGATCACCTTCGTTTGTGGCATCTTGAAGTTCCAGTTTAGAAGAGCGGATTTGAGTAGACACAAATGCAGATAGTAGAAGCCAATCGACCTATTTCACAGGCAGATCGACACCTTTTCCTCTAGTCTTTTCAGATGTCTGCATATGGAGGTTTCTGGAATCCGATTCCACTTACCATAAAATTTTTATCCGTAGATTAAGTGCGTACTAGTGGATATTCTCGAAACTAGACTTATTTTAAACGGCATCAGGTCTTAGGGTGCGTGCCATTCTCTGGCTTGGCAGTATTCCAAATTTAGTCCATTGCTATTTTTTATAAGCTATTTATGCATGCAACCTGTTTCGTCTAGCTGTCAGAAGGGCGAATTCGCTCTCTCTGTATGCCCTGAGAAAGTCTCAATCATAAGCTAATAGGACTGCTTGAAAGGGAACCATTTATGGTTTGTTATAGATCGATCGCCCCTTTACTTTCTGATATCAATGGCTTTGTTCCACATGTTTTCTTTTTGACTTGCCGCTTACAAAGGCTGACGGATTGCTCTTTTCTGCTTATTTTGAAGACGAAGCATCAACTCATTAATCAGAAGACCGGAATCGCAATCCAAGTGAAGTGTTGATTCTGTGGATTCGAGATTTGGATTAAAAGCTTCGCTGTATGATTCCCTCTTTTATTTAAGTGGGGTTGATCTAATGCTACTTAACAATGGCCTTAGGGTTAATCCCCTTTGTTTCAATAACTCTCGGCAACGGTAGAAGTTAATCTAAGGCCCTTTTGCCACTAGCTTGACTTAACTTGGTTAACATTCCTCGGCGGCTTTATGAATTACCTACAGAATGAATTTCAGGGCAGTTTACTGGTCTATTGATTGCTGAATTTCGCAATATACTTCGAAGATTTGGATTTTTTTAAACTCGTAGGCGGAATCATGAGTCCTGGGGATGCCAGTCATCAACTTCTGCAAATGCAGCAGGCAGCTCTTATTCAACAGCAGCAACAGCAACAGTTTCATCAACGAATTGCTTCCGCCAATGCAGCTGCTGCTTTAAATGCCTCTGGAAATCCGTACCTTCAAGTGAGTCTTCAGGCTTTTAATGTCCCTCTTTACTAAGTAAAAGATGTACTCGAAATCAGTCTATTGAGCTTCAAGGATTCCAGTAGCTTTTCTTCACCAGTAATTGCGTCTATCATCAACTGACCTATTCTAATTCCTTAAATCGAGTCATCAAATTCGATTTCTGCGGTATGCTTCCCTTAAAATCAGGTCCCTACGCGGTTGGTCACCGTGATCAAGTTAACGGAAGTAGGATGCTATGACGCCTTCCTCTTGGTATCAGCCATGAAGAAATCTATGCTACCTCCACAAGGAATTGAGAAACAGACGTTCCGTGGATCACTTTACGAACATCATAATTCTTCTTTAATTTTATTACTTAAGCCTGGATTTCAGACGGGCAGAAGAGGGCCTTTCTGTAAAATGGGAAGACAGGATCACAATTAAGAATCACTAAATAACTTCTTTTATTGGCTGACTCAGTTTCTAATTGCCTCACTTCCTTTGTGGTAGGCGTGGTACTACGCGACATTTAACAAGATTCGCATATGTCCAAAATCGCATTTGAGGTTGAAATCGCAGTATTTCATCTGTCGAGTTAGCACCAACATATTGTCCGCAATTTTCGCAATCCCAGCTCTTTTAGGCTGATGAAGCACGCTTTCTAAATCAGTAGTTTTGTGAGATCAACAGTGCCATGATTGAATTAGTTGTGACTGGACATGATGTCTGAGTAGTCATTTGCAGTGAGACTCATCTCATTTTTTGCCTTCAAGCAGAATGAAAGGGAGGGAGTTCTCCGCTGAACTTCATCCATTAGTCAGTGCTGTTTCAACAGGGCAAATGGAATTAGATTTTCCCTAGCGGGAAGAATGCATATAGACAGACGTAAATGCGAATCGTTTTTGAAGTAGAGTACGCTTGTTTGCCTATAGTTCATTGATAAATTTCAATTTTTTTCTAAGTTAATGTGAACACTGAATCACAAATTTGGGATAAAAATTTCATTGTAATCCACTAAGTACGTAACTCTGCTTCGTAGATTTGTACGTCAAAAGTTCTAATTTCAGTTTATTATTCTCGATCTCATTATTAGAGGACTGTAAAACCTCATGGCACTTTTCCAAAACGAGGCGTTTAATATTTGCCTTAATCATGGAATTTCTAACATTCATAGTTATCATCCATCCAAAAAGTTGAAATAAAGAGTGTCGTATATGGAAAATACACGTTAGCGTTTACATGCGAATCCGGTTCATATGAGAGCGCATGGTTCTACAAGGGGTCTGTATTTATGCATTCGATTTTTTGTCGGCTGATGGAACGGAGAAAACTAGACCACTGAAGAAAGTTCCAAGTAGTAGATCAAAAAGGTCTTGGCGACGGTACACGTTTCTGGGTGAAAAATCCTGGAAGTGTCCCACAACTACTGCATCAGTAGAAATTGAAACTGCTCGCAGCCAAACTGTAAAATTGGATAGATTAAAAAACAAGAACACGAGGACTCCATCACATCGATTGTTCACAGAGTTCACTGAACTTAGCCCTTAGGAAAATATATTTCCTTATTTTCTAATGACGAGTTTGAATGGAGTTTTTACTACTCATTCATGAAGTATGTTTGATGCACCGTTCAGGGCTTCGCCACCGTAGGACGTCAAGTCCGTACCGCCTCCCTCACCCAAGCTCAGATGACTCTCCCACCTCACCATCAGCCCCTTCAGGATTTTGAACTCATCTCTTCGGCCGCCCTTCTCCAGGCCCACGTTGCAGCTCAGGCACAGGCCCATAACAATGCCGCGCAGTCCGCAGGTGGGTCCGGATCCGTCGTCTATGAGAATTCTTACAATTCCTTTCAACGGTTAGTACCTTCTACTTTCAATGCTATATGTCAATAAGTCACAATCCAAACCTCTGTGAACTCTTGTAATTCTATTCAGGTAGGATTTAATTACTCAGGCATCCAGGCTTTTGTTGTCTTAACGTTACTTTGTTATGGTCTTTGATTTAAGAAAGTTTCTACGAATCTCGCTGAATAAAAAGAATATGCTATTCGAAGATGGCTAACATACACGAACCATTTAAATAGAGAGGAAGGTCTTAAAAACTGCTTCAAACTTTCTTAATCTCACTCTGAGGACGTCCTTTCCTCGTAAAGTTCCTTTGAGAGTCCTTTTAGTTGTGACAAGTGATAATTGTATTGTTTTTTTTGCCCAAATTTGGGACGATTGCCTTAAGCAAGCCAGAGTTTTCTGTCTTAGGACCTTGAAAAGAGTATTTTAAAACGGATATGAGTTGATGATTTTCTGGGGGCTGAGTTTAAATTAAAATCTATTAAATGTTCTGCTCTTCTGGCTGAAATATTATTGGATAGACTTTTAAGTGTTTAACCAAGGGGGCTTGTTGCCAATGAAATGAAGAGGTCACTCCTTTCGAGATTCTTGCTTGTCACCAATATTCCATCATTTTTACACAGTTTGGTTTCGGCATTCCGGTTTTATCACCGACGTGATTTACAACATGGATTTCCCGCTCATCTCCTAATTGATCTTTGTAATTGAGAGGCTGTTTTGTGGTCTACCGTTGTAGACTTAAAGGGCAACTGGACGCCCTGGTTGCTCAGCGGTATTAACTAGGGATTTTTTTCTATAAAGCGTGTGCTTTCTACTAGTGTCGACTGTCAGTATATCAAAAAGGTACTTGCTTTAATTTAGCACATTTCCAATGTCAGATGGGGGTTGTGTATTTAGAACGAATAATTTAACTTTTCCGCCGATCTGATTGTGTTGTCGATGCCATCATTTACAACTAGAGATCATTTAGCGGTCGTCCAATAACAGTGGTGACCTCACGTACACACATATGGGCGACCGCTGTATTTTCAGGTCTGCTAGCCGGTTCGAATTTCAGTCACAAACGTGTTGGTTGACTTCGCTTGGGTTCTATAAACTTGAATTAATCCAAATCAAATGAAAGCAAAAACAATTTCAGCAATTTCTTGCTTTGTAAACTAAGAAATTAGTTGCTTTTGTTATTTTTTTCTATTTCTCACAATTTTGACTTTTTTATAAACGATTATCTGGATGCATGAGGCAGAAAAGTCTGCAAATTAAAGATGGTTTTGAACAAATTAGTCATTTTCATGTGCATTCTAATTAGCAAAACTGCTCTTCTGCTGGATTCTTTCAAGTAAACCGCTAAAATCAGTTAGGAAAGTTCTGACTTGAATAAAAAATTAATATTAGTGTCAGTTCCTCCTTGAACTTTTGAACCTTTCATTAATTTCATTTTTTGTGACAAACGGCTTAAACTGGAGCAGTGTTGGGCACTATTTACATTGTTGAAGTCGATTTAAAGCATATGATCATTTCATTTACCTTTTCTTTGACAGGTCTGAACGCCGAACTTCAGCTAGTCGAGTAGATCATCTATCCATTTTAAAAATAGATGTTTTTTTTGTTCACTATAGCGTGATGCCTATTCCCAGCCAGTCCTAAGACCAGACACGTAAACGTTAACCTTGTCGGACAGATGAACTTGTAGCCATCTTCGTCCACAATGGGAACAGATCTAACCCTCAAAGCACTGGAATTGAGGTAGAGGGAAGCAATTATACAAATAGTTAAGTTGTAGTTCACAAGGAGCCTCATTTCTCTTGCCTTTTTCTGGTACTACGTGCTCGTCGGTGTTCACGTCGATGACCCAAGTTATCGGCCTTGTTACTCCTTGATTGGCTAAACAATAGCTGTAAGGTTATTTTTTTAAGTCATGGCATAGCTTTTTCATCTTAATTTCCCATTTATCCGTAATCATTCAGAATATTGAGCCGATGAAACGTCCTAGGTTATCTACTACTCCAAACATCCGCCAAAGTTTGTGGTTTGTCGAAATGCAGTCTCGAGGTGAATAATCAAGACCTTTTTATTCACCAAGGTCGTCTCGGGGTACTCATGAATAATTAACTACATTTTAGCGACAAAGACAGCGAAAAGTGTTATGCGTAAGCACGGTTGAATTGTTAAACCCACCAAAGAAACAAATTGTCCTCCTTCACTGCACAAGAGCCCTTCTCTGACCGATATGAATTGACATTGAATGGGAGCCTATGGAGCAGTTGAGTTTTCCTAATTAAAGCTACTCTTCACTGATTCTCTCCGCATGGCGTTCTCCAAAACTGAGTTGTTTTGGGCAAATTGATTCGCACTAATGGTGGCAGGTATTGAAACAGTCGCATTCGTATCTGCCTCACCATACGACATGACTGAAACCTTCACAGACTAATTGCATATCGGTTTGAGAAGCTATAATCGGACGAAATTTTTCAGGTTTGCCGAGAGTTAGAGGATAGCTTCTTTCCATGCAGTCTTGATTTGGTTATGCCGTGGTTGTGTTGCGCTATTAGCACTTGACTACCAAAAGATTTCTGGTTGTTTGATGCGACTTACTGGTGGATCTTGGCTTCCAAGTCTATCACTATGAAAATATGTGGGATGCGCCACATCTCCTCGGTAATATTAAAGTCTATCAATAACAAACTGTCATGTTACCTCTCACCAACCGTTTTTATTGCTTTATTAATTTGAAATTTTGCCTTTCATCATTGATAGGAGCAACTGAATCTCCTATTCAATTTTACCTTTCAACTCTGGCATAAGTGTAACAGAACAGACTTTTGTAGGTGTGTGTGGCCGACTGTGAATCGTCTTAGCTAACTCATTTCTCAATCATACGCTTTGGATTTTATTTATACACAATATAATTCCTCCAGTCTCATTGGGATTATTACTTCTTCGTCCTCTTGAACATTTGCAAGATGACCTTTCCATAAAATACATAGATGGTGAATTACCACCCGGGTGTGCCAATAAACAGAGGCTTTCTTTGTGAAAAATAATGCAGCATCATGTACCAGGCAGATGGGGCAAAAAACGCAACATTAACAGAATATCCTCATGAAGCTAATTAATGGCGACACAATAGTCTGACTACTTGGGGACCCGTAAAATGGGAAAAAGATGGCCAGTCCGATTACCATGGTTTTGAATTTACTAATTTTATTATTCATTAATTGAAAAAATGGGTGAATTTTTTTCTGCTTTTCTGGTGCGCAAGGACTGCATAATCAACAGACTTAAACATTTAGTGGACCAGGTGCTGTTTGGCAGCTACTGGACTCTAGTCAGTGAGATTAGCTGTTAAATGTTGGAATGACACTCTCAACAGGTGTTTGCTTTTATTTTGAGTAAATAGAAAATTTTGGATTTAGAAATTGCCACGATGATGGAATGATAGAACTAACTGCTTGATTTGAGATTCTTGACAATTGATGGGGTCCAGAAAACAATTCATTGTTGTACTAGATATAGGAGAAAACGATTGTCGAAAACAAACGAATGTGAACCAATCTTCGCAACATATTTCCATCTCTTTGATAATGGCTTACTCTATCCAACTGATTTGGAGCCAGATTGAGCTTTGTGTACCTATCTAACTGCATAACAGTACATGAATTGAAGGGCATAATTAAGTCAACAATGTATTAGAAATAAGGACTGTTGGTGCCTGATAGAGTTATGGTTCTTTCGAAAGAGAATTAGAAATTCAGATTGCCGGCGGAAGGTTCAATGATTACCTTATGTGTAGCGATTCGGCCCTAAGAAGAAAGGTCATTCGGATTCCTCTCACATTCATAACGCTTGGCATTTTGGTGAGATTATTCGCCTGCTGCAAAAAATCGTGGGTAGTCAGGCAATTTGCGCTTCCTATTCAGAGTATGCCAAAAAAGTTGTTTGTGATTTTCCCGAAGGTTGCCCACTTGCAATGCCACCTCCTCGTGCATTTGTTTGCCTTTGAGCAAGGAATTAATTAAAATAAAATCGTAAGCAGATGGAAATGTTGATCTACGTCCCAGAGGCCTCCTGTTTTCGTTTTGTGAAGCGACCCTGGTTTCCAGTTGACGGCGCTGGGGAACCACTGTTTGAGTCTTGAGAACTTACCTCAGAGAGATATTATCTCTGATCTCATCAATAATATGCTGCTTGAAATGCGATGTATTGAAATGGGACAGAATGCGAAATATTTATGTAGTATGTGGAGACAACTAGAGGATTTCGACGAGAAGCACACACTTTTGGCTATTATCTGCCATCCACACCTTTCTTGGGAATATTCAATCAGTCCAATTAATATTACCTTTCAAGAAGTAATTGCAGTTGAAAAGCTATCATTAACACTTCATTCGCGGATTAAGCTTGTACTTGATGAATCATTCGAGTTTGCGGTTAGAATGAACTCGTACAAGAACACCTAGAAAATAGTCATATTTGTCTAAAAGTCGACTCAGTCTGTACCCGAAGAGGAGATCGACATCTTAATTTAATAGCGGTGCTGATTCTTGCAGTTACATGGAAAATCATTGCATGTGCGTGAAATTTTCTTGGTTTTCCTTATTTTGCCTGTTGTCCATTCTTTTCCATTGAAGCCATCCACAACGCCTTTTAATGTCTTCAACCAAATCTGGCACTATTGACATTGCGCTTGCCATGCGAAGGACTTCTGTTTCTGGTATTATTCTTTCTGGATGTCATTTCAACATCTGTTCGTTCATTTAGCACTTGTCCGACAGGGAATTCCTTTGGTTGAATCGGTAATATTTCAAAAATATTTTCAACAGTTGAAAAACTGAGCACAAGAATATTTCATTTCTCGCATACGTCAGTATTTCTTCATCTGAAGTCCTCGATTTGAAATTGATTGAGCTCTAGACGTTTTTAACTAGAAACAGTACCCGAATTGAAAATTGTCCCTGCGCTTCCAGTAGTGTTATTTTTCATTCGTCCAATTTCGTTGAATAAATCTGCTTGATAAACGTGCAAATTAAAGTGCTCAAGCTTTACAAGTCGTACTAAAAGTTCTTTCCGAGTTGATATTAGGTTTTCTGGGTAACGGCGATTACGTTAATTCTGAGTAGAACTGAAATTTATGGTGAAATGACCTAATCTGCTTCACTGTGTGGTTTTGGACAAAAAAATATTTAGAGTCAAATTAATTGAATTATTATCAACTAAACTGTCACAAATGATGGAGTTCACGTCCTCGTTTCCGGTGCTGGTGTGGAGATCTCTGTAGTCGCAGACGATGTTGACCGACTTGGGTTACATAAATTCAGTTTTGCCAACATTCAGTGCTGAACTAACTTGTCCTGAAACACTGATTAAAGCAGAAGTCCTTTTGCTCATTTAGATAATCGAATAAATGGAGTGGTTTCATATTTATTCATGGCTTAAGGGGACATTCATGCATATGCGCAATTGCTTCTTGAAATCAAGAACAGTGTGTGCCTGGTAAACCTTGACCACGCAATAGGTCAATGTCCTCCAACAGAATATGCTGCTTTACGCAGAACTCATTTTCTGAAAGATCACTTAGTAACAGACCTGGCTTTCGTACGGGGTTGGTCTCAATGAAATAAGCTAGTTTGAAAACTCAATCCGCCTTAATGAGTAAGCAGGTATAATTGAATCCTTGTAGGATAAAGTCAGGGAAGTGTCGCTTATTGAAGTAATGATGCTCTAAAATCGACCTTTAGCAGATTTAGAGAAGTTTGGATACTTTTTCAGTGAATTTATTTCTTCTCTCGGCCCAAGTTTCCAGAAAAATAGGCATAGAAATAAGTAGGTTATACAGTCCGACGTTTAGGTTGACCTTGACACCGCAAATTTCCTTCTATCAATCCTTTGACGATGCATAGTATTGTATTCCAAAGGAGCTGTACAATAGTAGCACAGTAAAGTCATATCTTCGGCTTCCTGAGTTCACTGTCGGGATGATGCTCTATTGTCCATGCGCTAGCATACGATGACAAAGAACTCTAGTGCAGACTGAACCAAAGCATCTTCAACATTTTTGAGGTAAGATAAGCCCATTGACCTTTCCTTTATGAAGTGACATTAACCAGTGAGGGTTGCCATTCCAATCACACTGAATGTGCACCAGTGAAACCCATAGCTACCACACAGTTAGTGCAAAATCTATGTTTCACCAGTTTCTTCCCTTTTTTCGAAGTTGGAGTCGGAAGTCACTATCATTTAGAAGACATTAGAGATTCATCTTATGGGACATATCTCATAGCTACTCATATTTATGCAGCAGGATTGTGCTTGATTACTGAACATATCTGAATGATACCTGAGTGTAATGGTTCTTTTAAATGGAGTCGCAGATTTTTGAAAACCTTTATCCTACTGTTTATTCTCAATAATCAATACCGAGCTTGCTTTGTTTCCCTATCCCTGATTCCCATTGGAAAATGCGAATTGAGGAAGAAAACTGTCCTTGAAATCTCTCATCTGTCATTTTTATGCATAGTCCTCCTGGCAACTCACCCAGCTTTCATGATATTACAAATAAAATTGGCAAGCTCATACAGCAAATACCGGTGGTTCGACTCAAAAAAATCTGATCTTGGTGTTTTTTGCGCGAAGACAAAAATCGCAAAGCCATCTCTCACCTCTTCCTGCTGTCTGAGAATTCAATCCTATATTCCAATTGTTAAATTTTATCATGCAGAAACCGGTCTCCGTCGTAAAGATTACTGGTATCGATGCACACTTCTGTACGAGACTGTCCAATCTGTCCATGGCTGAGTAGAGTGTGAACTTAATTGGGAGATCGGTGGTTTTTTGGCTGCGCAAATGGGCGATTAATTATCAACCCGTTTTTTTGTATTTGTAACCAATCGGTAATCGACATCAGCTTATGCTATATGAACTTCACATCTTAAAGGCAATATCTTAGCGCAACGCCATTTATTAATACTATTTTTTTCATTTTCGCTGATAGTCATAAAGAGACTATTTGGAATTAGAGTTTGGTAATTATTATGGAAAAAAAAATTAGGTTGAATTGTAGCGTTAACACTTCTGCAGTATTGGCATTGAATCCTTTTAATCACATCATTCTTCATGAGAACGCTTGATCTTTGTCATAGAATGCCAACTGGCGGTCGAGTGGTGAACCAATTACCATCGACAATCAGTCAAGATCTTCTATCTGCCTCGGCTGGAGCTGCTACCAACGGAGAAGACAATCAGAACTCTACGTCTTCCACAACTAATGGAGGAGGTGGTGCCAACGGACCCTCTGAATCCCTCGGAAAGTCACCCTCTGTTGTGGCCATGGTCGCGGCAAACTCCCCTTCGACGTTGGTTACAACCCCACTGATGAATTTCTACGACGCCGCGATGAACAGTGGTGGCGTAAATACGTATGTGACTCATTCTGCGCAGCCAACTAATCCTTCATCAAGAGCTGGAGCAAAATTAAGCACTGGAAATGGTGCTGCCCCCACTCATTCATCCAGGCATTTCTGGAGATGCTCCTGGCAGTACTGGGTCATCCTCATATGCGTTCTGGCCTTTCTGCTGGCGGTTAGCTTCGCGGTGTTCTTCTCAGGTGGTTTTCGATGGCATTTTACGTTTTTCGATCAGTTTCATCTAGTATCCTTCTATGCTGTAAAAAGCGAGTTACTGAAAATGAGAAGAATGGGACCCCAATCCTATTAGCGGAAACATTAGTGCGGATGAGCCACCTATACGAACAGTGATGTCTTTGTTCGTGCTTCGCATCTCGTTCCAACCATTGCTTGCCCTTGTAATCAATGTCACTTCTAGAATTATCAAAAGTCGCCTTCGCTGTAGGAAACAATGGTTTAGTCGAACCTTTTGTGTTCTTTTTACTGAAGTTCACTGTCCAGCTTCTCTTCAGCAGATCAAGTGATATATTGGTTTACTTGGTAGAACTGCTATTTCCGCAATTTCACAAGGAGGTAAAACCCTGTTTTTTGCTGGGTGTCTACATGTCCGTCCACAAGTTGCGCTTGTATATGATGGGCCGAAACGAATTTTTTTATTTATTTTCGTTTTTTTATCAGTTGTCTTAAGCATTTAAATAGTGAGAATGCGAAAAATAGGCAAATCCCAGAGTGAATCTCACTGCAGGAGTAGTTAATCACAATGGTCTACTGTCAAATCAGTGTCAGGCTGACAAGAATGACGACCGTGGGAAGATAGCGCGTCACCACGATAGGTTTGCAATTCGTGGCACTATTATTTCCTTGTTTTAAATCATTTGGTGTCACTTGATGCCACAGATAATGATTATTTGAGGGATATTTAGGGCGATTAAAGCTCTCCCTCAGCTGCGTCCGAAGTTTCAGCACCAGCTTGATGAACTGCGTGCATAGAGCATCTTAAAATGACTCGCTTCTTGAATATATTTATTTACCCGACGTGTTTTGTCCTCAATTAAGATGGTTTCAAGGACACCGAGCCATTGTAGATTAGGGTGATAGGTCTTATCCAGTAGATCAGAGCTGGAGAGCACCAGCTAATTGGCCAAGTCTCACCGTCTGATCTGGAAGTTAAATGTACACCTGTGTTAACTTCATAGTTTAATAAATAACATGGTCTTCTATATTTCTTGTGAAATGCTAGAACGATGATGAAAATTCTAACTTCCAAACTTCAAGATATTAATTTTCAAGGTTCAATTTCTTTTTAGATTTTCAGATTAAGAATCAGTTCCAAAAAAGGAATTGGCTTCGGTATTGTGTCATTTGCGTACGCATCTACCTCATCAAATGACATGGTTCGCACTTAGTAATGTGAATGATCAACGACATTGATAAATCCTGGTCTACACAGGATTGAGAGATCTTCAATCACAGGTTTTCAAAAGTTCCCTCACTCTTCCCACTTTGCTTTATTACAGGCTAGGGTATTATTCTCGCTCTAGTTTCATAGGTTAATTTATTTCGTTCATGGTTATATCCTGAAGAACGAGTGGGTGGGTAACAAATAAGCAATCTTCGTGGAATATGATTTACTTTGATGCTCCTGTTCCCTTATTCAATTGTCAGATAATTTAATCACAGACATACTGTAAGAAGGGTAGATTTCCACCTAGAATATGATCAAATATGTCATTTTTTTCCTTTTTAGAAAATGCGAAGTGGTTAGAAAACAGATTGCACAAGAAATACGCTCAGGATCCCACAATATTCGGTAAATTTTTCGTCGTAAAGTTAATTTGTTCACCCACATGTACCCCTGGTGGACAGAGATGACCTGTTTGATTTAGGAGAAATAATTCGTTCGATCAGATCTGTGGACATTTGCCTGAATTGACGATTACACTCACAATTAGTCAGTCGCTCCCTGGACTAAATGTTCTTATAGGAATTAACTATTTCACAGACAGATTTCATCTTGCGCACACGGAGAGAAATTAGCCAGCTCATGTCACTGTCACGTAAATTAAGTTTTGTTTACGAAATACATGTAGCTCTATAATTGATGTAGGCCTACCTGTGTGTCTGTTGGGTGTGCAGCTACTGTGAATGTAGAACAGGAATCTACTGTTCAATTTTAAGATGAGACCTTTCTGTCTCTCACGTATTGAAAAACTTACAGATGTATTTACTGCAACTCTCCTTTGGAAGTCATCATATAGACTTGGAAAGCGGTATGCATGGTATGGATGCTAACGGATGGTGCAAACATTGACAACAGGATCTCAATGGTTTGCGCGGCAGTTAATCGGATTAATCTTCTTCCTGATAGAAGAATGTAATTCACCTTACCGCTGTTAACATCTTGAATAATAACAAGGAACGTCGTCTGTTGGACTGTCTGAAGCTTGCAATCTTCAGTGCTAATCTCCTGAGTTCTCTTTAAACCTCAGAGAGGCCTTTGATATTAAATTTTTTTGTTTTAATAAAAAGGTGTACTGATAGTTACGTTAACCTCTGAAATACGTTTTATTGCCACTCGAACAAGTTGCACTTTTTGGCCACATGGGGAGCCATCGGCTGCACAAACTCTCAGACATCTAAGTGGCTCCTGTTAACGCCATAAAACTAACCCGATAGTTGGGTGCTACTAAGGACATACAGGCTTAAAGGAATCTTTCCTGATGGTCGAGCGTAAGCAAGATGCAGAGGTCACTTTGGCGAATATCGTGTCTGACCATAGTCCTCCTTGCTAAGATCTTGGGACTGGTACGCTCCAACGCCAATAACAAAGTCGTAAAGCGAAAATTCTGTATCTCCTCACCGAACCGGTACTTTTGAATGATATTTATCCTTGACACTTTGCCGAACGCTGTGTGAAATCCCACTAAGGTATTTCACCCTTCAGATTAAGTTACGAAAAATGCGGTTAGGCAAGCCTCAATTCAAAAATTTTCCGAAACTTTGTGGGGAAAAGTAAAGAATCGGTCTGATGATTATTGTGCTGTCTCGCTTTCTTGACCTGAAATATATTAGCCAAAGCTAGAGTAGAAATTTCGGGGTAAAATGAGCAGACAGTGGCAAGAAAGGGATTGATCCTAGTGCCATCTGGAAGATTGTTTTAAAGTCCTCTGATTCTTAAGGTGACTTTAAATTATATTAATAGGATGATTGGCGACTGATTTCCATTCCAAAAGACTGGATTGAAAACTTGGTCTAGTGGGGGTAAAACTATGTAAGACTAGATGAGTTTCCTAGATAACGCTTAAGAAGTCCTCTTGGTGTCCGATGAAGTTTGCATGTTCCTGTTTTGTGATTAAGACCGATTCGAATGCGGAAAACTGTAGATATTCTTCATCTTCTTTTTTTTGCTGGGGGCAGTTTGTGAAATCGCTTTCTTATGTATGTTGATTCCGCTTTTTAAACAAATTTTATAAAATATAATGCATCACTTTCGCGATAATCAAATCACAACTTAAATCTCTTTTCAGGCCTATTTGATCCTCACAATCCACCGCAGAAAGTTGAACCGAACTCTCAAGTAAAGCTACGTCTAGAGCCTATGGGATTGTGGGCTGGTCATTGGCAAATACAAAGTGACCTCTGTACTATATACAATATTACCTTGAACTCTGAACTCTCCTCAGTCGGTGTGTTCCTTCGATATGGTACTATGCCGACAATTGTGCACTACAGTCACTTTGACCGAATTCTCGGACGTCAGTTGAAAACCGATGCTGTTGTTAAGAGGGATCCTACCAATCTCCCAAAGGAGGTCTTCCTATCAGTATCTTCTGAAACGCATGTTAAACCGGTGAGGCGATATTTGTTCATGCGGTTGCATTAAGGCAGATTTGTCTTTATGTTAAACACAGAAATTAAGGCTCCATTCCATCCCCTTGTGTGTGATTCAACAACTGCGTTACCGGAGGTGGTGATATGTTATCTGATTCTTATTTTTCGGACCTATTCCTGAATGACCACTTATTGTCGTTTTCCACTTATATGCATCAGAACATTTACTATATTAGACTTTGTTCAAAATAATGAAGGATGCTCCGCGCACGACTGGACGGGTGAGGTGTCTGAAGAAAGGCCACTGGTTCATCTCGATTGTCAATGACCAACCCAGAACGGAAGATATTGTCTTCTCAATGGCTGAACTTGGTGGGTTTTCTTTACTGGTCGTCTTTTACTTATCTATCGATTCAACCTCTTCTTACATGCATGTTGGTTTTGGACTGTGATGCCATTCTCGTAGTTCAATAGTTGTTCTTGTTTTTAGAAAATTCAAATCATTAATTCTGATTCCAAATTCACCGTAAACGTTATAAAAAAACTTCCAGGAACTCCTCCAGACTCTATGATTTAAACAAATAGAGTAGAAGCGGTTCTATGCTTAGAATTGGGAGACTTAATGAGAACAGTTGTTTCATGAAATCCGTCTCATCGGTGTATTAAATTCTTAGTTCACACTGTTTTTGCCTTCTTATAAGTCATACAAAGATCTTGAAACTCCTAGAGCACACTTGCAGTAAGTACACTTAAGCACCACTATATTAGTAATACATATTAGGGATTATTTGGTTATTAGAGAAAGAAACACCTGGTTGAATTGCATGGCGTGTTTTGAAGATTTAATCGTGAAGATCAACAAGTAGTTGAGATAGGCATTGTTGGAGAGAATTTTAATCGTTCGACTGAGTGTTAGTTCGCATCCTTCTGGATTTATGCCAACTTTAAATATCATGGGTCCTGAAGTAGCCCCCTCCCAATTGTCTGGAAGAGAGTTTGTTTTTTCTGAATGCCTTCTCTTTGTTGACTATCTTTTCGCCAGTGGCAATCAACTTCGTTCACCACAGTAATTTACTGTCTCTTGAATTTCCTGTCCATTCAATGATTGTGGCTGAATTTAACTATTCAAATGACTCCAAATCATTAATTTTTCCAGTCGTGCCAGTCGTGAGGTTTCAGCCTGAAATCTGCATGGGTTGTCATTTCTCTTATGTGACTATAAACCTTTTCAACTTGTATGGGAATAAATACCAGCCTGGTCATAAATTAACTCAAACGATTGCATTAGGAAAAGTGACTTAACTCACCCTATAGGTTTCACAGAGGCTTAATTAATTTCCTCCTTTCTCTGTACTTAATCCAGCCAATGAGTTGAAGACACTTCTTCTGATGGCTTAAAAGCTGCCGAGGCCTTTTTAAATTAAGCTGAATAATTAGAAACTTTAAAATTCCATTAGTAGAAGAACAAGTCAGTTTAAAATAGTTTATTTTTTTCAGTTTAGCTTTTATTGGAAATATTTTACGGCCTTAATCAAAGAGGTAGTCCTATGAGTAACCCAATTGGAAAAAATTGGAGGAGATGAGATGCACCTTCCTTTTTAAAAGATATTCGCAATTTCTTCTTTCTTTGATTTCGTCCTCATTTTCATCTGCTCAGTTGGCGACATTAGATTTTATAAGTATTTAAGCAATCTTCCGGTTCGAATACTTGTTTACTTCTCTGCTGTTCAATATAATATCCATAGCTGGAGCATTCTTTAAGAATTTCGACAGACTTCATGCCACTGGTTTTCTTAGTGTCGTGCAATCTTCTGGATGTTTTTTTATCGGATTATTTGACGTGAAAGGTCCATCGTATCAAGCGTGTTCTTTGAATTGTTGGAATATTTTCTTCTTGGAGGCGATTGAGAGAACGTTAGTTGGGTCATTCTGATCGAAAACTGTGTACCGTTTTTCGAAGGACGCGTTTTTATCCCTAAAAGTCATAAATTCAGAAACTACTTCCAGCAGATAGCAGAACGCGATAAGGAGCACAACACGCATATATGCGAACTAGTGGGGACGCGTATGTATACGCGCACCGGGGGCTTGGAGTCACCGACAAATCTTTTTTTGGACCTGTAGTGAGACGGAAAAGGTGAGGGCTGGGAACAGGCAAAGTGAGGAGGACAGAGAGGAGTGCTTCCTTCTACTTTCTCCCACCCCCAAACTGGTGAGTTCTACACACGCCTCTGTCTGCGATTTGATGAGATAACGCCTCACCTGCCTCATTGATTCATTCTCAGTGAAATAGGCTTATGTACTTGACTGGCCGACTTAAATGCTCTTAAAGGTTCTTTGAGAGTTTTATCATTGTAATTGAGATGGTAAATCCTTGATGTGAATGAAAAATGTTAAGCTATAAGGGCGTTCAAAACTATTCATCTGAAATGGTGTAAGTAGTTAGCTGCGTGCAAAGAGTAGTTAATTGGACGAAAAAAATTATTCAACGCTCTCTTCAGCCCATACTTTTCGGTCTTTTAGCATTCTAGTAGTGTTTTGGACTTGCCAGACATACCTTTGAGGATCCAATATATCCAATCGCCAGTTAACCGGGCACACTGTTTAAATTATATGGCTGAGACCAACCGAGTTGGCCAACGTTTTCATACCATGTGGTGGTTTTTTTTCAATTCCTCCCCACCCAAGTCCCAAGGACTTATTGAAGGTGCAACAGAAGTACAAATAGCTTTTTTAACAAATAAGCACAATAGTTAACACAGAATACAGTAAAAACGTTTGTTGACGTCTACAGCTGTTTGGTCTCTTCTCTGGCGTGGCTTCTTCATACAGGTAGCAGTTCAGCTTCGTCGTGGCACCTTGTCCATCTTTGTCCATCTTCATGTCTCCTACCAGAAATCTTTCAAAATTCTGATGGAAACTTCGTTCATTGCTACATGAACGTGTATTCCACATTCCAGTTTGAAACCATGAATCCGGTTAATTACATCGTGCCTCGTGTTCCAAGCTGTAAGAAGTTGTACTTCTGCTGGCATACTCTAATTTTATACGTCCGGAGGGTGATTAGTCCTAACCGGCCATGTGGTGGTATGCTATTTGCGCCTGTCTGTTTTTTGCAAGAGGTTATGGATTTGGAACCCTTTGGGGTTTAACGACAAGGGAGTTTTATAAGGTGGTTGTGGATCAAATGAGTGGTCCAATTTATGTCTTGTCAGAAAACTCCAAAATATCTAATTGGATTAACATGTATTCCGAATGCTTGACAAGCGACTGCGATCTTGAATCTGTCTAAGAAGGCTGAATTTTGTCTGGTGCCCTGTGTAACAAACAAGGTGTTGTCTTTAAGTAAATGGCAAAGGACCAGGTATGGAGTTCGTTTTTTTAAAACTCGGGAACCGCGTTCCACAATTCCCGAAACGATGTATGGAAATAGTTAAGACCCCAGCACGTAGGGTATTAACCATTTCAATGAGTAAGCCCAAAGTTACTCCTTTAAAGGAATCTGTTGAAAACAGAGCCTTTTATGTGCATTTATTGGCCAATCACTGAAAGGTATCGACCTACGCTAGTTTCTCGGTAATGTTTTATAACTCTGTAAGAAAAACAAATAATTTTCTTTTTCTCTTAGATTTATTTTAGTCCTGCTATAAACCTCTTAAAAAGGTTCTTTTTCTTATGTGGTGGGTTATTCATTGGGGAGATTGTAGGCGCGCAAATGAAATTCACTCGCCTAATAAAACGCACCTCGGCAAGCTCTTACCAATAAACGTTAGCCCAAGTCACTGCTGTCGCCGTTGGCCACGAAGCGTAGCATTCCCTTTGAATGAATACCATTATGCTTTCGGAGTGGATGTTATTTGCTCGCGGAGATTAACTTACTCAGCGAGTTTCGTCATTCTTCAACTATTTGATGCAAAGCTTAACTTCAAAGCGGACCGCCGATTTCCATAAGCCTCGATGTTCTGTAGAAAGACAAGAAATAACTCTAGTTACCAAATAATATGTCCCAGAAACTATAATTCCTCTCCATCTTAAACAAGCGTAGGACATTTACATACATCTATCTTTCAATGTCTTAAATGCTAAAATATAAAATGGATAACTTAATCTAAACTGACTTATTAACCGCTAACCTTGACATAGAGCCTGATCGAAGGCTTGATCATATGTTATTAAGGAAGATGCTGATCGATTTAGACCATTGGTCTTCGAAACCACCATTGTCATGGTTTGATTTGATGTTCTAAAATGAACGGAGTTCTTTAGCTCTTTGATTTGTTCCAAGTGGGAGACTCTCCCAGGCCTTTTCCCTACCCATATTCCATGAAGTACGGATTATTCCTACTATGTTAGGCTAGCTGAAACTTGACCTTTCTTATCGCTGCCTTTAATGATATGGCATTCTTCTGCACCGCTGTGTAACTTTGCGATCGCCGCCTTTGTTGAAAACGAGTTTACTTTAAAAGACCTATCAAGAAACGTGTTAGATACGTCTCATTCTAGTCTCTTTTCATTACCCTCTTTGCGTGAATCAATCACTAGTAGGTGCCTTTTCAATCGCCGTTGAGTTATAAGGCAGCTCAGCGTGTTTGCTCATTGTTCGACTAACACCAAGCACTCCACAATGGAGCTTTAAAAGTTTCACATCGCTCGAGTAGCTCTCTTAGGTTAGGCTAATCCAGTTCATTCTTCTAGTATTTTTTCGTCCGTACTTTTTCACCTTGGAGTTCGTTTGCATCTGCAGTAAGTTGCAGATATTTATAAAATTACACCGTCAGATGGTTAGACTTTTTGGCTCCTCACTTTCGGCTAGCTTTTAAATAAGCCCTAGATGGAGCGCACATAATTATTGTTTAGTACCTTATCATTTTCCCTCATTCTTCACTGTTTTGCTGCCCCATCTCTTCTTTTCGTGCCCCATTGAGTTTTTTTTCTCTTCAAGTAAATACTTACATTAGCTTTTAGTGACTTGCCAGCTTGTGACGTGAGTTCGTTTAATTTTTCACCTAAATGTCATTTTTATTTCCTCTTTTAGTGATGCCTCGCGGTTGTCCCAACGACTGCAGCAATCGAGGAATCTGCTCTCAGGGTGTTTGCGACTGTCTAAACGGTCTAACTGGCAAGGATTGCTCCTCCAGTGAGTCACATTCCCCACTCTCCTCCTGTTTTTCCGCCTGCTTTTTTGTCCACCTAGCGCAGTGCATCGCATTCCCCACTCCCCACTTAACAGCGTTTCTTCCACCACTTTCTTCACGGGATGCCAAGGAACTTTTTACTCTCAATGCCTACTTGAACGTTTATTTATACAAAAAAAAGTATTTCGTCCGCAGAATTTTATATCACGAGCTCATCGATGTGTATTTTCCATATCTGCTTCGTCTGTAGCTCCGCATTATAAGATAGTGAGGTCGTCAAAGTCAGTTTCCGCAGTCTAATATAGTCAACCGTATCTTTGTTAAGCAACCACTCTGGAATTTTCGCTTAAACTGTTGATTTGTGTTTATTCATGGGAATCCAAGTTCTTTTGCTGAATTCCCCGGCAATTTCCAGATCCATACAGATAGGGCACGAATGTTTCCACAATCTAGATAGCGTATCTAACACTGACAAACAGCAAAACTTTTATGCATTATGAAACTTGATATTCCCGATTCAAAGGCACATAATTTGTTGGAGAACCCTTTATCATTTCATTGGCCAATGAAAAAGTTGTTCCTGTAAACTCTTATATCAACTTAGTTTCAATAATCTGGGCTGCGGTGCTCTTCTGTTAATTAATATTTCTCCTGCTGTGCTGACTAGACTTGCAATGGATGCATGCATGTAGGCACGCATAACGCCGCTTGAAAGACTGGGGCTTTACGCTTGAAATGCTAGATGCTCGAGCGCTATCACCCCTCCTGAGTTCAGGGGGGCGGAATGTGAAGCCGTTCTGGGTCGGGGGGATAGTGATTGCCACGGTTGATAAGTCCCACACACGCTCATATATCTGCGGGCTCGTGTGGCAGATTCTGTAGATTTTTACTCCCCCAACCTGGACACCCGTGTCTCTGCCTCCACCCTTAGCTATCCAAACCGACCAAATTCTGGCATTTGGTCTCTTTCTAGATTGTGGATATCGGTAAAAAAGCTTGTCGAGTAGAATTTTTGTTAAATGTTGTGGAGAGATATTTCCGGGTGTCTTTTTAAAAACATAAACTGCAGGTACTAAGTTATCAAATGTTCTGCACCAGAGTTCGTTGCTATCGGTTTTTGAAAGTGCTCATTTTAGGTTTTTAAGACTCCAACAATTACGACTTTTTTTAGGTAGACCTGGTGTTAAAATTTCGATTTTAGTCAAGAAACTAAATGGTAAGAGCTTTGTTGAAGCCCCGTTCTTGTGACTGAACGAGTTTTTAACAGCAAATGAAACTGGTGAAGGTCATGAATGATCACTTGTTTTCTTCAAAGAAATAATTTCTGGCAATCAAATGCAGTTAACTGGAACAACTTAACTCTGGTATCCCGAAAGTTGTAGGCTATTTTGCCTCCCAACCAAAAAGTTAATTTCAAATGTTTCAAGGGTTTTCTTTGACGTTTGAAACTATCAGCGCGAACAAGCCAGTGCTTATAAAGCAAAAAGTATCCGTAATCTGTAGCAAAACTGGTTCATTTTAATTTCTGTAAAAAAACTGTTTCCTCGGTCTCTACTTGCATAGAAAACGCACTTAGCGGTCGTGCTCTCTAAATAGTCCAGTAAGTTCCTCCTACGACTGCAGTTTTTGCCTCCATAAATGTAGGCAGAAACGCAGATTGACGATGGGAACAATCATGATAATTAGAGTTTGTATCTAGCGGGAAATAAACTCAAAATGTTGGTTTTAAATGAACTGTTTCGGAATGGTAGGATTTATTAATCATCGTCACTGGAGGCTGTCTTCGAGATACGTTAGTCCCTGGGGTTGACAACCGCTAGAACTGGTATTCATCCGTCAAATCTTTCCTATGTGATTGGCTACATTCAACGATGTAAAGGGTCAACATATGATAATGTGTGGCTACCGTCTTTGTTACGCCTTGAACTTTGATCCCTATACAGTCAAACAAGTAGAACCGTTCGTCCACTTTTCATGAGATTCTATAGAAATAGCCAGTCTTGTAGATAGTACAGTTAAAGACCCTAAGTGCCTTAGCACCGTCCATAATGTTACCAAAGGAATGTTTCTGGGGTTGCAAAGCCCAAAGGTGATAAATCTGAGGCATTGATGGTGAAAATTCCTCTTAGGGAAATGCCTTCCTTAGTCTAACTACGAGGTACTAAACAGTGGATGTTTTTCAACAAATCTATGACGTCCTCGTAATAAAGGCGCTTGACGTACTTATATCAAGGGCGAATCCGAATTAATGCACAAGTTCGATTAGGAGAGAGTTATCTGGAGTCACCTCGGTGTCACTTAGTAGGTAGTTCCTTTTGGTTCAGTAATAGTCAGTGTAGCTGGTGATTTGCCTTCAGTGCTTGATCTTTACGCATATAAATCATTGGAACTTGGGAATATCCTGCGCAGCCAAAACATTTATATTTTTTAAAATTTACTTGAGAGGATCGCTTCTTTATTTATTCATTCATCTTGAAAATCGAAAGCACAAAGGAATCCCGAAGGAGATTGAAGAAGTTTTTACTGCCTGTAATCAAGGGATTTAGATTGCCAGAATCGCATGGTCTCCAACTGTGATACCGAGATCTATTTTTTTGTGGCCATCTAGAATATGCCTTGAGATCGTAAAAGTGCTGACTGAAGATGTCTTTATTTAAAAAATAGCTTTATAGAGTCTCATAGACAATGAGCCTTTATTGTTCTAGTAACTGGAATCTACAAATATTATTACCGAGGTCGATCATAAAGTGAATTGAGATCCCGTTGCTCGTTAAGTATTAATAAATGGTGAAATCTCAAGATGGTGACTGAAGGTAAAATATAAGTTTGATGCCACCTAAATTGGACTCAATATATCTAAATTCCTTTTTTTTTAGTTGAAGACATACCAATCTGCAGTGGTCACGGTGAATATCGTCAAGGAAAGTGTCACTGCTTTGCCGAGTGGAAAGGGCCTGAATGCGAAACGCTTTGGTCGGAATGCCCAAATCCAACGTGTTCTGGTCATGGTCGATGCGTCACCGGCGAATGTCTCTGCTTTGACGGCTTTGGTGGAGATAGCTGCCAATTTCGTAAGTAGAACGAATCCTTATAGAAGCATATTATCAAGGAATGATGTACTGCCAACTAATTATAAGGTCTAGTTTCCAAGATCACTATTCTCAAACCGTTCCAACAGATCTGGCTCGTTGAGGGGGTATAATTCGTGATTGGTGGGTGTAGGACATCGATGATTATTCGGCGTTTCCCCTCATTGGCCATATCTCAGGGAAATCTAGAGATTTTGGGAGGGGACCTTGCTGGTATTTGTATGCCATAGGGTTGGATTTATTCACATTCACATCACTGGCTAAATTTAAAAAAGAAACATGAAGGCAGTGTAAAGACGTTTGTTCTCAGCCCAGGTAGACCCAGGAGCACTTATTATTGAAATTCTATCTGCTACTTTGGCAGTCGATGGAACCTTTAATGGTCTAGAATAGAGAATACGATATTGGTCCATTCGTGTCGGATTTTCGCGCTTCAGAAGTCGGAAATTATAAGATTTACGTGCTTGGTAATTCACAAATTAACGAGCTTGATTTGTCAAGAGGTATTTTCGTAGAGTGTTGCTGATGAATTGCCTCTAATTACCCTGTCGAAGCCTCTTAACAGGTTTGCCAGTATTGACTAATCTTTCAGTACTTCGAACTTATGGGTAGGCTGCTGGCAATCATTTTCATCTTTATACCAATTTCTCCCCAACGACCTGTGCCGTCTCGCCTGCACACTGGAATTCTAAGGCATCAGGGATGCTTTGTTGACAGTTTTACTATGCTGTGATTCAGTTCATAAATTGATTATAAATCGCAAATTTATTTTGAGAATAGCTCTTTGCTCTTTAATTTCTGCGACGCATATCTAACGTGCTTCCTCCAGGCCGAATTATAATTGCAGCAATTCTCTACGAAGTAGGCTGCTTTTGATCATTTTTCCGTTTAAAGGCTCATAATTGCACTTCTCCGTAAGTTTTGATTTTTGTCCAATTCATGATTTACGAATGGAACCTAAGACTCGACGAATCTAACTGTAATTGGTCCGGTTCATTTAAAAATAATGTTTGAACTCAAATTAATCACTTGTACTTAACACGTTCAACTGAACAAACTTAGTCTATTGAAGTGAGCGGTAGAAGACCTGCAATAGTTGAGTATCGGTCCACAAGGTACTGCCAAAAGAAAGTTCCTCAATCAGAGCCTCTGAGGTACGCTTCTCACCTCCGATAGGCGGGAATCATACGATAGACTTGGACTTGTACTGTTTGTTGTGCATTAAAATACGAGGAAAAACACTGAATGGATAGTCAATGGTAGAAGCGCCAACAAGAAATAGTTTGTGTGATGGTCCAAATCGCCACAGATAATGAAGTACCGATATTCTCGGTCATGCATAATGCTTTTCGGGCGGCAGCGTGAGGGTAGTGTTTTTGCGAAAGCTGGATTCTGCCTTTGAGCCTGCATTTGCGGCAAGCTCATTGTTGAAGCATCGCCATTTAGCCGATTCTTCAGAATTGTGGTGCTCTCGAGCCAAAAAATAGGAGAAAAGGGGTGATCATTTTTGGTGCACTTTTTAAATAAATTCCTTTTAAAGTGCCAATGAAACTAGGGCTCATAAAAACAAGACCGGTTAACCTCATGATTAAGCTCATGCGGCTAAATAAAATTATGCCTACAAACTTACTAGGTTAACCTTTACTACCGGATTTTTATGGTCTTTTAGGAATATGTTCCTCGCATAACTGCAGTGGGAACGGTGTCTGCATAGATGGTGTTTGCCGATGTTTCTCTGGCTGGAGTGGTGACGATTGTGATCTTGTGGAGAGCTCTAGTCTTACTGCCGACGAAATCGACTTCCCTAATCGATCCCAACAAAGAGATGCATCAACCAACCCGGCCTCTCCAGATTCTTCTTGTTCATTTAACGGATACCGTGATTTCTCTAATGGAAATTGCCGCTGCTTCCCAGGATTTGAAGGCCCTTCCTGTGAGAAAGGTAACCTCTCCTGATCTCTGACGTTTGAGCCCCTCTTATTGCGAAACTATGGCATAATTTTATCCTCCCTTTGTCTCACCCCGCATCTAAATGCCTCTCTATATGACTGACTAGCCATTTTTCCCTCGCATTTCAGAGTGGCATTTTTCTATTGGTTTGATGCTATTGATGATGATGTACCCTTGTATATGCGCATCAAGTGCGCACGGACGTCCCAGTAAGCTAACGCCGATGCGTTCAAATATTCTTTGCGTGCAAATAAAGCCTTTTGTGATTCAGAAAGCGTCGCAGTTTTGATTTTTCCCATTATAAATAAAGCAGTTAATAGAGTGGGCGAATCCCTCTTATCTTCCACATTATTGTTCGTTCAAGAATCGCATGGGGTACTTTTTTCTGAGAGCACGTTTCAGCTATCTTTTTTAGTAGGAGCATTGGCGTTTTATGCGCTTTAAGTGGCTTAATGCTAGCCTATGTTGGTTCATTTGCCCTATTATAACAAGGGGCGCAGTGTTGTCAACCCCTCTATCGGGTTCCGCTGATACGACTAACTTTTTGGAAGGCAAGTAGCCCCGTTGTTATTAGCTGGAAACCAGCGTGAAGCTCTCTGAGCAGTTATTAAAAAGACTCGATCATCAGGTTGCTCTTTAATGTTTTCCTTGTAAAAAATTCTCTTATTTAAGAAGAGAATCCCACAGTTTATATTGTTCCTTGGAACCGTAGAAACTTTAATCATAATGAGTCTTAACTGACTTTATGAAACTGAATCTACTCTTTCGGTCACATTCAGAGAAGCAGTGAAATGGGATATTTAATGCCATTTTTGAAGTTTGTCGAGTTCGTATTTGTTCGTAAGTCTCGCGTTTTTTTTCATTGATATTATCTGTTTGAACGTGTTCCGACGTATGACAATGACAAATAGGCCTTGTTCATCGTCTGTCGGAAGTCTTTCATTGACAATGAAAACATCTCCTGTTTTTTACTTCTCTTTCCATTTTACTTTCTTCAAACGAATGCAATGTGTATCAAAGTGTCTCACATGATTTGGTATATTTTATCCATTTAGATGGCCCGAAATTCATTCATAAGTTGCATGCTTTTCGCTATATTCAAACCGCAGTGCGGTCGCTACGTCAATAGGTGACTTTAAAATCTATTTCTAAACTTCAATACACTACCAAATGAAGAGGTACATAATTATGAACATTCTACATATTCCTTGGATTTGTAGCAGCTCAGTATCTTTCTAACCGGGGTTTTCATGTTCTAGATCGTTTCAACAGGGTTTAGTTCAGAGTTTAATTAAGGAATTATGAATCAAACAATTCGTCGGCCTTGTTACCAGCACCTAACAATTTAAATCTATATAAGAGAGCAGGCCGCACTATTAGAAGGGACTAACTTAAATAGCTGGTTTTTCAGCTTGAATTTGCAATTCTCTGCGTTTTTTCCACTTCATACTGCCCCGAATGGGGGTACTTTTGAATATTTTAATTGGGGAACAATTCCACTCCTTAAAGCGTCTCTTCTCTTTTCTGGCAGCGTAATAGAGACTTGCACACTTCTTGTCCTAACATTTCACATCTCATGAATACGCAGAAATTTTACCTTTAAAAACGCTTTTATGATTTAGCTTTTGTTGTTAGAAATTAGTATTTTACACCTCTGCACTTTCGGTACAAATATGTGTGCCTATATCACCGACTAACTTCTATCAAGACTTGATTGATGATTGATTGTCTCTGTTCGTAGACCATCGTCCCCATTCTCATTCAAAAAAATCGTCGTCTTTTATAACCGAAGTGAAAATTGTTGCCCTTGTAAATAAATGAGGGAGGAAACCCGAGCTTGCAACTCCCGTCAAGATTAACTGCTTCGCTTTTTTCTCTAACCTTCGAAGTTCTGCCCGCCTACAATTTACATCTCCAGGAGGACCAAGAGGATTTTTGCTTTCTCATTGCATGCAAGTAGAGTTTAGTGATCTATATCAGCCGCAACCAAGCTGCTATTTGACAATTTCCTCCCGGCAATGCAGTTTCTAAATTCTCTTTGTCCCTATTTTTACAAGTAGGTTAGTTTTCGCTTGCCGTCGCTTGCTAATATTCATCGTGAATGACTAAAGTCAAGGGAGTTTATAGTGTTGGCCTATAAATGCTATTAATATCAGCGTTATTGACTGAATAGGTAACATGATGTTGAAAGGGTTTAAAGGCATCCCAGTTGTATATTAATTTGTTTACTTGAATCGGAAACTGTCCTAGATGAATTAATCCTTTCTTCTCAAGGCAAATGCGTAAAAAGAGGAGCCTAGATCCCACTCTTTGTAAATAATTAATTCAGCCGCTTCCAAGAGCTCTGCTAGACCGGGTGTTTCCGGTCATTCAATTATCATTTCCTTTTGATGTTTAGATATAACTTGTGCCAGTCGATGTGTCCATGGTGTCTGCAAAGGCGATAAACACCAGCTTTTATCTGGTGGTTCGCTTCTCCCCGGTCTACTGCCTGTGACCACGGCACTCATTAATCCCATGGTCTGCTACTGCGACGATGGTTGGAGGGGTATCAATTGTGATATTCCAGCTTGCAACTCCAAGTGCTTGCTCAACGGACAATGCATCAACGATACCTGTGTCTGTAATAGAGGCTGGGCCGGTGTTAATTGCAACATTAGTGAGTTTTTTCGCTTTAGTTTGTAACTGTTTTAAAGCAGACTCTAAAGAAGTTTTCTTGGAATCCATTTTTTCCTAATTTTCATGTAATTTTCGTTATTCATGGCTGCTTCAACTTTTCAATCCAAGAATCTCACAAAATGAAGTGATCGGTTCTTAGTTCTTTCGATCACTTCTTATGTGTTTGCTCATTTCCTCGACTTAGCTGATACAAGTCATTGGGAAGAAAAATTCACATTTTTCCACCTGAAGACGTCCTCTTTCCTTGTCGATTAAGTTTTATTAATTAAACCCGCTGACCTTTACTCCTGAAGCGGCGTGCTAGAACTAATGTCTTTCTTTCCCTCGTCTCTCTTATTTTGAATATCTTAGGAGGCCTCTAATCTTGGGTGATGTTGCAGTGGGCCACTCTTATTTTTTTTACTAGTCCCGAAAATGTGCTTCTAACTTCTAAGACATTTTAAGAATCTGTTCCCCTTCCTTTTCCTTTGGTCGACTAAGATGATTTCATTTATTTCTAGATGACAGGAAGAGATGTAATAACTTGTAGTTCTCCCTCCCTTATAAACAGTAATAATCATAATAATAATAACAACAATAGAATATCTAACGGACCGAATCGGTTGGCCGTAAACATATATAAATGAAATGTCCAATTTGATGGCCCCGCGGAATGTTTTTTGATGATTCTTTGGAGGATGGCAAGTGCACAAAATCAAAGTGGTTGTATTAAAAAAAAGGCCTGCATATGTAGGTTTCCACGGAAACCTGTTAAATAAACAATTTTCTCCCGTACACTTTGTCTCGTCGGACTGCATTCCGGGAAGGTATACAGTTGCAGACTGGGGGATTCAGATCGTAGTGCAAGCTACGAATTGGATGGAAACAGGATCCAAAGTGCAGTCGCTGATATTGAGATTTCAATAGGTTTAGGATGAATGAACCATGTTTGCTCGGGGCGATTTTTTTTCTGGCATTTTAATCATCTTATAAAAAATGCGTTGGATTGCAGTGCTGATGGTGATCGCTGGACTGGTACAAGAACAGGCAACCTTGTATAACCTTTTGTCACTGTTTTTCGAAACATTTTCCTCGAATGAGTTTGATTTGGCGAAATAAATAGGGACAGCCTTGACTTCAAGACCATCACTTGACAATTGAGCATGGTTTTAGAGTTAAAATTACCCGTTTTCGGTTAAAAGTGATCTGGTCCATGAGCGCTAAATTCTTTTCCGAACTAAAAAGTGAAATTATGTTTTTACTGGCACAAAAACTTAATGCTGGATTTCATAACCTCTTTAGGCAAACGAAATATTTTTCATTATTTAAATAAAGTCAAGTCTTTTTGTGCGTATATGGTGAGCGTCGCATCGTTTGTCACTGTTGTTGCGGATCAGATAGGAACAATTGATTTACAACACGGCAGACGCCTCAACCGTTTTCTCATTCTTGGATAGTGCAATAAATTTCCCAGTTCTATGGAGAAATCTGGCAGAAATTTCATTAATTAATGAATAGAAGAGTTAAGCTTTCGGCTTGCTCTTATTGATAGAAATTACCTTGTGGTATAAGTTTGCCATTACTGCTTTCTACCATTATTTCCCAGAGTCTAGACATGCATCCAGTCACGACTTGTTTTGATACTGTAAATCGAATTTATTAACTTAAATGCGAATTCGGTCTCTGAATTCTCTATTGAATTGCGTTCGCGAAACCGTCTGGGCTACAGATAAACGAATTCTTATCTCTTTCATGTTTTCGGACCTTTCCGGTGTAATATCGGGATACTCCGTGCTAACCACATCTTTTTTATCTCAGATGGAAGGACAGTTTATATAGGAGGAGAATATCAAGCTCAATTTTCATTCACACCTACGTCATAATTGTCCCAAGCATTTCGTCAAGTGGCCAGCAGGTCTTTACAGGCACTTCTACGGCTAGAAATGCCAATTATGGTAGATTGCACTTGGAGTCAATCGTAATTTGATCGGCGAATTTTCGTTCGTCTAGTCCAGCGTAAAATCAGTCAATCTGCGCAACGTTTCCATCATAGCTATGTGAGAACACGCGTAAAAATCATCAGATCCCTGTGTCTTAGAAATCTTTTTAACTAGCCTGATTGAAATTAAGGCCTTTATCTTTGTCTTTAGCCTTGTTTTCAAGTTAACTATCATTTAAATAATCGTCGTGGTGATGACGTTCAACCTGTCTCGTGAATGACATGGAGTGTTTGCGGTAAAGTTTTAGTCGTTGTTTTGGAACGCAAAAACGCCGCCCAGCTGAAGGCTTGGGGATCTTCAGCCACTTAAAATGTCAATCCATTCAGGTTATTGGAACAATTGGATAAATTTGAACTATTTTTTGAGTCACGACATTCGAATTTACAACTATGGATGGGTGTGTTGAAGGAGGAAAATCTGGGAACAAAGCCAAGGCCATTTCGGCACGAACTGTGCGTGCGACAATCTCTTGCGCCATGGCAACTACGTTGAGCGCCCTAAGTGCCGATGCATCGGTCTAGCTGGCTGCTTTGTTTGAGTATTTCATCGCTGTGGCATTCGAGTTGACAGGTGATTCGTCGCGTCATCTGCAGCTGTCTATTTGTAATGAAAAGGAACTGAATGATCTATTGAGTGGTCTTTCCACTGTCCAAGGTGGTGTCCAGCCTCCAAAGTGCACTTATCTTCATAAAAAGACCAGAGAAGTGGTCTTCAACATCGAAATTTCTCGTCTTGCACGTTGCATCAGCAGATGTAAGTTTTGCTTAAAATGAGGTAACCTCAGGATATTACAGTCCCCGTTATGTTGCACTCCTTCGCCTAAAGAGCAACCTGTGTTAGCTCGCATCCATTCGATTTGGAGACTTGTGCCGCATAATAAGCACTCGTGCGCTAAAGCTGCAAGCCTTTTCTCATTACTTGTTTTTCATCGCGATGTAGCTTGCTTCCGAGAAACGATAGTTTTGCCGAGACGAAATTTCCGCATCAAATAATTTTTGGTTTACTTTTGATAAAAAGGCTTGTGTGTCTTTGTACCTGTGCTTATTATTTACAGGCTGGTCTACTTAGAAACATTGCTTTTTATTGGATTCGTTCTCGCAATTGGGAACAAAACTAGCAGTCGGAGTTCAAATCAACCTCTCCTCAGCCTCATGAGTGGTAGCTTCTTAACCATTAGGATCATCGATGCACTCTGTGATTTGAATTAATTTCGTGGAAACAAAATAGTCCATAACAGCTGAGGCACCTACCGCACCTCCTATTCTTCACTGATTGCTTTAATTCAGCAAATTACATCAGAAATTAATGGAGAAGAGATAGAACGCACCAATGCCATCAAGCGCGAGCTTCCTCTCTTGCTATCAATGGGTAGAAGGAAAAGTCATTAAATTTAATGTTCTCAAGCCCATTCTCATTTGGCAGTCAAAGTTGGTCCTTGCGCGAAAACGACATTACACATGAATTCGAAGTCAATATGGAAGCAGGTATCTCCCATCTAGAGAATTGGTTATCTAGAAAAGTGATAGACTTTGATTGACATGAACCACTGGAGTATGCTGTTTGTCGAAATTAGAGGAAATTTTGTTTCTGTTATTGCTGGAAATGTTGATCTCGTTTCAGAAATCAACATTAAGGCAAATTTTCTTTAAGCTGTTGGGTGTCTTGCTTTTTTCTAAGAAATATGATTTCAATGCCTTTTCCAGTTTATTTTGTGATATGGGCGCATGTGAGTAAAAGCTAATCGTGAAACTGTCGACTTCGGTAAATGGTATTGGATATACTCGGATGATTCATTTTCAGGTTGTTCACTATTCCGACATGGCGGTGCATTTGTGCGTTTCTGTCAGTGACGGGTATGATACTTGTAAATGGCATTTTGTTCGAAAATGCGGTGCAATAACCGTTTCTTCAAACCGTCGAACCGTTATTTTATTTTGGGTACTTAATACATAACTTGACACGCCTCGGGTTTTAGCAAATAAAGTTTAAAATTTGGTCAGGCTGTTAAAGATATTTCTAAAATGCAAACAAGCCTTTCATGTGACGTTTTAAACCCTTTTTACTAATGATGTCTTGCCAGATGAATGCCCTTTGGACTGCAGTGGTCAAGGTCATTGTGTCAAAGATGATGAGGGACACTACTTCTGTCAGTGCTTTGCCAATAGAAAAGGTTCCGCTTGTCAAGTATCTCGCGAAATTTCCTGCAATGATGGAAGGGACAATGATCTTGGTTGGTTTTGAGTTTGAATTTACAAGCTTTTTTGGCCAATTAATGAAATAGTGAATTCTGAAAAAAACTGTAGTGGAACATATTAATTACTTAAATCCTTGACCGACTCGAAACTCCTGACCTAAGTGTTGGTATTTAGTAAATTCATAGCCTACCCAAAGTAACGTCGGTTGTCGTTTCGATGCACAATAAAATTCATAAGGGGTCTTTGCTTTATCGTTAGTCACAAGTAATTGGCCCCTATGAACCCCTGCAGAGTCGTACGATACATGTGAGCGTTTGGTTTGGCTGCCGATATGGATCCTACGAGTCCTGCGCAAATTGGATCTGCGTGTGACCTGCACTCGAAGGTGGGACAGTTCTGAATTTTAGTGAGGGTTGACTTAGGAATGTTATTCTGCGTGGAAAAAGAATTGTCGGCTGCTATAGCCAGGTGTGAAACGGAACTAGCATACCAGAAAATTGATTCATAGCTGTGTGTTTACTGCAAATCATACGGTAGAGGCCCATTAAAGCTCGCGTTTTGGAGTTACGAACGAAGAATTCCTTCTGGCTTTATTTCACTTCTCCACCTCTGTATCGGTTAGATTGGAGGTCTAAAATAATTATTCGAAGGATAAGGAGTTGATGGGGTTCTGAGACCAATATTCTTCCGAACCGGTAGTTTTTCGAGCTGTCACCCTCAGGTTACCAATCATGGATGTATCCGATTTACGAGAATCGTTTCACCAATACGAAATGCTTGGTCAAAGTCGCTAGCGCAGATCTACCATCAGAAATGATAATATTTCACATTGCTATGAGGAGAAGTTAATATTAGCCTTGAAAAAAACGATCCTCATTATGCGCCATAAATGATAGTTGTCAAGATTGTTTTTTTCATGACGAAAATTGCTTCGCGATAACGTTAGCTGCAACTGGTTTATTGGCAGTGAATTGAGAAAAGTACCGAAGTTTTCAGGATATTAGGAGATCCCCTGCGTACGAACTTCATTTTAGATCAGGTTTGATGCAGTTCAGTAATTTAAGTCTTGAAAAACTAACAGGGTATTTAGCCTTAATTCAGATGTATTTTTCGCTAATTTAGTCGGATCAGTTTTGATTAAATGTGTCCAATACGTAAAGTCGCCTTCAAATTTCAAATGCTTGCACCAAATTGGTTTATTCACAGATTCTTTTTGTTTATCGCAGATGGTCTTATAGACTGCTTGGACCCGGACTGCTGTGGAACAGATCATTGCGAGAAATTGATTCGGCTTCGGGGCAACCAGCAGCAAGTCGTTGAAGATGCCAGGCAGAGCTGTGCTCACAGCACTGAGATAAGTTCTCTCATTCTGAGCACGAAATTAGCTCCTCCTGGTAGCTCGTTCTACGATCAACTGGAGTTTCTTCTTTTGCGTGACCTCACCACTGATAAGGTTGACCCACAGTGAGTTCGTGATCTGTTGATTTAAAAAAAAATTTTCATCCACATTGAGTACTCGAAAATAAAACGAGTTTTGCGGTTCTGGGTTTTACAAAGAGAAATCAATTTAAAAGAACCCACTTTCTGGATGAAATTTGGTATTCATAGTTTACCAAAGCCCTCTGATTTCGTTATTGCTCTATCATTTGATTGTGTAATTACTTGCCGATCATGCTCTATCCGTTTGTGAGTAGGATGGCCATTCAGATAGCGCTAAGCTGGTTAATTGCGTTTATAGAGTCAGGGGCTTTCCTGCGCAGTAAAACAAATCTATTTCACAAATGGGTGTCTAAAGCTTCGCACTGATTCATCGCACTGGTAATGAAAAAAATGTCTGGATTGATCAGAGTAAAGCAATAGCTAATTTATCTTATTTTATCAGTTTGCTTTAGTTTGTAATGCATATAAGACCAATACTAAGCTTCCTTTGTTATTTGGACGTGATGATGGCAATAAGGCAGAATTTCACCTCTTGGGATGTAATTACACCGATTTTTTTAACAAATGTCAAGCCACCGATTTGTCCTGACCGAATCATGGTATCAAAATTTTACCAACGTAGTGTACAAACTTTGTACCTCGCATATTATTCATCTCGGCTCATGTCGAGTTCCTATCTTCATCCAAATCCTTTTTGGCAATTAAAGTTGCAACTGGGCCAGGTATTTTTCAGCCAGCATTTCAGTAGTTCTGTAAAATTAGTTATAGTTCTCTAGACAAATAATTTTGTTTTCTGACGTTTTTTCGATCCACCACAACCGTTTTAAACAGTCAAACGGCTCATCTTCTTCGCTGTGTAACCTAGGTCAATTGTACCGATATCCCTCGTTCCTATCACCACTGGGTAGTCAAATATTATATAAGCCATTCATAGTAATCATGCCGTCTCCAATTGGTTCTGGTTCCTATTCTGACTGCTTCGACCAAATTTTCTGTTTGCATTCTAATCTAAAGTGAATCTTTCTTTTCGTCCTCTATCTGCCTCGTCATTTTTGACAACCATCAAAGTCAATGGGGTGTTTGGTGCTTTTCTCCATGCTTCTGTAACTTTTTCACTACTTTTTACCTTTTTTAAATAGTGGCTACTCCAAAAGTGAGATTTAGCGACAAGGAGATAATGTTTATTTTAATGTAAATTTTCAAACCCTTTAAATTAAGCAGTTTACTTTAGTTTGACACTTTCTCATTTAAATATTAACAAATGATTTTTCCTATATCATGTTTTTTCATATTAAAAAGAGCTTTATTAATACCGAGTTCACACTTACGATAATATCTGCATCTCAATTTCTGTATTCTTCTCATAAAACATGCTCACTTTACTTATTTATTTATTTTTCAAACACATTAAATCTGTCGTTCATGAATATGTTCTCACTCCCAATCTTATATTTGCCAAACGAGTTCACATAATGATGGAAAGAACAAATTGACTTATGAGATTCGAAATGTGATTCGGAGAACTAAACAAAACATATGGAAGATTCAAGACCAAATCAACTCCCTCAGAGCTATTCTGATTTATTCTTTTGTTGTCGTGACTATTTAGCCTCACCTGTTGAGATTAGAGTTCTTAATCCTCAAAAATCAGTTTTCAGTCTTTAAGGTGGCTATTTAACACACATAATTTTTCTCAGGCTTTTCATAATATATTTTCACTTTCTAGCCGAGTCTCCGTTGTTCGAGGTGTAGTTCGCCAGTGGGACAGTACTCCGTTTTGGGGCTGTCGCGTTTTTGATCGCCTTAATCCTGTGATTGGGTCTGCTTTGACGGATAAAAGTGGACGGTAAAGGATTTTATAATATCAAGAAGCCAACGTGTTAAATTCTTATATAATTTTTTTTAAAATTTTGATATAGGTTCGAGCTTGTCGTTGATGGTGGATTTCTCGTTCAGTTGGAATTTATTCGCCATCCAACTGCTCGATTTAATGCTCAGCTTGATGTCTATGTTCCAGTAAATCAAATAATTAATATCGGTGACTTCTATCTTATCGACCGATCGGCTTCTCTGTTAGTTCCAGCTTTGCAGACCATGAATCTTGGCTCACATTCTTTCCATGAGGGAGCTGTTACTGGTGTTGGTGGAATTATTCCAGCCTCGCCGATATTCGGAGACCTTTGGGTTGCTGGTCTCTTACCCCTCACTAACCCGGAAGCTCCAGAAACTCGTTGCCCTCCAGATGTTCATGATATCAGCCGGATCGGGGGTCCAGTTATTGAGCCAAATCTAAGGAGACTTGACAACACCGATCCTGACGATGACCTAATAGTTTGCTTCGATCCTGAAGATTCTCTCTGTGCTAGCAGAGACGGTGTTCTCTCCCATAAATACGCTTTGAAGGTATTTATTCATTTCGACCGTTCCTGAGCTGGTTCTTGTGTTAACCAACCATTTGACTTCTTCTCAGCCAACCAGCCTTCACCTAGTCCAGAGCTCTGACAAGACAACCAAATCTTCCTCGTTCATGGTGATAACAATGCTTGCGAGTGATCGAGCTCCTCCAGAAATGTTGAACGAGATTCATCTTTCAATCGATGTGGCTGGTTTGCGCCAATCTTGGCGGTTTGAACCCGTCCAAGGACTTGAGTTCACCTTCATTTGGAATCGAACAGACGGATACAACAGATCCGTTTATGGAAAAGTTCCGGCTAAGGGTTGGCATTTGCACATTTATGTATTTTTCTAATCTTTACTTATGAAAAAGGCTTGACATTCTTAATATTGTCGGAGTTTAAGTGTCAACAGATTCATTTACGTCACTTGATGGCGATTCAAAGGTCCAATTTACGGAAATATGGTCTGTTTCAATTCTTCAGATTAAAAAATTAATGGTATTCTTTTGAAGCAGACTTGAGAGTTGAAGGTCGAGGACTAAACTAAAAGATTATTTTCGCTTCTGACGCAAATTTCAACAGTCTGTGCATTTCCCTAGCTGTTACTTCGCCAAGTTCATTTCCCGAGGTGTTGCATTTGTGCTTGATTGACTCAAAGCAAATGGTATAATAAGTACATTGTTTCGATTTCCTTAAATGCTAAATTTAAAATAGCCAAAAATATATCAAACTTGGAAACATTAAAGATTTGAAATCCACTTCAAATAATGCAAACAAAAGTCTGATGAGGTAATGTGTGCGAAAACAATCTAGTTTAGGGCTTTAAACTGGTACAATTTGTCGAGAGGACTAAGTAATAAGTGTTCGGGAGACGAATACTTCAGTTATTGTTACCTACATTTAACTACACTTGCATAGATTTCATCTGCGTTTTTCTTTCTAACAATTTCACAAAACCGATTTCGCGAATTGTTTGATAAAATCGAGTTCCTCTTTTCTTTCATGTTGGCTTTCGCGCAATCAATTTCTTAGTGATTGAGCATAACACTTGAACTTTACCACTTTGCGGTCAAGCCTTTCAGGGCCATTCCTACGATACCTGAAGCAGATAAAGGGGAAGAGGGGATCGTTTATGTCTGCAGGTGTCCTAGTGTATGCCTATCGAGAGTTAAATTCAAACAAGTTGGCTGAAACTTAATGTTTGAATAGCCGTTTCACGCATTCAGGAAAATTAAGAGAAGCTCTTACGGAGCCTTTCAATCGTCAAAACATCATGCAAGGTCCCATTCCCCTTGTGAATAGGAAGCAGCTAGAAACTCGCCTACATGCTGGAGTTTTGAATTTGAGTTTATGAAGTCGATGTAAATGAACTTCACTGCTAACATGGCTTCGTCGCTAAGCTAGATTGTAAGAAACCGATTCCGCATATCAGTCGATAAATTCAGTCCTGAACCAACGGAATTCGTTGATGCAGAGAACAGACCCGGGTTGACTTCTGTTGGAGTCTTCTGCTAATTATGTAACTTGAAATTATGTTAGGATCCTTAGTTAGAAGCATGGGTACTAGCCCGTAAAAGCTAAACCGATATATTTAAGAAATCTCTTTTATTGATTGCAGTATCGGTTGGTTTTCTATATGGACAATGTCCAGTTATCTTTTGGGAGCATCGGATTGTCAACATCGACGGTCACGATATCACATCCATCGATCTACCGCGATGGAGCTTGGACTCTCGACATACCTACGCACCCAATCAAGGTATCGTGTATATGTAAGTTGCGCCTTTCTGCGGCGGTGTTCTTTGTTTTTGGTTCCTTCCTGATTAATTCTTGAGGGTTGTTAATACCAGACCGCCTAGCTTGTTGAAAGTATCTGAACAGATAAAATTCGGAGTTACATGTTCCCTTCAGATTTATGACCTTCAAGGCCATCGTTTGTTGAGGAAGTTTGAATCACGACATGGGCTCGATGAAGTTTGATGTCCATATTCATCTTCATTGGGGAAAAATTCTCAAATGACTTTCATGAGAACTTAAAGATTCATGGATCTGCATCATCTACCTTGGTTTTAAAAAAACCAAAAAAAAAAACTATCAGCTGTCTCGGTGCTTTTTCGCACTTCCCCAATTTTGAGTTACTTCATTCCAATTCAATAGAATCGCATTCTTTTCAACAAAATTTGCATTTGTAGGCTTAAAAATAACGATCCACATAGGAAGAAAACCTTCTCTATTTTGAACTTCTACTCTAAATATCCTGCTATAAATTCAGCCAATTGAGCTCATACAACTATTTTCCTGAAGGTGAATCATTCGGAGTCTTCCAACCGAAGACTTTCTTATGGTTTGTCAAAAAAATACCTTTTGTCTGATCCATCTTCTTTCAAGCTCGATTCCCTATTATGTTAGCTCTTAGGGCAGATCTGCCATCGAAACATCACATTTTCATCTGGCTTTATTATCTTGGACGATAAGGACGCTTTTTTTCCCTTGTTTAATAACATGGAATATGACCTTTTTTGGATGCCCGGGAACTAACCTAACCTAGAATTTGTTTTAGAAAGACCACTTATTTCTTAGTACATCGGAACATATTCGTCCATGAATATGTGTATTTTGGTTTAAGAACTAATTTTTTTCAGGCAATCAGTGATTTTTAACGTTTATTCTTCTGGTTAAAATTCCCTCAGAGGTAGCTTCGAACAATCGTGCTTCCGGTGCCCTTTTTCCAAGTTAGATACTAATTTCCAATTCGGTTTTTACTTTCCTATCTCAACTATGACTTCAAAGGATAAATATAACATTTCATCATTTCATTCCCACCATAGGGGAGATGGGAGGCATATTTCATTGCGCGAAGAAAATCTAGTAGTTTCAATGATTCTCGGAAAACCAAATGTTCGTCGTTTGGCCAATCACTGCGAGATGTGCTTGGGCCGTGCTCGTGGGAATCCCATTTTTCATGTTGCTGCTCTATCAAATGATGAAACTGGACGCCTTATTGTCGTTGATGGTCACTTCATCCGCTATCTCAATACTGAAAATCGTCATCAGACTTTCGACCCTGTGGGGTGAGTCTTCCTATTTACTATTTAAGCATTGTTTTGTTGCAGTAAATAAACCATAACGTCTTTTAAGGTCGTTGTCAAGGCCCTATGATAATGGTTCACCACCCCTTTCTGGAATTGACTCCCAGAATCCAATATCATCCGATTGGCTGGTAGCCGATGTACGACCGATGAGCTTCGTTAACGGTGGATCGGGAGAAGAGGATTGGCTAGTTTACTCCATTGCCCGACACCCAATTAGCAGCGAGGAGTTGGAGGCCCTTTCCAGAGGTGGTATCGGTGGAGGACGAGCTGGAATTTTCATTTCGGATACAATAAATCGAACCATCTGGTGGACTAGTTTGGCAAGAAGAGACTTTAGTCAGATGGTCATTAGTGAACTATGTCCGCCGAACGAAACCATGTCAGATTGCTTGCGAATGCCCTTAACAAGCCCAAAAGGCCTAACTGTCACTTATAACGTGAGTTTGGGCGGTGATGAAAGGTCTGAATAAGTTGAATTTAAAACAATAACACATTATTTATCATTTAATGTACTGTTCACTTAGTTGACGATACTTTGATGATGGAAATTCAAAAAAAAAGTTTATTTAGGCTCAGTCAATGCTGCGAACTCACACTCGGAGACCATCAATTGCTTTTACTAAGCTATATCAAACTCAGTATATCTGGAGCAGAACTGATTTCCATAAACTTTAAGGCCCATATGGTTATTTTGAATCTTCTAGGAGGACCTTTTCTTTATCGATGATAAATGTCTCTGGCGGTATCAGTTGCGTCGGCCCTCTGGCAAAAGGTCAAATCGAGTGGAATTGGTGATTGGTCAGTTGGATGAAAGCACTGCGCCCATGTCCTGCGATAGATCTCTTCCCGCTAACAAAGTTCAATTGATTGACCCATCTCTCGTTGCCTACAACCCTGTTGAGGATTGTCTTTACTACGTTGATGAAAGACGTGTACGTGTGTAGCAATATTTTTACAGTATGGAATTCTCAACGATACTGGAATCAAGTAGATTTATGTGGATACGTTGAATTTCAACATATTTAGAAAGGTTGATAATATCTCTTGTTCAATTTAAAACCTGTATTGGCCAGATGTTGCTCATACGGCCAGAATTTCAGTGGTCTCGTCCAAGTTTCGACCTTTCTTTGGATTTCGAGGCAGACTTTTTGGTGATTTGGATGAGTACGAGGAAGAGTAGGCAACTAATTGACGAGCTCTGCCTCCAGGCATCCTTGCAGTTTGGCCATTGATATGGTATGAAAGGCCAAAGTTATAACCCCATAAATTTAAGCTTTCCGTTCAGTGAACTTATTTACACAGAGAGATCAAATTCTTTCGTTAAAATCGCTCCATAACCGAAATCGCACAGCAACTGAATGCTTAAAAGGGATTGGCCTTCATCATTAAGCGAATTGGCCCAGGAAAAACGTCTGATGAACGGCAAAGAAGTAGTGATGCATTGCGGTGATAGCTCTATATTCATTGCCTAGCAGGGTCTCGAATGCCGAATCTGCTGCTCTTTGGAAATGTTTGCCTTCCCTCCTTCCGATGGATCGTTTTGTGGGTAAACTAGAGTCTGTGAAGTTAGGAGAACAGATCGATTGCTTAACTAACTACTATGAATCTCAATTTTTATTTAAACTTAGTAGGAAACCATTTAGGTCAACACTGGTTGATTCTTTTTGAACTAATTGCAATATTGAAGTCTTATTTAAAGTGTCTCTGATTAACATCCTCTTCGATAGGATGTCATATGACCTGTTTGTACGAAACATGTTAACTCCTAACGCTTTGAAATGCGTTGTTCATGTTGTCATGATCTAAGAACGCCATTTGGCTTCGAAGGCCAAATAATCTGATTTTTTATATTTCTACCCAATTTTCTTTCCGTAATTGCTTTTACTTGCTTGCATCAATTTCGCTATATACCCGTCGACTCGATTTTAAATGACTGTCGGTTCTTTGATGATTAGACAAATATAAAGAATGCATAGTTTAACTGTAACGTCTTTGAGGTTTTTTCAATCTTTGAGGTTTCAACCATTCAAACGGTACATACAATATCGCGAATACAAGGCATACTATCGCATAAAGAGTTACAATTCCTTCGATTTGCTCATATTCAACTGTTGATTCCCTTTTAATTGGATGAATTTAAAGATCGCATGGACTTGTATTGGTGCGCTAAAAAGTAAAGTTGAGTGTGTTACAACTTGGTAACATCTGATATTCTATCAAGTGTCAATGGACTTTAAGTCTGAAATACTGAAAGCAATTCTCGAAGCACGTTTGCGGTTAAGTCTGTAATTTTACATAAAAAGCAAAATAGAATAAAATTTACAATTTTCATTAAATGCGTTGATTTAATCGATTCCGAGATCAAGTTTACTTTTCCAAGGGAAACAGTTTTAATGATTTCTAATTGATTTTAATAATAAACTAATTACTGATTAATTATGTTTAATAATTGTGCTTAGACAAGTCTTTTTTAATTTTCAATACTTTAGGTTTACCGTCTGCATCTGGCAAGCCGAATGGTATCTCTGGCCGCCGGCCGACTTCCTGGATCTAAAACTTGTTCGTCATCTACTTCCGATAATCTCTCCATGTACCCAACGACGTCAAGTACATTCTCAGGAATCAAAAAACCTCCATTAGCCGTTGACGTAGAGTTTTCTGAGATACGTGGAATCGCATTCTCCTCCGTTGGCGAGCTGTACATCGCTGAACCGGAGGCGATTTGGATCCGCCGTTCTGATGGTAGACTGCATCTATTCGCTGGAACTAAGACTACTGCTTTCAGAAACACTCCACAAACTACGGATTCTCGTTTGCTCAATCCAAATAAAAAGACTCAAACTTATGGTCAGATTAATCTTCTCGCTGAAAACCCAGCAGTAGACTTCCAGTTCATCAACATTACATCGATCAGCGTTGGAATATTTGATGAAGTATTCGTAGCCGATATTGGCCATAACGTTGTGCTTGCCATTCATCCTGATCTTCCTAAACTTGGGAGTAATGGAAAGTACTCGATTAAGAGATCCGTCTCAGAGACCCAAGTGTTTAACAGACACGGCCAATTGGAGGGAGTCATTGACACATTGACACAACAGAAAGTGTATTCGTTCGCCTTCACGGCGAATGGATGGCTATCGACGGTGAAGACTGGTCCTTCCGAGTTGACATTCAAAATCAGTCCCTTGGGTTTCCCTCAACAAGTCGTCCTCAATACTGGTAGGCCCTTTGATCCTGTTTTAGCTTCCAAGTGATTATTCGAAAATCTACCATCCACGAAGTTATGTGGAAGTTTTGATTCCACACTATTGCTTGAAAAATTCCTTACTAACATTTTTTTCACTTTCAGAAGGGATTTACAAGTGTAAATAAGCATAAATATAATAGAGGGAATAGTTCTAAGGACATCTGGTTACTCAACCATTTGTCGTTGAAGGGTATTAGTATGTTCATAGGGATCATATTCCGGCCGTTATTTTTGGAAGCACTTGATAAATCTCTCAGTTGCTTTTTAAGACATGACTCCCACAAGGTTTGAGGTAACTTTCTGGTTGAAATGGCAACTGATCCTTTCCTCGAAGCTTTCCCTCTACCGACGATCATTTCGCCAGTGTTTGCCCATTTTTTTCAACATCAAAATATTCAATGAACGGGCGAGGCCCCAATATTCAACACATTTCCTGCATAGAAACGTTGACAATTTTCGGCCTCTTTTTCACTTCTCTTCGTCTATTAATTGAACCGTTCTAGCTCCAGAAGTGTGTGCGAAGAAGCAAGCGCTTTAGTTTGCTTATTGCCACTTTTGTGAGGTCGTCTTTTAATTTATGGATCTTTCCCTTAATTGCAGTTTATCGTGTATGGCATGCTGCTCAAGAGGCGGTACACTGACTCTTGAGTGCCTTAGCTTTTCCTGAATTCCAAATATTCAAGCATATTATTATTTATCATCCACATCGGGGTGTCAGTAGATTGGAGCATTTTTTCGCTTCTTTTGCTAGAGCAGCGTCCGTTGGGAATCTAGTTTTGCATTGAATTCAATTGTTTCCTAAAAAATTTGCAAATCTCTAACTTTCCTTTATTGATTTTGTCTCAGGCGAGGCATACAACCTGACTCTTGCTCCAATGATCAAAGGGTTCGGATCAATCATCAATCCATTTGGTGGCGCCTGCCGCTATGAATATTCAGATCGTGATCAACTGACTAAGATCTGGACTGTTTCCAGTGCATTGCCTTACGTCGCAACGTATTCACCAACGAATTCCCGTCTAATGTCAGTAGTACTTCCTTCTGGATGGACGTACCCCGTCCAGAAACAAAAAAATCGCAGGAAAAGTACCAACGTCTTTGAAATTTCTGGTAATTTTTCATTCATCTTACTCGTGCGCCTTCTTTTTAATATTCATAAAGTCAATGAATACAATCCAAGTAGATTCGCGAGAGATCTCATCGACATCCTCTTCTAATGGAGAAGTCATTAAGCTGGTGTACCTAGGGGGAGCTCAAGAGGTGGTGTTTGAACGTTTCGAACCTCTGTCGAGTTACGTCAATAGGGCGGAGAACCACGCTTCCTGGCAAATTGGTAGACGAATCCGGATGTTTGTTCAGCCCCAATCATCCGGCAATTTCCTTTCTACGATTGGAACTTCGGTCATTTCAACAGATAATTCTACTCAAGCGCCCCAACTTATCGAAAATTTGTAAATATTATGATGATCACGCATTTTTCATTTAATTTGAATTTTAATACGTGCATTTCTTGATTTTAGGGTAATGTCAACTTTTGATGTCTTTGGAGTGGTCACTCAGGATCTTGAAACCGATGGAAATTCAGTTCGGCGGAGGAGATTTTCATGGCAGGTTGGATATCCTTCGTCAGCACTATTTCTTGGACGAGAGAGAAAAGATGCATCATCGGATAACACAATTCACAAAACTCGCAAAACGCTCTCGGTAGGTGGTTCTTCATGAAAAAAAAATTGGTGTAAAATTAGTTGAATTTGGTAATTATCAGAATCACTTAATTTAACTTTGCAATGTTTTTTTCATTCCATTTCGCTAGTCTAGTTATATAGTTGATTTACTTAATAAGGGTAGTCTTAGTAGTGAAGCAGTCAATCTACTTTCGATCGTGCGTTACTTTTCGCAATACTATGGGACAACTGGAGTGATTCAGTAAGAGAGCTGATTCCAGCTTTAGTTCCCATCGGTAAGCTTTCAAGTTATTGCCTTGCAGAGATTAAGTCGGCCGCGCTAGAAGCCAGAAGGATTTTCATTAGTAAACACTGGTTTCCTCATGTGCTCATGTGCTCTGATACATTTATGAGTTGTTATTTTGTCTGAAAACCTAAGTAGGTTATAGTATAATAGTCTCTATCGAGTTTACTTATATTTAGAAAAAAATTGGTCGTTTTTGAATCAGTGATGTGCTTCGATTCCACTTCGTTAGACTGGTCGCATTCTAGAATAGATTCGGTATATCAGAGGATAAACCGAAGTCAACAATTCAGTTGAATACACTTTGAAATGGAATGTCGTGGAACTAGCGACTGAGTTTCTAAGCTGGTGTCAACCCATCGATGCAGTCGATTAGAGAGGTACTGACGCTGCTACAAAAGTAGCTTTGATTAGTTAATTGCATTGATGTCACTCTTAAGGGAGCCGTTGACTCTATTATGCTACAGAGTCTCTGTTGGAAGTTGTGTTAGCTCTCTCATGATCCCTAGAAAGGTCTCGTATTCCGGCTCTCTATACAAATTTTTTGAATAAAGATTCCAGGATTAATAAAAGACCTGAAATCTCATTTAGAGTCGGGTACTTTTCCTCTACTTCGAGGTTAGAGATTCATTATGAGAAATTGACGTGACATATTTTTGGTTTGCTTCCCTAAAAACCTCATTAGGTCTGGATTACTGATAGAAAAGCGGAAAAAGTTGGCGTCTTTCAATCATGTGAAAGAGTGCAAGCTTTAGACTAAATTCATTCCATTTCCCGAAGTGATCATTCAAGCCGTTTTAAGATCGTATTTATATTAAAAAAAACTTGGAGCAATACCCACGTTAAATTACTGCAAAATGAACAACGTAAACAATAATACCTGCTGAATTTTCGAAACAGTGGTTTTTTGCTAGAAATCCGTTTTACAGATATTAAAATGATGTAATTTTGAAGGTTGGTGTTTTTTTCCATTCTTAATCATTTGTTATGACGACTTTCTTTTCATTTAATGGTAATAACCTTTCACAAAAAATCGCCGATTAGCTGTATTTTTTTTAGATGAACGTTTGATCTGAGGGCGTTTCCTTTTTCGAATGTGTTTTTAAAGTCACCCAGATAGGCGAAAAACTGTTTATTTCAAACTTCTGGCTCCTATTGAAAGTTGAGGCCTTGGTTTTATGATCATAATATTTCGAATTCCTAGCGAAGAGTTTTAATTCTATGTGCTCTGTATGTCGAATTCTTCTTTACTTGTATGTCATAGATCATTTTGGACCGATTTTCTGAAAACCATGGATCGTTTCTAGTGACATATTTTCACTCTCTATTTAACCCTCTGCATTTCCTAAATTTTTTGATCTCTAGAAGTCGGGATATCACAGGTTGGGGTACCACTTAAAGTTTCCACTAAAAATGTTTCGAGGTCTGGGGCTCTATCTTATTGTTGTTTATTTCTCAAAACAATAAGTTAAGGCTGATTTTTTTGCAAAGCTGTAGATTTGCATGTCTTACTTTCAGAATGCTGTTTGGTCTATTACTTCATATTTCATCCTAGATCAATGGTCAACCGATTCTCTCAGTTACCTTTGATCGAGAAACCCTAACGGAGACTTTCAGGAGTCCATCTTCTGATCGACTGCTCCTTCAAATCGCTTATAACGTTAACATGCAACCAACCTTATTCACGACCCAAACCCCTGTTACTCTACCTCAGTCCGGATTCGTCGATTTGTCTGCAAGCATGAGTGTCAATTCCACAAAGTCTGTTCCTCAAGGTCCCATGTTGGCTCCCTTGCGCATCATATATACTCGGTATGTTTTCATTGCCCTACTCTTGGTTTTTGGACTATTGTCCAGGACAGAAGTCAGCACTTAATTTAAGATCAAACCTTCTTGTAGCTTCTAGAAATTCCACACTGGCTTCAGAGCATTGACGTTCTTTGTCGAAGATTTAATTAGAGATAGCCTAGCCGATTGTTGTTTAACTCGAGCCGTGCCTCACACCAGCAACTGTCTCCGATAAAAAGCGAATTCTAGTTTACATGGGAAACGATCAAGTTGTAATTTATTAGCTTAGCCTTGTCAAGTAAATACATGTGGGTGAAGAATAAACAAGCTTCGTATCTTAGTATCTTCCACTATCATTATTCAAAGTTTCATACTGAGTATGACATCTTAGCAATGAGTGATCCACTTTCGATTTTAGCCTTGGAGACTGCTTACTTTCACCAGTCAGAGACGTTTGACAATTTCTTGACTAGGAATACAAGCCATTACTTGACCTCCGAACTCTCATTTTACCATTTAGTATGCGAATTTTATTTCCAGAGAACAATGGAGTTGATTTTACATTTCTTGGTTGAATTTCTGCTATTGAGGCAACAAATTGAATGTTTTGTTTTTGAAGACCATACGGTTTTCTTGAATTTATGCTTCAAGTAATGCCAGCTTATAGAATTCAATTGAGGCGCGGTTGTTTCATCTACAAGCTATTAGGAAAGAAAATTAACAAAAGACTAACCGTCAAACTATGCAACTGACCTCGCTTTATTTTTTTGTGTTTTCGGGGAAATCGAGCGTTCATTTAATTGTATGATCCCAAAAGCCTTGGCACTTAACACTGAAGTAATCGAGTCTTGCTCTCGGCATTGAAAAGCTGGATGTGGAAGTGATTCGGAAAAATTTAAGAAGAATAAGGGAATCATCTGGATTTGGAGAGACTTAGGGATTGTTTAATGCAGATGGGTACCTTTACATTCAACCAGAACTAAGCCAAGTCAATAGTTCTAAAAGTCAGCTGTCGATTCTATCCTGTCTCTTTTAAGCAGAAAATAATGGCGTTGTCCCTGTGATCCCAAGTGGTGTTTGATTAACATGGCATTAAAGGGGTGTTGATGCTGAGGTAGGTCAAGCGTATTTGACATTTTGGTTTATTTCCTTCTTTTTCGGCTCCATAATCTCCTTCTCATTGTTCACTTAGATCATTCTGGATCTTGAAACAACTTTGAATTACTATTCATTTGGTGGTCGTCTCATTATATTAGCATGGATTTTGCATAGTTTCATTCCGATATCTAAAATCCTTTGAGCTATTTCTGGTGGCAGGCTATTCTTAAAAATTTTCACCCAGACACATCCTTCTTTGTCTAAAAACTCATTTACACTGTACACGCCTTAATTGGGTGCAATCCCGATACAGCGTCGAGACCGTTTAACCAAATACACATGCCTTAAATTTGCTTCTGTGTTTACTACTAAAATTTTACCATTATATTTCGTAATATCAACAACAAATGACGATCTTGGAGAAGATCAGTCGGTGAGATTTCCTTCTTGAGCTCATGACAAAGTACGTAAATGGCGCTGAATCATTTTTTATTGAGAAAGCGAAGATCAAGAGAAGTCCTGATCACTGTCTTGGTTTCAGCCTTCGCCTATGATGAGCTTATTGATAAACGGTAAACTTAATAATGATAAAACGCAAATTGAAGGACATTCGAAAACATTCCTGGGCTGTTTTGTTCTCGAATATCGTTTTGCCTTCTTCCACATTGAGCTGCAAATCGATGTGAGAACATCAGTCCTTTCTCGGGGTGGATCCGAGAGTACTGAATATCATAATGTGTTAATTACTCACAAGATCAGGATTAGCACATCCATGTCAGACGTCATTTTTTACCGAGAGTTCAGCAATCCTTGTGTTTAGATTACTTATTAGGATGAATTACGGAAGGCTTCTTTTTCTTTGGATTTTTTTGGAATTATGGTATCGTTCGATATTCTGTTCAGTCTATCGGAATCATCGGAGTAGTTATATGTCAATTTATGAAACCTCTCCCAAGTACTAAATAATTTGAAATGATTTTGTTTCTCTGATTGTTACCTCATCAAGGACAGGAAATAGAGCCTACAGAAATGTCTTTAGTATCTGTCAGCACATTTTTCGGCAAAGTGTTGCATTTTTATGGTCTTTTGGGCGCCTGCCTAATGCTGCATATATCACTTTTTACCCGTCCGCAATTACTGCATTTCACTGGGCTTCTGCTAGCTTTCATGTAATTATTATTTCTGGTGGAGAAGTGAGACAAATGGAAGAGGAATGCTACGAAGGAAATGACAAAGCGAAATACAACGTAAAGGGTGTATTTCTATTAGGTTGATTGGGTTTTTTGGACGGCTTATTCTCCGCTTATTCTCCTTGAAGCTTAATGAACGTTCCAATTATTTGTTCCATTCTAGTTCTATTTCTAATTCAACTAAAGAATTTAGAGATCATTTATGATATCTACTGATTTACAAAGAAACGACAAATTTATTCTTGCAAGATGTTGTAGCATTTCCGTTTTGGACGTTTCTGAACAGATTCGTCAAAGATACGCGAGCAAAAGAACTGATGGATTAACATTTTTCAACCCATGGTCAGATTCTCGATTGACTGATTGATTGACAGTCTCTGACCTCCCTAATTTTTTTGGCTTTTTTCAAGATCGGGAGGAAAAAATCGTTGGTTTGGAGAAAAATTCTTGCCAAACGCAGCCGAACCATATTAAACTTGTTTGATATTTTTACCATCAATGTATACAAACACACGGATGTATGTTTCCCATGGTAGACTTTCATTAGAATTGTCTATTATTTGTTGAATGTTCTCCGTCGCCAAAAGGCAATGGAAATGTGAGATTCGTGTTTAACCTGTAGCACCACTCATATTTGGACAATCATTTCGTTCTTTTGACCAGAAAATAGTTTTCTAGGGTACGAGATGGAAATTCGCTTCAACTACTATCGTATTGCTTTTGTCACTAATTATTGTTGCTAATGGAAGGCAATAAAATTCGTTTTTCTCACTGGTACTTTGCTATGGGAGGTAGGACTTGTGAAATAAACCCTTGATCGCATCTCCAAAACTCATGAGGAGCTTTCTATCTCTGAGAACGGGATAACTTGGGATCGACTTACTTATTTTTCTCTAGCGGTATTGGGCTAGATCTACTGCTTTTCTGCCCGGAGGAAACTATTTGTTTGAAAATAGTGACTTAAAGACTTCACAAACGGTTGAATTCATTTGCCTAATTTCAATGTACTGTTCATAGTTTGAAAGTAGTTTGAAGTATCACTCTCATATGAGATAAAAACTAAGTGGAAGAATCAAAATCATTCTTGGATCCATGTGTCTTCTTTTTTGGAAACACCTTCGGTGCTTATCACGAATGCTCCCTTAGAACCCTCTCATCGAGAGCAGTGAGCGTTCCCTTGATGGCTCAAGTGGCGTTTTGATGTTATTACTTCGCTAACTGTCCCTCAAAGGCTAAGTTAACGAATTCGCCAATGAGAGATTTGGTGTTAGCAGCTGGGAGATAGATCAGATTGGCAAGCGCTAGTTCAAAAAGCGCGTTCGACAAGCGAAAATATTATTCGGAGTAGAATAATCTTACTATCCTGCCACACAAACGCATTTCACCTGATTGTTCGTAATTAATATGACTTTCCCCATCAAATAAAGGTACTTCTGTCTTCTTTTACCAAATTTTGGCTCAATTTTTGATGAGCAAGTCTAGGGTTGAGTTAGACTGATGGCACTGAAAAACATCCTTTTTTCACATGAGTGGGTCTCCGAGCATGTCACTTTAAGGGTATTATTCTGCAAAGCTCTATGATGACCCGAAGGTGATTTTGATAGCACGAATCATCTTGTGATCGTGAATGACCAAACCATAAATTTGCACCTATACCTCGGCTGAGCTGTATTGCACTTTTTTGGGTGCTTGGTCAGGCCTTTTCATAGTATACTAGTATACATGTTTAGGTACCAATTAGAACATCACAGCACATAAATCATCACGGATGGATAAGACGCTGATAGGGTAAATGCTATAAACTTTGTCTGGTAGTGTTTCTCAATCCTACAGCTTTTGCATAAATTACCGATCGCATGAAGAATCCGCATTAGGTTTTCTAATCTCCATTACGTCCTCTAGTGCCTACTGGTAAATTTTCGATCTCAGTGCTGCATATGCTGCAAAACTGATCCTTACCGCATAGTTGTAGCAACAGAAAGTGATTCAGTATCGATATCTACTGGAATTTCCCTCTACTTTTAAGCCGGTAAGCCAACTGAGAATGTGGTTATGAATACCAGCTGTATCGAATATCTTCAAAACTTGATTCCTACTTTTTGTTTGGATGGCGTTCATCTTTTTTCTAAATGGTAAATGGTTTTACTTGCTCTTTAAAGTGGTTCCTACTTAGGATACATCAGTTTTTCACTGTTTAAGACCTCAAGTTTTACCTCTTAGCAACGCGAGCTGCTGCGCTGATTTAGCTGAGAAAAACTTCAATCAACGCCTGATTCATCTCTGCCATGTTGCCTTAAGCCGCCTGGTGAAGGCATTTCGCCCTTAAGGTTCACAAATCTGCCAGTAAATGTGCACTGCTTGAGTTATCGGTGTGTCTACTGCGAAAACAGCTGCAGAAAAAAAATGACCGCTGCTTTGAATCGGTCACTTTACAAAGAAGCACTGGTAGAGAGTATAAAGCATGTTGTAGATTCTGTTGCAAATATTCGTTTATCGCTTATTTACCCTCTTCGAAGACTTGGTCATCCACGAAATCCCTAGAGTAGAAATCAAATCACATCTTTGGAAATCTTACAGTATCTTAAATATGGATCAAGAAACCCCAAAGAACCGGCAGCGATCCTGAATCGAAAGCCTTTAAAAACTATTGACGCCATGATTTTGAATTATATTTGTTATTTTATGGTATTATTAGTGGGATGGATTAGAATCTTCCTTATGGTCGCCCGCAGTTGTTCATTGGGTGGGAATCAAACCCTATTTCTCTATTGCATTTAGAAGCCACTACTGGCAAGCGCTGAAGGAGAGATGAGGTCACTTTGCAGCATTTTCATAAAATGATTTGTTTACATAGTAACCTTTCACTTTGTAGGGAGGGACAGTTGAAAGAAGCCTTTTGGGGAGTGGCCAACTACCGTCTGAGCTACGATTCCGCACATCGTCTGAGGACTGCAGAAATTGGAAGCACACTGAATACCCTGGTTTTCGATTACCAGAGCCCCACAGTACCACATTTGGTATGTTCTTGAAGACAATCTTGAGTCACGAAAGACTCGTCAGAGATCTATAACTTGTTGTTGAAATGCCTCATCAATGAAGCATATTTGCTCTGAAATAGAGTTAATAGTTGATACCGTCACCGTAACGGTATGTTCAGAGTTGTTTATCTTGTACCTCTTTCATATTGATCAGCTGGGCGAATGATTTAGAAAATGGACTTTCTCAATAAAAGTGCCAACTCGAAGCTTCGATACCTTAAAAGCATCTCTTCTACTCAATTGAGGCGGGATTCGATTTTGTTGTTGTTGTTGTTGTTTAGATAAGTGGGTTGTTTTGTTGATCGACTCATCATAGCGCGCGTCTTATACTTTAGGAAGTTTGGGACGATCGTTTTTGCGGCAAATCGAAATTGACCATCAGCCTTTGTTAGTTGGAAATAGGCAGAGAGAGTTGATTTTTCGAATCCGTGGGACCACGGCTTTTTCTAAGCTTGCGTTCAGTAATTTAAAGGATTTTCTGTGTCACTGTGATGCCTTTTTGAAATGAGGAGAAGCCGATTCACCTGTGAAACCGTGAGTTTGTAAGTTTAGCTCCAAGCTTATTCTGAAATTTCCTCTGCGCTTAGATGGTTTAAGTTATTCAAGCTACAATTGGTTTTTATATCCTTCTAATTACACTATACTGACTTGAACCTTTAATTGGACATTCTTAGATGAAGGTCAAGTATAACTTAAATCGTTCACAGCCGACGATTATTTTTTTTTAGTCTTTTCGGTTTTATAGTGGTTGATGGCCTTTTGAATAGCAAGTGTGACATGTTAACTATCTTTTCTGAGATACGCTTAAATGTTATGCTTCAGAATATACTTTGAGGCAATAAGGGGCAAATCATGTTGCCCAAAGGAATGTTGGGGTTTGGCAAAAGCCAGCTGAAGAAGCTAAATATCGGCGATTTGGTGTTTAACTTTTTTACCCACACTTAGGTGTGTAGCTAATCTTGTTCGTTTTCTGGTTAGGCAAATAAATAAATAATACTAATACCGTTCTCGACTGTCGATTTGTGGATAATCCTTTCTTAGAATTGACTTACCAATCTATTTCCGAGGTAGTTCATTCAGATAATGAAACTAACGCTATCGAGCGCCCTCCACACCTATCTTCACACCAAATCATTCGTTCTATTCCCTTAATTCTTCAATCTGTCCATTGAACCGCTCGACAAAACATCTGTCTATCTATTTATTCGCATCCATATGTAAAATAATGAAAACTATCACTAGTCAGGGCTTCTAGATTTTTGGTTTCGGGTTCTTGTGAACCATTGTATTGCAAACCGATTTCAACAATTCCTGCTAGAGTAATTGGTGACTTCCTTAAATGTCTTTAACTAACTCTTGGTTTTGTACACATGCGAGTTGCTTTCTGTGCATTTCTTCGCGTTTGATATTATTTCCCCATTGTGTTATGCTAATGGCAAATTATTCACGAAATATTCTCTTTAGAAATATTTTTGTCCCTTATTTGCCTCTAAAATGCTACTAACCAACTACCACGATAACCAGACAATCTGTTAAAATGTTGATCCGGCTTGCCAAAAAACAAGTGACTTGGAAAGTATTAGCCGATTGATGGTGTCTTTCAAACAGAATTCAACTTGATTCCTTCTCGTGAAACCTCATAATTCATCCTTTTCTGCAATAATAAAGTGGCTTTTCTTCGAATAGTTAATTGATTGAAGCGTTCATGGGCGAAGAGATTGGCTATTCAGTTGATTTTCACGATTGCTATCTTCTATTTCAGATGAATGAAAGTCAGCCATTTCATTGTGCCTTCTTACGTCTGTCAGAGTATCTTGAAGTATCTTGAAGCATGGTTCATGGAATTTAAATGAATAGAATTTTAATTTTTTGCCTTTTCTTCTTTTTCAGCCCACTGAGATTTCTGTTAGTGGTGTGGGCACTTACCGTCTCGTTTATACAAATGATCCTCTAACTGGTGAATGCGGCCTTTCCCACATTGTTTCTCCTCTTGGAATACATCGAAAATTCTCTCTCTTAACCAGCCTTGGGGTTGAACGTCTAACCCTTGTTCCATGGGCTCTTGATGCTGGATCTGTGAACGTTGCTGCTTTCACCTTCGATTGGGAAACCAGAGTGCCACCTTTGGACTCTTTTAATGGATATCCTCTTGCTCGTTTCACCTGGCCTTCGGGTCGTCGAGTCAACCGGCTTTGGGCAAAGCGGCTTATAGTCTACGACAATATCCAGATCAGCTGGGACAAAGAAAATCTGGTTGATTCAACTTTCATTCGACTTCAAGACTCGATAAATGGGTTTAGAATTGATGAAAAACGACAATTCAGTGTCGGAACATTGGTAACAAATGTAAGAGGTGATTTAATTCTTGCTGGAACTCGGAGACGAGATCTAAAGTGGTCTGGGCTCCTAACCTATACCTACGAATATGAGTATGATCACAGCTTCATGGTAAGTTTTCAGAAAAGCGGAGTAATAATTCTTACTTCTATCAATTGTAATTCGCGTTATTTTTACTTTTAAGGTTTCTGGAATTCGATCCTGTCTCTTCCAACCCACAGCGGTGTCTCCGTTATGGTGCCATAGAACCCATGTCGCCCTTGGCAGCTGGTCAGGATATTCTATTAATCCCTTAGGAGCAAAATACTCTCAAGATGGTCTTTCAAGTACGTTGGTGTTGAGTCAAAATGGTCTCCAATTGAATCGTCAGTTCGACAATTCTGGACGTCTTTTAACTGTATCATTACAACAGGTGAGTTTTGTGTTTTTTTGAAGGTTTACTACTGATTACAACTTAATTCTCTGTCAATCGGGGAATGAGCTGAGAAAAAAAATAGGAATCATTTTTTTTCCTAGAATGCAATCGACTTTTTATGTAGACAGCTATTAAATGTCAAAAAGTTGTTGAGATTCTGGCCACTAAATCTAAATGTTCATCTTTGTGAAGCCTTAATTTATGTGATTCAGCAGTAACCGATGCGTAAAGTAATTTTCTCTGGGTAATTTCAAACGTAATTCCTTCATTGTAGACAGCAAATTTTAATCGTTGCAGTTGGATTCATTAAGTTGCTTGAAGGATCGGTGCTGTCCTACTTTTTGAGTCGACCACATTCACCCACCACTTATGTTTTTTTTCATTCGAGACAGCCAGGCAAGCGAGTTCAAGTACTTCAAATTGAAACTATTGGACATTCCTATTCTATTGACCTTCGTAGTTGAATCGTAGTTTATCGGCTAACAGAAGTCTAGTTTGGTGGCCAGAAACTCTGCTCAAATTGTTAATCTGATTGATACCCTTCTTAAGGGCTTATTCCATTAGTGGAAGAGCCAATCTCAAGTATTCGAAGATCTTAACTACTTCCAGTGTTTATCATCAAAATGGATCTGACAGGATAGAGGGTGAATTCATACTAGCGTTTGCATTTACTCAGACGCTAAGGACGTAGCTATCCTAACAAGGTCTAGAAGTTCCCGAAATTCAGTTGAATTTCCGCTGAAAAGACTAGTCCACCGGGGTAATTAGCATGGGCTGTCCAAGTCACCTGGACTCATCTTGATTTCTTTCTCGTGTGAGTATGCCAGATTATGCAGTCATTGGTGCAATTAAATAGGAGAGGCGGACTTCAGAGGTAGATTGTGCTTATAGCTGAGGACAAAATGAATTTATCATCTGAAATGCTTTTACATTAAACAGTTGAAACTGTATCTTTTTTAGGAGTCTAAACGTCAGGAGGCAATAATAAACGTGACGTTCGTGTACTCTACCGGCGACTTTCTCCCTTCAGACATGAATTTGGAAACAATGGAAGATGTCCCATTGCGCACCCACTACAGACGGGGTCCAGGAGGCCGGATTGAAGGCATTGAATATGAGACGGTTGGTTCAAGTCGACGGAGACACGTTCAAATTGTCTACAATGAAGAATCGCGAATTTCTGATCTTCGCCACTACATTTCTGACTCTCAGTTTGCTAAGGCTGGCAGTAGTGAAAGCAAACACATTTCGACAAAGTTCGTCTATGAACGGGGTCTTCTTTCCAGGTTTGGAAGTTGGAAATACACCTTCGACGAGGATGGTTGTCTGGTGGAAAGAAAGCTACGAGATTCAGGAAGCATTGAGGACCTGTTTGAATATGATACCAAGGGCCTTCTGAGATGGGCAGAACGACGCGTTCTGCCTTCCATGTCGCTTGAGGGCCAGCAGGTGTCGAAAGCAGAAGAACCTTTCTGCAATGGCCTTGAAAATGCGTGCTATCCCCAGGAAATGGGTTTGGTTATGGACTATGCTATTCAGTTTCTCTACGACGCTGAAGATCGTTTAGTGTTTTTGAGGAATACCCTTGTCATTGACGATAGCATCCAGTTCTTCTATGCACACCCCCACCATCGGAATAGGTTAACGTCATTCTTCAATCATGGCAATGAGAAAGCCTACTTTCTGACCTACGAGCAACAGACGGGACATTTATTCACCATCGAAGAAGTGGATCTCTCCTCAACTAGAGAGTCGAACTCTGAAAGAAAATTATATGTAGTCATTACGGATACCGAGGGGTCGCCGATCGCTCTTCATTCCGACGGAAAGGTAACTTCATTCATTTACTTTCCTATTTGGAATTCATTGACACTGTTCAGCGTAGATTGGCTTCTACTTCAGAAAAAAAGGGGTGCCGTAATTGGACCATAAAAAATTTTTCATTTTATAGGATTAAATCGAATTGAAATTTACTTTCACTTGTCACAGCAAATCTATTTGACGAATCTACATCAGCACTTAGCGCTTGAAATATTCATATTAATTTATCATACAGCCACTTCACGGTGGTCTAAAAATGTCACATTAACACGCGTTGTTTTTGTAACAAAAAATGAAGCCATTGCCTTCACCAACTCATCCTAGGAACTATGAACACGAGGCTTTCAATATACCATCTATGCTATTGTTGATCAATTTGAGTGGTATAAATATCACAGTGACCTCTGATTCAAGGGAATACTCAATTTGTTTGGGTTTTTGCGATTGTATTGGGAATGGATTTAGATTTTTTGGCCTGTTCTAAATGCAAAAGGCAAATTTTAAGCCAAAATAAGACCGAAGTTTTTTTAAACCGTTATCAGTGGTGTGCTAACAGACTTTTTCTGTAAATGGAGTGTGTTAAGATGGCCAACTTGATAATATATTTCCTTTTTTTGAGTCCTCTGAGAGGACATTTGCTAATGGACCAACTCATAATGTTCAACGTTAATGGATCCATTCAACTAATGTGCCCATGCGATTTCTTGATTCCAAGCCAGTTAAGTAGTCTGACCTAGAGCGATCTCGTATTCTTAGCATATTGCTACCATTCAACAGACTAATGCGGAGGAAAAAAATTATTAAAAACGTTCGTATATACTGCTTTGAAGATCAAAAGTGATGTTTTCATGTTGGAATTGACTATCCTTACGTACACCGCTTCTCACAAAGTGTGATATTTCAGTTCGACACCTATGAAGCGTGGTCAGTCAGCAGCGTAGAATGCTGGTGTTTTGAATGGCATGATCAGCGAGTGTTGATAAAAGCGGTCGTCAAAAGTAGGTATCCCCACTCAATCACATGGTATGCTACCCATCAACATCAAAATCACAGATTGCTTAAATCCTTCAGGTGAAACAGACATGGTTTGGAATATTTTTTTTCTTTTTCATGTAGAGCAGGGCGATTCAACTACATTTGCAGAACTAGACTGCTTGTTCTTAATTCTTTAACTTCATGCTTTGTTGTATTGAAAGTATTTGCGATCCAAATCATTTGGACATAGCTTTGGAATAAAGATGATTTTTCCTTAATTTCGGAGGATGTAGCGATTTTCCAACGACCTGAGGTAAGCTGACATTTATCCTAGTCCATTTAAGTTCTTGGGTATTTTGACCTTTTTATTCTGCCTCCTAAATTGGCTAGGTCTTGTATTATTATTTTATCAGGCAATATTTTCCCCAAATGTCTAGTGCTTCCTGTGCTTGATCAGTACATAAGATTCTGTAAAGAGATTGACAAGTTGAACATGCTGACGCGCGCGAAGTATTAGTTACTGTCTGACAATTCATTAAATTTGGTTTATTTGTTTTTAGATCGTTTGGACTGCAGAGTATAGCGCAACTGGTGGAAGACGACTGATAAATCGTGGTTTTTCGACTACTTACCCGATGGATGACTTCGTAGTTCCTTTGGGTTATCGTGGTGCTTTAATGGATCCGCACACAGGATTCCTCTTTCATGTCCCTACTTGGCAAGCTTATGATCCGATGGGAGCGGTTCTCACTAGCCCCGATTGGAGGAGAGCTGTTACATCACGCCTCAGACACTTGCACAGCAATCCACAAAGTCTAGATCTTCATACTTGGTTCAGTGAGCAAAGCAACCTAGATCAACTGACAAGACTTCAAAACGCGATGAATGATCCGGCTTGGTGGTTGCGTAGACTTGATCAGGGAATCAGTGGACTTTTTCCAAAACTTTTTCCGGAAACTGGAGCCATTCCAGCCCCTAATGTGGACGAAAACACGAATCTTCCTACTAAATGCAGTCAGGGTGTAGTGATGACCTCGTGGAGACTTAAGCGGGCTAGACGAATGAACGAGGAATTAGAAAAACTAGGAATTGTGGACACCTCTAGATTAGGGTCTACTGCAGCTCTTCCAGTTTGGTTTGAGGACTCCTGTCCAATGGCTCGACTTAAGACATCTTCTCCTGTTTTTGGCACTGATGTGAGCTTGATGCAACTCTATGCATTCAAAATCATACGGTAACGTATCTACCACAGTCATTTTCTTCCTTTTTAGGTAAGCTTCTCTCTGTCTTCTGATGGAACGGTTTCAGTTCTTTCAAATGAAAAGAACTCCACGCTTGCAAAAATCGCAGAAGTTCTGTTCTCCGGTGCAAAGTTGATGGACTCATGGTATCTTCCCGCCCCGTCTCATGGTGGTCTAGCAACCGTTACCTCCTTTGTCCAAATATTCGTCAAGATCACCCCTTCCCTAACAAATGACCTTAAAATCCTTCAAATACAGCGCTCTTCTCTTCTTTCTCAAACTCCGCTCCGTCTAGGTGGTAGCTCTTCGCTTGTCACTGGAATAAAAATAAATTTAGACAATTCTGCCGGCGTTGAATTAAGAATAAGCTCAGCTGCATCTACAGGTGTTGAATGGCGACTTCGATACGAAGACAATTGGACAACAGCCAGTGGGCGAATACTTCAAGAAGCCCGAAGACGTGGAATAGAGGGTGCTCAAAGGCGCGCATCTCTAAGCGTCGGCAGTCGAAGTCGCGGACCCAGAACATCCCCCAAACCTTGGCCCCCATGGCCTTCGACTTCGCCAGAGATGAAGCAACTGGAGAATGGTGGAGTTGTGGATGGTTTCGTTTGGAAACCCGTTATCAGGGAACCTAAACGCTCTGCCATTCTCACGGAACTCCTAGATGACCCAGGAATCTACCAACTTCGACCTGTTGACGAGAAATCAGAGAACTGAGAGTTCGTTTTAAGGGTCGCTTTGTCTTTCACTTATGTACTACACAAATCCCGTGTTTAATTGATGAAACTCTTCTTGTTTCGTGAAATACCTTCCACCCTATTCAACCTTGAGTATTGATTAAATTTGATTATATCTCGTGTAATCTATGTATACGCATTCATGTTTACCCTTTTTTCCCTTCTGTTCTTGGTCCCCTGCTTTGTGAGTTGCATTTAGGCGATCCCCCCAAAAATGCCTTCTGTATTGTTTCTCCATTTGTCTGTAAATATTGTTCTCACTGTTTCCGACTTTATTTTTCATTCTACTGAGAATTTAAAAGTAGCTGTGCTTACAGAAACTAAACGATTCGATGTGTAGGTTTTAATGCGTATATGTTGCGCTATTTCTATGAATACGTGTCTGAGTTCAATCGTTTATTAATACACTAGGACAGTTAGTATCGACGCTTCAAACTGGTAGGAGGTGCATACATACTGATTCAGTACTCCCGTCTCCGGAAAACGCCTTTTAATCCGAAGGGTGCTAATTGTACCGACAAGGCTAAATCTGGCTTTTCTTGTCCTGAGTGACAGCTCTTGATTGGCTTGTGTGCATCATGTCAGTCAACTCCGTGGTAGTAGAAAATAATTCTGAGTATATGCATTAGACATAAGGGAGAAAAGATCTCAAAAGTGTCTGCATCAGAGGCAGATCCGTGAAACGGCTAAACATGAACGGCAAATGAATTTGACGATCTGCCAGGGTAAGAAAGTACTCTGGAGAAGAAAGCTTCGGGAAAAACTGTGAGCAAACTTATCATTTGACAGCCTAGAAACTTAAATTGTCATATTTTGATTTCTATTAGTGCTTTAAAATTTGCCACTATATCTTTGCTCATTAGGTTTTGTGAAGTCAAAATAACTTATCGTTTCGAGCGGCAAATATGGACTTAATGCCAGTTACTACCTCGATAAAATCCCCCAATTTGTACTTATAAGCTAACATCCCGGGGTCGTTTTTATTGCTGAACAAATAGGAAATGTAAATGAATAAATAGCAACTAAATGGAGACCATACCAACTGTCAGTAGGCCCAAACGACGGCCATTTTACTTCTACCAAGCGATTGAGGTTCAGCCTGTCTGTGGCTTTTAGAATGAAAAAAAGAGAATAAAAATGTAACCTCCGCCTTAAATGCGCCTCATGAATAATTTTTCTCTCATATTCATTATTTTGGTTTTCAAGCATTTAATCGGCACCACTTTTAGAAACTATGGTGATGATGGCGTGAAGTTCAGTTTCATTTTAATGTAAGTCTGCGTTATAGTTTTCGACTTTCAAAGGGGCTGTATCAAAAGGTTTCTGCTCGAATTTGAGCCAATTTCGTTTGTATTTAGTTCAAATTATTTTCGTTTAATTAAGTGGATTATCCTAGAGGCCATTAAAGCCGGTGTGCGTTTTTAAACAACTGGTCGGGGCTGTATAATTTTCGCTGTTAGCATTTGGCAGAGAGCGGTCTGTTGAAACTACATTGGCGACTTTCTTTTTGAGTTTAAACTTATTGTTCATTCCTAGCATATTCCATAAGTCAATGTAGAGGTTAATCAGCAGTACTTGAAAGTGAGCTGTAGCGGCACAGTATGCTTGGACGAAGAAAATAGATTGATGAATATGCAAATGCTTCAGAGAAAATGTGAGATGATTTGACGTGGCAACTGTGAGGGCTTTGGCATGAAATGGAAGCCCAAACTCTTCTTCGGCCTTATATGCCTCAACGAATGGGCTGAATAAACCACTGATCTTTGGTATCCAAGACACGGCTGAGTCCGAGGAGTAACGAAGTTCTACTGCAAAGGACACTACAGACAAGGCCTCAACGCCACGTGACATCAATTTAAAATCATTCACCATCTTAAATTATTTTATGAATAGTTCTTCTTTCCTTTATAAGAACTTTAGTTGTTTTGTTTTTTACATTAACATTGGTTCGAAGCTGAAGTAAAAGATCATGGTATCTTCAGCAAACAATTCTCGGCTTCTAAAAACCAATTGAAATGCACTAATTTTCGTGAAAAATCGGCAAGTTGAATTCATTCGACTTAAAAAAATTTCTTTTTGCCAAGTAAGAAGCCGCCATCTGCAGATATTCGTCAGAAGTCTCGTGGAACGAATATTAAACAGATGACAAGTCCATTCGTTTGCTTTTAAAGGTCGACACTAGGTTCATAACTCCATTCCCTCTGTGAATGGATCTTATGGCTGGAAGCCGTTCAGTCAGTGTTTAATAAGTATCTGAATATTAAAACTATTCGAATGTAGACATATTTTGGTGGCCCAAAAGCAGCTTACTTTAGTATCAAGTGGAACAATTGATCTCTTCTCTTAATCTGATCCTTTGTAAAGTGGTGAGCCGATGAACGCAGCGAGTCATGGCACTCTGTTGTTGGGCTGACAAACGCCTTCGTATCCCTCCTCTTCCTCTTGCTTTAGGGCCCTGGTCCCACCTAAAATTTATAAATTTTGAAGTCGTCTAAAAAATTAATTATCAAAATTTGATCATCTTACCTGGAAAACATTAAAAAGAGAGCACAATCTTGTGCTATAATATAAGCAAATGAAATACTCCGCAAATAGATGATGAAATTTCGAAGCTACTTCACGAAGTTTGATCAAGTAAAATGAGTTTTAAACTTACCAATTTAAGTAGATATTTTCAAATTATGCATATAGCCTATCTATGAATCTGAATTTGTTTTAGGGTAATCTTTGGGATTTATGATGACAACAAGATAAATTTTCGGTTGAATTTAGGAGCCTTCGACAAATTTATAAATGCCAAGATGTGATGACCCATTGTTTATGGGTTTGATCATTATGTAAGGAGATAAGACAAACTATCATACTCCATATTGAAACGTTTATTTATTTTATTTATTTATTTACTCCCCCAGCCAGAAGTACAGAAGTACAAACAGCTTCTACAATAAGTAGCAAACGACAGTTAATACAGAGGACAGTAAAAGCAGTTATCGAAGTTTTCGGTTCTCTGGTCACTTCTCAGGCACGGTTTCATTGTACATGTAGCAGTTCAACTTCGTAGTGACACAAACTCGTCTCTCTTCGACATTGTTAAGGGCAGACAATCTTCATACCCCTTCCAGAAGTCTTTTCAACTTTCTGGCGGAGATTCCATTCATTGCTACACGCACGCACTTTCCACAGTCCAGTTTGAGACCATGAATCCAGGTATTTACGTTGCGTCTCGTTTACCAGGCTACATGAAGTTGTCCTTCTGCTGGCATAATCTAATTTAATACGTCCGGAGGGTGATTAGTCCTAACCGGCAGCCCCTCTCATTAGCCCCCAGAGTTGCCCCTGGGGTTACCGGCGGTCACCACGAGGAGGGTGAGAGTAGGTTTGACCACCATATTGACTTATAAAGTGTTCCACACCTGCTGCAGCAGAAATGTTTGTTTTAATTGGCTAGTGGAAAATCGAGAATGATGAACCATCTTCCCTGAACACATTCACTACACATCCTATTTTTTGGTACAACTAATGCTTTCACTATCATCGAATCCCTGTTGCCTTTGTGGCATGGGATAAATCGACCTTCTCAGGGGGTTTGGCACCCTGAAGGGCCGCAGATGTACCAAATATGTGTTAACTAATGAACATCAGCAAAACGACAGGGAATCGGGAATGCGTGCTGCTACACAGATTTGTGACTTTTGCTTTGAAGGACGCTGGTTTGACGCACCTCATAGAGCGGTGACCAACTCTTTTATACATGGTACTGTATGGGCATTCAAACAAGTTAATTTACACGTTGAGTACGTACGATTACGTAAGCATCTGAATTCAGACATAGGTTTCGAGTCCGAATCGTTGCAGGTTTTGGTGGAGTCGGCACGCTTTATGAAGAAAATGGGGCAACCATCCACTCTAACTAGATAGTTTCATCTTGGTTGAGTACGTTATATGTTATTAGTGTTATTAGTAGACAGATTGACAGAGCTGACTCAATGGTAACACCCGAAACGGGGCCACTTAAAGGGGAAACCTGAGTATATCATTAGACGTAGATAATCGAGTGTTTCGAATTGAAGCCGGCAGAATAAAGAAGTTCATTTCTTACTCAGTCCTCCTGAAAGCTGTCTATGGCGGCTCAATTAACTTAGCGCCTGCTCTTACTGCTCCAACTGTTGGCTTTAGCCATCCATAAAGGCTAAAGTCTTGCCAAGTTATAAAAAGTTGAGTCATTCCATGATCCTCTTGACAAGATCCATTAAGAAGAAGGGTTACTTGTCTCTGATATTCACCTACATGCCAGAGGCACGGCATTTTGAGTTCATATTCGAACGTCTTTGCCTTGGCTCCACATATTGCAATCAAAAGTTGCCTCACAAGTCAATTACAGTGATTTTGATAAAATGAATTTAACATGTAAAGTCCACTGAAAAGAACCAGGCATGGCTGAATGAACTGATTTTTGCAAAGCATGAATAAATATTTGTGCTTCATTCAACCTGCTCTCACCAAGTCTCCTTCAAAGACAGTCCATAGAAAACTAATTGTTAGTGCAGTTATTCTGAAAAGACTTTCGGGTGGTAGAAGAGGAGAGTTTGGTTTGAGGAAAAATCGAGTCTTTGGAAGTATTAAGGTCTTATCTGCATCCACCATCTGCTATTTCTATCATACATCTAGAAGTCGCCGAATCTGCCAGGAGAACCCACTCATAACTAGTTTTCATTTCAGTTTCGCGACTTCTTAACGATCTATCGGGAAAGGATACATCAAGCGGTTTTAATTCTCTTCTTGAAATGATATCCACAAGGGCTGTTACTTCTTCAGTTCATCTTTTCAAACGACGCTTTTGTAGTCGAAGTTGCAACAGACAAAGTACCTTCTTAACAATAGCTCTGTCTATTTAATTCTTGCTAAGCAGTTATGCCACGAATTATACCTCCCCAACCTTTATTCAAGTAAGTAACCAATGAGCGCAAGTGAAGCTTGGGCTCGAATGACCTTCAGTTCTTCATTTTCCCTTATAAGCCAACCGCTTCTTCAGTCTAAAATTACAGGTCCTTCCAATTAAATTCTATGAAGGACTTTCGAAAATCAGAAGTCTGACACTTAAACGCAAACATGTCTAATCCAGTGAATGGGCGCCTCGATATCACTCTACTCGAAGGGACTGAAGGGTGAAAATGAATTTCTTTTGAAAGATGGCTTTAAATTTAACTGACTTTTGTTTAATAATCATATGCTGCTTTCATCCTACCTGATTTTAGGGCCATCTCAGCCGATCGGCGAACTCACTTCACCTGATCTCATAGCTCCTTCGTTAGCATCAATGTATTTCTGTTGTTTCGTTCGGAAAATTTAGAAGTAAATCAACTTTTGCGCTGATTGAGAAACAACTAATCAAATAGCACAGGTAGACATTGAAGGCTTGAAGACAGTGCTGCAAATTCTCGATGAACTTCTTCAAAGGAACTTTTTTTCAGAATTTGATTTGCAGTCTAATCACCTAATAAGGGGTATTTTGTAACGGCCATCAGCTGTTAGACCAGAGCAAGAGCGACAGCGGCTTTTACGATAATCGCTAAAATAGATAACAAAGTAGCAAGAATTTGCCTAGAATGCTTCTCCAGTTTATTTACTTCGAGCTAAGTTAATGAGAAAATACAGGCAACAATAAGAGATAGTGCTATATATAACCTTTTGCAGTTGTGGGGCAGAGAGACTTGGTTCGGTCGTGAAATGGGAAAAGGCCACATTTACAACGTGTGCGTGAATACCTGCAGTCTCGTAAGCGGTCTGTATACCGCATGGCAGATATTACACAAAACTCGACGTTGGTATTTCTGAGACAGAGCAACTGTTCCACCACTGATGCAGTAGTCGCAGAACCCCGAAGGCGCAAGCAAGCCAGTTGGTTGATGGCCAAGTGGGTGAAATAAAGGCAAGAATATGCTTATTGCTTAAGCTTGACTGGCAGAAAAGAGGCAATGAATATTGCGGAACAACAAAAATTGTTGACGCAGATGGAGACTTGTTTTATGCTTTTCTTTATGGCTAAATTATTCTTGCTAAATCTTTCCAACAGCCTAACATAATTTCATGCTAATAATATAGAGAACTTGCCATTCACCCATATAATTTACCATTACCGGACAGACCTGAATCGTCGTACTTTTAAATGCAAAAAGTGAATACTAAAATGACATTTATAGTCGCATACGTGATCCTCTGAGCGCTGAATTAGTTCTTTATTAAGCTGTGACGCAGTTTTTTTCCTTAAAAACCTCAAAATCCTCATTTAATTTCAGAATTTCTGTTCTTTTTGCACTATTTTTAACAATAAAACTTGAATTATCTAACATTATACTGCACTTCAATTTTAGCTACCTAGAGTTGATTTTCATGAAGTGCCGTGAATTTCTAAGTCACTACGTTAATTAAGTTCGTGTTTGCATGCATACATTAAGTTTGCTGGTCAATTCAACCAGAATTTCAATTAGTTGCAAAATTCACTATCTCGGGATGTTTAATTCTTTACTGTTTTGCAGGTAGTCAAACCTACTTTCAGCCTTTTCGTCGTGAGCATCGGTAATCCCAAAGGCAATTCTGGGGGCTAATGAGAAGGGCGGTAGAATAAGACTAATCATCCGCTGGATGTATAAAATTAGATTGTGCCGGCAGAAGTACAACTTCGTACAGCCTGGTAAACGAGGCACGACGTAAATACCCGAATTCATGGTCTCAAACTGGACTGTGGAAAGTATGTAAATGTAGCAGTGAATGGGATCTCCGCCAGAAGGTTGAGAAGACTTCTACAAGAGGTATGAAGATTGTCCGCCCTTAAAAGTTGTACTGCTACCGGTACAGTGAAACCATGCCTGAGAGGTGACCAGGGAACCGAAGACGTCGAAAAGCGCATTTACTGTCATCAGTGTTAACTGTTGTGTGCTACATGTTGTAAAAGCTATTTGTACTTCTGTTGTACCCCCAATAATCCCTTGGGACTTGCCCTAATGGGGTGGGAAGTAAATTAATAAATAAATACACTATTTCAAATGTAGGTCATGGCGATAAAGTGAAACTCCATCTTCGATGTCAATGACAGAGCGCATCATGGAATGCAAAAATTTACAAATCCAGATGTGTGACATAGTGAATTGAGGCGAAAACTTCTTATTGCCTCCTGTTGCTGAAGGTCATTTCATTATCTGCAGCTAGTGTTTGATCGAATCATCTTTGAATCAGTGATGCAACAGCACCGTAAACGAGCCATTGACAGCCCGAAAGTATCAAATAATATAAATACGGCTCAATGTGAAGGCGAAAACCGGCGTTGTGGTTAGATTCATCCCCTGGTTTTCAGAAGTCAGCCGGTTTTTATGCCACAAATCTAATAATTACTCGCTTCATTAATCTGCAATCTTTCCTCGTTATTTCCGTGATGGTGTTAATGAAGTTGGAATTTGAGGAGAGCAAGATAGTTTAATCTCTTGAGGATAACCAAGTTGCAATTTCTTAAACATTGCCTTCTCAAAAGCAGAAAAGGAGACTGAATTAACCCGATGTCATGCTAAAGCAAGTGTTGATGAAATCTATATTTCCTTGATGAAGAGGTTTGTCATATTTTGTTAAAAAAGCGGGTGTTTTATTTGCTGGATTCGAACGATGCATTTATTATGTGGTTTCTCTCAGCAAAGAACTTTAAAATGACCGATGAAGTTGAAGAAGAAATCGTCAAATATTTTGGTGAAAAACATGCTTCTGAAGTCACTGCCAACATTTAATTTGAATCTGCAAAGTCCGACCGTCTACATCCACTTAGTGAGATTGATGAGTCGTTTTTGGAGAGCTTTGAGAAATCTTGAAGTTATTGGAATGGGACTCCTAGTAATAACATGAGGGCAATGAAGATTGAAACAAAATTTTCCTCCGCATGTAAGCCTGAGAAAATGCGACTCTTAATATAAATAAAAAGAACTGACAATCTGAAAAGTCCGTGAATTACCTGTCGACAGTTGAAATGATTCACAATTCGCTAACGTTTTTTTCTATAATTTCTGTTTCTCGAGACTTCAAAGCATCATTCATTGTAGCATTCTGCAATTTTGTACTGCCTGATGCTCTCCTTGATAACGAAAACCCAAGGGAGTAGCTACAATCAAGACGATTTGCAATTTAGAGGCACCAATGAATTGAATTTATTTGTTTCCCTTTCTATTCCCACGCATGACTTTTTTGTTTGTTTTTATAGACCGTCACCCAACAAAAGTCAGATAATGCTTTTAATACTTACTTTTTGCTAAACTAGAGTAAATACTGCCACACAAGAGTAGGCTTTAAATAAACGTTGAAGCCTTAAAAATCACCTGTAGGACAGGTCTCGGGCTAATTTATTGTCTGATATGCAAGCTCTACTTCGAATTCACTCAGTAGGTAACAAAACTCTGTAATCCAGAGTCCAAATTTCCATTCCATAATTGGCCAGTAACATAAGAAAGCAAGAATACTAAATCAGGCAACTTCTGTATGTACAGTCAGACATGGTAGAATGTATATGACTTATGTAGATGGGTTCTTGGTTAACCCAACTTCCAAATATATTTTCTATCCTGTTTCTGTTCGTACAGAGTAGTCAAAACAGAGTATGCACATTTCTGCTTGTAAAATGTTGGCCTATAAGTTAACAACTTGAAGGTTTTTTCCACTCCCAGCTTGACTAAAGATCGCAGCCTGGAAGAAGCGCTCGAAGTACACAAACGCAAAAAAAGGAAAAAACTGTGTTTCTGAAGACTTAATGATTCTGTTTAATGCCTCTTCCTTTATCAAACAACTTCTTAAAATGCACTAAATTAGGAGCAACTTAGAGCTCGACGCGTCGACTTCTCATTGTACTCACTCTAGGAATTCAATTGCATAGAAGCTCTACGGGCCAAAAGTGGTATTTTCAATTGAAAGCGATAAGGAGTCACTTGTTTCAAGAGTTGATTTGTGTCCCAACCTTAAAACATCATTTCTGCATATGATCTCTTAAGAAGCAAACCATTTCTGGCCCTTTAAAACCGTACTTGAAACACGTGAACTATATCGCAGAGCTAAATCTAAAATGATATCTTTACACACCGGAACGGAAGCCTCTTTAAACTTATGATTCATACGGAGATTCGTAGAAAATTTCAACAAGAGTCTCAGCGGAAGCGCTAGCTGTTTCCAGAGCTTTTCCATTTGTAGAGTACTGACAGGATGGCTCTAAGTGAAGATTGTGAGAGAACAAGCAGACAAGTGTTGGTAATACTTTGCCTCGTTCGACAAACCAACAGCGCATTCTATGAATGATAAAGTTTGGACATTAAGGCAGGTGTTTTAAGTACATCAGAGGCAAAACGTCACTGGTAGATTTTAAAGCAGGTTAGTCTTGGTTTCAGTGTTTCGAAGCTGATTATTATCACAGCCATTAGGATCTTTTGCATTAACACTTCTTGCTCAATTTCAAGAGTAATTTTAAACATTTTTCCTGCTAAATCAGTGAAATTTCACCTGTCATTTGTCAATGTCTTGAATTTCACTACTTGAAAGAAACCCTACTTCCTTTTTGGCTTTGACACTGCGGCAGTTACCCTCTCTTTACCCGTAGAACGATTGAACTATCGCTCACTTTCATTGTTTGAAAGAGATACCTCTTCTTCTCTTCTCCTAATTTCTCACCCTCTATCTTTCCCTTACTGAAGGGGAAAAAAATTCATTGTAGGTTCGAGCTCTTATATGTTTTTCAGCCTTTTCGCAGAATTTCCAAATCAACTCTTCCCTTCCCTTCAATTAATTCATTGGAATAATGTATCCGCTGTCCCTACTCGAACTAGGATAAAATTTCCTAGAATTCAATGGTCCATTTCTTGAAAAGACTTAGTGAAGTTCAAGGCTTCGACAAAATGTGCACCAAGCCGAAATAACTCATCGCTGGTTAGTAATTTAGATCTCCATAAGGTCTAACATTCTTACAAACTTAAACACTGCTTAAATTTGTTTTAATAGTTAGAAGGATTCAAAAGACAAGATTATTCTGATGTTCTAGAACACTGTTTCCACGGCTCAAGCCTGAAAATGGTATCAGAAAAATGATTTGCAGGAAAGGAAACTTCCTGAAAGCCACAAGGCATGTCATGCGAAATAAAACATAAAACAAAATTATAGAAAAAAATACCTTATCAAGAAAGTTGCAAACTAAGAGCCACCAAAATTAAGCAAAGCAATAAAGTTATAAAATGGTGCTTTTAAGATCCCTTCCTGCCACTGCTGCACACATTCCAATCCTTCTGCGATTTCCAGAATAAGTCGAAATTACTTGTGGCATTACAGCATCGAGACAAGGAATTTTTTTAATAAAGATACTTCAAACAAACAAAAACAAATCTTTCTTAAATGCCTACAACTATTGGGGAAATTTCTTGTTAAGAGATTCAGCAGTACTCCGATTTGAGCAATAATGAAAAGAAGTAGAGATTCTATTGTTTTCCTGGTTGAATTTGAGCCGTTGCCCTATTCAACTAATTTACAGTGTTACCATAGTGCAGAGCCTTTCGCCGTTTCAGCCCTCCTTTCATTAGTTAAAATGCTAGAAAATTTCCCAAATCATGGAACTGATCAGGAACTTCGTTCAAGTTCCTATTTATTTCGCTCAAATTCAAAGATCCTGCCGACGTTCAGCCATTCCTCCAGCTTTCATCACTCCTTTCGTACGTCTGTAAATGACGTCGGTGGGATTAGACTACAATAAGACGACCGTCGCTAGTTGTATATTTTACAAGAGCGTTCATAGCTCTCTTTTCCCTCCAGTGGATTCAGTTGCTAGGTGTGAGTAGCAGACACCAGCGATGCTTCAAAGAAAACATGGCGAGGGCAGGATTAACTTTTGCTATCTACATATGTGAGTATTGTAACTGGGTATCGAATCAGATCTCCAGAGACGATATACTGAAAAATTTGCTGGACTGCAATATCGCCCAGCTGGCAGCAGTGAAGTAGGTGGGAGATTTTTAATTCGACCCATGGTACTGAGCCAACACGAGGGCCGCGGGATTCTGCTGTCTTAGTAATACTAGTGGTCTTTCTTGAATCCTATACATGATTAAGGGGTTTGATTTCTAGAGTTGCCAACACGGGTTATCAGCGAGGAAAGTAGTTGCAAAGGATTGTTAAATGAAATATAGGCTTTTTGGTGCTCAGTGCATTTGATTTACTCCATTTAACTCTTCGCTCCTCAGAGATTCAGTTCAAGCGGTTTAATCGAGCGAAGAATTGGTTTGTCACCTTGTTCCCGTCCTACATTCTCTTCAGCCCTATTCGCGTGTGCTCCATTGCTAGCTTCAAAGAAGTAGCGTCCTTTAAAAACAAGAGTTGGACCCGCAGCGGGATCGGATGTGCTAAAGTTTCTGTTCCAAATGAAATAAATGCTTGTCCCCGTACCACAACTTTTATTTTCAATAAAAATATGATCAAAATAGAAAAAATACCGATGTATTTTACCACACGGCGTCGCTGATGTTCTGGTAATATTTAAAAGTGAAAACAGCCTCCTAAAATTTAAATCAAGCACTGTTCTGCAAACTGATGTATTGACATTATTTTGACTATCAAGTGGAATTACACGCCATTGGCTATTAAAGCACCACTTTGCACAGTGAAGGAATGAAGTGAAGCCGGAAACTGATATCTTATTTGGGAACGGTGACTTGCTAGCCAAAAGAAGGCGGCTTCCTGCGCTTAGGGAAGATGCTGATCGACTTTAAGTCCCGGTCTGGTAGCCATTTAAATGGGACTATTTTTAGACAGGTTGCGATGCTGAAACGTACACTTTTTGGCATTACACTAAGTCATCATTAAAATGTGATACTCGGCTTTTATCGCATTGGGTATCAGCAGCTGCAGAGAAAATACTGGCCCAGAGGGTGCGTTTCTGCAACTTTTCAGAACAGAATGACGACGAATGTTTATTAAAAATTGAAAAAGCCCGAGGTGGGGAAGTAAAATTAAAGAACGTTTTCCCGCTTTAACGCGTTCCAGCCACCATAAAATTTACGATACAGAACAGAATTGAAGTACGATCACAATGATGCTGAGTGATCACTATCTGGTTAGGGTTTGCATGTGATTCTGTAGCGCGTTGCAAAGTAGTACCGAATAAGGCAAATTGAAATAAAAATGTAAAATAAAGCTAACTTTTCGTACCTCATTGATGCGACGAACGAAGCAAATGTTTGATCCAGAAATCGACAACAATTTTTTAGTTGATGCAAAGAAAGTGGACTTATCTTCATACCTTTTAAATTCAGAATTTCGGTTTGTGTTTAATCTTACACTCAATATTTCTCATCTGTTTAGACTATTGTTTATTAATTGTAAATTGTTCATTTTCATCTCTCTGCATTCTGAATAGCTAACTGTAGATACAGAGACATGCATTCTTACTCGATAGTAGGAATATCCGGCAGCCCTAATTACTTGAAACGCATGTCCAACATTTACGTAGGTACATGAGTTTATGAAGGTATATGTGTCACATTGTGTCCGACATTTTTTTCAAAAGCCTGTTTTGAGCATTTACTGGCAGATTACCAGATGAGCTGTGTCTAAAGTCTAGTCTACTCAACCCACCTCCAATAGTTGAATCAGTGATAACGAAAACGTTCTGGAGAGGTACCAGAATAAAAATACTTACCAGCTGCTGGATAACCCATAGCATTTGACTCAAACGATTCAGTCAAAGACAAAAGATCCAGTCGGTTTCGAGAGATCTGCAAATACAATTGCATAAGTTAGCAGTTATGGTAAAAATAATATAGAGGTCAGTGAAACTCAAGTCATCGATTAAATTATTTACTCTGTCATTTTGTATTTATTTATTTACTCCCCACCCATTAGGGCAAGTCCCAAGGCCTTATTGGGTGTGCCACAGAAGTACAAATAACTTTTACAATAAGTAGCGCACAACAATTAACATAGAGGACAGTAAAAGCGGTTATCGGCGTCTTCGGTTCCCTGGCATGGTTTCATTGTACAGGTAGCAGTTCAACCTCGGAAAATGTTCACCCTTCTTCCAGAAATCTCTCAATCTTTCTGGCGGAGATTCCACTCATTGCTACATGCACGAGTTTGCCACGGTCCAGTTTGAGACCAGGTATCTAGGTATTTACGTCGTGCCTCGTTTATCAGGCTGTACGAAGTTATACTTCTGCTGGCCTATTCTACTTTATACATCTGGTGGGTGATTAGTATTATCCAGCCGTCCCTCTCATTAGACCCCAGACTCGCTCCTGTTCAGAAGAGGAAGAAGCTGTAAAATAAATTGCACCAATCGCAAGCAGACTTGTGCTGATAAATAATGAACTCAGTGAGCTAACAAATAGATATGAGAAACAGATAGCCAAACTTGGAAAAATAACGTGATATAAACTAAGGACATATTGTCTAAAGGTTTTTGACATTGAACCCAGAGATGTCAGTCAAAGCATTTTGCGGTTGAATTCCATCTTAGGATATTTCTATCAAGGGCAGCTTTTGAAATTCATGAGCAAGTATACGATCCCGCTGAGTCTAAATGTCCAGCACGCATTCCATATACCTGCTTTCCAAAGATAGCCAAACTGGACTTGTTTAAATTACGGACTCTTTGATGATTTCAACACAATTATTTATTTGCCGGAGCCTTGTCTGCGAAAATAAGACAATGTTGACGAAACCTATCGCTCTCTACATAAATTCAAGAATGTTAGTTGATTCAAATGCTATGAATTGTGATAAAGCTCAAATTAAGGCAAGCGGTAGCATTATAAACTGACTCTGAATCGTTGCGAGTCTATGAGTTGTAAATCTAATACCAGTTCTTCAAAAATTTTCACCTTCGTTGGGCTATTCCAAATGAGTTTCGCATGCATTGAAATTTAGTCCTAATGTTGGCATTTATCCAATGACCGAGTGGAAAACTACGTGCTGCTGACTTCAGCATGTAAAACTGACAACTTTTTTAATTGAGTTTAATTGAATTATTAAATCTTAAAGTGCGTTTGGAGAAGGAAAAAAGCAGCACGATTTATCATATTTCAGAAATATTGAAAAACACACGCATGTGAAAAAGGTACTAATTGTAAATAACAATTCGTATTTGGGATGGCTCCGATGTGCTGCTCCGCTTACTGAAAAGTGGCGTAAAAAGGAAGCCCTAAGTGGTCTTTTTTGTGCTGATGGATGCAGTACCTGTGCAAAAGGTATTTCTGATTAATGATTCACACCGTTTACACGAAGGAAAAGCCTCTTCTTGGCGGTTAAAATTAACGTCCAGAAATATACGTATTATTTGAAAGAACAGATAACTTCCGGAAGGATTTTTTGGAGAAAAAAATTAGTTGAGTAGATAAACCTGGTGAGTTTTAAAAGCAAGCTGAAGTAAAATGCAAAATTTGAAATGAGCATTTGCGAAATAGGTCAAATCAAATGCTTTGATTAGGCTAAAGGATGTCGTAAAAGTACATTGCTCTAATTATGAATGGATAATCTAGCGTGATTCGGCATAAATGGGGTGTGATAATTTTGAATTCGAATGGAGAGGCAGGCAATGGCTATGGGTAGGATTTGAAATTTCTTGGTTAAGGGTAAATATTTCAACATTTAGACCGCATTTAGCGGCCGAATTTTAAACAGCAGCAGCAAACGTCAATGATAAAACAACTCAAATGGGTGAACAAAGCCTAAATGCCATGAACTTGTATTAAATAACGTTAATTTAAACTGCCGTAAAGCAATATGATAGTGTCAAAGGCCGGTAGCTCAGTGGACGATGGGTAATTAGAATAAACGCACTTGCCCTGCCGATGGCAGTTTCACTGACCGAAATGCACTGCGTGAGCTGGAAGTCACTGAAAACTCCAGTACAGAATCAGATCTCATTGGAGCCTTGGAACCGAAACCAAAAAACATTAAGCCAGAACGAAATAGGAGATTTCGCCAACCATGATCTTAACTTCTACTGGTAGTACTCCGTTCCCTTTTATTATTCCCTGAGTTTCTTCTCAAATTATTCTACTGTGCCATTAGTGTAGTCCTCTCCTTTTTTTTCGATGACAGCTGGTCTTGACATTTCATCTAGTTCCGACGAGGGACCTATATCAACCACTAGAAGTCAGTTTAAAAAACATAAACATCATCTAAATAAAACTGAAATGCACAACTTAAATTCCAGATTTTGAGTAAGCCAACTGGCTTGGTGGTTTATCTATGTGAGTCGTTGCCCGAATGCAATCTAAAATACTCTTTCCTGCAGAAAGTGGTGAGTGATTGTGACCATCTACCTGGAGAGGGCGGAGAAAGGACCTAGATGAGTGCATTTATAATTGTTTTTTTTTGTATTTATTCCATCTTCAGACTGTTTCTATCCGAGGAAGATTTACGTCCCGTTCATCAAAAAAATTGAATGGCACTATTTTTAGTACATTTTAAAATCTGCCAATAATTTTGTGATATGAAAATAGCTGTTCGTGAGGTATGATACCGCTGTTTCATGCTCATTCCCTCCACCCTAAGATCGGAATTGAGCAGTTCTGATGCTAAATGTCAGCATGCGTTCGGCGAGGCTTTCCCAGATGAGCAATCTTGGGGTGAAACCGAGGCCCTAAGGGAAGCAGAGACGAAAACAGGTTGGTAAGAAAAGTCACGGAACAGCCAAGACCGCAATCACATTTTCGCTTTTGGTCCCTACTCGATTGCGTTCTTAACAGTCACAATTTGTGATTAGATACAAAATGAGGCTTTTCTGTTTACACTGCCAAAGTTATAGTCAGGATCGAGCCCCATGAATCATGTACAAGACCGATTTCCATGAGCCAAGTACTCCGCTCATTAAGTGATTCATGAATAAAGGTATTTCTTTTGTTCAATTTGTAAGTTCCCATCTGAAACTGAGAACGAGTTCAGTTAAATTGAAGTCCCCCAAACATGTGGTGGCCTTTGAACGAAACGTAGTGAAGGACACCTATTGCAGGGCACCATCGTCTAATTTATCGGATAACATTTAGAAAGGAGTAGAGGGAACAATTGTTAAGATTAAGCGTAGCTCATTCAGATCATAACGTGGTCGCTCTCCATTATGAAGGCTTTCAACCGGACGCCTTATTCCTCCTGCTGAACATACTTAAATCTACTCCAAAAATGTCAATAGACTAAGGGTCATTCTGGCTCCATAAAATCAATCCTTCTATCCCATCACACGAAACTCCCTAGAAACAGATGGATTTTACACGAAAGTTGTGGAGCTTTTTGATTCATATATGCTTCTACTTCTGAATGACATTTAAAATGGATACAAAGCTATTCGAAAGACTTAACTTTTTTTTCAAATTGTTGCATCAACGAAAAACTCTGCAAAAGCATCAAGAAATTGTACATTACTGGATAAGGGAGATCAAAGCATTATGGAAAACAGTTGTGATTCCCCACAGATACAGCACAATTTTTCCCTCTTATGCCAACAATATGGGCTTATTTCCTCTACTTTGCATCTACTGCGAATATAATAGAAGCAGCCCTGTAAAGAGAACAGAATGACTCCTAAAGGGCTAAAAAATAAGGGAAGAGATAGAAAGCTTGACAAAGGGATCAAATTCTTAAAGATGCCGCATGTCACAACCTTTTGGGTGTTCCCCTGATGACTCCACTACAGCTTCGACCAGCAAGTGATTTCGGCTTATTCTAGCATTCTCTTCGGTTGATGACCAAGCACGCTATCTACAAAACGTCGCCAGTATCCAGTCGAATCACCCTTTCTACTCAAAACCCTCACCGTCGCCAGCCTTAGATAAAATATCCAGTGTAATACAAGATTTCTGCTATCAATTCTTCCGAGGCGGAGACATTCTGAGTGGCTGGAAAGAAGTGAAGGCTTTTCCTCCCTGCTTCATTTTCTCTTTGTTCGGTGTCAATCTACATTTTTCTGACTGAAGATTTCGACAAATTTCCTGCAAGACTGCTGCTGACAGGCTCAGGATTGTGTTCGAAACCATAAGTTGAAAGTCAGAAAATTTAATAAATCAAGGTTCCGAACCCTTACTACGAGCTCTATCGTATATTCCGCATAAAACTGCTTTTGTTTAAACATTCTTGAATTATCCATTTGATATTGTTTACAACCATACGATAACGATCTAATGAAATTGAAAGGCTGAAACTTTGAAAATTTCAAGGTTCTGTCACGTTATTCTCCTCAATGTTGGCAGAATACGAGGTGTACTGCACAAATAAGCTTCTCAGCAGAGGGTTAGCTAGAAATATCTCGAACCGAATTAACAAAATCCATTGGAAGTAGTGACCCAGGATCAGCCAAGGGAAAATTAAATTCGGCGGAATCGCCCTTCCCTGCTTCGGCGGCGTTTCGCCGCACAGCGCTCCTCAAAATGCCAAGACCGCCATTTTGTTTACCAGCGTTTCATTCACAAATACTGCTGACCGAAAAATGGCTACACTAACTATAAATGGCTATGCTGTAGATAACCTCTACAGGAGCCAATCACAAAGCAGACATCGCTTCGCATTGCGGGTGACTCGATCCCCGACACTCACCTGAACAGGAACCATCGCTCTCATGACTTGGTCTCGCGTCAAACAATCCAATGTTCCCAGTTAGAAGTTGATTCACCAAGGTAATCCAAACCGAGAGCCTAATCTTGCTTGATTAAAAATTCGCAAAAATTTCATGATGTCTTACATCTCAGATTAGTGTTTTGTGCTTTGAGAACATGACAGAGTAACTGCGCAGTAATCTACCCAGATGCTGTCGCTTAAATATTTATTTGCCCCAACAGTTTAATTGACCTTTCACACATACTCCGCGGAACTTTATAAACTGAAGTTGGTTTTTAATCCCTATAAGAAGACGCATATCTTTCAAGAACGCAGCCAAGTTTTAAACTCCTCCGAGAGACATTGGATCTTCTATCAAAATACTATTTTAATACAGGCGTATTCATATTATTCGTAATATGTATATAAGTATAATGTCAATGTACCAGAATATACAGTGTTCGATAAGTCGTGACTTCTTACTCTCTATTGCTCTAGAGAGTTTGGGGTCAACGATCGAGCGGGAGAGAACGGGCAAAGCGACCCATATGCAAGTCAATTCTTTGTCCGCCTGAGTTTTACAAGTTCTTGGAGGGTTCTCCGATGGCTGGGAGAGTGAAATTGGAGAAACTAGAAAAAGGAAGACTTTGGGTATTGATTTTTAGGGAAACTTGGGAGTAAGGAAAGATCCAGATTGACACATTTTTTCAGGTGCTTGCATAGACTACTGACGCTCTGCCAAATTCAATCACCAATGTCATCGTCGTCATCAAGATTGCCGACAGTCCTCGGAGCTGGTCGGGGTGGAAGAGATGAGAAGGCGGCTTCACCCCCATCTAATTCCATAGGTTCTCTAAGGTCAAGTTTTATGGGCTGTTGAGGATTTTGTTGCTGATGTAAGAGACTGGGAGACTGGAAGGTGACCGTTGAACGACTTGGAGCTCTCGAACGCGTTAGAGAACCGATTGAGGCTGAGATCGTCGTCTCTCCAGCACCCGGTGTGTACCTCTGCGGACTGGGTGAAAAATGGTAGGTTCTGTAGCCACCTAGGGGGCTTCGTTGACCACCAAAAGGGCTGCCGGGGGTATCAATATATTCACCATATTGCGGCGATTGTACTTGTTGGAGGTCACTCTGCTGCTGCTGCTCTTCGATATAACAGGAGCAGGGATCCCCATTGTTATGAGGATCGTGTGTAAATGCACGGGAAGATGCGTTTGCTACTCCTGCGCTATTGCTTGGGTTCGGAACACAACCGCCGTAGGAATTGCCCATGGCGCTAGCAGACCGAGGACCATAGCTCATTCGACTGGAGGATCGGTATCCCGAACAGGTGCCATAAGGTTGGCTAGGATGAAGGGAGAACACTGAAACAAAAAGAGTAGTTTCAGCTGCTGATTTCAACAGGTTTGACTATTTCAAGCAGGAAAGGGAACATGAGTATATAAAATATTGGTTTAGGAGAAACGTCCCTACGTGGCCTATCTTTGAGATTGAGAAGCCATAATACTTGATACATTGAGCAAGGCAATTAAGTTGGGATAGTAAGTAATAACGTGCAAAACAGAAGCCACTTCTCATCCCAAAGCAGTGACGTGGAGCATCAAACACTTGGAGAGAAACTATTTCCAAGAAGATAGCTTCCGATATGTCTAAATAGGAAGAGACCAGTTCTCAATATGAAAATTTGTCAACAGCGCCACTTATTTAATGGAATTTTTTTAAACAATGTGAGACGGCCAAAATCGATGGGAAAAAGGTTAAGCGGGTAATAGACATTCAACAATTACAGACAGCTAGGTTTTCAGTTAAGTTTTAAAAAAATTTTACATCGTTCCAAATGATGACGGATCAATCCTTGCTGCTGGAGGGTAAAGGGTTCAACACCTATTTAGAATTTCACCATGCAGCATTCGCTGATGCCCTAGCAGAAGCGGATCTAAATTCAAAGTATCTTTCGACTAAAAAAGTCAAATTTCGTAAACATGCATAAAAATGAGAAGTAGACTGGACTCGGAGACACGCGTAAAAGCAAAACCGATTTTTGACCCTGTCTACGGCAAGTCATGTATATGATTGGTCAATTTCGCGAAAGCTTTAAAAACACTAGATACCCTCGTTCTCAAAATAAGTGAAACCAGTGGTTTCATTCAATAGGTCAGTAACCCATAAGTCATTGAATAGAGCATACCAAAGATGCAGTTGATCTCTTGAGGGAGTTGCCAATAATGGCAAGGATTTGGCCTCGTTACTCATCACCTCAAGGCCGCATTACCCTTTACTCGTTGTAAACGTAGCTTCATGATAATAGGGGACAATGATCCACTAAGTAGAAAGCTCCGGGCAGAAAACTATTGAGACTATTCCTATCCTCAAATATGGGTCTTAGCAACAGTTAGAGCAATGTTTCCTTGAAAATTGGCTGGAGATCACTTCAATTCAAGCATCGCAGGAACCCAATAAACTGGAGTATCAGATGGGTTTGAGAAAAATTCTACCGCTGAGGAAGACATTGATGAAGAGATCAAGTGACTGATGGAACAAAGTATGTAGCTGAAATGACTGAGTACTCACTTTGTACGGATACGGTAATTATGTGAATCATTTCTGCGATAACGAAGGAGACTGAACTAACCTAAAGGGGGCAAGAGTCAAAACTCACCGAAAAATCAAGAATATGCTGTCATTAATGAAAAGAGCTACGATGGTTATTAGGTAAAAAAGCATTTACTAGTTCATTACCTTTTCTTTTGAAATGTGTAAGACGAAAGGCTCCGGAGTACATAACTGTGCCTTCTCGCGATATTCATATCAAAACTTCAGTTCAAAAGTTGGCATTTAAATAACATATGCATATAACTTCGGACGCAAGTGTTTCCCAACAATATTACTGCTCTGAATATCTTAAAAACCAACTTAATTTGTCGAATTTATCACTTGCCAATAACCAAATTTACTAGACGCAACTTAAAATAAAACAACCATTTCAAAATTTTTCATTTTTTCAAGCAAACCTTTCAACTTTTCTCTTTACTTTCAAACAAAGGCTTGGAGTCAGGAGCTAAACTGTCAAAGCAAGAGGTTCCCAGTAACGACTTCTCCATTACGTTGAATTCAGAAAGCAAAGCTTTCAACTGATCTCCATATCAAAACTTCCAGCTAACGATTTATCACCTGGAACGCTAATATGGTGAAAAAACAAATAAACGACATTCCTCGATTCGTCTTGATAAAGGATTGTGGCCCGAATCTCCATGTTTGATTTCGTTTTAGTTTTCGATCTATACAAAAAAGAACTTTAATGGTGTTGAAAGGTATGAACGATTTAATTAACTTTTATTCCCTAAAGGACGAAATTTCGCTAATCTTCACGGACAGCGAACCAATTTGCTAAGGCCAATTTGCCCTTAGGGCAGTATTAACTAGACGTTTTTTTCGTCGGATTTTGCACAGGGAGAAGAAAAAATTTTAAGTCAAGAGCCGTGATGAATGAAGCTGTAGGCGCGTAAAATAAGTGTATGACCAAGAAACTTCATCCGTTTTTTTACACTTCAATTAAAGCAACTACGCTGAATCATGGCCTCAAATTTCTTGAAAGCTTTACTGAATGGTCCATTTTGGGCAGAGGTATGGCTTCACAGCCCGTAGGTTGATTCAGTTATAGGCTGAGTGAGTAAAACATTTGTTGTTCAGGGATGTCCTCTTATTTTTTCTGCTAAAGAACTAGATATGCCAGCGTTTTTTTTTTAATAAAAAAAATAAAATTAAAGCGCCATTCGGGATTGAGCTTGTTCACCTGTCGGGGAAAAGAGAAAACTGACTGGTCAGTAGATACTGAACCCAGAGCAGAAATGATCTGAAGGCCTTCCCGCGTGCTCTTATGAAGTGTAACTGATAAGATTGATTTGAGTTAGATTATATCCAAAATGTGATTTCCGATGATTTACTTTGCATTGCTAGGCAGACTTGTACTGCATTAAGAGTGCTATGATCGTATTAACCGTTCTTTTCAAAAAAGCACCCGATTTATATGGCAGAAACCTTCAAATAAAGTTTGGATTCGAATAATTATTGCCTCACCTTAGTTTTTTAATCCTTAATACCCCGCCGCTTCCTGAAGTGGCGAAACCTTAAAAGCCAGTGTGGATCACGCAATGACCTTTAAGGTCTAGCTGAGTTAAACATTTCAACACAATTTTCAACCATATTACCTCAATTTATAGATATATTAGTTAATGAATGGGCATTAATAAGAATATCAAGCCAAAAACGACCGAATATATTGCATATCATTGGCGGAAATCTGTCAGTACTTGATTTAAATAAAATAGATAGGATCGTAGATCACGAAGAGGGTTGGAAAACTATTTGTGGAGCCCGGCACCAGAGGGCACAGTTACAGTTCTGAATCAACCCAAACCCCCCCCCCCCCCCAGTCTGAACTGTTCCCAAGATAAATCAAACAGTTACTGGCCCAACGGATGATGGCTTTCCAGCTTCTCTCGGATCACCTGCATCTAAATGTCACAGAAAACCACAACGGCCTTTCCTGAACCGATTTTTCAGTTTACTCCTATGTAGGGCCCAACCTTTACGAATAGCGAGCTATTCTTCGCGGACCAAATTTTGAATGCTGATCTTTGAGTACCTCCATAAGGGCAAAACCAAGTTCCGGAGAGTTTAATTTAATAAAATTAACCTGAAGATGGACTTTTGACCACTGTTTATAATGCTCGCAGCAAACGTTGAATCAGATTAATTCAAACTAATATAGCATTATTCCAAGACGATGCAAGACGTCAAGGTTATGGAAATTCTGATCGCTTCCTTCCGAGAAAAGGTTTGCACCAGCCACATCCGGAGAAAGGTTAGCATGAAATTGTGGATTGAAGCCGGGTCAGAAATGAATGGAAAGCATTTTAACAAACGATCGCGAATTCAGGCATTTCATGACTGGACATCAAGATCAACGATTGTGTGCCAGACGATCGAACTTCAGTATTACTATCTACAGAAATCGCCATTTCTCTGGTCTCTTTTCTACCTTGCTAATCAATTATTGCCCCTTTCGGATACCTTTTCTCTACACTTCATCTCTACCGAAAATGCGCGCTAGACAAGCTAAACTCGAACAGCGAATACCCAAAAGCACAGGTAAGGTTAGTTTATTATTAAGAAATTCAGTGAGGGCATTTTTTTCTTTCCCCAATTGGATTGACTTCTGCAAAGCAACCTTCATACGCTTCGATAAAAAATACAAATCCAGCAAGATCATGCGGACTAACCTAACCACCTCCGCATCTGTGAATGGAAACCTGGCTGGTTGGTCCATGTCAGGCACAGTTCTGGCACATCAATTAGTGCCACCTAATTACATTGACAAATTAACTCGAGCGTACTACAACCATTTCAGAATCACCAAACGAAATGTCATCATGTGCTAAAGTTAACCTGACATGCAGCTAGGCACTGCAAAAAAGAGGCGATTGCCATTAAGATAAAATGATAATCTCAAGGAATCAAGAATTATTAGACAAATGTAAGTCTGACCAAAATTATTTCGAAATCCACATACTATGCAACAGAAAATTTGGAAGAAAATGAAGAAGTAGAGATACTCACTCCGTTGGTTTTCCATCATCATTAGTTGGTTTCCATCCTCTGAAGGCCCTCGCCCGGAATCCCCACTGTCAGCGTCGTACTGAAGACTTCCGGCCATTCGCATGCCCGTAGTAGAACCGTGAATGCTGCCGATGACACCAGGTTGTCTGAGATTCCGAGAAATTGTCTGTTGAAATGAACATAAGTTAAACTTTCCTTTAGAATAATACCAACATAATTTATCAGTGAACGAATCCAGACTTGAAAAGAATGAACTAGTTTGACTGTAAATAATCGGGTCCTCAGTCGGCCTTAAATAAAAAATATTAGGACCACTTCGATCTGGGTAGAATACAATGATCGCCTCCAAATCGACTGCCTTTCAGTGAATAAGAAGATAGGTATTCCCAAGCGCATAATCCTAAACACTCTTACTTGTATGTAGATTCAACCGTCATGTATCAGTGGAAGAGGATCTATGAATAAAAGCCCTCCGGTGACATATCAATGCTCACTGAATTGACAACCATGGGTTCACAGTATCGCTAGCTCATATTTTCTCTCTGAGCATCTTAGAAATCACAGGACGTATAAACGAAGACGGGATTTACTGCAAGCCCACAGACTTTTAGTACTCCAGATTATTCTGTCTCAGCCCTGATTTATCGTTAGAAAAAAAAAGGCTAGAAATGGCCTATCACAATATCATTCACTGGTCAAAAACTTTTAAATGAGCACTCGAAAGCCTTAACTTTCTTGGTTCGTCCACATTCATCCTTGTTTCCACTGTTTTTATGTGATACGTGATCATATGCTCTGAATAACACTAAAGCAATCAGATTACGCACTACTTACAATAACCCATCCAACCTCATTTCACTGCCAATCACTGAAAGTGGAACAGAAAAAACTAGAGTTGGTAGTGAAATTAATGATTATAAAAAAATTTATGTCTAATCCAACCAGAGCTTTAAAACACTAATTGGGAGCTGAATTCAAAATTTAAGAATTCGAGGACAGTGGGTCAATAAATACGGCACGTCTGAACATTTCTATAATTTTGAGAACAAAACGGCAGGTGCTTCAAAAGGCATGGTTCAAACAGAGAGAGAGAGAGAGAGAGAGAGAGAGCTTTGATTCGAGACTATTAACAATACCCCTTTAAATAAAGCCTGTAATGGACGCCAAAATTTACAACTTAGAGGAATCCGTGTTGCTCACAAAGCTCCAAAAAGAACCATTAAGAGAAAATGCGTGAACGAATAGAGTGGAAGGCGTTGCTAAGTGTAGAAGCTTCTGAGTAAAGGTAATCGTAGTCTCACTTTTAGAAAGTGACTTACGTCAACTATATGCAAAGGTTTACGCGATAGCAATGTGTGGTCTTTGGACCCAAAGTGCACAAGAACCATCGACATTCGGCAAGTAGAAAAGTATAAATGAAACGATTTCGAGGCAACAATTTTTGGGAGCGTAATTCCTTCTCGTGCCAAGTTTTAAGACGTTTTAAGATCTACAGAATCTATTGCTAAACAGAGGTACTTACAAGTGACCCATTCTACATAACACCTCAAGGGCAATAGAGAATTTGAAATACCTGCGTAGGGCAGGTCTAGAGAAAAAACAGCTGTAGGTAGCCTTGCTGCCGGATTATAGATAAAGATCGTCTAAAATAAAAAACAAACGATGGAATTGAATCTTCCAAAGGGACTATTTACAATTTGGAGCCCTGGCCAGCTACCTTCGTTATTCAAAGAGCGGTTATTTTCCTAGACTTAACAACAACATCCGGTTAAATTTTAGTGACCCGATTCTGTATGCAATTGAAAAATAGTTATAGCAGCACGAGAATTCCGCATAGTTTCGGCTACTCCATAGGCGAAAATGCATGAGACCCTTGTCGCATACCCACTCCCATTCATAAAAGCATTAAACAACCCAATGGACACACATGTTTTTAACTTAGGAATTATTTGTCGCTTGTGAGGAAACAGTAGCTTCCAAATAGCTCAGTTGCAATTGATCCCTTTATTATGAGATCTCAGGATATAAGAAGCGTAAATGCCAGTTTTCTACGACACGCCCGGCTGTTTTTCAGGTAAATACCGTTACTTCGCATGAGGATACTGGGTCCCCCACAAGTGAACTGAATCAATTAGTATTTTACACAAGTTTCTAACAGGGTAAATGTTTAAGAATCTACCAGGAAAAGATGTCTCAGTCTTTACGAACAAAGGACATTTGAAGACTAGAAATGCCTTTATGTTGAAAAAAGAAACCCGAAATCTGATTTTCAGGATAACTAGAAATAACGGCTAGATTCTCATTTTGAAACAGATATCTTGATACTCTAACGGATCTGACCTTCGAAACGGAAACCACGGCACGACAATTCACAAAAGCGAAAAATTTCATTGGAGGACAGTGGAACAAGTTTTGAAGAAGCACAGTTAAGCAGACGCATTTTGGACGGGAAGACAATCTTTAGCCTCAAATAACAAGAAAATGGATTCAAATAGGTGATAGATTATTTATAAATTCAGTATAGAACTCAAATTTGTTGCATTTAGAATCGCGGTTGGCAACCGAATACTCCGAAGTATTCAATATCATTTCAACAGCTTGAGCTAACCGAACTTACATGCGTTTTAGACCCATCGTCTATTTCAAACAAAATGTAAGTAAAAACCGATTTCGAACAGATGATGTCCTAACATGTCCCAGACTTTGAGAAAAGAGCAATATGATTTAAAAAGGCATGTGAAGTTAAAGTCTGTCATTTTACTCTTGGTGATAACGATGAAGATTCATTATTCAGTCATTGAGAACCGACACTTGTTAAGATAATTGGCAGAGAAACTACGGCAAAAAGAACTTTGAGCTATCAGAACCACTGGGAAATTCAAATTTAGGTTTAATGATGCCAAAATTCTTGAATACTATTGGGAATATCAAATAAAACTATCCGAACTCTCAAAAACTGGTGCAGATAGGTCTGATGAGAAGGATATTATCAGCTGCCTTTGCCGATCAGATCTCGTGTGGAGTTTAAGGGCGTTGCTGGGTGTGTAATAAGGGCTTACTTCTCCATTCATCGTTAACTTATCTGATTTTAGGAAATGTTCATTGAAATGGCTTATTTTCCATGCCTGAGATAGGCTTTCTGCCAGTGCTTTTGGCTCTGCATTGGGTAATATCAATCCACTATAAGGTAGAGGCTGGATCTAGCATTTCTAGCAGCAGTCAAATTCCGCAGATCTATGCAAACGCAATGCTAAACTTGAAGTTAAAACTGGTTGTAAAATCAGTGATATCGGCGATCAAGGAATCACCAATTTCGAAAGTAAAGTTGGTCCACTTATCCAAAGTATTCTTAACATAACTAATGAGCTTGCTGCAATTTTGACTATAAGTAGGAAACCAAGTTCAGATTGATTGACAATAAACACAAATGGAACAATCCCATTGATACCCACTTAACTTACTATGTCCTGTACAATTCATGAGATATACGGAGTCTAGTCAATCGGCATTCGAAGCCGAATAAATGAAATCGCCTCCTCCATCTCTACGAGGGCTGTTGCGTAAGAGGGCACTGAAAAATTCCACTTGTCACTTTGATCACTTAGTTAAGGTGAATGGAACGACCAACTGCTCACACTTATTAAGGCAAAGTTAGCTGTAAAGTTCGTCAGTTGATGAGAGATCAGACTACTTAAGCGACAGCATCGTCCATATGTTTTGATCATCGGCAAGACGAAAGGAGTACAATTTTTAAAGGGTTACAAAATTAAGAGCAAAGCCATCATGATATAAAACACTGCAGGAGACGCCAAAAGAATGTGGTCGAAGAAGACCTCGGTTATATCTCTAGACTTAGGAAGAGGAAGTTAGAGAACGGCGAGAATAAAACGTGAAAGGAATGAAACTGCAGAAACTCTATTTTTTTCAATGCCAATCCCTTTGATCTCTTCTTAACTTCTTACACACCCTTTACAGAATCGATTCACTTCGACTTTATTGCAGCATTCCGTTTTATGCCTAAAAACTGCTAGTACCAACTGAGAAAGCTAACCTTTGGCCGAAAATTGCAAAATGTTACAAAAGGCGTGTCCTACGCGGTGAAAAATTTAATTTGATGCGGTTAATAAGAAAGTCGACGTAGAAGTCAGCAGTTTATTTTGGAGGCTATCTTCCGATTAAGAGCTAGTATTGGCTTATCGAATTCCCGCAGATAACACCGATTGAAGTCTGTACACTGTGACCGGTCATGAAAAATTCTTTTCTCAAACGTAAGTATCGTGGCAATGAGATCTGTTGAGAAAAAATTTTATTTGCTAAGACCAGTAAATACTGAAGCCTCCGCAACAATAAGATGGTAGTCATGGTCACAGAATAAACAGGAAACCGGCTGGCAGGCAAAAACAATGATGCATACTGTAAACAGTGAGGCGATGACGCATCGTTGAAGTGTATTGGTTACAACCGGCCAGTCAGCGAAGACAAAACAGAGCCAGAAAACTGTGAGATGACAAAACAAGCTTTAGTTCAACAGTTTATCCAATAACGATTTTGTTTAAAAATCGATTTTTTCAACTGCCTCCTACAACAGATAGGAATGCAGACATCGCATCTGGCCGGACACCGATGACGAGTCCATCTCATTGTTGTCTTTTGGCACTGCCTACTCATTCGTTCCCTGCTAGAAGCTCCTTAAGTGCCAACAGCGATTTCCGATGCAGAAACCATTAGACTCCATCAGTTTAGGCAACACATTAAGAACTTCAGCTAGTCTCCATCTGACGCATTTATATTTCTGACCCAAATAGAATGGCTTTGGAATCGACACAGTTATCGAAAAAAATGCAGCAAATCTTGTGCTGCCATGCTTTAAATATGCTCCACTGTAACTGTGCATTCAGTCGTCCCAGTTATTCGTCACCAGAAACAAGAAATACACACCCGCCAAACGGACAAGAAACTACCTAGGGGCCAACGTAAAACCAAAACTACAGCACGGGCTGAACAAAGAAGGGAACACGAAAAACGCCGTTTGCATGGACAGACCCGCATCGTTGCTAATCCTTCCTTGTTGCCATGGTCCACTTGGGGCAGAAAGTATATGACTAGTAGAACCTCTGATATTTAACCGGGACCAATAGGTATTAGGCTTTCGGTTGTTTAGTACCTATGAGATGAGGTTAGCAGCAAATTTCAGCAAATACTGTCAAAAGCACTAGTCCAGGCCAAAGAGCAGTTTTGTAACGACGGGAAATTTCCTCCCAAGTTTGAAGCACCTAAGAACCGCTCATAGCAATCTATAAATAAAACTTGGAGTGAAGAGCAGCCACAATTCTGGAGAACCACGAACGCAAACAGTATCAGAAATTCTGCGGATTCTCACGATACCCTTATGCAAGTGGCGTGATCAAGGAATCTTCATTTTCCTAGGGCTAATGCTCGTTGGTAAAAATCGACAAAGTGATCTAAGAAAACATGGCTGTTGGCACTAGAATATGTTGTTGACAGATCCCAATATAGAAATCTTTTAGATTGAGCAAATAAACCATTTCACAACACATTCCATATATGCGACGAATGGATGAATTCTACGCGTAATCCATTTCTTAGACATGCAACTTTTCACGAACTCAATGAAACATATATTTAAAAAGTTACTAGGACTAATCGCTGCAAATTCGTAATTTTTTTTCGCATGACGATTGTCAGCGCCCACGATAGACGACTGTCATTTACGCGTCATAGTAACCAGCGCTTATTTATACTAACCAGAACTGCGCCAACAATGCGCCTTATTGTCAGTCAAATGCATCAAGCGATGACTAGAGAATACTTTAAAAAAAATTACTCTGGGAATCATTTAGTTCTACAGCCTCATCAGCCTTAATGTTAGCATAGATACCACCTAAAAATTTGATTTTTTTAGGAAAACAATGAACGATGATGAAAAATTGCTAAAGGGACGCCAGGAAAATTACGCTGGAATTTATGTCTTATCCACGGCTTTTAGGTCCACACAATTGAAGCACTTACACCAAAGGTATGCATCGGCAAAGTTCCACTCAAAATGTCTCCATTGGCTTTAAGAGTGGTGTAAACAGACCCTTGTGGCTGAACTCCACTGCAAAAGACGGCGGTTTTATCCGATCCAAGAAGAGGTGATCCATACGCGAGTCCGCCGGTTGAAACAACTTGACCATTTTCATCGATAGCTAGACTTCCAGGTGGATAGAAATCTTTTGAAGACCCCTTCCAGGTATTCGTCAACAGAGCCTCCTTATTCGAATCAGGGATCATAAACGGACTACCCGGGGAGTAAGCAACCATTCTGCTCTCTGATTCACCAACAGCTCCATTGCTCATTACAGCTCGAGCAGGTTTCCGACGAACACAGACAATAGCGATGATTAGCAGAAGGGAGATTATAGCAGTAACTGCAATCATGACAAGAATGATCGTGACATTAAGCGCTCCAACACGACCACCGCTAAGAAAGCCTCCAAATTCATTTGGATCCATTTTGACGTTGATAATCATCCAGGTGTCGGTAAACAGACGCTGAGGGTTGCCTGAATCGATAGCCCGGAGACGAACCTTGAGATTCAGAGGAACCAAACGATCTGCGACGAGGATTTCACCGGTAGAACCATTTAGGTAAAAAGGTCCAGCACGGTAGCCCATGAGTTCTTCCTGAAGAACGACTAGTGGGGTTTTGGACGGAGAGAGTGTTTGAGGTGGAGGAGCATTGTAGAGACCTCGAGAGATGGATACTGGAGGCATGAGCTGACCGTTCGAATCCAAAACTTGGAATTCAACCTTCCCGGCATCATCTGCGTCTAAATCGAAAGCCTATGAAAAACATATTCGGGGGGTTTTAGTCGTCTAATGGCTGCCACTTTGTGGATCTCTGCATTGTGAGTGAACTTAACTCACTTGACCTGGCTAAGCCATTTCAGATTTTGTCCTGAAGGAAGAGTTGCAGGAGAAAGGTGTTTTAAGTTTTATCAATTAGCACGTACATGATTTTAACCGAGTAGGCATTTCTAGTCATATTTTCCAGGCAGATTACTGCTGGATATATTTAAGATGAATGCAATCTTACAGACTAGGACCATTGAAAACTTTGGCATGGGAGCTAGAACAGGTTAAGAGCTAACAAACTAATTTTGATTTGTTAGAAAAATAGACAAGACTTGTTCACCCGAAAGTACGCGCTCGATTTTTCATGTACGATTGTCTTTCTTCAATCTATGCCAGTAGGTTAATACATTCTGCTACTAGTAAAAGAAGTAGACTAGATCGGAGCATTTTAAGATTAGATTACAGCACCATGATTGATTGACTGCAAAAGCAAAAAAGGTGACGAGTTCGGAATCGTCATCTTCATTCGGAAGTGATTGCATTTAGAAGCATCAAATGACCTCGAGAAACGTTTATATTCATGCCCGTGAAGCACGGAGATTAATACTGGCAGATCACAAATCGCTTTATCTCATCTAAACAATGATGACCGCTACAAATCTAAAATCTAAAAATAAGACCCCAAAGTTAGAAATATTGACTTTACTCCTACCAGTCACACTTGAATTTTGGACAATTGCAAATTTAAACAGTTCAAAGGGGCGGAGTTTGATTAAATCAGGTGAACTTGAATACATTTAGTTAACCTGACGCCATATGCATTACGCGATAAAACAAACCTGAAGTCGGGCAACCAAAGATCCAGGTGGATTAGCGGTAGTGATGTTGATCTGTCTAGCCGTCTCAGCGGGAAAAGTCCATATAGGAGCATTGTCATTTTCGTCCAAGATTCTGACAAGCAGCGATGTCGATGTCGCCAAAGGTTGAGTCCCATTGTCCCTAACGGCTACGTTGAGAAGATACATAGCGACGACTTCTCGATCGAATTCAGCTAGAGTTTCAATACCTCCATCAGGAGTGATTTGGAAGATTCGCTGTTCCACTAGTTGACGACCAGGTGATGTTCCGCCTAGATCGTCAAAGATGTTACCAATTGTGGAACTAGCTCTAGTACTGGCAATGGTTTTTAGAGCCCAGATGGAACGGAGGGAGAATTGAAGTTGGCCATTCTGACCCTGAAAATTATGGGTGTGAAACAAGTAGCTAAAATGGTAAAGTTCATTGATATTCTAAAGCTCAGCTGTTTTCATTTTACAACCGAAATGTATTCACCTTCCTATTCACAATGGTTTGACCCTTCATGATAGTAAAATCGCTCACAGGGTAATCTTTAGCGGCAAAATTTGCCTCCGATAACTAGCTAACGGCCAGAGTCTATATATGACGAACAAGAATACTAAGTGCGAATCTCTGAAATATTTGTAGAAATCATAGAGGGCAACTTGGAGACTTATTTCCTTTGTGAAATCTAAATGAATGTCTGGAATATACGGAGAAAAGTTGGAGTAGCGTTTAGAGCATCCAAATCTGCTGAATAGCAGAGACCTGCATTCGGAACTGTATAGCGATGGTTTCTGGACAAGAGGACCTTTCTCCTCCACTAGATCAGATTTTTAATAAGAATTCATATTAAGCTTTGACTAGAACCGGGGCCCTATTTAGTGGCTTCTCAAGAGGTACATTATATTTTGACAATATTACTGTTTTTTAGTCTCCATAAGAGACCAAGCAGTCTCAGAAAGCCTTATTGACGAGTTTGAAAAGCTACCGTCAAAGGAAGGGCGATGGAAGAACCTTACCTGGTAAACAAAGTGAAAACGAGGTTAGTGATTGTATGATTCGTCGGATGCTAAGTATCAAAGAGTATTAGTAATTGAGATTTTATTCCAGCATAAATCGAAAAACTAGAGGAAACCAAGAATGTTTTAAATGCCAGATCGCCACTATAAATGAGATGGCAACCAAACGATAAAAAGCCTCGAGTTGGTCGACTTGGAGCAAACGATAAGATATTTTCATTAATTTTGAGGCTAAAAGTCAGGCAGCAAAAGAAAATCTTCCAGTAAAGTTATTAAGGTCCGTGGCTTACAGAATCTGGATCGCGAGCTTCAAGACGTCCACTTAATCGAGTATATCTGGGGGCATTCTCTCGAACAGTAAATGCGTGGGATTGAACATCATTTTGATGGAAGGGAAAACCCATATTAGCTGGAGGATTCACAAACACTGGGCTGTTGTCGTTTTCGTCCAACACTTCAATCGATATAGTAGCAGTGGCTGTGAAAATTGGCTGAGTGAGGGCATCAGTCACTGTCACGATCAGAGAGATGTGTTCGATCACCTCGCGATCCAATTGAACCTGGAGGTAAAATAAACCGAAAATAATGAAGAACATAAAGCGCATTTGTTCAAAACGAGAAAAAAGAACTCCTCGAATTCACAAGCTCAAATAAGTGACCGATTTTTGTGTAGGTGATCTCTGACTCGTCCGAAACAAGCTTCCCCATCATTCTGTCAGAACCTTTACCACCAGAAAAGTAATAAGCAAGCTGATGTAAAAGAACTATTACGAGGAGGGCGGCTTCCAAGAAACGGCTGACATTAGCGATATCCGAAAGGTCTTCGAATTATTTACCATGATGAAGGAAATGAAAAGCAATAGGCAATACAAAAGCCGTTGAATAGAAGGCAAATTGAAAATCGTTCCCACGAAACGAAACCCAGATTCGATTAATGAGAAATTTAAATGAAGATCACAAGCAAGAATGAAGTGAGCGATGAAATTTGCCTAGCCTGACGAACAAAGTAAACAGAAGTGCCGTTGTAACGAGACTTTAAGAATCTAATTTATCTGGATTACTTTTCCATCCAGCTAAATATATTACAGGTAAACTCCTAGAAGTAGCCATCTTACTAGAAATAAGACAATTTTCTAACGCAGTCTATAAATGCTGTTCATGAAAGTAAGAAACATTTTCAAACAAAGAAACGAGGCACAGTGGGAAAATTTGGATTAGGAGGACTAGAGAAACCCGATTCACGGCCGACATATCGATACCACATTCCTTACTCATTAATCAAACTAAAGTTTTATGAGGTATCCATCCCGCCATCTGTTTTAATTAAAAGACAAGAAAATAATAAATTCCACTGGATACCATATTTTATGGGTGAGGGGTACATTCAACAAACCATAAGTGGTGGATGAGTTATCAGTAGCGGGTTAATAGAATAGCATAAGGGTAACCGGATATTTCTATCTTATTGTAAGTTCGTTAGCAATTATTTTATATTAAAATATTGTAGCTAAAATTTAACTCTTTTGGTACATACAATCTAGCAAGATTTTTTTTGCCTGCAAATAAAGTTGGCTGTCACTCGTGTTCAAATGAATCGACCAGTTTCTGCACCTAGGCGTTCTTCTATGAAACCAAACAAAATACAGAATAATTTTATTGAGAGAGAAATTAATGTGTTACGCACGGTTTTAAATAAACCGTGACTATGCATTCAACAGATTAGCCCAGGATATTCAAGCTTGAGACTCACCAATAGATAGATTTCGATTCCCACCTTCAACAAGGTGTGTCGATAAAATTTAGAACTCAGATATGCCCAGGGTTATAGAAGTACTTATGACTTTACTCCTTACGGTGAAAGCCAAAAGCAGAAGACGTGTACTGAGCAATCGAACAATCGGAATAACTACCCAGTTTAAATAATGGTCCACCAAGGAAATGACTTCAATGTTAACTAACCTCTAGTTCGGGGATCCAAAGATTTCTAAAATTCTAATTTTTGCAGTTTAACCCAATGAGTAGTTAAATAGAGATAGGAAGCGGGTTACCGTAATCTGCCTGGAAGACTAGTTTTATGACCCTAGTTCCAAAAGGAGGTTCAATGTTGATCTTTTGCCTTGAGAGCCTCAAAGCATAGCCATATTTATGACTAAATAACACCAGATGCGTTTCAGTAAGGACTTAAATGTGATCCAAAAGGTCAGCAGATATATCCTTCAAGAAAGTGGATAGTACAGGCGAGGATAGAAAACCGACTGATCGTTCGAATGGTAGCAGAAATGTGACGTTTGCATATAAATGATAAATCATTCACAGCAGCAAGTCAAAGATATTGAAGGAACGTAAGAAGAGGAATATAAATAGGTGGAAAATAAAGTGAGTAAGACGTTTTCGAAAACCGAAAACTATGTGGTCCATGACCAAAAGAGGCGAATAAAGTTCATTTCTTTGTTTCCTTTCTACGATTCTGCTATGCTTTCGTTTCTACAGCAACACGATGAGAAAATGTCAAAAACAAGGATTTCACTCTTCGATTGTGGGAACCTTAACGCGCCTTAAACTATTGCCGATTTGAGAATAAAATGAGTGTAATGCCAGATTAAACTGAAGTATCCCTAACTTCTGAAATCACTAGATTGTCTCAGCCTTCATCCATTGTCTCTAGTTAGGAACCAGGATATTATAAAGGTAACGATATTAATGAAGATGAATTACGGGTAATCGAAGAGGAACAAATTGAGAAATACCATAGTAAATGTATTAATTATTTCTCCATGTCAGTAGTTTACGTGGGACTGATTAACTTGATTTGCAGACTGTGGACAAAAGACCGATTGACTGACCACAGTGACAAGGCTGGTCTATCTAAGAACACCGACAACTGGTCCTTAAAGATATCGGTCCCCATCGCTTAGGGACACTGAAAGGGAAAACGAGACTAGGCCGTTTGAAAAAAAAAGAAATTTTCATCTGATGATGAGTTTTCGTAGATGATTTTTCATGTGGGCGAATGTTACCGGCACTCAGTGTTGCATTGATAAAGACCGTAACCGAAATATATACTCTTGGAATTTAGCTGAATTGCTTAAAGTTCATTAAGAACAGGTTCAGGTTTAAGAATTTTCTTTAGAGGGAAAAAATAAAGAGAGTCCCAATTACCTTGTTCTTTTATCGCAATATTTACGACATTATTTAGGCTCGTCTTGATAAGGGCCGTTCTTTTGTATGGGCCATTTATTGAACTTCGGGTTAATAAGAATAAATTTTTGATTTGGATCCGGAGGTATTCGAACGCGAACAGTCCCAACAATCATTTCAACATCACGCTTAGTGTGAAAGATCATAAAGATACCAGGTCATGTGACGCAAAGGTCTGAGGAGTTGCTACATTAATGCGAACACCAGCGAGCAGAATAAAATTAAGAAGCAAGATTACAAATACTCGCAAACCACGAAACGTTGATCTGCATAGGATTTGATTTGAAGATCGAGTTCGTCAATTTAAGGCTGACCGGGGAAAGATGAGGTCGGTCAATACTGTAAAAAAATGTTAACGAATTGTATTGCTATGTATGAACCCCTCTCAAGTAAGTGCCAACCATCCCTATTACCTTAATGAATTGGCGTGTGCTCGGAAAAGCAAAATGCTTCCCAACAAGAATGCGTTTATCATTGTGGTACTTAAGATACCAATTATAAAGTCTGCAGATCGCATGTCCTAACGATCGAAAGCTGAGGATTTCTGCGTAAAAATTCCAGTCCAGAAGACACTGTCATCCGAAGGCGGATAGATTGATGATTAGCTCCCTCAATGTCACCTCCCGCTTTATCTTATGCCTCTTCAACTACATTTCGCAACTTTTATGGAGCACTTATTACTATAAAATTTTTCTAGAAAATGCAATAAAAGTAAACTAAAGTTAGCGTCGAAGTGGCTGGATAACAATGAATGCTCTGCGTTGCATCGTTAATAAGCGATATAAAGAGCACATTATTATTGGTAACCACCTGCAGAAGTAGGAGAAACCTTTGAGTCATGCAGCCTTGTCATCATTTGAACGCCTCACCGGCATCAAAAATTTATGTATCCATAAACTCAACCAGCAAAACAAACATGAACGGTAGTCCCCCATCGCCACAATTTCTAGCGTTCCAGTTAGGACAAATAATACGAGAAAACTGAAGAAAACATATTTTCGGCTACGTTGCCATTCCCTAATTTGCTGAACTGTGAAAAATGCGTATATGCGGTATTTATGCTTCAATTTGCTGACTGAATTAAAAATTAAGGAATGCTAATCAATTTTCGCTACAGGAGTTTGGCGAATGTAGACGCAGATTTTGTTGGTAATAGCCATAGACTTCAAAATCCGACATAACCACAAAACAATGAAACAATGATATCAAACTTCAAGATAGCTTACAGATAACGAGTCGCAAGAACAATGCTCAAACTAGGTTTTTAGATCGAGTATTCGTATAGCAATAAACGAAAAACATGACCACGGAAGTCAACTAGCTAGCAGAAAAGCAAACATCTAGGTTATCATTAAAATACGATTGAAATCCACCTCTACAGCGATCTACTCTCGTTTTAAGGACCATTTACCTCACTGACTGTTCGAAATTTCCAGATCCATCTATCCATCAGCTAAAGGAGGTAAGGTAGCTGATTACAGGAGGACACAGGCATTTCCTATCGAAGAAGGTTGATTGATTAATTATTCGGCATGAGAACCACAACGATGCGGGTAGGGAATCGATTGATCAGTTTGCCTTCAGCCTTCGGGGTCGTAGAAATTTAGTTCACAAGCTGTCAGGGCGACATCCAAACAAAGACAACTTGATAATGATTTCGGGGCACAGTAGAGAGCAAAGAGCACTTCATGGGGATATTTGCATGAGATCTCACCGTTATGAATGTGAAAGCCCTATAAATAACACCTGCCTCAAAATTTAGCCGAATTCAAGAAGGCTTCATTCTCCCAACCTACTACATATAACCTGGAAACAGAAAAACAGTAGTACCGATCAGTGCTACCACCTAGTATTCCAGATAGATGTGACTTGACTGACAAAGCTATTTTCCAACGGATTTTATTACACAGCGAAAAATTGTTTAAATTTTAATGGTGGAAAAAATAAAAATAATAATAGGTGGTCGAACCTACTCTCAACCTCTTCCTTGTGACCACCGGTAACCCCAAGGGCGACTCTGGGTGCGAAGTACAACCTCGCACAGTCTAGTAAACGAGACACGACGTAAATATCTGGATTCATGGTCTCAAATTGGACCGTGGAAAGTGCGTGCGTGTAGCAATGAATGGAATCTCCGCCAGAAATTTGACAAGACTTCTGGAATAGGTATGAGGATGGTCTGCCTTAACATTGTCGAGGACGGACGAGGTGCCACTACGAAGTTGAACTGCTACCTGTACAATGAAATCATGCCTGAGAAGTGACCAGAGAACCGAGGACGTCGATAACCGCCTTTACTGTCTTCTGTGTTAACTGTTGTGTGCTACATGTTGTAAAAGCTATTTTTACTTCTGTTGTACCCCCTTGGGATTTGTCCTAATGGGTTGGAGTAAATAAATAAAATAAATAAACCAAACTGGTTTAGTCGTCGAATCGCGTGAATTCAGGTAGCAGAGATAGGAGACATGATGACGGACGAGGACGGACGAGGACGGACGAGGACGGACGAGGTGCCACTACCTGTACGACGAAACCATGCCAGAGAAGCGACCAGACAGCCGAAGACGTCAACAAGTTTTTACTGTGTTCTGTGTTAACTGTTGTGCTCACTTGTTATAAAAGCTATTTGTACTTCTGTTGTACCCCCAATAAGTCCATGGGATTTGCCCTAATGGGTTGGGAGTAAATAAATAAAAAATAAAGAAGCAGAGATAGGATAGATCCACAATTTCAGAACACACCGTTTCTCAATAGCAGTCTCTGTCTAAAACCCTTTGAAGTTATATCAACTTGGATGGGATTCTGTGCTGGGGATTCAGTTTACTCCTTCACACCTACATTACTGCATATTATATGCAGCTCTTTAATGAAAAAACGTAAAAAAGCAGATCACTGGTTCAGAATCGACAGAGAAGGCCCCGATTGCCTACAATGCACGAGAACTAGGTGAAGAGATGAAAATCAACAGTTTTCACAGGTAAATCTGATATACTGCGTCATTTTCGGCATATTTTTAGGTGGCCTCATTGCTAAAAATGTCTGCCATTTTTTTAGAAAGGTTAACAAACATTTTTCAACGCATCAGATGTCTATCAGGAAAACATCGTTATTGTTTACCAGTGCTTCTAGTAGCAACTTATGCAGGAGGTTGAGGCGACTCTCAGTCCATTTTCCAAATATGATACATTCTCCAGAAGCTCTGGTTCAAACCTCACTTAGGAAAGAGGGAGTTAACATCAAACTAGTTCCCTAAGACTGAGTTAAATAGGATTGGGGTTTAAATGCTTTCAAGATTCGATAAGTTTTAAGTTACAGGACTAGCGACCAGATCACTCATTCAGTGAACTTGGTAGATCTGCCAAACTAGAAACTCTTAAAAGTTAATAGCTCAAGAGAGGCGTAAGGCAAATAATTTACGATTCAGACTGACCGAGACCAAGACTAAGTGTAAGTTAAGCCAAATATGACAATATGCAATTAAAAATGCGACTCAGGCGTCTATTTACCACTTGCTTCATCAAAAAGCAGTCAAAATGACACAAATACAACCACTTAGGGAAATGGCAATATAAATTGTTGTGACAAAAAAACTAATACTTATAAGAAGATTTAGCGAGAACACAACCACCAAGGAGCTTGACCGTTCGTTTAAATTTTGCGTCTAGGTAGCGCCGGTGGTTCTTCTTGGTAGGTACAAACATGAGGTGTGGGTAACAAAAGGCTGACATTGCCATAGCGGCACCAACAGATGGATAGAAGCATAGGAAGGATTGTCGTTTGGCAGATGGATTCTCAAGCACATACTGGCCTGGATTAACATAATCAGTAGTGTTCCCTCAAAATTGAAGAGTTAATAAACCGAACGAATGCGAAGAGTATTGTCGAAACCAATTTAGAATGAGGGGTGTGAATCACCAATCGTCGTATCAGTATTTGTAAGATGGAATAAAATATAAGTACCCGAAGTGGCACGGTGGGCAAGACTCGTCGTTTCAGTAGGGACAGTGCACAAAGGACTCCCAAAAATGAATCCTTTCTCATGTCAGGTTCAAAAAACTTAAGTTTAGACAAATAGATAAATGAAAGTCATTATTCGTCTTTCAGAGAGAAGAATAAGATCTGATCAAAAATTAAAAGTTCGAAAAACATAAGTAAAAAGCAATTAATGTGAAGTGCCAGTCTCTAACCAGTTCATTCAACAAGAAATCACCTACAATTACTCGTGCTTTTCTGGCGATTGGAAACTGGAAACAGCAACTGGAAATCACATAGTGTAATTGCAAGACAAAATAATGCACGATTGAACTATTATATTTTGTATTTCAAAACCGGCGTTTCTTATATAAACCAGTGAAAACTTGAAAGCAATTTGTAGCGACAGCCGCACTCCTGAACAAGCCACTGAGGACGCGGCAGGACTGCAAATGAGAAGCCGAAGTTAAAACGACTTCCTGAACCAAGCTTTCGTTTCATCCAGCGAGAACAGGACTCCAAACAAGTTTGCAATCGAGAGGAGTGACTAAGGTCTACAACTTTATAGTGTCACTCTTCTTCGGCCCCACAGCTAAGCTCCAAAACCTCAACTGCTATTACACCTTAGGTGTAAGAAGCTACAATGGATGAGGAAAACAATCAGCCACTGATTAGAATGCGACATTTGTCGGTTATAACCAAAGCTTCAATAAGTACCAAAATAAAGCGTAGCTGCTGTGAAACTGGAATGGAAGAAAAACGAAACAGAATGATGGGAGTGATACAATCCCCACCGAATTAGTGTTTACGCATCCTGACTTGAGTGATCTGAAGGATTTAACAAAAGGCGTCATTTGGTAATACCCGCAACACTAATGGAACTTGGTCGAATCAAAGGTCAAGTATTAAATAAATTAATAATTCAATATACGCGACTTGGTTAAACCGGATATACCTATTCTCATTAAAATAATAAGCATTGCCACAAAAACTGAAACATTTTACTAATAAGCGATTCTCCGAGGCTACCTAAGTAATTATGTCTTAAAAAGGACAGAAGGTATGACTGCTAAAGCTAGAATATCCCGGCGCTTGGCATAGGCTGGCTATCATCATAAGTTATTCGCCATTAGAATTAACGATAATGGAAAGAAACTCACTCGGCTGGTTCTAAGAACTCCAGTTTTGGGATCGAGGTCAAAGTGAGCATTAACGCCTAGGTTTTCCACAGAGTTTAGGGAATATTCCCTAGCGTACACACCATCATCAACACTCTTTGGAGGCGCCAGGCTATACCGCAATTCCGATTGCCCATCCCGATCTAGGGCGCTAAGGCCAATAATCTTAACTCCCGGGGGTGAATTTTCCAGGACAGTGGCGCTGAATACTCTCGCCTGAAATTCCGGGCGATACTCGTTGACATCCGAAATTCGAAGAGTGACTGTCCGCGTGGAACTCAGTGGTGGAGATCCAAAATCTCGACAGCGAATGGTGGTGGTTAGAACAGACTCCTGCTCAAAATCAAAGGATCTATGAGTTCGAAGCGAATATAGGTTGGGGGCACTGTGCGACAACTCAAACGCAGTATGACCATCCAGCTCACAAGATATGCGAGCATTTTCACCGATATCAGCGTCCTTGACCCTTACCATGGCGACCTGACCCGGTGGGGAATTCTCCTGAACCACGAGGTCCTCAGAGGATGTACTGATATCCCCAACAGGGACTACCTCAATTACAGGACGATTGTCGTTGACGTCTTCGACATCTATTTCGATTTCAACATTCGAAGCGGCATTGCCAGCGCAATCACTGGCGGTAGTGTCACAAGCTACGACCTTGAAATTGTAAAACGCGCGAATTTTAGCATCCAGAGGTCGACGCAGTCGGATTTCGCCAGTGGCCGCAACAATCTCAAAAGTATCTACAAGATCCGGATCAACGGGTTCACAGAAGAAATAGAATATCCTAGCATTTTCAGCAGAATCTGCATCAGTGGCATTTAGATCGATAATGCTTGAACCGACGGCGAGAGATTCAGACGTTTTGAGGCGGTATTGACGTTTGGAAAATTGGGGGGAGTTGTCGTTCACGTCTTCGATATCTATTACGACATTAACAGAAGTACACTGATCGACATCGCAAGCGGATAAAACTCCAGAGTAGTTAGCCCGCGATTCCCGATCAACGGGCGCGTTTAGTCGCAGTCTGATAGCCGGAAGATTGTTTTGATCCAGGCTGAAAGTTCCGGTCTGTTCAGACCACTGGTATCGCGTGACCTGATTACGTGGATCAACATCGGCATCAGTTGCCGGTTGAAGCCCGATTAACTTGCCAACTTCTGAGTTCTCTGGGATGCTCACCCGTTGAACGGGAGTCGGAAAAACCGGCCGATTATCGTTAACATCATTGACCTTGACTTCCAACTCCACGGTGGTCAAATAATTCCGACTTTGCGCATCAATAACATGGACATTTACAGTGAATGTACAATTTATAACACCACAGCATCGCTTGTGTTGCTGGCAAAGGCTTTCACGATCGAGTTCAGTGCTCATTTTAATCTCTCTGGTTTGGCTGTCTATTACGAATAAAGCTTCATCACACATAAAAGCCGTTTTGTTACCAAGGTAATCTGTTACAGAATCTCCGAGAGAGCCAATGGTCGAATTTACTTTGATACCCTCAGAAATTTCCAATTCGGCCGCAATCTGACCACCCACGTGAATAGTAGAAGCAAGCAAGAGGAAAACGATTAACACACTTTCCAACATTATGACACATGGAAGAGAGCAGAGTAATGAAAGAGTGAAAATTTAGATCGAGGAGAAGCAGAGCGTCTGCTGCTTGCAGACCATCGACGGAAGGCACAAAGGATACACGGTCGAACTTGGAAACACGCAACTGTGCCAACCAAGGGTGTTGGCTTAATTCGACGCCAGTATTGAGGGGAAAAAGTGTGTTCTTGCGTGCTGCAAGCGTGCAGATCTACGTAAGCCGACAATAGCCAATTAAAAGTGGCGTTAAACGGACATATTCGCGAATGCACACATGTAATAACCCAATAGCGCCTTCGCGTGAGATTGCAGGTTCGTACAAACCATCTGGCATGGTGGATGCTTAAGTGTTTGACCAAAGTAGCCATTGGTTTATACATGCACAGACAACCTGGGGCACTATGAGGATTAGTCGCAATCCTATTGGTTATTTGGTATGCTGACACACTCGTTTGCCGAGGGCACATGAAGCGGCTACCTTGTGTTTGGTACCTACTTTGCGATGTATATTCAGTGGCGCTTCTGTTTCTCCGGGGCCTCTTGCGTAGCGTTTGTGGTGCACGAGACGAATATGCAAACAGATATTTGTGAACATTGTGCAACTGCGCGGAGGTGATTTGGTTTGTCTTAAACAGTGGTAGAGCGGGGTGCATTTCCGATGTCTGGCTTTGACAAGTTATCCATCAATTCTCTCTTGATATGCTGTCAAGCTTGAGCGTGCTGAAGGGGGAGTCCTCTTGATAATCACGTTAAATATTTTCCGCACATGTGGATTAAATCAAATGAAGAGTTTGGTGTGCCTTCAGGTGCTTTCTACGACAGATCTGCTTATCTATTTCCAAAGTAATGGGTGGTCATCAAGGCATTGGTAAAAATAGTGCAATTACACTTACAGTCTGGCTGTCAATGTTGTTAGGAAATGTGAACTTTTTGTGGTCAATGAGGCTAGAGGACTATGGTCGATTCCGTGTGGGTCTGTGCTTTGCGTGGCTGGTGCGCTTTTTGTTCCTCATTATAAGTTGGGGAATAGCCCAAAGGCGACGAGTCGTGCTCTCTAGGCTTTTATCAACTCCCTCAATCCGAGAACGAGATTCTTCTATAACTCTGGTCTCAAATGCTCACTTCGTCTTCCTCTGGAATCATCTTCAAAGTTTTGTCAATGCGCAGCTCATCCCAAACTTTGTGATTTGAAACCTCAAGCCCAGAAGCTCTCTTCAAACTCCCATTCGATGATACCAGCTTTCATGGTCTGCTCAATTGTTTCGAACGGCCGGGTTAACGCTTAACCTCGAACCAATGATAAACTGCCTGGAATGACGTGGCGTCACAGCACCATTTGAAGGCTTGCTCTGTTAATAGCCTGGTTGAGTTACCGCGGCTCTCGATATAAGTCATTAAATCATGTTTTCTGGTTGCATAACTGACAGCTATTAAGCTATCCAACGCTTGAAAAAAGCACACATCAACCACTACGCCGAAGATCGCCTTCGGATTCAATTCATAATTACAGATAGTTACAAAGTAAAGACGTGACCGAGAACAAATAATTACCTTCGAATGTCAGGGGATAATTTTACAAGGTAAAGTTCTGGTGAAAGTCTGCGCCATCAGGGGTTTTCGGTTTTTCGCAGTCAACCTTCCAGTTGCTTCGTCTTCGCCGTTGGCTTTACAATCTTGAAAAAATTTCGAGAGGCCAGGAAAGTTGATTCGTCGAGAGAAGCCCGTTAACTAGATGGAAAGTCTAAGCACTGCAGCCCCGCAGTGTTTATAGTGGGTCTATTTGGAAAACCGCATTTCATGAATGGTAAAAATGAAGAATTATGAATGTTTGAAGGATGCGTTTGTGAATTTCAACTGTGCAAATGAATTTAACACCAGCATAGCATACACAAGTGAAAAGCGCAATCGCTGAACGCCAGTCTGAGTGTCTGGATAATAGTTTGGGGATCAATCACAGGTATTATTCCATGTATATCAGCAGCCAAACTCAAATAAATCGACCTGAATGTAGCTCAACTCAAATGTCCCTCTGGCTAATAGTATCTTCCCCTCTCATTCACCCTCGTAACACATTATCATCATTTTAGTCGAAGCGGAAAAGATAGACTTTCTCAATTACAAGCTACGAGATAGCAATGCACTTAATTTGTATTAGCGCAAATTTTCCCTCTGTCCGTGTCAAAAGCGAAGAACGACTAGAGGAGGTTACTTTATGGATTTCTTTTTCAATTGCTTTTAATGTAACCATGACAGAGCGGGAGGTTGGTACTACCGGTTGCGTCACCTGTGAGGTAAATAAAATTCGTTTGGATTTCTTTCCACTTCTACGCTCCTGGCTATTAAACGTGGAAACGACCTACCTAATACCTTATTTCACATCAGGTAGGGCAGTTTTTTCCATCATTTGGAAGCATCATTAATAAAGTCATCTTTCGTGATAAAGACCGCGTTATCTAGATCTAAAATCGGGAATCCAAATCCAACTTTAAGATCCTAGGTGCGAGGCAGCCACTGCTAGCCTATTGAATAAACGATCCAAGTTGGCTTTTCAATCATAATACTTTTTTGAAATTTTTTTACGCTGTTGACACATAAGGGATTCCTTTTCAAATATTTTATTACGTCCTACATTGTAAGGATTTTGAGCCCTTGTTTGCTGCTGTACATCAACAAATTTACATGTGATGTTATTGGGATATATACTGGCGCCAAAACGACGGGAACAGTTGCCAACAGTACTTCTTAACACGTGAATATCAGATTTATTGCACGACTGATTTTGTGATCTCGAAGCTCCATCGCTTGATAGTTTTCCAAGTTCATCAATTAGATTCAATCTATTGTAATACCAGTGTCAATAGATTTGGTCTGCCGCAGTGGACAATTGCGCATCAATATAGATCATTCTTCTACTACCAGTACTTCTTCAGGTTGTATTGTAACAGGCCGTTGAAGCAGTGGCGATTATGGTGGCCTGAAAATATGGGTCGAAATCCCATTGGGCATTTATCTGCATCAAAGGGACTATTGCGACATTGCGAATGCTCAGAGTGTAGTGCTTTGGAGCATAATTCAGGTTCATTTAATTTCTAAGCTCTGTTTTGTCAGCAGAAGTTCAAGAAACTGCAATTTATTTATTTATATACTGCCTACCCATTAGGACAAGTCCCTAAGGACTACCAAGGGTACAACAGAAGTACAAATAGCTTTTACAGCATGCAGCACACAATAAGTAACACAGAGGAGAGTAAAGGCAGTTATCGACATCTTCAGACATGGTTTTATTGTACAGGTAGCAGTTCAACTTCGTAGTGGCACCTCGTCCGTCCTCGATAATGTTAAGGCAGACCATCTCCATACCTCTTCCAGAAGTCTTCTCAACTTTCTGGCGGACACTCCGTTTATTGCTACATGCACGTGCTTTCTACAGTCCAGTTTGAGACTATGAATCCAGGTGTTTACATCGTGCCTCATTTTACTAGGCTCTGCGAGGTTGCACTTCTGCTGGCATACTCTAATTTATACGTCCGGAGGGTGATTAGTCCTGCCCAGCCGCCCCTCTCATTAGCCCCTGAGGTTAACGATGGTTACTACAAGGAAGTTGAGAGTAGGTTTGACCACCGTCATTAAGGATAAAGCGCCCAGGTTAGCATGGCTGAAGTACATGGGTGTCAAGTCCATACGCTCCTTTCCAAGGTCTGTACGAATTATTCGAACATGTTTTTGGCTAATTAAAGGCTGCTGTATTTCGTGCTGAGGAAGCGCACAACAGCATAACAAATGAACTGAAACGATGGGTGAGTTCTATTAATGTTGAGATCAGAGTAGATTGAGAATCTTAAGTGTGGTCTTTTTATTTAAAGCCAGTGAAAGTGTTGTAACTTCCTGGGTTTTCCTTTACTTCCATAATTCAGCTTATACTTTTTATTTACCGCTTCGAGAACAGCATTCTTCTGATTAAGCAACATCAACTGTACTAACAAACGACGTAAGTTCAGATCTTAGCCAGTTTCGACCAGAATAGAAGATTGCAAAGGTGGCCTCCTTCCGCGTAGGTACCTTTTAAATTCTAATCCACAATTTTCACTATGCGATATTCGAAAGTTGATGAATTATGTTTACTACTTCAAGAGTAAGTTTGGCATTGAGACAGTCGGTTGTGTCCATTGTCAACCTCTAGATCACAGTTTACTAGTGAAGTTTTCTGGCAGCTAAAGTAAGGACATTTGCCATATTCTTGTCCTAACTCTAGAAATTTCGTGTTTCTCCAATCTCCATGGGATACAGACCTGTACAACCAATATTTTGAGGTTGGTAAAAAGCTCTTTCAAATTTTGGTCCCTTTAATTATGCGCTTCTTTGTTCATTCACCAAGCTCCAAGTGACCTTCAAGAAAAAGTAGCGATAATCGATAAAACACTGGATGAGTCATGCGCCCAACTCATGGTTGGGACTAAAGCATGCACCTCAAAGTGTCATGGTGATCCTTCGGTGGGCTTTACAACTGATACGATAATTCATGCTAATTTGGTGCTAAAGTCGATTCTAAAGCATCCACCTTGGCCACGACAGACAAGCAGATCTGCAACCGGAAGAAAAGAAGCCGAATTCGAATTCAAGGGGTTGGGCGAATCAATCAGTCTAAAGGAAAGAGATGATTAGAAAAATTCACTGCACCAGGACTAGAAAGCTTAACTGGGCTATTTTAGAAGCAGCCATTCAGGGTTGTATGTCAGAAGCCCAGTTCAACTTGCTTACTTTTCGAATTCTGCTTAATATTTTTTTTATTTATTTTCTCTCCACCTACTAGGGTAAGTCCAAGGACTTATTGGGGGTACAACAGAAGTACAAATAGCTTTCATAGCAATTAAGCACAACAGTTAACACAGAGCAGTAAAACGTTTGTTGACGTTTTCGTTTGTCTGGTCTCTTCTCTAGCATGGCTTCATCGGCCGTCTTCATATCTCCTCCAGAATTCAACATTCTGGCGGAGGTTCCATTCATAATTGCTTGCAAGTGCAATCCATACTCCTCCTTTACCAAGCTGTAAGAAGTTGTAACTTTGCTGGCATAATCTAATTTTATACGTCCGGAGGGTGATTAGTCCTATTCAGCCGCCCCTCTCATTAGACCCCAGAGTTGCCGCTGGGGTTACCGGTGGAGGGTAGGTTTGGCAACCTACCTGCTTAAATAAGCTTTCAATTAGACCAATAAGTGATAGACTCGATCTAACTAGAGAGCCAAAATATTTCATCACTAACATCAAAGTTATATGCATTTCTAATTACTAGCTAAATATCGTTTGTTTCTTCTTTTTTTAGTAAAAGTTCAGCGTGTTCCCTTAAACTTCCTTTTAAATCGAGTTATGGACAACCTGTTGATGAAGGACTACAAGTAAAGCGAGCAGCATGCCCATTAACTTTCACTAGATGCGAAACATCTTATCGCTTTCATTAAAAATTCTGCCAATGGGGATAGGTAGGTAACAAATTTGCTACAATTTTCCTTTGTGATATAGCATCAGGTTAATAATGCATAATTTAATGAGGATGCTCCAAAGGTTATAAATTATGGCTCATAACTTAAAATGCCAGTTTCTTTTGATAGTTACTTCCATTGCATGTTGTATGTTAAGCGAGTGCATTAGCTAGATTATTTAGATAGGCGGGAACATCAGTGGCGAATCTGCTTTTTTGTGTGTCAACAGAATAGCAAATTTGTTAGATCATTCAGAATATTAAAACAGGGGATGTCTAGCTTTCGATATTTTGGGACTTGCATAGGGCAGGTCCATGTAATTTGTGTAGAAACATCAGCCTGTTCAGAAACTGTTGAAGGTCAGAGCAACTATTAGGGTGCCAATATAACTAGCCGCCTCTTTTATCAAAAAAACTGGGTAAAGTCAATTCTTACCTGCTCAGCACTGGAGTCCGCTGGAAGAGCGTTAACTATTTAGCTTGTCAGTTCATGAAAATCTAATGTCTGATGCTTGGTCCAAAGACAAGCCTTCAAAATCGAGGCTAGAAAAGTGGACGCTTGAAATGAACACCCGAAACCGCTGGAAGTGTGCAATAGCATGGAAAACTGACTGATGACTTTGTATTCCCAAGGTCACCAACTCTTCAAACCGATTCCCGTTCCTTTTCATTCTAGTATCCTCGTCATTTATCCGGATTATAAAGCAAAGAACTAGAATTGGTAAAGAGAAAGTCTATCTCGCTTCCAGATTCATGCTAAAAGCTAGCTTATATCTGTAAATTCTATAGTTCATGCCTGAAAAGTTTAAGTTAATGACTTTGTCTGAAACTTGATTGAATGCAACATTGGTTTACTGCTGATTACAAATGAATTCGAAATAACACTGTAGGCAACATTGTTACCAGTTATGAGGGCCAGAGAGCGCCGAAACTAACTTACTCAAGTAGATTAACGTCTGAACTGTGAAACTTCATTTATTTTTTATTTCAAATGTTGTTTTCCTAATATTCATAGCAAAATAAGATAACATTCCCGGATGCATCGTGATAAAAGTGGATGTCTTCACACAATGCATGACGACAGGTTTGAGAGCCGAAAATGCAGCAGACCTCTTAACGTCACAAACAGAATACCTCTAGTGTGAAGCAATCCATTAGGTAGAGTCGCATTTTAATGATTCTGCAAATTTTTCATTGTCCCTCATTTGCGTTTTTAAATGGAGTTCCATGTATCCAAAGAAAATGGCTCTATCGTTAACTTAGTTGTTCATTCGGACAAAATCTTACCTTACTTTAGGCTCTCCCATCACCTACAAAGGGGACACTGGCCTTCCAATGTCGAATGTCATGATAATGCTGGTACCTAACACTACAATATGTCAACAAGCGTTTTGACAAGAGGGAATCATTTGAGCAAACTTTTGCTTGACTTTCCTTTAGGACGCCATTGATATTTTTCTGAGTACTAAACACTGGCCATCCCACTTGAAATCAAGGATAGAGATCAAATGGTCATTAAGTGCTGATGAGAATGCAAATGTTTAATTTCTACTGCAGGACTCTAATTCGAGAAGTGCCCTTCGTAGTTCTTAATAATTAAAGAACAAAAAATTTGAGTGACTCTATTTTGAATCTTCTCCATGTCCTTGCAGTATAAATTCAAGCTAGTAAAAGGCTTTATACTGGTCAAACTGCTGGTACAAACAAAAATAAAAGTGATTTCTATTTCTAAGTGATCTGCTTCAACACAGAATCACAGCTTTTCAAAATGGTATAACACTGGATAGTGAATATTCGAATAGAAGACTTCTTCGGCTATAATCATTTATTATTTCCTGAAATATGGTGAAATGGCCGTAACTGCATTACGAAATCAACCATGTCAAGTTCGATTTGATTCGCCTATCTAAGGGATTAAAAAGTATCTTTTTAGTTCCAGAAGAGGCATGCATTATTCATTGCTCAAACATACTTTTGTTTAAATCAGCTCTTTAAGTTCTAACGTAACTGCTATCAAAAGCAAAAAATTATCTAATTAAATGAAAAACTACCCAAATATTATTGTAATGATTAGTCTCTGATTCGTCTTGGGTCAATTAAAGGTAAAAAATAGTTAAAGACATGGTAAATACCAAATTCTAAATTAGAAATTTACATGAAGTAGTTTCGGGAAATTTATATTAAGGCATTCGGTCTCAAGGTAGTCGATATTTGGTTCTGGTGTCGAACGATTTGAAAAGGAGGATTCAGTTTTCTTCAAGTCAAAAATGGTAATTTCATGATTTCGGTAACTTGGTATAGCAATCTAGTTTCTATTAGGAGAACAGGGCGTAGATATAGAAGGCTTTGGCCGAACAGACAATACCGACTCTTTGAGGTCGTTTTACAATTAATGCTTCAGGCCATTCAAGCGATTTGATTGTTCAATTCTTTGTGACACAATTTTATTGAGCTTCTTGGGTATTAGAATTAAGTGAGCAAGAAGGAAGCACGTAGTCTTCTATCAGCATTGCCGTTCTAACCACCGGTCTTAGCTATAAGTGGATCATCATTCATCTTCAGTTCAATATTGTGCAAACGTGCTAGCCAATTAAGACGTCGTCTGAATTTAAGCCAACTTTCAAGAAACCCACACAAAAGAGGAGCGGAAGAACTGGAGCTTACCGATCAGCTTCATTTCGATTGATTTTTAGTGTTCACATGCCAAATTTCGAAACTTGCGCATAAGCGAAGCGCACACTGAGGCTCATCCAAGTGGAAAAAGGATCAAGTGCACGATCGACAACTACGAGTCGATCGATAACGACAAATAAATTGATGAGTATAGCAAACATGAGCAACAACAGCAAAACATATTTGTCAGCATCTTAGCTATTCTGCACCATAGGCAATATAAGAAGAGCATTTCCAGTAGTACAATTAGCAACCAGATTTCAAACCAACATGCTGAAGTCCAAACCGTCTGCTGCCTGATGTGTCCAATCATCAGACCAAAGGTTATGTAGAGTTATGAGCCTCTCAGTTCATCTAGTTGTAAACAATAAGTGTCAAATTCATTAGATTTGAATGAATTTATGCAAATGGGCAGTGATAGAGAAGTCACATCGCAGGAACCAAGTTTCAAAGGCACATCGAAAGGGGGGTTTGTTTATTTCTTCAATTTGGCTCCAAATTATTCGAAAGCTAGCTTTAAACGTGCATCTGTTTTGTTGATCTGTTTGACAACTTAGCAAACAGGATCGCGACAATCTCTGGACTGACTTATTACTTTTTCCCTTTTGTCACTATTGGTCAATGCAAGTAAAGAAACAAGTAGCCATTTTTGCATTTTTCTAGAAGTGCTTTTAGATATCGGGTACTTAAAAAAATTGTACGCTGAAATATATCGTCACACCAGTAGATATTTTATTTTATTTATTTACTCTTCGCCCATTAGGACAAGTCCCAAGGACTTACTGGGGGTACAACGCAGAAGACAGTATAAGCGGTTATCGACATTTTCGGTTCTCTGGTCACTTCTCAGGCATGGTTTCATTATACAGGTAGCAGTTCAACTTCGTGATGGCACAAACTCGTCCGTCCTCGACGTTGTTAAGGGCAGACAATCTTCATATCTCTTCTAGAAGTCTTGTCCACTTTCTGGCGGAGATTCCATTCATTGCAACATGCACGCACACACAGTCCAGTTTGAGACCATGAATCCAGGTATTTATACCGGCCCTCGTTTACCAATCTGTACGAATTTCACCAGTAGATATGAAAATTTTTTCACCTTTTTAAACTGTTCTTCATAATTAACCATCCCAGTATTTCCCAAAACATTCATGATCCGTGTTAGAGTGTGGTTTGAATCACTACTACCACTCATTTTTCTGTGATTTACGAGTTGATCTGTGATTTGTAAGCAACCCAATCGTGTATTTGTAACTTGTAATATCTAAATTTAGCGTTACTTAGCAGAATATTCTTCGAAATCGAAAACCATTTCACAAAATTTACAACTTAAACGGCCATCTTGAAAATATAGCAATGGAGGGAAAATTTTCCTCTACAGAAATCAATGAGGGAGTTCAATTTCCTCGGCTTAGTTCGTTGCCATAGCCAGGAAATCAGTGCCGGAGGCAGCAATATCCATCGTCAAGAAATACTCAGGAATGTATGGTACAAAGAACCTGTAAAAGGACTGGGCGATCGACTAAGAACAACCTCATAGAACAAACTCTGTCAGCCATTCTAATGAGAAAAGGCAAATTGGTAGCCTAGTAATGACTTAATTGCTTGCAGCTATGGAAGTCGGTGCCCAATTTGAACCTGTGCCATTTAATGGTTATCTAAACTTATTTACATAAATTGTATTGTCACCAGAAATCTCTAAACATAAGCACCTAAACAGAGTCCCCTTAGATCGACAATCTCTTTGGGTGCTAAAGTATAGAAATGTCTAAAAATAAAATTACATAAATGTAGACCGATTCCTTAAATTCAGATTAGCCCAATTGTGGCCAAATACTTGCTCTCTTAAAATGCGTATCGGTGTAGCAAGGGACAAGATGATTAGTTGGTTTAAAAGAAACGTAAAGGTTAACCTGATTTAACTTCTAGTTCAGTTTAAATATACACCGGATCCAGGAACTTAAATCTGTGCATTTTCGGAGACCAGTTTTGCAAGCTCTAAGGAGGGATTTCAAAAGGTTAGAATTAATTAAATTCCCCATTTGTAAGTAGAACCAGCTTACAGAATTTGCATTACAGAAAGAAAAAAAGGCATCTTCGTTGTTTAATTATTTTCATCTTAATCCGACTTCGTACTCTGCACCAAGAAGACACTTCTTGTGGTTTTCAATTCAGCAATCAGTGATGTAAACAACTAGGAGTTTTTTCAAGCAGTGGTCTTTACTTTCCTCAGAGGTTGAGGCAGTGATTTATCAAACCCTCATATTTTGCGGAATACCCAGTTTGAATCGTTCCGAAGATGAACGAATGACCGGCGCCTGTACCTCGTTTCTTTCAAAGTTGATACAAGATAATTTTAACAAGAGATCCTTGCTACCCCACGACTGTGATACAGTGATAAGTAAGTTTATCTTTTTGAATATGTGCTTAGCGTGTTTTCAATGAGCACTCAATCTATGTAAGTGGTTGATTACCAATCATCATCTGACGAGACTCTTGCAAGGTACAAGAATTAAACCCAAAAAGGCGTTAGATAAATGCTAGACAGTTTTCATTGGTCCAGAATTTGAGGTGTGAAAGCTTTTTTTGTTGTAAACCTTATGTTTTAGCTTTGAACATGGTTACAAGCCTTTCGTTCTCAAAGATTTGCGGTTCTCTGTCATTTAGTTGATGATGGTTGGGAAGGCTTCATTCACAATCTTAGCTTTTAATCAAAAGGTGAAAAAATAAAGAAATTGAATTTGATTTAAGGACACACACGATTGACTTTGGTATGAAACCTAAACAAAAAATCACGAGTGAAGTTCAGTGTAACGATATCAGAAAACACTCTTCAGGGTACCAAAATTGTCTCGACCACGAAGTTTCCTCCTTTTTAAAGAGTTTCGAACCTCTATGTAGCGCCCAAATACTGGTTACTCCGATTCCAAAGAAAACTTTCGCTAATAACTTCATGTTAGCAGTTGAATGCTAACAAAGAGAATATAATGATTAATAAAACGTTCAATATAATAGATTCAGTGAGTTCCAGATGATCAACAACTACAAATGCTGTGATGAACATGTCCTTCTCCTATTGGTCAGGTAACCCTGATCGTCTATATGAAGCTCCAAAACGAACCCCTGATAACGCTTAAGAGGGCACTTTACGAAGCTGATCCATTCAGTATATCCAAAAGGACACATGGAATTAAATGAAAGTTGCAAAAAATTGGCAGAAAATCAAATGAAGACCGAAACCATCATCCTATTTTCAATGACACTGTGACTAGATATAGCATCATGACTAAATGAAATGTAAAGGGCATTGCTAAGTTGCTGTGTGGAATGTTTTGCTGTCTCAAGTCCAAAACTGAGAGTGTACTTCTCAAATCCTCCAAGGCAAAAGTGGTATTTAGACTTAATGCATCAAATTCCAAATTTCAAATTCTCAAATCAAATTCGGTTAAAAAGCTTGGTCTGATTTCAAAAGATTTAGTTTCTATTTAAGAAATCTTTATCGAATCAGAGAACTATCATTTACTGAAGATGACACAGATTGAAATGACTGAAATAAAAATTTATTCGGAAATGGTTCGGCTGATCCGGTAGGAAGACTTGAAAGCTGCTTGTATATAGACTCGGTTCTATTTCAGAGTTCGGATAATTTAACTGAAAAACATTCATATTCACTGGCAAATTAAAAAAAAACAATCTTCACCTGCAGAAGGATATTCAGCTATACTTTCACCAAATAAGACCACTTGAAGTCATTGGATAGAGCTGGTTCGCAATTTTAACTTGTGTAAATAGGTTTTCAAGTCAAGTTTTGAGTCTATTTCAATCAACTCCTCGGTAAGCAAGTTTCGCTCCACATATGTGCAATAAGTAACATGACCAAATTTTAAGAACATCCTTGTTTTCCCAGGAAATCTATGGAGGAGATTCTCCCAAGGCCAATATTTTAGGAATTGAAATTTTAGTTACATTATTGTAAGCAGTCGAAAAACAATCGTCTATTGTTCCCTGCCGGATGAACCTGGAATTTTAAGTTGTTATGGCCAAATCACTTGATGGGACTATTCAAATCTGACCAATTTTACCTCTGAAATGAAGTGCTCTTCAAAAGCAATAATTCAACTTGCTAACATCAATTGATGAACTTTTTTGGAAATACTCGCCTGCTTTCTAATGCAGACGATTTCGTTTTATGCTTTTCTCACCTCTTTTTCCCTCTATATTTAGATGCATCTCTTAATTATGAAATTGGCAACCCGGCTCCTAGTGTCATGTCAACTTGGGCTGAAGATGAATTTTTCACTGAGTTCACTGAGGCCTTCATTTTCAGCTGAACTGACCTTTTATTTACGGCTGATGGACTGATGACTACTCCAAAATTAGTATAATTTAATGAAAATTGTCAATTTATGTTGGTTAATTTCCCATTCATTCTGCTGAGCTATGACTAAAATATGTATTTATTTATAAGTTGAAAGCAACGTCGTGTTTTTCATTGATAGTGGCAAAACTAATGCAATTTCTCCTATTGTTTGAAATTAATGCATTGCAGGCCGCAGCATCTGTTTTTCAGTCCTGGATGTCCCGAATAGGGCCGTCATTACTCTGTTCAAATGTTATGACCACATGGTCCAATTACTGCTACTACCGAGAGCCCAGAAACTTATTTGTGAACTGCAAGGGACGCGATTCAGTGGCACATTGCGGAGGCTCAGAAAGGCCCTATCTGCACCATTTTTCAGCTCACAACGTCTTGTCTAAATTCTTTTGAAAATCAAAAGGGTCTTTAATGTTAGCAATAACATGACTGGCCGACTGAATTTAGTTACATGATCTTCAAGTGGAAATAACCATTACTATTTATTTTTTTGAAATGAATAACATAGGCTCTTCAGCCATTCCTAGAATGTGCATGCATTTATCACTTGAATGATTTGCGGAAGATGAACTCATGCAATATTAAGTTTATGAATTTGTGTATACTACTTAAGGAGCCTCAGCATAATATTGCTTTATTTTATTCTTTTTAAGGTACGATTAGGTGGGAATTGACTCAAAGTCAACATCATCTATTGGCATCATTAAGAGCGACCATTGCCGAATAGGATGAACCTCAGCTATTGCTGCTAAAATGATCTTTTCTTGCTTAAAACCATCGTTAACACTACTAGTCATGTTAATTTATAACCCTCTGAACATTCCGACTTTAAAATAGCATAATCTCCTTGAACTTGGTTCAAGATTTGAATTCTTTCTGCAGCTGAAGTACCACATAATAATAACTAATTTAGCCTACTCCAAAAAATCTAAGACTTTTAACTATTACTTATTTTGTAGTAATTTAAGTATAAATAGATAACTGATTTTATGCTGAAGATCACTCAATTTGCGTACCTATAAATTCGAGGTTGTCTCCCACATCGAAAGTCTTCATGAAATGTTTTTCAACAGCTGACTGTTACTCAATGCATTTTTCCAAAGATCTAAGGTTCGAAGTCTATTTATGGGCAACGCAACTGGGAAACCTTTTGCCGAATATGGTGCTTTCATCTGCATACAAAATGACGCCAATGATTGAACCCCTGGCAAAAACAATGGGCTTCTACGCTTTCAGTCCATTTTATGAAAGGAAATTTATTAGTTTGTCTTAATAGCTAATTTGTATTTTCATTTGCTCACTGGCACATTTTCGGGCCTTAAGCCAATGAGTTGACGGAAGTAACGCAGTTGATTGGATTCAAATTGAATGGTCAAGAAGCTCAAACGGAGCGGCAAAAAAACTTATAATGATTCTTTCTAAGAAGTTGCAAACTCAGTTAAATGTCATCGATATGATGAAGCCGGAGTATGTTGGTGAAATTTCATAAACGGCAAAATTCGGAAGACTCCTTTGAAGGCTTGCATTTGGTTCTGAATGACATCATGTCTGATTGCGTATTACTGGAGATCTTGGTTCAAAATATGTAATCAGATTCAAGAACGACAAATCCATTCATTCAATTACATCAAATGGGGAAAATTTTAAGGGAAACGTAAGACAATTATCATTAAACAATGTCAATGAAAGATTTACACCTTCATCAAGAGTTCCCGGAGTATTAATTATGTAATAAGACCTAATTTTGGCATGATACCAGTTTAGATTATACTTTCAGAGTTGCTCGTTAGATTTTGATGACTCCTTTCGAAAAAAACGTTTCTTAAATGACCGTATCAGGCATCAAGAATGTTTTTTGTGCTAGAATCTGGCACATAGAGTTCCAAAAATCTCAAAAACTCACTGGCTCTCTTGTGGAAGGAGACAGTTTTTTAATCGCAGAATAAATTATATGTATGCTTATGGAAGGAACATCGAAGACTCCATATATTACTCTGGAGTTTTTTTCATTGTGTTGGATTTTCATTTAGTCTCACCACAAAAGCTCAGTTTAAATGTTAAATTATTTTACATATAATGAAATCACCAGGGGTTGTTCAATTTGCATGTTGGATTGCGACCCCGATCTGAAGAGTCGTCAAATCTCTGACTGTTATCGGAAACTCTCCTACAAATGAGCCGGACTGAAAACACCCAGAGAGACAAAACTAAGTCCTGTGAAGGATCTAGCCATGAAGCTGAATGAACTGAACTCGCGAAAGGAAGTAACTCTTATAATGGCTATCGTTTTTTAAAAAAAAACGGTTCATATCGGTATGAAAGCCGTGCATTTCGCAAATAATAGAAGAACCCACTGGCGTTTTATTCGAAGGCTGTCACTTGTCAATAATAGCCGACAGATTTAAGTGAGCATGCATACTTCAGTTTAACAATGGATTTGACGGAGGCTCTTAAAATACCTGACGTGCCTGAAGGGCTTGTTGAAATGCAGGGCAAAATGCTAAACACAGATTGGTTGGAAATTAATTAAATCCCCTTGGTTTGGACCTGACAAGCTAATTCAGTATTCTGAGGCTAGATAGAAAGCCGATTTGAGGAAGAACGGAACAATTAGGAGGTGAGCAGACAAACGTGCGGATGGTTTTTACAATTGGCCAAGGCCACTGTATGCAGACGAAGGGTTAACGGCATGGCAAACCAAATTAGCGACCAATCTTTCTAGCAAAGCACTCAATACCGCTAGTTACTTAGTTGGCTGAAAGACAAAAATGCATCTTTTTGAGCTAATCAGCGTTGTCAAACCAAACCGCATATTGAAGTGGATAGAATTGATTTTGATGGCACACAGACAGAATGGATCAGACTTTTAGAGGAAGAGCGTAGCTACTATCGAATGTCAAAAACATTTACGTGGAGTTCCGCTGAGCCAGATCTGTCAGACTTTGACTTAAAAATCGAAATCTAAGGGACCATCTTACCCTTAACACCCGCCTAGTTTTCTCATGAAACTATTAGAAAACAATTTGGTTTTAGGATTGCACTAGCAATCTATCAACTTGTCAAGGAGATCGGAGTTATAAAGATCAAATGGATGCGAAGAATATAATTAAAGAAAATGAATTTAATTTTTGGCGGCAATTTATCCTACTAAGCCTTATTCGATTAAAGAAAAAAATTTAGTTTAATCCTCTAATCAACTTTGGTGGTGATCGGTACTTCTCTAAGGAAATAAGTTTCAAACAAAATTCGTCGAAACAAGTGAAGGAGACCAAACAAGTTGTCCATCAAATATCTAGAGTTGCCGTGGAGGAACGGTCAAAGCCATAAGTTCGATTGAGTAAAATAATGCATTACATTCGCCAACTCGGTACTTTAGCTGCCGTCAAGGTGATCCTCTATTTTAAACTATCGTCGAAAAGTGTTGCCAGTCACTGACAGCAATTTGATATTCGCTATCAAAATAATCATTCCTGCCACTAACTCTTCAACTGGTCCATTGAAACTAATGAGAGTTTAATAGCCTGGTCTGATATGAACAGATTATCAATATAGTGATGCTCAAAATGTGAACAAGAAACCAACTCATCGCCTTTGGGATCGAAAGTGGTTTTGTGATTTCGAAGACCCATAGACTTTCACAGTTGAGTCAACGAAGTTCGATTTCTTATTGTAAGACCATTGAAAGCCACTCAAGGTAGCGCAACTTTCACAAGCCGAAATTATGTGAATTGGTGGCGATAAACGCAACTATTTCACCACGGCACCTTTCGAATCGTTCTGCCTGTGGTGTAGGGAGAAGAAGCAACTAGAGAAGTAAGTTTGGATTTTCTATAACTATTTTCTTGCCATTTGTCATTTTGCTCTACCCAGAAAATATCCAACCATGGTGCTAATTGGAAGATATCTGTACATCATTCTTAGTATGTTCATACTTTAAATGAAAACTCCTGGTCAAGACATGGCAAATTGAAAAAGGTGCCAAACAGGGCTGTAATATGTACAAAAGACTTCCTCCTGCGATTACAGAATGCTGTGGTAGTTTGTCAACTTTGTCGGGGATGATGTGCACGCACGGTGAGTGCCTATTTGCCCCTTGCTCAATGATCAACGACCAACAAAGATATACTTGCTTTTTGCTTAAGTAGAATTGTGATAGTTTTTAAGTCGAAATGAATAAGCTACAGTTCGCTGTGGGGAGCGAGGCAGATATAGCAATCCGATCGGAACTATATATGGGCTCGGCAACAAAGGCGATCGCAAGCGTCCTCCTTTACATCAGAAGACCGCCTCAAAGGCCAATTCCATAGGAGGATTATCCAAATTAGGACCTGGAATCTATGACAGGAAACTCATCACTCATGTAATTATTATACTTTTATTTTCAACTTCATTAGCGTTAATTCTGAAGCAACGGTCCATCCATACATCAAACTGGAAAGATAAAACTATTTTTACCAACTCAGGAGCATTTGGAATATCAAGGGCCTCCTACCTGAGGTCTAAGGAAAAGGCCTACTTTTCAGCCTTGGTGTAACGAATTTCATGCCAATAGAATGGAGATCTATCTGGAATGTAAATGTATCGGAAGAAATCAGAAGTTTGTATTGCAAACCAGACCTTTATTACTGATTTATTAATAATTTGAAATCGCTAAGCAAGTTTGTAAGAGTAGTAAGAGACTCTTTGAAATCTTCTTTCATAACCGTTTTTGAGGGTAAAGAAGTTGCATGGATTGTTCGGAAAATATAATATATAGTTTTTCTACATAAATTTTTAAGTTTAAAAAAATCATGGACAGCACTATTGAAGGAAAGTGATGAAACTACAATAAAGAAATAAAAATAACTGCCTTTAGTTTTAAACCTAGCGCTTCCCAGACTTATTAAACAAGAAATATTGTTTCCACAACTGAAAATAACACGGGCGTACTGTACCGATTCATAGGGACAATAACATTGCTTATGCAAGGTTTTATTTTCGCAGGGGTTGTTTGCTCTAAAAAGGAAACTGCGAAAAATTGTGAGAGTTAGATGTGCGTCTTACTTCTGAGAGCATTGATTCGTTAAAATTTAAATTGTCCACACTTAAGTGTGTCTAAGGAGTCCAACTATTTGTCTGAATAAAAGTTGATTAATTAAGCAGAATTGAGAATAATAGTGGCAAATTTGAATAAATGGCAGATTGATTACTTGCAACAGATAAGCTCAATTACTCGAGAATCGTACCAATACTTTCAACCTCCTGGTGGTGACCACCGGTAACCTCAAGGGCAACTCTGGGAGCTAATGAAAGGGGCGGATGGTTAGGACTAATTACCCTCCGGACGAATAAAATTAGATTATTCCAACAGAAGTATAACTTCTTACAGGATTCCTGGTCTCAATCTGGACTATGGAATGCACGTGCATTTAGCAATGAACGGAATCTCCGCCGGAATGTTGAAGGCGTGATGTCTGGAGAATATATGAAGACAGACGAGGACGGACGAGGTGAAACTACGAAGCTAAACTGCTTCTTGTACGATGAAACCATGCCAGAGAAGAGACCAGACAGCCGAATACGTCAACAAACATTTTTGCTCTGTTCTGTGTTAACTGTTGTGCGCTACTTGTTGTAAAAGCTCTTTGTACTTCTATTGTACCCTCAATAAGTCCTTGGGACTTGACCTAATGGGTGGGGAGAAAATAAAGAAACCACACGCTCTATCCAGCAAATGAGCAGATATGAAAATAAATGGCCCCAATAAAAGAGCTTCTCCACAACTCCGAGAAGAGGAGCTACCAAGAGCATGGGTGAAGCGTTGAACGGTGGGAGACAAAAGTTGTGAGTCGTCAAGATTCGCTTTGCAGTCTTCGAACATTTACATGATTAGAGCGAAAGATTAAAAGCATATGTTTGTCAGCGAACATACCGCTTGAGTACCAGCATTCTGGGATTTATGTCTCTTTCCTCAAGAAGTCCAACAAGAATCTTTAATTGATGTTACGGACTAAATAAAACCTTTGTTTCTGGGTTAGTCAAGGAGACTCTGGATGTTTTACGACTTACTTCATGGCTAAGCTATTGTCCTACTGGGAAAGAGGCGATTAAACCGATGAATAGTAATGTCATGTTCAGTAGATTGGGAAATCCTTGGTCAAATAAGGAAATTCCAAGAAATAAGCTCAATCAAGATGTTTAAGAGTGAAGGCTATCTTCAAAAATGCGGGAAGTAGGTATTCAGGAAAATTCGGTTCGGAAACTGATTTCCTAAAACTCTGTCAAAGCCCTTTTACTATTGTTGATTATAAAAGAAATTCGCTTGCCTGTTTATAAAGGAAGTTTGAAAGAGATTCTTTATAGAGAAATAAGGTTAGCCTTAACAATATATGTATTTTCTATCTAAAGTTTCAGTCACAACGAAAACCGACCTTTCTATTTTAGACGAAATTAAGGTGCCAAATGCTGCTGAATTACTTACTTCGAAGACTTAATTTAAAAGGGACTGGAATTGGAAAGCCTATTTAGATTTTGGATGTGAAACAGAATAATGATAATATTATTGGCAGCTTAGAGTTGCTATTCAAGAAATGCCTTAAAAACATCTTACGAGGATTTGAGTTTATTCATGTCAAACGAGCTCGATTGAAGATTTGGAACCTAGAAATCAAATGTCTCTGAAATCGTAACTAATAAATGCGTTGATTTTCAATGTGGAAGCTTTGATTGCATTTGCTGTTCATCGTTCTTGGTCAAGAATACTATTTTCAGTTTGCATTATGTGGGTATACTTAATTATGACTTACATTATTTCTGAGATTAGTGTCAGAATAAAAGGTGTCAGGACGAATAGTGATTGTCCTTTCCCAAATTTTTGAAATTCCAGTAGATACAATTAAGAAGCATAGAAAGAACAGAATGATTAATTTTACTTAATTTCCTCGCAAATGAACTCTTCTCAATGAAAGTTTCTTAGTGAATAACACCGATTCAAAAGCCGAATGACAGTACCTAAGGGATTGACTTGGGGATATGATGAAAAGCTCGTTCATTTCGAGAATCGTGATTGAATTTATTCAAGGATATGCCGTAATAAAACAGCCTTTATTCGATTATTTTGATGCATTTGATGGCCAAAGATCCATTAATCGGGAATAATAAGTAACCTTGTTGAACTGGGAGTGGCATCGGAACCATAATTTCCCTAATTTGATGGTGATCAAGTTCATTGTTCTTGAAAATAAATACATAAATAGATTTTTGAAATCAGAAGGTAGTATTTATCCAAATTGAATACCGAAGGTATCTTTAGGAAGATAAGTTCTGAGTATGGCAGTCATCAGCCCCTGTATGTATTCATCATTTTGAATTTGAGGAACTATATATATCTCATGGGCTGAATGTCTATTTGAGTTAGTTTTCAAGCAATGAAATGAGTGCAAGTCTTTCGGAACATGCATCTTATACTACTTTTGAAATTAAAATGACTCTGCTGTATTTCTCAAGTTTTATTATTTTAGCCGAAAATTTGATCGAAAGCTTTTGATTGAAATTCAGCACCAACATACACCTCAGTAGTTCCACCCTGTCCACAAACACTGTTCTCCTTTCAAAAAATTAATAGCTTGATGTTACCGCTGAACATAACTAATCTGTTTGGCATGATAGGTATCAACTTTGCAACATTCATCATAGCAAATCTAGATGGGTTCAAACAGTTATCTGGAGTTATTCAAGTGGCTAGCTTCTAACAGTCAGCCCAATAAGCATATTCAGTGGAAGAGTATTGAAACTCTCACAAGACGATCATTGTGGAAGTCAGAGACATATCCATATGATAGGGACGCTATAAACGTATAAATGAGGCCTATTTCCCTTAGACACAAGAGAGGCAAAAATGAAACCACCACTTGGGCATTGTCTTAGGCAATATCAAAAAATGACTTTGACTTTGGTGCAGTATCATAAATTGGTAATATTTTATTACCATTTAGAAGAAATTTCGCTGTACAGTTGGCACGATGAATTCATATACCCAGAACTGTACAACATCTTTAACATTATTTAAACAAGTGTCCGAGAGGCGTAACTGAAGTACGGGGAATTCGCTTGAAAATCGAGCATTTCCACTGGCTGTAATCATGTGTAATGGAAAACGAATGCAGAAAATAGCCTTTAGACGGAAATGTCATTAGGAACCACAAATCACAAAAGAGTAACGCCTCAGAACACAAGTTGGTACATTCAGCTGCCAAAAGCTTTCCTTCGCAACCAATGCAACTTTTAGACGTTCGTGTGCGGAATTAAAAATACATTTTCTATATGTAAGCACTAGTGGAAACTCGGGACAAGTTGATCCTAAATAGAAGTGAAGTTGGTGGATAGTTCGTTAGTGAACGTTTCCATGTTTTTCAATGGCTGAATTATCAAATAAGTAGGTGGCATTTAGAATGAATTGTTTATCCTACTGAGTATTCTATTTTGGTAAATTTTGGTTGAAAATAGTTGTCATCCATCTATAGTTTGACAATTCGGCTGAAATAAGTAAGTTTCAAGTGAAAATTAAAAAAATGAAAGAATTTCGTCAACATTATTTCTCAATATTTGTGTTAAATATAAATAGAGGCCTGGGGGCAAATGTTATAAACATCTATAACCGCATGATTACCCCAAAATAAGGAACTTTTCTGAAGCTGCTGTGTTTTTCGGTAATGCCAATATTTAAAATCAAGCAGATATTAAATTCAACTAACTTTGACCAATGTGCTGCACGTCTCTATTTTGATCTGAGTGCTTCAATATTTATTGCTCCTTTGGTTTTGCAAGTGCTATGAACAAGTCGCCGTGGAAAAGATAAGTGTGGGCCAAGTAAGAATGGACTTATGGCAACCAGTAATTTATTTCTTATTAGAATCCGTTAGCTCAATGAACTTGGAATAAGGTAGAGCGGCAAAGAAGTAACTACTGCTTGTCTGTTTGTCCTGTCTTTTGGAAAAGCTTTTCGTTCCGATTCGGGTAATCAGACACTTTTTTCCACGATTCTGGATGAAATAAGGGCGAAGATTCGTTCGAGGCTCACTTAACCAATGCTAAGTTAACGGGCAAGTGAATTTATCCTATTTGTGTCAGTGTCTTAATGTGGATAAGAGTATCACATAGTCACTAGTTTCCATCCATCCATCCATCCATCCATCCATCCATCCATCCATCCATCCATCCATCCATCCATCCATCCATCCATCCATCCATCCATCCATCCATCCATCTATCCATCCATCCATCTATGAATAACCTTACAAGATAAAATATGGGACCAGTTTTGAATACTTATATGCACACTAAAAAAAGTCTTAATGAAGATGAATCACAAACAAACACAGTAATGGAATAAAATATCTTAATTTATCTATAATTGTGAATATTTAAAGTTGTACAACCGCTGATTGACTGAGCCACGAATAATGACAATTTAGGTGAAATCTAGTCACTCTGAAAAGTTGAAGATAGTGAAGCGAAATTCCGCTTGGCAGACAAAGAGCTGATTTACTGACTTATAATTTTGTTTTGCGTCTGCCATTTTCCCTCTGCATGAAAAACGCTTTGCGCAGTTAAGGTCGTGAACGACTACATTCACTCGACGTAAACATTTTTACAAAGAGATGCACTCATTCATTGCATAAGAGTTTGCATTGTTTCACTTACAAAGCTTCAATTGCTCTAACGCTTCCCGGAATCGGCTGTAAACTTAGCGACCGATCTCACTTTTAAAAACATTTTTCCCTAAAAGCTACTTGAGAGGCAAAAATGCTCTCTCCTTTTCTGATTTCTCCTTCCTTTACAGTGGTGTGACTACCAGAACAGCTTATGATTACAAGCCCTTAAAGTTATTTAACTAAATAATGACACAATTTGATCTCAAGAATTCCTATAAATAAGTGTCTCGCCTCGGGTCTTCCTTTTTCCATTAAAAATATTAGCTTTTTGGTAAAGTTTTCATCATAAGTGCTTGCAAATGTTTACTTAACAAGTCCAGAATCTTGGACTAATGGTAGAGATACTGGCGTAAGCTTGGTCATTTTCCACGTATTTTGTCCCCAGTATCTAGGATTAAAGAGACAGCCATGCGCACTCCACTATGCGCTTGGTTAGGGCCTTCAGTGTCAAGAATGCCATTAAGCCTTCAGCCACGAGGGGTATTCGAAATATGACTATTGAGAAAATTGTTTATGTCGCAGCAAGTGTAGAGATGAAAAAACTTTAACCATATGAATAAAACGTTGATCCACAAAAGTCTAAAAATCAGTGCACAAATTCAACCACTAGAATGAGGGCTCTTTCATGCCAAGGCTAAAGACTCCAAAAAAATGTCACATTTCTAGTTATCAAGCTTGATCATGCCGTTATTTAGAATCGAAACTATTCACAGATTTCGAAGCATTCTTGATGCTATTAGGCCAGCAGAGAAATATCTTTATTTGATACCAATCGAGCGTTCAGGGATAACTGACACAATTGCCAGAAGTTTTCAAATCGCATCCGTACAAGCTGCTTTTATAGTTTTTATCGGTTGATTTTATTCATGAAAAGGTGAAGAATCAACCGCTCCTCTGGCAACTCTGGGAGGTAATGAGTGGGGCGTCTGGATAGGACTAATCGTCCACCGGACGTACAAAATTGGATTGTGCCAGCAGAAGTACAACTTCGTGCAGCCTTGAAGAATTTTTGGCAGAAAGTTAAAAAGACTTCTAGAAGAGGAATGAAGATTTTCTGCCTTAACAGTAGCGAGGATGGACGAGGAACTACTACAAAGCTGAACTGCTGCCTGTACGACGAACCAGACCAGACAAACGAAGACGTCAACAAACGTTTTTACTGTGTTTTGTGTTAACTGTTGTGCTTACTTGTAGTATAGGCTATTTGTACTTCTGTTGTACCCCCAACAAGTCCTTGGGACTCGCCCTACTGGGTGAGGAGTAAACAAAAATATATTTGCTTCAAATCCAAGAAGCCAGGAGCAATTCCGAAGAGGATATACATAGCATGCACTCACACTCATACTAAGCGCTTTTAGTATTCAACATGAAATACCTTGCAAAGATGGCTGGACTATCACGGGGTGATATAACAATTTCTGATAAATATGGGGAAATAAATAGAATTATTAAGAGGATGGGGAGGGAAAAGTAGCCCATTAACAGTGATATGCTACTAATTTCAAAATTGGAGATAGTCAGTTTTAACCAAATTAGGGACACATGGCACATGAATGGAATAAACTAATTCAACAAGACTTTTCGATCCATTAAAACACATATTTTGTTACCAGAATGTTTAAATTTTAGTATACTAGAATCACTTACAATGTAAAATATGAATCGACAGTTAAAGATACTACTCCTCACTAATAGTGTTGAAATACCTGGGAGAGGTTGATTTATTAACATAGAGGGAGAAAGATAAGCTATTTAGCCATCTAGGTTGAATAACGCCCTATTTATTAAAAGTTTAGGAAAAAGCTTTAGTTCTTCCTATGATCACTTTAATCCCTACTGACAAAAGTGTCTGCGTCCACTTTGCACTGCAAAGAGCAAGAAAAATTAAGAAATATTTTAAACTAAGCTATTTTTCCACAATAGCTTTGACATGCTTGCTGTTGTTTGAAACAACTCCTTCATCGGCTATTACCATTTGAAGGTCCAGATTCTTCAATTCCAGGTATAAAAATTTTCATTAAGGGATTGTTGAATTCCCGATTGAAGATGTTCTGTTCTGCTTTGATCATAGTGAGTGAATGCTGGTAGATTGTATCACTGTAAGAGATGCTCAAAATACCGATGTGAAAAATACTTTGAAAACAGCAATAAATTTATGTCAAAATCAATGATAATGTGGGCTAATAGCACTGCACTTTGAAATAACTATTGATGTTTGAGGCCAGACAGATATTATTCTCATTGGAGTCTCAAAAGTGCGGATCTTCTTACCGGATCTACTTCCTTTTGTATTGCTAATTTGCTCTTTTCATTAACTGAATTGCGTGCAAGTGGAATAGCTGTATCAACAGGTATCGGTGGAAAGGGGCAAAAGTTGCCACAGGAATCAGCTTATTACCTTCATATATCACAACTTTTATTAGAAAAGATACTTAGAAAAATTAGTTCAGTGAACTCTTTTAACAGTTTAGAGCAGATTGCCGTGAAATCATCATTATTTTGCCACCTTTCCCAGCTCTTTTCGCATTATGTTTCCCTTTATTCTTTATTATTTGCAATCAGCCCTCTGGTTGAAATGACAGATTGTAACCTTTCGGATGTATTTATTCAAACAAGGATTTTGCATATTGACAGGAAATTTTCCATCTGATATGGTGAAGAATTCCGCCAACAAAATATGGGACACTAACTTTATTCCTCATCTATTGAACGTCCTGGATTTTCTTATGCAAATGAACTCGCTTGCAGTCTGCGTATCCGCGATTAAAGATGGTTATTCTCCTATCAAATAACTTTTGTAAAGAAGTTTTTGATCTATCTGGAAAACGGATTCCTAGGTGGTTAAGCGAATAGCCACAGCGAACTTAAAGTCCACTTAAACCACGACACTGCTACATTTTAAAACAATAAGTGGGAACATTAGCAGATCTTACAGTTGAACCACACTAATATTTACTAATATTCTGAATAAATTACTTAATTTAGCGACTTTTTTTGTGCCTCTGAACATCATAAAATTAGCTGCAAAGATGATTTGATCTACCACAAAAGAGGTATCTTTCCTCTTGCTCCCCATCTCAGTTTTGTTTTTTCCCTTTCTTCTTCTAAACTAGCTCATATGTAGATACTCAAATGCGATGATTGACTTGTCGTATTATTTGTACAACTAGCGAATCAACGTTTTCTTGCCTAAACCCAATCTCTTTAATCTGTCCAACTTCAGCACAAAACAAAGAGAAACAAAATCGTTTGCTGCAATTCACTTGCGTTCACATAACTACCGAGGTTTGGGAACAAACAAACATGATCATCTTCTTTCGATGCACAAAAACTGGCAAAATGATTGCTAGAAGGAAGATTTTCTTTCGTGGTATCCCAAATAAAAATGAGGTGCTCGAAGTCCAGAAAAATTCTGCTGGTATGAGGAAAGTAAAACACAAGGCTTTCAGAAGAATCGGTGGCATCTCGAAGCCCTCTTAACATATTGCTGTGGCTTTTCATATAACTGAAAATAATGTCCCATGTTAAATATCTTTGAAAACATAGGAGCAGAATAAATTATAAGCTGAGGACCTAAAAAATCAACGTCCATTGAATTACCAACTATATATGAATATGGAAAAACCCACAACACTTCAAGGAAAAGCTTTCATCTATGAGGCATTCAGCGAATGTCCTCCTTCCCTCTAGAAAAGAGTTGCTTTTCTGTGCGTGCTAGGCAGTGCAATTGAACCGTTCGAGTCCTTCAGCTAATAGATTCAAACTGTAGGAGCGACTTTTCTCACCTGCTTCTATCCGGAGCTTCCATGGACAACCAGAAAAAAAGTGCGAAATCGACAATCAGAGCTTCTATCAAAAAGTTGTATTATTAAGTTGCGATTAAAATAATTAGTGGCAGCAAGTTTGAAGAAATGTCTCTATACCATGCTTCCTAGAAGTGCCAAATTTTTCAGTCATGCTGCTTTCTGCTGCTGGATTTGAGGTCATACCTATAAAACCGCTTATGAAATTGAATAGTTAGCGCTAGATATACTTCCGTACTTCATATTTTTACTGCCAAATTTAAGTGCCAAGGTAAAAATGCACACTAAGACGGCACTTTTAAGCCCTTTGCAAGGTTTTGGCGAAATAAGGGCAATTTTACAATTTCTATTTGCTAAAATGGAGATGTGTGCTTCCGTATGTCATAAAGGACTTGCTATAAGAGTTTCCAACTCTTATTTACAACATTTCTAGGGAATTTATTTTATCAGGAAATAAAAATATATTAAAAACCGCTGTCGATCACTTTAGGGTGCAATTAAGTTTGCGCTTGCAACTACTAACCACAAAAGCCAGTCTCAATCTATTAACTGAAATACCGATGTGGTGGAGTTCTACGTCAAGGCCTTAATTCATCAAGAGGCTGGAAGAAATTCAGAAGAGGATATAAACAGCATGCTAAGTTTGCAATGACATCAACAAAATTGAAACCCTAGATTAAATGGCGATCACCATTCATTCTACATTTGAGAAGAGTAATATCGTTTTCGGCCCATGTTTTCCTCCGCTGCTTCGTCGGCTTTTCAATTAAATAATATTTCTTAAGCAAATCACAAAATTCACAGGCGTTATTCATACGAACATGAAGTTCAAGAGCCCAGATGATCTCATCATTTCAAGAAAGAGCGATTTCCTCTTACTCATTTCTTTTGGTATGGAAAAGAAAAGTCATCTTTCTGAACTATTGAAATTCAGATAAATGTGTTAACCTCATATAGCTAGTTTCAGGTTTCAGTGCTTGGTCAGGTACATTGAAGAAGAAAAAAATCAAAGTACTTCGTTTCATAAATCAGTAAAAAGCAGATGAAAGAACGGCAGTGAATGAACGTCCACATCAAGTTTTCAAATCACACCAGCGAATATTTTTGTCTAAGTGCTGAGAAGTAAAAAAAGGATCCCATTGGAGGTGATTTCATGAAAAAAATACACAAATTGGACGAAGACTACCGAAGAAACAAAAAAATAGCACATTAGCGCAATTTAGGCCGCGGTTTTACCAAAAAAGTAACACTTCTAGAAAGAAGCCATTATCGTAACTTGTAACGAGTTAGTTTCAAACCCTTAAAGGCAGAATCGCTGTGTCGCTTCTGACAGTAGGAGATATGGCCTAATCATACGTCCTTGCTTGATCAAAGACGACAGTTTTAGATTGGTCTCAAATGCTGGAACCATTACTGTTATCATAGTCATCTGAAAAACGAAAAACGGCATCAGATTTCCAGATTCGAGAATTGATTACTGAGTTGTTAGGGAGAGCATGGTGAACGAGTAGTCCTTCGAAAATAAAGCTTCGGCGGCGTCTATGGGGACGCGAAAGGTGCTAACGCCAGGATGAAACCGCAAAGAAAACCGAAAATAAATCGTTCATCCGATTACTGTAAAATTCACAATCATTTCAATAACCTGAAATTAAAGGCTTGAAAAACATTGATTCTTCTCTTCAGCTAGAATAGTAGAAACAAACTGCCATAGGCAAGATTATGAGAATTTTCACTTAAAAATTTTTGTACACATCAAAACACTGAACTGAGGGTAATCGCTCTTGCCGATCAAAAGCGAAATTCAGACAGTGGGAGCCTATTGCCATTTTAGCCGAAGTCGAATGCTAAAAGGCGAACTTGCCTAGGCTATTACTTTTGCGAAATATTTCAACTAACAGGTAGCAGTTTTTAACCACGCCTAGGGCATCGTAACTACTAAATCCAACTTCAAGGTAAGCCTAATCATGATGAAATGTTAATGTCAACAATCTCTTTTTGAAGGTGCGCTATTATGCAATTTGAATTAAGTTTCTGAAATCCAAATGGGATTTTTAAATCTCTCGCACTGAAAAATTTGGGGACATTTGTAAATTTGATTTGAAAATCAAGGGATTTACGCTGTATACATTTATGCATCAATGAACACAAGGTCATGACGGGGACTTTAATGACCTGAAAATGAACTTTGCATGGCGTAGGGTTCATATATGAAACTCATTTTGAATGTTGCAAGATTTCGGCATTTGTCATTTTATGTAGGCGTAATACAAACTCTGCCAAACTCTTGCAAGTTTATAGCCTGTTCAAACTTATTATGAAACCTCAGTCTTTTCCACTTAAGCAATTTTTTTAGATACAAAAGGTAATTATGACGACTTCAGGTACTTGGCGACGGACACCTTCTATCTGCAAGCTCTTAGCATGGAGTTTAAGATAAAATGCTGATCTGGGTTTAAGACTCGTTTGTTCAAGCCTTTCCTAATAATCTGTGTCTTCACCGATTCCTTTCATCGTCGAAAAGTTTTGCAGAGAAAAAATTCAATAAGCAAATCGGTGTATTTTTCTTTGAGAACATTTCCATATGCCTTCTTTAATTACGTATTTTGACGGACTGCCACACTGGCAGTTTGAGACCATACATCCAGGTATTTACGTTGCATCTCGTTTACCAGGCTTTGCGAGGTTGTCCTTCTGCTGGCATACCCTAATTTTATACGTCCGGTGGGTGATTAGTCCTATCCGGTCTCCCCTCTCTTTAGCCCTCAGAGTTGCCCCTGGGGTTACCAGTGGTCACCACGAGGAGGTTGAAAGTAGACTTGCCACCACCAACAATAACATAAAGCTTAGTTACTGTGAATACTCGAAGGCTGATGTCTATTAATTAATTGGCAATGTAGATGATGGGCCTAGTCAGAACCTCATACTGAAAGCGTTTCCCAACAGTAAATGCTCTTCATCTCATCTCCAATTAGAACGACCTAATTGCCTGCATTCTTTGAGTGGTATCACAGAAACATAATGGCATCAGTTCATCGTCTTTACAACTTGCATGATTTTAACCGATTTTGAAAAGTCTACATTTATCTATTAAAGTGTTAAGTTCATTTGCAGGCAATATGTTGAAGAATGTTTTAAGCAGAGTAAACACACTTTGCTTACTCCTTAATTCTCGTAATATCATGACTTGTGAGAAGATCTAGCGAAAATTCTCGAGTGGGCTCAAAAAAACGAACTGCAGCTGAATACATGAAATCTCGAACTGCTTATTTAACGCTAATGCACATTTGAGCAGTGCTTGAATAAGTCAGGCAGAACGCAAATAGCCCTTGGTGAGATCCGTTTATGTGGCTGGAAATTTAAGTCAAAGAGATTGCGTTTCCACTAGAAATATAGTCGAAGCTTGAGGAGATGAGCTCAAGAACAGTAAAATCTAACAAACACTATAACAATATGTCTGAAATCTCACAATAAAGAAAAGTGGCTAAGATGTCAAATCGCCAACTGTCACCTTCAATGCAGTCTCTTTATCAAGATGCTCTTTGCAAAACCCCAAAGGACCTCAGGCAATACCCCATCTCAAGGAAAGGCACTGAGTTCAGAGAAAGTATATAATGCGCTTTGCCCATCTTGGCCAACGCCCCGACAAATAGGAGGAGAAAATAAGCAAATTTTTCGGAAATCAAGTTGAAAAAACGAAATTTTATGGAGGAAATACAAAGCGGAAACTCTGAATTTCAAAAACTTCTTCCTAAATCAAAAACAGTGAAGGCCTCATATCAAGCTTTATGACCAGAATGATCTGATAAATAAGCCACTAAGGAGCTGATTAGCTAACTACGTTAATCCTGCAAATGGTACACAGACTTGATCTTGAAATTCCTCCTTTTTACTACTTTGTGTTGTGTTTTGTTATGCAAGTGGAAAGTACTTCATGTTGAATTTGACTGCGCCGTTATTTAAGACAAAACGGATCTCATTGGTCTATATTTGTTCTGAATATGCTCAAGATTCCAAAAATTTAACAATTTTTGGCAAATTTATGAATAAAGCAAAATAAATAGTCATTTACAAAACGGAGATTATTTAAGTATACTGGGTCCTTGCTAACATTTATTGATGAAAACATTTTCTAATCGAGAAAGAGTTTCAAAATTCAATTTTTAATTTGGCAATTTTCAAACTTAAAATCGGTAAAAACCCACACCTCCGGTACGAACATGGTCCGCTATGGTAACGATTCAATTATTTGATCTCACATTATCAAGTTAGGGTTTGTAGCAACGAAATTCTCCTGATATCTCGAGGAAGATTCTTGAAGAAATTTCCAGCCAAAGAAAGTGATAAATTAGAACAAATGAGTTGATGAAATCCCCTAATCTTTAAAGGTATATGCCGAGTTTGCCGTAGATGAGGACAAGCAAAGCTGAATTGAGGTGTACTTAGCTAAAATGACACTTTTTGTTGTAAATTAGCTATATCAAGGCCATTCCCTCTTATACTTTACCACGTTTCTCATATCTTGAAGAGTAGCGATAATAAACTAGGCTAAACATGGCAAGTTTCGCTTTTAAATAAACTTTTTAATCCGTTTCAACAAAATCCCCACAACTTGCCAACATATCTCTAAACGACGGTGAATGAAGCTGTCAAATTTCACGCTCAGGAAAATATGTGTTAAAAAAATTAAAATTATCTCTTTAATTCTAACGACTGGAAGTGTTGAACTACTGTTGATTAAAATAAATTCGTCACATTGCAATTTGTGACTCCAAACACATAACTAGATAAACGTTTCCCTGTTTTCAATTACGTCAGAATTTGTGCTTAGTCAAAAGCAGACTCTGGGAAATTTGTAGATCATGAATTTTGGGATATATTAGGATTTGTGAAATTGAACGAATACATTGGCTATTAGAAGGGAAGTTTAAAGTAGTTTACGAATAGGAAGTTGAATTAGAGGCTTGGGCATGAAGCGTGGAAAACAGGTGAGACTCTATTCAGCAACTTCGCACCGACGTCTGTACACTCTCTAGTGCCTACCTTCGATTCCCCTCGTGGTCAGTAACTGCGAGTGGATTACTTTCCTAGTATTGACTTTCACAGGAAGTTTGCCATCTGTTTTGCAACTCTGCTACAAAGCACCCTAGAAGAAACTTTTTTCGGCAGCCACACTGGCATTCATTTGCCCTTTGCTTCGGCTCCGACCACCCAATATCATTTGTATTATAGTGCTCCGAAACGATTTTAATCTGATGTCATCTACTTTTGGGTTGTCATCATTGGAAAAGCAAAAAAACAGCGATTTCGCCCAAGTTATCTCCAAGAGGATGTTAATTCATACTACTGATATCTGAAATCCTATTAGACACTAAGGAAACGTTGAAAAAAAGGGTAATGCAAGGATAATGCAAGTTTCATTAAGAGGCCCACTTATACAATAAAAGTTGAAGCTCATTTGTATTGATGGTTGGTTAGCACAGCTATTATGATCAAAGCTTAGAACACAGAGGTACTAAGAGATCGGACTGATAGGGTATGATTTAAGATCGAGAACCAGTCATTAGAACACAGAACCTTTTCTATGAGTTTCCTCCTCGACTGGTCCTGGCTGGCGTTTTTTCTTTTATAGATCACCTGGAAATTCGTTAAAAGTTTTCTCTGAATGACCACATAATCGGCTTACTTAGATACTTTCACATCTTCCCAGCCCCTGCCTGTCAAACTCCAAGATTCCTTTAAATTAATTTCCATTACCCTTGTTTTTTCGGGAATTAACAAAGATTTGAGAATCGCATATTTGGAAAATGTGATTGAGCATGCTGAACCATCAAATACATTGGCTAGCAAAGATTGGAAAATAATTTCTATTCTTGCCCAGCCACTATTTAACTAAGTGGATGAAATTAACATCAAAGGACCGCTGGAGGGATACAACTCTGTTCAGTTTATGTGGCAGTTATGTTTCTAATTCATAGGGGCGACTCACTAGCATGTATTGTTTGTGGAGTGGTGAGGCGCAAATCATCAGCGTATTCAATTTGATGAGTTGTCTAATACGTGCCTGTGGAACTTCGAAATTTGATCGCTAAACCTTCACAAATTTCTTGGACTTCATCGAGCACCACTTAAGTTATTGCATTAAAGAGAAGAGATCCCATCTTTAGATCTCGTTGATGACCTTTCGTGGTGTCAAGAAATTATCTAATGCAGAGAATTATTCTTCAAAAATTTTAGAAACCGAAGCCTCTTTTCACCGTAGCTAGGAAGTCCCCAGTCTTTCCAAATTTAACTAGTGAACAAAAAATATAACCTTTAGCTTTCTGAATTATGGATCTTTAAATATTCTAAAATGGAAGAAAACTGAATGCCATGTAAATGATCTGTCATATCTAATCAATGCCAAATACGATCTCAGTGGAAAAATTCATGATCGGATTTTTGAGCTGGACCGAATTTCAGATTACCGGAATCCGCAGTATACATTCCAGTTGGAACGAGGAAGCGGGGTTTTTAACTTAAGAGCCGTTTGGAGATGTTTGAAAAATTGCCCACAACTGAAGGACCAAGCTTCAGAAAGTGGGCATCAAATGCCCGATCGGAGTGACTGATGAATCTTCAAGCTGAGTGAGCCAAAGTGGCAGTCTCAATTTTCATCTCTTTTGCATTTCACAATAGTTGACCTGAGCAGATTTTCATGCTCGGAAAGGTTTCGTTAGCTGGCCATCAGGTTGCAGGAAAAGCAGTACACTTGAAATGATCCAACTAACAGTCATTTGTCGAGGCGTTAAGAGCCTGCTGCAGAATAAGTGAACCATAGAATACATTGCTTGGCAAATTTATAAAGTAGAAAATTTGATGGAAAAAAGCCACTTGAATCTTGTGCTAGTTTTACTTAAATGGAAATCGCAATGCTGAAAAATGATCGAGATTAGATCGTAAAACTAGCCAGTAATGTCAATGTTGTTGCCATCAGTCTTCGATGTCGTAAATAGCATCAAAGTAAGTAAAGTTGAAGATTTGGCTCCAGATTGCTGTCCTTCGTTGATGTCAAACTCCGGTATCGCCGACACTTCATCACTCTCAAGCAAATAAGTCCTGACATGACAACTATGAAGATATTAGATCAGGTTCATGGGAATAAGAACTCCTCAACTGCTGTCAATAACCTGGAGATTTGGTGTTTAGTCACGTTCTGACTTAAACGGTTTGGTAAATGGTTCAAATGATGTCCTGAAATAATAAATGGACCTTCGATGTGCATGAGTTTCCAATCCTGATACCAGAGTTTTCTCCCACTGAACGACTGCGATTAACCCAATTAATTTTTAGCCTAACACAACTGCGATAACCTCCAAGTTGCTGTTTTGTTAAAATCCAAAAATAACGGACATGAACGCATTTGTTCACCTTCTAAATTAATCGAACGTTGATTCTGCACCTACAGATTTTTGTAGCATTAACGGTCGACTTCTGATTGCTTCCAGATCAACAGAAGTAAATAACGATGTGTGACTTCAGCCATCATGCTATGTTTGGTGGAATTAGGAAGAAAACGGTGGCCTAGAGGATTTTAATGTATCCTGAGTTAGCCTGGCATCTTTCTCCAGAATATCGTGCATTACAATGAGGAATAGCTCATGCCTCCCATTAACCCCACCTATCACAAGTTATGAGCCAAATTTTTCAAGTGGTCGCCTGAGGGAGCAGTCATAAAGGTGGCTGATGCCCAGCTCAAAGTAGATAACCTGCTGCCATGTGCTAGAAAAGCCGACTTTCTTACTCGGGAGCGCAGCCAACTATTTTGGACAAAAGCTATTAGGGATTGATGGATTCAGTCTCAGCGCAGTCAATTTAGTAGCCTCCTGACGCAGTGCTATTGTTGCAGATGGTACTTTTAATGCAGACGTTTTTAAGCACTTGGTGAACTCTAATGAGCGAAAATGACAAGCAATAATAGTTTTGAGTAGCTTGAGATGATGCTTTTCATCTGTCAAATTCCAGCGAATTGTACGCACAGTAGGGCGCAACTAATTCAAATATAATCAGAACTAATTACCAGGCTTTGTTTAACAGAAAAATGTGAAACCATCAAAAAAGTTTTATAGGTCAGATAGATTAATCGTCGAAGTAAATTGTCAAAAAAGTGGTTTAAGCTCTGCACATTCGACTCAAACTTATTGATTGGGTGTTACAAAGTCGTTGGTGCCCTGGAAATGGACGAAACATCAATGAGCAATATGATTCCTACGTCATCTTCATTTTCCATAACTTCCGCAGCCGGTTGCTATGTTTACGTCAGCACTAGGCAATAGTGATGCTTTATGTATAATTGGAATTCTTATTATTACATCTAGAGACATTTGGCCTACTGTGGTGCTGATTTAATACTTCAGGAGATTCGTAGTTGTCGAAAGCTTTACCGTGATAAACAGAGATTTCAAACTGCATTGGCCACTACCAAAGACTAGAATTTGCGCACTCAAACCAAGAGTTTAGTTTCGAGAGTAACTGTCCCCAAGAATGCTGGATTTCAATTGACATAAAATGGCTGCAATGCCAAACGACTACAATCTTTGTCGCAGTCTTCTCACTTCCCGCACTACCAAACAATGGAAGAGAAGCGTAAATTCAAACTGATCAGTGATGTCCAAAACCGAACATTTCGTTGAAATCGCTAATACACTACATTCCACGTCTGCAGCAATACTTAGAGAAAGCCCACTGGTCTCCATGAAATCGAATGAACAGTAAATGAAACGATACAGGCTACCAATTTTATGCTCGCTTTCGGTGATGACGACAAGCTGCGCAGTCTGATTTCACCTTCCGATTTTTGCTAAAGTATACAAGTTCATGCAGAGAAACGAGTAATTAAAAAACGCCATTTCATATTTACCGCCTGAGATTCTACAAGTTTCCGTCAATATCTCTCAAGTCAGTTGGTCGAAAGATAGCCCTGACAACAATGCCGAAGCTCACATGGGTTCTAGTCTAAAGAGGGAGGAGTAAACCTTTAAAAACGAACATTTTTTCAATCAGCGTTTGCGGTGTAGAGATCGGAATCCAAAACGAACCATTGTGAACTTGGGGACTGATAAGAAACGTTCTCCCCTTTACTTTCTGTTCCTTCTACATTATAGTCCAAGTATGAATGAAAACATATGACAGAATACTGGTGGTCAAATCTACTCTCAACCTTCTCGTAGTGACCAGCAATAACCCCAAGGGCAACTCTAGGGGCTAATGAGAGGGGCGGCCGGAGAGGACAAATCATCCTCCGGACGTATAAAATTAGATTGTGCCAGCAGACGTACAACTTCGTAGAGGCCTAGTATACTCAAACTGGACTGTGGAAATTACGGGCATTTAGCTTTAAATCGAACCTCCGCTAGAAAGTTGAAAAGACTTCTGGAAGAGATATGAAGATAGTCTGCCTTAACAGTGTCGAGGACGGACAAGGTGCCAGTATGAAGTTGAACTGTTACCTGTACAATGACCAGATAACCGAAGACGTCGATAGGCACTTTTACTCTCTTCTGTGTTGACTGCTCTGTGCTGCTTGTTGTAAAAGCTATTTGTACTTCTGTTGTAACCCCAGTAAGTCCTTGAGACTTGCCCTAATGGAAGGGGAGTAAATAAATGACAGAGCACTAACGTTTAAACCGCGATTTATTCAGACTCACCACAACGCACAGGTAAATAAATTTTGTAATTGCAACATGGAGTTGATGAATGAGCTTACGTGCTGCAAAAATTATGCTAAACTGCTTAAGCCGTCTATTCGAAATGGAATGTTAGTTTGAATCGAACAAATTTATGTAAGCAAAAATTATCTGATTGAAAGTTTGACTTTCGCTTCTTTTTTCTTCTGCTCAGCCTAAATGATCCTTGGCGAGAGTAACCTAAATTCCATTGCTGAATGCATAGTAGTTGGACAAAGTTTTCACTTAAAGTGAAAAATTGAGCGAACAAAAGGCAACTTTTCGAGCAAAAACCTTACCTAACTGCTTATTTTGTTTTGACATTTTTGCATGAGCAATTTTCGACTTCCATATTCTTATAAATTAACCACAAATTTTCAGTTAAGTGGACCCCAAAAAAATATTGAAACTTGTGATGGTTAGGGCTTAGACATTAACGAACTTCTATTTCATAGTCCTAACCTTAAGATTTGAGTGATATTTAAATTTGAGTTACGCTCCACGACGTTATTTTAAAATGTTAATTAATAGTTTATTAAAACAAATACCGCAGCTAATAGGCTGTTCATTAGCTATATCATTAGCGGGCCAGAGTACATATTGGAGGCAAAGAAGTTGCCTTGAAAATAACGAGACTGAGCAAAGTTGGCCTGTTGGAAATAGTAGAAGCAAATCAGGTCACACCCAAAGCAACGCATCATTTTTAATTAAAGTGAGCATAGCATGAAGCTTTATTTTGAAATTTTCGAGCGAGTATGCATTAGCATAGCATGTCTTTTTCTAGAAATTATTTTACATGTGGCTCAGAAACTGCAATAAATGAATATGCAGTATATTATCAGCAGTAAAAGCGATGAAAATAAGCTATCCCTAAGGTTGTCGCTATGCTTGCTTAATTTGCGAGGTCAATCAGGTGTAGCAGTCGGCTTTAAACTCACATTTTTTTCGTCGTCACAGTTTTCTCCTTGTCAGACTTTGAGGTCAACAATTTAGATTCTAAGATATTGCCATTAGAAAAAATCTGATCCATAATTTTGAAATGACTTTGAAAGGTTTACGTCTCATCCCGATGGAACCTTCATATCAGGATTAGGCCGGTGAGTCAATAGCGTTAGACGTCTGGAAGAGTTTTAACTGCTAACAGGCTTAAATTAAACACATAAAAGGCATAAATTATTGAAGGGTGGAGTTCTGGATACCTCCGGGCTAAAACGGAATTATCAAAGCAAAAAGTGTGCACTGAATGGAGATGCTTGTCCTGGGTTCACTTGTAATGCCGAAATAACATTGTTTAAATGAAACGGTTTTAAAAAATAAAATACCCGTGGACCATTCGCATTTTCTAAAAGGTCAAAAAATCTACAAATGACAGTGCTGAACAGAACCTACCTTCTTGTAGAGCAAGAGGTCTTAGTTGGGCTTTTTAAGAAGTAAAAATAACTACTTATGTCTTTGCGGAAACAGTTTGGTACGAATAACTTTTTCTCAGTAGCAGTACCTTTAAACAACGGTTAAAGAAGCGTTATATCATGCCAACTAGATGGAATCTTGTGAGATCTGTCATATGATTTGACCCTTATTCATTAACCTTGCAACAAAAAGTGAAATTAATAAATAAAAAGCTTAGAACGTGGGCACCTTTAGGACTGGAATCAGAGCTTTTACTCTCTGGAACATTTTGAGCATTCAGTTTGGTGCTCCTAGTGCAAAATGCAAAACATCACTGTATATAAAGATATGGATTAACATCATGTTTTTACAAGACGATGGTTAGTTATAGCCTTTTTGAAAAAGAGCCATGGTTGAACTTCCACTGGAAGCTATTGATTAAGTTAATGAAGACAATGTTTGCAAGCGATAATCAAAAGCTTGGCGCCTTGGTTACTCTTCTCTTTTGCAGAAGTAAAAAGTCCAAAGACAGGACACTCTCATTCATACACTCGATTTTCTTGCATCGACAAGTTTTATTGTCTTTGAGCCCAGTCTTTAGAGATCTGCAAAAGTCGAATAATTTTGGTCGTATCAGATCGTATCGAAAACAACTTCCACGTTCTGATTGTTTAATCTAAGCCACATCTCATTCCTTTTTGGCCCCAATTTTCTCGATGAGGCTTTAACGTTAGAAATTCAGGTAAGACATTCATAACTCTCCTGAAGTAAAGATTTATTGTTTTAAAGCTTACCTGCCTGTTTTCCAAAAGAATCCTCGCGCAAACTACTCGTGCGACATGGCTCTAAGAGAATGTAAGTGATTTAATGACAGGCTTTGGTCTTATTTTTAGAAACTTCTACACTGGCTTTTGAAGATTGCAGTAGAAAATTGGCTCAGCAAAAAGCTCAACTAACCTAGTCGTTGAATGATTAATGGTGATTCCCGCTGTAGTCATGCATGTTGCTACTTTGTTTTACTTATATTAAAGTTTACCGAAGAGAACGCTGTTCGATTTGCAAAATTTTGAGATTCTTTTAATACCCATTAGGCTGCTATTTGCATGTAATTGTTTCAGATTGTTTTTATTTCAACATTTTTATGGATTGCTTATCAGTTTTCTTTTGTTTATTATCAAATGACTATATTATTACTATTACAATACTAGACAACCTAAGCGCTGCAGTTACTCTTCATGATGTTCGTACCATCAACACACTTTGGGTGTCTTGAAGTTCATTTGCCGACTAAAAAAATGATTATCACCCTGAATTCTTAAATCTTACCGATTCCGTCCTGTATTAAGAAGGTATTTCCGGAATCATGAGATAAGCGATGTCGGATACCGGCTCATCTAAGCAATATGGGGCAATAAGTTTTCAAGCTTTCCAGTTATATGTGCTTTCAAGTCTTTATTGTTTAGAGAACCAGACCTTCCCGACTACCACCAGGGGTGAAGATAATCCAATGAATACTCAGAACATGCAATATTCTCCCATTCGGATCTTGTCCCGATAGACTCAGAAACTTAATGTATAAGAGCTAGCTCTCTCCCGTCACACTTTTGTGGAACGAATTTTGGCGAAACAGTGCTAAAGGGCTTCCTAAAATGATCAGACCCGACCTTGAAATGCCGATAGATCTCAAAGCATGTTTACCCTATCCTCAGGATCGAGAGTCTTGCTTTATATCCTATTTATTAATAGTCACTTCTATAGTAACTTGCCTTCGGGCAGCTCTAACTTGATTGCGCATAAAAATGACATCGTTTTTATGCTGATAACCCATGGAAGAGTGTATCTTTACAAAAATAATCTCAAAACCAAAATTGCAAGAAATTTTTGTATTTAATGACATAAAGGACTAACTCAAACAAAAATTCGCACTGATCCAGATGCAGTACGCCACGATAATTTTGTCTCTTAGCATTCAGTTGGCTATTTCCAGTGCGTAAATGAACTTGAAGTTAGTAGGACTTAGATAAATTCGGAGGGGTTAGCTAAAACCATATCATCCGTGATTTTAGCACCATCACTAGATCATTAAAAGTCACTACTGATAAAAACTAAATGTACGTGAAATTTAATTCCTGCCAAGAGAGAAAAGTACGGCCAATAAAATGATTTGATTTTTACTTTCTTGACATTTTAGCACATTCTTGAACACAGACTGAAAATAAAAGTTTAAAACTCCTGATGAGAAACAGACCTGTGGATGATTAATTCAGACTACCGTTTTTCGCATTTGATCCAATCTACAGTTAAGGTTTTTGGTCTGGGTGTGCAATGGATAAATGTGTTTACGAAGTTGGATATCTGAATCATGCATACATATTCTGCTATATTTGCCTAACTCACCAAGTTAAGTCTGCTTGTTCGTAGATGCCATTTAATATGTAGAAATGTGTTTTTTGTTAAGATGGTGTCCTGAAGGAGTGCAAATCGCGCAATGGTGGCGTTAAAGTTTACTCCGCTGGATTTTCTGGCGATATTGAAGTATGTGGTTTGCCATAGACAGCAAGTGGTACGGATCAAGGCAATAAAAGTTATAAAAATATTTTACGATCTAGATTTAAGGTTTTGGGTAAACGCATTGTTAGTAGAGCAGATTGGTCGCATAAAAAACAGATCAGCATTATCGCCAATTCAGCATTAAAGACTAGATTCTATTACCGGTACAGAGAGGATAAAACTCTTTAAGCAGAAGCGGGACCATTAATTCGCGTGATTCGAAAGTGTCCGTGATTTCACATATGAAAATCCCTAGGTTAAAAAGCGTTGTTACTGGAATCAGTGTATCAGATTGAAGTTGAGCATAGGATTGAGAACGCTTAAAATGGACACCAAATGAGTGTTGAAGACGAGTGAATCTAGAATTTTCTTTCCCCATACATTTGATATTTGAATTCATCTTTGAGTTTATCAATCTAAGCGCCTAACATCTAATGAAAAATAAATAGAAGGTACATTTAAACATTTAATCGGACTGAATACAGCAAGTAGATACAAAAAAGGCCTTTGAGGACTAGAAGCTAAGAAATTATCCTAAAGTTAGCTGTTTCTGTTAAACTGGTCATGAATATATAGTTGGCAGCCAAAAACAAAATGAAAGCCAAATGGCGAAATTAACAGCACTAAAATCAGCGAATTTCAACAGTCTGGGTTGATGGAAAGTGCAGTGAGGGTGGTAGATGAGGAACAGAACAATCGACTTTGCAGTTTTTTGCGAACTGTGGGAACGTACCGGATTAGATACGGCAAATGATTTCGAACAAGCTTCTTGACATTTGGGTAATAAATGATTCGCAATTTCTCCTTTTGATATGTAAATGATTCCCCTCAACAAATTTTTGATAAAAAGGTACTAGACTCAAAAAAACACTGTTTGGTTCATACCAACACAAACTAAACTCCATTTTTAATATGTTACATTAGACAAATGACTAATCTTAATGTCCAAACATTTGTTGGAGGTTCACTGATGGATTGTTGGCAAAGGCAGAACATCCGGATAAACTGGGTCTTCAAGCACTGTGGAATAGTGACAGGGAGAACGTTAGAAAAAACTATTGGCGATTTCTATACTTAGATATTTCGCACATCACCAACCAATGCCATGTTTGGCATTGGTTGAGATGGAGTCAAAGAAATTTCAGATTTTCAGAATCAGGTCTTGTTTTTTAACAATCGTAGACTTTTCCAGAAGGCTAACTTAGAACTCTTTCTTTAAGAGTGCCTACTTCGATATTTTTTAAAGTCAAAGGTTGTGTTCAGGCAGTCAACTACGAGTTCACACTCCTGTCTCTGCTACCGCTGAATCTGTTTGGTGTTAAATCAGTGTGATGAACTTATAATCCAGCTAAATTACACCCGCATTAGTTTCCCCAAATTCAAACATCCATAATTCAGGTTAGAGCTCCAAAAATGCCACGCAGACCCTACTTGCACATCAAACACTTTGTTCCACTATAGACGGTTCATGAGCCTCTAGAGAAAAGAAGAAATATTGGTGCCTCAACAAATTTATGAGAGCTGATGGATTTAGCTCACTTAGTTTATTAAACTAAAGTATTGACTTTTGAAACCTGTATCTGGAAGTGCAAGAAAACATTTCCATATTAGGGAGCATTACTTTAGCTCAATGAAGGCTACGTCTTTTGAATGTAGCTTTCCCTTTCTTTATTCTTGATCACTTGATTAAAATAAAGAGGATTCGGTGAAGAGATAGACATCCAGTGCCATTTTCCCTCAGCAGTATATCGGAACTCCGGTATGCGTCTCGATTTGTTTAATGGGCAGTTTTTTCGTCTAGTGGTCGTGAGATTTAAACAAGTTTTGATGAATTCAAGAGTGAAGCTTAAAGTCAACAATTTTTGAGACCGAATTGACAATGTTTCTTATAAGCGAATAGGCGGTCCAAGGCTTTTTAAACTGATTTAAATAAACGAGTTGCCATACACTTATGTCCGATTAAAGCAAAACAAACAAATTATGGTTAGCAGTTTTATTTATTAGAAAGGCCACTTAAAGTTGATTTAGATTCTTGGACGTCAAATGCAGATAAAAGTGTCAGCAAATGTTCACAAGCCTGATCTCTGTGACTTACGCCAAAGTGATTGAAAAATGTGACTGATTTATCGGAGAGTCGCAAGTTCTATTTTATGTCGTTTTATTGGGGAAATAAGGGTTGATGATTTCAACCTTTTATAAGCCTGCCAAATTTGCAAAAAAAAACATGGCTTAAATGATTAATACGTTTCAGAAGTCTCTACTGACTCCGCATAGACGTATTGAGAGATCGCAGTTGGAAATGCAAATTTTTTTATAAGACCGTGAATGAAAAATCGCCTATTCGAGAGTGAATTGATAAATTAGACTCAGTGTCCTAGTGGTTATTTAACTTTACACGGAAAATTTTACTGGTTTAGGTAGAAGTCCACTACGTATCTCTACAGTTGGTAGTGATTTCTCGAAACGCAAGCTATTCGCATCTTGGCCTCTACAAGCATTATACTCTTCCCAAACAGAATGCATTTCCTAAACTGTTGCGGGTATAGTTTTACGGAGAATGCTCATTGAATGAGCTTCAAAAAGACTACTCTCACAAATATGACCATCAAATTTTCTAATTTTTATCTAAGCAAGTGCTTATTATTTCATCAGAAGCGATGTAGCTGAATTAGAGAAACATGAGTAAACTTAAGCTCAAATTTTGGAGGTTTATTAATTGAAATGGATGAGTTTTCATAAATAGTAATCTTCAATTTCATGTCACTTAAATCCTAAAACTCACCCGGCTCTAATCTGATAATATTCAATCACGCAGCTCTTAAGGACATTCGAATCTGGATCTGAAAGCGGTAAAATTTGGGTTTTGAATTATTTTTAACAGATCATTTTCAGAATTCTAGCCTGAAACAGCTTACTGTGAATAATACAATGTTACTTTGAAAAAAACACTAAATATGAATAAAAGAAATTCAAAGTTTTAGTATTTAACTTTTGAACCAAATCTCGTGGTATTCAAAACAGCCATCTCATCACTAAATCCTTCCAACATCTCTTTCGGCATGATCCTTTCGCCTGGGGGTCAACTCCAACCAGTCGATCCAGTCAAGCCTCCTTCCAAGAGCACGTTTTACCATTTGGATTAAAAGCGCTTTTCAGAACTCAAAATCAAAAATATTTAGATTTAATCGAACAGCAAATAATTTATATTTTTCTTTACTTGGTGCATTATCGAAAATACGCGCCATCGCTTACCTATGTTTATTGCGACGTAAACAGGAGAAATTTCTCAATAAATTAAGACCCCTTTATTTAGAAATTCATTCAATTTGTTTGTAAGTGTGCAGGGTGTCTTTTAAATGCAATTACTTCAGAGTGGCACTTGAGAACCATGCAAATGGTGGGAGAGAACCTGGTAATTTAATAAGGCTCTGAAAATGTGCCCACTTTTCTCGAAAAGCAAAAACCAAAAAAATTGAAAATACTGTTTTGTTTGCTGAAACTTCGAGATAATTTCTTCTGTTGTTGGTGATTGCGGAAGGTTTAACATTGACAGGGGCAAAGGGGGAAAAGCTCTTCTAATTTTCAATATAATAACTTTATTTGATCACTAAATCCTTTTCTTTAAATTAAATTGTTTAAATCATTCATTGAAGTTTCGATGAAAATTTTATTAGTCTTAGTCTTAGTCTTATACAGACTAAGAGGTTGAATCTATGGAAGAGCTTGAAAATGGACAAAGATAGCCTGATACTCTCCATACTTGACAGTAACTTTGAAAAAGGGGAAACTAAGAAAGTTGCGCACACAAGGAATTGGATGCTTCAATTAATTAAAGACGCGAAAGAAATATGGCAAGAGCACTCAGATTCATGGCTACTTGATCCAAAGAAAAGCCCTACAGTTCGAGACGGAAATTATACACCTAGACTGGTAGGAGAAAGGCAACGTGATATTGTCTGTACCAACGCAAACTGCCACAAATCCTTCGCTAGAATAAGAGATATGCGAATGCACGTAAGACAAGTTCACGGAGAAGAAGAACATAGAACTGAAGAGATGCTCGACCCTAGACTAAAGTGCCCTCTTATAGACTGCCTTAAAAGATACAAGACTCAAGGGTGGCTAGAAAGACACATTAGGAACTGTCACCCTTCGGTCGAAATCAGAGAAAGGGAGAAACAAACAGAGAAGAAGAAACACGCAAACTGAATTAGAAGAGTAGAAAAGCTGAATACGAATGAGAAAAATAATAGAGTGAAAGATAGGAAGCAACGAAAAGTCCCTCAGGCAGGATGAAATACACAACTGCTCCATCACGGCTGCGAAGAACTCTATCCCAGGTACTCCACGAGATGCAGCAGAAGAACTGAATGCCATCGCGCCACACAAACAAGCCGAGATAAGACCAGCGGGTCGATAGACTCAACTAACTGCTCTATGCTATAATACGTAACTTATTGTATTCCCGTTGTACCCCCAATAAGTCCTTGGGACTTGCCCTTAAGGGTGAGGAGGAATAAAAAAAAATTAAAACCCATGTTCAACCCGATTATAGTGAAAGTTCGACAGCGCTTCAATGCGAGTTCCGATAGGCTTTCTCGCATTAAGGAGACCATCGCGACCTTGCATATCGCAGGGTTAACGAGACTATTAAGTTGAATGAGCGCATCCGTTCGCAACGTTTCGGTATTATGGCGTGTGAAAGTTTGTTTTCCATCTTTGCTTAACCCATATCTAATCAACGCACGCATGTGTAGTCAGTTCACGATACTTAACAACAGTAGTATTGTCTGTTCTCATGGTTTTCTTTGCTTCTCTTCTCTTTCGATCGCAAAAGTACTAAAGTTCTCACTTATGAGTGTCTTTTGAAGTCTCTTTTATGTTGACATGTTTTGATATTTTGAGTTTTAGGCACGTCCCTGTCGGTTCCATTCTCTAATTTTCTGATGGACGGAGGTTCTTACCTGCACAGATACTTGATAAAACCTTGGAGCTAGAACATCGGAAATAGAAAACCGATGGCTAAAAATAAGCCATCCGCCTCTCAAACTCAAAGCCTGTTCAAAGGCAGATCAGTGTGGTGTAGAAATGCACTTGTCGTCACACTGCGCCAGGTCTACTGCCTTCGGAAGCAACTATGGAAAATGTAGACTAATATTATCTTAACTTCAAAATTACTGCATCCACAAGGAGCTTGAAGAATGTATGACTACAAATTGCGATATACATCAAATGTTTGCGCTAATGAGACAAATATCGAGGCTAATAGGAGAAAAACTGTTAAGCTAATTGAAGAATAGAAAACAAAGTACCTTCTTTTGCATCGTTAGTGATTGTCATAAAAAACGGCAACATATATTTTGCAAGAGAGGCGCTGAGCTGATCCAACAAAATACATGGTTACAAGGTGGTAATATGTATACCTTAAGAGCTGAAAGCTGAAAAGTAGTATAAGTCCACTCATAAGAAGTGAAGTCGACAAGTGAAATGAAAGAAAATAAAAAAAAATGAAAAAAATCACATGGGTAAGAAGCAAAAGAAAAATTCGAACTTCATGTGTTAAGCATCTGGACCTCCGGTGGTTTGCTTGAATTGGACGCATTAATGAATAATGACAATGTGCATGCCCTCATCTTTGCAAATTAGCCCGAATTTCAATGCCAGCCAGTCAAATGGAACATTTCATGCTAAGATTTGTGCCTGTGTTTGATGAGAGCGCATTTATTTTCTCAACCTTTTAGGTTACTGTTTTCTATCCTTAGTGCGAGCAAAAGTGCTGCTTTCCTAGACCATGGACGAAACGGCTCGAGACGTTCATCAACAATTTTAAGCACTTGTTGTACCGCTGCCTTTTAAGACTGATTTATAGGCTCATTCAGTAAAAATATATTTTTGAAGCTAACTTGTAGATTTAAAAATATGAGAGAAGTCACCGATCCTTACGCCAGTGCCTTAAAAACATACCTGCTGGAGCAGGTATGCAGCGCCCAGCATCGTCCTGGAATATCCCACTTAAAGGAAGTTAAAGCAGGTCTTATCTTTTTGGACAGAGGCAAATAATACGTCTGTATGGTATCTAGTACATCCAGACAAGGGTCAAACGTATATTTAATGCTGTTTTTCATACCAGATTAGTACCAAGTTGCCTGGAAGGACTGATGCCATCCACAAAAAAAATAATGACAACAATTTCTATTTAGGCAAAACGCATGAACATGGGAACTTTTATGGATTCTCACTAACACACTTTGATTTATCAGAAAATTTGAGACGAGAACCTCATTTTAATATCATTGTTGAAGTTCAAAGCATTATGGAGGCTGTCGATCTAGGGTGTCTACGGTTCTCTTGTGTTAGGTGGGCAACCAAACGGTATGAGTACAATTCACTAGAGATCAAGTCAACTTGCTGATCCGAAAAAAAGCTTTGAAAAATGCTAAATGCAATCAAAGTAGACTCGAACCCCAAATAATAGACGTTCTTCATCGAGTGCTTTGTCCAACTATTTCGCAAATTAAACACCAAGGAAGTCAGTATCAGGATTCAGTGCAGATGGATATATTTTGAGATCAAATGGACGTGTACAAGTTTACGTATCAAATGATCAGGCGCAGAAATAACCATTTAGGAGAGTTATACCATTTCACCATTGAAATTTTGATTTTAATAGGCTGTAGGTAATAATGACAGAGGAGGATAATTGTTTTTCTGGATCAAAAAACTGAATTTTCTAAAAAAAGCATAGTCAGGTGGTTTTGAAATCGCCAACACTACCTAAAATGAAAATCTTCGAAAATAATCTGGTCAGTTTCCTAGTAAAAAAAACGATTTTTTTAAGTATTTTTGCCCTTTTTCGTTTTATTGCATCAATATTGACAGCTCCACTTTACTACTAATCAATGTCAGTACTGTCGATGATAAATTGCATGCTCTAAATGGTGACTTCTGACTTACGCTCACAAAAGTACACACTCTAAGAATAAATTATTTGACCTTTTGAGTTAGCCATTCCATCATGGAAATCATCGGATGTCTTTTTATTGCTTTAATTTTCTCCACTATGTCGATTTCTAAAATGTAATGCCCAGTAATATCCATTGTCACAGCAAGAATTCTGTAATAATTGTTGGTTGTAAGCAAACATTCTAAGTCTCCTTATGAAAATGTGCAATGTTTAGTAGGTAAAGCGATTTTGGCCTCTCAGGCGTATGTTAGGCAAGCAGTCTCGGCAAGTATTCTTGAGAAGTAAACGTAGAAAATACTAGCGTTGGAAAAACAAACCTGTTTTCTCTAGGTCGCTCTATTTCGGCAACATCATTCTTTCGCTAAAGTACGAAAACGGAAGCAGCATTTCGTTATTTACAGCGATATTCAACAGTTTAATTTCTGAGATATAAATAACGCAACCATATGAAAACACACCTTACAGCAGGTCGTTGGCACCGTTGCTTTCTCTAACATCCCAAAGCAACCGGTTGTTTGTCAGCGCTTCTAAGTGTCATTGAGGATGAGCAATTTTGAAATATATTTTGCCATGACGTAAGTAGTTCTTCAGGGTCATTAACTCAAGTGAATGCATGATTCCCGAGATTAAGTATTAGCTATTTTATCAGTCATTTGAACTTTTGTTCTCCTAAGCTCATAAGAGCACTGAAACATTTCCAGCTTCATTACTTGTCAAGTTGAATGTCGTCTGGCTCAAATCGTTGCTCAGCTCTGCCGAGCAATATCATGATTATCTTACGAAATCGGAACGCAATGCAAGCTTATCAAGGGAAGACAGCGCTACCATTCACCCAAAAAACGCGTCAAAGCACCCATTGACCAATCTTTATTGAAATTTCCCACAAATGAGTAGTGAAAAGTCAGGCCTGTTTAAACGAACGCCAGTTGACAATTAAACTATAGCTCGCTCGCTAACTGAATGGTCGTGTAAATGGACATCTGGGCCCACCTTTAGAGGTGAATATCGAAGTCTTTGGTGAATCATTTGCAATGTACACGGTACACACCAGCCTATTTATCGCTGATGTACAATGCGCCTTATAATCAAAATACAACACCGGTGAGAGGGAACAGTTGCTTGTGGGGTGCCCTAATAACGTAGCCTCGGATGGACTGCCTATTCATCTATGGAGTGGTGGTTGATCACGAAAAAAAACCATGAACCTTAACGCCTGTTCTACAGCTTCAATTTGCCTTTGCGCGTTCACTTACCCAGAGGTGATAATTAAGATTTTCGGTCCCACTGCGGAAGCGAAACCTGAAAGTAAAAATTCTGCAAATGATGGTATCAACAACTATTCAGCGTCTGTGACCTTCTACGAAACTTTTAGATTACACTTTTGTCTTGATCTCACACCAAAATATTAGTGAAATTCACATGAATTTAATGGCCGCTTATTAAACAATTTAGGTCATTTTAGAGCAAAAATTCACCCAAAAATCAATAGGGAAAATTTATTTTACTTATGCCATTTAAGTAACCAAGTATGGTCGTTAGAATTTTCACGCAAGTGCCTAATTGAAAATACCTTGAATTTCATGGTTTTATTAGGCATGGGACATTTCTACAAAATCAAATCTATTACGGCTCTCTTTTGTAATATGCACTATTGATAAGGTATTTTGCTATCACAGTTTGATTTCTAAATCTCAAGCTCATTGGCTACTTTAGGTCCCTATTAAGAGACCATAATAAACAGCTTTTAACAATTTCTAATTATTAAAGCAACAAGTTCTATGTGCTCCTGGAATATTTTAAAATTTACTAAAGAACTTAGGCAAGGCTTACAATAAACGTGGTCACTAGATGTTGAAGTCACAGATCTGAAGTTAAACATAACCTTCCTAATGTGTCGATTGCAACAAAAAAGGTTAAACTATGCATTTGTCATAGTAGAGTGGAACTAGTAGATCGACAGGTTTCACATCATCTCAATATTGAATACTAAGAAATAAATTATACTTGTTGGAAAACAACTTTGTAAAATTGGTGTCAATTCTAAAGTGGAAAAACAAATGGGACCCTAAAAGAAAATGCAAGGAATCGCTTTTTAAAATTGAAAATGGGTTACCTCAAGCCATGGCTGTAGAAATTTGTTGTGAATTGTTTTTGAATCACGACGTATCGACGTATTCATCGGAAGAGTGGGCGCCTCGGTCTAAAAGTTTCCGAATGGATGGAGTTACCGCTTGGGTGCCTGAAAAACTTGCAAGGCTATCGATACAACACACAAGGCTGCTGGTAAAGTTTTAATTTTGGTGTCTGAATATTTCAACCTCGAAAACATGGCGGATAAAGTTCTTGAACAATTTTTGGCTAAATATTACCATAGCATTACGAAACAACGCATATCATTCAGAACTGAAAGGTCAAATCAGTGCAGAAGCCAAATGCTACGATACAAACTGAGAATGATTTTCCATCAGTTTGAAGAAAAAAGGTTGAATACCTACTCCTTTTGCTCACGATACTAAGCTTTATGCGATCCCTCTAACCATTGGGTTCATAGTGGTTTATTTGTGATCTCTTTTTAATGTTAACTAAGCACTAGTTGAAAGAATGAGCGTGGCAATAACTAAGTAGGATCTTAATTAGGTAATCACTTCATAACAAATGCATCTGGATGTCTTTATTATACATGAGCTAAATTTCCAATCCATTTTTGAAAGCTATCTGCTTCAAATTACAGAGACTGTAAAGGCTTCTCTACACATAATACTTCTAAAAAACCTTTCAACATCCTTCAAAAAATTGACTTTCAAGGTCAAAAACATTTTGAAACGATAAATCAAAAGCACCAATGTTTAATTTTTGAGTCCGTGGACTCAGCTCCCAATTGAATGAAGCAGAAATAATAAAGAAGAACAACAAATTGTCGATGAATCAAGCTGCTCCAAACGTTGGAATTCCAAGTACTTCTTGATGCGGCTGGAAATATGCTTATCTCTTCATTAAATCGACTTAGCTATCATCTTACCTTTTAGCTGTTATCACGGCTAACTGAATAGCTGTTGGGCTTTCGAGCAATACCACAACTCCCTTTAGAAATTAAGCCCTCGAGATAAAGACCAGCGCTTGTGTCTCGAGCGAGTTTTTAACGCCGTAAAATTCATACAGACTTAAAAAGAACCGCTTTTCATTGTTAAGCTTGTTCTTGCTTAGCAGCCAGATATCTTGCGACTCTCTTACTGTACCATTTGCAAGTGTAATTTTCGATCACTTTCTGATCACTTTTGATGTCTGTTAAAGGATTTCTCGACGATGGAGCCTGAGTGACTGTCTACCCTTATTGTTAGATTAGAACTTGAGTTAGTATCCCAAAAGTCTTATTTGGAACTACCAGGGTGATTCCTCCTTGATTGCCATCCTCGAGCTGTGAGCTTTTGGCTTACCGCATTCCCACTATAACGAAGCTAAGCATCTTCAGTTTATCTGAAACGTGCTGACAAAACATAGGCTCAGTAACCTTATGGAATAATAGGCAGTCGTAGCGTACGAACTCCGATATGTATACGAAACAGAATAACTTATGCTGATGGGCAAGATACTCGAACGACTTTTCAGACACTTGAACTACAAATGTATTAGGATCAAACCATCCCTACGAAATCAAACACAAAAGTCTACGTGAGTTTTAAAAACTAGTGGTTGCGCCTTGGAAGTCTATAAACATGAGCTCAATGCATGTTTTCATGGTTAATAAAATTTGAGACTTAGTTCCGATAGTACAGCAATGGAATCAAAATCGAGTAACACATTTCCGCAGAGTTGCAAGTACAAGACGCGATTTTGTCTTGGAAACTACTGTAAAAACTCTCACAGACGTCAATATTGGCATATACCATACACGCATAAGCAGTTGAGATAAAATTTGGAATGAATAATTTTGTTTATATTTCTGCGCCATGATTCAAAATATGAAAAATGTTAAATTACCTACGAGAGTGTTTTAATGATGTCAAAATATATTTATGTGCATAAATTTCTTAAAATAAGCCAAAATAATTATCATTTTTCAGTTTTTAATTCTCAAAATAAAATAAACTAAAGTTGCAGATGAAATTTTTTGAATTTCTCATAGAATTTGCCGCCGCTTAGGCGCAAGCAAGTGTTTGAAAACATTGGCTTACTGCCAAGCGTGACCTCGTCATGGCAACAGAAGTTAACATTGAAATACATATTAACGCAATCGATGGGTTACAGAATCTCTTAATTTGGATTGAAATCCGACCTGATAAATCGTATGAAAATCGTTCACCTCCAGACTTGGAACTCCTTTGTACCTTCTAGTCTTCTATCTATGAGGTTTGAAGGCCATGGAATGCTGGTCACCTTGAGGATCAACATCTGCGAGAACAGTGGAAACTAGGTTAAGCACGGATATTTCTCCCGCTTTAATTTTTGGTATACATATGTACATGACTTGTAGCTTTATATCATGGTCAGGCAGATGAAAAGTTGGTTGACCTTTGCGAAAGTTAAAAATTACTATTAAGAGGCTGTGAATAGCTCGTGAAACCCCATAAGTATAAAGAGATGGCATCAAGCTGCGAGTTCGCAGGACAGAGCATAATGTGTGCTTTCCTTATGCGTTGAGAGACTGAAATGAAATATGGAAGTGCAGTCCTTTGCTTAGATCCGGCTGCTATTTGGGCGCACTGTTGCGGCTGTGTACGTCGAGCGGGCGTTAGGCATCATATTTTCTAAAAATAGAACAGTCTGTTCGGAGTAATAAAGTTGTGCTATTCAGATGCAGCTCTTTGAAGGACTGGCGTGGTCGGTCGGGACTGTGTTGTTGTGTACTTCATGATTAGTGGGGTTGACTGAATGTTGTGGCTATTTATTCATTGGTTAGCAAGCCATTATAAGGTTGCGCAGGGCAGCGAACGCGTTACAGGGGCTCCATGATCGCGTGCATCACAGTCTGCCTGGTGTTGGGTCTAACATTCGTGTTGTATGCACAAATTAGCTCCGATGGGTGTTGTCAATGCTTGGCAGTGGCAATGTGTAGCCTGCCATGGGTAGGTGTGATATCGTGGTGAAACAATCAATGGGGTTATAGCAGACGAGTCACTTGGAGCGTTCTGAAACATGGATCAAGGCGACAATATTTGTGCGATTCCAAGTGTACCACTAAACCACATGGCAAAACGATAATGAGGTTTTCGCCGTATTTTCGCACAAATACAATACAATTTAGCGCGATCTCTGAACGTCCATGGCACAATAGGTAGGGAGTCCATCTGTGCTTGGAAATGTGTGTGCGGAGCTTGAACACCTACTGCGAGAAGCGTAAGATCATGGATTAAATTTGCATAAGATGAGATCCGAGGATGATCTAGTGGCGGATTATAACGATATTAACTTGTTAATCGACCTATGTAGAGGAGCAAAAACTGAATTGAACAATCTAGTGTGTGACGACCAATTTATTTGCCTTCAAGGCAGCCGAAACACATTGGTTTAGTTTTTTTTCCGGTAGAGGGAATAAATCTGCACATACGTACATTAACCTCCTGAGACTACATGAATTTGAGACTTGTTTATGCACACCTAATGACTGGAGTGTTCAAGCTAGAAATTGGAGAGAATGTCACCCTAACTTTTGTTTCGGGAATATCATCCCTAACCGTAAATACACAAACTTGTACGTGTGCATGCAACGATCACATTAAACTGGTTCAAAGCAGAACTTTGTGAGACCTAAGGAGAAGAGCTTGCTCATAGTATACCACAATGCACTGAAATATCTGGTTCTCTTTCAATGACAGTGGAATTTTTACGAGACTGGCAATTTGTAGACTTCTCTCTCATGGTCTCAAAGAATCGCTTCGATATTCTCCAGTGACCGCCACTTAGTGCATCACAACGATTTCGCACAGAACCTCAAGACTCTTATTCCTACTGAATTTTTTGCTAGTGATTGGTTCTATCTGGCTTGACTGCCCTCATTGGCCCCTACATTTGCCCCCTAGATAAAATGGACCGCTAGGTAGAGGATCCAGCACCAATATTTTACAGCTGCAACTTGTGAGAATTTCAATTTGAATGGGATTATTATGAAACTAGCAATGAACTATCATTGACAAGACCAGCGAAGTCAGTGAGTATTCTATATCATGGCATCTCAGTTTCGCTAAAGTTAAAATCAGGCTGCCTTTTGACCCTATGATGATTGCACAGTAGTGAACTCGATGTTCTTATCCATGTCGGGTCGAACTACATAACTCTGGTGACTCCAATGGAGCCGTCTAGAAGCACTTGTATAAAGTAGATTACAGTTAGATATACTGGAAGACTACTTCGCTTCTATGCATTCTTTGGCACTTTCATTGCCATGCGGGAATATATGGCAGCTTGCACAGAGCTAACTGGCTTAATTTCTAGACACTTCACAATCAAAGTGACATTTGAACTACTGGCCATCTGAGATTAGTCGAGGCCGAATTCACCTCTTATACAAAGATGCACTCCGATATTCTATTTCTTACTTTAGACCATTTGTGCTGGGAGTGATTTATCAAGTAAATTTGCAACCACTCAATTTCTTCGCTACATAGAACTAGTAAGCACTTTTTTCAAAATTTTTTGAGTCGTTCATTAAAAGAAGACAGTTAAGGCTTTTAAAACTTGATATAATTTCACCGGAGCTTAAATTAATAACAACCAAGAAACTTCCCTTGTTTTATTTGCACAAGAGCCAGAGTTTTTCCCACGTGCAGCTCACATCAGGCTTGCTTTTGAATATCCGAGCCTGTCAGTTGCTCTTGTCTGCGGTATCAGTGACGGCTACCCTCAGCATCTTAATTTGCACGCTTTGACTGCGATCGGATTGTTGTGTCAGATTATTAACACTAAATTCGCACTGTTTCTTACTCTCAAGAATGCGTTTTCTGGCAAATTACATTTTAGTTGATTGCTATAGATTTTGGTGGCTGCTACTTGAGTTTCTCCTAGGCCAACAACAGACAAAAGTTGATTTCAACTACATAGTTTAACAGTAAATGCAAAATCTCCAGAAAAGAATATAAGATTTATTGCTTCAAGTGTAGAATTCAACTTCTATTTTGTAGATATGGGTTTAAATGGGAAAGGAAAAAAATTACTTAACATGGCTAAATTTTTAGAGTATTAAAACCTTGAACGTAAATGGACTAATTTAGTATCTTTTTCTATAACCAAACCGTATGAACTTAGTCGAGAATTGTTATCACGTTCTGATGTATTATTTTTTTTATTATTTCATTTACTCCCCACCCATCAGGGCAAGTCCCAAGGACTTATTGGGGATAAAACCGAAGTACCAATATCTACTTCAACAGGTAGCGCACAAAAGTCAGCATAGAAGACGGTGAATCCAGGTATTTACGTCGTGTCTCGTTTACCAGGCTGTACAAAGTTGTACTTCTGCTGGCACAATTTAATTTTGTACGTCCGGTGGGTGATCAGTCCTATCCGGCCGCCCCTCTAATTAGCCCCTAGAGTTGCCGCTGGGGTTACCGGTGATCACCACGAGGAGATTGAGAGCAGGCTTGACCACCACCACGTTTTAATAATGTTTCCTCTTGTACGTTTACCAACTAACTCCGTAAAACAATAATTTTACACCATTCTGAAGTGAAAACTATCGACTATGGTAGAGTTTCGTCTTTGAGAGAGTTATATGACATAACTCACAAATATCATGAAATTTTATTATTTTTCTCTTCTGTTTGAAAAAAAATTGTTGATTTTAGAGATCTCTATAACTACGAGAATAAGTTGGACTGTTGAATGGTGGTTAATATTACGAAATAAAGTATTAATTTAATCTGAGAAATCGTTATTTCTCCGAAAAATTTCATCGGAAATCGAATAACTGATGTTTCTTTCGGGCAGTGATAAATTATTTTTTTTCATTTGTGCTTCTGATTGTTGATAAACTGGGCTAAGACCAAAAATTTATGATTGCTTAACATTCTGAAAGGTATGACTCATCATCCAGCTACAAATCACCACTCTTCAAACTTGAAAGTCCGACTTGTTGCAAAGCAGATAGCCTGACATCTGAGTAGAAAGATTAGTTTAAATTAAGTAAATCTGTAGCGCACCGAACACGCGCTCAGTATGTACAATGAATGACTATTTCAGCCAATGTACGGCAACACATCGACATAGTTTAATATCGGGGGGCATGGTATGGTGACAGTTCTACAAATTTAACAGATCCAGTAATATGCCATCCGAATTTGGTGAAAATGTTTGTCTGTTTATCCAATTAAAAGCGTCAAGATATACCATTTTTTTCTAATTATGCCAAAGCAGGGAAAATCTCATGTATGGTCCAGTTTGATCTCATATGATGTATGTATCTATTCATAAATATCAAGACAAGTTTTTCAGTAAACAAATTAAAGGCACCACAATATTCATCCCAACTTTAAATTAAATTCTTCGGAGAACCATAAATATGTCAAATGAATGCTTCCTAGTATCTTCCACGAAGCAAATAGTTTCATTAATGCGGGTGTTTAGCTAACCCAATCTGTATTTTAAAAGGATATGTAAGTCATGAGGGCCTACCAGAGGAATTCAAAAGCAAATCGAGGGGTTCAGCGTGATCTTCAAGGGCTTGTCATCAGGCTTTCAGCATCCCTTCTCTCGAGTACTGTTTTTCAATGATGTTTCATTAAACATAAATGAAATAAACCTTAATCGCATATACCGTGAGCAAACGAAGCACAGATGCCAAATTTATACCAGCGAAAACCAGAATGGCTGCCAGCAGAGCCGACCGAAAATTTTAATGTGAATCTAACCAAGGTAACGCATGACTCTTCGTAACCCTCAAAATAGTAGAAAGATATCACTTAATACTTATTACCCGGAGTACCGCTCATGTAAAGACATTGGTGTCATTCGGATTGATCAAAGCGAACGCTGGAAGAAATTCGCGTTAATTTTCGTAAACAGGTAGCTGGCTATTTCCTATCATGCCCGAGAATCGACATATTGCCCATGGATCCTCGTCGTCCGTGTAGTCTGAATCATGTAGCTCAAGTCTTCATATTGGCTGCATGCGTCTCAGCTTATTTTTTTTTCTTCCATTATTTCAATGAGAAGCCACGGATTTGCAAGTTAAATGCGAAGCATTTTCCAACGCAATTACATCGCTGGTAAACAAACGGAGAAGAACACTTATAACATAGAGAACTCAATTGAATATACGGAAGATTATCTTAAAGTGAGTCAGATATATTAATAATTTTTTATTTGCAGATCATTGCCTGTTACAATGAGTTATCGAAATCCACGAAGATTAAAACACACGTGAAAGATGTCTAGAAGCATAAATACGACACCCACAACTATCTCCAATTCGATTTTACTTGTAAGCACCTTCGTTGGCAAAATATTCAGATTGACTTTAATTAATAAAATTTCACAAAATAGCATTAATTGAGATGGGAAAGATGCTATGGGTTTACGTTTAAAGCCACCGAAAGCCCTATGCCATTTATCTGTTGCTTTAGCAATGGTGCGTGCTAGGCTTGTGACCGGTTTCGTATTTCTCTGAAGTTGATGTATAAAAAAAATAGATATATATATATATTGTTAGTTCATATTGTAGCTTAAACGACAGGCGCGCCTACGTAGAGAATTTATTTACAGGCGCTCCATAGAGGCTCGTGATAATGCTCAAAGGGAGAAGAGGCATACGGTGAAAGCTCTCTTAACTGAGGGTAGACACCTACCAAAAGACATCGCTGACTCCGCACTGGCTGTCAATGATGAGCTTGATTGGAGTGACGATGGCGCCGATGGTGATTTGCCAGCTGAAGATGATGAATATCATCAGACCGGATCAGATCCTAGCGTCGTTGTTACTACTTCTCGCTCTCCTAGTTCCAAGTTATCTGAATTCGCAAAGGAACTTCGTCATCTTATTCCGAACTCTACCAAGATCAATCGTGGCAACTACTTGACGAGAGATATCATGGACGCTTGTTTGGCGAGAAAAGTATGGCGCCCGTACTTGATGTGTATTAGTTCGTACATTTTTCATGTTGTCAGTTTATTTGCCTTAGCATCATGCGTTTGCCTAACTATGAGACTAGCTGTTGTGTATTCAGCTGTGTCGCTTTCTAGTGCGTTGGCCCGGATCGGATTATCACATTGCCCTTGATTTCTATTGATAGGTAACAGATGTAGTTATTGTCAATGAGACACGAGGCGTTCCTGATATGCTTTTGGTGAGTCATCTGCCATTTGGTCCCACGGCAAAATTCACGCTCTTCAACGTAATTGCGAGGCATGATTTCGCAGAGAAGGGTCGAGGTAGTGGATCCAAGTTCCCTCAGGCCTATCCCCAGCATCTTTTCCACGGTCTGAATACCCCGTTGGGTAAGCGTGTGCGTTGCATACTCAAGCATCTCTTCCCTGTTCCCAAGGAAGATTCCAGACGCGTTGTTGTGTGGTACGAAGATGGAGACATCATTCGATTCAGGTGAGGTCATCTGCCTAACTTTGATTAGTGCGAATGAATAAGGTACTTCTACCGAGATTTTGACATTTGTAGGCACCATTCTTATAAATATGTCAACAAAGAGCTGGAAATCGAAGAGCACGGTCCGCGCTTTGACATGCGACGTATGTTTGCCCTAAAATATTTTTTTATGTCGGAAATAAGTGTTTATTTACTCTGATATGCATTTTCAGTGTACAAAATTTGGCGTGGTCCATTGCACGAAGAAGATGTGGCTGAGGTTGAGTGGGTATTCCGACCGTATATGAATACTGCGTACAAGCGTCATTTCCTTTCAGCAGAAGCTGACGGTTCAGATCGAAATGAAGAACAGGAAGATGAATGGAGCAGGTTTACGACTGCACAGAAAAAGTTCAAATCTTACTAGAGTCCACTGGAGTCATTTTATCATCAAATGTAAATATTTCGTGATTAATCATATTTATACAAGTTTACTATCAAAATATGTTATTGTCAACGGTGGGGCTAATTTTCGCATATGGCTGGTTTCTGAGTTTATTGACAAGCTTGCCAGAGTTTTATTTTCCTATGATATTTGTATTTGCGTCGTTCGATTTTGTCGGGAATTTTTCGCACTTTTTTGTTCTGGAGTGCTGATGTAGTTGGTCGGGAGGCGGGTACGATTCTTTCTTAATGAGTAAGATGCCACGAGCAAGCTGTTGGTTTATGAGTTCAGTGTTTGATCTGTCCCCTCAAAGACCTCTATTGTAATCTTTATATTCGGAAGATGCTCTCGGATTGCGCTTGATGGGCCTCGTAGTCCAGTAGAACGTTCTCGGAAGCGGTGGTTGTTTCTGCCCAGTCGTGACATGTATGTGGTGAGATTGTTACGCCAGCTCAGGGTGATGAAGGCCAATCAAGAAGACAAGAATCTAAAGTGGAATCAAGTGCTTCTACGACGGCAAAAGTTCTAAATTTCTCAAGCCGTTCTTTGCATTTGTTACTTTCAACTGGACTATTTGAACTTGAAGGGCTTCAAGATCTGATTCCAGAAATGTTGCGGATACTGAGTGCCGCTGAACATGGAAGAATACTCAAGGAAAGAGGTTTGATAAATACCGTCGAATCAGTTTGTACAGGAGCACATTATTTCCTCATTTCAGGTTGTGTCGTTCGCGTCTCGAAGAAGGAACTTTCGGAAAAATACCAACCATCTTCGAGTTAGATTCTTTGACTGCTGCTTTGGAACCTTTTAACTTTGTGTATAAAGCATGCTGTGCTGCATTAGAATTGTTGCTTTCATTCAGCATGATAAAGTTTGAAACCCTATCGATTTATATATTTCACTATTTCTTTTGTGTTTTTACAAAAATATAATATGGGCGCCTCTCCTCAACGTCCGTCCGATTTGGTTGAAGACACTAATACTACCAATATCGAACGGCTCGTGGAAGCTACAAAGTAAAAATGAGAATTAATTCATATTCGATCGGCCTGAACAGAATTAAAATGAAGTATTTGAAAGCATTTAAGTGACGAATTTTACTCTAACTAATCTATTTCAGTTTGTTTATTCAGTGTTTAAAATTACTTCTCAAGAGCGCTCTTTCTTCTTATTTGTTACATTGATCATGACTGCCAGGTATGATAGGGCTATTACTGTATTCTCTCCTGATGGTCATTTGTTCCAAGTTGAATATGCGCAAGAAGCCGTCAAAAAGGGATCTACCGCTGTTGGCGTAAAGGGCAAAGACTGTGTCGTTCTCTGTGTTGAGAAAAAGGCAACTACAAAACTTCAAAATGACAGAACCGTCCACAAGATATCTCTATTGGACGACCACATAGCAGTTGCTTTCGCAGGTCTCACTGCTGATGCTAGAATTCTCATTGACAGAATGAGGATTGAGTGCAAGAGTTACCGCTTGACTGTTGAAGACCCGGTGACTGTCGAATATATTGCTCGACACATGGCCCAATTAAAGCAGAAGTACACCCAGAGTAACGGTCGTAGACCGTTTGGCGTATCCACACTTCTATGCGGTGTCAACCAAGATGGGTCGACGCATCTCTATCAGACTGATCCTTCTGGCACTCACTTTGAATGGCTGGTATAGTTGCACTTTTATGCATTTTGATACGTAGGCGAACGCCATTGGTAAAAATTCCAAAGCTGCTCGCGAGTTTTTGGAAAAGAATTACACTGAGTCTGCAGTTGAGACTGAGGAGGGGGCCATTAAATTGGCCGTTAAGGCTCTCTTCGAAGTTGTGCAGACTGGCGCCAAACACATGGAATTGGGCGTTTTGAAACGAAAAATTAATGCTAGATCTGGAGAACCTTTTGCTGAGTGGAAGGTGACCCATGCCGTTTACTTTGCTATTGCTTTCATTGTATTTCTGCAAAGTTTTTTTTTATTTCCTTTGCCATGCGAACCTTTCAAACATCCTTCTTAAGCTTTTATTCTATGTTTTTGGCGAATTTTTTCGTGATAGACACTTTATTTGATTGATTATTCGAATGTACCCATTATTTTTCGAAACCGCAGGCTTGCGTAAGTGCCAGAACTATTGTATTGTTCGTTAGGACGTAATTTATGTTTGCTATCATGAAATTTTTGAAAAACTGCTGATTTTTTTCAGATGCTCACAATGGAGGAAATCGAGAAGCATGTCAAGGCCATTGAGCGAGAACGCGACGAGGAAATGGAGAAAAAGAAGCAGAAGAAGGAGGCTACTTCAGCTGGTGGTGCCTTTTGACTCTTAAAGTCAGTGTAAACTACATCATTTTCCTAATACTCAAACTTGACCGTTAGTTCGCCTCTAGTCCTCTTTGGGATTCGGTTTTAATTTCGCCATTCTTGTGGGATGGATCTCTTGTTTGGAGCATGCTTTAGTTTAAGAAGGAATTTTTATTAGTTAACTTGTTGCATTGTGTATATCGAAGCCACGATGTATTTTGTCACTTCTTTACATGTTCGTTCTCGATGCTCTATGTTTATTTGATGCTAACATATCCGTCTCTTTCTTGCCTTTATCCTTACTTGATAAAGTAGAATTATCATTTAGGCGGTGCGCTGAGCGCTAAGGAAATCTGCGACTTAAGGTGAGCAGTGAAACCTCAGTCGATTACTTTGTACTGAATGAACTAAGTAGCTAGTTGGTGAAAATACTGACGAAATAATGAAGGCTATGCTTCCCATTTAGTTGAAAGCCTTGTGACGATCGTGATTACTCTTTATTCTAGAGGTACTACTTACATACTAAGCAAATGGGTCGGTAATTCAATGACATGCATACATTGTATTCAAATACCGAGTGCATGTCATATTTAGCGTTAATGTCAGAACGACATCAAAGTCGCCAGTTATCGTTTGATTTTTTGGATTGATTAGTTAAGCTCTCTTTGAAGTCATACTTCTGCGTCGTTCTTTTCACCATACATATTAGGTTGTTTGGCAACAATAGAGACTGAAGTTGCTCTACACTTTTGTAAGTCTGTGACGTGCAAGAGGAGCCTCCCAGATGCTGCCTTCGTAGAAACGTTGTGAAAGTCTCTTAGCAGTCAGAGCTCTCGCAAATTGTCTAGAACTAAGGCCGCTTTTGAAACATCACGTTCACTTGAGAGCTAGAACGAGACAAAAGGAGGAGTGGCATCATCAGCCACTACCACACAATTTGCGTTTAGTCCCTCCTAACAACGCCCATGTAAACTACAAGCTCTAGCACTCGATCCATAGACGATTGACGCTCCAGAATAAGAATTAACATTGTGTTTCTCCAAATTCAACACAACTCATAAATCCATTCACGATCTGAACATCTACTCCATGAATTGTCTGTAATCAAATTCACAAGACCGGCTTGCTAAGTAAGAAACCACTAGAGAGAACTCCGGGGCTGGAACGACATGCTGAACGAGAAACACATAGAGTCGATGAAAGTAACTATTGGTGCCTTCGCGATAATGATCGACGAACTCATAAGAGTGACTAGTATGTTGTGTTGCAAAAGCAATTGTGCAGTCAGAATTTGGAAGAGTCGCTATTAAAGCACTACACTACTGAAGCGGCTTACTTGCAATAAACTGAATATATGTCCAGATTAATTGGAGTCAATACCATTCGTACCGGTGAGCAAGTGAAGCACCTTCCACGTGAATGACAGCACCATCAACCGAACCTCCCAGAGGACATGTTGTGCAAGTTGACTTCTATCAACTGGCAAGCCGCCTATTGTAGCACAACAATAAATAGGAATCTGGCGGAGTAAAGGCAAACAGTAGTTTATTGAAGAGTTTGGTATTTGAGCAAGCTCTAACAAGCGGAAGAGGGAATGTTGGTGGAGATGGTCGTGTGTGGGTTATGTTAACGATTGAGGGTACAAGTAAGTGAGCAAAGACAAATAGCTAGAGAAGTGCGCCTCGCAGTGAACGGGAATAACGAAGGAAAGGCACAGATTGGATTGAGCAAGACTGGAAGTGAAAACTTACAGGAAGAACATGTGGGCGCATTTTACGCAGGCAGAAGTCACTTCCATTTCAAGCGCTTATGCTAAAAGGAGAACGGGCGTGAATTAGCTTAAGGCTCGGTAGGGACAGACGAAAGGCTAAATGACTTTAAGAGAAAACGAACAAGAAGCATTCCAGTCGATTTCATAGGAAAGGAAGGCGTCATTGGTAGAGCAGAAAGCGAATGTGCGACCACGTTCTTTTGGAGCATCCAGCCTTGCCTTCAATGTTCGCAGATTGCCGACATCAGTGAAATCTACTCGAAGAATGTGCAGAAATGGGATTGTGTCTGGGAGTTATGCAACAAATGACACTGGGAAACGTAACGTACTGCACTTCTGACCAAGGTAGTCGGTGCAAATAGTCTTGTTCTTGATCATGATGGTGGTTACTAGCTGGGAGCAGTTGAGTCGGCGCACACATGTGATTTCGACGTGGTCCAATCCACCAGCCTTGATTTGGGTTGCACCAGAACGGTCTGCCTGAATGCAGCCTAAGAATGAATTAGCCGAGAATCGTAAATTGACTCTTTCCTATTGCACTCTGTATCGCCAATCACAAGCACCACAGACAATAGAATGAGTGGACGTACTTCGATGGATTTGAGTCCATTTTTTGCCTTGCGAAAAGTAGACGCTGACGTAGCCATAGCGCCCGTCTTCAAGTAATTTTTCCACCTTGAATCCAGCCCAGTATTTACTCTGCACGCCACAAACCGTCGCCTTCGCCAGGAAGTTGCCCTCACAGTCTACAAGCGAAAGACAAATAGACCATTAGGTGCATGCGCACAACAACAAGGCATTGGCAGTGATTGTGACAATGGGATCAGCTCACCTTCCTGCACGGAACAGACAAGCGTGTCCTTGGGATTCATCTTGTTGACGCAGTTGGTGCCAGTGAAATTGTAGTCTGTCTGATCGACACGCATCTCCTACACAGACATCGGAGGTACACAAATTCTAGTTAATCAGGTGAGGTGCAGTGGACCACACAAGTGGTGCAGTGCAAATGTGTAGAGCTTACGGAGAATTTTGCGGGTAGTCTTATTTCGATATTGGCACAATCATCGGTGGTATCGATGATCAGACCGGCTCTAATAGTACCAACTGAAAGTGGAAGGAAATAGTGCAACCAGAGTAAAGGCAAATGACAAAGATTGAAGTGAACTGAATGGGCGAATCAGACTTGTATTTACCGGCAAGGACCAAGAGAAGAAGCGCTACTGAGCGATTCATTTCTTTTGCAAGAGGGCGTTATATGGTTTGTATTTGATCTTGTCATTCGTCTTTTATACTTTCTGCCAAGCTCAGTCAACCAATCACAGTTAGGTGGACCCTTTTAGCACTAGGCCTGATTTCTTTAAGGTTCACATGCAAATACACACCTCTCGTTTCCACTCCTCTCAGCCCACCGGCCTTAGAGTAGTTTCGGTGACAAAATATGCCCCTCGACACTTTTGATTGGTGAAGCCATGCAGCTACATAAGTTCCATTATTTACACAGAACACTGCACCCAATTTCTGCTGTCATCATTTGCAGGGAAAGTTCTGGACGACGATCAAAAGCGTGATTAATCTTGACGCTTCCACCTGGAATGGGGGAAAATCAAAATGAGTTGGAAACTACATCCCCAGGACATCAACTGATATGCTTACTTTGCTCACAGTGCATTTTCGTCATGATCTCGATCAGACCTCACAACCTCGTAAGGCCAACAACAACAACTTCTGGGGCACACTTTCAGGCTCATTTTGCAGGATCGCTCACACGGATCCGTCAACAGGGTCGATAAATCATGCTGTTTCGCCAAGTGACCGGCAACTTTCTTCAACTACGACAGTGTAAAATATGGGAGGCAATTGGTTGGGGTTTCCAACGGCCATTCATGCGTGAATAAAAGTGAGCGAATATGCTTATCAGCATAAACTCATAACAAGAACCGCCAAATCGATCGACACTGATGGATTTGCGCCCTTGAAATTGGAGTATTAGCATGTCCTTTCCTAAAGTGCCTCAACCGAGTCACCTCGATCATGATGCCCCAGAGGATCACCGCAACGTTTCCTTATTCTCTTAGGCATTTATTTATTTATTTACTTGTTTGCTTGCTTGCTTGCTTATATACTTGTTCATCAAAATATTTGTTCACTATTGTGTCTATGTTGAGGGCCTGAGTAGTAGAGAATAGTGAAATTAGGTAAAGGTGGACTGCTCAAACGAGCCATGAATTGCAAGCGTGATCGAATCGGCAGGCACAAGTAATCTTCAGTTGAATGCAGTGTTGGGCTTCTAAGCCAAGTGGAATGTGCAGTCTTTGAGATCAAATGCATTAGTTGAAATAAGCAAAGCGCCAATGCTATCGCGAGGCGAAGTCAAGAAGCTTTATTTTGCTGCATTGTGGAAATGTTCATTGGTCCAACAAAAGTCTTTCTTTCGTAATATCTAGGACTACTACAAAGAGGTGCTCCTTAAGAGTATCTGTTCTGTTTTAGAAGAGACTCTTTCGATAGGAATTTGCAAGAGGTAACAATATGCTCCCTATCTGTTGCTTTATCGTATCACTTATTCATTTGTTTGTTTGTCTGTTTGTCTGTCTGTCTGTCTGTTTGTTTGTTTGTTTGTTTGTTTTAATTTGATACTTTGATTTGAGAAGGATGCAGACAGCATCTAGCAGCCAGACAAAGCAGTGCATGAATGTGTCCGGATAATTTATCAAAATCACAATCAGGATTCAAAGACAGAAGCATTGAACCTATTTTCCGATAGCTCGTGCGAGATCACAAGTATCCTAAATGATCTCAACTTAGTGCATTAAGCCAAGCACTCAGTGCAGTGCACTATTGGGTGAAAGTGATACATCGACAAATATTCACATAAACAGCGAAGATAATTAAAATGGTAACTCAGGTGTTTCAAAAGACCAGCAGTATCAACGTTGGAAATAAGGTAATGTCATCATACAACCAGTGTGGGGATGTAAATGTACCCAGTGAAGTCGATCCCTAAATGCACTGAGTTCTTGATGTAACAGAAACTCGTGGAGGCAATTCAGAAAGGATAAAACGCTTTGGTGAATGGTAAACATTTTTGATGTGGAAGCGATGCATGCAGGTTAGCATATGAAGGCTGAAATATAAAGCTCCAGCAAATTTTTAGCATATTCCACCATTATCTCAATATCGTTTGTGTAAAAGGACACTCTCTGGCGAGTCACACTTGTGATGCCTAACAGACCAGATAGTACAAATTCTGGACAACGCGTGTGACATCACAAGTCCTCTAACTGATCTCGTTCAGTAGTGCTTTGAGCTATGAACTCTACTAGTGCACGTAGTGCAGTAATAGATGCAGGTGAATCTTCAGCGCAAATCCTAAGAAGACTATGGTGATGAATTAAATGTCAAGAGAAATGCCATGCCCAGAGAGGTTGCAGGAGATCACCCAAAACACCCGAAATATCCGTCTGCCCCCATAACCTTCTATGCGCCATCAACCAATGATCCTGTCGGATATACTCCTCCGATACTGCCGACAAAGTGTGGCCATGCAACTGCTAGTATATTGATGTGCGAGGAAGTCCTAAGGAAGCATGCAGCATAGGGCTGACTGAGGTACTTCATTGCAACGCTGGCGATCGAGCTGTTCAGCGTGATTGTGCCAACAAACCCCGTTGCACACATTATCCATTTACCATGTGTGGCAAAATAACTTAATGATAGACTCGGCTGGTCTAAAATGCAGTAACGAAAATAATAAAGCTAACGGCCCCACGCTTCATTATTTTTTTATTATTTTATTAACTTCCCACCTATTAGGGCAAGTCTCACGGACTTGTTGGGGGTACAGCAAGTACACAAGTACAAATGGCTTTTACAACATGTAGCACAGAACAGTTAACACAGAAGACAGTAAAAGCATATATCGACGTCTTCGGTTCTCTGGTCACTTCTCTGGCATGGTTTCATTGTACAGGTAGCAGTTCAACTTCGTAGTGACACAAACTCGTCTGTCCTCGACATTGTTAAGGGCAGACAGTCTTCATACCTCTTCCAGAAGTCTTTTCAACTTTCTGGCGGAGACTCCATTCATTGCTACACGCACGCACTTTCCACAGTCCAGTTCGAGACCATACATCCAGGTATTTACGTTGCGTCTCGTTTACCAGGCTGTGCGAGGTTGTCCTTCTGCTGGCATACTCTAATTTTATACGTCCAGTGAGTGATTAGTCCTATCCGGTCGTCCCTCTCATTGGCACCCACAGTTGCCCCTGGGGTTACCGGTGGTCACCACGAGGAGGTTGAGAGTAGGTTTGATCACGCTTCATTATCTAATATATCAACTAGTATTGCATAGCCTTTACTTCCTCAATGATGCCATGAGCAACACCGATTTATTCGATCAATGGTGAATGATGGGGTTTCGAGGAGGCTGATGGTTTGAATCGCCATTTCTGCACTCCCGGATTCCATGTGACTCAAACTTAGGGTCGCTGTAATGATGCACTGCTCGACATGCATTTCTTTCCTGGATAGTCGACTGTATTGGACCCGGGAAATGCCAGAACGTGTTTACCTGATTGGAGGGGCGCATCGTCAGAGTAAATACTCGGAGAAGTGGTTATTTATAGCAAATTTTTAAAAATGGGTGATTGGTGAGAGCACCTCAGCTATCAGCTATCAAGGAGGAGTGTTTGCTGAAATTGGGAGTGAGATGTCTGTGCTCCTTATTCCTAATTGGCCTTATTTCCAATAGCTATCAGTCATCTAAAAACCACTTATTTGTGACTCTTGAATGACTTTATTGCAACTTTTTCTTCAATAATCAGGGACAAAGGATGCCTATCTAAATTTCTAATGCCAGAGTTGAAACACAAATGTTTAATCAAGTTAAGTGCAACGCAGAATCAAAACACTTGACCACTGAATTTCATTGAGTGTGGAAATCCTAATAAAACAGTATTGTGGGTCTTTAAGGGGCATTTCTGATCGGAGTTGGTAGACCCAGGCGTTTCCTCTCACATCGAAAGCACTGCATCTGATCGGTATTGGTGGGTGGATTCAACTATGCTACTACCGAGCGATTCTCCAGCTCTTCCGCTTTTGGAATTGGTTGGTGGAAACGACTGAAAGTATCTTTGTTGTTTTATTTTGTTGTTTTATTTTGGCCCAGATTTATAAGGAACTAATTTCGAAGTGATGGAGGTGCGTTGTTTTATTGTTTTTGTGTTGTTTCTTTGATAGCCTTGTTCATTCACTTACATGTAGACACAAGCGTGGATAGAGACAGCTGATTAAAATACTTAGTCATCATCTCACCTAGTGTGTGTCTATTTTCAGCTAACTCAGAGTCTGTCTACATTTCTCATGCCGGTAGAAGCGAGATTCAGTTCTTTAGCATGGGCCTGACTACTCCTCCCAGTTTGTAGAGGCGTTGAGCAACAAGACAAATCAACCAGGACTTCTATAGTAATGAATGGCGACAACCCATCGCGTTCTCAGTGATTTTCTCAGCTCAAGATAGGGCAATTGTACTGGTTATTTGCATTTGAAATTAGAGCCTCTCGCAGGGCATATTGCACTAGATCCTGGTAATTCAAAAAATTGGCTGCTCTTTGCTTCGCCCACATCACGGTTTAGTGCGTCTGTTGCGTTACTATGAAATTTTGTGTTTGCGCTACGCTAGCTCCAGCACTTGGCCATCTAAGTCCAACTAAAATCCACACTGTTTGTGCATTTGTTAGGGGAAAGGTAGAACAATTGTGAAACTACTCTGCAGTACTAGAGCTGTTGATCATCTTGAGTGGATCAGCTGCAGAGTCGACATCTCTCTGTATGCATTCTTTGCCCGTGTCTAACGCAGTTCGCACGGATTGCAGTTCAAAGGAAACAACAACTGCACATTCCACTTGGCCAACACTGCCTTCAACTGAAGATTACTTGTGCCTGCCGATTCGATCACGCTTGCAATTCATGGCTCGTTTGAGCAGGCCACCTTTACCTAATATCACTATTCTCTACTAGTCAGGCCCTCAACACAGACAATAATGAACAAATATTTTGATGAACAAATACATAAGCAAGCAAGCAAGCAAGCAAGCAAGCAAACAAGTAAATAAATAAATAAATGCCTAAGAGAATAAGGAAACGTTGCGGTGATCCTCTGGGGCATCATGATCGAGGTGACTCGGTTGAGGCACTTTAGGAAAGGACATGCTAATACTCCAATTTCAAGGGCGCAAATCCATCAGTGTCGATCGATTTGGCGGTTCTTGTTATGAGTTTATGCTGATAAGCATATTCGCTCACTTTTATTCACGCATGAATGGCCGTTGGAAACCCCAACCAATTGCCTCCCATATTTTACACTGTCGTAGTTGAAGAAAGTTGCCGGTCACTTGGCGAAACAGCATGATTTATCGACCCTGTTGACGGATCCGTGTGAGCGATCCTGCAAAATGAGCCTGAAAGTGTGCCCCAGAAGTTGTTGTTGTTGGCCTTACGAGGTTGTGAGGTCTGATCGAGATCATGACGAAAATGCACTGTGAGCAAAGTAAGCATATCAGTTGATGTCCTGGGGATGTAGTTTCCAACTCATTTTGATTTTCCCCCATTCCAGGTGGAAGCGTCAAGATTAATCACGCTTTTGATCGTCGTCCAGAACTTTCCCTGCAAATGATGACAGCAGAAATTGGGTGCAGTGTTCTGTGTAAATAATGGAACTTATGTAGCTGCATGGCTTCACCAATCAAAAGTGTCGAGGGGCATATTTTGTCACCGAAACTACTCTAAGGCCGGTGGGCTGAGAGGAGTGGAAACGAGAGGTGTGTATTTGCATGTGAACCTTAAAGAAATCAGGCCTAGTGCTAAAAGGGTCCACCTAACTGTGATTGGTTGACTGAGCTTGGCAGAAAGTATAAAAGACGAATGACAAGATCAAATACAAACCATATAACGCCCTCTTGCAAAAGAAATGAATCGCTCAGTAGCGCTTCTTCTCTTGGTCCTTGCCGGTAAATACAAGTCTGATTCGCCCATTCAGTTCACTTCAATCTTTGTCATTTGCCTTTACTCTGGTTGCACTATTTCCTTCCACTTTCAGTTGGTACTATTAGAGCCGGTCTGATCATCGATACCACCGATGATTGTGCCAATATCGAAATAAGACTACCCGCAAAATTCTCCGTAAGCTCTACACATTTGCACTGCACCACTTGTGTGGTCCACTGCACCTCACCTGATTAACTAGAATTTGTGTACCTCCGATGTCTGTGTAGGAGATGCGTGTCGATCAGACAGACTACAATTTCACTGGCACCAACTGCGTCAACAAGATGAATCCCAAGGACACGCTTGTCTGTTCCGTGCAGGAAGGTGAGCTGATCCCATTGTCACAATCACTGCCAATGCCTTGTTGTTGTGCGCATGCACCTAATGGTCTATTTGTCTTTCGCTTGTAGACTGTGAGGGCAACTTCCTGGCGAAGGCGACGGTTTGTGGCGTGCAGAGTAAATACTGGGCTGGATTCAAGGTGGAAAAATTACTTGAAGACGGGCGCTATGGCTACGTCAGCGTCTACTTTTCGCAAGGCAAAAAATGGACTCAAATCCATCGAAGTACGTCCACTCATTCTATTGTCTGTGGTGCTTGTGATTGGCGATACAGAGTGCAATAGGAAAGAGTCAATTTACGATTCTCGGCTAATTCATTCTTAGGCTGCATTCAGGCAGACCGTTCTGGTGCAACCCAAATCAAGGCTGGTGGATTGGACCACGTCGAAATCACATGTGTGCGCCGACTCAACTGCTCCCAGCTAGTAACCACCATCATGATCAAGAACAAGACTATTTGCACCGACTACCTTGGTCAGAAGTGCAGTACGTTACGTTTCCCAGTGTCATTTGTTGCATAACTCCCAGACACAATCCCATTTCTGCACATTCTTCGAGTAGATTTCACTGATGTCGGCAATCTGCGAACATTGAAGGCAAGGCTGGATGCTCCAAAAGAACGTGGTCGCACATTCGCTTTCTGCTCTACCAATGACGCCTTCCTTTCCTATGAAATCGACTGGAATGCTTCTTGTTCGTTTTCTCTTAAAGTCATTTAGCCTTTCGTCTGTCCCTACCGAGCCTTAAGCTAATTCACGCCCGTTCTCCTTTTAGCATAAGCGCTTGAAATGGAAGTGACTTCTGCCTGCGTAAAATGCGCCCACATGTTCTTCCTGTAAGTTTTCACTTCCAGTCTTGCTCAATCCAATCTGTGCCTTTCCTTCGTTATTCCCGTTCACTGCGAGGCGCACTTCTCTAGCTATTTGTCTTTGCTCACTTACTTGTACCCTCAATCGTTAACATAACCCACACACGACCATCTCCACCAACATTCCTTCTTCCGCTTGTTAGAGCTTGCTCAAATACCAAACTCTTCAATAAACTACTGTTTGCCTTTACTTCGCCCGATTCCTATTTATTGTTGTGCTACAATAGGCGGCTTGCCAGTTGATAGAAGTCAACTTGCACAACATGTCCTCTGGGAGGTTCGGTTGATGGTGCTGTCATTCATGTGGAAGGTGCTTCACTTGCTCACCGGTACGAATGCGGTTGACTCAAATTAATCTGGACATATATTTAGATTTATTGCTCTAATAGCGACTCTTTCAAATTCTGACCGCACAATTGCTTTTACAACGCAACATACTAGTCACTCTTATGAGTTCGTCGATCATTATCGCGAAGGCTCCAGTAGTTACTTTCATCGACTCTCTGTGTTTCTCATTCAGCATATCTACCGACTTTTATCCCATAGAAGGTTGAAGTTTGTGGCGCAACTTCCCTTCGTCTGTTAACAACTTGGAAACTTAATGACACTTATGGTTGATTGCTTGTCGTTTCACTCAGACTCATTTCCCGAATGTGGAAGTAGCTTACGCTCCGATAATTCAACCCTCTGTTTCTGATGACTTCACTTCGGCTGTATTCTTCACCAATCTCATAACGCCACAAAAACTGTATTTCAGGTTATACTCTATGTCGCCTGACATGCCACTTCCGATGAGTGTTTCCATTTTGAAAAGAGGGTTTTCAAATGAAGAACTGGTGGTTCCGGACGTTGTATTTTTGTACAGCCTTTACCTTGTTGATAGTGGGCAGGATTGTTTCAGAAGGTAATAGCTAGTGGACTCTCAATGCGCTGAGGGGTAGGTTTTCAGCACCAATGTTAGGGAAATATTACGCAAATGTGCGCTGTGGATTTCGTTTACTTAAGACATTCAGAGGGCATCCCAATTAGTGTGTTGTCTAATATGATTATGTTGTTCTTTAATTTGAAGTTTGCTCAATAGGTTGGGCAATTTACTTTTCTCGTTTGTTCTCTAAGTAGTTTCCTTTATTTCACTGCAACCCATTATTTAGACACTCAAGTTCTCACAAATTCATGCATTTTTGTGTATTAACAAATGCACTCAGCGCTTGATTTGACCTATAATGCCTCTAGTGCTAAAGTATGTTGATTTCTCGATGTTCAACCAGGTGATAATAATAAAAACAAGAGTATCTTTGAATAACACATTAACTGAGGCAGCTATTAGCCTGTTTTATCGCATGCTGAGCCTGAAATATGCAATAGGCGATTAAACCCACCATCACTTTAAACAGCCAAATCACTACCAGTGGTGTTGAATGCCTTCGTTTATCGTAAGCCCCTTTTCCAACCTTCAACTTTTTCAGGAAACCGAAACAATAGAAACTGAAAAAAAATAATAAACTATTAGATACAAATAAAACATTGTCAGTACTCTAGGCTACAGACAGAGAATCAGGGTGAAGAGATTTTCGGCGTACAAAGGTCATCTATCGGTTGTGTATCTGTGTTATAGGTGCGTGACAAGTGTCGAGCGTGCATTTCTCCTTTGGTTTTAGTTATTTTTTTCCAGCTGTTGTTACTTTCAAAGGTACTTATCCTATGAACACCACTTTAAATAAATGCCTTGTTTCCCACGGGGATTATTTTTGATTCTCCCTCTTTGTACTTATAACTTCGATATTTACATTTGCTTGTAGATGGAAGAACATAAATTCTTCGGCGTTTTTGCGTTTTTTCTTGTTAGCTGCCTAAGTGTGAATCCAAAGGAAGCTGATTCAAATCCTCTTACTGCATTTGGGGGCAGTGTCAAATGGCAGAATTCTGATTCTTCCATCAGACAATTCGTTTCCCAACTCGCCATTCATATTCACAGTCTTCCAGATGGTATTTTGCGGCAGTTCGTTCCTGTTCTTCCAAATGGGGCCTATTCATTCTTTATTTCTGATAAGGGTCGCTATAAGATTAGTCTTTTTGCTCCCGGGGGATGGAATTATCTTCCAAGTGACGGTTATGATATTGATTTGAACGAAAACAGTCAAGAGGATCGTATGAACTACGTTTTTGACCTCACCGGCTTCGATGTTAGTGGACAGGTTGTGACGATGGGAATGAAAACTGGACCTCCTGATCTTGATGTAACAGCTCTCTCCGATGACAACACTCCCATTTCTCGTACCAAAACTACATTGGATGGAAGGTTCACTCTCGTTTCGATTCCGCCGGGCGAGTATCTCATTACTGTGGCTGATCCCGCTTCCAATGGGACAGGTGATGCTCATGTCAATATAAGTATCACAGTGTCTGACAGTTTTAAACTAGCAGAACCTCTGGTTCTTGAGGTAGATTTCGTACACATCTTAAATTAGTTGCTTAGGGTCATTCGCTTCGGTCTAAAGTGACATTTAACGGCCATGGGCTTGCCAATGTACCTGTTGTACTGTTCACGTCGAAGTCTAGCAAATTAACCAAAGCAGATTTTAAAAGGTTGGAATGTTCTGAACCTACCAAACCACTAGCGAACTTAATACCAGCTGACTTGACAGAACTAATCAATGCCAAGGCCGCTTGTCAGGTATGCTGTCGACTGCGGACTTTTTCCTAGTTCTTTTATAGATTGTTAGTACCGATGATGGGTATTTCACATTTCCACGCCTAGCTGGCGGCGAATACTTCCTGGTTGCCTTCTATGATCGAGCTCTTATGAAATCCAATGAAATCAAATCGAACCACCTCGAACTGAGCCCTTCTTTCTTGTCAGTCACCATGGAGCATGCTGATAGACAAATCATGCCCGGCTTTCAAGTTACATCTTATCGTCTATCCGGTGGAAAGGTGAATCAGGCTTCAGGAAAGCCCATCACTGATGCTGATATTATTGTCAATGGGATCCCGGTATCCAAGACTGATTTGGCCGGGTCTTTCGAACTCGATCTTTCTTCATCAGCTGAATATGAGATTCAAGCAAGAGCTCCAAGATTGAAGTTTGAAAAGATGGTGGTTAAACTAACCCCTGCGACTGAGTCTCTTCCGACTTTTATCCCAAAGAAGGTTGAAGTTTGTGGCAGGTTTGTGACATTTAGGAGTCTGAAACCAGGCGTAAGTTCCCTTCGTCTGTTGACATCTTGGAAACTTAATGACACTCATGGTTGATTGCTTGTGGTTTCACTCAGACCCACTTTCCGAATGTGGAAGTAGCTAACGCTCCGATAATTAAACCCTCTGTTTCTGATGATTCCACTTCGGCTGCATTCTGCACCCATCTCAGCCCAGCCAAACACACCTTCCGTTTATCTAGGGCCCCTGGTTTCGTCGCATTCGCTCCGTCATCCGTAAATGTACGTGGTTCACTATTATGAGATTTTATCTATCTTACTCATTTACGAATTGGGACAAAAGCCTTCGCGTCTCTTTCATAAGGTTGATCTCTCGTCTGGACCAGTTGGTGATCTCGTTTTTACGCAATTCCAAGCTGTTCTGAAAGGTGAGGTTATCTGCATCGATAAATGTCCGACTTTGGAGCTGGCTGTTCGTCTTTCATCAACAGATCAGTCGGATTCAAAACCGGTTATCGCTCATTTGAAGGGAGACAAGGTACACCTTAGTGTCGATAATTTGTCTGAGGCAAGTTTCACTGTTTAATACCCGATTTTTGTATCTTTTTAGGACAATGAAAAGCTTGCCACATTCTCATTCAGTGACATTGCTCCTGGAACATACGTTCTGGAGTTGGTTACCGAAGATTCACACCAGTTGGCAGGTGGCTGGTGTTGGTCGTCGCCGGGTTTGCTTCGTCATGTCACTGTTGCTGACCAGGATCTCTACAATACTCCTGAATTGGTTTTCCGACAGACTGGTTATAGACTCCACGTTGATGTTCCTCTTCTAGACTTTGATTTCAAGAAGCCAGTTGATTTCAAAGTTACACCACAAATAACAGTCAACGGTTCATCAACTCTTGGACAGCCCTTTTTCTACCGACTTACCAAATCACTAAATAATGTAGGTTTTTTCATTCATTTAGCCTATTTATGATATCGCGCATCAATGATTCCTTACCTGAACTCCGGTTTATTGTGTTGGCAGTTTTGTTAATGACCAGCCCTCTGTTGTAGCAGGGTTTCTAATTTACGTAGATTCCTTAGGCGTTGAAGTAGTTAAGTTCACCCGGAGACTCACTTCACCTAACAATTCCTTTGCCTAACGTTGCGCCTGTCTCCCCCAAGCACTTGCAATATGCGCACCAAGTGCTTTACAAGTAGCTGCTCGCTAATTTTTTCCATCTCACAAAACATTTAACTTGTCGCGTTTATGGCCTTTCACTACCTGCATAGGTCTGTATCCCTTCTGGATCGTTTATTTTTGAAGCATCAACTTCTTGCCTGAAATTGGAGCATCCCTCGCCTTCTTCAATGCAATCTGCTTATATTCCGTTCTCCCTGCCTTCGAAAACCGTCTTAGTATCAGTCCGTGAGATCCCGATTAGTGCTTCTGTTATCGCTCAACCGGGCATTGAGGGTTTTACAAATGAAAACAGCCTCCCGAAATTAAATATCCAGGCTCAGATAGGTGATTTGGTTAGGAAGTCATCTGCAAGGTACGTTTTAATCTCTGTAATGTTATGTGATATTAATGAGACTGCTTTTCGAACATTGGATACATGAAATTGTTGAATACGTAGTATTCTGTTTCTTGTCACTGCGCACCATGTGAACTTGTAAATAAATGCTATCCACAATTAGTATGAACTTCTCTTTGTCAACACTTTGGCCTCAAAATCACCGCAATTTTTGTTCTGATAAAGTAGAATAGAGCTAACTTTATTGGCAAGATTTTTATATTCGGCGTGATCTTCAAAAATCTTAATTTGCGTTTCAAGCGTAGCCATCTTGGGTTGTCTTTAGACGAAATTTGTAATTGAACGAATACCCAAGTTACACTTTGTAGTAACCTTTTCATTTAACTTCTGTGGGTTAGTATCTAAATAAGCAATTTTTATTTTAGATGGGAAAAAGAGGGAAATGTGTTTGTATCTAAGATGAGTCTTTGGGCGCCACCGGATTCCGAGGTGGTCTTTTCAGTGTCTCCCGCCAAACAACCTTCCGACACGGACACAATCCATCCTCTTATATATCCCACTTCTCAAAGCCTTCGCGTTCCATCCGTCACCTTTCTCTCAACCCAGTCCGCTCAAGATGAAACTGAACTAGATGCCAGTGCCACTGCTCTCCCCAAAATTAATGAATCGGATTGCGAAACCGCCCTAGCCACCGCTTTTGGAGGTTCCGAGCACCTTTCCTCTACGTTTTCTATGAAATCTGGTTTATTTTTTACCGGTACGGTTCAGCCCGCTGTCGAAAATGCCCTAGTTACGGTCCATGCGGACGCTTCCATTGTTCTCCCCTCTCCACTCGAAGTCACACCAAACATGGTTAGGTTGTTCTCCAAGCAGGAGTTAAATGCTCCTCCACTTAAACCCGATTTCCCTCTAGCTGCACGAGCTCTCACGAATGCGCACGGCACTTTCCGAATCGGCCCTTTCTACTTTGAAAAACAAACTGAGTCACCTGCTAGATCGCTGAATAGTCTCTTCGTCGTCAGTGTATACAAACCTGGCTTCGAATTTACACAAAAATCCTCTTCTGATCGTATGACGTTTAAGACTAAGAAATTAGCCCTTGTTGAGATTCGTGTAGTAACGGAAGATTACAAGAAGCCTCTTCCAGGTGAGTTAATTTAATTGTTTTGCACTTGACTATTCACCTTCTTTTTCGACCTTAGGTGTACTTATTTCTATCATTGGAAGTGTTTATCGAGACAGCAGAGCTGTAGATTCGTTGGGACGTGTTCGCTACATCGGTCTACCCCCTGGTAAGTGTTACTAATGTTCTTCACTAGTTTATTAGATTTTTTTCTGTTGTTGAGGTGGGAAAGACAGGGAAATATCAGACCTATAAAACCACATCTTGTCTCAGTTTTTGTGCAAAAAACGTAAGGATTACATATAGCTCAGCGGGAGAATGCTCTGACAATTGTCCGTTGGTCTCTTCCCTTTCGTTCTACTGAGATACCGCTTCCTCTATTTTCTAGGTGAGTACTACATCCAACCTATTCTAAAGGAATACGAGTTCTTCGTGAGCAAAGGAGCCGATAGCTCACTGGAAATTCCTACGGAATGCGCACTGAGTGTCGTCGATGGTGAAACTGTGAGTGTGGATCTTGTCGGTCGTAGAGTTGCCTATTCGGCTTTTGGTGAGGTAAAGTTCCAGAGATACGTCATAGTGAAATCGAAATTGATTTGATAAGCACAATTCTTTAATTTTCGCTGTAGGTGACGTCTCTTTCGGGTCACCTGGAGGCCGGAGTTTTTGTTGAAGCCAAACTGCTTTCCTCATCTGAAATGGATGCCTATACTGGTCGTTCAATTTTTCCCACACAGGTTGCTGGTCCTTGGCCTACCTGCCAGAGGTATTCTAATGAAGCTGCTTTGGTTCATCCCGTGGAACGGTCCCTCACAGACGACCGAGGTTTCTTCAAACTTTCTGGACTTCTCCCTGGTAAAGTATTGGTCATGGAAAGCTCGCTAAGATGCGTTTTACAATAGCTTTTTATGGTGACTATTTTTATTACACTTTAGGTTGTCCGTATTTGGTCACTGCATCTTGTAGAGCAAATGGAAGCGACTATCTTGCTCGTCAAGTGTTTCCTGCCTCGATGATTGTTAAGCCAATTCGCATGGATGTTCAAGGTCTTCGTTTCTTCCTTAAACCTCGTGTCTCCATGGGAATGGTGAGGCTAGCCTCGTATATACTCCCTCTTCCGTTTTTACAATCCACTCCTGTAAATTAAGCGTTAACGCGTTATCAGGGGAACCTGATAAGGGGCCGAACATTTAGCAGACGCAAAGATGGTTCAGTAGACTTTGGATCTGAAAGTGTTCATTTCCGCTATCACTTCTCCAGTATTTACTCATGCGTTCTATTTGCAGATTTCGGCAACTGTCGCTACAAAGGATAAGTATTATCCAGAGCTGAGTCTCGCAATCCACTCAACCAGCCATCCACACAGGGCTCTAATTCGTCACAGCTTCAGAACTCAATCACGCTTCTTTTCTCTTCTTGGAAGTCATGTGGAGGCGCTTGTTGGGTAAATTGTTCTTTGAATCAGCCACTTGAAGACTTCTGTCCTGATTGGACCGAGATGAAAAGCTTTCAATGTTGGGATTCGGGACCTTAAGTTCATGATGAATATTTCTTCGGCTCGGGTCTTAAGCCACGTGCCCACCTACTAGTGCTATTTTGGGGAGTTGGTTTAGATCGATGGGCCATGCTTTTCAAGCGATACCTGACTATGCTTCTCGATTGCAGTGCCTTCTCACACCTATACATGGTTCGTTAGAGCCTGTTAGTCACTTAAGAGAAAACCTGCACTAGATCCTGGGTACCAGATTATTAGTTGTGACTGTGTGGAATGAGATGGGGAACCGATCTGGGTATGCGGTATTCGTATTCACAGGATATTGCAGTTTTCGGTTTAGCGCTCTTGTTAAAACTAACGGAGTATTTCCTAGTTTAACTTCTTTAAACCATGACTTTGTTTGCGTAATCTTGATTTTTCTTGGAATACATTGAGTTGAGAGAACCAGAGGTAGAACTTCTTTTGATATTATACTTTCGCAGGGTCCCCAAGCGGGACTTCGAGCGAACTCCCTCTACGGCTCTTCGGGAATATGGCCCTGAGATGAACTTTTAGAGGTCTTAAAGACGGACTTATGCGTGCTCTCTATAATAATGAAAAGGCGATCGTTGTGGATCAGCTATACGAAGAGTTCGACTAATCTAGACTTACTCGGATTCTCTTCAATCTGAGTCGTAGTTTTACCAGCTACCGCTTGACTTTAGCGCTAAGATTCTGGATACGCGAAAGACACTAATTTTTTGCTTTGTGTTCTCCCCAGTATGTAAATTTTTGATATGCATTCATGCTCCTGTTTTAGAGGTACCTACGTGATCCAACTGGAAACCAGTGATAACCAAGGTCGAAGTCAGCCGAAGATAATTCAAAAATTTTATTTCTCTGTGGATGAAAATTCAGTCGGTGCCCATCAGCACTTTAGCTTCGCTTACTCTCCCAACTCATAGTCTGTTTTTTTGTCAGTCAATTACTTTGAACTGCAGTGGCTTGTTTACGTGTGTTTACGTACGGCCTTTCTGATGATCAATAAATAACCCCCTTCTGTTTTAATATCCAGATTTTATGATGCAATGTACTTCTTCGGCGTTAGACAATTCTGAAGTATCTTTGTATCTGTTTATTTATTGTGTGGATAAGGTGTGCAGATGTCAGATGTTGATTCCCACTGCTTTTTGTTTAGGTCTCTCCTGTAACGATGTGCACCATACTCCTATTGAGATGAATCACAATGGTCCCATGACCGTCTCTATCAGAACAATAGTCCGTGTGTAAACCCTTAGGAAGGGTGGTTGAACATGTTTTGGAACAAACACTCATGTCCAGGTGCGCATCGGATCTCTTGGAGAGCGAGCCTTTGTAATCAGCTGTTATGATTTCACATTCGGGCAGCATCCCGATTGGCGGGGGATGCAGAAATAGGTGTGCAAGTAAAGTATGCGTTCAAGGGTGCTGGATCTGGTTCACCAGTAATTCAAGGGGGTTTGTAAGCTAACTGGGCTAAACTTCCGACATCGTTTACTGATTATCGATTCACACAATTTGCCAGTCATTATTACTGCAGATTCGTATCGGAGCACCCCTCTAAAGTTCATTTCTAAACAGGATTTTTAATCACTGCACTGAAAGAAAAAACGTGGCCATTACCATGCATCCCACAAAAGCCACTATGGATTTCATTTGTCCGGCACGGGCGAATAAGCGTTTGTATGCCATCTAAGTGCCGGTTTCCACAATCTTTCTCAATGGTGTCTATGTAAAAATCGATTCTACTCTCTGTCAGCATGGCTTTGAGATTCTTCTTCCCTCATTTCAACCTGATATGAAAACCACCTTCGCTGCCATGTTTCATCCTCGATGACAGTGAAACCATTGCCCTAGTTTAGAATACCCAACGTCTCCATGGCTTTAGCTGGGTCCTTCCAATAAGCGCTACTGGAAATTAGAGCTTTCTATCATCCATAATGGTTACTTTCAAGAGCAAAATAAACTTCCGTTGCCAGATAATGGGCTTTAGATATTCAGAATTTAAATTCAAGTTCTAGCTCTTTCCATTAGCTACAGAAAATAAAAAAAATATTAACGTGTAGCGAAACAAATTTTAAATGACTTTACCTATTTGGTCTACAAATGATTTATATTTGTTCAAATTTAACTAAAAGATCAATTCAATAAAGTTATCACAGCTCATAAAGGTGAAACCTGTGTGATGCTTAAAGCCTATATACATTTGTTTTAATCAGTCAAAGACACCTGACCTGTTCACTATTTTCGAGAGCCTCCTCGTGAGATGATAATATACAAGGACTTCTTGAGTGGTGGGTTTGGGACTGTTTTTTTCTTGACACGAAATCTACTTTAGGCAATGAGATGTTCAGCGATGCGTTCACTATCAATAAAGTGAATGAATACATTTGGGAGGTGGAAGGAAAGTTCATAAAGGTGAGGAAGGGTGTAGATGGCGCCCTTATCGGGGCTAACCCATCCGCCGAGAATGGAGAGGAGGTTATTGATGATGGTGTTGAGACCGTGATCAATGTTGTCTATTCACATCAATTGGAGTTGGTGAGTGTCGGCACGTTGAAGGACTACCAGTTGTATCTGAAAGATTACCTGAAGAAGGTAAATGAGCGCATCGACAAACGGTGTCCGGAAAAAAAAGCGGAATTCCAAAAAGCTATTATGGAATACTTTAAATGCAACGTCTTTGGGCAATTTAAGGACTGGGAGTTTTACGGAACGATGGATACCTCTTCTCCGGTTCAGTACTACATTCCTTGCAATTTTCGTGAGGATGGTAGCACTCCCTACTTCGTGTTCATTGCCGACGGCCTTGACGAAGAAAAGTATTAAAGCGCGTATTCGTAAATACAGATCTCGTCTAGTGAAATATTTTTCCTTTATGCTTGGGATGGACGTAATTTCGTTTTAAATTTACAGGACCTTTAGGATTAATTATGTATTTGAGTCCACTTGTGTAGTCGCCGGTGGGATATAGCTGGCGTCGTATCGCGGTTGTGGAACCCTTGTTCAATCGATTGGTTGAAGTGCATGATCGGTTTTGCCGAGTTGGTGCCTAAAATAGAAACAATTAGCGATGTGCGAATTGTTTGCCGTCTATTACGGATTCGTAAATTCGCCTTAATTCTGTTCTGTGAAGAACTGGTGATAATACGGTAGCAGACTGGTGACCCAATGAGGCTTTTTCCACGCCCTCAAAAGTAGATTTTGCGGTTGCCGCCGCTCAGCTGTAGATCTTGGAACTCGCTTTTTTTAACGTAAACATCGCAGGCGTTCCTCAGTCTGCGGTTCGCACTGTCGATGTTTAGTAAAAGGCGGCTCTTGGAGGGGCTTTGTCGATTACCAAGCAATATAATAAGGAATATTGCCGGGTAACAGCCTCCATTGTCTTAACGTTGTGTTACGTTGTGCGTTACACGACATTCGCATTTTGTTGGGGCGAACGGGATGGTTGTGGTGGCTCGGCGACTGCTAATGTAATCATACGATCGTTTAGTCCGCACTACTGCCTGCCACACTATGGGCGATCACGCAAGCAAGTCAGTGACTTTCACTCGGCATCTACGCAAACTATGCTAAAAGCCTGGCTTAACAAACAACCCACTTGGGGATAGTATTCATTGGAATTCAACTTTTCATCTCGATCGATTGACTAACGACCAATAAGTGCGCCGATAGACGCTATTGAGAACAGTCGGCGGCAAAATTTGTTTGTGAGGGTCGGCCTCACGTCAATAATTTAGACCTCTGGTAGATTCAAACCAATTTGGCTCAAAGAATGTTGCATGAACTGACAGGGATCCTGAGCGTAAACTCAACGATAGTTGACCTAGCTTTTTGCTGCGATATTTTGCCCTATCGACCCTTTACAACTTGATGACTGTTTCAGCAACGTGACGACAGAGACAAAGACGTTTTCAAAAGTAAACAGAAAAGGAATCGCAAATTCTTTTTATTAAAAGCACCGCACCATTTACTGAAACGGACCGTTCAAATGACAGATATGCCGGTTTCGGCATATCACGATAGTGAAAAAGAAACGGCATGCTCGAATTCGAAACCATCCAGAAAATCCCGTACACTCAGCGACTCCATGCGATTACCGAGTGAGGTCAATTCGAATGCCTAGATATGTTGCCAGAAGAATGAACGCAAGGAAATGCCCCAGCATAGAAACGACTCATCTTTTTAGGAAACTACTAACAGGGGTTTGGGGTTCAGGACGCCACAATCACACCGAACGGGGAAACTCTAAAAATAATAAAGCCATGAGCTATCAAGGTATGATGCATAAGGAAGACGGTGAGATAGTGAAAAGACTCGAATGAATATCAAGACTTTGATAAGTCGAAAGTTACAGCTCTACAAATGAAGAGCCCATATATCAAATCAAGTTTTCTACCGAAGACAGCCAATCACCAGTCAGGGCGAACAGAAGTGCATGTGTTGCATAGGGTGGCAGGCCAGTCATCATTAATCAAGAATAACAAACATAATGCAAAATGCAAGCTTAAAAAACTTGTTTGCCAAAATAGTATATTTTAAAATTCGAAATTCTAAAACAGACATGAGTTCAAGCATCAGAGAGCAAACGAAATTATGCACAAAATGAAAAGCAAATGAAACATGACAGTATCTGTTTCTGTGACCAGACAACGGGTGAACAAGAAGAATGAAATGGGAAAAATGATAAAGCCGTAGTTCATGAAGCCAGCCAAAACTTGAATGAGTGACCACCTTTAGTGCGCAAACAGAAGATTACCAAGTAAGTCTTTCAACAAACTGCACCTGAGGTCTTACTCATACGGAATACAACATGAAGAATGTAAGTCTCAACTAGATAAAACCATCACCTGCGAGACCATGCCAATAACCTGCAGAGAAAATAACGCCAGAAAAGGCCGAACAGATAAATTTCATATTTTCCACTTTCGCGGTCACAACGTGCCACGCAGTTTGTAAAGACGTTTACCTATTGAGTGAAGCTACGTGATTAAGAATATTTTAACCATATCCTAACTATTGTTCATGAATTTCATATATTTTGCGGCTCTCTTTTGCTTCAGAAATCATGGAACAATTGAAATTCAGTAATCATTTACCTAATTACAAATATTTCGAATTTTTAAAGAATGAAATTTATGCAGAGCATTCAAATATATGCTCACTGAATCTAGTTCATTTCAGAGCCGAGATCTTTCAACGACCATTGCGAATTCTGGCGTCTGTGGAAGTTAATGTGGAAAAATTATCCCTAAAATGTCAAGAATGTAAATTTTTTATCATTATCTACAACCAAATAAGGTCGTCAAGCTTCCAAAATGTCCAACTGAACAAGTTGACATTTTTTGAGATTTCTAGCATTGCCGAGGAATCAGTCAATGTGATATGCCCAAGTCAAACAACGGTTTATAACTTGGGGTGTTGCGAGTTCAGCCGGTATACCCTTTTAACCATCGGCGATGTACTATTGCTTAAAATGGGCGTTGCTGAGGCTTGAGATCGGATAGCAATAAGATACTGAAACGTATCAACCAATCAATTGATAGGGGCTGCGTTATTTGATAAAATACATGCGTCTTTTTTAGAGGCATCTTTGAGCCTTTTCAATACCTGTGCGAATAAATTTTATTTCTCTTTGTCTCATACCAATTTCCTATTATTTCACAAAACTGCGGATACGAAATCATGAATAAATATTCCGGATCAGAGTTAATGGACCATGTGCAACTCCCAACGTGTTAAAGTTAAAAATATGCAGCCCAAACGCCAAGAAAAATCATGGAATGCTTGAAGCTAGACAATGCTAGATGAAGCATCAGCATCAGATGCCAAAGTAAAACTAAATATCTGCGTTGTCATGGTGAAATAGCATCCTGCCATAGTAAAATATGCTGCTTAATTCAACATCTCTGTGTAGAGAATTGAATGTTTTGTGAATCAAATCAAGTTTTTCATAATAAGGATTCAAAATTGGTACTTTTGCAGAAATTTTACTTTGGATTCGCCGAATTTATCGCTATTCTAGTAAAAAATTCTCCATTTCCAAAAACTGGTTTGCTTTGAGTAGGGAAAATGGAAGCACATAGGAAGTACTTATCTTGAAAGGATAAAAGTATATGATGCTTGAACTCATGGGTTGAACTCATCCTCGCTTTAGAAGTGTGTGTTACAAATATAATGCCAATTAAGTAAGGCAAACAAACTCATATGCATGAATAATAGGTCAAATATCAATGAGATGTGTGAATACTGACTATAGGAACTATAAATATAAGTGAACGAATGGAAAATCAACGTGATTATTCCAGAATATCTGGATTCCTTCCTAAGTTTGTCGTTTCAGTTTTAAAAGAGGTTTACCACCGGTGACAAAGTTCAGCGTGTTCACCATCCATCACCTTTAGTCCTATTAGAATGACTTTCGACGCTCGTCGAAATCGTTCTGAAATGTAAATCTTAAGTGTAGAGATAAAGTGATATGTCAAGCGATTCCATGATAGATAGTGTGAAGCAAGTGAAGATAATGCCCTCTTTCCAATTATTACCACAGCTCTTATATATTAAAAATTGGATATTGTGCTTTGGGCACTAATGCTGTCATCTGTGTTAATACATCGTTGGGTGTACATGTACTTTCGCATTTCCATTGATGACTGACACAGCCTAGTCAATGTGCATGTGAGTAACTCGTGTCACCTGGGTTTGTCCGAGACTCGTGCTCCTGTAACTAGGAATGCTCTAGCTGGTGAAGTCGAATGTGGCAATGGCCACCGTGTTTTGAATTTACCTAATCGATTTCACCTCCTATGAGTCTGTTTAGGTATTCATATTTACACAAGTAATTGACTATTAATATTTTACCTTATGAACGTGTAAGCCTTCATGATTTTGTAGCACTTTCATTTGTTCCTATATCTACCTTGCCACAATATGCAAGGGATTAAAACATTTTCAGGAATAACTTGAACCTATCCAACTTTGTAGAATGCAAAAATGCAGCAATCAAAATTGAGCAAGTGTACAAAAATAAGATTCCCTGAATGCACGCATTCACTTTCTCTCCGGCATGTTCGAGTGCAGTTAATAACGGCACCGTCGATATGGGGTCAATGTGATTATGGACATTCCAAACGTTACAATGATATTGTTGAGACATTCCTAAGTGCCCAATTCCACTAGCTGAGCCATTGAACATACGCTGCTGTTTGAATGAAATGGATACGTAGATAGTTTACATCTCGTTCACCTCCAGCCAATCTCTCATCTTTAGCCATAATAGAAATACAAGCAGAATAGAATGCAACACGAGGAGTACATCAAACGTAGTACATGACATCTGGAGCAGAAAACTACATTTAGGAAATTTATTTTGAAGTACTTAACGTTGTCTATAATGGACTGTTCAGTTAAAAATATATAATTCGAATTTCATCGAAAAGATCTAGGATGCGAACGTCAGAAGCTAGAGTGGCGTTATCCCTTCTCCAGCAGAACGACGGGAAGTAGGTCATCTGCCCAGTGTCAAAATGAAAACTTTGGTGGAATGTTTGAATCACTGAGGGCATGACTGCACAGAATTCTGGTGTACAATAAAAAGTATTTCCAGAGCACTAAGTAATTGGAAGTTATCTCCTAAAAGCGAATTAGGAAAAGCTGAAGACTGCAGTAAAATCCAAATTTAAAGTTCACCAATTGAATGGCCTTCAACCGCACTGAAACTCTAACGCCTTATTGGTCTACGACAGTGATTCTCAAAAGTGACTAAAACTTGACGGAGAATGGAAAAGATTCGAATCAAGCTAACGTTTTCCTAAAAAATAACACTTTGAGGTGTGAACTGTGAAAGTCGATTTAAAACAAAGTGTTGTTAGAAACAGAGGTGTAAACAAAGGCGGACAAGAATTAAACCACCAATATTAAAGAAATCATTTTAAAACAATGTGTGATTTCTAAGCCTTTGAATAATTAATACGTCAAATGCAATCGCAAATGTGAATCAAAATTTCCGAACAGATAGCAGAAGCCATGTAGATGGGTGGTTCAAGAATAGGAAGAGAGGAAGCTTGAAAAAGCCCGTTCAATGGCGATCATAGTGGGAGAGCCGGATATAGGACTAATATAGCCATGGAAGCGATACTTTCCACTTTACAGCACTTAGTGATAAACCGACCTCTTTGGGTGCTATTTACCAATCGCCGATGCTGCAGTACAATCGTATAACAAATAAACGTTCACTTAGCAGCACTGAAGCAGTATTTTACAGATCTCTCAACTGCTTCACTGACAATCTTGTGAATGAATGGCCAATGGAGCTTTGACCGACTTGTTTTGATGATAGTAATGCAAAAAATTTTGCAAAAATAGTTAAATATGAATGTCAGTAGAACCGGAGCTTGAATATGCGGTGTGCGACATCAAACATAATGAACTGAATCAATGTGTAATTCACATTTAACAACAAGGACGTGACTAAAAAATAATTTCATGTCTATGAAATAAACAGAAATCGTCATTAAGTGTGTACTATTTTATTTACCGAGAACTGCAGACGTGAAAACATACAGAGAATATAGCTATCATAAAGTAATTTCCATCATTTGCTGCGCCAAACTAATGCTTCAACATAGCTTTTTGGCGATGCTTTCGCAATTGGATGTATTTGATGGAAAGTACATTAAAGTAAGATGTTAGAATGAAGTGGACGACAAAACAGCAATTGATATCTTACTCTTATACAACCGTTGTTGATTCCAGCTTTTATCAACAAAAGGAAGACCAGTTTGCCTATCTTATGAAATTGGATTTCCGAATTGGACCTGAATATCTCTAAGTTTACGGGTCAGATATCACAAAAGATATTCAGTATTTGTTGACCATTATTGTTAATTACGAAGCTCTGAACTAATGTGCTTACACGTACTGCATTTTCAACGAGGATGGGAAAATTTTCTACTCCACTCTAGGAATATCCGCCAAGGTGCCTATCGTAAAATGTCCGCCTATGCTATTATCGTCAGCGTGACCTTAAAGTAGTGGTAACGTCTAATAGACATTGAGTTGGTTCTATAGAAAATTGTCGATTTTGAAATAGTAAGCAGAAGCCTGGTTTACTTATAAAAAAACTAAAGTGCTACGTTATTTTATTTAAATATATTTCGAATCAACGCTATCTTTTAATGTGAGGCAGCACCATTCTCTGCAAGCATAATCGAGAGATAGGTGAATAGCTCGAATTCAGTGGTACTGATTGGCCTATTTAAAGGTAGGCTGAAGTCCATTGAGTTAAACCGGCACGCGAATTGTTGGAGCGCAAAATAGAAATAGTAGGTTGTCCTTCTAGTGAATATAAAACTTAGCTGGTATGAGATCCAAATTGACCTAAATCGACGCAAGGGGGCTCTCGCGCTAAAACCTTCTACTTTCAAAGCCTCTTTGTGAAATCAAGTCAACAGTTGACTCTTTTGTTTTGTTGTTTCATCGAATAACTTTCAACTAATAAAGTTCAGATCGAATCAACAACTCGATGGATCTGGTGATTGAAAGCAAGTAATCTAACGGCGATCTCCCGAAATTACTGGATTAGGTGGCTGCTCAGCTGGTTCATGGAAAGCCATAAAAAATTCACTGTTTTGTAATTTATTTTGCTTACGTTATTAGATACACTTATTAAGAAGCGGTCTAGTTAGGACTCTATTATTGATGATGGCTGCTAGTCGAAAAGGATATTAAAAGCTAAAGCTTGGATAGTGATCAATGACATAATTTAAGGAACTGATTCGGAATACTGTTGGATTATTTTCCCCTTAAATGTTGATTCCGCGGAACCTCATAGGCTTAGTGAGAACTTGTGTTTGTATAAATCAGAAGAAAGAGATGAGGACTCCATTTAGGTATATTTTACAGACTAACCTTAACTTGTTATTGCTTCCCAGAAAGGAAAATTTTATCAAAAAAATCAACCAAAAGCTGTATCGCTGATCGCTATAATGCTCTCCTTTGCTCTTGACGCTACTCATCTTCCGAGTAGCTTGACCTCAAGAAGAATCAAGAAAAATGCATGGATAAAGTAATGGATCAGGCAAATAATTCGATAGTGTGACCTGCAAGCGAATATTTTCTGGACGTGGTCAATGAAGCGCTAATGCAGCAATTTTCATGCCCTTGTCTTCAAATCTAACAGAGGAGAGGAGTGCTCATGACATCACGATCAGTTCAAAATTCTTGATCCCTGGACAAATAATCTACAAAAGACTACACAGAGGCTTAATACATGTGGAAGGAAGTAAATCGTCACGCATGGAGAGCAGCCTCTCCATCTAAATTAAGGCCCTAAAATAGTGCTCTGAAACTCGAGCTGAAAGTCACTATAAATGTAATGAATGCAAATCCTTGAATTCAAAAACCATATTCTCCTAAGCTCAAAATCAAATTTTTATTCTTGGTCCAGTTGGTATAAATGCATACAAGTTCTATAGGAAATGAAGTCGAACAAGTAGGATGCTACACTTGATTGCTCCATTGAGTGAACGAAGCAGACCTGATAACTTAAACTCGGAGTGTTTAAAAGAAATCATGATCCTGTTCAAGTACCATGCCATTCTTAACTACTTGCTAGCTAATATTCAATGAAACAGGGAAGTCGAATTCAGTAACAGATCAGAAGCCTAGCAAACAGTAATAATGTTTTGTTTAATTATTTCTCGCCTCGAAAATAACTAACTTCTTTATCATATTGCTATTGCAAGCAGCAAAACCATTCTTTGAATTTTTTTTTGCCTTTTCTATTTGGACTGGGGTTTGCCTACTTCAGGAGATGAAGAGAGAGTCCGCAAGTCCATATCTTCCCAAAATTTTCCTAAATAGAAAAGACAAAGCCATGTGTACTCGGAAATATAAGACCGAGTGACTCTTCTGAGTTTTGTATTCACCACGTTTTCTAATGAAACTAATTCAGTGGATCAAGGCAGACAAGGGATGACACTTTTAGCGGAGTACCTGAAATCACCCATTAGATAGTCACCCTGTTTTCAAATATGATACAAAATAACTTTAATGGCTTGGTTCCATTCGCTTGAAAAATTTTACTTCAATGTGCCAGCGCCGCTGGTGAAGCAACTCATTAGGCCTTTTTGGAAGCGAACTACACTCTGAAAACAGGTCCACTTTACGATCCTTTTATTGGCGAATTTTATTGTCACGTTCAGAAGCCAAAATAATTATCTGATTAAAAAGCATTTACACTTGAATACAAAAAAGAAGCAGCTAAAATAAGCAGGTTTGTTGTTTCGACCTAGTTAACAATAAATTTAGAGTGAATTCATGTGCACGAACACTCTTGAGAAAAAAAAACTATTATTATTAGGCCCCCAAGGTTTTTTTGAAACTTGCTTGAGTTCTATGAACCAAATTGAATAGAACGTCTAGTCGAAAAAGGCTTTTTAAATTTTCTGAATCGTATTGAAAATATTGGTATTTTATCACTCAGTTGCCTGATATTACTTTTAATATTATTCTGATTCCAACAGATCTTCGTGACCATGGCACTCAAATTTGCGAACTAATTTGCGTTCTGCCTTTGATTATTTAAATTTAAATTGACGCAGAATTATTTTCTCGTTCAAAAACATCGATTACTTTGGGTTGGTCGCTAGGACTTTATCTTCAAACGGTGTGTGCATCTAAATTGTAGCACAAAAAGAGACCAGCAACTGTAAGTCAATTTAAGCGGAGTTTTTTCAGTTGCAATACTATAACTCGTTACCGTCAAGATTTGATATTTTCAAATGAACTTCATCGAATTGGGTTTGTTAAAAATCCGCTATGTTATTAAGGTAGAGAAAATTTTGATGTGGAAATAGTTTCTTTACCAACCTCGAGGTGATCAAACCTACTCTCAACCTCCTCATGGTAACCACCGGTAACCCCAGGGACAACTCTGGGGGCTAATGAGAGGGGTGACCGGTTAGAACTAATCGCCCTCCGGAGGTATAGAAATAGGTTATGCCAGCAGACGCGACGTAAATACCTGGATGTATGGTCTCAGACTGGACTTTGGAAAGTGCGTGCGTGTAGCAATGACTGAAACCTCCGCTAGAAAGTTGAAAGGACTTCTGAAAGAGGTCTGCCGTTAGCAATATCGAGGACAGACGAGTTTGTGTCACTACGAAGCTAAACTGTTACCTGTACGACGAAACCAGACGACTAAAGACGTCGATAAACGCTTTCAAATGTCTTCTATGTTAATTGCTGTGTGCTATTGATTGTAAAAGCTATTTGCACCTCTGCTGTACCCCCAATAAGTCTTGGGTACTCTCCCAAATGGGTGTGGGAGTAAATAAATAAATAAAAACCAATTTCAATTGCATAGAAGCATTTGGCCATCCAAGTAACTATTGCGGTATTAAATGCCTCAAAGAGATAATGGTCTAAAGGCGATGCATTTTAACATTTAAAGTAGAATAGAGCTGACTGACACATTTTGCAGAACTTATTCTGCACAAATGAATTAGTTATAAGGCAACTGACTCCCCAAAAATGGTCCTCTTAGTGAATAGGAAGCCTGAACCCCGATTGTTGTGCTAATCACCCAAAGTATGATGTCCTGATGCAGTTGGATCTCATCCATACTCCCTTCCTAAGGATTGAATTTCCACTGTGTCTAGCAAAAGTAGAATGGCACCATTTCCTGGAATTTTTATAAGTATAAAATATAGGCAGCTTTTCTTTCCAGTCATAGACAATCTGCGAACATCAGTCTTCTTCAAAGTAGTAGAATGTAGCAAGACATAAACTACGCTGACACTTATCATTACATGGTTTGAATCGCACAAACAATGAGTAAAAATGTGAAATGAGGCAAAGCAAATAAACTCCATAAACGAAGATACTAAAATTTTTATGCTCAAAACGCCTTTATCTCCCTCCTAAACCTTCGAAAAAATCAGGAGGCAAAACAAATTGGAAGAAATACAGGATAACGATGCTTATGGTGAATTATATCAAATGGACAACTTAACCAATGCCTTCGAGAAAAGTTCCTAATAGTTCTGGTCTATGACATCAATAAGATGCAACTATCAATTCTCGTACTCGAATCTCAATGAGTTTTAAAGTTATGTGAAAATCTAGTTTATAGTGGTTCGAGACGAGCTGCTTTTCTCCGAGCCTGAAATCATGACTATATCAAACATGGCTATGCTGGAAGAAGCAGGTGTCTCAATTATGCGTTTTGCAAGTTTAACGCCTTCGTTGTTATGACAATGGTTGCTAACATACTTGCCAGGATAAAGTCAGAAAAGATGTTTCGGAAGGGAACTTAGCAAACTAACAAATCGCAAATATAACTTAAAGGTAGAAATTTAAACAATGTTTCCCACATTTATGATATTCACCTGAAGGTAATTATGATGGCAAGATAACTTCCAAGCGGTATTTTAGAAACAGATATAAACACTGTCTTGTGTAAATTACAATTCTTGAAATTCCAATTGTGCCTAGGTTTTGTTGAGAAACACGCATTGGATTCGGTGACTAAAGTCTTGATAAATTATTTTTGTATTTTATAAAAGTTGGGTATCCTTTAGACAAAAATACAGATCATATCTAATCCAATGGGAAAAATGACAACCGAACCTGAAAAAATGTACTTTCAATATTTTAGGATAGAATTTTTAATGAACAGCAAATATTGACCAATGATTGCATCGACCAATGAAATGTTAAGTCAGCTGACCATATTATAAAATCCAGGGCGATTTTCCAAGGTCAACTTTCGTTCAAAATCGTGAATCTCGTTCTAGAATGGTCTAGCCAATAAACTCTCCCCATTTGTAGCAATCTGGTAATGAGGTTGAGAAGTAAGCCAGACTTGCTAAACACCATAGTAACCTTGTCGAGCCATTCATTCTTTTAGGTTAAGCAGCTTTTCGTATTAAGCTATTGGGTCGAAAATGGGTCAGGTTGGTTTGTTGAAAATCCACAGAAATGTAGGAATAGCGAAAGCTTGGCGATTTGGGGTCTGTCTGCTATGGACACTAATGAACGTTCAATATTGTTATGTTAAGGTAGCTCGAGCCCCATGGCTTTTAACTGGAAATACAAAGATTTACAGTTTACGTTAAGAGGTAAATGAAAAACGACTGGTGTCGATAACCAAATACTGAGATCGAATTCTTTGCTTTTTAGATCTACGTTAAACAAACAGCAAATGAACCCACGAAGTGCTTCTTGCTAGAGTCAACTTGCAAAATAAAAGAACGAGTTCAGATTGAACCCGTTTTTGTCTTACGAGAATTGGATCTACAATTAATTTATGCCTAAAGAAGCGAAGCCTCCATTTTTAAAAGTACGCAGCTCAAACGCCACATTATTTACGGTATTTTTGCGTTTCAAAAAAGCGTAACTTCTACCTCTTGCTTTTCTATTCCTTCATTAAATTAACCCACGAGTATGGAAGCACTGTTGTTCTGGAAAAAGAGGCGCAAGCTCACCACCATCGTCATCATTGCAGTGATTCACTGTTTAAATATCATAATATCTGATCAGATTTTATGCCAGGATTTCAAAGTCGCCTGGAAAGCAAGTGATACTCTTGTCAATAATGGAGACAGGACGGTAAGCAGTATATTGCTATTGAAGCAGCCTGCAACTAGGACGAGAAAATGTTTAATTTCAGTTTTGAACACGCAAACGAATTCTTAGGCTCCAAGAATATGCTACACTTCCCAAAACATTCGATACTATAGAGAATTTAGCCTATAACATGACAATCAGTAAGTGAGCATACAATGGTATAACCGCCTTTCAACAGCTCGCTTTGTTCTAACTGATTCCTATCTATCGAGGGGGCATTGTTCTATTAACCTTTTCTACTAATCTTACAAAGGTGTTTGTGAATGAAACTAATTAATTCACACTAAAATCTCAACTGCTTTATTAAAACTGAACTACTAATTTAACATTCAAATTAAAGCTAGCAAACTCTATTTTAACGTTTAATTTGAAAAAGAATCGGTAAAGCGCCTCATGCGACACGACTAGGGATAAAACATTAAAGGTCTAATCATTTATAAAGAAACTGCAACAATAACACCAACAACATGATTTCTCAGATGACTGGGAAAAGGCTGAGTTAGTGGGAAAATATGCGATCTGAAATAAAGGCCGAAATTGCAGCTCGTGGTTTAGATCTCCGATTACGCCCTATGCAATTGATGTATTCGCTTAATTGCGCAACACATGTGGCCTATTTCAGTAGCTCGTTTCTGCCTCTCCTTTGCCAAAACAATTGCTCAAATTCTGCAAAGCTAAGTGCTCTGGATCTTGAGTAGATGGCCAAATTTTACATTTTGATTTAATATTTATATTAACAAGGTAACGAACAATGGATCCAGTTGTCATTTCACTTTATTAATTTTGAAATTTTATGCAAAACCTACCGAAAAACTGTTGATTTTGCGCTACGAACTTTTTTTTGAGAAAGTAGAATTAATCAACAATTTTAGGTGACGTTCTTGATAGAGTCCATTGTATTTTCATTGTTTGAATGAATACTAGTTGACGAACCTACCGGAGTTTCGTTGAACTGCTTCATTGACTTCATTGGCTTGAAGGCGCTTTGATAGAATCCATTTTTGGCTGGCCTTAAATATAGCACATTATAAAAAATTAATCTGAGGGAGATACTCCTCTTCAAACTTTCATAAAGCAAATCTTTCGTTCCAACACCGTTTCGACGTCTCGCTCTTCAACTCTGCTGTTTGATTATTATTTTTCTATCCAAAGACCGCTCATTTTATATAAAACTGCTTAACAGGCTTTTTAGCCTAAAACTGATTTTTTTTCAGGGCAAAAAACTCAGCCTTTCTAATATTGTGGTCTCTTAGAGGCAATGTAAGCCTCTCAGGTAAATGAGGCCTAGTAAAAAAGTGTCTTTAGGTGTGATTGAAATCAGTCAGTTATTATTTTCCAGAGGATCAAAGTGACAGTTCAGTAGGACTCGTGATCATCTAGATACTGGTGCGGGAAGATATAGATGAGAGGCGCCAGATACTCAAGCTTGGCAGTAATTGGTCCAGGGTTTAGAGCTAAAAAAACTTCAAAAGAGGATGGGATATGTATTCAGGTAATGCTTCAAGGTAGGACTGTTCGAACGATTACTTAGGAGTTAGCATGCTGCCGGAAAGAGCTACTTATAATGGTCGATAAATAAGAGCCTCAAAAGAGTTTGTATCTGAATGACGTATTCCTTTTCTTAAATAGTTTTTCTTTTTGATCCACTCTAATTAGATAAAAATTTTCTCTACTTATGAAACAATATCTGGATCAATCCAGTGGTCAATCCTGCTCTCTACCTCCACGTGGTGGCCACCGGTAACCTCAGGGGCAATCTTGAGGGCTAAAGAGAGGGGCGGTCGGATGGGACTAATCGCCCTCCAGACGTATAAATTAGATTGTGCCAGCAGAGGTACAACTTCTTACAGCTTGGTAAAGGAGGCAAGACAGATTTGTGGTCTCAAACTGAAGTATGGAATGCACGTGCAAGTATCTATGAATGGAATTTCCGCCAGAATGTTGATTTCTGGAGGAGATGTGAAGACGGCCGAATTCGGACGAGGTGGCTCGACGAAACTGAACTAATGCTTACACGACGAAACCATGTCAGAGAAGAGTCCAGACAAACGAAGACGTCAACAAATGTTTACTGTTGTGTTGACTGTTGTGCTTAACTGCTATAGAAGCTATTTGTACTTCTGTTGTACCCCCAATAAGTCCTTGGGACTTGCCCTAATAGGTGGGGAGATATTAAAAAAAAATAATCTCGATCAAATCATATTAAATAAATAGGAGTTAAAAGTGGCACTGGTGTTCCCTTAAAGCTTGTCCTTACGAAGGCCGTGTTTTGCGTAAAGTATTACCAGACTTACCGTAGGCTGTACTTGCGAGTCCTTATTACTTCAAATATATTTGATCTTCTCATTTAAAGAACTCAACTTCTTCGAAGTTTAAAAATAAAAAAAAATGGGTTAGCCAAAAATGATTTATTTCTGGGTTATTTCGCACAAACTATATTACGAAGTCGCCTCTCAAGTATTGATATGTGTATTAAAAATTGCGATTAATAAATGAGTATGAACAATTTGATTGCTTTTACTAGAGTGAAATGTTTCGTAGCCTGCTTACATACTTCGAAGATTGTTTGTTTTTCACCCCTACACATCATGTTTGAAAATCCGGTCACTGGTTCTTCTGGCTCTCTTATAAGCGATTCCAGTGTTAGTTTGTAGCGCACTTTTGTACTACAATTGTTGATCATTCCCAGCAGCAAGGGGTATTATTACATGCTGCATTCCATCCAAACATCCTTCCACCCAACATCCTCGATGAGATATCTATCTTAATGAGACCCGAGGAAGAAGTATTAACACGGTTTCGAATCCTCGTTGGGTATATCTTCTCATACATTTATTTTGCTTTAACTACCGTCAATTTTTCCACATATAACTCCGGAAATTAAGACACAAAAATTTTTGATTGATCAAGCCATAATTATGGTTCCATTGCCATGAACTCCAGTTTCAAAGAGCGAGCTAAAAAGAAGAACACATAATTTTTGTCTTGATTCTTTTAGCCAGCTAGAGGCTATTCATTAAATATAGGTAACATATTTCTAAGTATGGGAAAGATTGCATTCTCAAATCCGTTGGATGAAAGTGTTAATAAGAAGCCTTCAAACTCCATTAAAAATATAAGAACAGGAATTATAGTCCCACTCGAATCTACAGATCTATTCCCTTTTCCATGCTGGAATAGAAGCAGACGATTTTAAAGACTGTAGACATGTTTAATAGCACAAAATACTTCATTAGCACCAGTTCATTTGGAGTACCGTTATAAAATTACATTGCAAGTTTTCGGGTGCATATTTTCGTAATATACAGGCCTCATTCATCTTTTTTAACTCTTAGCTATTTTGAATCAGAACTATACATTCTCACGATTGTTGACAACTAATTTCTAATGAAGTAGAAGACGTCAAACAGGAAAGATTTAATGGAAAGCGCATGCTTTCAAAGGCGTATAAGTGGTGTCCATCTCAGTGATTAGCCTTTTGAAATCCAAATATGAAATTCGGCACTGACCGCAAGTGTCTTGATGGCAAATCTTCACCACTGATTATTCCTTTGAATGACCATGCCTTCCAGCAATCTCCATGCGGTACTACTTGCACAAATATTCCATGGTGGTAATTTAAACTGGAACCTCATTTTGATTCGGAGGTATATTCAATTTGGCCGGCATGTAACATGAACACAACAATATATTCCAATTTCGAAGGGGTTTATTGCCAGTGATCGTGAAGAATGCGAGAGTTAGCATGTAAATTTAGGTAGTTGAGCATGATGGACGTCAATCTAAGCGACTAATCATTGTCTATTTTATATTTTTATCCATATAAGCGCACATTGAACTTTTGTCTTATGCCAATTAGTTGTGTAGGTCAAGCTACTTTAAGCCCGGCATTTTGATTGCGGCTGAAAAACAGACATTCGTGGAGTTATAGTGTTGAATGCAAGATGGCTATTTTCCGACATCTGATTCGAAATTGGATCTTAACTCAGTTGACTGTCACTTGTTCTCTTCAAGGATTCAGTTCCTTTGCCGGAAAAATAGGCGGATAGCGAAAGGATGTGTAAGCATGAGTTTTGAGAACTTAAGAAGTTATTCTAAAAACTCAAAATGGTCTTGTCTAACAGCCCACTTTTCTATTCAGCAACCATTTTCTCTTGTTAATTGCGTTTACTGCTATCACGTCTTCTTCCGATGTCTATTTCAATAATTTTCTCGTCGAGACAGCTCAATGGATCTTGATGTTGCTCAGCTTGAAGGTTTTTTCAGTTTCTATTGTCAATCATATCTACGGTTTTTCTGTGCTTCGTCACGAAAGAAAAGGTTGGATCAAAATGGATTAACATATGCATGTCTCTTGCTTTAGCCCTCTCGAAGTTTTAGTTTCATTTAGCTGGCTCTCATTTTTAATTTTTCATTTGCCTCAAAGTCTGCCATTTCCAATTTTCCATTTACTGGTAACCACCAAGGAGCTTTGCAGCAGTTTGGTTTTAAGGTCGGGTCAGATGTTTATCACTCTCCCGCAAACAGAGAAAGTGAACATTTGCGCTTTATTTTCCTTAAATGCAATGAGGCTTTTCTACTCTTTTATTGTGGATAGAATTCGGAATAACACACAGCCTAGAAACGATTAGCCTAGACTGTCAAACGAACCGCTATTTTAACGGTTGATCTTTTTTCGGCTCGGAAAAATGTATACAATACAAACCTGGATCTCTAATAAAATATTACCCGATCAATGTAAGGGTAGCGCAGTTTGAAATGCATCATCTGCATGTTGTGGCCTTGATAGGTCTGAATTAACAGCTTTGTAAATATTCTGTTGATCTAAGGTCATCACTTTCCAAATAATAAACCTGTTAACCATCTTTATCCGACTGCGTTGCCAAAGTTGAAGTAAACATGGCTGAGAGCTTTCTATATCCCTTCGATATGATTACACAAGGGACGAACATTTAGTGGGCGCTGTAATGCAGTCCCTTTACGCTGAAAAAACAAAGAAGCACAGATTTACAGGATAGTAACAAAATTGCTGAGGTTGTATCGAGTATGATAAGGATAGACTCTGAGACCATAATCAGTAGAGGAGGACAGTCATGAACCTCAATTCAGATTATCACTATTAAATAGTATTGGGCGTTTTGATTAACCGTCGAGAGCCATTTTGAATACAGACTCTTGTTGAAAGAGTTCCACAGAATAATTTAAGGAAGAATCTAAGGCATCCATGGTCCATCTTATTCAATTTGTATCACTAGACTATTGGCGATCTAGGCTTGAATGAAAAATATGAAAACTTCAAATTCAACATATGAAATTCCAAAACATCATGTGAGGTTGGACACATTCAAAAATTTATTTTGTACTAGATCTAGTAGATTAAATTTGAATGCAAAACCAGGTCATTTAAAGCTGTCAGTCAATTACTTTCCAAGTTCTTATGAAATTTTACACAATACAAAAATTCCTTGTAAAGTGAAAGCTGGACTTTTTGTATTCTAAATATTTCTCGAATGTTCTGGCAAATAAAGAGTGCAAAAATTTTAATATTCCATAGGATCTGCTCTCCAAGCCCTAAGAAGCTCGCTAATTTCAATTTGTTAAGTAAAAAGATTGACAAGAACAGAATTATCAAGCAGCACGAGCATTTCGAGGACTCTTTCTGATTTACTGAGAATGCACTAGAGACCTCCATGTTGAGTATCTCAACCCAAGGAGTGGGTAGAGCTTATTTATTTATTATTTGGTGGACCTCAATGATTTCATGCTGACAATGGAGCACCTAACCGAAATGGTTAATGGACGGGAGCTGGAAAGTTGTACTAATTTGGGATGAATGGTTGAAACGTGTTAGGGAGATTCATCTACATATGTTCAACAGCCAGTAACTGGCAAAAAGTGCTTCTTGTCGAGCGAATCAGCCTACTATTAGTTGGCCTTATTTTTTTCAAATAATCATGGAATACTATCATGCATTTTGGGAGCCGGTGCTTGAAGTGAAGTTAAATAGACAGGTCTCAAATATCTAAAAGCGGCTGAAATCGAAAGTGATCTTGAGTACAACACATTCAGATGTTTTATGAGCTAGATCAACATGCACTTGTTTAAATCAGGTACTTAAAATAAAAGGACAATGGCATTGTCATCAACTAGAGTAGGTCATGATTTAGAGAAGCTGCTGCAATGTCTGGGCGCTTTTGAATATTCAACAAGGTGCTTATTATAAAACGAACTAAACTGGGCATCAATCCTGAAAAAGGCTTTTCGATTTCTAATTCCTCTTTCTTTCCGAAATTTGAGGGTTGTGTTTGCATTGTGACACCAGATACTTTGATCATTCACTCAGATTTTTGCAAAGTCGTCTAGCGGCTGATGGGTAAAATGAATGAGCGCTACTAGATCTTTGCTTTCAATCACTGTGAATTTTCTGGAGAACTTTTTCCAGATAGAGCCCAGAAGTCTGACCTCAGAGATACAAAGACTACGATGCATGTCCTGAAAAAAACTAGGCATTGGAAATTTTGTGACTGAAGCCTGCCTATCGCCTCCGAAAATGAGAAAAAGCCAAACCAAACGCCATTTTAACAACGCTTCTGAACAAGGCACTCGTATTTTAAATCTAAAGCTAAAAAAAAAACCAAATCCCAAGAACTTTTAGCATTGAAAGTAACGCATTTTCACGCAGCTACAGCCTAGTTTTAATGATCAAAAGGATCAAATACATGCGCTGCCCTACGAAACCAAAATACACTTCGACCAACATAAACGACCACCCTTTTACGCCTGTCGAAAGAGCGTATTAAAAACAGTTGGCACAAGTTTTGGATGTCGATACTAAGTGGATCTGAGCTTATAGGTCCAGCGAACTCTTGTGCTAAGAATAGACTTTATAAAGAAATTTTATACCAATAGCTGGCGAAGTAAAGCCTTTAAATTTAAGTAAAGTGTAATTAAGATATATTAGTGTTACTAACTCTGATATTCAGCATGTTTTCAAGGAATTCTCGGTTGAACATCTGCTTAATGATATCGATGTACAAAGGAAAAAATATTAAAACCTCAAGTGACAATTGTGCCACCAACAAAAGAAGCGACAGTTTGTTTGATGGAATAAATAAAATAAGTAAATCACTCACCAAGTGTTGGTAAGTGGAAAGGTGTAACTTAATGTCATTTTTATCAAAATAAATTATAACTTTAAACGCTTTTCTGGCCTACGATTTCCCATTAGTATTGTAATAACAAAAGCGAAATTATGCCTAAGTTTAGGCTACTTAAGACACAATTTTGCCTCAGTTAGAAACTACTTGAGTTAACGAGATCCCTCGAACCGCAAGGATCTTATTCATCCATACCTGCCCTACAGATCTCAAACAAATGATACAGTGAATTAGCTAATTGGAATTTGGGCTTCTGTTGACTGGAAATCTTTTTGTGAGTTTCCTTTTAATGATTCAGAGTAACCTCAATGTGGTTAATCGGTTTCGATAATTGAGAACGACCGATCTTATCGGCTTCCAGATCGGAAGCCCCCCAAATACTAACTTTATTTGGAAATGCTTCCAGAAGCTAAGGACTAATTTATTAAAAGCCATAATTTTCACAGTTGACCATAAAAATGAACTTGATAAACGTAATTGTGAGCTTAATATATGCATGATTCTAATGAAAATGAAAGGCCAAAAAAATACCCAGGCTGCAATGATTGCTCATTTTACTAGACCAAGTATAAGCCCATAGAAAATGGGGGGTGATGCATGAGGTCATATTAAGCAGGGAATTTTCTTGCTAAATTCTTGTTCTAGAACGCAGGCAATGAGACTTTTGTATGAAGTTTCGAGGAATACCATAATATCATGTCATGAACTCTTGTAAAAGTGAGAGCAGGTAAAGGTCAGGGACGTTTGTTCGCTAACAATTGGTCCCTTTTGGACCAAATGAGATGGGTCTAAATTTTAACCTTTTGTTGACAATCAATCAAAATGCCAATTTTTTACACACTGGGGACTAATAAGCATGAGCTTTATAATGACGAGCAATTTTGTGTAAGACGGTGATCTCCTGAGTTCCAGGAGTGACATTTAACACACTCCTACCAACACGCTCCCTTTCTTGATTTTGAGGCGAAAAATCTTCGGCTTCTCTAGATTTCGTGCCTAAACTCTGTCCAGTTTCCGTACATTCTACTTTTCTATTTATGCGCCTTTTTAACCTACGATGTCAAACACAAAAATGTCGTTTTTATTGTTACTAGATGTCACGCCATTTCGAAAAGCCTCATTCTCTAGAGCAGGCGGCTGACCAAAATTTTTCGGTTTATTCTCAGCATCTTATCTCTATAAAACCTCCCTCTCAGTACCTGAGAGTTTCATCTCAATTGCTCCCTTGTTTCCTCACATTGATGATGTACTCTTTTACTTGACGTCTAGAAGTCAGGATACATTAAAAACTTCCTGTTGCCTTTCGATGAATCGTATTAGTGGTACTGGAAACGCCATCCAAGAGCTTCTCACGCAATCATTCATTTTTGACTTCGATGCCTCGGTTAGTACATTTCTTCAGTACATGCCCGATTCTCCACTGTTTTTCATAGGGTTTATTACCACTGCGGTTAATAGCCAGTAAGTGAAAGTAGTCAAAATTTACCAAGAACCACTTCATCGAAAAGGCTCGCTTCATTATCGAAAATAAATTGCGGTCTCATTTTCAGGAAGTCAAATCGAGCTGAGGGTACCCATGGAATGAAATTGGACTCTAAGGATCTCTCTTGCAAAGGCTGAAAATTCAACCGCAAATGTTGAAGACGACGAATCAATTCCGCTGTGCTATAGATCTTCACGGTACCCAATGACAAACAATGAAACACCAAATCTGGCTTTATCAGCCTAAAGCGTTGAGTGCTTGGGACTATGCGATCACTTTCGGCAAGCATGTTTTGTCATGAAAGTGCCAAATTACGAGTGAGTGTTCTCTAGCCTCTTCATCACGCATCTCAAGTCCTTGTGTTGATGCGCTGATTGGTTGCCAGTATTGGCGGCGCTTTGCTTCTCCAAATCAGCTACGCTGCTCTCAATAGACATTTTGCTTTCCACTCTGTCTTATTACTTATTAAATCACATCTCTCAGCTGAATTAGCTCTTTAAAATTCATGTATGACTATATGCGCACATTTATGCGTTGCTCAATTCCAGCCTTTATCAAAAAAATTATGGAATCATTGAAAACAACCGCAGTCCAAATCTTGATGATTGACCTGGATTATTCAAATAACAATGAGACGAAATAAGACGATCGTGAGAGAAAAAAAGGGTTAATATGAGTGCCACTTTACGGTGCATATCAATTTAGACTGGGACATGCAGCCCTTTGCTGACTAGCTTACTTGCACAGTTATTCGATGTTACATAGCGCATCACAACTTGCGCATGAATCCTGACTTCTTGCACATATTTCTACTGACGTTCGAAATAGAACGCGACCTTTCTAATTTAGAGTATCTAACTGAATGAAGGCTCAGGTGGATTCCAAGATTCATGGTTGTTAAAGTGATTTAGATGAATGGTTAGTACAGACCAGCATCCAATAGCAGCTACTTTCTATCACATCAACTTCAAATATTATTTAAGTTCCACACAGACTTTCGTTCAGACGATCGATCCTGATTCCATTGACGGCTCCTTATTTACTTGAACTGGAAATAACTTTTAATGGAGCACCATTATAAAAGGCCTAAAATAATAAAATCAGATCCTCAACCAAACTGGTAATCTTGAACGCATCTAAGCATAAGAAAGGATCTTAATTTGAAATAATAAGACAATATTTGACCTTCTTTCCGTTTGTTTCAAAGCGGACCAACACAGTTTATTAGTTGACCTTCTTTGTTATCTGTACGATCAAATACAGTGAAATGATCAAACTTTAATTCAAGTTACTGGATTATAGCCCGAGCCTTTTGTGCTGCAAAAGGGACCTGCCTGAAAGTGGCATACATCAAGTCTGAGAATTAAGCGAACATTTAAAGTCATATCCCCATTTACATTTGTTGGCTCATTTATCTCAAGTCTTGAATTTGAAACAAAATTTTTCGGTTATTAACGTGCAGTCTTTTTGACATTCTTAACCAGCCAGTCCCTTGGATGTTTTTAAAAGTTTCCATCGGGGCATATTTGCGAGCGCACAAAGATGCCATTAATCAAACTATCCAGAAACCTCAATTAAACTTTGCGCTTATTTCCTGTCCCGAATTAGATTTCAAAAGATGCATTTTATTTGGTTATTTAGAAAATTCGCCACTCACGGACTTCACCAGGCTTAATCAACCAAACATGGGGGTTTCCAACCGAAAACTTTAAATAAGATGTGGAAAGTACTGATCAAGGAAGCTTGATCGTCAATTTTATTAAATAGAACAGACGAAAAATGAGAAGAGTGCATGAAAACGAAGGATGTTGCTCATTTAGCAAAATTATAAGATTTAGTCTAAAGACGTGGCTCGCTTCGCTTTGATAACGAATTTCCAAATTTGCTCTCAAATTCCACACGATTTGACTGGGATTGCACCAAGATTTATAACAACCTTAAATTTAGGCTAATCATCCCCAAAATATCGCTCGTAGAACATTAAAACACGATTCTAGCTTGAAAGGATCAGTTAAGAATCAAGTAGGTACTGTAATTTGAAATATTGAAAATATTCAGAAGAACGAGGTTATTTGGGGTCTAGACATTGATGTCTACCCCATGGATTGCTATTGAATGTTGTATGATAAACGAATTGAAATAGCTTTGTTCGTCACCTCTCGTGAACCAAGAATGGCTAATTTTTCTACACATTAGATCATCGAAATCTCGGATATTTCTTTAGAGATTCATCTACACTCTATAAACGAGGCGTCATCGTTGAAAGTCTTTGTAAACTTCTAATCGGTAAAGTCCTACAGACCTGTCGCATGTACTACTTCACAAAAACTTGCTCCCACTGTTAACACACGTGGGATTACCTGAAAGGACTTTTTCTGGTTCAAGCCTGAATAAATTTGCGGTAGCGAATGGTTTTTCCCTTCATATGTTGTTCCATATTACCACCTTCACCAGTTCTTTAGAACCAACTCTCCTTTAGATCTACCATGAGGACTTATTTGAAGTGGATATTTCAGTTTTTTCTCCACCAAGAAGCCATTCATTAGACAGATAAAGAGATTGGCAGGGATCCAGAATATCATGCTGTCGCTCTCTAATTCTATATAACGGGAAAACGCACCGCACCAATTAACTGAAATTACATATACAATACTTTAAACCTTTCCTCATATTTATGCACTATTATTTAGGTTGAAAAGAGTAAATAGCGAGAAATCTTTGCTGTGAATGAAGTAACCTAGCCAACTGAGTCAACTATAAACGAAGTTGATTGAGAAAGTCTGGCTCGAAACGGGACATCTTCTAGCCCCCTTGAATTCCATTGGTCGCGCAAAATGCGTTCCTGCTTCTCGCAATACCATATCTCCCTTAATTGCAACTGATGAAGGCAAAAGTTGATTGGTGAACTGATCAACCAATGAGATGCTTCTGGTTTCAGAGCCTGGTAGACTCAAATCATCTCAAAATAACGTCAACGTGATGACCGCCGGCAAACATTGTTTTATAACTAATGCCTGAGGATTTATTAATTACACATGAATAGGTAAGCATCGTTAATCTATTTGTGATAATTTTTCCTGCTCCTAATTTTCTTTTGAAAATTTTGTGTTCGAAAGGAGTACAGGTTTGCTTATCCATCGTTACTTATTTATGCTAGTTGATCCTGATCTTTTATGAAAACCATCCGAATCAATTTTTTGCATTTTAAATTAAAATCTGGCTAGTTGGACGTTTTTTAGGCGTTGAATGCAAAAACAAAAACTGTGAGGGTTATTCGCAATTAACTCTTAAAAACCAAAATAAGTCCAGATCAATATGCCTTTCTACTTATTAATATCTAAAAAAGACTGTTTTGATACAAATATTAACATGCCTCACAGTTCATTATCTCTCTCTTATATATAGTAAATAAAGATTCAAGGAAGGCAAATTTCAGTTATGCCCTGGAAGAAGAACATTAATCGTTATTTTTTATTTTTCTGCAACAAATTTCTTTGGTAAATAAAAATACAAGCACGGGTACTTAAAATACACTATTTTAGCCTTGAAATCAGGGACGTTTTTGAATGGCTTCGATCAGGACGCTTTGCTGTAAATTTTTTGAGAACCAATGAATCGCAAAGTGGCTGCAAAGGCTGAAGGAAGATAGCTAAAATGCCTAATACAACAGGTTGATTTTCAAGGGCGTTGACGAAATGTAAATTTATAAACGAATCATGTTTTGTTCATTTTGGTCTGTTTATCTTCTATAATTGAAGCGGTTTCATAAGCGCAGAAGTATTCCTATCTAGCAAACCTAGGTTTACTTTAGTATTCAAATCGGACACATTAATGACAAACTGTAGGGTCGAAGCAGTCGAGGTTGTCTGCGAATCCAGAATTAGTAAAAAAAATTAAGTTTTACTGGAAATAGCTGAGAAGTCTCTAGTGAGGAATATTTTCAGATTTCGATTGCAAATGCTGAAACCTGTGCTTTACTAAAAGTTGACTAAAGTGTGCATATATTTCGTAGGAGGTTTGATTCGATAGAACATTTTTTTTCTAATTTTCATTTGATGTACGTGAGCCCTTCATTAGTTTTTATTAAGAAGAATAACTGTAGATACGCTTATCCTTTTGCAATGTACGTGTGGTATTTAAGTGAAGCACAGTTTGGTGATGAGTGATAAAGATAACAAATGGTGCATATAGGTTTACTCGTTGTCTTTTCTGGTGTTGTACTAGAGTCACAGAATGTTTTGTTGATGAAGTACCGATTCGATTCGGGTTCATGTTGCTTTGCTGATTGCCGTAGACCAATATTGAAGTTTCCTTTTCAGTAGTTACTTGGGATCATATCTGAGAGGACACTAGAAAGCACTTAGGAACGGATGCACGATTTCCGTTTAAAGGGTAGACGTATTAAGTAGAGACAGACTGCAAAGCCTTTCATGGAAGCAAAGGGGAATCAGTTGGCAGTGTGCACACAGATTTCTCATTAAACCGGTCATGAGAGCAAAGGATATACCGATGAACCGAGTAGATGGATCCATCCCACACACCGCAATAGGCATATCATTTAAGCAGTCCGAACGATTCCAACTCTTTGATGGACGCAAAGAAATGGACCCTCGATTGGCAACTTCTGTACATCATATAGTCGATCTGTTAAACGAACAATTAATACCATTCAGTGCTTGCAAGTCCATCAATCCAGCCTTTCAAGCAAATTAAGTTTTTGCGTGCATATAAATAAAAGACACTAATTAGTAAAAAATGGCAGAAATCCATTAAACAGATCATAGAGACTCATTAAGTATTGCTTAACTCTTGAATGTAATACATGCAATAAAATGAAAAATTCAGAACACTTTTTGTTCAAAAATTTTATGTATTCTGGGGACGAATTTATCTTGCAAATTATCAGCGGGACTTAAAATATGGCCTTCTATCATAGAATAGCTTCACCAATCACGCATCACCCTAAGTCCACGATTACGATTTAAGCACGGTTTTGACATTTCGATGGCAAAATTCATTTTTTTAAACTCCATAAACCGTAAAAAGACATAATGAAAACGTTTGAGCCGAGCATATTTTAAATTAAGCCCTCACTCAAACTGCCTCTTTTTAATTTATCAAATGACCTACATTGGATCAAAACGATACACATCGCCGCTCAAGTCCCCATTGAATATAAGCATTAGCGCCCATTTATACATTAAGCTTTAATGAATATGTTGAATTTAGTTCATTATTTAAACTCTGGCCAAAATTTAGCACATTTCTGTGTAATTAATCTGGCACCTTAAGGAGTTCATTTTTGTCATTAAATTCTCGTATGTGTTTTAATAAGTGTACATTATAAATAGCGTAGACGAACAATGTTGCCGCCCTTATGTGAGTTTTTCAGTAAGAAACTCAGTCTGATCAAAGCCAGGTGCTTGGAAGCTAACCCGGCTTTGAAGAATCATTACGCTTTCTCAATCAAGGCACGCCGATGCCATTTTTAACCATCAATAGCCAAATCTGCTGATCATAACAAATTTAGAAACCTTGATTTTTTTCTGTGACAAATTTAAACACTCGAATTTATAAATTTTCGATCTTCTTTTTATTCACTCACCGCCCGAATGTTGAAAAAACTCATACCTTCTCGAATCCAAACTTAAAAAGTCACTTAGAAAAACGAGGAAAGGTAGACTAAGCATCCTTAGATTTTTGACCAGGAAGGGTTCCTTTTCTGCTCTTTGTAATCAATTCTGACAATACTATGACAACCTAACGGAAATGAGGCGCAAGTTTGGATATACATTCATGATGACACAAAGCGAATGAATTCGGAAGGGCAGGGATTTTCTAGCTTTCAGTATCAGGTGCTGGTAGTTTTAGCAGTGTACTCATTTATATGGATTTAGTCCTAATAAACTTAGAGCGACAACTTTTGCCTATTAACTAGGTAGTCATTACAGTGTCAAAGGAGAGATTCTAATTGCTGAATAAAAATCTTGATAGTAAGAAGTCTAAATTTCAGTTTGCAATCCAAAATCTTTCGAATTCTTTGCTTTAGATGAGTAAGGCCTGTGACGAAATCGCTTTGTCCTAGAATTGCATTGCAATGTCCAAAATTTGAGCAGCATAAATATAAATTGGCAAGCATGTAAACATTGTTGGACGATTGGGAACAAAAATATCGAGGTATTTTCTGTTTGCGTGTAAAAAGAAGCGCAGATATTTAAACTAACTTTAATGACCAATAAAATACAAATGTGATTCACCAACCAGCGCTCTCCTGGTTGCAGCCAATATGTAGTTATTTAACAATAATTGTGAAAACTCTTTAGGATCACAGATATAAGTGGTTTTTTTCAGCGCTAAAATAATGGCAAACAAAATTCATGCTTGAAGGTAGTTAATTTATTTTTATTTGAATCCACTCATTCACAATAGTAGGTTGATTTTTCCAATCTGATTAGAAATGCCTAGTTCTGTGTTTCGGTATGGTGAGTTCCTAGTTACTAGTATAGCTTGAAACCCACGAAAACTAAGTGAGTTGGTTAGATTAACTTAATTTTGGCCTTAGAAAAGGTGAAAATCACCTAGTTAAAGCGATACTTCTTTGATGAGCCCGACGACTCTACTAGTCTTCAAGTAATTTGATGTGAATGCTAAGTCTGCCAATTTTTAGTAGAAATATCTGATTCACACAAAAAAATAGAGCTTCTAAATGTTAAATTAAGGGTACTTCAGATAACATGGGGTTAGGATGGGAAGCTGCTGATTTATCATCAGATAAAAAAATAACAAGATCTTGCCTTAACTATTATAATCCGAATATTTAGCCACTGAGCAGAAATATTCGTGTCGAAATTATTTATGAGAAAGCCTTTTTTGTTAGTCCTTGAGATTAATACTTTTGTCTTCAATGGTTATTCGAAGCAAAAGTCGAATTCAGCCTAGCAGATCATTGTGAAGAGAACCGATTTTTCGAATTCACTCTAAACCTTCTGCGATTTAATATTTGGCTTAATGCTTATGAATCAAACTTTTCTGCTTTTGTTGAATTTCCGGTTAATATAACCAGGTTTAAGTGGGTTCTGTTGATCGTCATAATCAATCTTGGTGTTTTTATATGCCCTGCTTAAGTTATTGAAGCCGAATGGACAGGTTCTATTGCAAAATTTACCCACGCTGAAAACAGAAGTCGGGATACCAAACTTTACCGGATGCTTAAAAACGGAAACTAATATTCAGATACCGAATGAAAAATGTAATTATTTTTATTCACAGAATGATGGAAAATGTTGGCTGAAGATTTATCAGATACATCAGTATAGTTGAGAATTTCAAGCAAAACGGTTATGCATTACAAAAAGTATAGTATGAAAAGTTTTTTTTATAGGCACAAAAAATGCCTCTTTATTTTGGCAATTAAAAATGAAGCGATTTCAATAAGTAGTATTCCGTCATTTTGCTAGGAAAAAGACCTAAACGTGTAATCCACAAATTCATAATAAAATGATTAGCTTAATTCAAGTTTAAAAGAACATAATAAGAGGTTTCGAAGCAAACACGCCTGGAAAATGCCATGAGCGTCTAAGCCAGTCGACTGATGCTGAATGCCGAAATCATTCATTCATAAACCATTTGCAAAACAGGGATTCCATTAATTATAATATCCATCAAACTGATTTGATAGTTCAGTTTTTTTTGTAAAAGATTTATCAAATTATGTTTAAAATAGTCATTAGCTTCTTTACATCTCGTGAAGGACAAACCGCTTCGCATAGCGCTTGCATTTGACTATTCAATAAAATCGAAAAATTAATCCATTGAATTTAAATTAAAAACAACTTTTTGCCGTGTTCAACTGCTTTTTTTATTTTTCAGGCCATCATTATTAGGGTTTTAGACCAAATTGAATACACCTGGTCTACTTCGGACGAATTTCGGATCCAAAAATTTCAGTACCAGTATTAGTTTTTGTAACAATAGTGAAACTTTATTGGACCAAACAAGTTTTCTATAGGGAAGAGAGCTAACAGTTTACTCTTTGAATAGGCACATAAAGTTGGCCTTTGAATCATTCCAGCCCTATTCAGATTGGCCATGACATCCATTTGTACCCTTTTGGAGACAAGATAAAATTTCACATATGTCTGTTGCAGTTGAATTCGAAGTTGCAGGCTTTTGAATTTTCGGATAGTAAAAAAATATTAAATCTTAGATAAAGCTGAAAATTTCGTAATGTTTGAGAAAGATGGCGAGTTGGCTTTCTTGTTTGCCTCACTGCTTATCTCATAAGCATTTCGACGTTAAATATCCACATATATGATTTGTGGGTTTGATCGTAAACTCATAATTTAAATGATCTTCTATGTATCTGACCACGTTTTTTTCTGTAGGTAGTGGAAATCCAAGATAAAAATGATTCTTCCAATGTGCTTGCTGTTTTTTCTCTCTGCAACTGGACAGAAACCAGGGCAGACGTTCTACTCACGCAGTGAACCATCTAATTGGCTTCTCGAGAAGAACTCAGTTACTCGGAAAATTAGTGCGTTTAAGTCCTTTCTCTGCATACTGCACCCTTTAATCAAACGCACAACATATTTTGACTAGCTAAAACGAGATAAAAAGTTGAGTTTGGGAGTAAAGTACTATTTTTTATTGAACATGTAAACTCACAAAATATTTGCATAAAAACGTCTGTTAGATGCATGGAAATTTATGATGGAAAAACGTGCAGTCTCTTACGTTAAAAGCGGCAAGAGGTGTTTGATTGAATAGCATCTCGGTGTCAAATTCGGTTAAAAGGTTAACTTCAAAGGCAATGAATAGTCGATTTTGTTAATAAGTATGCATTTAATATAAAAACAACGAAATAAGGGCCTTCCTTGGGGGTTTTAAGTGAGGTTATTAATTAATAATTTCACACATCTTCCCAGCAAATACATCATTTTACTGCTTTATGTGTCAAGCAATATAATTCTAATTTAAAATTCATAAATAGGCTGAGGAAAAATCCGTCTTAGAGAGTTTTTGTTAACTACTTTTTATTAGCAGCAGCGAAAGGGTATAAATGCCTGCTCATGCTGAGCAGAAACATTTAGAAACGCCATAAATAATGTATTAACTAGCAGTTTTTATGCCAAAAAGGGAGGTAGAAAAAATATTGAAAACCTTAAAGCGTCGAAATAGACGCATAAACGCTTTCAAATTTTTAAGGAAAATGTTTAATGGCAGCCAATCTCTGTACGGTTACCTTAACTCTTATATTTAAAATTCGTATTCAAAGTTCCACAAAATTACGCAAAATCTCCTTCACAAGAAATATTCATATTGTAAAATACGATTTTCGACTTAAAAATGCCATGATTCATATAAAGATATGCCTATTTTAAAGAAGCGTATATATTCTAACGTCAACAGTTGGAGGATAACCTCCATTGAATTAGTATGAAGAATGTATGATTTGTTTGAAATTTCAAAGTACCTTTAACTGACGCTTTTGAAGAATCTCTGGAAGGACGCTTCCAGAAACATACTTCTATTGAATGATTATTTCGTATAGTTAAAATAATATAAGAAATGTTTCTGATCAAACGGGTAGTGCAACCGAAAATACAAAATCTGGAAGACGTTAAAGAATATTTAGGTTAATTTTCTATTCTTTTCTTTTAAGTGGAACCTAGTTTTAAAACTCGTATTCCTGTCCCCAAAATTAGTTTTTGTTAAGCTAAAGGAGTTTAAATTCCCTCAAAATAATTAATTTGGCTCGAGAATCTTTCACGCTAGTAGAAACTGGAACTTGAATTACTTCATAAACTGGTTGGTCTGCAATTTCACTCTTGGACAGGGAACAGGAGGATTTCATCCGTGAAAAAAATCTTTTTATTTGCATCGTAATTGTAGAAAACTAAGTTTCGATAATTAAAAATCCTAACCATTTCAATTCTCTGCCTTCTGAATTAATTTCTTCGGAATGATTTTCAAGAATGCTACAAGCCAGAATTTTTTATATAAGGGTACTGCGAACTCAAAAGCGATATGAACAAGGTGCGTGAGCCTCTACAACTCTTTTGAAGGCATTAGTGGGAAAAAATATTAAGAGGCAACCCTTTAGAATGACTGACCGACTTCCATTAGAAATGCCATCAAGATGTACTCTTTGTCCTATGCGGCCCGACAGAAAGGTTGCATTCTATTGAATTTTTGTTTATTTAAACTAAGCAGTTTCTAAATTAATTAAATCAACCGTTTAAAGTATTATATTTCAAATTTTTTTATTTTTATTTGAGCCTTAAGTTCGTACCTTTTCAACGGAGTTTATAACTGTTTCCTTAGGCGAAATAGCTCTAAAAAAACCATTCCATATGGTTTATAAATTCGTCTCCTGGTGACATAGATTTTATAAATGAAGACTTGTTTTCATAAAAAGATTCCCCTTTTGCTTTTGGTTTGATAAATGTTGCGCCTCAGCTATGGTATTATAGAAATATTAATTCAGATTAAAAAAACAAGCGTAACAAAGCAAGTAAAAATAAATTTCGATTTAACAAATAATCATTAATAATTTTAGAGTGTCAGTTGTTATAACGCCTTCGGAAACTTTTGCGAATCAGTCAGGTCAAAAGGCTGTTATTACGCCTTTTTTGAACACTTGAGTGCTGGAATTTTTCTAATGAAAAACGAGAACTACTATTTGCTGTATTTTGTCCATGAAATGCTTCGTTGATGCACTATTTAGACGAAAAATCGCATGCTAAGTGGTTTTGATTTTCCAAACAGCTGAACACAGTTGGAAGTGTAATGCATAATACTATTGGATTGGAATATTTTTTTTAACATTTCTTACAAACTATGGGAAGAATCAATCAAATTGGAGATCGTCGATTTGTCGAGTCTCTCCATATCACCAAATTCCATTAATAGACTGTAATTTTATCATTAAAACTGTAAAAGTAATGTTAGTACTTGCTGATTACACTTATTTATTTCTCAAAGCGTTATATGATCAAATCACTTGGGACTGAAAGACCGTTGAGTTAGCCTTTTTATTTCTGAAATACTTAATCGCGCTGAATGTAAGCATACAGCTGTTATGAATTTGAACATAGACTACCGCTTAACTGATCTTGCCTCCATTCAGCAGAAGCGAAATCCTTAAATTCATTCTATTTATAAGACAGTTCGAACTTATTAATGGCGTTTTTAAAAGATCAGCAGATATTTCTGGACAGTTTTCACCTCGACCAGAAAATAAATACCATCTTGGATGATTATTACGCTGATGGTACTCAGCGGCTTAAAACTGCGCTCCTTAAAGTAATTATAATTCTTTGAGTGGTAAATGCAGACCGTCAGTAAGTTGACGAAATCAACGTGAAGAAATGTCTTATAAAAGCAAACCGGATTAAATTAGCTAACTTTCTCTTACTCCAAAAACACTCTTAATGTTTCAACCGAAATAAAATTCAAACTTGAGATGATGAATTATTGAACGCTATCGCCTCTCTGTCTGGAACCTGAATGGATGAAAAACCGGTTATTAGGCCATGAAATTATAATAATTGTGGCAGAATTATTTGAAAAAACGATCTTGACAGTTACCGTTTGGCCCTAGGTAGCAAGGAAAAGGAAATCTCAGTCGTTGATTAACTGGTTCGTACAGAAAATAACTATTCGTGTATGTGAATTGACAAGTATAGAAGTTGTATCCAGAGAGCAATTAAAAAATTCACAATGTCAGAGGGTTTCACCCCCATCTGCAAGTTTTAAACTGTTTTCAAATTTTTGTAGCTAACGCCAGGACTTATTTGAAACCGGATCGCGCTTTTTCTTAGCTTCTAGGCCATTAAAAAGACTATGACAGACTGTCTGTCGAAATCATCTGCTGATAGACTGCACTTTTAGTGGAAGTAAGAATGCAAGCTGCTGGCTTTGCGGTTATCCTTTCAGTGGTTGTCATAAAAAAAAATAATCTTAGGAACACAATATTTATATATGTAATCCCAGAAAAGAGCAAATTCGAATTTCGCTGATTGTGTACTATTTCATTTTCTTTTTTTAAAATAAAAAGGCGAGGATTTAAAAAAAAATTAGTCTTACATAAAGATAAAAGTTGAAATTTTCTGAATCATAAAACAATAAACTGCGATAAATAAAATTAAATTGATTTTAATATAAAAAAGCTAGTAATCAGACCGATCATTTGTAATTAAGTGCACTAATCCGAATTCAGGGTCTTGTTGTCTCTACTTTGATTGAAATTAATACAGACAGAAAAGTTTCTCGCATGCTGTCCTTCTGGGAGACCAGTTTCACCTACCGGAGTGAAATTTCCGGTTCTCATACCCTGACTATCGAGCCATGCAATTTTAAGTGCGAATTTGATTCAAATTTCGTTTCCCTTCGGAAATAAATTCCTACTGTTCTGCAGTACATTTCATCTTAAAAGATCCACATCAAAGTTTCAACTTTCTTTGAGAGTTCTGCAAATGATTTGTTTAATTGTTTCAATGCTCTTAACAATGGTAAATCGCAATGAATATCTTTGAAGACAAACGTTTGAGCCATATTGACGAGGCGCTGAATCCATTTAAATTATTGAGATATATTTTAATAAGGTTGTGGTTAGATGTCATTTAGGTGATATTTTACATTTTGTGTCTACTTAGATGTCAAAATAATATCCCTAATGATTAAATAATAATGGCTATAGAGCTCTTCTTGGTACCTAGGGATTGATGCTGTGTTTATAAAATGGTACATGATTACGCATTTAATAAATTTTACTACCACCTCTAATGAGGGATTTTCAGAACTGCGAAACTCTTAGAGAGGCTTTAGTGTTTAAGGTGCCAACAAACTAATCAAACATATGTAGTTTTTTCGTAGGGCTTGAAATCTAAAACAAAAAAGGGCGATAACTTAAACTCTTAATGCACTGATGACTACAGGGTTGAAACGTCAAAAAGGTAAACAATCGTTGGCCAATCACTAGTGGTTATTCATAAACGCTTCGAAATTCGGATATAGACACTAGATACTACTCTCTGACTTCCATTTCCACAGTTAGTGGTAAACATGCATCATCCTCTATAAAACATCAGAATTAATTGGGACATATAACTAAAGAGTAACCAAGTGCTTTTATAAATAATATTTTATTTTCCGGTAAATATTAATAGCCGCCGTTAATGTCACGTTATTTTATTCTCCTTGTATTTCATATGGGACTCAATATTCTAATAAGTTTTTTTGTTTATTGGATACAAAAATGGCAACTTGCTGTAAGGTAATGACAGAAGTTAGTTAGCAGAAGTGATGCAGAAAAACTAAAGTGGGCAATCCACCCTTTCAAATCTATCTTATAACAGTAGTCCTACTCATTAGAATTGAGTAAACAAATTCGTTAAGTTTGCGAGAACAATCGATAAAATTGAACTTCGCACTGTGAACTGTAAGATAATTTCGCAACATACATAAACAACAATCTTTGCTGAAAATTATATTCAATATTTGTTGTGGATTAACTTGAACACATATACATCAAAAATTTAATGAGTTATACAAAATGATAACCAATATAAAACAACGTTTATTTTTTCAAACGTAACGGATCGAGTGACAAGAGCCTTAAGCTTTAATCTATCTCATATAAGTGCTGCATTTGAAATTGGCATCGCAAAATATTTAAATTTTGAATTACTTTATAGGTTAAGTTCTTCAATAAAATAACCCTCAACTACGCGTTTATCGTTAGATGCATGGGTAGTCGTAAAATAAACATAAGGCCATACAGCTCGAGTTATGTCAATTCAAAAAATATGCACTGCTTTTAAAGGAAAATTTTGATTAATCAAAATATTTTGAGAACCAAACGCTAACGCTACTAGCCTGTGAAATATCAAGAAATTGCATAATGTAGCAAGTTGAAGCAAAATTTTGGAAAATTAGTAACAAGGCTCAATGAATCACTTGCAAATAGGTAAAAACTAAGCCATTTTCGAAGATAAATTGTTGTAATGGTTACATAAATAATGGCGACTCTTCTTCATACTCGATTAAAGTAAACTCGACTAAAATAATGGTTTGAGAACAGGGTACGCAAAACGGATGCTTGAGACTGAATTTGTTTACAGACGCTGTAAATCAGATATATTTTTCAACTCACTATTTAGCTTAAATATTTCGTAGAAAGGCAAGTGACGAAATGTATTCAACATACCATAAGAGACCACAGTTTGCCAATTTACCATACCACAAGATGCCCTTTAAAATAAGCCCATTGAAAAGACGCTGCTCAAATCTGATTGGCAGATTATTATGATTGGCCGTTAGTTATGATCATCGGCGCAATTACGAAGTATGAGCAAACAGGTCCTATTGAGGCGTACTTATCTCGAATTATTCGCTTCCACATAAATTGAATGCTTCAGAAAAATCAATACGATTATGATTTTACACCAAGATCACCGATATGAATGCAAATTTATTGCTTATTAGTATAATATTTCAATCCGGAATTTTCAAACACCGCGCTGACGCTCAGTGGTTCAATCTGGAAGTACTCAAGTCCTATCTAAATAACACTAGTAAGTAAATATTTGTATATGAATACTTACGAAAGCAAGTATTTTTAAGTACTGGTGATTGCTTCGATAAAAAAACGTAAATTTCAGCGTAAAAATAAAATCGAATGTAGACAATTCATCAACGTAAAATTTCAGTTGTTATAAAGCTTGGAATATTAACAATTTATCACTTGGAAGGAAAAACAATAATCCTATATGATTGTACAACTTCCTTCTAAACTGCAAATGAGAGACAAAATGTTATCGTCATTGTTCCGTTGGTTACTTTGAAAGTGCAGCATTTCGTTTTAAATTTCGTAAGTTTTTTCTTAATAGAATAAAATAGAATCAAGACGCTTGGTTAAATAAATTTTAGTTAAATAATAAATTGGCGAAATTGAATTATCTTTAAATTTAAAAATTTCATCATGTCTGAGAGGGGCACTGACACTTAACTAGTTCTCTTCCCAGTTTTGAAAGAAATAATCTTCTTAATATTTTAGTTTCACTCTGTTTGTGCAATTTCTTCCTCCATTTGTATCTAGGTCTAATCCACCTAAGAATTTGCCTTGGGCTTTCAGTAGGTCATTTTAGTTAGCTCTATTTAAATATGTCAGTCCACAACCGGCTCAGTGTTAAAGTTTTAGGGATTCACCTTGAAAGTGCCACGAATTTCAATTTTCACTATGTTTCTATCTACGCTGCTTCATGCTGTTCATTAGGGCTTCTGGAACTAAGGGATGATCCACTCTGCCTTTTAATTATTGATCAAATCGAAATTTAAACTTTCTCTACTTTTGTTTACAAACGTTATCAACTACATTGCATATTTCATTACAGAATCAATTTGTTCTATGACAAGAGCTTTGAGCTCTTGAACTTTTTTGGAATCATTTGGAAAGAATGACAACTTTGTCCATTATCCTTGTTCCCTGGATAGGGTCATTGTAATTATTAGTTTATTTGTTTTATTGTGAAGCTCCTATTTATTACGAAGCATGTAGTAAATGGGTCATGTTTTTTTTTAATAAACGAAGTTGACTTACATCTCAACGCTAATGAAAATTTGCTGTAGTCCCAATGCACACACATTCATTTGAACTTGTCAATAGTCCTGTTATTTCATGCCATTTCTGTCAAATTTTTCAAGCAAGGAAAGGCTCAGTCATAATATGTGAGGAGTGGAGCCAGATGTAATCAAGAAATGACTGTGAATCCGTTTCCTTGAATTGATAATTGCAGTGATTTCCAAAATTTTTTAAAGTTGAAACCTTGTCATATGACAAAGTTCAAAGACAATTGCTTGGTATTTGGAAGCATCATCTTGTGTAATAGGCTTTCATTATCATGACATGCAAACATTCCAAGACCAAATCTACTCATACTCTTTACAAAATATCTATGATACTAGCATAAAATAACTATTTTTATGCATGCATCTATCAGAGAAGAGCACCCTCATAGCGGTAAACTTCAGAAGTGGCCAAGGTAACGAAAAATGCACACGCCCTAATCGTTCTTTGAAAATAGCCAGAGTCATCTGCCATGCTGATATGTTAGCATTTTGTCTTATTCAGTTAAGTTTGCACCCGAAATTGCCTAATTCCATTAAACTGTCAAAAACTCATTAAATTGCACTTTAGTACGCAGACTAACATTTTAAACCACACTCAAACTGTTTTTTTTCGGCTTTTCTACAACATCTCTACTGATTTGCATAAACAAATTTAAATTCGTGCATTACTGCTGGTAGGTATTATTGTAGGTCTTATTGCTGCCTACAGTAATAATCGGCAATCAGCCTCTTTTCATTGGCACAGAATTTAATTTGACGAAGAAAGTTTGATTTAATGGACCCGGTTTAGTAAGCTTTAGTGTACTAGAATAGACATACGTGAGTAATGAGAGAGCGATTTCGATTGACAAAGAGTAACAGAAGATCATAACTGTCCATTGAGTATTCAGAGGTGATATTTCTTGCACTGATCCCAACAGTTATGCGGAAATACTAGCTATCATAGATTCATTCACCAGTTTTGTATCACAAAACGACAAAGTTATTGAATTTTTTTGAACAAAGGAATCCCAGCATCACCTCAAACGTTTACTTTTAGAGCACTCATGCTACTGATTTCTGCATTGGTCGAACTAGTAGTTCTTACTCAAGCTTTGTGCGGCCTATAGCGCTTGATTTTATCGCAAAATGGCAGCTTACGCTAGTTCCCTTGTCAAAGCCTAGGCAAATCAACGGGCGATGTAAGGAATGCGCTAAGGTAATATGAATTTGGAAACAGAATGTGGTTTCGTTGATCAAAAATGCTAGGACTAACACTTGCCTGTTTCGCTTAACTATGCATCACCTTTTGGAGGGCGAAGTATCACCACAGTCACTCAGTTTATTTTTCTCATGGAATGTTTGCATTGCGTGTTTGTATTAGTTAATTTTCGGGCAGTATGATTAGATCAAGGCAAACACAAGTAGATTATATATTTTCATATAATCTCGGTTGAAAAACTAACTAACATCCGGCAAGTACTTTCATATTTAATTTTAATTAATATCTAGTGCACTGAGTTTTACAAAAGTGTACAAGTTTTAACTGTAATTCATCTTCTCACTATGTTATTTTTACAAGAAGTTTGTGAATTTTATTGGATAGAATCAAAGTAATATAAAAAAGCATCATCAGAGTCCTAAAACTTTGTCCCCAGCACTTTAAAATAGATTACATTACAAAATGCGACAATTTATATGCATTAAAGTTGTATGCAATGCAGTTTTAGATTTTGAAATAAAATTCACTATTTAGGTATTAAATGAAATAATTCGAAGACGGAAGGGGAATTATATAGAAGAAGGTTCAAATCGGATTCAATATGCAATCCAACCACTTACCTTAATAGATTTCATGCTGGAAGCTTCGCCTATTAATCTCAAAGTTGTGAATTACTCTACTATAAACAGAAATGGTCTATTTCATCACTACCTATATATGTTTGTTTATTTTTTTACCATGCGATATTTAAAAATATTTAATTTTGATACTACTGATTTCCATATTTTGGACTCAATATGTTTTTGGAACATCGGTAAGTTTGCTTGATTTTATACTAACAAATGTTTAAAAATACAGGCAATAAATCAGGTCATTTCGATTATGTTAAGGTCGGAATAAAATCCCAAAGGAAAATTTTATCTAGTCGCGGTTTGAGTTCCTCGTATTTTTCATCCGGGTGGGTGGATGCAGGCACCCAAAAAGTCCTGGTTAATTAAACCACATACAAAGTATCTGCTCAGAGATCTGCTTATGAAGACGATTTAATTAGTTCATTTCCAATCCTCCGAAGGTAGCAGCTTTTCACATAAGAGGATGGCATATAAAAGCCAAACATTTTGTTTGGTCGTTTGATTGCCATTAGTTTTTGCAAGTTAATTTTTCATTTTGATGGCTGGAATTGAATGCTTTTTCGGGTTTTTAGGCCAAGCGCGGATAATCCAAGCTCCAAAGGATGTGGCGGTTATGGAAGGCGAAGACGCTTTGTTCTTCTGTGGGGTGGAGGGAAGTCCTGAACCAATTGTAAACTTTCTCCTTGATGGTCAGTCCGGACGACTTTCAGGGGAGACCGGACAAATCATCCGACTTCCTGGTGGTGGTGGAACTATTTTGCGATTATACAAGGTTTCTGCTAAGCAGAATGGTGTCAAGGTCGAATGCTTCGCCAGTAACCATGTTGGAAATGACAAAGCATCGGCGCAGCTGGCGGTTTACAAGTTTACTGATAGTAAGCACTCGAGTTTATCACAGATTGGTTAGGATATAACCTATGAAGGATGTACCTAAATGCAGAGAATTCGCAGTACTTGACAGGTTTGTTTCGGTTCCAGGGTTTCATATTTCGGCTCAATTTCATTGATCGCTTCCTTGAAGTTTCATTTAATATGCCATTTTCTGGCGTCATCGGAAAGTAGTACATGAAATATCTACTTATCACTAAATATGATCTAAAAGTGATCTGCTGTTTCGTACTTCATAGTGTACTTCAGGGTAGAGAAGGACGTACATCATTTCGAATCGCTGCCCAGAGATAATTACTGTTTCGTTGAATTACAATGAGAACAAATGTAATTATTGAAATTTTCCAGTGACATGATACCGAAAATGCAGGGAGCAAAATGGATCATATTTCTTGAATGCTTCTGTGAGTTTGCCACATCTTATCAAGCTGTGCTTGATGGAAAGGTGATACATCTGAAGTGCTTCGAGTTAATTTATCAGCGGAATCACTAATTTATGAAGCAGAAATATGCGAAAAAGTGAAACGTTTGTTTGAACTAGACTAAAAGTTTATTGAAGTTATAATACACCCATCGAATTGACATAAAATGCTTCTATTCAATGAACATCATGACAAATTTCTGTAAATATTGATGATATGCAGTTAGTGAATGCTACATAGAAAGCAGCATCATCTTCGGGCTTAGAAGCCAAGCTCATTGTTGGTCAAACAACCCGGTGGAATTGATTGCCTTTGAGTTCCCTCTATTTATTTTTCTATTTATTTATTTCCATCTTTATTCAAGGAAAATTGGAGTGCAAACACATGGTTCCTTTGTGAACTGCAAAGGTAGACACAATGGTAAATGTTTTAATAAACTCGGGAGAAAAAGTCTGAAAAAGCCCATCTGTCCTCAAATACCAAATTATGGCAGTGTCCAATTTTTCTTCCAGTTAGTATTTTGGGAGTTTCATTTTTAAATGAAAATAGAATGGACTAGTCTTTTATTGAAATTTCAAATGCTGTTTGGGTATTAACTGGCGTGAAAACATGTAACAGGCCTTGACTGAGATTAAGATTTCAATTTTAAAAGACACAATGTGCATTGATTTTGCACTTCTTCGTCCAATTACTTTAAAATTTTTTGTAGAAAAAGGACTGCATTTGGGAAGCTGCTTGGATTCTCTGTAGGAATTTCATAACCTATGAGTTTCCTGATCCGTGGAAGAATGGACCTCAACTCTAACCAAGATATCGTACAGTCCTTCGTCACAGAGTTCTCTTATAGTTATCTGTCTCACCTCTCTTTATCGTTTGCAAATCCTAGACGAAGCATCATGGATTGTTTGTGCTCTTTATTTGTTCAAATTCGACTGGATGCAGCTGAAAGTAGAATATCGTCATTCATCCAACTGTTGACAATTTCTCAGTTTTGTACTTTAAGTTGGCTGAGAACATGTTGCTCTATAAACACATAAAGTGGGGTAAAAGCTATAAATTTTCTACCATTAAAATAGTTTCCTCCCTATTCCTATAAGATTCTTTTGTAAATCTTAATTCACAATTGTTAGAATAGATGGAAAATACATTCAGCGATTCTCACTGAATTTATTACATTTTTAAAGCTTTTATTTTTGTCTCATAATTTGCTGAGCCATTCTCTTTTTCAGGCGGCCATCAATCCGGGCCATTATTTTTTGTTACTCCTCAGCATGGTGATTAACATTCTTTTACCTCCATTAAAAAGGTGACCTACTAGGGTGTTGAATCCATCCCAGATGTATTGAGTTGCTTGTACTAATTTTAGCGACAGGACATTCTGATCCCTCTGACCAGAGTGCATTCAGTTGCCTACTATCGGAGAAGAATAAAACAATTTCGTAAAACTCAATCGACACCATATCAATGCATAAGATGAAGGGTAGTGAAATCAAGACATTCGGTTAACCACAAAAGTACTCGAACCAGTGACTTTGATGCCTTTACTAAATTTCTTCGCAATGGCTGCTGCAGCAGCTATCACAAACATATCACCTATCCAAATGAGTAGCTGCTAGCGCACTTTGCATTCGTTATCTTATTTACCCGAACGGTTCTGATACTCATCACTTAACTAAATTTCAAAACATTTTATGGTATAACTGGCAGGTTTGGTTCTAAAAGTATTATTGGAGTGATGTTAATGCCTACAAATAAGAAAAGCTCCTTCTTAGCCGTGGGGACTATTCACCATACAACATTATCATCACGACCACTATATGAGGGTGCTCTTAACTTCATTCAATTTATTTTATCAATGTCGAAGATTTCTGAAAGCATTTAATTTAAATATGCCAATGTTACTTTAGGGCGTTAAGTCCACATCACTAGTAATATGTTTTGACTGAGCCATAACTAAAACATGTGAGTGCAAAATAAATCGTGTTGACTGTTTTACTATATTGGACAACTTTTCTGAACTCTTCCGTTGAAGTAGGGGCTGGCCACGTTGTAAAGTACCTCTCTGGTTTGCCTTGCTAGCTTGTCACTGAGTAATAACAAGAAGCTTGCATTCGGATATGGCTTCCAAATGCGGCAATTAATTTTAGTTAATTTATTACATTTATCAGAACATTTGGTTATTTACGATCCTTTAGCCTTACTAGCGGAGGAAAGTCGATTCGTTTAGTCAAAGTTTTTTCAAACTGAAATCATACTGAATCCGCTATTCTGTTAATAGGCCTTTCAAAGAAAGTCTTAATTTGAATGATAAATTTTGCGCGTTTCCAGATGTTCCAGTTGGATTTCCGAAATTCATACGGTCACCAAAGTCTCAGTCCGTGGATGTCGGTAAAAATACCCAGCTTGAGTGTGAAGCTGAAGGAACACCTGAATTAATATTAATCTGGTTAAAGAATGGAATACCCATTAAGTCCAGTCAGCAAGGGACTCAACCGCTCGCCTATGGAAATAGGCACAAATATGGTGGTTCTTTCGATGGATCAAACATAGGTAAGCATTTTTTTCCTTCAAGTGGACGATTTTATTTGTGTCATGCCCTTTCTTTCTACTGGTCCACCTGATTTTGAAAGCTATTAATTCACCGAAATATTTCATGGTTATTCCACATTTTAACATAATAACAAATTCCTGTCTTAACTACTCTAAAATTAAATATTGCATGATTAAGCATTCAGCAATAATCAAAGCCATTAATTTCATAACGAAGGAAACTGATCGCGGATTATTTCAGTCTAGAATCTCAACAGCTGGGTTGGTACTTTCTTGATCTGAGTTATAAAACCTATTCCAAGTCCAACCCAGAAAGCTAGGTAAAGCAACCATTTCTGGGTTGATCATTGTGGCAACTTAACCATTCGCCAAACATGTAGATCCTCGACCTAGAAAGTTGCTACTCAGTTTGACCTTACTAGAATAGGTGACTATAGGTGCCCATTTTAACCACTTCTGAGTAGGCAGAAGCAACTCTATTTTGGCCTAAACCCTGATAAATAGTATCTTCTGGTGCCTATTGGACTTCTAAGCACTTATGGAACTGTGAGTATAGAAATTTTGATTAGATAAAAGTTGGCCACCTGCGGTAGCGATTTCAACCTGTTAAATAAAGCAGGAAGCTTTGTGCTGATTGGTCTAGTCTTTAGCTAAAAACAACCAAACTGTCATCTGAATGCAACAGCTGATGGTAGCTTACATTAAAACAAATAGTTTTGATCCAAATAAATTATTTATTGTATTTAATTTGTAAAAATAATCTGCTGAATAAGAAGCTCGAAATTTGTTATGATCAATTCGACAGCATTGTTTACTCCAATAAAGTTGATCGTCATATTGCAGCATAAAATATTAACAATAAAAGTATATCACAGTCTATTTTGTTTAAATCTGTGGCTAAATGTTTTTCTCTAAATTAACCTGGCGCCAAATGCATTAACCTTGAATGGTGTTTTAAACTCGACTGCCACATTCATTGATTAAAATTGTATTTCTTTAAGTTGTTTCAAACGTTGGTTATTTATGGTACACAAAACTTGTTTTCATCATTCGATAGTTCAAAATCCACTTTACTTCGAGAATGTCAACTCCTCCGATGATGCGCACTACGAATGTCTTGTTACGAACAAAGTAGGATCAATATTGAGCTCAAAAGTCCATTTGGCTGTGAAAGGTTAGTTTATGTTTGAATTCCTCATGGTTCATCGTGAATTCACCTTTTTGAAAAAGCATTTAAATACAGAAATTTTCCTCACCAAACTATTCTAACTTTAAAACAGTTTTCTTCAGTTCCGTTTTTGTGACTGCTGAAAGTGATCGAATAAGAAATTGGTGCAAAAACTGGAAGCTAATATTTAACAGACATTGTAGCGACGCTTAATACGCAAGGGCAGACATTTAGTATATTAAGGTTTTTTCCACTGCTTCTAAACTATTAGAACCTTCACATTGTGTTGGATGCTCTGAAGACAGATGACACTGCAACCTCTGCATGAAAGTGACCAGTTCTTGATAACCGAATTTCGAAACAAATAACTGAGAACATGTAAGTATTTAGCAAGTTTGTTTGAAGCAGGGCAGTGTGAACCAAAGCATAGCAAGAAGAAATTTGAATTAACAGTACAAGGGTATATTTTCTTAAGGGCTGTAAAGTAGACTCATCATTAGACTACTTGATGCGTCTTCAAATCATTTTGCAAACCGAGATCTTTTCAGGCACCTAGGATCTTCCTTAACTTCATATACTGCTGCTGACCAGTCAATCTTAATGCTTTGGAATAAGATTCATTGAGTAGTTAATTGTCAAATCTAAGAGATACAATAACGAAGTAGAGAGAAATTAAATCTTGTCTGAACTGTTCAGTATGTAATCAAAACCTAATGTAATGGATCATTTTTTATTAATAAGATAATAATCCAACCGTTATAGGAAGCCTTAATGCATCATTAATTAGGCCAAACAGCAACATCCGCTTGGCCGCAATTTGCCACATTTGATCCTTTCACAAAGACGATGAAGCTCTAAATTAATACTTGCAAAATTTTTCCAAAACTGTTATATCTAACATTCACTGTAAGGGAAGAAATAAATGGTTAGGAGGAATGATTGTTGAAAGCTGAGGGAAATGGAAGAATAGTTAAGGCAAGACTGATTCTAAGGACTTTATCGTAGTGATCTAACTATCTACTTAAACCCTCAGATCCACAAAATTCTTCGCCTAATTTATTTTCCATCGATAGGGTTAACCATTCTCCCTACAGTAGCTATTGATGCATTGAACACAGGTTTTTATTTAAAAAACGCACCGAGACTGCAATTTACCAGGGAAAAGCTATTGTTATTAGTTGAAATACTTTGCAACAACAGTAATCGTGAATTTTGAAGAAAGCCAGAAGTAGAAGAGAAATCTATATTTGCGTTTATCAAGGTACGGAGTTTACAATCGACATCTCGAATAGTATTTGAGTTGGCTTGCCTGGGAGCAAGTGAATCTGGAGTTGTCAATGTCATTCAAAGGTTCAAAATATCGGTATACTAAAACCACTAACGGTTTACCAGTACTTTTTCTCATTTAATTATCTGGTCTCTACTTTATAATAAAACAAATATGAAGTCACTTAAGCACTACTTTAAGTAGAAATTCTATGCTCTCTTAGAAGTCAAGTTCATTCCAGAAACTTCAGTTTTTCGCCTTTTGCCAGCTCAGATCGTCGATTTTCTAGTTAAAACTTGGCACAAAATGTGGAAGGACGTGTAATTTGAGGTTTTTAGCAAAGTTTTTAGCAAACTTTAGTTTTAACTTAAAAGTGCCGGAGTAATGAAGAATCAGATCATTCAAACAAAAGCAATCCTCGACTAAAGAAAGCAGTAAGTATTCCATTTCACGAAAAACATTTGTGCCAAATCATTCAACACAGGAGCAGCTTCATATAAGGCTCCAGTCGTTCAACGCCACATTCCACTGTAAAAGGACAGCATATGAAACAGACAGAAAATAAGGGGATTCTTTTTCAGAAAGTAAAATGTCTTAATTTCGAGAAAGATGCCGTTCCAAATTTCACAGAATTTTGGGTTAATTCATAGAAAAGCGAACCTGTTTTAACTTAAACAAATGAGATAGAAGCATCATTTTATGAAGAAGACTAAAGCTCTTGTGGTTGATTTTAGATACATTCTATCCACCGACAATAATAGAGCGTCAAGACAGGGTTGAAGTTCGTCTTGGAAAAGGCGCAAATCTGACCTGCACAGCAAATGGCAATCCTAAGCCGCATGTTAAATGGCTCACAGATCAAGAGAAGCCTTTGACGGAAGCTTTAGACTGGAGAGCGATCCTATTTCTGACCGATGTTACTGAACCCAGGGTGTACATCTGTGTCGCCAACAACAGTCTCGGGCGCGTGCAGCATCTTGTTAGGGTGGAAATCGTTGGTAAGATATACAGCGAGTTACACTGCTTATTTATTCAATCATGGTTTTAATTAAAGTTCAAGAAAAAGGATCTCAAGTAGCAGTTGAAATGGGTTATCAGTTTGCTTGAGTAATGTGTACTGCATCTGCTAGATTTCTTTACGGTTTTTTTTGCCATCTCTGTCTCAAGCCTTTTTTTAATTAGAAAGTTGAAATGCTAGATTGATATATATCTTTAAAGGTAACTTAAAAAGTGGAACGTATTCTTAACAAAAAGCTGGTAATAAATCATTGTGGCTCAAAAAGTTGAGTAGAGAAGAAATTTTGGGTCGAGACATACTGTTACTCATTGTTGTCCATGACAATCTTTATTTGAAAGCATCGTTGAGGTGGCTAAATGAGATATCTGACCTCCATCCATTATACTGCTTCTTTTTGCAGCAAGGTGGGTCGAAGTCACATTTCGGGAGGTTTTAAAACTAGATATTCGAAAACTGGATGTTTCAAAATTTTATTTTCTCTATTTTGTAAACACGTTGAACTGAGCTACTTTATTTTTGCCTCGAGGTTAACTATAATATCTTTCGACGCTTAGATCTTTCGTTCTTGGTTGTAGATGTACCACGCGCTCCAGCAGATCTACAATGCGTGGAACGTGGTCCCACTTTCGCCATTCTACGTTGGTTTTCTAGTCGAACTGATGAGGAAATTCTCTCTGATTCTTCACGCACTGTTTCGATTCCCATCACCTCTTATGCTCTGATTGTCACTGACCTTGACCCAGACAATGGTCGACAGGCAATAAAACGGAAGCTTACTGATATTTCACCCTGGAAGGTTCAAGCTGATGGATCAATTCAATTAAAGGTCACTGACCTCAAACCCGATCATCGATACACTGCTGAAGTTTATGCATTAAATACTAAGTTCGGGATCTCGGATGCTAGCAATCAGATCACATTCAAAACACTCGAGATGGGTAAGTTCATTTTTTTGCATTTGTTCTAAACCCTTAGTTTTTCATTTGCATTCGCTCGCTTGCAACAGTAGAGTTTATATTATATGAATTTTTAAACTTTATTCATGAATTAAATTTCATCAAATTATGTCGGTTAAAATCGTACATCTTCTTGACAGATCCCATTGAACGAATCTTTTCTTTTACTTTAGCCCCTAGTGGGCCACCTTTAGCTATTCATGCAATCGCAACATCTTCGGAATCGATCAGTATCAGTTGGAGGCCTCCTACAAAACCGAATGGAAAGATCCTCGTAAGGCATTCCATTTGCTGTTTCATTTTTCGTCTGTCATGCTTTAAAACAGGTATATATGGAATATTTATAGCTTTTTAAAATAGTAAATTTACTCCTGATGAGTTACTTAAAGTGATAAGAGCATGTAAATTTCAGAATTTTGGAATTTTGATTTCTCCACTAATACCATTTTTCCCCATATTACTGACTATTACTTCGTTTTGTTACCTGCCGATTGAAAGACCACTGCGTTATTCAGTTTGAAAGAATATAAGCCAATGCTCTAGACATTTACTAAATAACATAGGTTCTTATTGGATCAGAACCAAAAATTTTCATAATATTTGTAGGAATTTTTCTTTTCTGATCACCAATGCTCATCGCTCTGATATAGAAAGATTTTTTGACAACAATTAAACGAAAGTTTAGACTTCTCTTACGTCTGTTCTATAGAAATCCTTTTATTTGCCTCAGCACTATTTCCGAATACGGGGCAGGGGATTCGAAAAACAGGTACTGGGATTTTGTGGTGAAATTAATTATTAACTAGTCTTGTAGAAAGACGAAACGGTTTTCTTTTGATCGTTGATATTCACATCGCCAGTCACACAAATGCGTTTGTTTATCTGAAGTTTGATTTAGCCATATTGTCATGACTTGCGAATCAGACGAGGCAGTGCTCCAAATTCCGTAGTGATAGCGCGCATATATGATTTAGTATTTAATTATATGCAATGGGAAATAGACTAAGCAATCATTAGATCGTTTAATTGAAACTTCTGCTTGCAAACCTCATCGAATTTTAGTTGGCTTTATTCTAGATGCCTCTAAGTAACCTGATCTATTAATGTGTTCGCAGTGTAGGAAATTCCAATTCCTCATTTTCATTTTATCCTACTTATAAAGACCTTTTTTTGCTCTATAGTTTCTTCTCCACTGCTTTTGTCTAAGAAACTAGAAGTCAAATTTTGGGGCAAGATTAAGCCGTTAAATCGTAAATAAATGAAGTTATACTAAGTTAATTCACTAAACTCCTGTTTGCTTTCTCACAATTCTATTGCAATAGCTCATTGACGCAGACATGTTCCGTAAAAATGAGGATCCAACATGGTGGTTGAATTAACAGCCGCAGTATTTAAATCTACCAAGGCTCATTTTTAGGTTTTCGTGTTCATTCAAAATAACGTCACATTCCTAACAGACGTTGGTAAAGTCAACTTTTTTATCCATTGACAGAGAGAGAGAAAAATATTTAAGTTGGAGTTAAATGGGAACAAAACAAGCAATTCGCTTTCCACTAAATGTACCAGGTTGATAGTATAATTTTTTCCGGTCTTGGAAAATATTTAGCGAAGCAGACATGCTAATTAATAAAACATTAAATGTTGTGAAGTATATTTAATCATTAGAAACGTTTCTGGTCTTTAAACTTCCCTAGATCTCAACTATGTGAGTGTTGAGTTGACCTTGGCTGGCATAAAATTAATTGGAAAATATCAAAACCTATAAGCAAACCTTACTATGGATACCACTTTGATTTAACCTTTTATCAGTAGTAAACCATCCTAAAAATTAGATGCTGCACACCATTTGAAAAAAAATTTTCAAGTCCTAAGGCACGGTTATTTCTGAAATGCTTCGATGGGCAATATAATTCATTTGTGTTAAGCAAGAAAATTACCTTCTCATTACTTGGGAATATCATTAATTTAATGACAAAAGCCATCGATGGAGATTTTGATCTGGATGAATCAATCCCGTGTTCATGTGGGATTCATTTGATGCTTAGGTTAACCACTTCAATAGGTATAGAATGGTACTTCTAATCAATCATACGGGTCTTAGCATTACTAAGGAAACTTCAAGAAACTAGATTTTTGCTTCAATTATTAGAGAAATTTTCCAATGGCTTTAGCTGAGTATATCACAAAACTGAAACTGCGTTTAAAAGGATACTTTCTTCTAGAGCCTCTTTTAAATCTTAATTAACTATAAGCGAATAAAGTTCTTTAAACAAGAAGAAACCATTTTAATGGACTAATTAATTTTAGTTCATTTTTTCGAAAGTGGATCCAAAGACCTTAACTGTATACTTTTCTTCTTCGTAGAAGTTTACTCGACTCATATTATAGCTGAAAGCGTTATACTACCTGCTTCTCAGGCAGACTCTTGAAAGTAGAAGCCCACAACCGACTGAAAAGGGCTGCTTGGATTCTGTTTACTTCTATAGCATAAGTTCAACATTCAACTTAGTTTAGTAGTTGGCCTTGTTCAATTTTCAGCCAACTCTTTAATGAGTAGGTTGAAAGTGGATCAGTCTATGGATTCCCAGATGGGTTAATTTACAAGAACATGGAAACAGAACAAAGAAGGGGATCTTTTGAATGCGATGATTAGTTTTCTTGATAAATAAGTACAAATGTTTAATGAGTAGCCCTCTCTTTCGTTGGGAGTGGACGTCTTCCTGGCGTCCTGACTATCAACACTTAATGTTGAATTTCTCTATTTTTAACATTACCCCACCAACTTCAAAATTTAATAAATTTTCTTCCGTCTTTTATTATGTGAGCATAACAATCAAGATGAGGTGTAGTTGTATGGTGGTAGGTACAAAGAGATGAGGAAAGGAGAGAATAATAGTGAACAATTAGCTCAAAGCAGCCTGAACCGAAGGAGATAAAATCGAGCTTGAATGACAAACACTCTCTTTAGAGAACCGAGATGCAATCTTTTGACATTGCGTGGTTGATATCTTCTATGATTTATATGATATTTCCAATTCCAGATGAACGGATAAATGTATTGCCAAAAAAGGAGAACATTTACAAAAAAGTTTGTAAATCAAAGTCAAAGACTAATGCGCATTCAGGGGTCAAGTTCAAATTACTTTTGAAATTTTGTTTACCTTTTTAACGCACGATCAAATGTGCAAACGACGATCATGTTTCAAGTCCTTCAATGGCAGATCCTTGCAAACGCTCTCAAATTGATCATGGACTCGAAAATCACTTACAACTGGCTTACCATTTTCGCTAACTTTAGCCAGTTTATTTGGCCGCTATAAAAGGGCACAGCAAGTGGACATGATAGCCTGGACCAATGAATCAGAAAAAAAGGTTCTAGAATAAATGGGATTCGTGCGGTGGTACTTCATCTCATTCAAACCCTGACTGGTTTCGCTGACGAAGCTCCAATAATCAAGCATTCTTGTAGCCTCTACTAGCCAGTCTTATGGCAAGCTTCTATTAAATAAACGAAGCAAGCGTCGAAGTTATCTATCTGCGTCTTGTCGAACCATATTTAAATAATTTATTGGCTATTAAGTTCTCATGACAAATACACTCTTGGCCATCACAAACTGGATGGAAATATTACTTACAAAACAATCAAACATACTTGCAAATTATTTTTTCTGACCTTTTAAACTTATCTAAGATCACTGATACTGAAGAAGATCCTCCATAAATGTAATACTACTTCTAGTAATGAAGGATTTCAGATATTTTTTTTGGGGAGCAGTCACAAGGTTGAGGGCCCCAACGTTTGGTTCCAATCAAACGTTCTGTACCAAGCTGTTCGAAAGCCAATGCTTGCGTAACTCATGGCAATACATGGTTGAGGTTATGTGTAACTGAATGACAATTTTTTTTTCAAAGGTGCCTTAGAGGCTTTGCAGCTGCTTTTCATCCATTTATTTTCGCGATTCATTCAATATAATAAAATGGTATTAGTGAAAAGGCTATATCTGCAGGCTTAAGTAAAACATTTGTTTTGCCTCCCCACATTCGAAACATTGTTCTTCATCGTCAAACAATCCTGATTATTTCGTTTATTTTGAGCTGCAGATGAGTGAAATAATGTTAAACTATCTTTGTAAAAACATCGACGCCAAACTTTAAAATAATTCCTGCTGATCTGTTGAATTTTAATTAGACTTTTGATTGGATGTTTTTTGGCCTGTCATAAAACAAATCCCCATTCACTCTATCGGAGCCCAGTAAACTAAAATAACCAAATTCCTTTAAAATTTTATAAATCAGTGGGTTTTTGATTTTGATAATTTTAAATATTGAACCAAAGAGCATTAAAAAAATTGTTTTAAAGTAAATCATCTGCTAAGAAGTATATTTGTATGTGAAATTTGGTTGATTATAGCATGTAAATCAATTGGTTATCCTCACTTTCAACAGCAAAAGAAGGGAATTTCTTAGAAGACCATTTTATAAAACTGAGTTAATTACTTGCATTTAAGTACCTCTTGAACTTTCGGTTTTGTGAGGCAAAAGTGCTTTCGGGGAGAATACCTCCTTGTTCATGAGAGTTTTTTGAAACAGCTTGTGTGGTCTGGAAATCAGTGAGTATGGTGACCACTGAGCATGCTGTTCCTGTTCTCACATCATTAATTTTCTAGTTTATGAAAAAAAGTGTGTTTATTTGGATGTGCTGACTTGAGAGACCGAAAACTCTCAAAGAGCCGACTGATTTTGCTTACTGGATGGATGCCTCTTTATTAAATGAATACTTCTAGTCAAGTTAATGGGAAAAACTTAAAACATTTATTTAGATTTATACAATCAGGTGCATTTTGAAGAAAACTGAATTTTCTTAGGTCAAAATAATTTTATCTTGAGGAATAAAATTTAACTAGATTGACTAAGGTCCATAAAGCCCGTATGATTTCACAACAAAAAAGGCAAAAAAATGATCCACTGCATAAATTTTATTGGAGAACAAGAGCATTCTCCATGGAAATCTTTTTAAAAAATTTGGCCAGCAGTATCTATCATGATTGGTTGGAAAAGGCAGCTAAAGGACTAATACTTGTTCCACAAGCGTGCTCATGAAAAATGTCTGCAATAGAATAAGTACCGTTCCCCTCCGACACATGCAAAATATAGAATTCTATTGTGATAATGGAACAATAACGATACGGTCCTTGCCTGTCATACAGCAAACACCTCAGCGAAGGGCATATTGGCTTCAGCTGCTATCCAAAACTTACCTAGATATTAAACTGGCCGCGCAAGATATTACTGAAAAGTTATAAGCAGCAGATGGTATCAGTGGAACTGTTTACTTGCATACGACATATTTGTCAGCCTACATTTTAAATTTGAATGTTTTTTCGCATATTCCGAAGGAAAATTTTATTAACTCAGCTGCTTCCGGTTGTTTTATAATAAGGACGTCGTTAGATGATCGTAAGTGTTTCGGCTGGCTGTATAGAGGTGAATTGTCTAGACTTAAACAACCTCCCTTGTGCCCCTATTTTGTGCCACAAGCGCTTTTCGAAGTTTTTTCTTGTAAATTTTTTTAAATTTATTGACAGCTATTATAATTGCAACTAATGTTTATAGAGTGGCTGTAATGGGCCAGCATTTGTTTTTGCCAAAAGGATAGAGTTACTATTTTGGATCCATAGTTTCGATTATCATGGTTTGCTTCACCTTCTGGTAAGTTAAACATCTCGGGTACATTTCAAATCAGGTAGATGGACAAGCTACACTCAACACAGGTAGTATTTTTTAAGACTGTAGCCAGGAAGAGCTAAGTATGAAAATAGAATCTCTGATCCAAAATGTGCACAAGACCAAAAATATGATTGTTTAAGGTCACAGCAGATTGAAGTCAATGAAACTGAAAAGATTTTTAACTGTTAAGACCCTGAAAAAATGCAAATAAAAATTGATGAGTGCTGATATGAGTGTGAATTTCATCGAAATCATTGCTTTGAGAACGACATATAGAGACCATGTTTGTGTTTGTCGAGTTCAAAAGAAAGGACATCGAAAAAGTCACATAACCAGCGTTTTGCTTGAATGGTAGTAGTGGCTTCAATACTACTTGTTGAGTTGCTAGATAGACGAAATTATCAAACGATTAAACACTTCAATTACGGCCTGCTAACAACTGAAATGAAAGGCACTCAGAAAACTCCATTTTTTCGTCATTATCGTAATGTTAAATATACATGCTGTATCTGTTAATTTTATGGCCCTTGGGGATGAGATTCCGAGTGTGGCTTTGGAGAGAGAGAAAATGCAGTAGCATCACATTTCCTATCTTCGGTGCTAAAAGGTAAATGGAGTTGCGCAGCTTCAGGAATGTAAAGGACTTTGAAAATGGAAGGACACATGTGCACTGTAAAATCATTCTGGTGAGGCGCAAAAGGACAGAGCCTCACTGGAGTTTGAAAATGAAAGGTTTTCTACCCCGATTTATGAGGTTGGGAATGTTTTAAATAGATGGAGCCAATCCATGCGAAATAAGATATTGACAATGTCAGTTTGATTACTGATTTGATGATCTGATGAGAAACACATTTTAATTAAAACGCTTTATGGTGAAACTACTCGAGCGTACACCTTGAATACCCGCGACTAGTTTTGAGGAGTTAAAAAACCTTGAAAACATCTTCGAAATTGCTTTTGCGACCTTTGGCTTTAAGCACTAGTTGATATCATTCATTAAATGGCCCGAAATGGAGCATTTGAAAATTAGCGCATTCAACTCAAAAGCGCCTGAGCAAATTTCACATAGACCTTTCTGAACCCACATACTGAATGTGTTTATATACATATATGTGCAGGTGTACCTATGTGTGTTGAGCGAAAAACAATAGATTTGGAAGTTCTCATAGCAACATTTGCACAGTTTATGCGACTTTGCTGGACTTCGTTGTCTACAGATGAGATACATTTGTCGCTTGGGCAGAAAATGCTTCTCTTGCCATGCGTACCTTGAATTATCAACGTTGTAGCGTTGAACCCATACAAATTTAGTTTTTTTTAATTTTATGAATAACATATAGAAGTGTAGGATTCAAAGCAGTACCGCTGTCGTTTTGAAATGCATTCCATTAAGTCAGCCATTGAAGAAGTTTAGTTACTTGTGAATTGAGAGCTAAATTTGAGGGCTTAAGTCTGAGCGAAAGATACGTATAATGTGTATTTGAAAAAAATATATATGTAAGTATTATTCCAAGCTAGAGTTGCTGCTGCAAAGTCATATGGGTTGGCGAAGGCAGTAAAGTCTTTTTATATGTTTGCCGGTAAGCAGCGAATGGGCCGGCTTGATATTGGTAGAACAATATTGCGGTGTTGCAAGCCGTTAGGGGGTTTCGTGGTCCCATTGGCACCATTTTACCCATTAAATCACCGATTATGCAGGAACTTACTACATTTCATCACCATGGATTTCTAATTGATGTCTAATAGCCTGAATTTTAGCTAATGCCTTATTCCAACCTACATTTCTTATTGCTCCTAACATTTTGGCAAGCGCAATGTAGAGTTAAGTCAGAAGGAACATATTGCTATTACTATTATCACTTTACTGCTATTTTAAATTTACCTTTTCTATAACAACATGATTGATGCTTTTGAAAGAAATTTATAGATCACTACAATGGATTTAATCTTAGTTGTACCTCAGTATGCGCAGCCGTAAAGGAGCCTAATTTTCACTATCGCTGAAAGCCTCCACAAAATGGATATGAATCATGGCAATGCGTTCAGTAGAAAGGACATCTTCTGGTTTGCGAACGTGGTCATTAATTTCAATTTGGCCTGTTCGTGGCCAGTGTATAGGCAATTATTGAAAAGCTCGCATACCTTCGCGAAAACATCGGATTCATAATACATCATTCAGCGATTGAGTTACAAGCAGAAAGGGCTAGGCACTTTAATGTTTGCGACTAGTTTATCCTTTGGAAGTATTCAAGTCAATGAGAATAAGATGTCTAGGAGTGACTTTCACGGGTCTGTCCGAATTTTCCGAGGTGCATTATTAGGTTAATAAGTGCCAAAGACTTTAGGGCAACCATTATCATGGGGCTAAAGTGCTTATTTTATTTGATTGTTAAATTTATTAGTTTGTTAATTGTGAAATGGCCCATTCTCACCGTGCCAAATGCATTTCAGATGTAATTTTGTGCTTAAGCATTCGAAATGATAACAAAACTGCTACAATCCATGGTCCATTCTGTCCTGCGCATTGTATTCATCTAGATGGGTGTGTTTAAATATGGGTCCTTAAAATTTATAATAGGAGCTTGTAACAATTCATTTAAACTAGTCGGACATCACGCCGGAGGCAAGTATATTTTCGGCTCTTCTTTGAAGTAGCAGGCGGTTGCAATGTTGGGCACACCTACATTTTATTTATTCATGAGAAACCTTGAGATATTTCACGATATTAAAGGAACCTAGGTTTGGTGCGCATTGGTGACAAACCTCGACGTGGCTTATTGCTAAAGTTTCGAGATAAATGCTTGATTGTATTAATAACAGTCAGCCGATTTCACTTTAGACAAGGAAAATATATCTAATGTGCCTCTGTGCTCTCACTTCACCATATTCCTTATTTTAAATTAATTCATTGCGTATTCGCGTCTTTGAATATTTATGACCGACATGGCTGCCCATCCTTCTCATTGAAATCGTGGTTATTTGATCTTTCGAAAGATTTCTTGAACATTAGTTTCAATAATGTCCTTCAGTGTTCGGGCGTATGTTTGGTGGTGATGTTGATGATGATGGTGGTGGTGATGGTGATGGTAATGATGATGATGATGATGTTGGTGAGTGAGTCTGGCGGTAATGAATATTTTGTGAATGAATCTGAAACGTCGAACGACTCATTTAAGAAATGGCAAGCCGTTATTGTAGTTCCTTTATTCATTATTAAAGTGGTTCTATTAACTGTCCATAAAATTTTGAAGTGCACTTTTCACCTTGTGCTAAATAATAACTTAAACCATCCATACTCTTGGAATTTGTGTTTCCTATTTTCACCTATCCAGTATTGCAATTGTCTGCGTGAAGTCGGTAGAAATTATCGCTCATTCAAATCCCACCAAAAAAAAAATAGAAGTGAGAACCCCTCTTTCACCAAGATTTCAGTCTGTACTATATGTACTATATATCATTGCAGATTAAAAATTGTTTTCAGCCATTATAAAGGTTCAATATTAAAGTGCTTAGTGAAAAATGCCAACATGCAATTATCTATTTCAACGAGGAGAACAAGTGTTTTTTTTATTCAAAAAATAGCTTGGAGACTATTTTACGTTTTAGGGTTACAAAGTTTATTACTCAATGCATCTCCGGAATAAGTTGAATCAGTGGCAGATGCTCCAGACAGCCAAACCGCATGCCGTTATTCAGGGACTAGAGTCGATGACGACGTACTATCTTAAAGTAAACGCTTTCAATGCAGCTGGAGATGGACCTCTCAGTGACGCCTTCCCGGTTATCGTCAATCCAGGAGGTAAAGCAATCGAATCAGATTCCATAATCCAAATTCACTTAGAATAATCATATGGTTTAATTAAAATACTAATACTAAAGACTCAGGTGATAGCATTTTTATAAAAGCAAACACAGTTTGACCTTCGATTTAATAATGGCGTTTACTTATTTGAGCTCTAAGTGGTTTATTCAAATAATATTAGGAGGGTTTCGCTGATCCGAACTGAACCAAACGATGAATATTTTAGTCATTTTAGTGCAATTTTTGTAAAACTTCAGTTAAGCATTTCTTTCTGTTAATCAAAATCATTGATTGTGGGAGTATCCATGTTTTTATATCAATTTCCTTTTGAATAATCAGCCCAACTTTGTAATGATTGATTGTTCCCAACCCGGTTAAAGAAAGGGGCCTATTAAGTAATTTTCTTGCTTATACCAAGAAGAATTTCTAGACGCTCGGATTCACTAAAAAATGATGACTGGTTTGTCTGTGGTCAAATGTAGATGAATGAACATAGAAAGCCAACGGTAGTTGGCAAATGTCCAGAGCCTGTCATTAGATTTCCGCTGTTTGCAATGCCTTCCTATTCAAATTGTCTTAAAATTGATTTTTGCCTCAAAGTAGATAGTAATTGTTTCTCCATTAAAGAGGATTATGCATTTCTATTTCAAGGGTCCCCGCACTGAAGCTCTTTTTTTCAGGTGGATGATTTGCGACTAAATTCTAGATCTGCATTCAAATATTAGGAGCTTGTTTGTTTTGAAATTCATGCGTTTTTTGCATTTAATGCTAACTTATTTAAACCTGTGTAATGTGCTCCCAATTACTTCAAAGGCAGGAGGAGAAGAAAAATTTGTATCTGTATATATTAACAGTTTTTGATGGACATCTTGCTAAGGATTTCTGCTTTACTTAAAACAGAAGCAGAATTTAAAACCTGGTCATTTTTAACAGAAAACATTCACACTAAACAGATTTGCAGTATCCAACTCAAAACCAGATAGTTGGGCACTAACTTTGACCGGGTTACGGCGAGATTACCTAAAAGACTCTAGCTGATTTAAATCTGCACTAGAAGCTACTTGCTGCAAAAAGTATTTTAACAACATGCATAAATAAATAAAATAATTAGAATTTTGTAGTTTCGTTTAGTCCATTACTATTTTCAATTTTTTGTGCAGGTTCTGATTTGAAACTAAAAGCTAAAAGGAATTGATAGACACATTGAATGTATGCAGTGTCTATGATGGCAAAAGGAATCTGGAAAACAAAGGCATTTATAGCAAATGCCTAGAAAATGAGAATGCAATAAGAATTGAAAGCTTGCCTGACAGCCAGCACCGTTTTTTACTAGAAGCCAAAATTTTCCGATCGCATCCGAAAGATAAAAGTATGCCATAACCATCGCCATAATACCTAGGAGACGGCTTTAAAGAGGCAGCGAGTCACCTACCTCTTTGTCTGCTCACCTTCCTGGCAGTCGAATTAGGAAGGTTAGCTTAAATAATTGCTTTGCGTGTTAATTACTATCACATAAGCTCTGATTTGGAGGTGCGATTTTCCTCCCTGTGTGGCGAGCGATCAGGACTTTCCCCTTTTCAATAGTACCCTCAGTTTATCTTTGAGATTCACCTGCGACTAAGAGAAAATTTCTTCTCTTGAGCTTAGCTTCGGCGTAAATCGAAGCTCCTTTGATTCAAAAAAAAGTGGCCGAAATGCTCCATCTTAACATTTTCCATTATAAAACAATATCTATCTATAATTATATTTTACATTTTGTTATTATGTAAGGTAATAGGCGTTAGATCAGAAGGCCATGGAACACGAAGCTGATTTAGTAGAGTGATGTATCAAACAAATGCAGGCCCTTTACGAAAAGACCTCCCAAACGCAGAAGTAATGCACCGCTGGTTAAACTAGTTTGAAACTAACCCACCTTTAGTAAATGACTTTAAATAACCAAACTTGGAAGGTCATTACAATTAAGATGTGGACTTTTGCAATGAAAGTCGTTCATATCTAGTCTCCAAATCGTAGAAGAAAAACGGATAGCGACGTTAGAAAGAACTTTGAAACCAGAGGTTGAAAAACGGCATTTTGAAATCATGCAATTGTCTGTACCTGCCATTTACTTTAGCGCTCCTCTATCAGTTGGAGCGTATACAACAACCTTATTTCAACAAAACTGAGCAGCACCATTAAAAACAAGTAAGACTGAAAAATGCTTTTAGAGGTCGTTAATGCAAATTCGCTAATTTTAAATCTTCAGTAGTTGGATTTTAATGCATCGTTTGGCTGTTATACATTTACAACTTATTCAATATTTTTATTAAATACCCATCAAACCGCACCGTGGAATCCATTTCCTCTTGGTTTTAGTTAAGCATTCATTCGATCCTCTGTAGGCAGTAGGGGAACCTTTTGATGAAAAGCTTTTGATTAACCTCAAAGTATATTTTTGAAGCCCACTTGCGATGAGAAATTGGAGGAGTCTTTAAATTAAAATTGGTACGAAATTGCTTAATGGCTTTTATTTAATCATGAATGTGCTTTGCAGTACGTATCACTATACTTTGTGGAAAAGAGCTCTGAATATTGCTCTCTGCTCTAGTACCTCCACAACCTGTCAACTTTCGCGGAGTCAGTCCATCTCCAACTTCCATTCAGTTAATTTGGTCTCCTCCAGAGCTGTCTCATGGAATGACCATCCTAGACTATCAGTTGCAATGCCAACCTGTCAGCGAAGTTGGGGCTACCAATCTGCTTCAAACGCCACTTGCGATTTCAATACCAGCTAAACACACTGGATGGATCATCAACTCTCTCCAGCCGGACACACTATATCAGGTGGTTCTGACTGCAAGAACCCAGCATGGTGTAGGCGTTCCAGCAAAGTTGGAAATACGAACTCTCAGTAATTGTAAGTTTCAATAATACCAAATACACTGACGTCTGTTGTCCTAGTTGGAAATGCAAATTTAAGCAACTTAAGGAAGAAATTGAAACTTAAAAGGCACAATCCAACGGCGATGCTGATATGCATTTCCACAGAGAAAATCGAATGCCGCTAATATATGCATGCAGAAACTAACAAATTAGTGTTGTTGCTGCCTCTCGTTCATTTTTATTTTTTGCACCTTTCCAGTTGGTGGAATGAGGCTTAATGGAGTGGGAAAAGTGGTTGGCGGACTGATAGGGCATTTACAAGCCTTTACTTTTCATTATGGACTCTCCCACTCAAATGGATGTTGGAGAGGTTCATGGTATTGAGGAAACTTTTATTGAACTCGCTGAGGAATAACGCCGTTAATTTAGAACTGCCATGTGTGGGCATTTTTCCAAAAATATGTTGTTTCTCTAAAAAAATGCAAATAGATCATATCGATAGAGTTCTTATGGATTATGACTGACTCCTCGTGGGCGAAATGTTTCCTGTAATCTTGGATGTACAATGGTTCATTCGGTTTTAAAACCGGATCTTCGACATCTACCGCGCTTTAATGATCCCGATTAAAAGGAAGCCCGCTTTTACACACTGCCTTAGCGCTACCATCTTTGTTTGCGATAAGGCTATTTACCAGACAAAAAACTCATTAAATTACGAATTTATATTATAAAAAAACCTAAGAATTGTGCCATGCCTATCACAGATAATCACATCTGTAGATATCCAAAATGAATTTTTAAGAATTCTTTTGAAAAAATTGAACGAGTTATACTAAAAGCAAAGAAACAGAATTCTTTGTATGAAAATAGCAAGCCTTTTATTTATTAATCTTTTGAAAATCAACAAAAATATGGTAGAAAGTGACTGTTAAAACAGATTGTTTCGGCCCTTCATGATCGCCTGGAAAGAAATGGCTCATGGTTTCATTCGGCGTTATTCCCATAAGAAAAAAGAATATTCAAAGCCAATAATTTCGGCAACTTTGCCTTAAAGGTTAGTTTCCTTCAAGTCCTTCTGCAGTCAGATTCGATAGACCTGCAAGGTCGAAATCCCTAATAACGGTTCAGGTTGTTCTGAAGCACAAGTAATTATTTAAGGGAAAATCAACCATAAACGTCACTATTAGTGAATCATTCTCCATAGATTTGAGTATTTATTAAGTAATTATCCTTTTTAAAATACATACACCTTTTTAAAACGTTTCTTGGCCGATATTGAGGAGTTTTATCTAAATCTAAGTCAGAATCATTATGTGCTCTTTCTGTGAAAATTGCGAATTACTGCTTTCACTTTATTTGCCTAATACAAGATTCAAATCTAAGGGTAGCTCTTAAAATCTTCTTTCACATAAGTGACATTCAATTGCTGGTCCAGGGAACATTTGACGCTCCAGTAAAGCGACCTACTTAAAATTTGTCAGTAGACTAATTAATGCAATGCGGAAGAATAGAATTTTCAGAAGGTATTGATATTTTCATGCTTATCAATGCCATTTTGCAATGCAAGTCCATGCACAGTTTCAAAGTGATACTGAGTGATAATTTTTTACATTAAATTTAAAGTGTGAATTGGTTTACTTTGCTAAGTTTATGTTTAATTTGCGCCATACGGATTCGACCTTTAATTGATTTTGAAACATTCAAAAAAGAAAAAAAAGCATAATATAATGTTGCTTTAAGGATAAAAACTGGACTCAAATGCAGCCATTCAGTTATGGACGGCTCGAGTTGATCCATTTTACATGGTCAAATTGGGAAACTTTAGGAATCGTGTATGGCCTCTATTGGCTATTATCACAAGAAGTAAGCAGATCTCTCGTGTGAGCCAGTGTAACACTGGGATACGGTCGCACAATTCCCTACTAATGATGCATAAAAATTTTAAGAACATACGTTTTTGACACATGGGCTATATTCAACAGTACTATTATTTTATGGGTCAAAATATTGGAACTTTGGTGGATAAGCTTGGTGTCACTGTTCAAACAACTTTAAGTAGGAAAACCAATGAAGCAGTGTATGGTTGAACGAAGGAATGTATTTATTGAAGAATTCACTTGTGAAAATGCTTTTGGTGCATTCCACAATATAATTCCATAGCTTACGTTGGGTTACCACTATTTATTCATTGATGCAAGGTCACTTGTAGTTTGATCAGTCACAACTGGCTCGTTCCAGGCAACAAAAGCTCCATGAAATTAGTTTTCTCAAAAAGTAGTTGTCAGTGATGTACGAGAGATCTGACCCGAACTGTCGGTTTGCTGAAATCTTTAGAAGGTGTTCTAAAGACCACCCTAACAAGGCATTAGTTAAAAAGTGATAGCTCATGTCGATTCAGCGGTATTCGCGACATAGTTGTGGACTGCTATTCACATTATCACATTTCTTCTCCGGTATCAGACGCTGTCGTGAAGATCGACAATTGTTCTGGCTGAGTTTTTGATGATTTCGACCAAAAACTCATAACTGGTGTGTTTATACCGTAGTTACCAAGTACTAAGACAATATTCTTCAAGCAGACTAGCTTTAGGGAACGTATCATATTGTAAAGAATGTAGATTGTTTCCATGAATGAGTACTTTGGAAACAGAGTTGAGATTTAACACTCAAATTTTGTCAGACCACATGTTCGAGGGCGTTCAAAACACCTTATAAAATGTTTGGTTTCAACATTTTTTGGTTGGGAAGAGTAGAGATCCTTGTACTGTTGAGGAATAAGAATTATTAAAAAATCATTTAAAAGTTAAAAATGGAGTTTATTAAAAGTAGACAACAGACATTTCACTTTTCACTTGTCACTCCCCTGACTCTAGACTGCTTCATTCTTCTGTCACTGGCTGTCAAAGTATTTTCATGTTGACTCAAATGAACCCCCAAGCAGACGATTTTTCCCGAACTGAAAAACAACAAAAGTACTGAGTTTACGAAATCGTTAAAAAAAAACCACGAATAATTCAACGACATCCCATTCAACTGCTTAAATCAAAAAGTATAAAAAGGCGAAATGCGCCCTTAAGCATTATTTTCCACATTTGGTCATATTTGTTGAATTCCTTTTAAAAATTTGCCCTAACCATATCGAAAAACTCAAAAAAATAAGCAGTACCTTTCAATTTCTAGGGCAGTAGTAGATTAAACGTACTCTCCTTGCTCGTGGAAGTTGTCATTTCTGTCAAATTGTCATTCAGTGTTAATCCAACTAGAATTTTTAGTATTTTCCAACAGAATATCATTTTATTACCACAGAAAATTCGACTGCCATCAGAACTCTCAACACCGCTAGGAAGAACATGGGTTGCCACTTTTATAATTCAAATCATCCCTTCGCCACTGCAAAAGATGCAGAAGCATGTACCTGCTCTGAAGTATTTTTCATATTGAAAATCCACTTTATTTCAAAATATAGCCAGGTTGTCAATGCTCTGACCGAGTTTTGGTGATTGATGCCTGATAAACTCCTCTTTAATGATTATGTCCTAGATAGCACCTCATTTTATGTATATTCTATTTAATGTTTACCCCTAAAATAGTTGCCGAATTGCCTTTTTTTAATAAAACTGCTTTTGAGTAGTTTCCTCTGATCTAGGAAGCTTAAATGGTTCATTTTTTGACTTCGTATGATATTAAACACATGTTTAAGATATGTGCAATAAAAGCAGTCATTTATATCGTATACTTGTGCTGAATATCATACGAATTCAGAATAAAAGGAACTATTACTGTTCAGATATGAAAGTTAAATTTAATATTCATATACCTGTTTTGTTAATGCAAACTAAATCTAACCTTATAGAATATTTATGCTGAATTCTAAAAATTTTAAGAGCTGTGAGTTTGTTATAATAATCAGCGCCAAAATATAATAAATATCTGTGTTATTTTATGCGATTTTTTGAAGTCCAGCTCCCTTTCCCTTATTTTGACTTTCTCAACGATTAATCATATCAGGCCATGGCAAATGAATCGCACACTGATAGGCACCAAATCTTTTGCAAATCTTCTGAAACATTTCGGGATGGTAAAAATGGCAAGGAGCAGATGATTGATCGAATTTTTTATAGAAATTAGGTATGATTTCTTCATTTAAAAACGCATATCATCTTGGAGATTGTAGCGCTTTCTAATACCAAATGCGAAATGAGCTTGAAGGTAAGTAACCTACGGCCTAATCACCAAAAAAACACCTATAAAATGGCCGATCTCCTGCATCCCAATGGATGATTAGGCCTAGTTATTTTCTCGGAAGCACAATGCCCTGCAGACGGACGAAATCGCATTTCCCCATTTTGACTGGTCTGGCTCTCTGATTGGTCCATTCGATAATCACTTGCCTTACACGTGTGGATTTGCGAATCTTATATTTGCCTTGCTTCTAACACCAAAATCTACTATCACATAAATATTATCTGCACAAATGTTGACCTTCCTCAATTTATGTTTTTTACTAACGGCCAATGCCATTAATGGTGATGTCTTAAATGATGCCTACTTTGAACTAAATGTCAACCCCTGTCTGGGAGATCCTGGATTTTGTTTTTCAGTGCCATCGCCGCCACAGGATCTTACCCTGGATAACTTCAAAAAGGAAACAGCTTTAACTGGTGGAGGATTTCCCATGGATTACATCGTGTTGAAACTTCAATGGAAACCACCTGCAGAAACTTATGGTGAATTGAAAGGGTACCAAGTATCCTTCAGATTGGCTGGACCTCCTGAATTGCTTACCTCTTCAAAATCAGAAAATGGTGATTCTAAAAAGATTGGTGAAACTGAATCCCCCCCTACTCATGCCGTGAGACGCAATGTCACTGGCACTTCCTACACTTCCACACAGATTGATAATATCCGTAAGTTCATTCAACTGCCAAATAGTTGCATGCAAGGCCTTGATAGCAATTCTCCTTTTCTGTGATGCCAACTGCACTGCTGCAGTTCAATTTCCGTATAAGTTCAAGCGAAATTTTGCTTTCAAATATGAAACAAAATACTTATAGATGGCCATGGTTACTAGATCGAGAGTGAGTTAACCCGATAAGTGGACTTGTTCTAGACGCTATTGAGATGGCTGAAAATTTATTAGCCACTTTATGAGTATGGCCGAAAATTTAAGTTTACGTGTATCAATATACCAGTCCTTTTTATTCAACAAATTTATTTTATTCAACCCTATGTAATTTGCCCTTGAAACACAGAGAGACACCACTTGTCGAGCCCGCTAATCAAAATTTCAAAACATTCAATTTTAAATGTGGTCACATTTTAGAGATTACGTTTTCAACGCTTTTAAGAGCACAATATAATCATATAAACTCATGTTTAAATAAAAAGCTTATTTAAATTTTGAGATCAACAGCAGTATTTTCATTATTCAGGCATAGTATCTTGAGATAAGTAGGCCTTCAGAATAAGTCACTTTAACTCCTCAGTTAATAGAATCTAACAATAATAGGCTGATTTAAATACATTTCTAAGACTTTTTGATTTCCAATGGTTTTCTAAGATCACAAATATGTTTTGCTGAGCTTTGATGCCCTACACTGTTTCACGATTCTGAAATACCTTACCATAATGTCACTTCATTTGCTCAAAATTGACCCTAGAATCCCATTTTGAGCAACTAGATTTAGTGTAATATTTTGCAAGTGTAGGCAATCATGTAAACAAGAATTTGCTTTCGCTTAACACAAAATTTTCTCCTGTTTTGTAATGAATGATGTTATAAGCTTTGAGGGACTTGTTACCATTTGCTATGAAAGTAAAAACGAAACCCATTTGGATTCAAATTAAGCATTCGGAAACAAGATAAACTCACCTGATTGTATCCATCAAAACATATTTATCTTTTCATTTCCACAGAAACTATGGCAGAGCTCAATAAATGAGGAGGACGAGAGATTTTGAAAAGACTTTGTAAATTTCATGCAAAATGTTCTCGGTTTACCCGTTTTCACGATGAAATTAAACCCTTGTTTTAACTGTCACAAGCCTAAAAGTGCACGATTTTTCTTCAGTACTTGGGTGTATCGGTAGCAAATTGAGCCAAAAAGCTTGAAAATCCCTTAATTTGTTCCAGTAAATATTTGTCTGAAAGCAAGCATTCATTTAATTTAAGTTCATATTACATGGTACAACAATATCTTGAGGTAAACTTTTGATTTGTAGAAAGTAAAATCATTAAGTTAATAGTTATATATTGGCTTTTAACTTACGTCAACTGTTTTCTGGTTACTTTCAAGGTAATAAATTATGGTGTTTGCTTCAAACTAGTTATTGTTCGTTTTCTAATTGAATAATATTTCAGGAAAGTATACTACTGACTTGAAAGAAATTTCATAATGGCAGGCAAAATTATAAAATTTCAAATACAAAATATCCTCAAGTTGGACATTTTGATCAAAATTCAATTAAAATGCTTCATTCTTCCATAAAAATAACTCAAGTTTAACATGAATTCATTCACCAGATTATGTTGATAAACTTATGTTGTCGAGTATTTACTTCCATAAATTCTTGCTAATACCGATTTTAACCAAACGTTTAGCCTTATAAGTCATGTCTATTATTAAAATTTCTCCGAGACACTCCTCGTAGCAATTACAAGAATTATTTCCAAAGAGCGACTGAAGGCGAAATTGCAAATCCGACGACGCGACTCGGTAAATTGTGGCCTTAAATACTGCAAATAGAAGACGATATGAATGCAGTCTGAATGGTTCGTCAAAGCGGGCGAGTAAGAAGTGGGAATGAACACAAGGCAGTGGGTGATTAATGAATTAACGTTTCTTGGAAAATAAAATGTTTTCAAATAAGGGCAAGAGCTCAGGATATCCCCTTAAATAATGACAAAAAGTGGTACCACCTCAAAAAAATGAGAGAATTCCATGAATTGTATTTTCTTAAAAAAAAAGTAATCAGAAGGAAAAACAAATATTTATTTGCTGGAAAATTTGTAATTTTACCATTTTGAGTTTCAGATATGTCGTTGAAGTTTAAAAAGTCCACCAAGCCTTAATTTAATAAAATTCAGTTTTCATCTTCCCGAGGAGAACATGGTGGATGCTCTTATTAAAATGGCTTACGACAGGCTTAGTTTCATGGCTTTTGCGAAATGAAGACACGGATCATTTGTAATAATTTGTTAGACTAAGGACTTAACAATGTTTGAATTACTCTGAGAAAAGCTGGCAGGTCACATTAATCAACGAATGAGGATCTTCTGCTAGCTCGTATTTGCAAGAGGAAGTGATATATTAACGTGATCGGTCATTTTCTCATTGAAATACGAAGATCAGACGAGATAAACTGTTTGACAAGAGCCCTACTACTTGGCGGTTGATATCATGGGAATAAATCTAGTAATTTAAATGAACGTGTTGAAAATGCTTCTACATTTCCTAAATGAAAAATCTCTGAAGGGTTAAACTTAATCAATTAAATATAAAAATATTTTAACTACGTATATTAGTGAAATTTTACCCGCTCAATTATAGCGGATGTGTGATTTAAAAGTCCTATTTGATCGTAATTTTTAGATTGAATAGTTTTTTTACGTTCTTACTGAGCACAAAAACTTGATTGAGAACAAATGTTTTAGTTCATATTTCGTTTTATCTCGTGGACAGATATTACAGAGGCAAAGAGAGGTAAGCGCAAAATTTCCATGAGTGTATTCAAACTAGAGCAAATCCAAACTTTAAGCAGACATGTTCCAACATGAAATGCTTGCTAATAAAGACACTAACTGGCTGGTTCAGTATCACTTTCGTTTGAATAAGGGCTGGATGATGGACAGACCATTCGCCTGTTACTGTGATTTAAATAAGATTGGATCGCTTGCCTTAATAAAATTTCTTTCAAACTAGAAATAGTGGATGGGTTGGCAAAACTCAATTCGATGGAACACAAATTTGAGTAAGAGATAACTTTAAGGTATGGCAAATGGAGGCAAATCCTATTTTAAAATTATTAGAATTGTTAGTGGTCCAAAACTGAAATCAGTGCAGGTTTCGGGGGTATATTTCCAGCTTTAAGGCATTTACTTGAAAAAGTTAAGGTCATGTTCTCTGTTTCAAAAAAGGCAGATAGCTTTGCCTGTCATAATTTCCATTCTACAATTATGGCGTGGTTGAATAGACAGTTTGCAACTTCCTGCTTTCAAAGGCCTCTTAATAAAAACGTTTCTGCCACATGTATAGGCCAAAAATCCAGTTGTAAATATACAACTGCATTTCAAGAACTTCTAGGTCTTGGTTAGGCACCAAAACACTGCATAAAGTTGAGTAAGTTTGAAATCCTCTGATAATGGATAATTATCTCTTGAATTATACAGAACTAGTTCATTTTTGTGAATAAATGCCAATCTTAGTATCAGATCTAGCTCAGATGATGAATTTGAATCTAATAGTTCGGTACCATACTTTCACGCACTATTAAGTCCTATCAAAACTTAAGTTTGATGAAGCATTTCTCTGAATAGAAACAGGTAACAAAACAAGGTTCATGCATTTCAATCATCCATTTGACTGAATGCTTTCCACCTCTGTTCTTCCGTTTCAGTTAAATCAGGCAGTTTGATATGGTCATCAACGTACTTTGCAAAAAAACCTGCAGACTTGATAGTTCCAGTTTTTAAACTTCATTGTATTAAGCCTTCACTTGCAGCTAGGATGAACCGCTTTTAGGGGTCGCCCTTTCCGTAACCATGATGTACCTTGCCATAGCAAGCATCTTTCTTGTCCTGCAATTAACACAATAAAATTAGCGATCAAGACTTTGTGTAAAAGATTATTTCAGCTGAGAAATTTTGATCCTTAAGGCTGGGCTGTTATGATTGGAGTCAGAGCAATGGAAAGCTCAACACTTTGATTAAAGCTGATGGGATCGCGACAATAGAATAGAAATGTATTCCTATTGGTTGATGTATGAAAATTGAAAGATCTGCCGATCTAGTATTATAGGAGTATGTACTAATATAATAAGTAATCTCGAAAAATCCAGTAAAATCTACAAGTGTGCAGTTTTTGGTAAGTTCTGCGGCCAAATATTCAAAATGGTGGGTGAATACGAAAAAGGCTAAGACCATTGCATGGCATGGCATGGTGTGAAGTAGCCAGGCAGCGATCATATGGTTCAAATTCACAATACTTTTTTCCATTTAAAATTAAAATTAATCTACTTGGCTTTAAGCGACCGTTTCCGATTAAAGGCTTAATTTCAAAGCGAGTTTATTTGATCAGGTTAAAAAATTTAATTTTGCAATACTACCTTAGCGTAAATGATAGCCTTATGGATGTTTTGATGGGCAATCTTGTTTGAGGATCAGTCCCCTCCCCCTAAGAATCGGAAGTGTTGACTGTTTTTATCCTTAAGCGATTTGTAACTAGGCCTACAGGCACTCAGAATTTTTGATTGCTTGCATACTTTTTTTTATTTTAACGCTTTGTTGCTCTCTCAGTTTGTTGATTTAATTGCTGGACGAGGAACAATGCGATTCCGTCTGAAGAGCAATTTAACTTGTAACTGCTGCTGGCATCACTTTCAGGTTGTCATTACATTATTGAATCAGGTTACTTCATTTTCAGTAAATTTTGTTTGATTTCAAGTATCTAAAAACAACGTATTGTTTTGCTGGTTTCATTCGCGAACTACATTAATCCAGGCTTTGTACCACTTAAGATGCATTTCTTTTAAACTAACTTCATCATACATTAAATTTAAGTATTTTTTGAGTATTTTTATTTTTATAGCTTAAAATCGAAAATCAAATGCGCTCTATTCGACATAATTTATAAACAAAAAACGCGCTTCAATTAATTTTGGGTCAAAACCTTAGCTTAAGAGATTATATAACTACTGTTAGCAAATGATTTATTATTGCACGAAATAATTACAGTAAAGTAAATCTTAGGACTCATTTCTAATTTTACTGATAAATTCACAATTCCATGTGAGGGTTAAATCAATTCTGCGGCCTTTGCTGAGACCAAATACCAAGTATCAGAGAACGTTAAGGATCTTGAAGCCCATCAGGTACGATTTTGTAACCGTTTATTCCTGTAAGGCCCTTAATAAAACCCTTCGTTAAAACTATGGTATTTGTTATAAAGGAAGTCAGAATCGCAATTTACTTTACAATATGCGCCTTAGTTATGGAAACAGTTTTACTTCTTACAAAAAAACTGCGTAATTTGAAAAAAAATAGTTATAATTTAAGTTTATATGCTTCCATTTGTTTTCAAATGGTGTTATGAAATGAAGCTTCCAGAATTTTGACCGCTTGATAATGCAATTGTACATTCAAGTTTTGAAAAACTCTGGATGCTATAAATCGACAGTGCAAAAAAATATATCCATTTTGTTTAGTTTGAATATAATAAATGAAAACTACGGGATTGGGTCTAGAATATATTTTTTGGTCATATTTTTAAGGTCCACCCAATTTCACGGAGAGGTTTTATATTCCCATACTGAAATTAAATGGCTCATTAAGTTTAATATTTTTGGCTGCCCATAAATCCTGCGTATTCATCTGTTTCGACGGACGAGAACACCTTCGTTGCCACAAACGAACCAAGCTTTTTAGGAAAAGTCAAAGGACTACTATTTACGAAAAAAGTTGTTTATCGATGTCTCTTAGACATTTCCAATAGGACGTTCAAATTCGCTGTTACGGCTTAGGTAAAACAAATTAAATAAATACACTTGAAATAATTAACAGGAAAGCTGTATGTGCCATTTTCTCCGGTTCCCTGCTGAAACCTTTTTTCACTTTGGTTAACTCTATAATAATGCGAATTGGATTGCTATTCTTTATACATGCTGTTATCCAACAGACACTCGTGGCATATACCAATCATCAAATAAAAGAAAGGGATCTTAAATGTAGTATTCAGCGTTTCGCTTGCCATTAGTGCCTGGTCAGACTTCTGCACTGCAAGGCCTACTCAAGCAATGTTTACAAACGTAAAGGAATGTCACCTCTATATAACCATTCGTCTTTATCCACTGTTGTCTTATGTTCTTGTATGGTCTTAGGTCGTATTAAAGCTGGATGACTTTGGGATTCTTTAAGTAGGAACTTTTCGTCGAAATCTATTATCAGGTTCCATGACACTGGTGATTCACCACTTTCATCAAGGACAAAATAATCAGTTCAAATCTTGTTCAGAATGCCAGCTACCTGGTATAACTGTCACACTATCATAAGAAGCCACTTGATCCTGGTTACATAAAATCATCTAGGCTTGAGTGACTAATCAGACTAAGTTATTATTCTTAATTCTTTTCGGCACTGGCTTTCAATAAGTTTTTCGTTGAATGACATGACGATTTACACTTTTCTCGATTGAGCAAATCCTTTGAGCTTTTTTGAAGGTAGATTAGACTAACTAACCACTAATACGAGTTCTCTAAAATACCGTAGAGGCTAAATTTATGTGGATTCTCATTTGATGGTGCTAGATTTAGTCTTGACAAATGAGAGGCAATGAGATAAATTTTCAATCCAAATAAACTTTCCATCTGTATCAATGGTTGCTGTTCCAGAAATAAGAAACTCACGAGCAAGGAGCGAGAAACAAACACAATTATCAGCAAAATCCGGTACAAAATATAACTGGAACGATCTGATTATCATTGCGGAAATTGAATCTGACCACTTATTTCGATGCGCTTATTTGAACCTATTTTCAAGATTCAACCATAATTTAAGTGATCATTTGACGGATTAACAAAACAGGCTGTGAAACTACATCTCACTTTCTGTAAAGCGTTTTTCAGCACAAAGACTCTGAAAAAAAATTTATCAAAACCTCGAAGTTGACAAGATTGGTAACTCCTCTGATCAGCCGAATGTCCATTAAATATTAATGATTCCTCCATTTAGCAAAAAACACGTTCGATTTTGAAAAAAATTAGCGACTTCAATGTTTTTAGGATAAAAATAGTCTTTACTGATCCATTAATGTTTGAATGTGAGGTTTAACTGCATAATCAAGCGTGGCAGATAATGATATTCAAGCCAATCCGATATTGGCAAAGCATGAACCTTCAAAGATATTTAAGATCCAAAATAGATCGGAAGCGTTGAACACTCTGAAATCTAGTGAGCCTAGGTAAAGAGAAAAATGATAATTTTGACGTTCTCAAAAATTATCTCAATTATTATTAATTGCAGTTGCTGATTTTGACTGAAACATTTTCAACGGAAAATAGCTAGTTTCTGAAAAGTCTAGATTTCGGAAAACCGACTGATTTAAATTAGCTATTAATGCAAAACATTAAATTAGCATTTTGATGAACTTATCACCTTGCATCCATTACCCTCCTAAGAGATTGTTTTGCACCAGAAAGGAGCTCTGTTGGATGGCGACCGATATCTATGCTATTTTTTATTCTTTGACTGTCCTTTGAACCTATCGCGTTCATTGGTTGGGTGAGACAAAGTCACCTGATTCAGCTGATCATTTTCCGCACCTCCGTTCATAAGGCTATCATACCAAACACAAATTCTTAATGAATAGTTATTAGATTTTCTGAAGAGTTTCTGGATAGAATACATGCACACTGGTTTAAGAAATAGTATAGCACAAATATTCCTTTATCAGTCTAACTTCATTGCCGTGTTAAGTTTTGGATAAGAAAATTCGGTCGAATGTATCTTACGATAATGAAAGCAATAGTCTATGCTGAACCAATACCAATGCATTCAGTATTAAGACAACGTTGAATAGGTTAGAACTGCGCCAACAGTATGCTGGTAACACTTAACATCTTCCAAATGTCAGGCGTACTTCTGTCTAATGACATGCACAGGCCCGTCTTTCTTGTTAGAACCCGAAAAGATTAAATCCATACCTCTACTAAAGAGCAACAACTTTGACCACAATAGTAGAGATAATTACGACTGGTGATTTATTCTGCCATACCCGTTTTATTGTTTGTTTTTCTCCCAACGAGCTGAAGATTTATGACCAACAATTAAAGGAAAACGCCCAAGAACTAAAACGAAAAACTTTAAAGTTTTTACCGTTCTCCAAAGCTTTTATATAAATCGTACACCTTTCGTACGGCGAGGCAGAAATGTCACCATTATCCTCATACGAAATCACACTGAAAAACACTAAAAATCACTTTGTTTAGCCGAAATAGACCCGTTTTTTCTCTCAGATTTTCACGTCATAAAGTAAATTTGGCTGTTTTTTAAGTCTGTTTCACAAATTCACTTTTCAAAAATATTGTAGTTGGATGTGATAAATGCCTTTTGTTACCAACTTTGATACCCTAGATAAAGTGCAAAAATCCAGACACAAATCAAATGATCACATGTTCCAGAACATATATAAATAGGTAAGGTTCTAGCTCTACTTATTACCCTAGCAACATAAATGGTTGAGTTTATATTAGTTACATTTCTTGAAATGACCATGACGATTGAATCAATGTGCCAATGACTGCGACCAAATCAGGCGGAACACTCCGTTTGTCCTGTTGAAACGAACCACAAATGAAAAAATTTTGATCGCTGGATCCATAACTTTGCCGCTAAAAATACTGATCTATGTTCAATAGTGCATTTTTAAGCATCTAAACAAGTTTGACGTTTTGTTATCATTTCAAAGGTTCTGCACTGTAAGTATGCCTTGATCCTTCAAAGAAAAGTCAATAAACTCTGTAAATTTCAATGTTCTATGAGTTTAGTATCTGACACCAAAAATAGGAGATCAAAGCTTTGAAAGCGGATTGGATTTGCTCGAAATCCATATGCATATGGAATGAAACCAAGCAAAAATTATGCATCCATCAGTTTTAATAGAGAATGATTCTACTTTTTTCAATGCGAATCGGTATAAACTAATAAACTACCTTTACCAACTTTGAAAATCAGAAGTTTAACCTCTTTTCCCATTGGTTCTTATAAACCTCTATTGAAAATAATCTACAGAATTTCTTTTTATTTCAAACAATTACTGTCTGTCAAATCAAGTGTGGCAATTGTTAGGACTAGACAAAGATATGTGGCATAAAAAACTCTCTGGAAGGTGGTTTTTTCAAATTCATTGACTGAGGCATTTTTCAACTTTACAGAATTCGGACGTATTTATCAGTTTGAAGTAGCTGCGTATAACAACATCGACATTGGCCTCCCAGCTCACTTAAATATAACAACTCCAGAAAACGGTAAGCCAATCCAGTTCCGCGATATAAATTATTAATTTCAATAATAATTATAATGATAATCTATTACTCCAAACACATGCACAGATTTGGGCATGTATGCTTAAAGTATCGATGATTTTAAAAAAAATGTAAATTTTTATCATGTAAGGTAATGCGTTTTGTGCCAGCTTATGTTGCTAAAATGGAGAGATCAGAAACAACCTGTTTTACTGTTAGCCATGATAATAAGGCCCATAAGTATAAGTTTTGATTGATGAGTTAAATATAACGCTATTTTAGTTCCGGGAAGTTTTCCCTTGCATTTGAGAGTAAGAGGTCTTTCCACGAATTCCGTCGAACTATCCTGGTCCCCTCCGCCCAAGGAATCCAGAAATGGAATTATTATTGGATATCAAGTAAGCAGTTAGTTGTAAATTTTAAAAATTGAATGGCAATAAATTTTCAGAGAAGATTTCGCTAATATTCTAGAGTATTTATTATTTATATGCTCATTAAAGGAATGAATCTCGAATGCTCCGGCAAAGCCCACGTACTCAGAAACCATAACTACACTTTTCCTTTGCCTGGAAATAACAAGTCGAATGGCAAACAGGGCTTTTTAAGGCAGTCTTTTCGTTACCAAGCCGGTCGCCTGGAAATTTTGAATTAATAGGTCACTTATTCTAGTTTTTTGTTTGGACAAACAAATCACAATGGTAAACATTGTCGCAGTCCAAGAAAGTCTATTCAGCAGCAAAGTAACTAGCACTTGTTGAATTCACCGAATGGCGAAATATTTTGATAGCATGTTTTTCATAGGCATTTTTTGGGCATTAGAGGTTTCGCTATTTCCCATCAGTGGGTGTAGATCTAAAAAACACTAGTTTTTACACGTGTAAAGAATGGCAGAACAGTTTATTAGGTGATAGAAAAGCAACAGATAAATGATTGCATCATTTAGAAAGTCTTCGACAGAATGCTCATTTCTGTAATGTTGTAAATACGAAAAACAAAATAACTTGCGTTAGGTCGGTAGAATTGATGATTTACCTTCGTCAATTTAATTTTTCATTGGTTCGAATTTTCGTGCATTTAAAAATTGTATCTTAATCTTGTAAACAAATCTTTTAAGTTCGCTAGCTTATTTTTTATATTAAATGCAGGTTCTTTTGATGACCAGCAGACAATACTCTCTTTTTAAGTAACCGTTTCCATGACATCTACTACAGTCGCAAATATAATCTCTTAAGTTGTTTATCTGCATCTAGAGGCTGTTTGTTTTAAACAATAGCAGACCACTGAAATCAAAGGGAAGAAGTTGAGAGCATAATCAAACAGATATTTTGCTATTGCGGTGACGTTGCTAATATTAGTATCTTTGACACACATCCATGTGAATTCAGCTTTTGAAAATATGAAAATATAGTTGTTCTGGCCTTCATACGGAGAACTGAACCCAATGAACAAAATTGACTTGTACCGTTCCATGCGATTTGTCAGAAGAGAGGATTCGAAACATTCAATTATTAGCAAATGGAAGGGACTGGAAGCACTCCTCCATACGACGTCAATCTTCGTTATGCACACTAACCAATGTCCTAGTAAATGGTCTCCCTTTTAGTAGCCTTCTTTGACCCTTCCTCAGTACACATTTTTTTGTTTTCCTTTAAAAGAAAATTTTTATAGGTTTTCCCACGTTGGTCTCTAATTGATGTTGTCGGCCAATCAGATTTTTGGTCAATTGTCTTTATGACAAGAACGCTAAGACGCCTTGAAATAGCCAACCGCATGCACAAGAGATACCTCATGTAAACTTCGTGTCTATACCAACAGTTGCATCTTACGCCCAGAATGTTTCCTCAGTTGACTTTTAAATCCAGCACTTTGCTCCAAGAAACTAAATAGCCATGCGACTGTCACATTGAAAAGCGTTTTACTTTATCTTCTCAGACATTTCACATTCGCTTAGTTGTTAATGTTTAAAAAAGAACCTCCAGCTGGCTGTTTAAAAATATTTTCATTTTGATTCAAACTCATATGACAAGCCTGGACTATTTGTGACCTATTAGATGCATTATTTGGAGATGAAACCATTTTTTCTTATGTTTTATATGCATTTTCTTATTTGTACAGGTACAATACCATATTTTCAATTCACCGCAAAGTACAGCGAACTACCAGAACACTACACAACCATTTCTTAGAATAGACGGACTACAAGAGCGAACGGTTTACACGTTCCGTGTCAGAGCCTTCACTAGTTCAGGCCCTGGACCCTGGTCAGCGTCCAACACCATTCGAACTACGGCGGATGGTAATCATTTTTAATTCGCTGCCCAATTTTAGTTACGGATTTCTCGCCGAACTTGCAGTCACATATGTTAATTGAAATATTAGTCAGTGTACCTCATGGTGGATTAAAATTGGAGTCCTGCTTGGTATTTCGCCCTGGCTTGAACATTTCCTTTCGTTCTTCTAAAGCTCCATCTTCGGGCTATAAACACGTTAGCTAATCTCTCAATGTGATCTGGCTGCTCGTAACATTTTATTTGACCCTCGAATCCGGTGTCTACGATCATTAAGGAACTCTCTTCTTGGTGCTTTCTTTTAGATGATGAAATCACGATGAAAAATGGGGTGGTTAGTCAGATGAATATTTCCTAGGTCAGGTTAGCTGGGGCTGCCGGTAAAACAACTTCTTCTTTTCGGAATCCTCTTTACTACTAGGTTTTTATGCTTAGACGTGTTTTATATTCAGCTGGTCACTCATCCATACTTCAGATACCTGGCTCCTTCGCTTGCAATCATTGAAGATACTAAGAAAAAGGTGCTTTCTATTGGTCTAAATCAGAAATTCACATATTTGTCAAGGCTATGAACACGAAATAAAAACACTTTTGAAAAATAGGACTTGGCATTATAATTTATAGCTCAAAGATTCTGATCTTTCTGGTCTACATGTCTGAGCATTCCTAACGATGAGGTCTTCTAATAAAAAATGTCAGATTTTCACAGTTCCTCAAAAATTTTAGGTGACTTCGTTGCATCGGTAACGTTAATATTGAGGAAATGCCAGAAAGGGAGGATAAATATGGCAGTTTGAGCAGGTTTGCCTGTAGATATGCTCCTTAGGCTACCTGCTCCGAAGCATTTACACTTTTATGTAATAAATACACTACCTAGAGGTTTTATTCAGGAGCAGTAATCTAATGCTCCTGATAATTACGGTTCCTTAGATTTATTGTATTTAAATTGGATGCGTTGAAAGACAAGGCTAAGCATGAAACAACAAGGATTTGTACTCGATTTATTTTGCTGACGTCTCTTTACAGTACCTGACCCTCCAATACACATCAAAGCCGAGCGAATCAATCAGCGACAGATCAAAGTAACGTGGCATCTTCCACGTAGATCGATATACCGTACAAGCAACGACTATCATCAACGTCCTATACCAGTTACCGGTTTTCGGATCTACTACGCTGCTCATGATAATTCCGTCGACCCTTATAGTGAACGCATCCTCGAGGTCGGGGCCGTTACTATGGCAACTATTGATGATGTTTCTCCAAATGAAAGCTATATCATCAAAATTCAGTCCAGAGGGACAGATAAGCGGTTTGGTAACTGGAGCGATCCAGTCATTGTCAGTGCCAACCGATACAGCATCGATCAACGAGGAGGGGTCCATCAGTTAAGCCGTGTTGTTGATCTGCGGTGTTTCGGAGTAAAATCTACAGATTTTACGAATCCAATGGAGTCTAGTTTGAAGATCACTTGGTTGCCACTACCTGACCGCCGTTTGATCAAGGAATACGAGGTGCTTATATTTATTCAGCATTACTTAATTTGACTACTTATTTATGGCAATCATTTTTTAATTAAGAGAATGGTCTTTATTAAATAGAAAGCAAATTGGGTGTTTACACTGGTATCGCAATAAGCAATGGTTCAAGTGAACCAACCAGCATGCTTTGTGTTTTTTCTTTGGTCCATTCATTTACGATTTTTAGTTCTCCTTTAAAAAATACGTGGTTCAAATGCCTCGAGATATTTCATGGCAGATATCGCATAAATTCGTCCACTAAAATGTGGAAACACGAATCGTAGATTTGTACTTTTAAAGTGACAATAGGCGTAATTCATTTAACTTTAACTCTAGGTTCTTTTACTTGAAGGTCTGATCTGTGTGAGTGCAAGCAAAACCTATAATTTCCGATCATTAAGGGATTTGTATTTTGACCTTCTGCCAACATAGCTGCAGCCATTTTCATATCGTGTCCGTGTAGAAAGCTTGAAAAGCTAAGAATTTGGAGTATTTAGATGTCAGTGTAATTAATGGACGAGGACTTAATTTTCCGGCTGTTCTTCAGTACTCTTCGTTCAAAAAAGATTTGTTTTCTTGAAGAGAAACTTTACTGATAGCTCTTTTTCGGGATCGAAACTTTAAATTCTCCGTCTTTGTGGCTTAATAATCTCCAAATCAATTTACTAGCTGCTTTCTGGGCATCAAAAGTGTATGTAGAGCCTGTGAGGCTTATACTTGGAGTCAGTTTGATACAAGTTTTGGCGGAATAGCGGATTTCGAAATATGAGACGTACTGAACGTGTTTAAAGTATCCTCTTAATGTTTCACCCACAAATTGTAATAAAATAAATTAAATTTTACTGGAATATGACGATTCACCAAATTTAAGTGAAACCCACTGACTAAATATTTTGATGAATTCTCATAATTTTGCTTTTTGACACCTTGAGCTGCTTTATTGAGCATTAAGGTTAGTGGCAATCGTCGGAGGTAAAAGCGTTTCATAGGCTATTGAGTGACACTTATTTTGTCCAAACATTTTCAAAATTTTCCATTTTTCAAATTTTATGATCACCACTAGAAGTTATTACGTAGATTCTCATGTTTCATTTTTGGAAACGTCTAATTGCCTTGTACATTTCCATGGCAATACTAGTATCGCTTCGGAACTAAGCTTTGCGGTAAATCTTCAACCCATTTCACTCATTGTTTCCGTGTTAGTCTTAATTTTTCCCCAGGTGCATTCTATTTTGACACGAATTTTAACATTATATTCAGGCGAATTCTTTTAAGTTCAGCAACAAAACATGATTTTTAGCGACGATTCTTGGTTTTTCTTAAATTTCAATTCTGCCAAAAATGTTAAAATTGGTGGGAACACGTATTTTTGTTAAGTAAAATAGTATTTTATCATTCGTTTATCTTGGGTATACACAAGTATTGTTAGTTAATCATATTATTATCTGTCATTTTTTCTCGCAAAAACTAAGTCAAACATTTCCGCTAAGGATACAGCTGGAATAGAGGCTCGTCGACTTTCCATTGGCTTAGAAACTTTGAGCTATGGGTTTCGAGGCAGGAGACTTTCATGGGAAGAGGCTGCGAATTGGAAGTTTGATTGCTTATCTTAGAGTAGATGAAGGTGAAGACTAATAAGTGCTCTTAGTGGCTGGAAATCAGTCTCTTAAGACAGAAAAAAATTAACACTACCGAGGAGTTGAAAGAGTCAAAACCTATTTAACTTGTTACCTCCACCTGGGATCAAATAGACAGCTCCAGATAATGCTTATGCAAAGTGAGCCGCGCATTGAAATGATCAAGAAATGAATTGTTATATTCAAAATTACGATAACATTGTCCTAATAACCTGTTGACTTCGTCGGATAGGTTCGTCGGAGTCCAATCAGACTAATTTGCTCTAAAATGGTAAATAGCTACAAAGTAGACTTTTACTTTGGTGAAACTTGCCTGTTTGCCTTTAGTCCTGTTTTCGTTATGTTTAGCGTTGTCAATAATTAAAACCTTTTGAATGCTGTTAGATGTTAGACATCTAGTTCTAGAACATTTCTTGGTTTCCATGCCAGCCCATCCAGCTGGCGGTGAAAATTGGCTTTATTCAGCAGCATGTAATATTTTTTTATTTATTTTCTCCTCACCCATTAGGGCAAGTCCCAAGGACTTATTGGGGGTACAAGAGAAGTAGAAATAGCTTTTACTACAAGTAAGCACAACAGTTAACACAAAACACAGTAAAAACGTTTGTTGACGTCGTCGTCTCTTCCCTGGTGTCGCATCGTCGTACAGGTAGCTGTTCAGCTTCGTCGTGGCACCTCGTCCGTCTTCGTCTGTCTCCATGTCTCCTACCAGAAATTTTCAAAATTCTGACGGAGACTCCATTCATTGCTACATGCACGTGCATTCCACATTCCATTTGTAGACCATGAAGCTGGTTATTCACATCGTGCCTCGTGTTCCAAGCTGTAAGAAGTTGAACTTCTGCTGGCATAATCTAATTTTATACGTCCGGTGGATGATTAGTCCGAACTGGCCACCCCTATCATTAGCCCTAAGAGTTGTTCCTGGGGTTACCGGTTGTTACCACGAAAAGGTTGATAGTAGGAGGTAGAGCAGGTAATATAACTTTCCGTCTACTCCTAAATAAAACCTAGCTGTGTATAAATTTTATTTTTTAAGCTTTTCGTTTCATTTTTCAATGCTAATTAAGCCAGAAAACTTGGTTTTTCAAGGACCACATTTCAAACGCTGCACATAAAAGGTGCAAATATGCAGCAGTTATGCGAAATGGGCTACAATATCCTTATTAAGAAATTAGAGGAAACAAAATTTTCTTTTGCGCCATCATCATTATTTCACTATGATTCAGCCAAATTTGACCGTTTACCAAGATTTGTCTCGGCACCTTCAACATATCCAACTAAAGGCTGTTCTGTTTCATTGGTTTTTCAACAAACAGGTAATTCAGAGATCTTTTAACTGCTAGTGCTATTCACTAAAGAATTCACAGAAGATTTCGGCTTCACTGTTTGCTGGAGATTCAAATTTTTAGCAGCTCACTTGCCAGGAAGGTTTCGATTAGCGCCATATCATGTTGCGAATTTCAGTTGCTGACTAAATAGCCCACCTTACAGTTTTGATATTTAAGGAGTCAACAGAACAAAGGGGAGAAGGTAACCACCTACATTCAATGGTGAGATTGCTTCTTTGGCAAGTTCTACCGCTACTTTGATCCATTTCAAACAATGTTGCTGGTTGAAACTTAATGACATCAATCTCACACACATGTTCAATTAATTTTTTTTATTCTGGCATTCAAATCGCTGATTTCCTTTATCATTCGATTCAGAATATTTCAAATTTTTAAAAATGTGTTTTGTTTTTTATTTTTTAATTTGTTAGGGCGATGGGTATCAGACACTCTAGTGATCAAAAGATTCGGGATGTAAGCAACCTTCGGGACAGACTGACTGTTTGCTTATGCAGTTAGGCTCCCAGAAATCTCACCCTGATTCTTTTAAAAATTGTAAATAATTTTGAAGTTATAAACTGGTCTAGCTCTTTGACGATTTTAAATTATATTTGTCTCCATTTAAAACCTCTTGCATAACAAAGCGATTCAAACTCCGTTGTTATCTAGAAAGATGAAGACTGGCAGTGTTTTAATTGTTTCTTTGGCAAAGACTTTTGTCCAACTGTCCACTCTTAACATCCAGGATCTAGATTTATTCAGTCTGAATGGTTCTGTTACCATCAGCAAAAATGCAGCCAACGCTTCCAATTCCGATTAATGAAACATTGAAGCCCTGCGTTTGAACAATTTCCTCTCTTGAGCTATCTACAACCATCTGCTCAACCTACAAGTTCTTTGATATTTAGCATTTTCTTAGGGCATGTTCGTTTTTACTTTCTTTCAAGGGATAAACTGAAATATTTGGCTGATTTTAGCTTGGCGTCAAATTAAAGACAACTGAAGATGGCATGCAACAGCTTTTGAGTGGTTTCGGTCTGTGGGTAGTGAGCTTTTCTGACAGTCATTTTAAGCCCTTAAAAAAAACCAAAAGTAAATGTAGATGCACGACTTAGTTTAAGTAGCAACGTATTTTAAATTTGATTTTTTTACACAAGAATACCGATCCATGTCTATGTTCATCAGTTTGGAAAAGAATCGCAAGCATATGTCGAAGATAGATATCGAAATGCAAAATGAACAAACCTGGTAGTCAAACATTAAATACTTGGATATTTTCAGGTATGTCGCTACAACATTTATGGAAGCCTCAACATTTTATTCTAACTAAGCACCATGCACCTTGCTGAGGGTTTGGTCATCAATTTTCCTACCTCTGAACGCACGACTTTAGTAAAACCTTCAGGAGTATTCCTCAAAATCTGTACTAAGCTGCAAGATACAAATAACTAAATAGCAGCCTGCTGCAAAGCCTTTGAAGACCTTAAAAATTTTATTACATTCGAGTGAGTATCTCGGTTTGTGCCAGAGCATTGTGTGAATAAGGATCTGAAGGCATGTTTCCGATCATTCGGAAGGATGTTTGTTCAAAATAACTGATCAGCCAACGATAGATCAGCATTTTCTTTGGTTGATATGAATGCAACAAAATATATGTTTTGAATGGATGCAAGAGAGAATATTTTTTGCCGAACTTTCAGTCACCTTTCAACAGCTGAGTCTGAGGTTCAAGATAATAAGGATGACTTAAGCTAAACTGAATTTGGAATTGAAGCCTTCCGAATCAAAAAAGAGCATGCTAGAGTTTGTGTGGAGCTAAAATTTGCTTCTGCGAATAACATGCCATGGTCATTTCCACTAATGTGTTTTGTTTTAAAAAACCGAATTCTTGAACCTCTATTATCCTATTCAATTTGTTGAATGGATTTGACGAAACTACTGAAAATATTATATTATGTATTATATTGGTATTACGCCAGCTCAAACGATTTGCACACCTCAGATTGTTGAGGATAATTTTAAAAAAAACAAAGGTTCAATTTCATGCGTGTATCACAAGGATCACAAACCGATGCTGACGCGTCTAAACCGAATCATACAAATCTGGTATTTCATGAACCTGGAGTCAAAGGCTCATTTCAATAAGAGAAAGAACTATTCTGTTCAGTCTTCAGAACCAGATCTTACTCTACAGAAAGAACTCTGTTCTTTGTTAAATCTATAAAGGAAAAGGATCAGAATCGGTTACACAAGTGACTGTCTTTTAGTAGTCAGTTAAGTAAGTATCACTGCTGCCCGTTTCGGCAAGTTGGCGTTTAGTGTTTTAAACAAACAGTCTAGATATTTAACAAATCAACAGTCTTTCAAATAAGGCTTTTTCAGTGCTAGTTAAGATTTAGTAGATGTAAATGAGTTTTTCGCCTCTACCTCGTTTTGAATAAATCATTTAGATTGACATAAGTGGAGTCAAGTCATTCATCAATGAGCTCAATGAACCAGTACGATTAACACTTGGCCCTCGTAAGCTGACAGTCAGTCAAACGAAGCAACCAACATTTGGAGGGCCTCCTGGTACACGAAATGAATTTCTACCAAGAGATCAGGATTCCTTGCTTGTCCACACCGTTGATCAACTTGAACCAAATGCCGTGTTTGATGTCAAAGTTCGACCGATTTATGAAATTCTGCCAGGACGGCAGATCGGGGACGTTGAAGTCTTATGGGAGCAGACCAGCTGCAGAACACGAATGTACCGTGAGTTTTTGCTTCGCTGTAATGCTATTACTCTTAGTCGCCAATGGTTTCTTTAAATGCCTGTCTGAAAGCTATTTTGACCTTAAGGCCTACCAAAATGGAATGTTAGTTGAGTGAACAGGATGATTTAGTTTGAATGTTAACTGTCTGAGAACTGGAAATTGGTTTGAGCTTATGACTTACGTTTTACCTTAACTCGAAGTACTACGAATGGATAGCTGACAAATCGCCAGTTGCTCAGTCTACCTACTTTTCCAGCTAGCTTTGAAGTTAGGTTCACCATACGGCATGCGACCACCAGTTTTAAATCGAAAGTACGAGCATGTTGCAATTGTACCTTTGTGATTATACATTCGAGATAAAGGCAAATGGGAAAATAATAAAAATGCAAAAAAGGGAGGCGCACAGCAATTTTTGCTAACCTCAAGTAATATTTACCTTGATATCCTTCAGATAAATTCCATTTTGCTTGCGGCACTCAGGCATAGGTGGTAAATCTTGGTATTCGGGCTAGTTTCTAAGATCCAGCTATCATATCAGCGCAGTATCGATACCTGATAATTTCACGCGCTTGGTTAATGCAGTGGGGTAGCAAGCGATCCTCCTCTTTGAGTTAAACCAATGGCTTTTCCTTAAATTCACTTTGTTCTGCCAAATTATCCCATCGGACAGAAGGAACTGTACACGCTTTAAATCTCTGCTGAATAGATGCTCATTTGCCATTTTTTGTCTTTGTCATTGACTTAGTCAAATCTTTTGAACTTCATAGACAAGAACAAATAAATACATGGAGAAAGTTTAACTCGATACCTTCGAAGTTGTTTGATGTCCGAAGTTGCGAAATACTCACAAAATCAGGCTTATCTTAGTCACTTGTATTCAAAAGAGTATTCCTCAATGTTGATGTTTTCTGACCATCAGGCGAAGCATATCAATCCCGTCCTTCTTCACTAATCTCCAGAACAGAATTTGAAAATGATTGCCGTTTTAGAGTAGAATATTTCTGGTCATAAATGAGCCAGTTCTACTACTTGAAATTCCATGTCTCAAGGAAAAATGTAGCACTGTCTTGAAACTTAAATCAAGGTGTTATTAAATTGCGGTTTGATTCGAGTATCTCAGAGTTTGATGGATTTTAATTCTTTCTTGCTACTAGATGGGACTGAGCTACGAAATGTACTTTTTTTAATACAAGTGTCGAATTCGACTGACCGCACATATTTTCACTGGCTGGTTTGCTATAGTTCCTCTATAACCATGTTTACAGAATAACACCTTCTGTGCTACTCTTCTAACAGATATCTTCTCGCCACACCTTTGCCAACGGAAAGCGTCGTTATAGTCCTCTACACTTAAGGTCTTCTACACAAACCAAGATTGTATAACGTGGAAATGCTGTCTTGGGTTTCAAACCCATTGTATTTGGTAAATCACATATATGAGATATCTGTGGCTGATGCTAAGCCAGGCATTTGCTTCAATTATCACAATTTCTAGAGTTAGAGCAAACTTTACATATTTTATACTTTTGAGAGGATAGTGAAACAGCACTGATGAAAAAACCCGAAATTTTATTTCCTAAAGATATGAGACGGATAAAATTTTCATGGCATTCGGTTCGGAAAAAAGGCAGATTGAGTCCTTGATCAACGAGGTCCACGACTGTTTGAAATAGTGAAATTTTAAATTTCAGGCCAGCTAGATCACATATCAAATATGAAAATTTTCGTTTTCACTAATTCTTTTTGAACTATGAATTATAAAGTTACAAATTTTGCCTAAAAGACTAGCTTAGCTTAAATGTTTGGACGTGTTGGTTATGGTCCAACCACTGACCCCAGGAGAACAGAATTTGCGGCGGAGATGGCAAACATCCTGATGCCATCGTGTACAAGTAGGAAGCACATCTTGCTGCGCAAGTCCATGAATGAATTTAAATTGAAATGACAAAGAGGATTCACCATACCGTGAGATTTAAGCATGCTTAATATATATATATATATGAATTTTATGGAATGTGCATTTGGTTTTACTTTGCAATGTAACTGATGAATAACTATGTCAACTTTCAGCGCCGGTTAATATCACAGCTCCAGTTCCAGTAGCTTTCAATGCTGATACCAAAGAAGTTATCTTTAGGATTCTTCGAGTCAGTGAAAATCTGGGTCCCATAAGAAGCTACTACCTCATCGTGAGCAACCACGACAGGGCCGGAGTTTTGAGTGACGCGGATAAAATTGATTGGCACAATGAGGTTCGTTTCAGCGTTTTGATATAATCGAGTAGCCTCATTGGTCAGTTCGGAATAAAGTTCTTGAATTTGGTACAACGGGTTTCAGTCACTTGAAGCTTACCGGCAACTCAATATATTTTCTCGTCCACGCATCTCGAAAACGTTGGTATTTTGAAGTAGTATAGCCTTTTTATTTTGAAAGTGATTTTTTTACGTGGGTTATCAAGGAGGTATGTATCAGGATCGGATAACTCCTGAAATGAAGCAGAAATTCGAGTTTTAATTGAGTGTAAACTTTACGTTGGCTAAGTTCATACTAGTAGAGGTTTGATGTCTATTTTGATTAAAATGTGTAGTAGACCTGAAGTTAATAGACTCTCCAGCAAGCAGGCGAGGGAGTTAAAGCCAAAACCAGTCTGTCAGTCGGTTTATGATGGGGGTTTAAACTGTTAAGAACACATAAATTCTTAATTTCAGCTTCTTCGAATTTCACCGAAGGAGAAGGAAGCAGAAACTCGTCTAGCTGCAGAGTTTACACAACTTGCTTTTGAGTCAACTCAACTCGAGATTCAAGTTGGGGGACGGGAGGAGTATACTCGTCTTCGGCGCTCTGTGCCTTGGAAACGACCACTTAATATCGGTAGGAACTCTCAAGTAATGCTTAGTGATGAGCCAAGCCAAGTCTTCTCCGAAATTCTGCTCTACCATTGCAACTTATCTCGAGGAAAGTGGTATAAGGTAAGCCGTGAATTTCAAGGAGTCTTATATTTTACTTAGTTTGGAATACACGTCACATTTTTCGGGCTACTATTTAAATTTGCTTGTTCGACTCCAGCTAGCAGTAAGATTAATCATGGCAACAGTTCGAGATAGAAAATTTGCCTTCCATCTCATTTTATGCTTCCTGGATTTCCTTTATATCAGTGTACACTTTGCGTTGCGCATATTAAGACAGTAAATTGATGGAACGATCGAACTTGCCAGTACAACTACAGTTCCAGGATCGCGGTAAATAATAGGATCCTTTTCAGAAGTGTATGATAATTATTTTACCTAGTTTTGCATTGAAGTGATAGATCATGGGTTAATTACCTTGATCGCTGTTTTGACAGTTTCTTCGGAATCAAAGTGGCTGATTTTCGAATTGGCTCCCTGAGGTTCTTTTCAAGACATTGATGATTGAGTGTACTTCTTGCTAAGTGAACGTCAATATCTTCCAATTAATATCGTCATTGTAGTAGAAATCTAAGAACTGACGAACAAGAGAGTCAAGAGCCGGCCTCATCTCCACAAAGAACGAAATTTCATAAATTTTAATGTTACTCTCGAACAGATATTTTTACTATTCTCTTTAGACACAGTTATACAATAAATGGATTCGTTTTGACAGCATTCATCCTCGCTGGGCATGACATGCTGCAATGTTTTACCGCTTATAGGCTATTCTTCTCGCCTGCATCTACCCAGACATTCAGTATACCATCCCACTACATAGACGATCAAGTAATGCTTACTACAACGGGAACCAATTGTCCTCTAAAATTAATGATGACTCGGTTGATAAAGGAGATGAAAATGAGGACAGCATCAACCCCAATTACTGTTCTTCAAGTAGATGGTCAGTGACTTTCACGCCAGAAGAGAACTTGATCGTTGATGATGCAGATGTATTGACCAATGTCGCCGGTGGAGTCGGAAGTGGTTCAGCAAGTGGAATAGCTCCCCGAGCTGGACCATCGTTCTTCACCATCATTTTGGTGACTGTGATCATTAGCCTCGCATTAGTTGCTCTTATTTGCATTGCAGTGCAATGCTTTTACAGGTTAGTTTTATTATTGTCATAATCAATTTGAAGTAATTTCTTCGGCTAAAGAAGCATTTTGTTTGGCTCTTGCTTAGACATTCACTAAGTTGTACAATGCTGTCGTTTTATATTTAAAGGCTTATAATAATCAGCATTTGACTAATTTACTCGTAGCAAGGCTTCAAACCAATTTACTATTTGATTTGTTTGCCTTTTTTTTCTTGATTTTGAACCAGTGAGGATTTGAGTCTGAGAAATTGAAGGGATTCAATTTATTGAAATTGTTGTAAAGTTTATTTTCTGCGATCTTTGCACTGTTGGAAACCATCTCGCAACAGATTCCTCTTTCTTGGAAACTAAAGTTATCCAGTGCAGACCAATTTAAGGCATCAGTTCGAGAGGTTTTTGAGCTTTCGGTTTGTCTAGTTTCGGAGAGTCCTAGTGAGTTACTATGTTGGCGATCTATTCAGATGTTGCATGGAGAAACTTAGGTCTAGACTTTTCGTTATCTAAAAAAGGGAAAATACGATCGACATTCTGACTGTTTTAGACGAAAGCAGCACAAAAAGACCTTGTTTGAATCTGTGGAAAGAGTCACATGCGATGAATTATTAAGTTGGCACTGCCAACGCGTTTCTCTGTCTAATTCTTTTCAGAAAATCCATCCGGCAAATACCGCATATCAAAATATCGCAAATGATTTTCCAGTTAGTAAGTGAGTTGAGAAACGTAGTACAAGCCTAAAGATTCGTCAACAGCGGATATAAAAAATGAATTTTTTATCCATCTTTCATCTGCCTCAATATCAGTTAAACCACTAATTCAAATGATCCTGGTCGATTGTTCCAACTCATAGGAACTATTACTTTAAACTAACCTAAGAGCGTTTATTTAAAGTGAACAGGTCCAATCATAGTAAATAAACCCAGCTTCATTGTAAGAGAAGTGAATAATTTTATTTTCCCTTTGGTCTTTTTTCTGCTATTATCTAGGGCTCTTTATTTTGTTATCTTATAGCCAGCCTTTGAATTTATGGGTCTTGGACAATCTCACTTTGGAGGAGGAAGCATTTTTTTCTTAGTGTTTGTCCACCATCTGACTGATCATTTGTAGGACGTAACACATTTATTGGGCTCTAAATATCCAGTTAAACATCAACAAGTTTCGGAATCCATGGAAAACCATCCTCCACACTGATATCATTTAATTTACAAATCAAATATGAATATTATGAATGTGATCTATTTTATACAGACGAAGACCAAAACAACAGCGCAACTCTATCGGAGCAAAGCTACCAAAAACAGACAACAGTCTAAAGATACCACTGATGCCGCCGACTCAACATAAAACCTTTGTGACTGGAATAGAACCCTCTGACATGCATCCCGCTGAATTGTCAACCAAAGATGGTACGCCTGGTGATGACAGAATCAGTCTACTTGAAGGGTTGTGCATTTATCTAGAAAAAGACAGACCTTGCTTTTTAAATTATTGTCATGCAATTCGAAGTTTAATTTTTTAGGAGTTTTGTTTCCTTATGAATTCGTTAAACCTCTTGTTTAAGGCTTAAACATGTCAATATTACAAAGGTTTAACATCGTAATAAGGAAAATAAGGATAGTGGGAAAATGAATCCTTTCAAAGATAAACGCATTTGAAGAAATGTCCTCGAAAAGACCACTGGGAAATCCATTTCAAAAATGCTTGTTGAGACAAAGCATTTGATATGTGCCTGTTTCGCATTAGCCTTAAGGCTTCGTATTGTTGCCATGATCACTAGGAACCCACCTACTAAAAATTAACAGGGCATTATCTAGTTTAACCATCAAATTTATTTACAAACTTCGAATTCTAGGATCTCATTTATCCTACCAAGATCCAGATCAGTGCACAGGTTTCTTTGCCAGCGCATTGTAACATCAACTTCATAGGACTTTGAGGTATCATAATCGTTCGTTCAATAAAGAAAAATTTTGCTGCAGAAGCTTCCCTTTTCATCTTAAGATTGACAAGGACGTTTTCATATTTTTTTCTTATTATTACAAGGCTACTTTTGTCTGATTTAGATTAAATAGCTTCGTTTTAAATCAAGTTCTATTGGGTTGAATATTGCATCTAAATTTTGGGAAAAAGTTATACAATCATGGTTAATAATTTATTTAATTGCCAATAATTGTCAATGGGTGGGGCACTGCTTATTTTCCCATCACTTGATTTTTTGCTTCAAAGAGCATTTAAACAAAAATTTCTTTCTCATATCTACTGAAATCAAAATTGGATTGATTAATATTTTAAATAAAGCTTTTTTATTGCCATTTTCAGATTATTTGGCAGAGTCTACACCGCCAGGTTAGTGAAATTCTGTTGTTAACCACTGCGAAGATAACCCTACCATATGTTAGTCAAACAAAGTTTGTTCATCATTTGCTATTGAGTTTTCTGCCGTTTTATGGTAAAAAAAGGCAAATATTTTAATAAATTGTAATAATTTATGCTGATTAAAACACTGTTTTCCTATTTCGTTGCTCAAGTTTCATAAACATTTCAACCAATGACGAATGTAACACCTTATAGATTAAAATACGAAATCTTATACAATCAAAAATCAATTTTCCAACTCGAAAAGGTTTGAACGCTCGCCAGGTTCATTACTTCTGAAGCGCGTATTTTTGAAATTTTTCTTCCATTCAACACAACACGCAACCATGCTATTAGAGTCTACTTACCGCCAAAAATATATTTGAAGGAATTAAAAAGTCCTGCAGCAAGGAAAATCGCTCCTTATCTTCCCTTTTTCTTTGGGTTTTGCTTCTAATCGTGTCCAATTAGAGCCATTTTCATACCTGGGTGAAGAAAATTAATAGCTTTCAAATAAAGGTCCTTTTAATCACCTTGCAGATTCGGAAGTGACTCTTCCTCGGTGGTGTTAATCAAACCCATTTTATTGCTTGCAACACCATTATTCCAGACAGACTTAAGCAGCGAAAATCCGGATTCTTCCCATATTGGTGATTTAAGGTTGTCAGAAAAAATTTCATTCATTAAGGCGGTAACTATACCGTTTCTTGCAAGAAAGAGGGCTTAAATCTGTCTAAAGTGTTGTCCGTAGCCCTTTGAGTGAAACTTCTACGACTATTAACAAGGTGTTCATGGTATAAAAGTAATTTGTTGCTTCAATTAATTTACACTCTTTAGGTAAACAATCTGCTAGAAGCTCAGTTGCTCATAGATGTTGTTATCCACCATCAGAGTGATTATTGGTTGTTAAGTACACTCTGATGTTATAGGCTGAGATGGAAGTTAATGTCTACTCGGAATCTACAGTCAAATTAATCAGGGAGCATGTGCTGTTATCACAATCTAATATGCAATTAAAACCTCCAATAAACATCTTCTCGAGTCAGGGATGTGGAACAGTTTCTTCTATTTCACTTGCAAAACAGGAATTAGTAGAGAATTTATATTTGATGAAAATCACAATGAATGGTGAGTAAGCTGGAACCCATCTTGTGAGACATCAAATGAAGGGAAAACGTAGTATCCGAGTATCGACGTAAATAACAAAAGTTGTAATGCTATTCAAATGTTTGTGTACAATTCAGTGGGCTAATTTTTAATTTCCGACACTGATCAGTCCCATTCATTTAATTACGAATTTGCAATAATTCTAACCCTTAGCAGCAGAAAGAACGCAGTTTTATTCGTATGAAAATGTGCCTACTTAAATAATTTGTTTTTGTTTAGGTGCAAAGACTAGCGGCTAATAAACCATAGCATTTGCTGCAAAATCATGAAGTTGACATTTGACTTATACCTGTGCCCCTAGAACAAATAAGCTCAAACTACAAAAAAGCTATGCATATTTGATGATTGAAATCACTTTCCAGTAAGTATCTGCCTCAACTTGCAGTGATTTACATGGCTTTGAAAACCCTTCATTGAACTAACTCGGTACTTCAGTTACTGCTCAGAATTACGTTAAAATCGAGGTCACAGTTGAAAGCAAATGAATCATTATCTAAGAAATTGTTATTCTGAGTCGGGGAAAAATTTTTAATTCAAATATTTTCTAGTTATCCAAAACCTTCTTTATTAAACTGCCTAGATGAAAAATGCGAGATTACTGTTTTTGTTATTAAAGTAATAAATGAAACGTCAACCTGGAGCCTGGAATACTTCATCTGCTAAAAGGAAGGCATGCAAGATTTGATTATTTTTTGATAAAGTGCTCCAAGCACGCACTTTTTAAGCCATTTTGGCAAAGCAGATTGAAAAAAACAACCTGGTGATTGGTTTTTAGCTATTTCAATAAGCCATTCATTGTTTTTAAACTTTAACGAACTACAGAATGAGTCTTGAAGTCGCAGACGACGGTATCAAACGGTTAAAAAACATTGGCACCTGCTAATAGGAAGAGATTTCTGTGAAGGTGGGTTTTAATCCCACTTTACTGAAAAATGAAGCTTGGCTAGATCAGCAAGTTCACGCAGTTCCCAAGTATCACACTGTTCACGCAGAGCTAATATTATTTCGCAAATGCATTTTCGAATGCTTTTGTACCTTTTAAATTAAACTGATCGGGGCATCCGTCTCAATCAAAACTACAGTGGAGCAGGTAATATACTCACTTCTTAAAATTGATAGCCCAGTTTTTATAGCATTTGCATTGTATCCAAAAAGTGGATTTACTTTTAGGTATGCAAAATGACTTTCGATTCTCCTGAAAAATTGAAAAATTTTAAGTCTAATATTTTTTTTTGAATTTTAATTTTACCCCAGTTGTAATTGATTTTGATGTTTATTTACGAAAAAATTCCCAGGATTTTTCGCCTCATTTGACAAGTAGCTTTAAATAACAGGTTTAGTTAACATTCAAAGATTATTTCATTCTAAGCCCTTTATTTACTGTAATTTCTATCTTTTTAGGATACATGTGCTTCGTTAAAGTCGCTTGCCCGAGAAGCGTTCTTTGTCTTCCACTTTAATTCATAAAAATGTCCCCTTAAATGACCTTGAAAAGAACCCCGAAATTTTCCGTTTTACAGTACCTTCTACTGAGGCTTGTAGTGAGATCTTACTTCTAAAATCCACCAGTGTTTGATTACTTTGATGAGGTTTGCTTTACTGTCACACTTTAACTTACCTCGTTTTCCTACGAAGATTTTACCATAAATTCGAATACCATTTAATTAGGCTGTAGAAAATTAGTCCAAAATCAAGCTCTTGATGGCTTTTTAAATATATGGAAATAAAAAGAAATACTACCCCATGGGTTGAGCTAAAAAACGTGTTTTAGAGAAAATCTGTGGAATTTCAGCAAATTCATCCCATGCACCGGCTATAAGAGCATCACCGTCACTTCGCTTGTCTAATGTTCTCGAAAACGGATCGCAAAATTCGACTAGACTTTCAACTGGAACCCCCCTAAGACGAACTTCGCAGTCGACATTGGGTCAAGCACTTCCTGGACAGGCTCCCATAGCCCTAAACCATCTTGCAGTTCATGTCATGAATCTGAAATCCTTTGATAACAATGGACTGTACAAGGAATATGAAGCCATTGAGTCTGGTAGCGGATTCACTTGGCATCATGCTAATATGGAGTTAAACAAGCCGAAAAACCGATATGCAAATGTGATTGCTTACGACCATAGCAGAGTACCACTGAGTCAACTGCCAGGGGTTCCTTGCTCGGATTATATCAATGCCAACTTCTTAGATGGATACAGGCGGCCGAAAGCTTACATTGCTACTCAGGTAATAAATTGAACTGATTTGGCGCTAAAGTGGATTCTGTGCCTTGCTTTGTATAAGCAGCTTAACGTATTTTTTTAATTTACTCCCCAAACATTAGGGCAAGTCTCAAGGACTTATTAAGCGTACAACAGTAGTACGAATAGCTTTCACAACAAGTAGAGCACAACAGTTAACGCAAAAGACAGCAAAAGAGCTTATTGACGTCTTCGGTTCCCTGGTTCCTTCCCAGCTAGCAGTTCAACCTCGTAGTGGTATCTCGGAAAATGTTCATACTTCTTCCAGAAGTCTCTTCGACTTTATGGCGAAGATTTTTTGAGACAGTGAATTCAGGTATTTATACCGTACCTTGTTCACCAGGCCGTACGAGGTTGTACTTCTGCTGGGATAATCGAATCTTATACGTCCGATGGCTGATTAGTCCTATCCAGCTGCCTCTCTCATTAGCCCCAGAGTTGCCCCTGGGGTTACCGGTGGTCACCACGAGGACTTTGAGAATAGGTTTGACCACCATACCTTAACATATACTTACTTGAGTTCCACATGCGGTTGTGTGGTTTGCTTACCATGTACCAGAATTTTACTAATCATTTTAACCTCGGTAAGATATGTTGATAGTTATATTAATGTCTGCAAATATGTCTGGAGAGCGAGAAAATGGCTCTTACAAAGAACTTTATATGCTTATGAAGACACACAAAACATTGTTTTAAGGCAAAATTCATCAAATACTCGTTGTTTAAATCTCAAATGTAGTTATTGTATTTAATTTTCGGGATCAAGGAAAGAACAATTTAAGCAATGTTTATTTAAGCAAAGGATAATAGAGCATAGTCAGAACTTGTTTTCATAATGCGCATTAGGGTCCACTCCCGGAGACCTTTGGAGATTTTTGGCGAATGATTTGGGAGCAGAATTCCCGTGTAATAGTGATGATGACCAAACTAGAGGAACGATCTCGACTCAAATGTGATCAGTACTGGCCATCTCGAGGAACTGAAATCTACCAAATATATCCAGAAAATGGGCCCCGTAATCCATCTGCTGATTACACGGCATTTGCAGTAACTTTAACAGAGTCCACCGACTATGCCTACTATACCATTCGGACGTTCAACCTCCAGAAAATTGTCCCAGTGTCAATGTCCAATGATACATTTTCTCAGAATCTCTATGGCGGATACACAAATGAGCTAGTGAACCACCAACCTCAGTCTGAGCCTCGACAGATTAAGCAGTTTCAGTTCACGGCTTGGCCTGACTGTGGGGCTCCCGAACAGCCGCAACCTTTGCTGCTTTTTATTCGTCAAGTCTATCAGGCGAGACAAATTCTTGAACAACAGCAGTCGCAAAAAGGTCAGGAAAACGGAATTTCCAATGGGATATCGCAGAGCACCATGAACCGTCTGGGACCAACGGTTGTTCACTGTTCTGCTGGTGTTGGACGAACAGGTATGGTGTAATGCCTTTAGCATATTTTACAAAAATCCCAATAGCGATTGTCTCACTAAGATACCTATGAATGTATTCATTCCATTAAGAAATTAATTTCAAATATGAGAGGTTATTTTAGGAACGCATCACAAATGATTTCAATAAGAAATAGACCAGTGTTAGGCAAATAGCTCTTTCAGAGTAAGCTCACTTTGAAAGCAGCGATGAAGTTGAGCGAACGCTTGACCCCTTGCGAGCGAAAGGATTTAATGACACTAAATCGTGTAGATAGTGTCATTATAGCAGTATAATTATATACCCAGCCATTCACTCTGAATGCCCAATAATCTTCTTCGATTCGACTCTCTAAATTTATCACTATAAAGCTTTATTTCAGTTGAAGCGTCAAGCCTTCGCGTCTACATCAGTTATTTTGGGCTGAGTTTTTTGTTTTGGAATGCATTTTGCAGAACTGAGCAATCGCTTTAGAGTCACCTCATAGCTTTGTGATGCTGTACTTAAATTAATGTCGATGAATGGCTCCACTTACTGCGCTTTGCTTATACTCCTTAAAGTAAGATTATGTCTAATTTTTATTAATTAAAAATGGCCTTGAATAGCCCTGGGACAGATGAGTTGGCTAAGATTTATATTTATGCATTTGATTTTAACAACCGTATTTGCCATTACTAGTAGCCTCACTGAAGGCCAACGAATGATTTTTATGACGCTTTTGAGCCATGCCATGCACTCTAACTTTAATGATGGGAAAAGTAAGTAGTCTCTGGCTTCAGATCTTCTGAATAAGGACTTCCAGAATTGATCCAATTAGCGCTGAAAAGCAAGAATGTCGACATCTTTGATGTTTTGATCAAGCGTCTGCTCGGAAGAGCCCGACACTGGTATTTGCATTACTAAGGCAGTCCCCAAGTTTGAGCTTTGAAAAGTTTATTAGAAGCTTTGAAATTGGCAGAGGCCTAATTTTTTTGGACGAAAAGCTTCTCCACAGTCGCAACAAGGGCATGCCGTGAGAGGTACCACTTATTTTAAGTTGCTGGGAATAAGAGCGAATTTATACTTACACAGTATTGGTGTTGCCGCTCGAATGACTTGGGTGTTTACCTTGCAAGTTAATTCCTTCATCTGCATTGTCGAATGGCTCAAGGTCACATTTAAGGAAGTAGCACCTGGCGTGAATCCAGGCCAATAAAATCCCTCAAGGGTTTATGTCTACTCATTCCATCAGGCTAATTTACTTACTGGCCCATTTGATCCCAACGAAATTGATTTATTCTTACGACATAATTTAATTTACTAATAAATTGAATTAACAAAGTCTGTATTTGGTATGGGTTTCGCGAATAATCTTATTGTAGCCTCCTTTTTAGGTATTACAATTTAAAATAAGTGAATTCGAAAGTATAATTTATGACAATGAGTTTTTTCACTTTATTTTTTGACTGCCTAGTGGAACTTAGTATTATTTAAGTAATCTACATTTGCAATGTATTAAAATAATTTAAAGGAACTATGTCCTCTCTTGAAAAAATTTGTAGGTTTGCTGTGCTTCATTCGCGAGCCAAAAATTCTTTTTTTTTTCAATGATTCGGCTGCGATCAGACATGTCGTTCAAACATCTAAAAGGGCTTAATGAATCTTTTTGTGCCCTGATTCTCCTGCTTCTCATTTTTAGAATCCTGAATACATGAAAATAAATTTAACACCAGGGTTTTCTGAAAAATGGTCATTTCAATGCAACCTTCTTAGGGAAGGCATTTGTTTATTCAGCTGGTCAAGTTTCTGATCGCATTTATAGTCAGCTGGCAAGTTAATGTGGACAACAAGAATAGAAACATGGCAATATTTGTATGAACCAAATTATTAGTTTCCGGTAACTAGACGTATCATTTTTACAAGCCATTTCGCTTTGTAAGTCTACTTAACTTTAAATTCTATGCCTCTTGAATCGCTTGAACACAATAAATGAAAATGGGTTGGATTGTTGGGTGTATTTCAACTCGATTCACGTCTTTCAAGTCTGCCCTTGGCTGAACGCCTCATAGTGGCATTTAAATGAGCTGTCACTCGATTTGGCTCCTTTTATCTAGGCTTTGTATAAAAGCAAAACCATTTCAATCAAAGTTTTTCAGTAATTTAAGTGCATGCTGATGCCTTGCCTTAAAACATGGCAACTTTTTGAACATTCCAGCACCTGTTTTGATTAAATAAATCAACATCAGAGCTCATAGACTAGAAACCTACCAAACTTTCGTGAGTTTGTCATTTGCAAATCTTCCATGTCATGCACGTGTTCTAGGCATTTCATCTGAAGGAATTATTGCTTTATTACTTGGAGAATGTTGCCTCTGTTGACAAGATACGCACATTGTTGGTACACACTAGCCTACTTTGTTAATCGGCAACAAAATATTTCATGGATTAGGAAATCAGTCTCATAAGGACTGGAGAAAAGCCCTTACTAACTTAGGAGAAGATTCTACGAAGTAGAATCGAGCCACGAGGCTTTATCAAGTAAAAATTATTGAAGAGTTAGCTTTGGTATGGGTTTTTTCCCGCCCAAGTTCATTGGCCATTTATATGAATGGATCATGAAGAACTCTACGAGGAAGAAGGAGAACGTGGCTACTATAAAAATTCCTAAATAGTTGGATTCTTTTAAAAAATGAATCGAATCTGGCGAACTCAGTTGGAAAATTTCGAGCCTCAGCTGCCTTTCTATGAACTAATAACTGTGTTGTGGATTTCAGGGAATAGTCTATATCACAGGGCATGGGTAACGAATCAAAATTGCTGCTACGGGACCTATTAAAGGAGATTAATAAAATTAAAAAAAAAAAACAAGGTTTCCTTCTGTCAAGCAAAAAGTAAAAATCTCCAAATCTGAAATGGCGTGATGAAAATTCATCCAGAAAGCAATAAGTTAAATAAAAGCTGTAGGAAACTGTAACCAATGCCTTGCGCGTCACCCGACGTACTACTCTGAGTGAGTCTGATGATATTGGGTCCATCTACCTGTGTCGCCTAACCATCATTCCTTTACGATGGAGACAGATTATTTTTTTATTTTCTCCCCACCCACTAGGGCAAGTCCCAAGGACTTATTGGGGGTACAACAAAAGTACAAATAGCTCTTTTAACACAGAACACAGTAAAAACGTTTGTTGACGTCTTCGGCTGCTTGGTCTCTTCTCTGGCGTGGCTTCGTCATACAGGTAGCAGTTCAGCTTCGTCGTGACACCTTGTCAATCTTCGTCCGTTCTCATGTCTCCTACCAGAAATCTTTCAAAATTCTGATGGAGACTTCGTTCATTGCTACATGAACGTGCATTCCACAGATATGTCTTTACAGGTGCGCAAGTATACGAATGCTTTGTCTGCTCTAGCCACGCCAGTATCGCTTCATTTCCATGTTGAAGAAATTGAGTTATTTCCTCCAAACTTGCACCACTAATTGAACTTCTTATGTTTCTTTGAATATTTGGATAGTTCAGATCAAAGCCTGCTATTCAAGCAACATGCTTATGATAAATTACCTTTGAAAATGGATCTGTATTTTTTTAAATCATACACCCCAAACTAATATTGCCAACCTTTTGCTATGTTTTAAGATGAATAGGTGGGTAAATAAATAAACTGATTGAAGGCGCTTGCCTAGAGTCTCGATTAATCAGCGAAATTTCGGCAAAGGTTTTCTCCGAATGCATTTCTTAAAACCACCACTAATTTCTTGAAATACGGAATCTGGGTGAGTTCATACAAGCTAATATTGACGTTCTAGTTGCCAAGACCCTTGCAATGAGGTTATTATTTGCATTAACTTCTCTCTTTATCGTCCGTTTAGGTGCCTTCATAGTGATAGATTCTCAGTTAGACCGTATTCGAACTGAGAAAACTGTGGACATCTTTGGCGCAGTTAGTCGAATGAGGACTCAGCGGAACTTCATGGTTCAAACTGATCAACAATATGCCTTTCTCTATGAGGTGATGGTTGAGGCAGTTCAAGTGACAGGCAGTGAGGTTTCTGCACATTCGCTATACAATTATGTCATGAAATTGAGACAAGCTGCTCCGATCTCCATGCTTTCAATGTACCTCGGAGACCAGATCCCACGGGGAGCCATGAGGCCAAACCTCCCACAAAATATTACGGCGCTTGAACTGGAGTTTCAGGTAATCATTTTGACTACTTTGCTCACTATTTCATCCATTAAAGTGAGCTGACGGCGAATTTTTCCGTCGCATTTATTCATGTGGCAGGGCATTGGATTCCATTTTTTTCATATGGATATTTCTAGTTAACATGTAACTTATTAAGCTTTTGTTGGTCAAATGTTTTTCATGGTAGGTGGCCTGGGATCCAAATTTTCATTCAACGTTTAGGTGTCGTAAAATTTTTTGGTCTATGTGTAGGATAGCGAACTCTTCCTCTTTAAGTTATGATTTTGCTTTCATCTCATTCTTTGAAAACATACCTATTCTCCTAGTTAGACGTCGCTTGATTTTGATTAAGCAGAAAAGAATCATAAATTTTTAACCTTCACTGTAACTGTGTGTTTATTCACGTAACCATGTGGACCAATAACCGGAGACCCATGATCTTTCCCTTGCAACTAACGTCTTGAAATTTCGATTAACTGAGGTAAATAAAATAGAATTGATGTTATTAATAAAGGTGAAAAATAAGGTTCACTAAATATTTAGCCTGCATAAATTTAATAAAACTATTTTTGTTTTAAAAATATATAACTTCCATTGACACTTACGGCAGATTAATACGGCTTATTCCATTTTCACGAACACTTGATTTAATGAAAATCGGATGGAAGCTTAGCTTCAGCCTAAATGACAGTGTCGGAAATATGGATGTATGTTACTATTCTCACCACCGCAACTGCATCTCCATATTAGTAATCACCGTCGATTGTAGCACTGACCATCAACATAGAAGAATTAAATAGAATGAAACTTTAATATGCCCATTTACAGGGGTTCTTGCATAGAGAAAAGACAGAGTTGAGGGAACAAACAGATGGAGGGTGGATATTTCTGTTATTGCGCATAGTAGTTCGCATTCACAATACCGACTGCCTTTTTCGAATGCATACTTCAAGTGTCCTATTTTGCGCCACTCGGTCAGATTCTGATGTGACTTTAACTGGATAGCTCATCAAATCGACTTAGTTGGCCTAAGTCAGGTCATCTGATGGAGTGCCGGATTACTGTAGTCACCTAAAATCATGCCCATTCACATTTCACTTTCTGAGAACTAGGAATCAAAGTCAGCGTTCCTAGACTTGTTTTATCAATGATAAAGCCTTTGCATACCTCTAAGATTTTCTCGTTCGAGAGCGTTTCAAACAAGCTCTTTAGGTGCTGTAGTTTAAGTTTATTGTCTAAATAATTATATGAAAAAGCGCAGTTGTAGTACCGATTCAAAAAAACTTTAAGTGGCTTGAGGATTTTCGCAGATTTTACTTCAAATCTGCAGTAAGAATAAAAACGTCAACTTAATTCCTCTTTCATGACTTTCCATCTAATCGGTTGAATTGGTCTCCAAGGGCGTCAGAATAAATAAATTTAACAGCAAGGGAGAATTTTTCGGTTTGGCTGCTCCTTTTCAAGTCGGTTGTCCCTTACTAAGCTGCATAACTTTTATGTCAGAAATCAATACGAGACGAAAATTTTGAATATTTGAAAAATTCAAATGTCATGCATTTCACAAGATTCCATTTTAGGACCGATTCTACCCATCAGTAATTAAAACTGACAATCCGATGTCAAAATTATCTATCGATAGCCACTTTTTTGGAATAAATAATTTAATAGACATTTTTCAACTCAGATGAAAAAAACATAAGCTTTGCCAAATGAAATCGCGCGTTTCGAAGGCGTTATTCCCTTGACAAATCGTTAAAATATATGCAGTTTCTGGTCAGTTTCCAAATAATAACACAAGACACGAGTGTCTTCCCCGATTTCTGCTGTCTAAAAGTTGCGAAATGCAACTAAGGCGTTAGAAAACACGTTTTTCCTAAAAGTTAAAGTGACCTGACCAGATAGTGCAGTAGGCCATTGACGAAATTTCCTGATGCATCCTAAGCCATGTAATTCCTCTTTTAGCGAGTTTCGATCAACCTACAAGTAACATCACAATGCAAGAATGCTCTTCTACCTGAAAACCGAAATAAGAACCGCCTTGATTCAGTGCTTCCTTATGACAGCAATCGCGTAGTTTTGTCATCAATTCATGGTGTCGAGGGATCTGATTACATTAACGCGAGTTTTGTGGACGGCTACTGGCACGAAAAAGCCTATATAGCTACTCAGGCTCCGCTAGCCAGTACGACCAAGGACTTCTGGCGAATGATTTGGGAGCATAATTCCCCAATTATTGTGATGCTCACCCAGGTAGTCAAAAACTGCCGTGAGCAGTGCTTTCAGTACTGGCCATCGGAGCGGTCTCAGCGATATGAGCGATTCTTGGTAGAGCCTATGGTTGAATATAATATGCCCAGTTTTGTCTTGAGAGAGTTTCGAATTACGGACAAGCAAGACGGACAGTCCCGAACTCTGAGGCAGTTTCAGTTCTTAGATTGGCCAGATAATGGAGCCCCGATATCGAGAGCGGCGGAAACACTGATTGATCTGATTTCTCAGGTTCATAAGACACAATCCCAATTCGGACAAGATGGGCCAATAACTGTACACTGCAGGTAAGTACAGAGCCGTTCTTTCTCCTGCTTAAAAGATATTGAAATTATTTAAATGTGAATATCAAGTAGCGTTAGCTAGAATTCTCCGAGTTCGTTTCAATATATTACATCTGCGCTTATGGGAGAATATATTCTAGTGTCCACAATCCTGAATATAATGCGGAACTCGAAGTCAGACATTATATAGTGTCAGAGATCTTGGCAATCCATGTCAACGAATGCAATAAAAACAATCTTTGGACAACACATTATTAAAATGATACTATTATGAATCTGTCGAATAAGAAGGTGGTCAAAAGCGGAATTCAAACACTGCTGCATTAAACATGCTACCCCTCGGCTATGAGATAATGCCTGCCTAGTTGAGTAGAGAATAAAATCACATATGATCCCATTAGCATAATTCCAGTGTCTTGAAGGTGGCAGCACTTCTCTTTTATTGACTAATCACTAGAACACGACTAATTTATTTCTGGATGAAGCCCCTCCTAATTATTTCTAACAAGTTTGGCAGACATTCTGATCGATCTCCCGACAACAATCGTTAAGAGGATTTCGTCCTTGCCTGTGAAATGCCAAACATTTGCTAGTCCAGGTTGTCCTTTTGTTCCATTTTGGAACGTGGATTCCGAGGAAGAATCACTGTGAAAACCCAGTTTGACTTCGCAAGCTAGATTTCGGCAGACTCGACAACCGGATCCTGCAGAATTATGACCCGACTTTCATTCCCACCAGCCGTGATTCCCCGTATTTTAAACGAGCAATAGTTGATTCTCGAAGATTTTTCCGCTTGATGATTGCCTTAAAATGTGATGATTTTCTGTTCATCTTTGCTTTTAATTACACTCGCGTTCTGTTTGAAGTCATTTGAGAACCCTATTCAGTAGTAAAATGAACTGAGCAGGTTGTAGTATTCCTTTACATTAAGATCATCATAAGCTTTCAACCGTTTGGTATTTCCGCATCAACTTTAGCACAGACAATTTCAAGTAGGAGCACACATAAGGCGACATCTTCAGATTAAAGTTTACCACTGCAAGACTATAAAATAGCTAGCGAATATTTTCAAGCAGTTGGAACCGGTTATTTCCCCCCGGGATTATCTTTACAGTAAAAATAAAGTTTGTATACTTAGGCTGGTGCGCGCAGAAGGCTTCAAGTTGTTAAGATGGAATGTATCCAGTTGCACTACTACTAGTAACTCAGACAATAACATCCATACGCATAAATCAGAATATCCGCGGTGATCAATGACGACCAACTATAAATGCTTAACACAGCTGCAATATCAAGAAGCCAGATTTCTGAAGTTAAGCAGCGATCTCTAGAGAAGGTGAAATATTCCAAGATTCTGAGGTAACTAATTCCGCTTTTAGCGCCGGCGCTGGTCGTACAGGTATCTTCATTGCTCTTAGCATCCTACTCGAACGCATGCGATGTGAAGGAATGGTGGACCTTCTGCTAACTGCGCGTCTGTTGAGATCGCAACGGAGCAATATGATCGAAGACGAGAGTCAATACGCTTTTTGTTACACAGCTCTTCTTGAATTTCTGGCCTCATTTTAGTCCAATTGTCCAGCATTCCAGACATTGTGACCTCCGCAACTCCACATTGTTTCCACTCCATATCTTATAGGTATTTGATTTCAAATTCTCTTGTAGATTGTTCCATGTTTTCGTGATTTGCGTTATGTAAAAGAACCTATATATTTTGGCGTCGAAGTAAATGACTTTCTGAAACTTGACGAGGCAATCCTTGGTTTTTTCAGAGTTCAACCTTTTAAACCCCACTCGAATGTACTAGATGCAAAACCCCTTTCAGGCAAATCACTTCTGAACGCAAAAGTTTTGCTAATTCAAACGCTGCTCTTGGGTGAAGATTGATTAAAAACTTGTTAATGGATTGATAACAAAAAGGCTGACCAGTCAGTCTTACTGACTAGGACTAAAAATCCTTATTTTAAAACCATTTTGCACGATTCCTTGTCTATATCTTGATCACATCCATTGACTATTCGGCATTTAATTATGTCGAATTCGACAATTAAGGTGCGAATATACCTAAAATCTCTTTTGAAAGCCGTAATACAGAAGCTTATTGTTCACCTAATCACACGATGCTAACTACGTTCTGTATGAGATCACTGGAGCCTGAATGGTCCGATTTTCAATAAATATAGCATTTCAACTAACTAATTCTGTGTCAGTTAAACATTAGCGCTCCTCGACTGTTGCCCTATATAGGATCGTAGAAGTCACTATGGACAAGGAGCAGTAGTTTTTCCGCCTTAGTTAACCCTCTTAATAAAAAGCAGGAAACAGGCATATACTTCCCAACTCGAACTGAGGAACGACGGTAGCCGAAAGCGTGATTCCCCACTCAAATCGAAGACCATCGAATGTCAATAATTTGTCACTAATCTCTAAGCAAGATGGGCTTTTAGGGTGTCCCTTGAAACACGAGTCGAGAAAATTGAAAACAATTCACTAGAATAAATTTTGCGCCTGAGGGTTATAAATGTACGGAAACCAATTCCCAAATTCACCTAAACATCATTGTCGCCCAATCCACCCGCAACTGCTGGGTCTTGAAATTTCCAGAGTAAAATTACGCTCGATGACATGAATAAATACAACAGAGTGGTCGAAAAAAAGATTATAGGAGCAGGGTGGATATTCAATGATGAGGCATCACTTGGGCAAAAATGATCTCCTCACTGTCACGACCAAATAAAATACTGTTAAGCCACTACTTCTATAAATGAGTAGCCAGTTCTTTTTTTTTGAAACATAAACCGAGCAAAAAGTTAGTTGTTTCCAAAAAACAAAGCAAATTCGTTGGAGGTAGATTTATCAAGCTAAAGCAGTTCTCCAAAGTCTCTCCTCAGGAGAACAGTTTATCGATTTCGAGCAATCGATTATACAATGGAAAAGGAAATAAAAAGTAGCATATACATGCGAATGAATACGATATCTTCTCATTCTGTACCCGGCTTCCATCTACCAAGACGAGCCTCCTGCATCACATATTTCACTAGGCGGATGCAGGTATCGGCGTCTTCAGCACTATTATGGCCCTGAGCTAAAAAATGGAATGTTACTGCTGTTCACAAGTAGGCAATAGATTTACTCGAAAGATATCCCTTCGACAAGGATAAAAATCGGACAGTAATCTTTTTGGTAAGTAATTAAGCTATACCAACTGGTTTCCTTGGATCTATTCATTGAGAAAATTATGATTCTCTTCTCAACCCCTCTCCTATTATTAAACCAGTATTTTACTGCTGTAACCTGCTTCATCAATGAAAATTAAACCAAGATGCAGCCCTCAACGGACAAATTATCTAAGCTCTAAGAGGAGTTGGCAACGACTTCATCAAGAGGAAACAAATATGAATAGCCGTATGTGAACTCACAACTTGTTTGAATATTTCGACCCAGGTACGTGAGGGCGAGTGTGGAAAGGGAGCGCTTTAGTGGGAATTCATTGTTCATGAAAAGCACCGCAGTGTCGATCACTTTGTCATGAATAATCTTAAAAATGGACACAAAAAATAAGTAACTTAACATGAGAAGAGGAGCGATTCAGTGGTTTATCAGGCGGATAATTGCTTCTGAAATTGTGAACGCACGCACACCTTAAGTGCGATCAAATCGTTCTCCAAACTGTGGCCAATGAGAATAGTGTTCGCATCAAACAAGTTAAGGAGATGTTTTTGAACATCCCCTAAAGTGACATCGGACGCCTTCAGCTGTTCTTCAGTGAGACCAGAATACCTTGTATTTGCATCAAGGAGGGTAGAAAGTGGACGAACTATTTTATCATAAATTGTTATTCCCTCAGTATCCACGACGGTGACACGACCGAGTTCCAGTCTGAAAGAGAGGACTATTGGGATAGATATGGGTATTTCTGAAATTTAATAACGGGAAGCTTATCCGGATTTATCCAAAGAGTAATCTTGTGCTAATTTGCTAAAGTCCACTGCGAAGTATGCGAAATCATCTAGATTTTTTGTTAACGGTTTTCGAAATCGTTTTGAGCCTTTGCGCATTCTGGTATATGCTAAGATGATACACTTTAACACCCAAGGTCAAATATATAATCGAATTTTTTGAAACTGTCTATCTATCTTGTACTTTAATATTACATGTTCATCGGTAAAACAAAGTGATATACCGATTCCGTAATCTGAATACAAGAGTACGAACTCCAAAGTTCCTTGGGCATCTAGATTTTAAAAAAAAAATAATGTTGGCCTTTCGGCCTGACGTAACTAAATCAGTGTGAGCTAAAAGGATTGATAATGTGTACCAAAAATCAAGGCATTTGCTTGACCACGTGCTGAGCCGACTTCCAAAGAGAAAAAAATGTAATCTCAAAATCGGTCTCAACTTACCCATTATAAGTGTAGACCATTTCACAATCAACAGCGAACACATTAATACCAATGGGTTTCGATTTCGGCGGCCCTGTTATGACGTACTTGTCCAGATCAAGGTACTTGTTGAAATCGTGAACGTGGAATTGGCGAGTTTCGCAGCCCGCTGAGATATTCGTCGACCCACAACAAGAAAATGGTCTGTGTGAACCCTCATTAACACCTAGAATAAAATCAAACCCAAAAGTATAGTGCTCATTTATTACAAGCAGGAAGAATACAGGCGTACTACAGAGCAAGAACGATCAGTTGTCAGCGTCAATAAGTGCCAATCTAAGAGAAGTTCCAAGTCATCGCTTCCCGCTCTATTGGAAAGCTAATATATTTGAAGGGACCGGTAAAAGCAGCAACTCCAAGTCACAGGGCAGACCAGCGGACATAGCAGAAGAACGTTTAAAACAACCGCTAGATTTATCACTAATTCCTTCGCCCTAGAAAAGTGTTCTCTTGTTTTTAGCGTCAAATCAGTGTTCAAAATGCCCGGTGCCACTTGACTCCGATGCACATTGTGGCCATAAGCCAATATACGTGCTCAAATAAAAGTCCTCATTCACGTATGCTTCCTTCAAAATCACGTTAGCCATTAACCGTGTGTGCTTCCACACAAAAACCCACAACTGTAATACTGAATAGATCTTTTTTGGACCTTCTGGAATCTCGCGATATGGTTCAAACACCCCAAGCTTTCAAGTAGTAACTGATAACAATTAGACCCTTTCATAGTAGCTATCTGCGCTGATTGTAGCTGCCCTTCAATAAGTGATTAAAGAAAAGCTCATTTCAAAACGATAACGAAACCGTAAGGTGAAGGAATGCGAATGTTCCAAAACAGGTTTCTCAGCTAATAAAGGCGGAATCGGCAGCAATTATCAACTAATCAAATTACACAAGACTAACCTGAAACTACTTTGCGCTTACCCCAGTGGAAAATGCACTGACCAGCAAATTCAGAAAAATGCTTACGACACCGGGAACACTTGAATTGGCCTGAAAGTATGTGAAGTCGAAATTCGCATAAACAGTAGCAACAATATTAGCAGGGAACAAACCATTAACCAGCTCACCATCGACCATATGTTTATACGCAGGTATACTGATAGTGGCTGTGCCTGGTTGGATGCCAGGGAACGGATAGGAATTCGTCCTTAGAAGGTTCTCGGTAAGTATATATGGGACCAGATCATTGAACGTCAAAGAAGCTATTAAATAAAAGTCAAATTGAGCGGTTCTCAACTCGATGAAACAAGGACATTTAAATAGCTTCGAGTAGCCTCCTGCGGTTAGCATTTACGCACATGAACTACTACCAGTTTCGGATTGAGTTAGAGGCTGTTCGCTCCCCCGACCCCGGAACCTGGGAGGAGTTTCTGGCTTCAAGAGAAAATTATTATCCTATTAATCAGTAAAGCAAACTAATATAAAGGGAAACAGTTTAGTTCATCGAGAACACAGAACCCGATAAGGATTCAAGCCAATAAACAACAAAATAACCCAACTTAAGAGAACATAGTCTTATATACTTCACTCATTGGCATTCGAGGGTGAGACCGACGAGCTTTAATCTCAAGAGGAACTACCTTCAACGAAAATAATTAAGTTATCAGGCAAAGGGACAAAAAAAGGTAAGGAATTATTGTATCATTTACTGGGGCCATCGACATCGGAAAACGTTGAGGGAAAAGTTCCACCTCAAATCCAGCAGTCTCCTATAGAAAAGAGCTTTCAGGCAACGCTAATAACAATTTTAGGCAAATATCGCCTCGTTTGCTTCAATAGATCGACTATAAGAGTAAGATTATTCATTATGCAGGGGCAGAGGAGGAGCTGCCTTCAGTGGAAAACAGCTGAGCAATCAAGCAAAGGTACAAATAACTTTAAACAAATGTCATCAGGGTTACTGAGGCAAATTGATTGTAAGGACAGGACTGCCCTACATCCATGGACATAGGGGGAACCGCCTTCAACAAAAAAACAGCTGAGTTAGCAAGTAGCAATAAAAACAAGCTCGACCAAATATCGTCTAGTTTACTGGGATGAATCGACGATTAAGATAGGGCTGTCCACGAGCCATGGTTACAGGAGGAGCTGCCTTTAACAGAAAATAACTGATTTATTCAGCAACGATACAAATAACCTTGAACAAATATCGTCTGGTTTACTGCGATAAATTGACTACCGGGATGAAATTCTCTACGCAGGATCACAGGAACTGCCTTTAATGGAAAACAACTGAGTTGTCAAGCAACACCACAAACAAATTTGAACAAATATCGTCTGGTTTACTGAAGCAAATTGGTCACTGGAATCAAATTCCCTACCCAAGACCATAGGAGAAGCTGCCTTTAATGAAAAATAACTGAATTGTCAAACAACAACCTAAACAATTTTGAACAAACATCGTTTGGTTTACTGAGGCAAACTGATTAGAAAGATAAGGTTGCCTGTTACCAAAGGCCACAGGAGAAGCTGCCTTTAACAGAAATCATTGAGTCATAAATCAACGATAGACACTTGAACGAATTGCACTTGACTTACGGCCGTAAATGGACTATTAAGATAAGATCGTCCAATGTCCATGGCGAAACGAGGAGTTACCTTTAATGGGAAAACCATTGCGTCATCAAACAATTATACGGACAAGTCTGAACAAATGTCGTCTGCTTTACCGCAGTAAAACGATTATCGGGATAAGATTGTCCACTGGCCATGGTGACATGAGAAGCTGCCTTTAACCGAAAATCACTAGAACATCAAACAACGATATAGACAAATTTGAACAAAAGACGTTTGAATTACCGCTGTGAATTGACTATTAGGATAAGATGGTTCACTGTTTATGGCAAAATGAGAAGCTGCCTTTAACAGAAAATAACTGTTACGAAGAGACGAAACAGGCTCATTAAAGGAAATATCATCTAAATTACCGTGGCAGTGGGAATTCGATAGGAATGTTGTTCTCCACTTTTAGTCAAAACGGGGACTGTCTTTAGCAGGATAATAATTAAATTGTTATACCAAGAAACAAATTAATCTGAGAAAATGTCTTTCAGTTTGCTGCATTAATTAGCATTTGCCCACTGATCGTTAACATAAATAAAGAGAAACAATTGAGGTATACTTATGCAACAAAATAATTAGCTTTAACAGGGCAATACTGTCCAGCATACCGTGGATCCGGACGGTTCAACGCCAGATTTTGAATTATTATTTCGCCATGCTTTGTAGAATTCCGGCTCACCATTTGAAGAACCTTTTGCTAATGAATAGGGTCTTTTTCTCGCCCTAGCGTCTATGACTGGTGAATCAGCTGGCCTTTTTGACGAATTTATTGGTGATATAGACCCAGAGGACATGTGAAAGCGGCTCCTGATGTAACATTTAAGGTAATCAGCAGCCGTGAGTTTACAGCTTTTTCCAAAACAGCTCTCGTACCGTCTTTCGACCAACGGATAAGCCAATGAATTAGCGTAAGAGGCAACCGATGACTCCTCAACCATATCAACTGCCTACAAAAGAATCTGTTTATATTAAACACCAATATTTTTTTTTTCATTTTCAACATTTTATCTATAAAAACGTTATGGCAACTCAGGGTCCTCTGAACTCTGAAGTCGGAGCCATAAAATAAGTGTTCCATTTGTGTATAAGCGATTCATTTGCGCAGAAATGAAATAAGTAATTTGAAAGCATAAATAGCAAAAAGGACTTAACAGCAGCACTAGGATCCAAGCGACCAAATTTGCAACTAAGGATACCGGCTCTCATTCTGGCTACTTAAACAAGACTTCTAAGCACCTTAGTTTATGTCTCCTATTTGACTTGACTCTCATATTTTCAAGCGGAAATTTAAGGACATGCGTATTTGAACCATTTCAAATAATTGGTCTGTGTAAAAATAACAGTGTATGCCATGAACGTCAGCAGGAATAAAAGTTTGTATGCGTTATCACGCCTCATCGACCGATCTGAAAACTTTTTGTTATGCAAATAGAGCAAAATTTGATGTTCACACCTAAGGAACAGCGCTTGAAGGAATTAAAATAATGAATTTATCAGAAATTATTTCTGCTATGGTGATTTCCAAGATGCCTCACTTCCAAGCACCAAAAATTAGATCGGCATAACTCAACTGATTGCTGCTGTATACTTGAGGGAAGTATGATATGTGGGCAAGCATTTGCCTTATTAATACCTTCTTGAGAAGCCAGAGAGCAGTGTCCTTGGCTAGTGCATAAAGAGAGTTCTAAAATCACCTCAATCAAGCAAGAGATTCTAGGGTGATAAAACTGCGAAATTCTTGCAAAGGAAAAGCGTCATTCTAAGAAGCATATATTATGAATAGAAATGCGTCACAGAGGCAATGAATATTGATTTTGAAAGCTTTCATTTAGTCCTCATGATTATTTTCAATACATGTTTTGATGAAACGAAATCTATAGAAATATGAAGAAAAATTGAATATAACTTGTGTAAAGTAGTTATTGGCGTAATAGAAAGGCAGCGTCAGCATAATAGGCGAAAGTCGTTTGAACATGCCTGAGTTCTGCGCAACCCATCTTGAAAATCTCTTACTAGTCCATGAGATCCATTTTAGGGGAGACCGAAACAAGAATAGCGGATCTTATTGCTTCTAACAGAAATATTTCTTGTTGGTTTTGCTTCAATTAAATAGCAGGTCATTGGTCTGCGTAGAATACCTAGTTCGATCCAGTTGTATGGGCAACGAAGGAGGATCAAAGCTTTGATGATGTACTGATTAAGTATTTACTGTCGAAACACTTTTTATATTCTTATAGATTTTAAAAACTCTGCAGTCGTGAGCAGGTCACAATCTGAAATTATCATTATGCGCTGAGATAAGCATCTTGGGAAAAATATGCCTTTGCCGTGATAGGGAATTAATCTTGTGATTTAAATATGACAAGCCGATTTCCCACTTTGGAGATCACTCTTCGACCAATCAGCATAGCCTTCGCGCGAGAAGCCTACTAACTACGCGATTTTTGAGATGACATTCATCAGTTGAATTGCACCAATTGTCATTGTCGACCCAAGAAAGGTTATCTATCCATTTCCTGAAGTCTCTATTCTTATGAGGCCTCGTTTTCTACGACTACCTTGTAAAATGAAGCGTGATTGTGGAAATATCTCTGCTTAGTAGAATGTAATAATTATCAAATATCGAGGACGCTTTTATTCAGCATCTTATTTCAATCGTTCTAAGATCAAATCGACTGTATAGTTATACCTTCGATACTGACGTGTTTAACGTGTGAATGACTTGAACGATGTTACTACATCCATAAACTAGGCTACAGTGCTGCTGCTGAAAATAAAGGTTATACCTACCAAATATAGCATGAAAATAGCACATATTTGCATCGTTTTGCGCTATTTAATTTTTTGCATTTAAGTCAGATGAGTTAGCTAGTGAGTGATAACAGTCCTGGAGATGAAGTGATGGCATCTACGTTTACAAAGGTAGAGTACAACTGGTGAAATTGAAGGCAGTAACGAGATCCGCCGTACTCCCAACGCGAATTCGGAGAGATAAAACTGAAGTGTTCACCAAGTCTATCCCTCTGTATAGCCAATTTACAACCATTTACCTTAAAGTAAATAAAAATGACCAAATACCTGCCAGGATGATTTCAAAAAGGCCTCTTGAAGAAACCTTGGCGTGCAACTATTGAAAAAGAGGTTGTTGGCCCACAAACAAAGCTTAACTAAAGTCCCGACCATTAAAAAGTGAAAATTTATATAACTTCTTTGTCCGATGCAAAAAAAAGGTTACAACGAAATTACACCTCTTTATCAACACCTGCTACACGGAAAGTGAGTTGCTACTGGAGGAGAAAGGATATATCTGATGTGTCAAAAGTGAGTTCCATTAGCTCTCTGAGAGCTAAAGTTGGAAGAACACGTGGAATGCTATCGCATAGTACTGTCATATCGTTCATCGATCAAAGACAAGCTCTAAAGTAAGCGACAACTTGAAGTATAGGGAATAAAGACAAGGCTGAAATCTGTAAAACTTATTGGGTTCCCATGTATACGTATAAATAACTCAACGTGCTAAATGTTTCCCAAGCCATATTTTATTACAACAAATTCCCATTTCACATGGAAAAATTCGAGGTCTTAATTTTGTTTTACTAATGTTTTATTACTAGGGGAGGTATTATCGTAAATTACGCTTTCGGTAAGTTGAAAAGAGTTGCTTTTGATGCTTACCATTTTTTACGAAAGCTGCTAAACGTTTGTTCATTGGATGGTCTGACACGTTGTACAACTGCTTCAACAGTCGTCCGGAATTTGAAGGGTTTAAATATGCTGACCTACATTGGACTGTCTGATTTCCTTAAACTTTTCCCACATTTCAAGAAAAGTTAAAAAGTCGTGCTCGGTGCCTATTGGGTGGTTTCGCCTAACTTGCCATATTTTGGTAGCACCTAATTCGAACCTTCTATTTACTTTCCGTTGTTGGAGTACAAGATCTTCGATCCCCTCGAAATAAGCGCATTTCAACACAAATAGTGGAGCTTGACGGCCTCTTACTAGGGACCTCATTTGGATTCTTGCTATTCGGCCAAATGATTGCTTTACCAATTTCATCTTTTCCCTTAACCTGATTACTCACAGTGGCGATATGAATCGGTGCGACGAGTCGTAGTAAAATAGGTTTCTTATATGGAATCTACAAGAAGGCGTGAAATTCTGCATCTTGGAGAATTCAGAATTTCGCAAATCAAGAGTCGAGATCGATTCGTGCAGCAGCTACTATATCGGTGAGAACAAAGACTTAAATGACCTGACCCCAACAGGTCAGTAAATTAATATCCTCATTCCATATGCGCGTTTCTCAATACACCGATGTCCTTCTGGTCTTCGCTAAGTACTAGTACAATGTGATTATATTACCTGCATGAAATAGGTTCCTATAACAGCAGAACATTAACTGAAAACAGTTGGAAAAGCGATTGCTTGCTGGCAAGTAGAAGTATATAAGTCCTCACCCAACTGAAATTAAGGCACGAATTAGCAGTGCTTGTGTGACTGAGAGGGACTGACGTGAAGTTAGGTAGTTGTATCGCCCACACATTATGTAAATCAGACACAAGATTGTGAAATCAAGCCAAGTAGATTTCAAGATGATCACAGGACTACCCTATTGTCGTACCGGCTTCCCCGATGCCATGATGCGATTTATACTAATTGCGTCACTAGTTAGCTCCATAGCGATAAGGTTTTGCTGTTTCAAGACTCACCGTGAGCAATCTTGAAAATGTAGTCAACTGGCCACCAACAAGTAAAAATCTCGAGAAATAAATCTCTACTTGAATGCTAAGTTGTTAAGTACTTCCTTCTAGCTTCTTAGAAGGTCCTTCAGAGGCACCGAGCTTCTCAAAAATCCATCAGAATTTGTGGCAATATAAATACTCTTGAGCACTTGCGTTCTTTGACAGTGGTTATTCACAAGTACACCAGGATTTGCATCCAAAAATAAAACCCATTTTTTACCTCGATTTCTATTCCAAATGGTCTGTTTTAGAGCCTGAATGTGTGAAGCCTGTGGCCCTGTGTTAGGCCTCACAAAATTTTTCATTTTATATTGGCTTCATCAATAGATGAATATCCGTTTTCATTTTAATAACGGATCAAGTTTTTGGGAATGAAGAATTTTTCATTACTCTTCTCATCATCCTAAACCGCAGTCTACAATCATTCATCTGATTAAAGTATATATGACACCTCCTAATATTTTTGCGCCCATCTTGAGCCTAAATGAACATGAAGTCTTTTCTTACTGCAAATACTTTGCCAAATAAAGACGATAGTGGGGCTCGGATCTCGAGTATTTTTCTAGCAGCTTGTGGATGTACGTTCTACTTCTATCAAAAGTTGCAGGTCCAGATGGGTTTTAATTCAAGTTTTGTGAAGTCGAAGAAACTGCGACCAGGTTTTCTAAAATAAATTATTGTTGACAATCTCTCAGCACTCTTCAGACCATCGGAGAATTTTAAAAAATTATTTCCTGTTTTCACAATAAATTTAACCCGGATATTTCCAGGGACTTGTGGAATGATGTATCCCCTGGTATCTGGGCTCTCTCTCTCCAAAGCGGTGATATTAATAGTGAATTACACTGAGGATGGAGCAAGCATCCTTTACACCAGGCTATAGGGGGAAAGCGGCAACGCTACCGGTGATTAAGGATGAAACGACCGATCAGATGGGTAGAATATGATCAAGTAAGGTGAGTTCAAGGGAGGTCCTGAGCTGCGAAGATTCTTGGTGGTTAGAATAAAATGTTTGGGACGTCGTCTTCCTCCAAAGAATCAACGAAGCTGAGAAGCGAATTGTGCACCGAGAGAGTTTTGTTAATTAATTATTCTCTTCTTGCCATTTCACTAAATAATGACAACTAATGTTTAAAGGTCTCTTATAATTAGGGATATTCTTGCAAGAAAGACGTTCAGATTTTAAAGTACAGCTAACATAATTTCAGTGACCTATCAAGCAAAGGTCAGTGCCTAAAAGGGTGCTTAGTGCTGCTGATTCTAGCATCAAAATGCTTGAAGTACTAGACATCTTATTAGGTGTTTGACAGTAGGAGGCACCATTCGATTCGCAGGAAGTGAATGCAATGAAATTATTTGTAATCTCTGGAGGGAAGCAAGTAAGTCTTAGATTGATTCTTTTAAAGCACTTATAATTATTACTGCCTCTTTATTTAGAGACTTTTCAGTATTTATCGGGGCTCAAACCAGTACCTTTCATTCTGCTATCATGAGTTCGTCAATCATTCAATTTAGTCTACGTTGCCACCAATACAAACGCAGTTTCAAGGGTCACGAATTAAAAACAAAACATCTATTTTCTTGCGAATACCAATTTTTCTAATAAACTGGTTAAAAGATGTTATCCTTCGTGTTTACAGGTGTTGTAAAGGTTAAGTAAAGTACACGAGTTCCATCGACCTGCCCTAAAGAAAGGCAGCACATTTTGATCCTACAACGGGTCAATTTTCCCATCCTTATGGTTGCAATCACATTTTGATGTTCACAAAAAAAACTTAAGGCTAAACTCTACTTTAAAATCGGTTATATTCTTCGGATGAGCCTCTCTATACATCAGCCCCTAGCATTAATGTGACAACCATAACAGCAGTATTTTACTGATTCTATCATGAATTTCAGCATTGCACTTCGTTGAACTAAAGTACAGTGAGGCTCATAGTTGCCAGGTTTGAAGACCGACAAGGTTTTTAAGGCGGTAACTACTTTTGTCCTCCTACTTGAGGTTGATTGTCCCATTTCAAGTTTGTCGCTGACCTGATAAGGCCTCACAGGAACTCAAATTCTAAATAGCAGCTGACAATCATGCTCTTTTGCTAGTGTGCCGGAGACAAATTTCGCCCATAATTTTTTAATCAAAAATGAAAAATGCGACGGTTTGAAAGAAGAGACATGCGGTGAAATTCAGTCTTTGCAAACACTATTTATCTCCAATTTAATTTCCTATTCAGGTACAATTTCCTCATTAGACTCTGGATCAATCTCCTTCCCACTCCCAGTAGGGTGACCAGGCAGTGAGATCCACACGCAATTTAACTAGCCTCTTGCTCGAACAGACTCATAAATTGTTGATCAGATGGCACCTCTTGTTGAAGCGCACCCGATTCACCGTCGGGTCTTGCGTCGCAAAGACCAAGTGACTGTTAGTTCAACAGATGGTGGTCTGTTATAGACTTTGGGATATTTCACCAAATAACTTTATTCAAGATGCCAACATACTACAGGTATCGGGCATGAAAGTTATACTTTTAATGATAAGCTGACTGCCGTTAACGCCATGCTTCATTCGAAGTCAATCCGGAGTGTAAACTTTCACTATTGGCTAATACAGTGCAAATGCTTGTTTATCTGTATTGCCTTGAAGTTCGTTAACGACATAGATCATCCGTGTTATTAGTTGGATATTTCACGTGGCTGTGGCAAGTGTTCAGTCGCCCAGCTGATACACGAAACGAAACAGCTATTCATTAACATCTCTATGAAATGGAAAAAGTGGTCGTAGTTTCATTAGCCTCCAGCTCCCAAGAGACTGAGGTTACCGCACAGAACCACGAAGCGACACTGAATCTCTTAATTGCTTAAGTAGACAATTATTCACAAAGAGAAGCGTCTCGCGAAGTTTGCCTCCATGTAAAGAGAAAGGAAAAGGTCAAAAGTACTGCGTCATATCCCATCCTTCGACCACCTTATTTTGAGTTTTCGCCTCAAAGAACTACTTCATAATAGTGTCTGTTCCAACAGTAGCTCCACTGGTCTTTCTGTAGTGGATTCTGACATTCTTCGGACTGCGATTCCACTTTTTTCAAGAAGACATTTATCAAATCGGGATTCGGAGCTACCAACTATCAAAAAACTAACAGTATCTCCATTCTGGCAGTTTGCAGTTGGATTCGTCGTGTAGTTTTCTCCTCAAGGCCAACGAAAACGGGCTAAAATAAACTTTATTCAAAGCACCTGATGGTAGGAAAACTTTAAATTGTATAGAACGGCAGTACCGCTTCGCCATTTTGACGTTCCGGTCTCCGGCGGCAGATTTCGCTGTAACCAAGCGTTTGCTCTGACAAAATTGCCTTTTATCCTGAATTTCAAGTAAACCCATTTGCAGCTCTTATTTTTCGTTCTATTTATTTATTTATTTATTTTGCAGTTATAACGACACCAAATTCCTTAAGCAATATTTTAGTTAATGAAGTTTTTAAAATGCAAGTCATCAAGAAGATTTGGACCTCAGCACTGCCAATCTTATTTTTCCTGTACTAACTTAATCAAAAATTAATTATAAAGTATTAAGAAAAAGGTCACAAATGAAATTCGTGTATTGTAAATTCTAAGAGCAAGGAAGTAAGTAATTACATTTAGGTGAAACGATGATGAATCTAAATTTGGATTTTTGTCGTTGTAACCATACCGGACTTCACTATCAACAAGCGTTTTTAGGAGCAAAACAGGATCTAATTTCGTTATGGCACTAGAGCAAGAATGAAATTTTGTCTAAAAATACTTTTGACTGGTGATGCTGAAGCCAACTATAGAAGTTAAAATAAGAGGGCTCTAAAAGGGAGCCATGTAAACTCCAAGTCATTCACATGACCACGAAGCTTCATTAAAGCAGTAAATGATTAGTTTAACCGATGAATCCCAAAGAATAGCTTTTTTTTTCTTTTAATTAAGTGTGAAAGGTTCCATTGTTACCGAAGGCAGCACCGAAACTGAGAAGTGGTATTCCTATTTTTCTAGTATTTTTTATACACTCGAAGGTTAGTTTATTCCCTTTGAACCCAAGACGGATTCGTCACTATAAAAATACGAAATCGTGACTTGCTTCGTCATTTCCGGTCATAATATCCTAATTAATAATATGGCCTAAAATCCGATCTACGTGAAATATTGCGCTTCCAGATACGTCATTTACGCAGCAAAATAAGTATTTGTCCTTGAAGATCAAACTTTCACTTTATGGCTAGTTTTTTGCTAAAAAAAGGTTTTTATTAGTGTTTACTTTACTAATAATGCAATGCAGTGGAATTTACAAATTTACTTGTGATCAAATAGGCCTCGTGCGAATGAATACGTGCAATGATGAAGGCAAAGTTCACCTAAGGCGTTAAACATAATCGATTAGTTACGTTTCGGCTGCAGAATGCACTTTTAAAGCGGCGTCCGAGTGCGATGCCATTGGCTGACGGGTTATAAGAGCCTGATTGGCCTTTGATCTGACCCAATCACGTAGTCGTCTGGAGTACCTATATCAGACCGCGATGCACACTAGGACGCTAATCTATCACGATGATAATCCGCAAGTTTACCGCTTTTCTTCTTGCTGTATGTATTGCAGCCCTAATTGCTGCCCTATGCTTGAGCGATTGGGATTGCGGAAATCTTTTCGAACACTGCACAGAAGAAGGTGCTCAGGATCGGGATGCTCTGCTTGCCGTTGTAGCTCTATTCTTAATCGGTCTCCTTTTTATCCTTATTGTCTTCATTCTCGATGTTGCCCTCCTGACCAAGGCCCAAGAGACTTCCGGAATCATAAGTGCCCGATTCGCTTTTATCTACCTTGGAGCTGTACTGATTTTCGTGGCTGTAGTCGTCTACACTGCCGTCAAGAGTAATAAGTGGGGATATTTTCTCGCTGTTTTCGCAGCTACTATCTCGATGGTCCTTGCTGCAATGGCTGTGGCCTCCTCACGATGTGTCTCTAGGAGTGAGCTTATCGCAGCTGAACATGAATAAACTCTTGAACTGTCTGCCTCGAAAAAGAACTCACTTTAAATTTTAGTCTTCAATTTGCATGCATCTTCTATTCAGTTCTCCTCTTCCAGTCGTGCCTTCCTCCTATTCGCCTCGCTTCCACTCAAACAAATGATGTATCTGCTCATATTATAAATACTACTGATAATGATAATGATCTTGCGAATTGGAATATTAGGCTTTTGTGTTTATGAATAAAAAATTTTAAATTCCTTATTCCTCTCTTTGCTTACATCCGGACGCTTTTGGATTTGCTAAACTTCCATGTTAGATGATATTCTTCGAGAAGTATTATTGTTATAGTAGTATAGCGCAGCCAAGTAATTGCTACATTCAGCGAGGAGCGGCTATTAAGTAGAGGTGCAACCGGGAACTTATGGACTATAGAGGGCTTTCAATCCTACAACAAACATAGAATAAATCATAATTTTATGAATAGTTCAAACATAGAATAAATCATAATTTTATGAATAGTTCATAGGTATATCTGGATTTAAGTTTAAAATTTAAGGGGAGCATATTAATTGAAATTACAATTGATTGCAGTGAGCGCTTTCATAGAATACAAGAGTGTGTAGTTATAACTCAGCAATTTTAATGTTTTAAAAATCTTTAAATAGTATGTTTAGTAAGAAGTTTAGTTTTATTAAATGAATGCGTGCGACGTTCTTAAAACTGTTAAGGGCATTTAAACGCCTGGTGGATAGATTTGTTTTTGATTTCACATAGCATGGCAACGAATTGAAAGTACTTGTCTATATTTTTAAGTTAACAAGCAGTTGCCAAGGAGTTGGCAATCATGGTTCAAACTTGGGCATTATCGTTCCCAAAAGTCTAAACAGAAATGGGCTTTTTTAAAAGCATTCGTTCTGATGGCGGTGAAGTTTTGTTTCAATTTCCCCATGGGATGAAAGTGAAATGCACAGACCATCTTGTGAATAAGCGATTTCAGAGGAGAATCCATCAATGCCCAATTTCGTCTACCACACACATCTACGTATCTCTGACACCATTTCAACGCTTTGAGACCTAGTGCATCATGAGGCGACGACCTCTCCATATCAATTCGATAGTCGATTCCCAAGAATGCTGCTACCTCAGAACACCACAAGGAGGCGAAGATTAGATATACATCGTATTCATTATCAGGTTTGAGTTGGATTGTGATTTGAAATTATCCTGATATCGTCTTGGTCCCCACCGGTAACACATAAGCTTAGTAAGTTGAAACAATAATTTTCTTCCTTCAAATGGTAAAATAAGAAAATGTGGTGTTAAATTCGGCAGTGTTTGCTTGCTTCCCAGCTGTGCTAAGCCCAGTGTACTATTTTAGGCGATTTCGCATCCCGATTAAAAACAGAGGCCTTGCAAAATTCTACGTCTATTTAATAGCTCAATTTAGATCCTGACAAAACTGAAAAAGAGTGCGTTTACAAAGCATGTTTTCAAAAAATGGCGCGATCATTTTCATAATTTCTTTATTTGTTAATTTGTTGAAGTAGGCTTTGGGCTCTGGAATTCTTGTTTAACATTGCATCAACTATTGTCCGCAAACCGGACCATGTTGGTTTGTGAATTCTCACGAACAGTGCTGAGAAGGTTGAGTTGAAGGTACCTCCAAATTGCCTCCTAATTTTAAACATTTTAGATCGTATTATTGGTGCCATGGGTGTACAAAATTACAATACGATCTGTAAGTACCTATTAAGCACCGACCAAAAGGAGAACTGCGATGCACGTATTCAAGACATTTCTCTCGTTAGTTGACTTGTGGCATATTTAGCCCAAAAATTTGCTCTTATGTCCCAAAACTAGTTCATTTCAGCTTGATTCTCTTTAATTTAGAAATTTTTATTCAGAATTCCATTTCCAATCACGAGGAAAGATATTTCACGGGCTAAATCCTAATGTTGCATCAATCAAAGCGGCCTTCTATATCATGCGAGTGCGACTTCTGAGGATCAACTGTTTGGTCTCTATTCATCAGACATAACTTCCTTTATTAAAAAGCTATTTCGCGTCAGCTTATGCGGCTCTCAGCCATTGCATGGCGTGTTTACAATTTGAAGCTTAGCATTCAATGTATGAAGTGCCACGGCAAATAATCGTCAAAGTTTTTCGCAGGTATTCACCATATATCATCTCAAACTCCGTCTTTCCTGAGCCACTCTTTTAAACTCATTCGAACAAATGTATTGGGGAGGGAAAAGAGGCGCGTTAAAATTTTTTTGAGCCGAACTAAAGGCTCTTAATAGACCCATTTGGAAATTACGCATTTAGACAAGCGCATTTCACTCTCACCACGTCCACCTAAACATAGCACTTGCATATTTTTTCCACTCACTGATTACAACATCCGGTACCAACATACTATGTAATTGTGCTTCGAAAACTGGGGTAAAATAAACATAAATTCAGCTTGCGAAGGGAATCTAAGCCACAATGAGTTACTTTCAAAATACTGAGTTGCATCAGCTCTCGAACTAAATCGCTATAGTTACAATTTGCTTCCACGGCGTTTTCAAATTACATCACACATGTTGAAAAGCGTTCGAGTAAGTGGTTGTAGATGTTTTTACCTCAACGGATATTTCTTAACTTTTTTTTCACTTTTGAAGTTCAATCGGTTGGTCTCGTTTTAATGTACACTAAGCAAAATTTACTTTTCGTGCCAGATGTGCAAACAGAGAATAACCGACTCACTGAGACCTTAAGCTTTGAATTATTCAATTGTTCTAACTGTGCTTTCTGTAAGAAAGTTTGATCGTTAGTGTCTATGATGGGGGTGGTTTTTTTTTATTTACTCCCCAGCCATTAGGTCAAGTCTCAAGGGCTTATTGGGGGAACAACAGAACTACAAATAGCTTTTACAAAACGTAGCATACAATAGTAAACACAGAAGACGGTAAAGGCAGTTATCAGCGTCTTCGGTTCTATGATCACGTCTCCGGCATGGTTTCATTGTACAGGTAGCAGTTCAACTTCGTAATGGAACTTCGTCCGTCCGAAATGGGGATGGTAAGCCATTTAAAGGATAGTATAGGCAAAAAAGAGTTGTCTTGTTCAAAGGATTTCGTCAGGGACATCCTATGGGTTCACTTTGTCCAATTAGTGGGGAGGAGAATGTACATGAATTCGTCTTTCCCTTCCAGTATTTCCGAGTCTTGTGCCCAGGTGCATTTTCTAGCGGAAGACATAAAATGGTGCCCATTTATAAGACTAACGTAGGGAAATCGAAAAAGGAATTTACATTTGAAATATAAAAACCGAAAATGTAGAATATGGTACAAAGACCTGTTACTCACAAATCTACGCCCACGATCTAACAACAGTATCAATTTGCCGATTACATGAGGAAACGAAAATAGGACTCGTGCAGAGGTGAAGTGGTCCAGTGGGTTCAGTGATTTGCAGTCACACATTAGGGCGCAATAGCTGATGGGATGGTTCAACAATTCATGACGCATCAAGTTTCAGAATTGTCACTCAACGTTTATTGAAAATGACGGGGTGGAAGTTGAATGGACGCTTCGAGGTCTATAGTTAAAAATAAAATGTTAGTGCATTAGCAGAAATAGTCTTCGAATCAGCAAAGCAGAAGTAAATGAGTGACTGGACAAAATTTCTGCACGGGGCTACTGCAAATACTAGGAAAATAAGCGAACCTCTGTTAGCCTTCGTCATAACAAAATGATAGACTATATTATATTTCGGCTTTTTATGGACATCTGCTGGTCTGAAATCAATCCCTAAAGAGGAATCACTTTTTTTCTTCGGCGCACTGGTGCGATAGTTTTGTCTTCCTTCACAAAACAAATCAACGACATTAAGTGAAGGAAGGTCAAATGTTAGAGGTAGCATTTACAAAACTGAAAAATCCTTTGTTAAAATTAATGGCAAGGAAAAAATATCTCAACCCTCGTGTTCTTAAGGAGCTGATACTTCAGAGCTCAACCTGACCAGCCACACTTATTAGCCTGGTATTTAAGCAATGGTCAACGGAATGGCCACCCTAATCAACACGGAGATTGTTCCACAGAGAAATACAAACTGAAGGCGTTGTTTGCAATGGAAACATCACAAATACTTAGTCTGCCGTGACTGACTGACATGTAGGCGAAACTGATTGCAAAAAGAATGTAGAAGTTTAAATGAATTTACAAATTTCAATCGTGGTTATGGTTAGTCAACGGACATGCCGTTAGCCACACCTCCTTTCAGGCCATGATGACAAAGGCAAAACATTACTTTCCGTTAAAGTTAGTTCCATCCTACGTTTGTTCTGCAACTACTAAGGAGCAAATCGACAAACCGGTAGCTGTTTCTAGCTACCATAATCCATGGTGATAACCAACTGCTAGACCAAGATACGAACCAAAATTATCCAGGAAATGCACATTCGCAGATCTAGCATATGTCCCATTCACCTAATGGGCTGTAAAATCCAGAAAAAACATCAAAAGCTAGATGTAATTATTCAATGATATTCACACAAATTGCGCCCAATCTTCAATTTGATTTGGTTCCCATTGTAGAGAGAGTAAAAATGTGTAAGACCAGGAAATTCAAATTAAATTGTAATCTGCAGAAATTCATTGGCATTCAAGAACGAATAGGGTTGACTTGCTCGCATTGACGATCTTCTAGAAAGACAAATCAAATGAACTTCCAGTATCCTTCCCCTTCGACATGTAAAAAGTAGATGAGGTTTTCGAGCCAATGAATCAGGGTTTCAGGCTTGGTTGATGATGCATCCTCATGATGGCACCCTGCCCAGTAGATAGGTAAAGAGGGCAAAAAGTTTTTTTTTCTCGGTGCATACGGCGGCCTGTAGCTGCAGGGATATCTGAAGTCGGATGCGGTTCTCCCTTCTTCTATCACGTGACTCGACAAGTCGTGTAAATATATCCACTGGAATAAAACAGTTCAAACGCCCAATTACATTTTAGATTTTATTTTTTTTTTATTTTAGTGTCTCCATTTACCGAAGATCAAACTAGGCAAACAAGCTTTCGATCAAACAAGCTAAATAATGAAAGCGTGGGACAGTCCTAATTCTCTTCGTCAACTTCTGACCGGAAAGTCTGCCCTTGGACCCATCTCCTCAAGCCTTTACATTCTTTCAGCTATCTTACTTTCAATAGACTAGGTAAATACCCATTAAAGTGGAGATCGGTGAAATTTTCAGGCCTTTCAGGCTCCGATACCTCAAAGTTCAATTGGACTTTTGAAAGTAAGCCTGTTTTGAGTCCTTGAAATCTTAATTCTTAATATCCGTCGGTCGGTAATAAATACGCCATCCAGACATTTTTTACGGAATGACAACTCATTTCAGGTTTTTTTTCTTTATCAGAAGACCAGCTTTATTGCTGCAATGGCCTTGATCCACGCATTCAAATGCAAATCCATCTACTGAATAGAAACAATAAACGCGATATTCTGAATTTACCATTTGCCATTGCTGGAAATCATTTAAGGCCAGGACCTTTATTGTTAGTTGCGACTTAAATGTAGTAGAATTTTAACCCCCTCCTCAAGAGCATAGGTATATCAGGTTATTCTAATTTAATTCCAGCTCTTATAAACAAAATGATGATTTGTTAAGGTGTACCGCTCAGCTGACCTTAATCTGGTCTCGTATCACTTTGATGGTGAATGCTATACACTCAACCAACTAACTTTGGTTTATTCTCTCTTTGATCCAGAAGTCCTATGTCCTTCATTTTCGACTTTATTTAACATTTACGTCCCATGCATAGGCATTCCGTAAAACGCAGGGTAGTGGATAGGTAGTAGGGGGCTGTTAAGGGGCAAGTCAATTTTAAGGTCAAGAACACGTCACTTTGACCCCTATAGCTTGTCTCGGCTAGTACTTACCCCTGCTGTGTAGTGGCCTCAGTCTTTTTGGACCGTTATTTCAATGGCTCCTTTTCCACCAAGGCCTTCGAAAATTTTCCATCAACGCAACAAGTGAGAGGACACCAACAACTTGCGTCCTTCAGCAGATTAGTGGCACATAGCTGTTAGGGCCAGTTCCAAGAAAAGTCTGTCGTTTGTCTATTCAATTAAACCCGCTGTTTATTTTTTAAAACGTTTTTTCTAGTTTAAATGCTTTTCCCGAGTAGTTTAAATGGCTGACACACATAGACTAATGAAATAAAGTAAAACTTGCTCTTAGTAGTGGAAATGTCCGACAATAGAAATCGCATTTTTAAACTAAACTTTATCAATTAACAATTCGAATTTCTACAAGCAATCTGCCTATCTAACTTGTGGTAGTGCAGGTTATATTAAGCCGACATCTCTAACCGGTACATAGATTCAAATTTTAGAGATAGAATTTGATTGCTGTTCGTGTGTCTTTCGCCTAAGCATCAGATTTTTTAAATGGTCTATGTTACAAAGTAGCTTAAACACACTCGAAGATTTGGTACTTGGAGCGAAATGGCTAATCCTGCTAGTCAAATCAGCGTTATTGGCAGTAAAACAATAACGAGCAAGTATACACAAGCATTGATGAAGCCGCCCAGCCACGTCAGCCATCATCCAATGACAGCTTCCACCTGCTACAGCAACCTGATTCTGCTCATTGTGATAACTAACGGCCGTATTCATTTCATCATAACAACTACCAGACAATCAACATGACGACCAACTCTGCTTCAGCCCCAGCTGACCGGAGTTCTGTCGGCGCTTGGATTTTTTTTTTTGGTTAAAAATAGCACGACGCTTAGCATTCATAAACAGGTTTCAATTCGCTCAAAGAGGTAGATATTGCATTTTTAGTGGCAGCTGTTCACCTTTAAATTTTGCAACTAAGAGCTTTACATACCTCACGTACTGCTATACATCTGGTAGTATGTAACTTATTTCGTCGACTAGTTAATATGCATTCCCATTAAAGACTTGGAATTTTTTTATTTCTCAGCTTGTGCCGCCGCATAGGGCTTAATCTTCAAGCAACCACATCGTCAGCCGTTTCGCTCTCTTCCTGCCATCATTTCGGGCCCGAACTCTAGCTCGGACTGTCGAACAGTTTGTAAATCGATGCCTCCTTGAATGAGAGATTCAGAGGTTCGCAGCACTTCCTTCGTGTCTGGATTTGGCGCGTTTGGCAATGTGGTTTGGCAACGCGGTTTGGCAACCCAGGTGCCACGATCGCTGCTTATTAAAAACTACTGATTCGTGCTGAGGTACTGTTTGCCACTTGTCGACATAAAGGTGAGGTGAAAATTTACTTTCAATCAGAATGTATTTTGATCCTAGATCTGCCTCATCAACAAGCATTAACCCACCAGCAGCTTATTATTAGGCATTGTTTAAACTATTTTTAGGTTTACCAACGTGTACACTTCATCATTACGGCCCTGTCGTGTTGAAAATTGACTGATGGAGTTTATATATTGTCTAGCTTCATTTAGTGATGTATCCTTAATCATTTTGCATGGTGACGAATCGGATCTGAAATAAAAAAAAAGTTTCCCTTAGGTCGTATATAATACCATTTTCGTATTGTTATAATACTGTTATCAAGAATGTTACAATTTTCGAATAAATTCACTTCTTCAATATTAAGGGCATTGTATGAGAAACTAGGTAATTCCGTGTTTTTTCAAGTAGAGGCGTTTTCCTACGACTTCTTTGTCTAAAGTCCAATGCGACAAATTCCGGATGTAGTGCTGAAATAGGGATTAACTGATTACTTGGGATAGATGTCATTTCTCGTATCTTGCATGTAGGTGAATTTTTTGGTAAAATAAAAAAGGCAATCATAGCCCAAATATCATTCTTGACTGTCCTTTTGTCTCCTCGAATTTATAAATTCATGCCCATTTCTTTAGTCTACAGGGCATCCAGAGCCCTGACGTTTCTCACCTCAGTTAGCGTTGTTCAAGATTTTAGCTACAGTATATGCAAGAGTTTCAGTTATGATGGATCGTGGTTTAAAAGAAAGTACTTGATATCTATGATGATGAGATATTCATGCAGGAATAAATCATCAATCCCTGATTTCCAGATACCTACTCTTGACTTCAACTCTAGAAGGATGTAAACTCCTCAAAATACTTGGCCTCGAAGGAATTGTTTATGTCAATCATATTTGAAGATCTTAAGTCAAGCTGGACAAGTTCGTACTGTATCAGAGTAAAAAAAAATGAATACTAGCAAGTACGCGGCTGCTCTGAAAAATAACAAGAAAGGGATCTCTTAATTCCCCTAGTAAAAATTATTTCAAGGCCGTAAAACATTACGTTTTCTGCGAAAGTGTTTCGGAGCTCGAAGCCCATCACCTTACAGAAGAGAAGGAAACCGGATTCGAGCCTTGGATATAAAAAATGCAACGCTCCATCAAAGAGGTTTGGGCAATAAAAACAAACGATCGAGGATTGATTCGACTTACCATTTAAGTAATATCGCCAATGAATGGTTCCATAGCTACTCTTGTTGTTCTCATTCATAGATTTCAATAAAAAATGTGGTCTAATTCTCACAATTAGAGTCTATTTACCAATGAATTTGTTATCAAGATCTGTTAATTATCGCTTTAATAGTAATTTTATTCAGCTTCAGTGATTTTGTGCAGCTTGATTTTAACTGAGAGGCGTTGATTCCTGCCTCACGAATTTAAAGTTCCGTTGATTCAATGGCACCATCGCTATTAATAACACCAATTGAAGAAGTCAAAAGTAGCAACTGGTTACCCAATAAAGTGAGCTGCAATTGGCGCTAATGTTGATAGATGTAAAAACCTGGAACCTATGTGATCGTAAAATGTTAAAATCCACCTTTGTTGGACTTCTACCTGCTTCTCTTGATATCAGCGACCTGCCATTTAGCACAGACAAAAATGTTGCATTTCAATTGCTTTCCTTGCATTCAGCCTGGGAGTGCATCGAATTCATTCTTACATCTATCACCCACATATAGTGTTCTAATATGTTTTGCATGAATTTGTTGGAATCGTTTCAGTAAGCGATTCGACACATTATCGGGGGCGATATCAGACCTAGGGACAACTATCCCCAATTATTTTTTTTACTCCCCACCCATTAGGTCAAGTCCCAAGGGTTTATTGAGGGTACAACAAAAGTACAAATCGCCTTTCAACAACAATTAGCACACAACAGTTAAAACAGAAAACAGTAGAAGCGTTTATCGACGTCTCCGGTTCTCTGGCGTGGCTTCATAGTACCGGTAGCAGTTTAACTTCTTGACGGCACCCTGTCCGTCCTCGACATTGTTAGGGGCAGATAATCTCCATACCTCTTCCAGAAGTCTTTTCAACTTTTCGGCGGCAATTACATTCATTGCTACATGAATCCGCTTTCTACAGTCCATTTCGAGACCATGAATCAAGGTATATACTTGGTGCTTTGTTTACCAGGCTGTAAGAGATTGTGCTTCTGCTGGCATAATCTAATTTTAAACGTCCGGTTGGTGAATAGTCCAATCCGGCCATCCCTAGTTATTGAGCAATCGTTTCCCGCCTTCTCTTCGAATAATTAACCAATCTTATTTTAATGGAAAAACTGAATGTGCATTCTGCAAGAGTATGATGGAAGTCTCTCGACGGAAAAGAGTTTGCTTAGACGAGACATCATTCCTTTATACCCTCTTTGCAACTGGTCTCTAGAATTGAGTGAATTAGTTTAAGTCTAATAAAATCCAGCTCTAAACGAATAGTTCTAAGCCCATTAGAAGAATGAGTGAAACAACACTGGGGCTTACCTTTTTGATCATTAATTAATAGGACAATAAATGGTGAACAGGAGTACCAATAATACGGATTAAAAAGATGAAGGCTTTCAGGTAGGAAATCAGCCATTAGGCCATAGAGAGGCCTATGGAGCACCAGCCACTTAACTAGCAATGGCCGAATTTCTTCTAGCAGTATATGACCTCTTAATTTGCTATCCAGATATTCCGCTGAAGTTTCACCTGGGCCGTTATCCATTTTGGCTTTTACTAGCCCACAGATCGCTACCTTTAACCTATGTTTCCCACAAAGCTACAGATCAGATTTTCATGGGTTAGATATTTGCGAGATTTGCTAGATTTATGAGTCTGCTGTATCGGACGCCTAGCGAATTGTGATGGGTCACTTCAAATCCTGCTCAGAGCCCTAATAAGCCAGCAGTTGCGATTCGTGATTGTGAATGTGGGGTGATGGAAATCGCAATCAGGTTTTATCAGACACCTCTCAGTATTTATTTATGGTTTTCGCCTAGATTTGTGGTGTTCGATGACTTTACAGTACGAAGAGTAGACTGTAGATTAATCTTGAATTAACTTGGCGAAACCACTGGCCAACTTCAAATCGCGAAGTATCCTGGGTATCACTGCAGTTGATTTTGGAATTGCAGAAACTGACATGTTTCGGTATTTAGTCTACTAAGTACGGGACGTGTCTATTTAGATATGCTAGTTGTAAATTAGTTCAAGACTATCATGACCTCGTGACCAAACTTTTAATCGCAGCTATAGTTCGAGTGTGAAGGAATAAGATCTCGCGAATGGCAATGTTTATTTGCCGGACGAGGCGACTTAACAAACAAATTGAAGGAGATATTTTGTCAGCGCATTTTAACAAACGATTCAAATTCAGGCGTCCAATGATGTTTCGTCTGGAGCTGGTTGAAATCCAAGGATATAAACACTTCTAAAACATCTCAATTACTAAAATTAGGCGCTTACTGAGCTTATCTGTTTGCAAATACTGCAGCAAAAGAGTTGATCCCTCTGATTAATAAACCACATTACTGTAATCTGTATTCTGAAAATGAAAATTTCTCCATGAGCAAAGGATATTCGCCTTGTTTTTCATTCTCATCGAAAATAACCAAGTTGGCAAAAATGATGGACCATATCATTGGACTACTTGGAGTGGTAAGCGGCCAAAAATTGACGTTGAATTAACGATCCCAGATTTCTTTCAATTAGACTTCTGATATCTAGGCGAGTGGGTTGAGTCCCCTTAGTGGAGTAGTAGCTTACCCCAGTTACTGGACAACTCGGCATTTTCAAGACAGGAGTGGGTTGTACGGTGAGACACTTTTTTAAGAAGAATGACGATGCAGGCATCAGTCTGGCTATTCATTCAACGCAGCTTCTTAGCAAATGGGAAATAAACAAAATGGTACATTTGTACAGAGTGGGCCGTATCCAAGGCGAGAAAAGCGGTCGCATAAGTATATAGACGGTGTGAAGTTGAATTCAAGGACACCCTATTTTTAATTCGACGATGAAGGTTTATCTATGCACAAACTTTTGACCAAATGCAGTAGCTCCTGTCCAATCAGCATGATGTATAACGCTTGTACGTTGCTATACCTACCTCAGCACCTACACATCGGTGCTTGAACATTATTGTGCTTTCGATGCCAGTGAGTCATACCGACTAGATTATCGTCGCGCTAAGGTACAGCTCATGGAGAAAGCACAGGCGTCATGAGCGCCGGCTTTAAAGAAATGATGGAGGCTTCTTCTATCATTAGCTGAAATGCAATTTGGAAGACCAGCATCACGCTCTTTTTGGTTTAACTTCAATCTAGTATTTCTTCCGGTAATTGTTTTGCCGGTATTGTAGCACGGAATGTAATACACGTTGAATCTAAACGTTATTTAAACACTCCCAGGCTAAACCCTAATGTTTGGAAGATATCTCTTCCTTGAAAGTGAAAAAGTGACTCCATTTTCCGCACGGAAATCTTTTTCTCAAGCTCATATTGCTAGCGAATGCATTTTAGCTTCTCCCTCGGGAGAAGGGAAGGAAACTTTTCCATTCCTATTGGCTAGCTGCCTCCACCAATGAACTAGAAGCTTGGCTATCTTTCCCTTCATTCGCGGAAAAGCTCTTGAGTATATCTGTTCATGCCATTCGATTGAGATTTTGGGGTTCACAAATGTTAGTGCTCATCGAAAGTTAGATTTCCGCATCATCGTCATCATCACCATTATTACATATTGCTTATATGTGTTTTGTCTGCCCACACTTCAATTGGTTATGTTCGATTAAAAAAAAAATCAGTAAAAGCAGAAATCTAGAGGATTTTTGCTATGTTAAACCACGTTCTCACCTACTGATCTTTAAATAAACGGTTGAATGGAAGTGGACAACTCTGCAAAAAAGTAGATAAGTCATTTTTCAATTGGGACCTATGAGCATGAGTTTCGCGGCTTGTAACCTGACGTAGCCTCAACCAAGTTACCTGAAACCAAGACACGGTGAAAATTATCTCGTCAAAAATTGTCTCTCACAGCCAACATTCATGAAATTGCCTCTTCATTGCCTACAAAAATTTACTTACTTCATTACAGCGAGTTAGGCATTCAAATTAGTGGAATAGAGCTATTCTAGCTGGTTATGGTTTTTGCTGCCGATATGTGAATCAAAGTTAAGGAAGTGGGTTTGACGATGGAGCTAGTATAAGGGATGTCCGTTAACGACAGTCCATATTGTATATTGTCAGGGCAAGTTGTCAGATGAGTGACTGTTTCCAAACTTTCAAACTGTACTCTGCAATCAACTGAAAATTCATATCTCAATTCCTGATAGACCTGCAGTGGTGATGTCGGCCTCCTAAATGAATTGAAGCCAGTAGCTGACGAGGGCTAGTTTGTAAGTTAACACTTCAAAGACACTACCTGGAAAGTCCAGTTCCTTAAACGACTCCTTTATCATACTTTTAGAATGAAATCATCTTTGGCGTTCGATTATAACAACGTATAGATTCAAGAAGACTTGAAAACTTAGGCACAAGGTGGAAACACTTACTTTCTATTGTTGCATGCTCTCCCATTCAGATTGCATTTCAGTCTGGCAAACAAAATTACAAACATTAGAAATAAGTATGTGGGCAAAAAGGAAATATTTGGGAGAAATATGTAAAAGAGATTTGAGAACATCCCAACCTTAATTTAATACCCTACACCTCAGCCTGCATTCGGGTAACATTAATCTCTTCGACTTTTGTCGTTAATGCTATGGACAGCATTCAATTTGTGATAGATCATCGGGCGGACTACCAAGACAGACCCTTAAAATATGTTGGCCCCTAAATTTTTATAAGCTTTTGAAAAATAATATCTCAAATTCAGCAGCGATATTTCAGAATAATTTTTCTATGTGCAGTAGTATTTGCATGCCTCGTGGCTGGATGAATTTAAAGTACGGATTGGTTTATCGCAGTCAAGATCGTATTATGCGGTATTTCAATCAAACGATCTCGTCATCACTATTCCATATACTTGAAGATTCCTCCATACTCAGAATACATTAGGTTTACCTAAGCCCTCTTCGCACATATCACTTTAAACATTAAAATTCAGATTTTCATTCTAGTGCTACAGTTTCGGAGCAGCACACTTGTTTCATAGCATTATATAAGCATGGGAAATAAAGTTGAAGATTACGAGCCATGCCAACGATTCTCCTTCCCTTCTTTTACCATTTACACTGTAAACCATCTAGCCAGTATTAATTATGAGGCCTTCAACCAATGAGAGTTCAGGTTGCCTGAGGTCAACCCACATTTATTCCGCTCACCACAAGTGCATTTCTGAAATGGACGCGATGGTTCGCGTACGAAAATTGAATGCTGCTCTCTACGGTCTATCATGCCTTGCTATAATTCTTGCTCTGGCTTTACCCTACTGGGATTGCGGCAGTCTGTTTGGCGATTGCATAATAGACGGCAGTCCCAATCGGGCGACAATGTTAACCGTCGTTTCTCTACTTGTCATTTCTTTGTTTTTCCTGTTCCCTGTCTTCGTAATTGATACTATTCGTCTGTGTTTGAAGAAGATGCCAACCGGGACGGTCACTCTGCGTTTTTTGTTTATCTACATAGGTGCTCTTTCGGCTTTTGCTGCGGTTTTGACTTACACGAGTCTTGTATCGGGTCAGTGGGCTTATTTTTTGACTATCTTCGCTTCTGGTATTGTCTTTGTCGTGCAAAAACTAGCCATGATCTCCTCACGATGCATCTCGGAACCTCTTGACTAAAACCCCAATCATTGTCATTGCAGCGTTTTCAGCCCTCCGTATAGCTAGGCCAAAGGTGTATTTTTCATAATGTAATAAAATACCATGGTAATCCATTCAATTTGTTTTAAATTTAATTATTTAAACTTCCAGTTTTAGGCTATTTCGATGGAATACTATCCCGCTTACTCCAAATGAACAATTTATGTTTAAAATCTTTATGTACAATAAAATTGCCGAAACAAAGCTTTAGTTTACTATCATCCATGCTACCATTTTAGTTGCTTGCTTTTGGTGTGTACTATTTTCGCCTCTTAGGATGCAATGGTGTGGGCAAACTGGAGTACGTAACTATGATTGGGAAAGTTATTTTCCGATAGTGTCAATGCAATTGGCGCGTAGATTACCTGAAACTGACCCTGGTAAACATTCTAGAGGCACATCTGACGTTTGCTTCCCTAAACCAAACTTAAATTAAGTACATGTATCTGCTAAAGTTCAAAGATTCCTTCAGGATGTCTCCATTAGCGATAAATCTTGGGGACGAAAAATGCTTTTCTCTGGTAGATGTAAAACAGGCCAGACACGTCGACCATTATCAAACCTATTGAATGCACGACAATTGAAGGCTTCATTTCCAAAATCAGGAACATATTTTAATTACTTAATCCCGCCAATCCTATCAGCATGAAGTTGAATTTCTACAATTTGTGACTAAAATTAAAACGTACCTGTTTTGGAATGTCTTCGAACAAAAGAACAGGTTTCGAGCATCGACATTGGGGGAATGCTTCCCAAAACGAGAAAGAAATTTATTGTGATAACGAACATTTCTGCTATTGTGATATTTTCGGTTGCCATTCTGCCATGTCAGATTCTTCTCCGACAGCTATATCGAGGAACGACCAAATATTGTGATTTGTCATCTCCTGAGCTAAGGAACATATCGGCCAGCACATATGAGCCATCTACGTCAAACATTAGTTTTTAGCCCATAATAACAGGGATCCAACTAGTAGTGCGCGCAAGGTTCGACAACGAGATAACGTTCGACGTCGAAAGTGTGGATGAAGCAATCAGTAGGATCAGGATGCTGAAACTGATTATTGGATGGGAACTTGTGTAAGAGTAGTTTATTAATTCGATGGTAAATCAGGGTAGCCCTGGAAACACGCGCGAATGGCTTGATGTTTTAATCTCATAACTGGATGTAATTATGTACACTGTCCATAGATCGTTTACCTTACATCACATTAATTGCCTAAGGAAGTAAAACCAGCTACTTCATTCAGTTTAAATGAAATACTTGATCACCATTTCATGCTCTTTCTTACCAGTTCTAAGCGCGACCTATTTTGCACCGCAGCACAAAGAGGGGAAGTGCCTTGGGGCCTCTCTCATTGGGCCATCCTTTAATCCCCCAGTGTTGTCCTATTTGTTGATCATTTTAATTACCAGATCGGTCTATAATCTCTTCCACCTTATGATTCATACGCGTATACTACCATAGCACTGCCGACGCCTGATCCAGTTCTAATATTCATTACCTGAATTCCCTCCAAAATAGAAGAATAACTCCAAATTAAGCAAAATTTTTGACATGCTATTCATGTTATCCATAAAATTGTATTTAAATCATCACACTTTTATTTCAGTTTTTTCCTCCAGAGGAATCGGCGATTCGCGAACATTTGCTCATATTTACAGTAACTTTGTGGATAAATAGCGCTAATGCATCTTCAACAAATAAAACGAAAGCAAAGTGAACATTTGTCTTTAGATAAAAAAGGCCATTGCTAAGGCACTAAGAAGCAGGTCTATAAATCGAGGTCATCGGCACATTTAGGCATTTATTATTTTCCAAAGGGAATCGGACGGTTTTGTTAGACTTTTTATGTCTATTACTTATTAAATTTCAGTAGCAATTACTATATCAGCCTCATTTTTATAACTCGTATACTCGTATTTATGATCCTAGGCTTGACATTTTGAATTGGATATTCCAGGATATTCCAAATGCAGTTAAAGGTGCTGATTAGCTCATTGTGCTCGTACAAGTTAAGATACAGGACACATATGAGCATGGGTGAAACATCCCAGATCATCTTGGCTTCGCAACAAGTCAGAAGGACACGAAAGACGTTAACTAGTGAGACCTAATTTATCGAGATCAAAACTGAAGATGCATTAAAAAAATGCATCTTAGATTGTTGGTGCCGTTTAAAAATCATGCACAGAAAGCACTTCTTGTCGGAATATTATTTTGCTAACTTGTATTGGTCTAAGGTACAAATATGTGAGTGGGCAGCCGACCCCAGAGGCATTCATGAACAGAAAGAGAATGAGACAAACTGAAGCAAGCTGCCTGTGGTGACGCCTCCAGAGACCGTTGGCCAAGTTAACCCCAGACTCTAGAACTGCACTTTAATTCTTCTAGTGAATGAAAAATAACCCTTTACAAAAAGCGAAACCGGCAAGAAAGTCCAAAACGAATAAGAAATACAGTTTGTTTATTTATTACAACATAATATAAAAAAAGCAATTATGACTTGCGGATTATATTCACTCGGAGCCTTTTTGCAGATGCCGCTATCAATCAAAATTTTTACCGCTTTCTAGGTCATCAAAATCTCACGTTCAGAGCGCCTTAGCCGTGGTCTCTTAGAGAGGTTGCTAAATTGTAGAAATAGGAGCTTATTATATGATGGAAACTTTCGCTTCTCACACTTTTTGATGTGAATTTGTTACTAGATTGAAGATACACTAGTTATTTTGCTCAAAAGTGACTGATTGTTGAGCTGTCTAATGTGATCCATAGAGGCTCAAACATGAGCTATCAAGCCGGGGTGATAACGTTTCAGCTTGACGCATGATAACGTTCAGACTCACCAATGTAGTTGAGAGAGTGTGGAATTTAATTTTAAACCACGCGAACACCTCGAATGGACAGTAATTGTAGTATTTAGATTGAACATTTGTATTTTACTTAGCCTTTTAAATTGATATCCATGTTAGATTAGTCTTAATACCACCTCCGAATCACTTCATTGCACAAACGGACTCACTTTTCAGTCCAAGGGCATATTAACTGCCTAGTCAATTGCCCATTAGAGTGAGAGAGTTCATCATTGTGCCCGACAACGTGTTGCATTGAATGCGGAAATTCAGAGTCGAATTGGCTCCGTATCACATGAATCACACTACTAATATTCCTGCACGCTACATAGGATTTCTGTCTCTAAGGGGAAATGTTTAGGCCTAAACCCTAGAAAGAAATGAAGTCTTGAGATGAATGGCGCAAAAGTCAAATTGTTTACTTCGAGTTTAGAACACGAATGAGCCAGTTATAAAACGTGGTCGTAATATGACTAAATTTGTTCTTGCTAAAGGTGAAAATTGGGTTTCATTCACTATGTGAACTTTGATGTAAAGTTGACTTGTTAGATGTTTTGAATCCTAATCTTCTAGTGTACACATTTTCACGCCTGTTTTGGCTTGAAGGGTGTTTCAGAAGACCGTCAGAACACCTCCAAATCATGCCGTCCGACTGTCCTATTACTAGTTCCCATATTTGCGCTAAACTGGTATCTAAACAAAACCTTATCCTCGAACTCCCTTAAACAAACGAATAAGCTTTTAGCGAACGCAAACGATCTCACTTACATTATAATTATAGTTGTATCCAAAAGCAAAAATATTTCTGTTTTAAGGCTTAAATTAGATATTAATGGTGGAACCTTCAGACATCTTCCTGATTATGCGTGCCAGTTTAGAACCAAATTATGCTGATTTCAATCAAGTACCGATTCAGTTTTCCGACTGACTTTATGCTTTTTGTACCTTTCAAAACAAACTTTTATTTCCAAAGGTTTCGTTTGCTTTGAATTGTATGAGAGAAACAGGTTGCATACATGGGAATGTTATCCTCTAAATTAAAGTTACAATTAAGCTTTCCTTCTGTAAAGTGGTGCTAACCAAAGTCTTCTAAAACTCTACAGGTCTTATTTGCATCTAAGTATAAAATTTGACACCAAGCAATTCCCGGCGAAGTTCTGCTTTGCATGCTTAACAAAGGAGATTGCAATACCTCATGCATGAGAAGAAAAGTATTGCTACAAGCCGGTGGTCAAACCTACTCTCAACCTCCTCGTGGTGACCACTGGTAGCCCCAGAGGCAAATTTGAGGGCTAAAGAGAGGGGCGGCCGGATAGGACTATTCACCCACCGGATGGGGGCAATCACCCACCGGACTCCTAAAATTAGACTATACCAGCAGAAGTACAACTTCGCACAGCCTGATAAACGAAGAACGACGTAAATGTCTGGATTCATGGTCTCAAACTGAACTGTAGAAAGTGCGTGCGTGTTGCAATGAATGGAATCTCCGCCAGACAGTTGAAAAGACTTCTGGAAGAGGTGTGAAGATTATCTGCCCCTAACAATGTCGATGACGGATGAGTTTGTGCCACCACGAAGTTAAACTGCTACCTGTACAATGAAACCATGCCAGAGAAGTGACCAGAGAACCGAAGACGTCGATAACCGCCTTTACTGTTGTATGCTACACGTTGTAAAAGCCATTGGTACTTCTGTACTTGCTGTGCCCCCAACAAGTCCTTGGGACTTGCCCTAATGGATGGGGAGTAAATAAATACATAAATTAGGGCTTGACTATCGCCTTCCAGAACAAAATCCACAGAGAAAATGAATAGTATATACTGAGAAGGCTAAAAACCAGGCGTAGCAGCAAGAAAATTAAGGAAGCCTACCCAAGAGATAACTGAAGGCGGCTGAAGGACTTGGACTATTGAAAACCAATGGGACTTTGGCCTAAAACAGTTATTAAAAACACATTTTATTCATGTAGATAGTTATAGATCACATGCCTCACCAACAGGCCTAATTACGAATGGTCGACATGCACTTGGTGCACGTATGATCCAGTTTATTCTCGAGTTCAAGTAAATTATTACTTTCAGGTGAATAACCATTTATTCTAGACATGTATGAGTTTTGATTATTGTGAAGTTTGTGTTGCATTTAAGGTTTCTGTAAAATTATTGGACACGTGTCACAAATACGGGGACCATCTACTCAAGTTAGTTTCTTATGCTACCGTGGATTTGAATTTGTCCAATCGGAAAACGGGCGGACAAGCTGGCTGATGTTCTCAAATTGATAAATCAGGAAATGCGAAGGTTGTCCTCGAACCCAGTGAAACAGAGCTAAGTGGTCACTTTGGAGGATTCTGTTCCGAGCCATCGGTCAAAACCAGGAAACATATAAGTAGGTCATCGGAAAGGGGGGGAAAACGGGTGACGAAATAACTTTATGATCAGCACGGATCTTGTTGTCTGGCAAATGTAACACCAATCGGCAACTGCCCTCTCGGTAACTATAATCTTATTCAAAATCCAGTACAGGGACCCACCAGTAAATCCTGCTTGTCAAATCCCGTCATCCCCAAATGATGACATGGGTAGCTCACCTAACTTCAATATTGTGAATAAACGTTTTTTAACGCTTATCATGGGGAAAGACATGCTACCTCGACCGCCCCTTGTCAACCAGCATTGACCGATTCTAGCAGTCCCTTCTAGTCTCTTATATTCACTGCTTTACCAATATAAGTCAAATTATAACCGCTAGCAAATCGCAAAGTAATCGGCTACGTATTCTACGATCATTAGAAAGTTGATACCGATTCTATGCAATATGATGCTAATGCAGCCAGCTCTGTATGAGCTTTCTAGATCATCGTGTTTTAAATAGTTTGACTAAATTAAATAAACAAGTCGCCACCACTTCGGGAGTACCCCAACTGTGCACTAATGCATGTTTATTTAGAGCATGCCATACACCCTTTCATATAGACTCCTTTGCGCATCCGAAGTGCTAATGTTTAACACTGGAATTTCTTTTCAGCTAAGCTCCTTCAAGTATATTATGCAAATGGCCTTACTATCGTCTGTTGAACGCAATGGCTTCTCTTCTCAAACTGGGGACCCGATGCAATTACTAAGTACGTTGAGGTTCTAAATGTATTTCAAACTTTGAAATGTAACTTTTGAAAGTATACATGCCTTAGAAACTATACCACCCACCCGAAAAATCAGAACTAACTTTCTGATTGATCGTTTCCATATAAACTGTCATTAATAACAGCAAACCTTTTTCAGCGATCACGAACCAAGTTGAAAAGTTTCAAGTACATACTGTTGAATGATTAGCAAGCACATTAAAATGGCAAGTAAATAAATAATGCAGCATTGCTTAGGCGTATTATATCATTCTATAATTAAATTTCTGCTAGATATAAAAGTACATTGATAATGACCTTTGACATTCGTGCAAAATGCATTAGTGGATGAGATCGGATAATTTGAGAATGACATTTTCTGGTTTAAAAATGAAGTATAAGGTTATAATCGAGGAAGCGAAAATTCAGCAGTGGTCATTATAATAACATAAATCATGATTCCGAAGCCGCATTGCCTGGACATAATGGGCGGAAATGGAATTGGACTCTTCGTCATTCATTCGTGACGTCCAAGGCGAACAGCCCCCGGAAACCCTTTAATTAAAAATGTTGATACAATTTACCGACAAATATTCACACTTGTGGTTAAATTTATTTCATTCCTAAATGACCTCTTTTTAATACATCCATTTCTCTTTAACCCACCTATTGTTATTATCGCATTTTCAAAAAAATAACAATAAACTTTGGGTCAAAGAGTGGCTGAAATTCATCATTAAAGGACTCTTATGAAGGTTTGTACATTTAACCGCGCATACCAATGTTCGTGAGGTAGTAGTCATTTAAGTGCTAAAAATACTTCCTAGGCTTTGATATTTCAAATTCCGAGTTCAGCAACTACAATATACGCTGCTCATTCACACTCGAATCACTTCATCCAAGCAAATCCCTTCATGCATGTATCTGTGGTTTAGTTTCCCATGGGTTCTGCCAAATCATTCTCTGCTGAACAAGAGTCGCACCGCTAGGAATGAAATTTGGTAACTATTTAACTACCGCTGCACTGAGAGGCTATTGAATGGTTAATTCGAATCAGTGTTTTAGTAATGAACTTGAAAATAATCAGTCAATTTAACTCTCTTTCTATATGTGAAATGGTAACGTAACTGTAAACTTATAAGAGTCAGTCAAAGCTCCGATTTGGTAATTTTTTCTAAACTGAGCTGGAAGTTCCAGAAAGTAGAAAGTCTTCTAACAAAAAGTCACTACGACTTAAGATGATTTAAAAAATATGAACAGACATGTAATCTGATTCTGCATATCTAAGTATTCTATGTAAAATGCAGGTTCTGCCGTTTCTACTGGTTCGCAACCACAGCGGAATACTTCAAATACTGAGGTAGACCAGTTCATAATCATAAAGACGTATCTCCTAAAACGCAGGCGGAATCCCACATACCGATAGTTATTTTATGAAATTGATTTTACAAGTTTCACAAAATTCACTATAAGTTTGCCTACGATTATCCGGCTTTGGAACAGGCATTTACATGGCTACCACGAGGATTCCAGGACAAATATTGTTGTCATCATGATAACAGTGTCCTTGAGTCGACAGCTTTGGGGTTCGCTGCTCAAAGTTCTGAAAGTTACTAGAATTCGATTCAACTTCGTTGGAGTCAAACTAGAGAAAACGCCTTGAACTGCTACAGTGGCGCCAAAGGCCGGATGTTAGTTCAATAAAGCAAAGTGATATTTGTTCCCTGGTAGGTCTCATTTGTGTTGGTACAACGAAATCATGGTTAGATTAGCGGAAGTTGGCCAAAACCGAACTGAAATTGATGGGTGAATAGCATCACAGTAATGTTTAATTAGTAAATACTTCCACATCAATTTAATTTAAAAAAAAATGTAGGTATAGCTTTTGCCAATCCCATAATTATTTGGCAGTTTTTAAAACAAAACGAAAGTCGGCTTGAATAAATTAGTGGCCATATATTTAGAAACATTTCTCGATCGTATAAAAAGGGAATTTACGGTAGAAGTGTGGAAAAAAGCATTACTTACATTTTTCATAATTAAACAGTTGTTCTAATATTTAGCATAGATTCAGTGAGAGAAGACAACGCTTGTCATATATTGAATCAGAATTACTTTGTACCAAACCAAGAATAATTAATTAACACGAAATTCAACATTAAATCGAAAAATGCTTACTCAACATCACTCGAAAGATATCCAAAAGTTCGTGACTAGAATTCCTTCGTATTGGAACATCGACATCTAGATCTTCATCGATAAATTCAGGAATACGGACATCACCCATGGTCTGATAAGAAACAATAAACGAAAAAAAAATTATGAGCAAATAAGCATGCTACATCGAGAAAGTCTAGAAAAGGTGGGATTCAAAAAATAAGAGCTTGAGCTCAGACAGCAGCAAGATCATCGTTAACGAGCTTCCAGCGAAGTAGATACCGCCTTGACATTTATAGGCTTTTCCCGTTCTTTTCACGCCACGGACAAAGTAGTGGAATAGGTCCTTTACCTTCGCCGTGAGGGAGAAAGTTCGGTCGAGGAAGAACAGCGGGAACCATTAAAAAGCTTTAACAAGGACTAAGAGTATGTGCCAACATTCAGACACTTAATTCGCATTAAGATGTATCACTGCCAACTAAAGTATTTGCTAAGAAACAGAGTTTGATACACTTACAGTTGCGAAAAACAGCATATTTCTGTGGTTTTCTTCCATGTAATCGCAGTAGATGTGCTGGAGAAGATGGGCGAACTTTTTAGCCTACAATTGGATAGCCATTATATACTAGACCTTGATTCTAAATATAAGACCTTAAAAATGGCGATCAAAGATCACCTTTGAGGACATCCTAAAGGCGGAGAATTTGGAAATCGAATTGGTGGCATCTATAGCCTTAAATGTGCAAATGACTCCCAATAAACGGGTATCATTCGGATGAACCCAGACGTAGGCTAGTTCATCAAAGTGGCACTTGAATTTGATTCTCTTAAAAAAAAACATGAAATAGTTACTCTAATATACAATATAAAATAAAAATAGTGTAATTATGACTGTAAGAGGTAACTAAGATTGTATAATCGAAAATAGAGCTACGTCATCTTTGTCTGTCGCGATAAAGCCATCTCTGGCGACGTTTATTCTGACCGGATCCGGCTGACGATTTTGAGCTTCGGTTATTTTTTCGACCAGAAGACTGGCATAATAGCATATTTTATTGCCATGGCATGGAACATCAATGGTGCCGAGGTACGAAGCAGTTTCATCAAGATTTGAAGGAAATGTGCTGTGATTCCTTACACTTTTAAGTTTTGACTATGAATTATAGAAATACCATCAATTAATGGTGATATATATTGCATAACAACGAATGAAAAAGATTACATGCAACATAAAAATTTAACATCTATTGCCCAATAAAGTTAACATTTAAAACGAAATTTCGTATTATAAAAGGAGAGAACTGACAATGAAAGGACAAGTAAACCACTTTGTCATTCTCAGCCCAAACTCAAAGTTGTGAAGCCGCAATAGCAGTAATGACCTCAAAAATTAATCACAAGCTGAATAAAAGAAATATAAGTTACCTATTATTTTCATACATTATCCCAAAAAATGTCAAAAAAGCATTTATATTGATGAGCGAAATTTGGGGAAACAGAAATGAAAAAAATAATGAAGACGTACCTCAACCACTCTTACTGAAAGGGTCGCACAGAGATTTCTAATAGTCTTTAAATGCTGTGACGCCTTTTAGAGCTTAAGCAGATCTGGCGTCTGCTGTATAAATGATTTTTTCGCTTCGAATGTAGACGAGTTATGTGGAAAAAATATTTCTCTTTTGGGAAAATGTCACCTCGTTTCCACTTAAGATTTAGCGAATTGTGATACGGGCTTTTAATAGAAATATAAAATACTTCAAGGGTGCTCTAGATTAATTTCCCAGCTGAATAATGCGACTCCGTCCGAAGAAGTGAACTCTTTCTAAATTTGGTAATTCACTTCCAACACATTATTTTAAATCCCTTAGCATAGCTGTAAGCTTGCAGTAGTTTGGGTTATAGTAAGCATATTCAAACCACAGTCACTCTTGTTTATTGTGCAAGAACTCAAAGATATAAAGATCGCGTGGTAAATAATCATCTTATTGATGACATCATTTAAGTCAAACCTGTTTATGCTGAATGTATAACGAATATAACGAATTTAAGTTGCAGACAAGGCATCTCCTCTTCGGCATAAGTTAACAGTTGCTCACTCGAATTTCCTGCCAACTTTTAACCTTGGACGATTAGATTATGAAGATAGTTTGATTAACAAGTCCCAACACTGCAAGCTCTTTAAATATGCTGTGGCACTGAAAACATCTTATAAATAGCATAACGCAGAAAATGAAATTAAAATGGTGACATAAGAGCACTTTTTATTACACAGCTTTGTTCTGGCTTATGCAAAATTAACAATCATCCGTGAGGTTCATTTTAGTGACTTTAATTTATCGTTTGTAATACGAAATAGGGCGGCTAAACCTTGACATCGCGGCTACGATGAAATATCCAACTTGTTGGTTGAAATCTCTACCCCGCTTTTGCAACTTACTGGGTCCAGCAGAAGATTTCATTGCCGAATATTCATACGAGTTGGTCATTTAAGTAGTTTGCCATATTGATTAGCGCAATGTCGCAGCATTACCAATTAAATCTTTGGATTTCAGTTCATCTGATCGCGTCATTCTTCCCAATCTTTGCAACGGTTATATTGGACTGGATGCATCAGAGCCCTGGGTATTTATTGACGGTGTTTTTTGTGGAGAAGGTGTTCAAAGTCACCGAGCGGCTATTCCATCCCCCGTAGATTGGCTTCCGGTAGTTGAAAACGAAATTTGCCTCCAAAATACGGTCTTGTTTCACTTTGGAATGGGTATATTGGCTATTTTGCCTAGGATTTTGTCGTTTTTAGGTGTCCTTGCTCATATTCAGCGTTATACCGGTTTCGATCTCTATACTTCTACTTTTATTAGCAGAGCTAGACCTCATTTACTTGTCCGATCTATTCAAGCAGTTTTTCGGGATGATGGGCCCTTTGAGGTTCGGTTTAAACCTAGTAAAAGGGCCGACTGGACGTCTCCTGATCTAGAATCCTCTGTGGATGAAGTTAAAGAACTCTTGTGAGTCTATTTATTCGAAAATTTTATTTAACCATTCAGATACTTTTCTGGCAAGGTCTACACCATGGAGGTTTCAAAAACATTCTCTGAAAGGGATAAGGTCTTTGTTGTAACCGAAATTCGGCCATCATTCAGTGAGAAAGGAGCTGTTCTTACCAGGACACAGCCCTCTGTCACCTACCTGTCCGCATTCAGCCGAGTATCACGAGTCAGTGCTCTTGAAGCCTTCGATAATGGTCTGTTAAATTCATATGAATCCCGAGTTTGGTACTCCTTTCCGCGTGTTAATCATTCAGTTCCATTGATCAATCATAGGTTACTGTCGTGTTATGTGAAGTCAAAGATTTAGTCTAAGCGTACAACCTCTTCATACATCCGGCGTTTAGAACCATTCCATTGGCATACTAGGTACCACCATCCCATGGCATTGTTACGCGACACCGTGTGGTTCATTGATATGCCGTTTGCAATGTCTTAAAAGATTTTGAAGAAGTCTTATCAACTTCCATGGCTTTTTGTGAGGTTACCATGTTTCATATGTATTGAATCTCTTGTTTATCAAAATCTGTTAATATATCACACAGAACTTTAAACAGCCTTTCATCTTTATCTCGAGGAAGGAGATTACTGAGCAGCCACGGGATGAAATGGATTTATATGGTGCTACCCATTTCTTAATTTGTATGTACCGATAATTTCGAACTCAGTCCGCATGAATTACGCACTCCATCATCAAATCATCGAGGAAAGCATTAGATAATAGCCTGTTTCTTAACAGATCTTCATGGAAGATATTTCCTCAAATTCCACTAATTAGGAATATTTGAAGTGTTAAATTCTTGATCTATTTTTACTAACACTGGTGTGATTGAAGTACGTAGCCCACAAACCATATATGCTCTCAATTTAATTCAAATACGCTTCTCCATTTTTGACGATAATGGTTTAGCTTTGCTCAAAGGAAACTGGGAAGGCACTTTGATGCTCCTTTAATTGAGGGCATTCCTTTTGACCTTCTTTCTGTCGAGCAACATTAAGTGGTGCGGGTAACTATTCCGTTTACCAATGCGCATCGATTCGCTTCGAACCTATGCAATTTTAAATGCCTACACATTCCCTATCAAGACTGATTCACAAATGTTATGAATGAATTTCAAGTTTTCTGACTTTTAACTAGCTGATTGTGGTTCAATATGTTGAAAAAAATTGTCCACTATAATTAAAACCAAATTTGTACCTGGGCATAGGGAAAAAGTTAGAACTGTAGAATTTTGTGTGAGCGGTTAGTAACACTGATCAAGCTTCAACAGTAATCCCCAATCGATTGGTCGGAATATGGGACCAGCTTTGTCTGCGTGCTCTAAATCCTTCTCGGTCATAAGCAGGAATTCTGCTATTTATTGTTTCGAGAACGCTTTATTTTGAGTAACGATTGTTATGGCTCGCTTTTGGCGTTATCAGAACCTAAGTCTTAAAGGACAAATGTGTCCGAACTAAGGTCTGGGACAGTCTAGTAATTGTGTTATTGAGAAACTAAAAATAATCGAGGAGGCTAAGGGCGAAGAGGGCAGATTGGAAGATGCATTCTCGATTCTCCCATTCTTCCTCTCCTCACCCCTAAGCCTATTCACGCTGTAAACCTTACGAGTACTAGAAGCACCTAAATTTTCTTTTCTGTTTCTCATTCATTGTGTAGTTTTTTATTATTTGTGCTAAGATTCTTAATGGGTGGATATCTTTTCATCAAAGGTGCATTTGTAAATATATTTTGCCACGTTTGGTGCTGAGGGTATAAAATACTACTGTTTACATGCTAATAATGTGTTTTTTATTGCTGTCCGAAAGTGTGGCTTAGAAAGCCGATCACATTCTTTTCAATTATTCTATTCTGAGTTACAGCGATGTTTATCCAAACCTCCGCATCGTCCATTGGTCTGCTGGAAGAGAACGCAGAGACTTGGTTGAAACGATGGTCTCTGGCTCGTGTCACCATGGCAACAGATTTTCAAAGGCGCTGGAATGAAGACACCTCGGAGTGGGATGGTTCTGCCCAAAACAATAGCTTTAAAGACGGACGAGATTTTCACTTGTCTCGTTGTCTAATTTCTGCCCAGTATGCACTCCTCTCCAACTTTCCTGAATATCTCCCAGATAGTTTAACCATCCCCTCTGTTGACGGTTCAGGGGGTTGCGAGTGCGCTTTCTTCGGTCTCTGTCCTTCTGGTTTGGGTCGTGGCAATTTAGAAGATGATTACATGGTGGGTATTTTTATTTTTTTTGGTCGGCCTGGCACGCGTTCTCTGGTGACCATTTCTAACTCTTGGAAAGTTATTTGTGTCTTTTTGCACCTGATTAGTCTACTATGAGATCTTGGTAACTGATAGTGAAGCAACCCCCTAAACTACAGTAAAAACGGTGTAAATTCCCGTTTCTGGTGGTAATAGTAGCACCCATGTGATGGAGATAAGCAAGAGTGGACACAGAATTTCTACTCTGCTTTCCGCTAGATTTCTTCGAACCACCACTTCAGTCTCTTGGACGAATATTTTCAGCCTTGAGGTGATTTGAAAATTCGATTAATCATTATAAATTAGAGCATGATGAATTCAATCAAATTACCGGATTATCTTTCGAAAATAATTTAACGCTCCTGATTACACAAGCACAAGGCGGCCAGTTGTGAACCATAATGAATGTTTTCTTTCAGGCCCCCAGGTAGCCGAATAGCACTTGCACGGCACTATATAGATTCATGTCGGAAACAGGAATCCTTCCAAGTTAAGAGGATAAAGGATCATGAGGGCCAGATTTGGTAAATAACTCAGCCGACCAATCACTGGACTCGTGGATATTAATCTCTCAATTGGCGCTCTAGGTTCAGAGAGATGTGGCAAGGACGCAAATATAGTAGGCTACACCAATTTTTAGAGGAAAAATTACGGCTGATTCTATCACTAATTTGCTTCACAAGATGTTCTTGTAGTATTCTTTTCTCGTTAGACGCATAACGGTCAGGGGGTAGACTCATCCCTTTCTTCAATCAAAATAATCGGAAGTGATTTTTAGTTAGCAGCACCCAACAGTGACTTCAAACCAAACGAAAAAAGAAGATTAAAACGTTGGAGAAAATTAGCCATGCTTGTACTACCATTATTTGGATTAAGTATATTCTTTTTCCAACAAAGGTTGAGATGAGTGAATGCAATCGTATTGACTGTGGAAAAAAGATTAATAGCACACTGCAAGCCGTTTTGAACCATAAGAATCATGGTCGGTAGACTAGGAATACTGAAATCGATAAACTCTTGCGTTAATTTTTCGAGGAATAACACAGTTCCCATCTACAGGGTCACGTTTTTTGGGACATGGACATCTGGCTACTTCCATGGGTAAGCTTAATGCATCCAAATTTTTCCCAACTGGCTCTGAACTACCGGTACTGCACTCTACACAATGCGAAACTTCGTGCCAGATGCGAGGGCTTTCGTGGTGCTCGATTTGCTTGGGAAAGCGCTAGAACTGGCAAGTCATATACTTAAACTCGATAGAGGTAGCCTTTATTTTCTTGAGTCCTGGCATTCCAGTAGGCCTACCTTATTGTAGGGCTCGAGACAAGTCCTTGGGATCTGTCCGCAAACCGAGAGATCCATGTTATCGCCGATGTCTCCATTGGCATTCAGAACTGGCTCTGCCTCAATGTCGATCAAAACGGACGAGCTTGGTATGATTCAAAGGGTCGAGCCCTTCTCGATTCTATTGCTGCTTTTTGGGCCTCAAGGCTTGAGTTTTCGTTGGAGAAGGATGCGTACACCATTCGAAGTATGTGTAATTTATTAGTGATGTAACTTTTTGCTGTCGTCCTCTTTTTAGATGTGATGCCTCCCGATGAATACTGTCACCAGTGTGACAATTCAGCCTTCACAAATGCAGCGGCTTCAGTGGCTTTGGCCGGTCCGGCTGCAATGTCCCGTTTGTTCAATCGAAAGGTCACAGGTGAACAAGAGATTTGGGAGAGTCTCTCTACCAAAATTTGGATGCCTTTCGATAAGAAGGCTGGTGTCATGTTGGAGCACGAGGGATACAGTTATGGTGATTGTTTGCTTTAAGTCAAGCGAATTCAGTATTTCTGCATTTTGTTCAGGCTAATCTGTTCGTCTATCAGCGATTCCAGATCAGAAGATTGAATTAGTAGGAGTCTCTCGAGTTTAGTCACTCAAAGTTATGATTGGTCCCTACATGAACGTCTCATCTAGGTTCGCGTTCTGCTGTAGTTATGGAGGCCATTTTTGGTCTCGGTGTCAATTCTTTTCGAAAGGACAATTTCTCAGGTCTTCTAGGCCTCCTCTCATAGAATCCTGAAGTTGAGGATCTCGTGAATCTTTCCAACAAATCAGACGTTTTGCCACCCTTTTCCGACGAGGTATATATCGAACAGTCGCTCTACATTGGTCAAAATTGCTGCTGGTAGAGCCGGACATCTCGTTCTACTCATCGAAGCCTTCTTGACTGCCAAATCGAGACTCCCAAGCGAGCCTTAGAATCAGGGCATGATAAAAAAAGGCGACTTCAGTAGTATCATTCATCTGTGACGTTGGGACAACCTTTAGAGACCCCAGGAGGACTCGCTGGACGAGTGCTCTGGTTGTCGGGGTCTCGCTCCCGAACGTGAACGGTGATGGTCTCTGCTTGAATATTTACGGGAACACATTGAAAAAAGTATCTCTTTGTGGGAGGGATTGTCCCTTCAACTTAGTTAGAGCAAGCTGATGGCTTTTTAATGCTACACTTCGGCGTCTAGAGAGCTTGATGTCTTTAAATTTGGTATGTTTTTAATCGAGATTCAGCTACTCACCGAGGAAATCTGGTGATGAAGGCAATTGATACATTAACTGGGAATGCTAGTGTAGAGCCTAACTGATGACTTGACGTCCGAAATTTAGTTAGCTCGTCCTCAATATCGAAATTTGCAAAAAATGTGTTACCTCTTTGTCGTCTTTTTAGGAACTGTTATTAAGCAGGCAGATACGGTCCTCCTCAGTTATCCCCTCATGCACAAGCAGTCGGAAGAAGCCAAAATTAAAATGATTGAAAACTATGCTAGTGTGAGTTATTTATTTCTTTATTTTCATAGCAATACATTAAGCACTGCATTCCGCTAAGTAGAAGTTATACGCGTAGCTCTACCTGTGTATGTATGTATGTATGTATGTATGTATGTATGTATGTATGTATGTATGTATGTATGTATGTATGTATGTATGTATGTATGTATGTATGTATGTATGTGCACGAATTTTAACTCATCAAGTGTTCCTAGAAGCGTTCATTACTGCCGAATCTTGGTCTGAAAATTCCATGATTAAATTTACTTTAGGTTACCTCAGATACGGGACCGGCAATGAATTGGGCTATGTACTTCATCAACGCCTTGGAAGTCGGGGTGCGTGTAAATTTTGTTAATTTTAGAAATGAATGGGAATAGACTGTATTTAAAATGTAATTTATGACTATTATTGTTAGAAGAAAGTAAAGGAACATGTTTCTAATACGTGTTGAACACTGATAAGATCTAACCAAGGTTTCCCATTTCAAGACTAGAATGTATCAGTTTAAGACTTGGTAGTAGGTAGCGAAATCTTCAACTGACTCTGACGTCGGCAGGTGACTGAGCTACATCAACTATTCTTGAATTCAGCATCCTTGCCTATTGGGAAAAAATGCTACCTTATCTTTTTGGCTAATATCTCTCCTTCGGTTATGTCGTCATTTTAGAAGACTTGGATCAATTTATTCTTAGCAATTGATCGTTTTTACAGCGTTTCCAGAACAGGTTAACGGAATCTGCGAACTATTCTCAGTATTACGACGAGTTTGATTTTTCTGCAATTGTTTTGTGGTTATATAGGAGCTTAATTTTCTTTATTTTGTTTAGTTAATGGAAAAGGCAGCTGGGTACTTCGATCGATGTCTCCTCTATTGCAAACCGCCATTCTACGTGAGTAAATACCTTTTCGTTCATTTAACTCAATCCTAAAACTGCCTCGCATACTGCCTTTCATTCACATCATGAAATTCAGTCAGTATTACGGTCGTTTGAACCTTCTATAACTGTTGGCACTGCGGAAAACGTAATTTTACCGTTTGAAATACATTACCATTTTAAGATTTCCACAGTAAATGATCAAACCATAGTGTAGTCTAGTTGGTTTCACTTCTATTGCCAGATCTGGAGATTGAGGAATCAAATCTCTTGTTCGCTGAGATCGCCTTGCCTTTGTCATAGGAATAACAAAGTGTTTACAACGCAAGCTTTTAATAAAAATACTACGATTCCTGTCTATTAGGCGGTGTTCGTACAACGACTGTACACACCTTCATCTCCGAAGTCAGACGTAATTGTGATGTCAAGGATTGCGAGTCCTGCCGGTTGGAACCTTATGGTTCTGTGTTGATGATAACCCATGGTCGACGTGCTCGTTCCATGTAGGTCGGCTCCATAATAGAGGCTGTTTTGAGAGTGATTCGATGTGGAAAAGCGATAATAGCCTTCATACCCGAAGTAATGCTTAATTTATCTTCAATAGGTTTGGACTGAGCAGTTAAACGAAGAGGGAGCGAAGAACTTTATAACTGGTTCGGGTGGCTTCCTTCAAGCCATAATGAACGGCCTCTTAGGGATCCGAGTCAAAATCCAACACAGGGAAGACGGCAAAGTGGAGTCGGTTCTTACTATCAGTCCAAAAATGATCGGTCCTACGACTGAAATCGATGGCGATTCGGTGGAGCCCAAGAACTCTCTTTGTAGAAGCCTTCAAGTCTACGGAATGGTCTTCGCAGGCCGACGAATCAATATACTATTGGATGGGGTCTTGAAGAACGTCACTTTCACTCTGGTCTCGGGAGATCCCTTGGTCCTTTCCGAAGGAGCTGATCGTATTTATAAGGGAAGGCTGCTGGATTATGTTGAACTACCCCTAGAATCCGTATTCGAACTATCCGAGCCAAAGTAAAATTAATGAAGACTATACCGACTTGATCATTACTTAAATGTGTTCTCTTTATATTGCTTCCAATTTTATTTGACTTGCCTTCAGTAAATATAATTACTTTGACATGACGGTGACATTTTGTGTTTATGAGGAAATCTCAAGCGAGTGCAACGGATACCATCATCCTTTAAGGAAAATAACTTTTTCTACAGTGTATTTTAGTTGCACAAGAGGGGCTACTTTGGAGAATGAAAAACTCGGGATTCCTGCAGATGAACATTATTTACTGAAGGAATTAGCCCTCCGAATTCAGTCAAACTCGAATAATCCTAAAACCAAAAAGGCAAGAGACTTCCAGCTACTTGTTTTCAAAAATAAAAGACGAAAGCAGTTACAAATGCTAATACAATAAAGCCGCTTTAATCAAAAAGACTTTTTTCAACCGGCGTCGATGCCGAATCACACGACATAACTGCTGAGATCGAGAAGGCTCAGAATTTGACGGAAATGTCTGCTTTGGGAGCCCCGATCGCTGTTTCGGATGCTGGTCAAGGTATCAGCCTGATTTGAGGGGACCCAGATGACATACCGACTAAGGATCATCAACTCTGTTGCTCTTCGAAATCACTACCATCATGGTGGAAGTTGGATCCTTGCACTCCCGCTCTACACGGAGAACTATGGCACTCGACGTTTAGAGTATACGCTGAGTGTTAGGGGAGAATGGAAACAAAGCATTGGAGACCGCTGATTCTTCCTCTTTTGGATAGAAACTAACTTCTATAACTACATTAGGTGCTCCCGATGCTACACACCGCAATTTTTGGACTAGAAAGTGTCGGGCCCCATCCACACCGATTGGGAGCGACCAAGGCGAGGTCATGGAGCTGTCGTGCATGTCAGTCCATGACATCACTTTCGCCACCAAAATGCAAGCGATATGGCGGAACGGTCCTGAGAATGAAGAGAACTAAATCTATCATGACGATTACAACTTTATCCTTCAAATCAAGGCGTGACGTGAATCGTGTGACGTCTTAGGTCTTAGAATTCATTTACCGCCTTGGTTGATTTTCAGTTTAAATTCATTCAACGATTTTCGTCAATAATGAGAATCGATGAATTGCGCTTCTCGAATGCTGGGCTTTTGATCAAAATCCTGCTAATTCTTCGGGAATATATCTTGTCAGTCTGCTCAGGTCTGTTATTCCTACGTTTGATAGAGGTACAGCAATTTTAAAGGGCCGAGTTGCCTCCTGGTGAAGTCCAGTTTCAGCACTGACCAGCGTGTAATCTTTGCTTATTCAGTATGCATTTAACTCCACCTATTGTAATCGCTTTTTATCGTTGCCCGGGGATTTTGATATTCTAAAGAATTGGATTTGACTAAGGCTGGCAAGCAATTTACAAACAACTCCCGCTCCAACGAAGATAATAATCCAGCGTATTAATCAATTTGACTGGCCATTCTAATCACTGGATTTGGGTAAATAACTCATATCAGTCGATGATTCAAGAGCAACCCCATCGAATTTTTTCGCCTTATATAAAAGCAACAAAAAGCGAATGAATATCCTGTCAACAAACGCGAAAATCGAACATGGTTTAAAATATTTATTTACGACATTTACAAACCGCACAGACTTATAAAATTTAGGGACAAGACATCCCGAAATAGCAGGAGGAGGATACTATTTAACAAATTCCGAGAAGCGCTCAGCACAGTCGATGAAGGAGAAGAGTTCATGAAGTTGACGAGCAGACTCACTGGAATTGAAGGGACCAGATGAAGTGGACGGTGAGGAGCAGGTGCCTTTGACTGGTGTGTGACCCCCGAGTGACTTGCGTCCCCGACGGGATGATCGAGCAAAGAAGTTGTAGGATTGCTGAAATGAACGAAAGGAGCGCATGGGCGAAGAGAAAACCACGTTTACTTAAAGTCATGGTACCGATTGAAAAGACTCACGAATTCAACGGCTAAGCCCCTTGAAAGAGTGTGCTTTTCTGCTGCATCAATGCACGGGTTCACCAGCCAAATGATCGCCTGGGAGAAGATTAGTGAAAAAGCCAGTTCATTAACTTCCAGCAGAATGGATCTGGTAAAAGTGAGAACAATTATGGTAAACGCAGCAGCTGGAAAGATGCGTCATTCAGATCCAATGGTAGATGTTTGAAGGCTGGGAATTTTTGGAATGTTCTGTAGCAAAGAATATAGATTGTACTTCTCAAAACCCACTGCCGATCATACCTTCAAAACTTGAAAAAGCCAGCTTGAAACAGTCTTTGCCCGTTGAACATAGATGATTCACATCGAGGCTCTAAGAATGTTGTTAAGACGCCCAATACTCGCTAACAAATAGATGTCGCTAGTAGGATATTCAGTAGTAGATGTGCACTACGCATACCTTTCATGCCCTTGCAATTAACTAACGTCTAGTTTACTCTCTATACCGGCCTAAGAAAACTCTCTTTACATTAATCAAGGTCAACATAAAGTACAATAGGCTCACAAGAGCTCAGAACGACGTCGATCGATCGGTTCCTCGGTAGCACTCTTCAAGTTGTTGATCTGGAGAGGATTAAACGAACGTACATTTATAAATCGCATGCAAACGAAAGGTAATCAATGGCATGTTAATAATATTACTTACATTTATGAGAAGCTGACTAGATGTTCGAGCAACGGAGAAAAGTAATCCAAAGGTGAGGGTACTGGACGGTTCCGCGGAAGGAGTTGCAAAGTTGAGCGCTGCTGATGGTGTTAGTGCAGCGATTTCCGAAGCTGAAGCAAACGACAAATCTCCCAACATTGGCGTTTCTACTGCGACGAGACGAAGACAGCTATTGAGGAGCCGCAGAATTGGAAGAAGTTTCAGATTAATAGTTAGCCTAGAAGGCTTGATGATCGTTTCAGGTGGCCGAAAGCCGGTGACAGAAGAAGGCGACGATGTTTTTGAAATGTCCACAATCTCTGGACGAAGAAGCAATGTTGCACATGTCCAAGCAAGCTGTACTGAGGAGGAGTAAACAACGCTCCAGATATCGCTTGGGAGACCGATTGACGCGCCGTCCGGCTAGACAGGTTTTGGAAATAAGCTTTTTGATTTAAAAGCAAAAGGTTGGAACTGTATGCAAACGTGTTCTAGTTCTATGAAGGTATACAAGCCATTTACAGTGGAGTCGTTTAAAATAGAAAAACTTGAAAATTCTGTACTAATCCAACAGTTAGTGAAGAGGAATTAACAACCCTGGCTCTCACTTCCAAGCGGTGGATGGGATAATATAAGCTTTCGGGTGTTGTGCAGGAAATTTTTCAGACCAACAGATCGTTAAGAGTACAACAGACGAGATAAGAAAATTGATACTGTTGAATGAGTCTTCAGAATTCAAAAGAAGCCGTCATAGCCTTAAATCAATCGCTCTTCTCCACGGAGCTACCCTTTTCCTACGACTGTTCCAACTTTGATTAATTTCCAAAAGTTGACGTCAGAACAAACCCTGATTTTGTGAAAGAACTTACCAAGGGCATTGAATCGCGTCTTCCATCGCTAAATAGAGCGGCAGATGCAACACAGGTAGGGGTAGAGAGCTTTGTAACCACATTCGACGAATGCATGGTAGTCCAATAAAGGTCAAGGACGGCTGAGATGATGAGCAGACCTCTTGTAGGGACGGAAGTTAGAAGAGCACAAAGTTGCTCGTGATTAGCCAGGATGAAGGACTTGAGCAACTGGCCCATTGGAGTATCCTCACTAGAACCGCCTTCACAAGTAGCCAAAAGGGAAAGGAAACGCAGTTGGGAAAAGAGGAATTCACTCCATGAAATGTTCGGATAGAAGTCATCTTGAGACGTATCCTTGGCAATGAGATAACAAAATAAAAAATCAGGAATTAAGTCATGATCCCGAAGTTATTGAGATTAAAGCATCGAATGATGGAATTAGAACAATCGAAGGCAATGAAACGATGTGTCAGAATAAACTTCTGAAGGTGGCGTGGATGGATATAACATGGATTCTGCACACACCTAAGTCTCCACAATCACAAAACTTTGGTGAGCTCTAGCCTATAGAACAAATAACGAGGCGAATTCTGCAAAATGTATAGCAAATTTTGTTAGAACATATTATTATAAAACCGTTTTGTATGAATAAGCTAGTGATAGCAAAATACGGGAATAAATGCAATCTGTAAGCCCATTTCCTGCTATATCATGTCCTACGAAACGTGTCGCAAGAGAGAAGCAACCCGAAGCATGACTGTTCGATATTTTTAAGTCCACAAATAATTCGTCAAAATGTGTCCTGACAGGCACATTGTTTTTAGGGGCTGGGATGAGTGAATGAACCTTATTTATTTATTCAACTGTAAAAATATAAAGTGATTGCATATAGTGATCATAAAGGACTTAATTGGGGACGCCGAGATAAAATGTTTATTAACAGCTGTCAAGCACCTTGAGATCCACCCTACAGTAAGGCTGAAATTACGTTATTTTCGGGCGCCATTGACGAATATTTAAGCGATGTATCTCACCGATTTGGGACTGTATTCAACAGTTTGTGTCAGCCAGTGCATCATCTGTTTGACGGGTGGTAAACGAAGTGCCTGAACAAGATCTGGCGCATATGATAGCAGCATTCGAGCAAGTGGAGAACGCGAAAGGAAGGCAGGAATCCACTTCTGATTGAGAAATATCGACTTGCCATTATGGGAGACAACGGACATGTCTGAGCAGAAGCTGTTCTCATCAACCGGTAGAAGAAATCTGGTTAAAAGTCGGAAAATCGCCTGACAGAACTCGGCTCCTTGGAACGTCTGCATTAAAAGGGAGTTCAGCCATAAGCATGGCCAACAGTGAAAATAGCCTTTAGAAATCTTACCGTAGAATGCTCGGTCAAAATTGCGATCAAATTATTGATGATACCAGCATTAACCAAACACTTTGCGAGCTTGACTGCATCGAAGTACTTCCAGATCAATTGCATTACGTTCATAGCTTGGATGAAGGCCTGATAAGAAGAATTTCTCGTTTAAGATTGGGTTTTTTGTGGCATGGGATTAAATACGGATAATTTCAACCTGCGAATCGGCATTAGAGATGCGTGGAAGAAGAGAAACACCCTTGAATACTTCCAAACAGAGATTGAGCAATCGCTCGTAAAGACCCGCTGGCAGGTCCTGAGATGACGCCTTGGGCAGAAGTAGTGCGATGAATGCGAAGAGATCAGCTTGGAAGTGAGAGACAATTCTTGTGGAAGGTTGCTGATTGGAGGAATGTGAAAATGACTGGTGCTCCAATAAGGCGATGCATCTGTGGATCCATTCAAACACTGGAAGCGCAGAGGTTTCAAAAGAACTGCAACTATTTGGAATAATTAACGATACTGATTGTCAAGAGCTACTGAGTTACTCAAGTGTTGATCAAAGGCTAGACATTTTTTTATTTTATGACAGGTGTTGATTTATTAATAAGAGGCGATTCTCAAGGCGCTCTACATCTATAAAAAGGGGTCGCTAAAAGATAACGTTTGGGGATTCGCACTTACTTGACTAAATAGCCAGCAGCCGCTGCTAAAGAAATAGCCAACTGGTCGATTATCGAAACCACCGCCCGACTCTGAGGAAGGGATATCTGAAAAGAAATAAAGTCTTACGTAATAGCACTTGAATCCCGATTAAAATAAGACGATTTGTGCATAATTTATACAAGCCTAGGATTTGTCACTGAGAAAATAGCGCAGGGAAACAACCAGCCCAACGCTGCCCATTGCTTATACAAAAAATGCTGAATTAAGAGAACTCACGACAGCTCTGGGTGGGAAGTCTTCGAAATCTCCAGGGCGAAAGGAACGGCCAAGCACAAGTGAACAACCACAAAGAAATATATCCCTCAATTCAAGGCTGTCTCAAGATCCACAAGAATGACAACAAAGATACAAAGAGGATACAATGCTTAACCCTCTCAGAGAGGCTGTTAAAGACTCGTTCTGTTATCATATCTCGCTTTGCATGCGAGAAGCCCCGGGTTGGTGGTCAAGGGGAACAACTGATTAGAGTAAAGTTTATCTCAAAAATCAACCGAATAGAAGGTAATTAAAAATGACAACTAAAACCTTTGAAGAAAAAATAAGAGAGGGACTTAACAACCATTATTATTAAATAATACCTCTAACATCTTTGCTGTTTCCAACTAGAACTAGTCAAATGGCAGTAAGTTGACTAATCAAAGTTTCAGTTTTTAAAATGAGCAGATCCAAAAAATTCAGGATGATCACTGATTTTGCCAACCAAAACGATTTGAGTTCTAAGCTAACCTCTGTGACAGTTTTAGACACACGCGTTAGTTTTTCATCTCAAAAATGGAGGCTCTTCATATCTGAAATGCATCCTGCTCATACAGACAGAGCAAATCAACTATTATGCCTAATAAATGGAGTGGCAAGTGCCTGATGTGAGTTGCGAAATGGTTAGTATAACTTAAATTAAGTAAATAAAACTTCTTAAGTTCGCCTATTCAAGGGGAAACCACTATTAATGACTTCCTGCAGCTTACCCATAGAGTAGCCTTATCCAAGCACGAGTCAACCAGATCAACAATCTGAGAGCGTGAGATCAGATGCACCTTTTCGTCTCCAGCTGAGGTGTTCCACTTTAGCAGAGTGCAGAAGACACTCTTCCAACGGATGACGGCCCAATCGAGTGCATCCATGAGAGATGACTTGCTGAAGTCACTAAAGTCAGGACTGTCAGGAAGTTGCAGTGCTACCTGATGAGGAAACGAAACCGAAATATATTACAGAAATGGATTGCAAAAATAGCTATAGCAAAATATTATCCGAATAAAAAAAGTTAAGGAGCTAACTTTCGATGATCTTAATGATAAGGGATTTTTTTGAAAACAGGCTTCTTAAATATTTTAAAGCTAAAAAAGCGACTGACACCCCTATGATGAAGTCTGAATCCAGCAGCACTACCGCATACCAAAGCCGAAATCTACCCAAATATAGCGCCACACTTAATAGACTCCAAACGCCGTGTAGCCACCTTGAAAGCGGCTACAAAACTGATATATGGCAAGTGAAACAGATGAAAAAAATCGGAGTAGTTGTGGTAAAACAGGGCTTGCCGCACTTAACAAGGATTTAAGCCATGAGCAAGAAAAGAGGTGACAAGTATCATCTGGCATTCTCGAATCGGAGGCTTTACGAGAACCCTCGATAGCTAACAGAACAATTCAAACAGTTCAAACTGATACTTTCCTCTTAGTTTCATTATATACAGTCTCCAGGTACCTCCACAACCCTTGTTCTACGCATGTAAGTTCTTTTTTAATGAATATTAAGGTGATTGAATAAAACGAAAATTGGTAGAAAATCTAGGACTGTGATTTTTTACTTGTATCCATTGCACAAGAACCTCTGCTGCAAACTTCTCAACGATTTCGGTAAAGGCAGAATCCGGCATTTGAGCAGATCTATTAATAGAATAAAATTATGAACGGGGTGAAAAATGTAGGTAGCTCATTTACATTGATTATTCTTGTTAAAGAATCGAAATTTAGATAACACATTGGCTGCAAGCATCGCTTAGTGAAAGCAGCCAGTTTAAACAAGATTCCCCTACTTGAGTAGTTCAAAAAGTTCAACTGCAACGATAGTGGCATAGTTTCCAGCGATTTCCAGATCAACAATTGAAGCCATAATCTTTAAAGAAAAAGTGCATTATTTTTGAATGGCGGCATACCTTTGACTTCTTCAACATAGAAAGTTGACTGCTAAGGGGATCACCCAGTAACTTCCAAAAGTCAGCCCTATTGAAAGAGCAAATTATAAAACTTAAAAAGACTAACGTTTCACGAAGCTGTATGCGAAAAAGATTATTGGGTTGCATCCAAATTGCTGCAACCAGTTTCAACAGGGACCAGAAGAGATTGATAGATAGAGAACCATCTTCATCCTTGGAATGGAATCGAAAGTGAAAAGAATTGCTTACCTTAACTTCCTTCAAAGCGGTGGTAAGAATATCCTGAAGACTATCAACTTTGGAATCATTAGCAAAGTTGGAAGATATCATTCGAAGGAGGCCGAAACCTGGACCATTGAAGGGAGCACAAGCGACGCCACTAAGGACGTCCTGCATGACCAAATCAGCAAGCCAACCAAAAAGGGCAGTTCGGGTCACTTGATCGGCGGATGAGGAACGGAGACGGTCTGTAAAGAACTTGAGTAGACGAGGCTGCATATCGTGGAGGTGCGGAGTGACTAGAAACTCAGAGAACTAGGGTGAAAAAAAAAAAGGGCCATTTTAATATCGTTTTATGATCTCTCAATCACGATGCAATGTCGAAGAGTCCAAAGAGTCGAAAAGGCAGACAGAATTATGATATTGTAGGATTAATCCTGAGGTCCGATGACCAAGCTGCTGACGAGTGGGCACTTTGTTGATGATTATGCACTTAATGCTTATTTAATTGAAGTTATAGATCTTGATGAGAACACGAGACATCTTTGTCCAAAAGTACAGGCAATAAATTGTTAAATGCTCTGGCCAACAGGATGGGCGCCTATAAAAGGAAAACCCCGAAAACATCTCGCTTCCAATAATCTAATAGAATCAACTAAATCTTCCCCGTTCAAGACACTTGCGGAACGATCCTTGTCAAAGGAAGACCTCTGAATAAGCCAACCCCTTTATCTGTCAAATGGAGGATTACTTCAAAATGGACAAGCATTAGTTTCGCTTAAATATAATTAGAAGTATATTCACTCTTTTGGATCGTTAGAGTAAATACCACCAATATGTAGAGATACCAATTAACACCGTCAAGACTAAACACTTATTGCAAGAGGGTAATAAAATCAGATTGGTTTAAGCTTTATGATCAACTTGATAGAGCATTTAAAACCACAAACTACACACTTCAAAGTTAAGAAAATTGAGATGCCAGCAGCAACTGCAAATGTGAAGCAACTTACCCGAACAAGTTTTTTGAGAAGGCTGACGGTAGCTCTAGTTAAACCGACAACACAAGCAGGGTCCAAGAAATTGAGAAGATGAAGGAAGTATGCGCCGGAAAGAGCATCATTGGTTGAGAGGGCTTTTAAGAGTGGTTTGAAGTGAGCTGAGGTCGAATGACTGGGAAAGAGGCTATGTAAGAGAGTGATGGCCAACCAAGTTGATTGAACACGATGCTGACCTAGAGCAGAAGCTCCCCCGATTTGCTCGGGTCGGGTGGAGAAGCGGAGAAAACTGCAATTCAGATAGAATGAGTAAAAAATAGTGAAGATACTACTCATTCTAAATAGTAATGAAATGTAGCATAATGCATTAGTTTGTGTTAGAAATTTCAATATATTCTAACCTTAGATTCATGGTAGATTCGAAACCGAATCGCCTAGTCCCGATCCACAACTATATTAGAGATTAATGTTAGAAGACCTGTAAGCACTCTTGTGAGATGGGATCAATCTATTCAAGGGCTGATAGCAAAGATATGCTATGCAAACGATTACAATAAGCAATGTTTGAGAACTGAGCAACCATTTCGAATTATGGATTTGTCTATAGACGAAACCTTATAATTGGGTAGATTCTCAGTCTTCAAAAATCCTTTCTTCCGTTCTGCTTTTTAAACACGACTTATTACCCCATTTTCGAATATCTGCCAAGTACAAAGATAGTAAACAGTGATTTCATCTAAGACATCTTACTCAAAATCAATCGATTGAAGAGGCATTTGCAAAGTTTCAACAGAAACCTTCGTGAGACCGATGATACAGTTTAGGAATGATTCCGAGTTAGATAGCAACCAATACGCGTACGATCGGAGATCCCGAAAATGAAGAATTGGTGAATTAACCGACGATATTGCTGGTTCTATCGTTGTATCTGCATCATCGACGCTGTTATCCACGGAATAGGAAGTCAAAAGTTCAACGAAAAATAGGAGAGCCTTGTTAACTAAAAAGAAAGCGAAACAAACCAGCTTATACAAAAGGAATTTCCCAATTTCATAGTGCAGGATTTAAATAACAGGCAAAAATGACCCTCCATACTTTGACCCGATCTTTTTATCCAATTGCAAGCTCACGAAAATAGTCCATTCGAATTAGCATGATCTTGAGACAAGCTTCTACTAAGCGAGAATAAAGGATTCTTGCGTTTGACCGGTTTGGATTTCGAACTCTCAAAATTCTATTGCGCTATGTCATCACTTCGAAGCAATTTCCCAAAAAAAATTCAACCTAGAGACAACCACCACAATCTAGATTATTAAACACTTCTGCAGCTTAAAAAATCAACAATAAAAATCAAGCCTACTTATATCTCCACGCGGATCTACTGTTCAGAACTCGCTCATGGATCAATATCAATGTGGTTAACCATTCCAATTGCTGAGTGCTTGTCGACGGGTTCTGATCATTGAAATAACCTTGTACCTAGTGGCACGTAAAGATTGCTTAGAAAATTTTTTCCCCCATTTCCTCAAAATGATTCAGCGATTCACGAAATGACACCCGCAATTCGGATCTTTTTTGTTAGCCCAGTAATGTAAGGTTTCTATGAGGAGTTTCGCCGTTAGAATGCCTCCAAATACAAAAAATTTTAAAACTGTTTCCATGCTCCCCAGAAGGGTAAGTGTGACGTTCACTAATCGAAGCCAATTGACGTTTGGTCAAAAAGATGAATAACGGTGAACTTATCGTCTCATTGGTACATAAGTTCCGTGACCTAAAGATCATGATTGTTTAAGGTAGAACTTGCTGCCAATTTTAGAAAAAAAAACACTCCAGATTACCATGATCTCAATGGATTGGATTTCAACCCTCGGACGTCACTTTATTAATCAGGATCCATTGTAAGAGAATTGGTGGGAAGCAACGTGTTATTCTTACAACGGATGTAATTGGACATCTACGAATGACAATGACCTGGAGCTAACATGCCTCACAGAGATTGGCATAAACAGCGCTATTATTAGCGGTGATGGACAAAGTGTACAGACCACCGGAATGAGGGATCTCAAGAAAAGTTTTTTAATAGGAAGAAAGCCGTTCTAGAACCTACAAAAAATGCATCAAGTTTGTATATCCAAATCGACTTTGGTGATAATCGATGATTGTGTGATTTAAAAAAAGAAACATAAAATATGTATTGCAGAAGACCTACCAATACTTAGCAATCCTGGTCTGGAATTCGGCGATCCGGCTACTAATCGAGGAATGATGTTGAGCGCCCCTGACGGAAACCCTCCGGCTTCAATGAGAAATTCATAGCAAAAGACCAGACAAGCAAGAAGAGGACTGTGATCATCTCTTACAAGACGTTCCTCTTCTTCATGTTTAACAAAATGGGACTTGGCATCAGCAAAAAAAGCGGTCTTTTCGACAGAAAGCATACTAAGAGCCAAGTCTAAATAAACGGATATGAGACGACAAGTCGTGGAAGGAGTGATATTTGTCCAGGAAACGATCCGGAGAAGACATGAGTCAGTGAGCGTGAATAGATGCTTCTTGTTCCACAGAGGGACCACAGAAGGACAGAGGATTCTGTCACTTTGAAGGCAGCGGAATACGCCATCGGAGAGTCTATAAATGGTTCCTTTGTCGGAGTCCGCACAAGCGACTGAATGGGCCGTCAGGCGCAGAAGACACGGAAGAAGATGATCCGCGAATAGATTTGTTAGTGTCTGACCAATTGGATTTTCTCGCTCACCACTCAGAGCGTCGGTTGATAAACTCGTTACGAGGGTCCAAGCCAATTCTGTTAGTGTTAAACAACGCGCTGGTTCAATGTTCGCCTGATGGAATAGAAAAAAAGATATAGTCGACATTGAAAATCTGAATAATTTAACCATACTTGCTAACATACGAGTAAGCACGCATCGACAAAATCGAGGCACGAAACAAGACGAGAGATGCTAGCAGAAACGTTTGCCTGATCGTTTGTTTGCTCGTAGAGAAGAGAGTGTTCCGTCGAAAAAAAAATGGCATTGATAACTGGCCAAATTGAGTAATCATGCTGCCAAACAACGACGGTGCCAACTGCAAAAAATCCATTGGTGAAGACTGTCAAATCACCGGTAAAAATAATGACAAAAACTCAGGCAAACAGCAAATATATAATGAATTTATTCCATAGCCTTCATGAACACAACTTGTACGTAAAAAAATGGACCATTGGAGTCACTTTCAACTGAATAGTTGAAACTTAGCAAAAGCTCTTCATGACTTTATGCTAGAGCATGAGATATTTCTGTCCTTATATTCCGGACATTTGAATGAATTAAAAAAATCGCAGAACGATAGCGACGACGCAAACCAATAGTGGTTTCGGTGACTTTTAATGAAAAAAAAAATCGTAAAACTTTCGTGAAGGTATATTAAAAGGTTATCTTGAGAGAAGGAACCGAAATTCATTGTCACGGATCAGAGAAGTTAGCTCGAATAACGAAAAGAGGATATCGGCTCTTTTTTTAACGCCACTCCTCTAAATTCGATCCAAAGTTCAAAACCAGCACGAGATTTACCTAAACATAAAACATGGCCACGAATGAAACAATTCGAAATTTTGAACTCGATGGAGGGATAGAGTGCTTTCATACAAATGGAAACCCGAGCAAAAAACAGCTCCAAACCGTTATTTAGAGCATCACTTTCTATGTTCGCTCGATGGCCATACACAGAGTAAGGCATAGGTTGGCATGATGGAGGATATCTCTGGTTGGAAAAACACGCTGCTCCCTCGTTCCCGAAATTAACATAATCCGTTGAAACTACAATGTCTAGGTGAAAAAACAGGATTCATTTGCAAAACGAAGAACAATGGACAATTTCCCGAGGAATGGTCAATAACCATCGACCTTCAAACCGTGCAATCAACCAAAAGAATGAAATACGATCTCAAGCATATATCACAAATATGCTCCAGAGAAAAAAAAATCGAAGTGCAAGAGAGACTGAATAATAAGAGATCGATAAGATTGTTTAAATGAATAAATCATCGAAATTACCTTGTCCAAATGAACCTCTGGTTCCAGCAGGCATGCAAATAACCATATGGTTAGACAAGGATTTGTCCAATGAAAACCGCAGAGTTCCAAGAGGTGGGAAACACCGATGTTGGTGTAGAAGAGTAACATAAATGTCTCCTCTTCCTTCGTCATCACCATCTGGTTCGTGAAATTGAACTAATTCATACAAAGCAGAAGGTTCGGGAAACCGTTCCGCGAAATAGGGAACACTAGAAATTAACTGGACCACGAGTTGGGGAATGCTTGCTTCATCGTTATTGTGATTGTAAGCGGCACTTGTATTGAGAAGAGCTACGCACATGTAGAGCAAATCCAAATCCAGAGGGAATCCTAAAAATTGATGCGTTTATTAGTTTTATTGAAAAAAAATACGTTTGTCGAAAAGATTTGAATCTTGATATTATGTTACTTTGAGCGAGATCTTCGATCACCGACGCGATCCCTAGACCGACTCTTGAATACTTGGATTCAGACGCACTTATATTACAATCGCAATGAACAGCTACAGATAGGGTTTTGGCCAAAACACGCGTGAAAGAAGTCCGATAGTCGCCAAGGGAGTCAATCGCGACTTGCCGAGCTAGAAGCGCGAGTAGGTCGAAAACTGCCAAGTGAGAGCACAAGGAAACGACGCTGAGACTTTCTGGCAGGGTGAGGAAATCGAAATCGCATAAACTCAGGACACTGGATTCGGGCTAGAATGAGATTTTGTTATTGTAATAAATCGAGTACCGCAGGAGAAAAGTTTCTATCCTGCAAGATGCCACACAAGTAGTTGAAAACATCGAGTTCTTGAATCACGACAAAGGCGAAATTACTCGCTTTTGAAAACTCCTCTTCGGTCGATCCAAAAACCGAACCACAAACAGCAGAGAGAAGAAGCAAGGGAGCATGTTCCTGTGTTTTGCCAAGACTCGACACACTGGCTAATAATCGATTACAATGCTGCTTCAAGAAATGATCATCAGAATTTTGTTCAAGCTGACTGGATCGGATGAGAACGAAACATTGGAGGTTACTAAGAGGCACATGATGAAGAGGAAGGTGACTTTCCTACCGAATTCTGGAAACGATCTTACGGCACGCGGCAGACAAACAAGCTAATTCCTTCTTTGAGAAAAACAAAGAATACCAAAAGGAATCAAGCAAAGAAAGGAACGTCGCCTCAGAAGATCCTGAGGATTCTAGTCCACCGGAAAGTGATATGAGAATAGCTTCCAAAGTTAACTCAATTTCTCGAAGTATTTCGACCATTTGGGCATCGACAGTCAGCTCAAATTGAACCTAGATGACTTTGAATTTAAAAATACAGTAAACCTTAGTGCAAAAAATTTTACTCAAAAGACCAGCGAATGTTTGGTATAAACTACCAAATTGCTTGATCAGCTAAACGGTGTCAAGAAATGAACAGAATCCTTACCATTTGTGTAAACGCATCGTAAGTTTTAAAATTGGTGGCCCCAAAAAGGAGATCAGAAACTAGAAACCAGGAGGGCTCCCAGTGGGACGCCATTATCTTTTGTAACTGGATTAAACTTAGTCGGTCAGACCAATAGACTTTACGAATTTCCTCCAAAACTTGTTGAGTCCGTGCAACGTTATACAAATTCTAAACCGAATTTAAATTGGCCGTGACAATAAATTACCGCTTTGATTGCTAGGCCCTGTAATCCTACTTTCTGTAGATATTCTTTATACATTAATTCTGATATAAATGTAGACGTCGAAAGAAAAGACGACAGCTTTGATATTAATGTCTTCTGTAAATCGTCAGTAACCGTTGTCAAAACACTAATAATAATGACCTCATAGAAAATGGTTCACCTTTTCTTTTGATAATACTCAAGTCCATCATTCAATTGAGACTTGATACCGACAACTGATGATAATAATTGATCCTAAGGATAAATGATATTAGAAAGTAAACAAACAGATGTAAATGACCCATGCTGCGAAGCAATACTCTCTAAAACTTTTAAACAGGACCTAGAAGGTAAATAATTCATGAAAATTAAACCAACATCAAGACGTATATTGACCGCGTGCAAGAACAAATTCACTACTCTGCCTCAGATTTGATTAGCTGCTTTTTCCGGTGACCTAGATTTAACTAACCCGACGAATGAGAATTCGGCTTAAACTGTGCATTCTCGTGCGCATTTGGTCGGAGCAAAATGCTGAAACGGTGTGATGCGGTCCTGGCAGTATTAAATAAGATTCGTAGATTCTCCACGAGTTTTGCGAATGTCCCCCTGACGCAGTCCTTACCTAATTTCTGTGCAAAATCAAACTCCTCCTTGTTAGCTAGAGAATCCGCTCATATTACCAAGCTTGGTAACGGTCTGACAATTGCAACTCAGGATAAATTCGGATTACAGTGCACTCTGGGAGGTTTGCATTCAAATACCAAAACTAAGTGTTTTCCCAGTTGTTGTGAAAGCCGGGCCTCGTTTTGAAAGTAGGACAATCAGCGGCGTTTCCCATTACCTCGAAAAGCTCGGATTTCATGTATTTTTATTATTATTTTTATATGTCTCCTAGTCTACTGAAAGATTTAAAGACCGCGACGCTATTCAGGCTACGATGGAATCCTGCAGCGCCATTTTCGATTGCCAAATATCGAGGTATGTCCCTTTTTAACATGGTGTGTTATTCCTGTAGAGATTTTATCGCCTATGCCATCTCAGGGACATGTTCCCATTTAAGGGATCTAGTTAATGTCCTTTCTGAGACTGTTCAGCGTCCGAAATTGAGCAAAGAAGAGATCGACATGGCAGCTCGTGCGATTAGATTTGAATTGGCCACGCTAGAAATGGCCCCTCCGACTGACCCGATCCTCAACGACCTTCTCCATTCTTGTGCTTTTCATGGTTCGAACACCCTCGGATTTCCAAGATACTGTCCTCCCAATTCCATTGACCGAATTCGCCGGAGCGATATTTTGCAGTTCATGGCTTCCTACTACCGGTGAGCAACAGTTCTCCCTGTGCCGTTTTTATCTGCCGTGACTGTAGCTCTAATTTTTTGAAGACCTGAACGTACTGTTATTGTCGGAGTCGGTGTGGATCATGATGAATTGGTGAAAAGTGTTGAATCATCCTTTTTACCCTGGGAAACCAGTTACGGTAAGGAAATTCCTGACAAGGATTGTATCAAACCAGATGATTCTACGCCGGTCTACTACGGTGGAGAAATCACGGTAGGTCTTGCCTTTTTCTGTGGTTAACCTAACATTATCGTTAGTCTCACCTTCACTACAAGCGGGAAACCAATCAATTTTGATCGTTGGAAATAGAAAGCAAGCAGAATATGAATAATTAGGGTTAAGAATATAAAATATCTCGTTCGGTGCGCTGCTGCGCCCGCCTCCAGCCAAAGTAACTCTCATATGTCCACGAACGATTTATTCTGACCTGCAAAAGCTACAGATTTAAGGACCATGGCTATGTTTATCAATGGTTACCCTAACGAAATTTCCAGTAGGGTTTAAGATAATCTGTCTGCTGATGCGACCGCTACAATTAATTAATAAATATCTTGTTTATTTTAATTGCATTTGTTATTTGCAAATGACATCTTGTCAACATTCATTGGCGTTCTCATCGATAACCTTTTTTGCTTCCCACCCCAATCATCCCATCTCGTAGAAATAAATGATTATTACGGTCACCGCTCCCTTAGTCGGCACTACGAGGACTTGGAGTAGCTTAGTTGAGGAATGACATCGAAATCGGATTATCAGCGATTAGAGGGAACGTAAGCACGTTATCGCCTGTTGCCGGTTTATCGATGAATCAAACGATTGAAAGTTATTAAATTTGTTTAGTCGTGAAGGGCCAAGAAAAGGGTATTGTGGAGTTATGGCAAAACAGCATGCTTTTAGCAGGATAATCGTTTTTATGGTCAATAGGCCTTTGCTCCTGAACGCGTCCCCTGATTGCCTACAACTTACAATTGTCGAAAAGGTAATTACTGGGAAAAAAATTGGGTGTTTTTGTTGGCAATCTGCTTGTGTTTCTTCCAGTTGGACCGAGATCTTTCACAGTACCACGCACCAATGCCGGAGTTCGCACATTGTGTGATTGGGTTAGAAGGTTGCGGCTCGCAGCATCCCGACTTCGTCGCTTCCTGTCTCCTGAACTCTCTTCTTGGCGGTGGCGGCTCCTTTTCTGCTGGGGGTCCTGGTAAAGGCATGTACTCCAGGCTCTATACCAATGTTCTCAATCGGTATGTTAGCCTATTCTATTTCTCAGTCCTTATTAGAAGCCTTCATAAGCACAATCCGATAGTGAGGGACATTATTTGTAAAAGTCTTTTCCAGCGGTACCTTTTTTTTCAATTTTGTTCATCACTAGGTTTTTAGGTGAGTTCTGAAATGAATATGCTACTTAAAAAAATATCGATGTCAAAATGGTGGTTGCTTTAAGCAAGCCAGTCGAGTTCTTGCCTATATTTGTACTAATAATTATTTAGTAGCATTCCTTTACCATGGCAAATGTTTTATCACGTTGACAATTTAGTTATTTATGTATTTTTGTCTTTCCTCTTATTTGTCGTGCTACAAAGAACCCAATCCCAAAGAAAAAAAGGCACGTGTAAGTATCTCCCTCTCTGTAGAAAAGTTGAATTGTATAATGATTGCACAGTTCATTGGAATGAATTGGTTCCGATCATCAGTACAGTTCAAATGCATCTGAATTCTGTCCTTGGTTGATGTCCGTAGCGGATAGAAAGGCTATATCATAGATACACAACCATATTAATGGCTCCTGAGCACCGAAGGTAATCGGGAGAGCTTAGGCATGTTCTCCGGGTGCCTAACAACATCACTATACTGCAGTCCTATTGTTAGTAATTCGCAAAACGGTTTAAGTTATCAAAATGAATGCTTTTCGTCTTTTAGATATCATTGGGTCAACTCAGCACAGGCAACCAATCATGTATATGCCGATGCGGGTATCTTTGCTATAGCCGGTAGTGCAGAGCCTTCTAATCTGCATCGCTTGATTCGAGTGCTCACTAACGAACTCCGCTATACGGCAGAGGCGTTGATTTCCACGGAAGAGCTACAGCGAGCCAAGAACCAACTGGAATCCATGCTGCTCATGAACTTGGAAATGCGACCTGTTGCTTTTGAGGATATGGCTCGTCAATTGCTTGCTTCCGGAGAATGGAAAGGCCCGAAGTACTGGGTTGAACGAATTAGTAAGATTTCTTTATTGAGTAAATTAGGGTCCAACTATATGATTTCATCTGAAAATTTTAGACAATCTAATTTCATCAAAAGCGGTGTATTACCATCAGTCTTCCGGCCAGAGCTCTTGTAGTCACCGATCGTCGACGTTGCTGTCGTTTACACATCGTGCCATAATAAAGTGGAAACTTTCCAACTATAGCTTGTGTATATGGTCATTTTTACACCTACCGTTAATTCTACTCTGGAAGCAAAATTGCTGAATTGATACGTTTTCTGGGACGCATTGAAATTGCCAGCGCTATTTAGCATCTAACCAACCCCGACTTAGGGTAGAATATACGAGTTCTTAAGGTCCTGCGCGCTGAGGCGGTTTGTATGTGGTCTCAAGACCACCTCTACTTTATTATCGAAACGTTGTGTGACTTATATACAAGCTCCCAATTGCATACTTTGGGTTCTCTTCAATCGGTGGTATGTGCATCATCTCTGCTCAATAAGATGCAAGTGCGTTGTTAAAATTTACCGTTCGCACTGAACTTGTTGTTCTGGATTAACAGTCCTTGAGTGGTTTGCATGCGTCATACTGTCCGATTCCACAACGAACTCCGCCGGCTCGGTTGTCATTAGTTCAAATCTGGGTACAATTTTCGTAAGCCTAGTCAAATAAACTCTTCTGGGTTAGAGCTCAGCGCTTTCACTTCCCGTTTTTAAGCTCAATTCGTTGCCCTTGCAGATGTTGTCACTGCAGATGATCTTCAACACCTCTTAGTCCGAATGTTAAAATCTCCGCTTACGCTGGTTGGTTTCGGACGCATGATGGATTGGCCAAAATTCGCTGAAATTCAGGCAGAGCTTGCCGCACCGCTGCAGAAACGTCGTGGCTTTGGCTCATCTCTCTTTAAACGATTTGTGTGAATAGTGCAGCAGGTAATGTTTTCGTGTATAAGAATTAACACATCTAGTTCCTTTCGCGCAATAAAAATGAGACCTATCGTTTTGTGAAGCGAATGTGTCAAAACTGATCAGAAAGTAGCCTTTTATGGTATGGTTCTTGAGACGATGTCCTTAGTGATAAATTAGTGAAACCCGAGAACGGAAACCACCACCTTTATGTCTTCTATCCAATTAACGTCCGTGGGTACCAGCTTTAATAATCGGAATGACTTCTTGAATGGATTATTATTTAACGAAAACCTTGAAGGCTTTGTATTTCGTAATTTAATTCCCTCAGGATATTAATTAGCTAACTGAAAATGTTGCTACTTCGTCCGCGTTGTCTTGTTTTTATTATTTTATTTCTTTGCAACTGTAACAAGCAGTCTGTGAAAAAAAAATACGTAGAGAACGAGAAAGCTGTTTAGGTGTAAAGATTCTATTCTGTCAAGGACTTACTTTCATTAGCGGTGATTCCATTTATCGCTAAGTATCCTGTCCTAATGGGTGCATTTCGATGATCCGGTCTGTGATTTCTCTAGGATTGAGGATATCTAGTGTTTGTTTTTATCACAGTTTTCTACCCAGAACTGTCAATGAGATGATGGTTGTTTTAGCTGCCATCTCGAACTGTAGAGCTTGTCGTGCCCCTCCACATGATGAAGGTACATAGGTACTGGTATTGTACTCGAAAGTTACATAAACAAGGCGCTCTGTTACTTGGAGAGCAGAAAATGTAAGGAATCTTCTCAGTTAAGCATGGGCTGGTTTCTTTCAAAACAGCATTAGGTCAACCATATTTTTGGATTCACGTAATGGATCAATGTCGAAGCTAATCTAAGTTAAGCAAGATGGACCAGGTTTCCCAGGAAGGCGTTTGTAAATGATTCTACTTGAAAATGCATCGCTAGTTTAACCAACGCGATTCTTCGGACGTTAGCAATCTGCGAATGTTAATAAAAAAAGACGAATGACAGTGGGCTAAAAGTGCGATAAAGTGGTGATTCACCGAGAAACAACCTAGTTCCCATCGTTGATGCCGATTGCAGAATGAATCTAAAGTGAAAGTCAACCAAGGCGGTAAATTAACCGTTCATGTCAGACTTTCTCAAACAGGACCTTCATTTGAGTATAGCAGTTGGGTGTTTGAACTTCATCATTTGACTATGATTTCTTCTCCACAACATCGGTGTAACGTGGACCTAAGACTTCACACGATTCACGTCACGCCTTGATTTGAAGGATAAAGTTGTAATCGTCATGATAGATTTAGTTCTCTTCATTCTCAGGACCGTTCCGCCATATCGCTTGCATTTTGGTGGCGAAAGTGATGTCATGGACTGACATGCACGGCAGCTCCATGACCTCGCCTTGGTCGCTCCCAATCGGTGTGGATGGGGCCCGACACTTTCTAGTCCAAAAATTGCGGTGTGTAGCATCGGGAGCACCTAATGTAGTTATAGAAGTTAGTTTCTATCCAAAAGAGGAAGAATCAGCGGTCTCCAATGCTTTGTTTCCATTCTCCCCTAACACTCAGCGTATACTCTAAACGTCGAGTGCCATAGTTCTCCGTGTAGAGCGGGAGTGCAAGGATCCAACTTCCACCATGATGGTAGTGATTTCGAAGAGCAACAGAGTTGATGATCCTTAGTCGGTATGTCATCTGGGTCCCCTCAAATCAGGCTGATACCTTGACCAGCATCCGAAACAGCGATCGGGGCTCCCAAAGCAGACATTTCCGTCAAATTCTGAGCCTTCTCGATCTCAGCAGTTATGTCGTGTGATTCGGCATCGACGCCGGTTGAAAAAAGTCTTTTTGATTAAAGCGGCTTTATTGTATTAGCATTTGTAACTGCTTTCGTCTTTTATTTTTGAAAACAAGTAGCTGGAAGTCTCTTGCCTTTTTGGTTTTAGGATTATTCGAGTTTGACTGAATTCGGAGGGCTAATTCCTTCAGTAAATAATGTTCATCTGCAGGAATCCCGAGTTTTTCATTCTCCAAAGTAGCCCCTCTTGTGCAACTAAAATACACTGTAGAAAAAGTTATTTTCCTTAAAGGATGATGGTATCCGTTGCACTCGCTTGAGATTTCCTCATAAACACAAAATGTCACCGTCATGTCAAAGTAATTATATTTACTGAAGGCAAGTCAAATAAAATTGGAAGCAATATAAAGAGAACACATTTAAGTAATGATCAAGTCGGTATAGTCTTCATTAATTTTACTTTGGCTCGGATAGTTCGAATACGGATTCTAGGGGTAGTTCAACATAATCCAGCAGCCTTCCCTTATAAATACGATCAGCTCCTTCGGAAAGGACCAAGGGATCTCCCGAGACCAGAGTGAAAGTGACGTTCTTCAAGACCCCATCCAATAGTATATTGATTCGTCGGCCTGCGAAGACCATTCCGTAGACTTGAAGGCTTCTACAAAGAGAGTTCTTGGGCTCCACCGAATCGCCATCGATTTCAGTCGTAGGACCGATCATTTTTGGACTGATAGTAAGAACCGACTCCACTTTGCCGTCTTCCCTGTGTTGGATTTTGACTCGGATCCCTAAGAGGCCGTTCATTATGGCTTGAAGGAAGCCACCCGAACCAGTTATAAAGTTCTTCGCTCCCTCTTCGTTTAACTGCTCAGTCCAAACCTATTGAAGATAAATTAAGCATTACTTCGGGTATGAAGGCTATTATCGCTTTTCCACATCGAATCACTCTCAAAACAGCCTCTATTATGGAGCCGACCTACATGGAACGAGCACGTCAACCATGGGTTATCATCAACACAGAACCATAAGGTTCCAACCGGCAGGACTCGCAATCCTTGACATCACAATTACGTCTGACTTCGGAGATGAAGGTGTGTACAGTCGTTGTACGAACACCGCCTAATAGACAGGAATCGTAGTATTTTTATTAAAAGCTTGCGTTGTAAACACTTTGTTATTCCTATGACAAAGGCAAGGCGATCTCAGCGAACAAGAGATTTGATTCCTCAATCTCCAGATCTGGCAATAGAAGTGAAACCAACTAGACTACACTATGGTTTGATCATTTACTGTGGAAATCTTAAAATGGTAATGTATTTCAAACGGTAAAATTACGTTTTCCGCAGTGCCAACAGTTATAGAAGGTTCAAACGACCGTAATACTGACTGAATTTCATGATGTGAATGAAAGGCAGTATGCGAGGCAGTTTTAGGATTGAGTTAAATGAACGAAAAGGTATTTACTCACGTAGAATGGCGGTTTGCAATAGAGGAGACATCGATCGAAGTACCCAGCTGCCTTTTCCATTAACTAAACAAAATAAAGAAAATTAAGCTCCTATATAACCACAAAACAATTGCAGAAAAATCAAACTCGTCGTAATACTGAGAATAGTTCGCAGATTCCGTTAACCTGTTCTGGAAACGCTGTAAAAACGATCAATTGCTAAGAATAAATTGATCCAAGTCTTCTAAAATGACGACATAACCGAAGGAGAGATATTAGCCAAAAAGATAAGGTAGCATTTTTTCCCAATAGGCAAGGATGCTGAATTCAAGAATAGTTGATGTAGCTCAGTCACCTGCCGAGGTCAGAGTCAGTTGAAGATTTCGCTACCTACTACCAAGTCTTAAACTGATACATTCTAGTCTTGAAATGGGAAACCTTGGTTAGATCTTATCAGTGTTCAACACGTATTAGAAACATGTTCCTTTACTTTCTTCTAACAATAATAGTCATAAATTACATTTTAAATACAGTCTATTCCCATTCATTTCTAAAATTAACAAAATTTACACGCACCCCGACTTCCAAGGCGTTGATGAAGTACATAGCCCAATTCATTGCCGGTCCCGTATCTGAGGTAACCTAAAGTAAATTTAATCATGGAATTTTCAGACCAAGATTCGGCAGTAATGAATGCTTCTAGGAACACTTGATGAGTTAAAATTCGTGCACATACATACATACATACATACATACATACATACATACATACATACATACATACATACATACATACATACACAGGTAGAGCTACGCGTATAACTTCTACTTAGCGGAATGCAGTGCTTAATGTATTGCTATGAAAATAAAGAAATAAATAACTCACACTAGCATAGTTTTCAATCATTTTAATTTTGGCTTCTTCCGACTGCTTGTGCATGAGGGGATAACTGAGGAGGACCGTATCTGCCTGCTTAATAACAGTTCCTAAAAAGACGACAAAGAGGTAACACATTTTTTGCAAATTTCGATATTGAGGACGAGCTAACTAAATTTCGGACGTCAAGTCATCAGTTAGGCTCTACACTAGCATTCCCAGTTAATGTATCAATTGCCTTCATCACCAGATTTCCTCGGTGAGTAGCTGAATCTCGATTAAAAACATACCAAATTTAAAGACATCAAGCTCTCTAGACGCCGAAGTGTAGCATTAAAAAGCCATCAGCTTGCTCTAACTAAGTTGAAGGGACAATCCCTCCCACAAAGAGATACTTTTTTCAATGTGTTCCCGTAAATATTCAAGCAGAGACCATCACCGTTCACGTTCGGGAGCGAGACCCCGACAACCAGAGCACTCGTCCAGCGAGTCCTCCTGGGGTCTCTAAAGGTTGTCCCAACGTCACAGATGAATGATACTACTGAAGTCGCCTTTTTTTATCATGCCCTGATTCTAAGGCTCGCTTGGGAGTCTCGATTTGGCAGTCAAGAAGGCTTCGATGAGTAGAACGAGATGTCCGGCTCTACCAGCAGCAATTTTGACCAATGTAGAGCGACTGTTCGATATATACCTCGTCGGAAAAGGGTGGCAAAACGTCTGATTTGTTGGAAAGATTCACGAGATCCTCAACTTCAGGATTCTATGAGAGGAGGCCTAGAAGACCTGAGAAATTGTCCTTTCGAAAAGAATTGACACCGAGACCAAAAATGGCCTCCATAACTACAGCAGAACGCGAACCTAGATGAGACGTTCATGTAGGGACCAATCATAACTTTGAGTGACTAAACTCGAGAGACTCCTACTAATTCAATCTTCTGATCTGGAATCGCTGATAGACGAACAGATTAGCCTGAACAAAATGCAGAAATACTGAATTCGCTTGACTTAAAGCAAACAATCACCATAACTGTATCCCTCGTGCTCCAACATGACACCAGCCTTCTTATCGAAAGGCATCCAAATTTTGGTAGAGAGACTCTCCCAAATCTCTTGTTCACCTGTGACCTTTCGATTGAACAAACGGGACATTGCAGCCGGACCGGCCAAAGCCACTGAAGCCGCTGCATTTGTGAAGGCTGAATTGTCACACTGGTGACAGTATTCATCGGGAGGCATCACATCTAAAAAGAGGACGACAGCAAAAAGTTACATCACTAATAAATTACACATACTTCGAATGGTGTACGCATCCTTCTCCAACGAAAACTCAAGCCTTGAGGCCCAAAAAGCAGCAATAGAATCGAGAAGGGCTCGACCCTTTGAATCATACCAAGCTCGTCCGTTTTGATCGACATTGAGGCAGAGCCAGTTCTGAATGCCAATGGAGACATCGGCGATAACATGGATCTCTCGGTTTGCGGACAGATCCCAAGGACTTGTCTCGAGCCCTACAATAAGATAGGCCTACTGGAATGCCAGGAATCAAGAAAATAAAGGCTACCTCTATCGAGTTTAAGTAGATGACTTGCCAGTTCTAGCGCTTTCCCAAGCAAATCGAGCACCACGAAAGCCCTCGCATCTGGCACGAAGTTTCGCATTGTGTAGAGTGCAGTACCGGTAGTTCAGAGCCAGTTGGGAAAAATTTGGATGCATCAAGCTTACCCATGGAAGTATCCATGTGTCCATGCGTTAAAATTTAAAACTGCGTTCTTTATTTTTGCATAATAAAACATCTTTTTTGATTCAAATCCGACGTTCTACTCCCAGTATAGGTAATTTTATCGTCCATGTTGATTATTAATACGAATTCACCCAAGTAGGGAATATTGAACTTGCGCTGTTAAATTAGATAGTTATTTACGTTGTGGTATTGGACCTAATGCAGTGCCCATTATACAAACTCGTTCTCCAGGCGATCATTCGGACACATGCAGATGGACGTCTCTGGCCTTTCGAGCTTTAGGATTACCAGTTTTACCAAAATCGAAAATCCTATTCCTTCAATAAATGATGTTCGTCTGTCAAATTCTGAGCTCTCTCAGTGTAAGAACTTTCGTCCGTTTAAACGTCGATTTATCTCATTGATTTTCCTTTAGCAATCGAGATCTCCATATGTATAATTAACTGAAAGGAGTCGATAGGTAATAAAACTGGTGCCTGGGTTTGCTTTTTTGTCTATAAAAGGTGAAATGCCTCAAGGATAACATACCGAATGCTGTTTGTTCTGGGCAGATTTCGAGGATTTTTATCTTCCTGGCTGTGAATTTGAGATTTTGCCTCAAGGTGACAGCATTCGCTTATATTAAGCTTGCATCGTTTGATTAGTCGCAGCGACTAACATTAATTTTGCCATCATATTAATATGTTTAAAAGCGTTTTTAACGCTCTGTCGATGCAAAAATTATTTCACTTATGCTGGAAGATCACGTCAGCTACAATTAGTCAAACTTGGAACATCTGAATATTTATGCTTCCGTAAACTTTCTGCTTTTTAAGCAGTTGATTTGAGAACAAATAAATGCAAATAGCAAAACTAAATCAAACCTGGCACCCCATATAGCACTGGAATACAAGCGCGTGTGAATAAAATGGTTGTATTATTAATAAGCTATTCGTTGTTCATCCTCAGGTAAAGTTATATTTCGCATCACTGATGGTGATAAAAACATTTAAACAGAACTAGATTAGTTCCTTAATGCAACAAACAAAATGAACAAAGCAGATAACAGACCCAATCATATTAAAGGAAGGTGCATTTCGATACTAGCGCATTAATGGTTGTCTAATTAAAGAATTCACGTTTACCTCTCCCTCTCCCTCCCCCAGATCAGAATCATTGGTAGTAATGATACTTTTTCATCGGTATTTTAGACGTTTTCGGTTTAATAAAAAATGCAATCCTGAAATACCTTATCTTAATTAGTTGATTGTCTTAATTAACCAGATGGAAATCACGCATACTACCGAGGAATCATTAAAGGAGCAATATTTTTCAGGGCGTTTCATTCAAGAGTAACAAAATAGCTTTGGGAGCCTCGCTAGCTACTTCTAATGTAGGTGAGGAGGCTCCCAAGCATCACTAACGTGAAGCGCGTCTGCGTGATTAGGGGAGGCCCTGGTGAAATGCTCACTTAAATCAGCGTGGAGACTACGGCGGAGGGGGTCTTTGTGATCCAAACGAAAGAGAATGGACTCTCGATGTTTCAGCCCACTGATTCGGTATTATTGACAGCAAAAAGGACTTAAATTATCTAGGCGGTTAAGAATTTGTCTTTTTTGTGAATCAAGACACCAGAACAACGCGAAAACGTAGTTAACCTAACCTTAGGTCCATGGCAGATCGAAAAGAAAAAAAGATGAATTTCGAGTGCCTAGCTGATGAAATCCCGAGGTTTCTGAAGGGATTTAAAATAAACTTTCTGTTTTGTAGATCCTTAATACAAATGGATCGGTAAACACCAGGCAACGGTCTAATCATTTTCGTCAGAGCTGTAAAGTATGCGATTTCTTCGGGATTTGTTTTCGATCTCGGAGTCCTCCACCCTACCTTCAACTTCCCGAGTGACCAAATTTATCTCTCTAAAATAAAAAAAAGACAAAAACCATTAATTAGAATCATCTGTAAAGAAGGTTTTATTTATGACCAATATTTAAATTTTGTTATTCCTCAAGCTTGATTGAACCCTATTACAAATATTAATTTTAGAATCTAAACTAAACGAAATTTTTTCGGTTCATTTCAATGGCAGAAGCATGCAAGCATCAGCAACGTGCATATTTTCAGGGAAGGCCACACCGGAACCCTAAACTAAGACAACGGGAACTGATTGACCAGACAAATGAAAACAGAAAAAGGAAATGCTAATGAACCATGAGAAGCCCAGAGTATGGTATCTTCAAGATGGAAGGATACATTGAGTGTTCTATTAATCGCTAACATTGCCAGAGCAATGAATGGATAACGCCATTTCACGGCAGTATTGTGCGAAATGAAATGCTGTTCCCCATGTTAATAAGCAGCCCCGATAATAGGGTCGAATTCCGATCATGATTGACTTTCCTTCAACTGATAGCATTAGTGGAAGTACCTTTGTTTTGACTGGAAGCCGAAGTAGTCACCTAACAGTTATACAAAGTACTGCAACTGTGTTATTTTTCACAGAAAGAAGCTTCTGCAGATTATAGGCTGTTGAAGGATGATCTGGGAGCCTTTCCAGGCTAGAGGTGCAAACACTGTAGCCCTTGCCAGCCAGGATCAGTATCAAAAACGAATACTCGACTGCCTAATCTGATATTCTGCTTGGATCGCTAGCAATTTCAATCGTTAAAAATTTCTAGTTCCGGAGTTGAAAGCCACTATAACAGCACTTACTCCTCCAAGACATCATTGGTGGCACGGTCTGAACCGTCTCCGTTAGTTTCTTTGTCGTCGCTGGCCTCATTCTCCGCCAAAACCACTCTTCTACGTTTTGCTGAGCGTTTAAGACATTCGGTATCTTCATCACGGGTGCTAAATTCAGACCAAGATGATGATAAAGGTTTAGTTTCACTGAAATCAAGGAATATTAGGTAGCATATTAACCTAATTCTGCGGAAAAATTTATCCAATTCGACAATTAATTGATTCAAGCAGTCACTCCAGTCTTTATCCAACAGCAAAGAGAACATCTAAGAATTTGTCATAGGAATTCAACCAGAGTTGATTGAAAACTACTTCCAATTCGTCAACCTAAACAAAAAGACCGCATACTCAAAGCACACAGTACTTTTTTACATTTATCCTACCCATCTGGGACATCAAAAGGTTAGAAACGGTTCAGGGAAATAAAATATAACCTCAAATAATTCATTCATCATCACTTGAGGATGAGATAAGCATTAATATCCCCACCTAGACGTCCTTCTTTGTTGTCCAAGAATTCATTTGCACTAGCTTGGACAATAGTCCCTCGCATATTCACATTCAATAATCAGATAGCTTTATTCGCAGTGCGAACTATGCTATTTCGACAGCGAAATCACATCCTCGACATCAACAGACAACGGACCTAACTCACACTATCCTACTCTCCCTCCAAAACCAAAAATATTTAGGCCATCGCATCAAAAAGTCATTGGCAGAGGGACCAAGAATTTCAACCACTGTTGCCAAGCCTACTACCCATTAACAAAGCTCGCAAGATATAATGGCATGCATCAAAGTTATAGATGTCTTTTGGACTGACTGTGGGGTTTGAAAGCCTTGAGATAACTATACCTGTTTCACATTTTGCAGACATTCAATTCCTCTAACAAAAGTAATTAAAAGTACGCGTTTTGCCTGTTCGGAAGATTGGCCACGTAATCAATCACGGCGTTGCCTTTAAAAATATCAACACAATCAACTGTAACAGTTGCCTTCCGAAGCCTCCTAGGCCTTGGGACTTGAGTAATTTATTGAGTTCAGAAACGAAGCAAACAGTAATATCAACTGAGAGGAATAACTAAACCGTTTAGTGGAAGCATTCTGTCTCCGACACACAAGACCCTACAGGGGAATTCAGCTCACGCTCAGGGTCCCCATTTATTTAAAACAAAACGTTTTATAAGGCAAGTGCTCAGCGGAAGGCCGAACCGAAAGTCCTTAGTTAAAGGACAATATCCTAAGTCGGTGCTCTAGTCGGACACTGGAAAAGATCAGTGGAAGAGAATTTGGTTAGCAGAAAAGCATTAGAACACTATATGCATGCTAAGTCAAAACTGAAGGGAAGAATCGCACATAAACAGGGAAATCTACGATTAAATAACTGATTACCCCTCTCTCATATGATCAAATTTAGAACAATAAAAAACGCAAGCAGCATACCTTTTCAGAAGCCTGTCATCTCCAGAATCGTCCAAAGCAACCCTTTGGCGTTTTTCTTCAGCCGCGATTGAAGGCAGATTAAGATCATTTTCGGCATTTTCACATTTATCCTGGGAGGAACGCGACTTGGTTTCTTCCGAACTCTTTCGGTTGCCAAGGATGATAAGTGATGATCGCGAAATGAAATACGATTTGTTGTCATAGAAACGCCTTACCTCATCGGAGCTTTCGTCTGGATCGTAGTAAACTGCCCCTCCTCGAGATTTTTCAGCAGCAGTCGTAGCACTAGTGCTATCAGTTTCCTGGAGAAAATAAATCATGTTCATGAACCAAATAAGAACTCGAAGGCAGACTTAGCAAGAAAAGGCAAGAAATGCTAGAGACCAAATGGTAACAGGTCACTTGCTACAGAGATAATATGAAAGTATGTAGAGGGAAGTCGCAGATAAAGGGTTCGTTCTCAAGCCAAATTGAGGGCTAATGAGATACTGTAGAGGTTTCATCTATGCATTTAATCGAATAACCTCATCCATGACAATTGAAGAAAGAGACAAAGGTAATGCAGTTCTGCTACATCGTAAGTAAACCAAATCAAATTACGGTAATGTGCGCAAACTCACCCTTTCTGTCTCTGATTCTCCCGGTTAGTTTAGCCTTCCTATTAAATTAAAACCGTAAACCCACATTTACCGATGAACCGATTCCTGCCTTCTCATCTGAGGCAGTCACGTTGACTTTACTATAATGTTGGTATCGAAAAACAAGAAGTTCCTTTGGTTAATGGCAAAAGGTATGCAGTAGCCCCAAACAATAACTTAGACCATCATGGCCAATCCAATGAGGTTAAAGCGCAAGAGAACATTTATGGACTAGCGAACCAGTGAGAACAGGGCCTCTCAACAAAGGGTAGTAGATCAGCAAAAAGTCGGGTCATAATTCTGCTAAGCTAACATTCATGTCGTAAAAATCAACGTCATGTGAGCATAGAAGTCCTACCTCGTGCTCCTCGGGGTTAAATCCATATTCCGAACTTGAATCACGCTCAGGTCTTCTTCTCGACCTCTGTTTCCCAATGTTCATTCTACGGCGCTTTGTTTTACCAAAATCTCTGGCGTCCTGGACGAGTCCCATGTCGCACAACTTGTTAAGAACTTCTTTACGGCTTCGAAGAATTGGAGGTTGAGATGTGAGCTCAACGCCATCTTCGTCATGATCGCGTTGAAGGTATTCCTTGACTTTGCGCTCGTATTCGAGTTTAAGCTCAATTATCAAGTCCTCGAATCGATCTAAAAAACATTAAATGACAATTTTTTTCACCAATAGCCATGAAAGACAACGATCAAACAACCGATAGCAAGGGCAATTCACATTCAGCTTCTTCGTTCTCCAGGAACAGTTTCCTCAAGTGTTCAGTCTCTTCTTCGGTCCACATAGGCCTTCTCGAATGATTTCGACGTCTTCCACTCATTTCGCCTGCACGGATCCTTGAAAGGTGAAATGTTCGATTGGTTAAATAACACATAGACTCCGAAAAACAACTAATGGTTGGAAGACAATGAATAAAGTTAAAAAGAAGAATTTAACAGAAGAATCATATTACTAAAATTGACTGTAGCTATAATGAGTATGAAATAACAATTACTGATTTCCCTATGAAATAGTTGTTTGAGATCTCGTAGTACTTTCTACTTCTCCGGATTCAGCAGGAATGATTCAAAGATAAGGGAATCCTTTTAAGCACACAGCCGATTTACAACTTACGTCATCATTTTGAGGTTTTTGGCTGAAGCGACCTTTCCCAGATGCATTAACCGCGCAATGATTTGACGACGAGTTTTCTCAGGATCAGAGAGATTCCGTTTCAACACATCAACCAAGTCTTCACCTAATCAAAGATATACCTTTCAGTATTTCAATAGTACCTTTAGGAACCGGATCATATCGATATGCCTCGAAGAGTCGATCCAATTCTTTGTCAAGTTCTGGACTCCATTTTGATGTTTTAGGACTGAAATTAAAACAGTTCGGTGATGAATACCCAACTGATTAAGGAGATCAGCAGATAAATTTTAAGTTGATGCGGACGAACCCGGATTCATAGGTACCGTACCCACTGTAGGCTTCAGCAGCTTCCCTGGTGCTCTTGTGAAACAAAGCTTCCACGACGACTGTGTGCGAGCGTTCAAAAGCCACGAAAAATTTGCGAAGAATGTACTTGGTAAAACGCAGCAACTCCTGAGAACACACGAATAGATAAAAAGCAATGGTAATTTCAACGCTAGAAGCTCTTCTACCTTTAATTCGTCGAGTTTCCCAACAAGGGGATCTTGAATAATAGTATGAAAGACTTGAAACAGTCGAAGCTGGAAGAGGACTCCGGGAAGATTCTGTTTAACGACGATTTTATGCAACAGTTGTACCAGGTGGCTGTTGGTCGAAGGCGAATTCAATGTGTAGTTCGCTAGAAGCAAGCTGTTTCGAGTAAATACATCCAGGTATTAGTTTGTGTCAAAAAGTCAGCGATTACTCTCAAAGAAACCCAATCGAAAAGAAACAAACATGGGAAACCTAAGTTTACGAATATTTAGTATTACGGAATACTCCTGCATGCTAAATAAGTAGAATGCAGTGAACTCATTAAATTAAATAAGCCATTCGGAGGGACTACGAACTCAGTTACAATTGAATTGCCCAAAACTCACATAAATGCTATTGAAAACCCTTTTAAGCAGAAATAGAGGAATCGATTTTGTGGAAAACAATAAACTCACGTAAATGAACGAATGACATGCGGATGAGTGAAGCGAAGCAGGAATGAGTTAACATCGAAAGCTACTTCTCTCTCCATAGCATCCAATTCGCGTTCTTCGTTTTCATCAGAATCTGCCAGCTCTCGATTAAGCAAGTTCTCCTCGTCTTCGTCCATCCATGTATTTTCTTCACGGATGGCAATCTCAGTCGCTTCCAATTCCTCCTCTTGTAGAAGTCATGATAAAATACACAAACAGGTTGCGAATGACTTGAGGAATCAAAGAGCTTCTTTAAAGTAAATGGTGGGCTAGTACCAAAATTTCAAAATAAACCAATCAAGGGTCTTTGTTGGTGAAACAAAAATCATACAAACAATCAGCACATGGGCAAGTGGCTTGAAGACAAATAAGGTTCAGAGGCGGATAAAAACCAATTAAGAAGTTATCCATTTCTCCACATAGAACAATGGAAACTACACATTAGTAGGTTCCGAAAGCGGTCTCAATCAAGGCGAAAAAGAAAAAAAATAATTTTGATTCACCAAGCAAAGTCACCTCACCCGCCAGGTCTAATTCAAATATCTTCTTTATCGCCAGGTACTCAGCAACCTCAGACGGCACCAATCCCATCTGTACAGCCCTCATTTCCTCACTAGCTGCATTTTCCCCTTTCTCCTCCTCCATTTCCTCCTGCTCTTCTTCTTTTTCATACACACGCGGGGCTGACTCGGGCCAAATATCCCACATCTTTCGTGCTATACCCAACGCCCTCGAGGCCTGGTTTTCATGGAGACTGGAGTGTATTAATCGAATGGCGTTCCGCAATTGAATAGCCATGGACTCACTATCGTGCACGACTGCAGGGTCGAACAATTCTGGTAGCTCGTCATTGGGTGGTACTTCAAGGTTACCAGCCAGAGCTGAAAGCAGATTGGTCGACAAAGTCTTCCATAATCCTGTTAGACGGGCAGCACGCTCTTCTGGAGTCTCCTTGGCTCGATCTAAGAGACGTTTTCTTGTGGCGAGCACTTTTTTTCGTCTTTTTTGATGAGCGGCGCGTTCAAGACGACGACTCTCGCTGCGTCGAAGACGTCTCTGTCGTCGCAAAACGATGAGTGTTGAGGCGTTCTTAGACTGAGCGATCAGGAGGCTGATGAAGAGATGGGTCTCTTCAACCAATTCGGCTAAATATTCTCTGAAGGTGAACAAATTTATAGACATTCTTATCCTCAAGGTTAGGGACAATCTTAATTTATCAATTGAACCTATAATCAACAACTATTTTCTAGCAAAACAATGTGATTCAACGAACCAACAACGCGAACAGTTTTAATAACTATCAAGTGCATTAGATTACCCTCTTAGCTTCATGAGTTTGAACCAAAGCTCGAACATTTTCTCCAGTTGCACTCCTAAGCAGCTCAAAGCTCATGGATTCGGTTCAATTAACTGATCATTCTATTTCAAAACGCAATAGACGAAATAACTAACGGTTATCCACTTGGTACTGTAAGGTAACAACAGCCAAATCAGGACCGGTGACTCAATAGGCATCGGAGAGGGGACTGAAATAGGTGGCCACTTGAGCTAATCTTCTTTTAGCTGCAGGACGACGACCCAGTGATTCGCTGGGTCTACTAAAGGAAAACTATTATAACGGAAAAAAACTTCGGAGCTTTCTTGAAGTCAGAGGACCTTCAGATTATAAATACCGACTCCCTACCTAACAAACGCTTTGTTTTACTCAGTTTACGCATGAAAAAGATTAACTTATCAAAATAAATTTTACCAAAGTTTTTCGGTATAGAAGATTAAACGCGGTTAGTATTACAAAATAAGGATAAGAGAAGTCATTTACTTAGACTGGAGAGATTCATTGTACTCCCGCAATAGGTATACTGAAAGATCCTGATAGTCTGCGACGTAGAAAATGTTCGCTAAAAGAATGAATAGGCAATAACGCTGTTGGAACAAGAAAAATGGTGAATGGGATGTAACATAACTCATGAAAACAATTGTAGAGACTTAAAAGCTTTTCAATACCTTAGAGATAAATCTTTCTATTGCACCCTTAGAGACGGATCTTCTAACTTGGAAAAGCAGAGATTATAACATGTGGTTACAAGCTAAAAAAACACAGAATACAATAACGTCTTCAAAACTATGACTTTGTAGGAATAGCATGACCACGCAGATCAACTGATCAGAGAAACGAATGCGTCAGAAACCCCTGAAACATTGTTGAGATTCACTACGTTAAAGATTGTTTTGCATTTTTCTGTTCTATTTCTCTTCCCAGACAGATCATAGTGATTAGGATGAACGAATGAGCAGGAGATAATAAGCATTCTGCGATGTAGTAGGTTCTAAATCAAAATACAAATATGAAGTGCAAATATTGGACTTCGTAAAAAAGGCTGTTAGTTAATCAGGGAAACTAAGCCATCATGGAAACCAGAACAATATGAAACGGATACTGTTTATCCAAACGGTAGGTTTCATTTGTGAATAAACAATAAGAGATCGCCTCCTAATCCTCTGTTATCTAGTTTGCCGCTAACACAATGCAATAACGCTGAGTACATCGGATATACATTTTTGCCGTTTAAAAATCAAACAAGATCCACTAGAAGATGCTGACTACCAATTTAAGGTACCACCCATTTTGAAACCAACTCAAGAGCCGAAACAACACAGTAAAACAATAAATTAGGCATGTTATTTTAATTAAACAGCGAATAACCGATTTCATTATTGAATGGCGGAAGCCATTCTTGAATAATCATTCTATTTACTCAACGGATTTAGAATAACTAAGACGAGACTGATTCCTCTTAGAGTAAGTTCTTCGGCACCCCACAAATTCAAAATTAAAAATAAATATTTTTAAAATTGATAACAGAGTCCGAAGGCCATATAGACCCATGAGGAAAGCTATCAACGATGATCGACCAAACTGAGTTAATAATAGTCCTCTTCTTCCAGGATTAGTAATGTGAAATCCTTCGCATAAAGCGAAACTAAATCACTGATGAATTTCAGCAAGCATCAAAAACAATGCAAAATGACTCGAAGAAAAAAGAAACAACTCGGCTCTTAAGAAGAAATCGTTTCACCAAAATCTGAACAATCAACGTAAGAGCTGCTTGAATTGGACACTAACTCTTTCTAATATCAAATATAAGGCTCAATGTCCTCAGTTTCTTCAACGAAACTACCCAAATGGTCTTGGACCTCAACTGTGTATTGTCCTATCTCGTAATTAAACTAAATCTTTGCGTTCATTTTCCATCCGCCAAAGAAACCTCATAAGCATTCTCACACATCAACGATTCAGCAACATGTTTTTGTGTTTTCAATCTCTGCCGTCTTGTCTCCACAGTCTCCAACTCATCACTCTCCGAATGGGGTTCCACTTTACTTTCATTTTCTTTGAGCATCTCCTGAAGACAAAGAAGGAACTGTCGATAGGCGGATATAGCAAGAGCCAGGCGCCGACTGCACTGAAGGGCGTTTTGATTTTTAGCACCACCACGCTTGTCCGCAAGGAGGGTCTGTCTATAGCCCATCGATAGAGTGTATACCCAATTGAAGGTGTTGATATTGAGGGACTCACTGGGGCAGAAAGCAGTCAGAAAGGAAAACGTACACATACCTAAGGTATTGTGGACGAAATTTGTACAGCCGACAAAATGCCATGAAGAAACGCATTGACCAGAGATAGTAGGTTTCGTCATTCGCCTGTGTACTCTGTCGCATTATTGCATTCCTAGCCGAACTCATGAGGAGATTATAGCATTTTTTCAAAAACTCCCAACAAAATTTCTGAAACAAGAAAATGTACGCATATTGTTCAAATACGTTTTCAGTAAATGGGCATACAAAGTACCTGGAGAAAGAGTCGAACACTCAAAACCGACCGTCGACGGTGCTCGCGTTCAATGAGAGGCTTCCAGTTAACAGCTTTGCGACGCATTCGTTTGCCCAAGTTCAGATCAACCTGTCCAATTGTGGAGATTGAGATCGGAGACTTTGAGGACTTGTTATCAAGATTAGATAATCGAGTTCGACGTAAAGGTGTGGTCACATCATGATGGTAAATAAGCGGGCGACTGGATATGGACTGCGTGCCCATGAGTTCAAATGTACCACCAAAGCGATTTTGACTAGGAGAAAACAGCAGAGTAGCACAATTAATATTTGCTCTAGATATTAGAGATTCTAGTTCAACCTGTGAACTCCTATGACCCAAACTATCTTCCGATACCAACTGGCTTCTCAATGTCACCTTAAAAAACTAACTGTTGTGATCACTGGGTCCCTTAGCAGCTAGATTTTCCCCGCATTTTCGGGTCAACATCAGTAACAATGAGAGCTTAGGCAGATAACTAGAACCATTTCGCTCCATGGAAGGGTTATAATTAACCCAGCCTGGATAACTGATGTTGATGCATAAACCATTATGGGACAGAGTGCTGTGGTGGTGGCTGAATGAAGTGACTCAGGACAGGATTCGAAATAACCAGCCATTCATCGTTAGCCGGTCGACGCAGCAGCACATCATGCGTTATCATTATGCAACGCCTGGTTTCGCTGCCAGAGCTAGATGGAGATGAATAAAAAGGCTCCAAGTGGTTTCTGAAGGGCCTGGAGATCGCTCCCTAAATAAATTATCATCCCTTTCAATCCATCCTATAAATATCCAAGTAAACTATCTTACTTAGCTTGTAGGGAATACTTGACTACCATCTCAACGAACCTTCAGTACATGAAACGTAAACCAAAGCCACAATACTCGACTTACCGCACATTTAACTCCATCAAAGCTACTTTTTTCTGCTCCCGTTCCCGAAGATGACACTTTTCAAGAATTCTTAATTTTGTTAAAAAAAAACCATTGATTCGAGGAAAACAAAACGCAAACAAATTTACGAATTAAACATACTGAGAGGTCGGATCATTAGCTGTGGCACTGGTACCAGCTGAGGCCAACTGTTCAGGTGTCTACCAAGGGGAAACAAAACGTTTACTGAACATTTAACTCAAAGCGATGCATTTTCTTAGAACAAAGTTACCTGTTCCCGAAGCATGAGAGAAACAATCTCAAGAACGTGAAATGCGAAGACACCTCGTTCGTCTTGCGTATTGGCCAAAAAGAGGAGCAAATCGTCCCATCCGGAGAGATGAATTGCCCACAGTAACTGGTCATGTACGGACACTTCGTCGTCAGTCCTCTAGCATAAATGCATAAGTCAGAAATGATATGACCTACATGTTCAGTAGAAACATTGGGAGAAATATGAAGTATGTTTCGGATTAGAACTAAAATACGTTCAATCATTAAGCGATCATCATCACTACGTTCATCCCATTCCTTGTTAAAAATATACTCGACACATTCGGCAAGAACGCGAAATAGATCCTCATCAGCAAATGCCTGCTTGTAACTTTGAAGAATAGAATCAACTTTCAAGAAAGCAGCGTAAAGATCACGATCTGAGGGAATTTCATTGTGAAAGCAGACAACCGCAGGTTGGGTGAGGCTCACCATTAGTCGAACGGCGAGATCGAACAGAACGGGATCGGATTTACTAACTTTGAGAAGTGGAATGAGATCACTAGTGAGAATTTTCATTTTGCCTAACTCTCTGCGAATGTCACAGCTTGTACTTTCATAGCGAAGGTAACGTAAGATAGAGCGGATTGAAGCGGGAGCGTCCAAGTCAACTTTATACACGTTTTCATCGACAAAACCAAGACAGGCGCAGCATGCTTGCAAGTCCGCATACCTGTGGTCAAAATCACTGGCCATTTGTTCAAAGTAAACTCCGAGATTATATTTCTACAACCTGTGTATTGTAATAACCGGATTTGTCAACAAAGGTGAAGAGTTAATCGGGTGATCAGAAACATTTCAAACTAAGAGTATGAACAGAACTGGCATTCGTTCGACAAAGAAATTTCTACAAATTGTAATAATAAAATAAATGGCTAATACGCACACGAACAATGATACAAATTAGCCGCTAATCGCAGGATTATCTTATCGAGCATTTTCGAATCATTTTATTACCTAAACTTTTAACAATCCAACAAATTTTGCGTTTGAAAGTGATTAAAAAGTGAAAGATTAAATTAAGCCTAAGCTTTTGGTGAGTTTATCGTCTGCATTTGCGGCTGCTTTAAACGCTTAATTACTGAAATATAATTGAATATTTCGAACCACTCTAAGCATTGCGCAGATGAGGTGTAGAGCACCTGCTAGCTGATTCTCAACTTGGAGATTATTCATTGTGAAAGTAATTGGGCAAATCAACAATTGTTCCTTTAGGCTTTCAATGCCTACATCAATTTTGAAATAAATTTTTATATTTGCCCACATCTTTCTAGCTTGTATACGGGGAAAAAGAAATAGGTGGAAAAGTTTCTCTGATTTTGCCATTCTAATTAGACGGAACAAGCTAACACATATCGCACCACTTCCAACTGAAAAAAGCTGGGCTCTCCGCAATTTCTGTTTACCTGCTAATCGTGGCAATACGAAAAAGATCAAAATTAAAAAAAGTAGTGTTTATCTCAGGTGTATACCAGAAGATTCCTCAGTCTTGTTTCAGTTCTTTGAAATACAAATTTTAAACCAAAATTCCAAAATTCAAATGATCGACATTCATGTTGTATTTCAGACCGTGTTATCTGTGCAATCGCACTATGTTTTTATGGTCAGCAAAACAGTCGACTTTTTTCAGCCTCCTTGAACTGAACGGCAAATTATTACATTCTAAGCAGTCAAATCCTGCTCCCTCTCGAGCCCCCTAAGTTAATCTTGAGCAGGGTTGAGATCCCTTCTTTTATCAATTATAAAACAGTGATAACTGCGACCAAGTTCAAGTTGTTTCTTTCTAAGCTTGATAGTTAAATTTGCTTGATAGGAATCACCATTAATAAAGATAACTCAGACCCTAAAGCTATAATTTTTTTTATAGAGTTCGCAGACACAGGACCACAACTTTTAGTATCTCTAATAGGCACTCGAAGTATCGTATTTTACTTGTAGCTAAAAATTTGTAGGGTTTCTATGGCATGAATTAAATCTCACTAGAATTGATGTTTTAGTGAAAATAGACTCAATCACTTTGTTCTCATCGTAAGATCTTCAGACTATAGGACCACATAAGAGTTCGGTTTGGTATGCATGGGGGATATATGCATGTTCATGCAATCCTTATCAGTACTTGAAATTTATTTCGCAGATGCAGTTCATCCCTGTTGTTTGAACAGAAAAAAATCGGTAATTATAAGCCACCGCTTAGTTATCCGTGGATCTCATTGACACAATTGGAAATTCGCCTTTCGAATAATGTAAAGCATATATAAATAACCACATGACAATTTGTATTAAAGCGTAATTGAAATATTGTAACTGCTTAAGTTGGTCTCAAATACCTGTCAATCCTTCCAGCTGAATATCTAATCAACCTTGCTGAGGCTTGAGTGTGGTTTTCTTAACCCAATTTTTTCGAGTCGTTTTCTTTAAATATAGAAGCTTCTTATGGGTATCGGTGGGTGGTGAATCAAACTTTGTCGCTTGTTATGAAGAATTCGATAAGTGTCCACATAACAGTTTTAACGCTGGGATGATTTGTCCTAAATAACTGGTTTGATGATACTTTTATTTTGCATTTATCGCCTAATGCTTTCATAGCGTCACATGTTACGTTATATTTAATTTTTTTCATTATTTTTTATGTTTTTTCATTTTTTATAATGTTTATTTCAACTGTTAAAAATTCATTTTTCAGAGATGTCAGCTATCGCATTTTAGGTTGATATATTATCGTGGCCTATCCATGTTTGTTTTATGCTACATGTTACCCGCACGTATAAAGCCACTCGTATTCTATTCCGGCTGTTTTGTGCGGTTTTCTTGTTCTTTTAGCCGCCACCTCTTTTCTAAGTCCTTTTGAGTTCAGCAGGTTATTCGTCATGCAGAAAAGGGATCTTGAAAAAACGATTTCTTTTTCTGTAATCGTCAATACCAAAGCTCTAGAGAAAATTTGCGTTTACCTTTGCAACGCAGATACATGCAGTTCGAGTCGTTATTTTGTTGGCATCGTTGGGAACACCCCCGAGTTTGGCAACTGGAATCCCATGGAAGGTGTGAAATGTCGTTTCGAAGCCCAGACAGCGCCAGGGTAAACATATCTATTCAAACTGAAGTATCTTAGATGCGATCTCTGGTCATGTGATGTCCCCAAGGCAAAACTCTCGAAACATTTGAAATATCGTTTCTATGTTGCTGAATTGCGCATTGACATCGAAGACGATCGTGAGGAGAAGAAGCTTGTTGTCCTCGCTTGGGAATCCCGTCTTAAACCTCGTGAATTCAATTTGGCTGGTAACTTTATTTGTAACTCATAAAACTTTATCTTTTAGCATTCAATAAGGGACAATTAGTCTTGAGTACGGTTAAATTTGGGAAATATGGTAGGATTACTTTGGCTCAATAATTTTTTTGCTAGAAAATGGAACTTATATCCAACGTGGATATCTTATTTCTCACTCCGAACTTCACATACGATTATCAGGTCTGGCTCTAAAATTATCAAAAAATGCCGTTCCCGGTTTATCATCTTCGACACGAGATTTGACTAAGCTCGCTGGGCGTCGAGTTTATGTGTCTTGCCGTCAGTCGATAGTTGAGGAGAATGGTTTATTAAATGCTTTGGAAGGAGGTAAGATTGACGTCCCTATAAAACTTATTCCCTTCTCTAGAAACTCCAATTTACCCGAATAAGAATATTACAGCACAGCAAACTACTAAAAGTTCAAGCCACTTAATCTACTCTTTGGAACAAAATCTCGCTAAAGAGATCCGATCTCAATTGATTGATCCTAATTCGGAAACATTGGATGACCATCAGATCATGAATGCTCTAGTTCCTTCAGGCCCTGCTCTGCTAAAGCCCATCCGTGGCAATCCTAACAGTGCTTTTTCCATCCCTCCACCTAGACGAGTTGAGTTTTCTGTGTCTCCCATTTCAAGTCATCCCTCCACATGTTCCTCGACTCCGAGATCCGTTTCACCTGCTCTAAGCCAGACCGGAGAACCACCGATTTTTCTGTCCGTGCTTTCAAAAGAGCGCTGCACAAGACGTCTTGGTGAACACACTGGTTGTTGGGGTACACTCTACTCAAATGGCGATGACGTCACTTTCTACATTGAAACTGACAATGCGGAGGACGTGGCTGTGGAACTAGAGTTCTACGTTGAGGTTGCTAAGGAAACTGGTGAGTTCTGCGCTTCTAGATGTTTTCCCAGCCTTTAATCGTGTAAATTGTCAGGTTTTCAATTCATTAATTATCCGTAAAATGGCAGTTGTTAACTATATCTTAGGGAGTAGAATTATATTGTTGCTTCATCATTTATTTTTGGCCTTCACTGTTATTACTCTCTATTCTAATTGAATCGATGCTCTTGTGTTTATTTTCTTAAATGAACTTGGGGTTGATAAAGATGACATTATCTGCTACAATGAAGTAGTTAATACTGGCGAGTCATTAGGTCCAGCAATCTATTTGTGTTTGCAAAGGGCGTAGACCAAACATCAAGACCAATATGACTTCCTTACTTTCAAATTTTAATGCTGTCTCAGTTGATAGAAACTACTTTACGGCTAAGTGGCCGTTTGATTGAAACGCTTATATTCTGATCATAATTTTTTGTTTATTGCAGCGGAAGACGAAAAGCTCCCCCCAGTGAAGTTCCTTGGATCCGCATTTTTCGGTCCCTTCTTGGGTTTCTGGGGCCAAAAACGTTCGCAACTTCTGAGCCGCCGACGTACCCCCATGGGAGATGTCAAAAGTAAGCGAATTGATTTTTCATCGACCTAATCCTTTTTTTCTTATTGTAGTTTCATTCATGGTTATAAAACCTATCGTAAATGGACCTTCCCCCACTCTGGAAGTGAGCTACAAACATTACTGGAAAAATCGAGACGCTCTTGAAATCGGGCACCGTGGCATGGGCACTTATTATTTGACTAAAAAGGAGAAGGACGTGGAAGTGTAAGTTTTAGATGACCTCTTGTCGACTTTTTGATGCTTGTCCTATGTTTTTTTCGCGGTGTGCGGCGGTTTTGGGTTTGTGCTCTCTTAAGGGGATGACGCGGTGCCATCTCCGCGACAGAGAGCTTCATCGGTCATCGTCTTCACCGTCGACGTCAGCCCACCGCTTGGCAACCGCAATCCTCATCTTGAGATCTTTTTCACCATTTCAGGCCCGCTCCAGTTAAGGAAAATACTCTTCGTTCCTTCCAGGCTGCGGTCGATCATGTAATTGTCCATTTGTGATGCCTCAACCCTCACTCACTCACTACTCCAGTTAGATAGACGGCTTGTCTGGTGATAGCTCCATCTCGCGTTCATTTTTGTGCTATCATTACTTTCCCTATGCAGCTACAACTTTAAGGCGCTCTTATATCCATCCTCTTTAATGTTTAAACCGAATATTCGGTAGAATTGCTTAAAGCAACAAGTACGTAGTCTTCTTTGGCTTAAAAAAAATTTGTTACTATGATCAATCGTTGGTTCAATTATTTTGCCTATTGTAATCAATTTTTTTTCATTTGGTTTATCCTTCTCCATTTTTTACACTTTCTTGTTATCGTCGTTTTGTCATTCAAAGAAATTTGTTATGGTCTCACTTCTCAAAAATAGCATCTGGATAATTCTAGGTCAACCGTATCTTCTGTTCAAACTCTATTGTGCTAATATTTACCTTTTAACAATCTTTGTTGCGAAAATTCAAACATCTGTTCATCTAACTAATGCTTGCAGGATTTATTGAGTATCTCCTATCTCTGGCCTCGGTATACTTTGTGGCCTATGTTTGGAATAAATGAAAAAGTCTTCCATAGGCCATTCTTTCTCAGTGGATGTTCTCGTAATCTGTCGAATTTTTTTGGTCCACCTCTTTACCCGTGGAAGTTCAGTTTACACAAACTTCGCAAATCGCCGCGCTTGCTGTTATCATATTATACTGTTTCCAGTTCCTGTTTGCAACCGAGTGTTTGGATAAATTGATTTAGGATTAATTGGCAAGCAGGGAAGTAATTAAATATCAACTCATTTTTCCTATGGCGCTGTATTTTACTTCAGGGCGCCGATTTTGTGGAGATGGACGTTCAACTCACGAAAGATTACCAGGTCGTTGTCTACCACGACTTTGAAACCGTAATTACCCCACGCAAGGCAAGTTGCCACTCTCTCACTCACCCCCGTTGTGGAATCCTTGATCAAGAATGTGTGCGTTTTTTCGGCCGTTAGAAACGACGAGGTGAGCTAAAAAATCTATCTGTCGCTGTGAAGGATCTTCCCTATGAGGCCTTACGCGAACTTCGTCTCCAGCACTCAAGCGTCCTGTCGGAACCACAATCTGAAGAAGGTATGTTTAGGGCAGGCTTTCCAACACTTGCTTAATTTTATGCTCACAAAAGCCCTTAGAGTTGGGAATAGTATTCTAATATATTTAATTTCGAACTTTTGATACAAAGCCTACTCGACGAAAGTCGCTTAAATTGTTTTTTTCCAATGCAGTTGGACACTTCGAATATTTTCGAAAGTTGACATGATGTGTGCTTTTTGTCCATCCATCGATGTCTTTAAATTTCTGCGTCGTCCTTTATAATCCCTCCCCACAATGGCGATTACGCTTTTGTTAAAATGGTTTACGAGATAGTATGTGAAGTATTTTTTTTTCTATACGTTAAGCATTTGAAATTTAATTTCAACTCAGTCTTGGGCTTTTTCGACTTTTGTGCCAGTCAGATACATTTTTTCTACCCAGACAGCACATTAAGACATTGTAAAGGTATTCCAAATAAATGTGCTTCAGGTCCAAATCCTACATCAAGAATCTCCATCAGCCACGTATCTCCTAAGTAGAAATTGTTGTTACCCCACTACGGTTTAGAAGAAGTTGGGGACATACCGGTTGGGAATCATACCTAGACCGCTTGAATGGCACGCGAGATATTAAGCATTAGTTTTCTAGCCCTATAATATGAATGGCAACTTCGAAGGAAAAAAATTATCCAAGAAATAATAAGTTCGCGTTCATTTTCAATGCCGTTATAGGTTCAAAAAGCTTAGCCGCAGCAAGAGTATTATATTCTATCATATGGTTATCAGTAAACTGATTGATTCTTATGATCATCTGATGCCTTTGTTTTTATACAGCTTGTTGTATAATTGCATTTAACTAGAATAGCAATGCTGGAAGATATTACATGTTCATAAGTAAGCGAGTTAGCTTATTGGAATTGTTATGGTGCCAACTCCACATTGATGACTACTCCTGGAGTTCTGTGCTCTTGCTTCTCGATAATGGTGAATCCATGCCTATATTGAAGAAAAGGATATTCCGATTCCTTTCATAGGAGAGAGACGGTACACTGGTGACTGTAATTGAAGGACCTGCTTTTGGCCGCCCCTTTTTAGACCCATGTTTAATAAGTGTGGATGGTCATTTCAATGGGTTTTGGATCCGCGTCATTTGATGAGCTAAATTTGTATAGGTAACACATTGAGTCATTTTGACAATGTCATTTTTTGAGGCTTGATCTCGCAATAAATCATTCGCAGACGAGATTTCATCGAAATTCTACGAAGAACGTGTCTACCATTCTTTGTTTACATTTCCTAACTGCACAAATTTTCTGTTCAAGATATGGACGGTGAGGATTTGGATCCCGTAGAACTGCAAGACTTTCCACTACTTCGCGATTGCCTTAAGTTTATCGACCCTGATGTTGGATTCGACATTGAGATCAAATATCCACTCGATCTTAAGGCGAGTACTGCTATATTCAGTCACCGATTTCAATGAATTCATGTCAAAGTGAGAATTTTCTTGATTGATCAGACCGGTGGTAGTGAGATGGACAACTTCTTTGAACGTAATTTCTATGTCGACACAATTCTTCGCGAGATCTTCAAGTACTGTGGAAACCGGCGCATTCTCCTCTCCTGCTTCGATCCGCACACATGTGCCATGTATGCCTCAGTAAAATAGTTGGTGTCCAATTAATTAAGTCAACTCGAGGATACAATATCTCTCTATTTTAGGCTTCAGGCGAAACAAATCCGCTTCCCTGTTTTCCAATTGGGTGTTTGCCCTGAATATGCGGATATTCGACAACAGTCTTTTGAGATGCTTTGCTACTCAGCCAAAGCCAGTGAACTTTTGGTATGTCTCTGGTCTTTAACTTTCTTAAAAGACAAATCGTGTAGCCAGTTATGATGAAGACCGTTTTCTCAGTATTGATCAGCCAATTCGCTGTTCGACAGCTCATAACCTGGCTTGCTTGTTTTTGGGTCTTTTGTAACCAATGGAGCTAAGATTAAATTGATTTTTGCTATTTCACTCTATTTTCTTACTTGCCTTTCACCATGGATAACATAGGTATTGGACTGCTCTACATTTGTTAATGGTCTGTAAAGAACTATGGTAATCCTCAGGCTACAATACTCTGCTGTATTTGTAGCAATATATTCCACTTTTTTTTACATTGTGTTTGATTTGCGTTTATTTATGGGAGTAGTTATCTAAATGAAGTCTACTGACCAGAGAAAGAAAACTTACAACAAAACATTTCCATTTTTTACATATAGGGTGTCGCGGTGAACAGCGAGGAACTGCTCCGAAATTCTCACATGGCAGAATTTGCCCGAGAATTAGGTTTAATTGTGCTCGTTTGGGGAACAGCGTCTAACGATTCGAAAAACATGAAGCATCTCAAGGAACTAGGTGTTCACGGACTCATCTACGATAGGTTGGAGCGTTTTCATTCAACAAATATATTCGCATTCTGTCGATGTTTTCATTCCTTATGTTTTTTGTAGAATGCAAGAGCACAAACAGGCTGGGACTATCAGTATGTTGAAGTTGAACAAGTCTGCAAGAAATTCCATCGCTGAAATCGATCAGCAACTCCCAATCTCCGACGAACTCCTCGAATCGGGACGATCAACCCCCTCCCCACCTCTGCCTCTTTGCGACGGCTCGGATCATGAGTCAGGAACCTCAACTCCATCTCATCAGCCTCCAGCCAATAATGACGATCCTTCTGGTTCCCTGCACGCTCAATCTCTGGCAGATGCTCTGCTGAATCAATTGAGCTTGGGTACCAATTCCACTAGAGATGCAAGCAAGCGTCGGTTCACGCTTACCATGCCATCTAACTAGGTGCTTAGGCCCTGTAATCCCCCTCCTCTGCCCCAACCAAGTGGTTCCCTCATATTTCGTGCATAAGTAATCCTTGGGCCTCCACGCCTGAGTGTTGACCACATTCTTTTCCTCTAGGCTTGTTGTGAGAAGCGGGTGTTGTTTCCTCATCTTAGGGCAGTTTGATGTAATGAAATCTTCTCTCTTGATTGAAGTTTTTGATCTCATTTGGGAGTTCTCTAATTGAAAAATCATTCAATTTCTCTGGAGCTCAGATTCCATCAAACTATTGTCAAAAAACCAAATCTTACTCTTAGTAAAGTTCGGATGCTTAGTCTTCTTTCGTATTAGAAGCTTTTCGATCGGCACTTTTAAACATTAACCAGGGGTGACGTAGGCCCCCCTCTGGACCACTAACGGAGCAAGAGCAAATTACCTTCAGATTCCTGTACAATTTTCGTTTATAGGCCGAGTGCTATTTTTTTTCTCCCCACTCATTAGGGCAAGTCCCGAGGACTTATTGGGGTACAACAGAAGTACAAATAGCTTTTATTACAAGTAAGCACAACAGTTAACACAGAACACAGTTAAAACGTATTTTGACGTGTTCGGCTGTGTTGTCTCTTCTCTGACGTGGCCTCGTCGTATAGATAGAAGTTCAGCTTCGTCGTGGCGCCTCGTCCGTCTTAATGTCTCCTACCAGAAATCTTTCAAAAATCTGAAGGAGATTCCATTCATTGCTACATGCACGCGCATTCCACATTCAATTTTTAGACCATGAATCTGGTTATTTACCTCGTGCCTCGTGTTCCAAGCTGTAAGAAGTTGTACATCTGCTGGCATAATCGAATTTAATACGTCCGGAGGGTGATTAGTCCCAACCGGCCGCCCCTATCATTAGCCCCCAGGGTTGCCCCTGGGGTTACCGGCGGTCACCACGAGGAGGTTGAGAGTAGGTTTGACCACCAAACCGAGTGCTATAACGCATTTGAGTGGAGGGAAGTCATTAGATTATGCTGCCAGTGGGATCCGGAAAAAAAAGTTTTGGTAAATAACCGTTGGAAGAATATTTTTCAGGGAGCACTTCGCCGTTGTCAAAAAGGGAACATGTTCGTGATAATATTATTTTAATTACCCATCAATTGTTTTTTAATTGCAAGCGGGGCAGAATGAGGCTATCGTATTTAGAAGATATTCCAATGAAATGTGATGGTCAAGTATTTATACTAGCTTTGAAAAAGTACTAATCTAGAAGTGGTAGCCTTACTAAATTTATTGTGCACTCGTGTTGTTGCAGGTATTGGATTTGTCTTCTCCCCCGACCTGGACGTTTGGCTTGCTTGGATTGACGAATTAGCCTAGCGTTGCTTTATTATTTTTTAAAATAGAATTTTTGAGTTTGATAGGACAAATCATTTAAGTAACATGACCCAGTCAGACCCAGCTCATCTAACGCTAGATCGCTTAATGCCTGCTAGATTTAGACCTGAATGGTCTTCAATTTTTTTTTCAATGTTAAGGTCTTTATACTCAAACTTTAATCTTCTTCTTCGGTACCGTTTTTTCTCAAATTTTTTTCTAGGAATCTTTTCCAACGGAAGTATCGAAATATCTTATTTGCCGTAGTGTGCCTCTCATTTGGCCTTATCGTTGTCTCTGATATGATCATTGTAGATGATCGTTTTAATCACTTTAGTCCCATTTTAAACTGGCAATTTCGCTACATTGAAATAGTCGCTGTTAGCCATTTATTTGCATTCTTTTTTGAATGATACTTGATCTGATCAAACGCAGAATAGTTCATTGTGATTGATTTGGAGCGCTTAAGTAGTATTCTACAGAAAGTAGTTTCCAACTAGTTTCATATGATCCAATGAATTGCCCAAAAATGATAAATCACTTTTTCAAACAATGTGCAATTCAGTGCGACTTCATGGCAAATTTATTTGAATTAAAGGTTGCAGGTACAGCGCAAGCTCAGGTTTCTCTTCTGTGTGTTCCTTTCATTTTCAAAACTTTAGCTTTTTCAGTGCATCAAGCAAAAAATGAGCGAGCCTGTCAGCCCCTAGGCAATCTTTGAATTGTTTATTATTTAGGTAGACAGTCACTTGACCGCTCCCGATTTGGGGTAGACAGAATTTCACTTCGATGTGTGATTGTTTTGCCAAAACAAAAAGTCTTCGTATACGCGCACCAATATTCTATAAGAGGAAGGTTGTGGCTGCTCTCGGCAGTAGGTCGACCTGTCTCTATGTCCCCCTGCACGTATATAGCCTGCTATGTGGCCTGAGTTAGCATGCCTGTAAACAGGAACAGCAACCACGTATTTCGCAAAAGCCAAAAGCAGGAATCTCTAAATCGCACAGACTACAGCGTTCTAAATCCTGAAACATCAAAAACTTTGATGTATCCAGCCGCGTCAATGATACCGATATGCCTATGCTTTGATCGTAGGAATCATCGTATATATGTGCTACTTGCTAACCAACGGTCGACTAAGCAGCATGAAGAAAGCTCATTCTGCTCTTTGCTGGATGGAAAATGAGATATTTTGACGGTGATAAATACCCCAGCAAGCCTTACTTCCCTAAAAGTTTAATCATAAGTGTTGCTTTCCCTAAAAATACCCTATCTTTTATGTAGAAGGCTCTATGATTCGCTGAATGCCGGATTATTTAATTAAAAGACGATGCAGTCTAATGAAAATGCAAGTAAAGGAGAAGATGAACTTGAAGTTGAGTATCGTCAATAAAGAGATGATTTAATGAATAAATGTGGAACGATTGTATGAATGAATGAACGAATGTATTTATACATGAATTTTAAGAAGCTACTTTAGTTACCACTCATGATCTGTTACGCAATAAAATGTATATTTGGCGACAAAACATCGATCGAGAGCAGAGTAGGTGGTTGGAAAAATGCATTGTAGATTGAGAGCGAAGCGCTACCAAAACTGGCAACCAATCAGCACATAAGCACGTAGTGTACACTTGAGAATAAGGGTTTAAGATGCGCAGTGAGGAAGAGGCCAGAGAACAATCACTCATGGGTTAGCACTTTCAGAACAAAACACTTAGGCCGAAGGCCTTCGTGTATCCCCACACACTCCAAACTTTACTTTGATAAAAAACGCTCACTATGGGTGTAAGAATGAAATGGAAGCCAGATTTCGGATTTCATTGTGTAAAGACTAGATCTAGTCTTCACTTACTCATTTGATGTCATGATGGTCTGCTCCACGATGGATTCATTTTGTCATTGACGCGATCGCTGTATCAATGCTATGTACCAGAATGTCTAGTGGCGTCACGACATTTATAATATCTACTTTTGAACTGCGGTGGGGCTTCCGATTTTTGCAAAAAAGAGACTTCAAAATTTAATTTTGATTTTCAATTGCTGTTACCTCCTTTTAACTGTCTGAAAATGGAGTCTTAGTACAGTTGAGTTGCTGAGAGTGACATCAGTTCTGATATTAAAGCAAAATTTCGATAGAGTAGTCTCTGGCAGAGATGTAGTTTAACAGGTTTCTTGTTGACTATCAATCGCGGTGGCAGTAAACCCTATCAAACATACCAATAGATTGTTCATTCAGTGAAAAGTACACGAAAGGACCCATCAAGCTCTAAAATGAGCGATTGTGAAAAAGAATTCCGGATAGAGCCTTCGGTGTCACTGGCCGCATTAGTCGAAAGGCGATTTCAATTGAGACCCTGCATTGAAACCGTTGACCTTTTTGGTTATTCTGCTACTTTTACCTCTGTCTATCCATCCGAGAATCTTTTTGCTGAAAATACACAGAACTAGCCGTGGCTGATCTCGTGCTCTAACGCCAATGCATGTACTGCTGAAGTTACAAATCATTTGGGATTTTCAGCTCTACTTTAGAGTGGCGTAATTATTTTTTTTTTTCATTTTCTCCCCACCCATTAGGGCAAGTCCCAAGGACTTATTGGGGGTACAACAGAAGTACAAATAGCTTTTATAACAAGTAAGCACAACAGTCAACACATTGGACAGTAAAAACGTTTGTTGACGTCTTCGTTTGTCTGGTCGCTTCTTTGGCATGGTTTCGTCGTGCAGGTAGCAGGTCAGCTTCGTCGTGGCACCTCGTCCGTCCTCGTCCGTCTTCATGTCTCCTACCAGAACTCTGGTGGAGACCCCATTCAGTTGTGTCGTGCCACCTTCACCAAGATGTAAGGAATTGTACTACTGCTGGCATAATCCAATTTTATACGTCCGGAGGGTGATTAGTTCTAACCGGCTGCCCCTCTCATTAGCCCCCAGCGTAGCCACGAGAAGGTTGAAGTTCCGTCAAATACTTGGTTATAGTCAATGATAATTTCTCAGAGAGTATTGAGTCTCACGCTCTAACAATGTTGTTAGGATTTTCTATAACTCGTTTATGTGAAATATCTATTGCTAGGACCTCAGTCATGAATAAAGGGCCAGTTTTGACGCAATAATTTTCCTCTTCAAAGAGGTGAGTACTGTTTTTGTATTTACCTTTAAGTGGCTACGTTTGAATCTTAAGAGAGTACCAATGTTCCTTTCAATGTGTTGATTGATATGTGAGCTGAAAATATTGAATTCGGTTGCTAACTACTTTAAGTAAACGCATTAACTAGAAACACAGTGTTAATAGAAAAGTCTGTGCCTTCTCAGTCAATCCAACCTTAGATAAAGGCAACAAGAATCGGTATTGCGGTGAAGGGCGCTTTGTATCCCGCAGAAGGACGATCAGCCGCATCAGTAGCAGTAAGCATTTCTAATCAGACTACCTGCCGTTCTCGGCTGGCAAGAAATTACTCTATTAGTGATCAACGTGTGGCTTCTTTTCGTCTCATGGTTGTAGCCCCGGCTTCATAAGTGATTTTATTTTTTTTAAATTTATTTTCTCTCCACCTATTAGAGCGAATCCCAAGGACTTATTGGGGGTACAACAGAAGTACAAATAGCTTCTATAGCAATTAAGCACAACAGTTGACACAGAACACAGTAAAAACTTTTGTTGACGTCTTCGTTTGTCCACACTCTTCTCTGGCATGGCTTCGTCGTATAGGTATCAATTCAGCTTCGTCGAGCCAACTCTTCCGAATTCGTCCTTTTTTTATCTCCTCCAGAAATCAACATTCTGGCGGAGTTTCCATTCAAAGCTACTTGAACGTGCATTTCATACTCCAGTTTGAGACCACAAATCCTTCGTGCCTCCTTTACCAAGCTGTTAGAAGTTGTACCTCTGCTGGCATAATCTAAATCTGTGTTGTCTCTTCTCTGACGTGGCCTTGTCGTATAGATAGAAGTTCAGCTTCGTCGTGGCGCCTCGTCCGTCTTAATGTCTCCTACCAGAAATCTTTCAAAAATCTGAAGGAGATTCCATTCATTGCTACATGCACGCGCATTCCACATTCAATTTTTAGACCATGAATCTGGTTATTTACCTCGTGCCTCGTGTTCCAAGCTGTAAGAAGTTGTACATCTGCTGGCATAATCGAATTTAATACGTCCGGAGGGCGATTAGTCCCATCCGACCGCCCCTCTCATTAGCCCCCAGAGTTGTCCCTTAGGTTACCGGTGGTCACCACGAGGAGGTTGAGAGTAGGTTTGACCACCTAGTAAGTCGATGGCCTTTTAAGGCTATGGAGTGCGTTGGAATAGAAAAGTCATTCTTCGCTAGTCTGTTAATGGGGCAGTTCATTGGGTTTGAATCACCATCTAGCCATCTAATCCACAACACTAAGAGTTCCTCCGAGGTAGAAATAAAGGGTGGCGGCGATTTAGATCGAAATCGGATAGAATAGTGGGTCAAGATATGATGGGAGTTCGACTGATGGTGCAGCTTCTCTCAAGTCTTTGAATGTTCGTTGAGGAAAGCTGACCAAGGCAAAATAGAGATTTTTTCATCCTCTGAAGTCTTTCCAATTCAACCCTCCACGTTAGAATAACTGTATACTATGTTCCTTTTACTTGCATTAACTAACGATGAATAAATTCGGACTACTGGTAGAACCTGAAGGAATTGAGAGATCGAGTGTTAAATATTGCCAAAGTTCACGTTAGCTTTGAGAATTAGGTGAGACGTCTTTTGTGTAACCTGTACCGGTCTTTTCAGTCATTTGATGCGTCGAAAATCTAGGCAACCGTCATGTCAGTCCCATTCACTTTTACATCATGGTCGGAACGTGTAAAACTCACTAACTTCTATAACCAGTGCACGCGGATATCGTTTCCTCATCGCAAACTCATCAACGATTTTACTCGATGAGCACTGTTCTATTTCAAGAATTTAGTTTACTCAATTTTAACGAGAATCTGGGCATCGCTTATCGGAAGGCTTCCGATTCCTAAACAGCTTGATACGGATTCCCAGAGCTGAATTTTATTAATTTTTAACTAACCTTGATGCACATAAAGCAAGTTGCATTAGTGCTGGCTAAATTATTTCCTTAACGATTTCATGAGACATCGTAGTAAACAAAGCGCCTATAGCCACATTCAGACTTTCCGAATTAGAAAGCTAGAGGACATTGGAATAGGAGGAAAAGTAATGTTCTGCCACTTCTGTGGAACTGATTATGAACTCGGAAATGGCAACGAACCATGCTTCAGATGCCATTCTTTGCCTCTGAGCTAGTTCGTTTCGCACTGCGTATGCCTTTAATGAGAAGTTCGACAGCCATCCGCAAGTCTTCCAGTGTAGCAAATGTTACAATTTGGTGGTGTACTCTAGGGCTCAATGTGTCTGAAAAAAGTGTATTTGTATCAAGTTTGACATAATGGGAGCTTTAATAGCAAGTTATCGCATTAAGAAATAAAACGTTGTTAATTGCTTAAATATTATTGTAGGTTTTACATTGCGAATGCTTTTTTTATTTAATTCAATTTTCACTTCTCTTGTGTCGAATGGCGTAGAATCTTTGAAACACGCAATTTTGTTCACGAAAACTCGTCTTCTCTCTTGTTCCCAGCAGAATTCACTCTCACATACCTACGGTTTGTACCCATCAGGTTAATTATCGGTTCTATTCCATACATCACTTTGGAGTATCTCTTACCGAGCTACTAAACTTCAGTTTTGACCGACTGATATTTAAATATTCGATTCCAATATTTGGGGAGATACCCAAACTCATTGATGGATTGAGACTTAGTAGAAAGGACATAAAAGTTGGGCAGATAAATTAATGTGCATGTTCAACCACATGAATATTCGTTGCTTAGATCCCAAAACCTCGATTTTTAGGGTATATGGGAGAACAATGTGCTGGCAAAAAATAATGCGAACACAAGTTTGACTGTTGGCATTATGTTAGAGTAAGTTGACATGATGCATGCCCATTGAAGTGCTAGCAAGTATAAGCGGTGAACCGAAATGGCGTGTAACTCCAAAAGCAAAGATGCCGCAGTGAGAATACTACCACATAACTGCGATATAGACACCGCGGATTGGAAAAGAGTCTATCTTTAGTAAAGATATGTTAAATCCATTTTGTTATTTTGATAACAAAGTCGCAATGTTGTTCGGGCCACCTCCGATTTACAATTAACAAGTAAACGACGGGACTTTTCTCTCTCCGAGTCTGAGCTTCATCGAATCGGCCGCCAACGTGGCGGGATAAGCTAATTTACTCTATTTTTTTCTATTAGTAAATTTTACCTCCACAATTTAACAAATAAGGGTCAAGTTCTGAACCACTTTAAAAGTAGCATGAAACGTAATCGCATAATTAATTTAAAAACTACTTAGGTTTAATTTAAGGCAAAATAAATGTTCAAGTTGAGGAGAAGGTCCAAGGAGCATCGTGCATTGACAAACCCTGCAAGATTAACACAGGAATGTGATCTAAAAGGACCAGCTGGAAGCGATTTAAAAATCCTACGGTATGCCAGGCAGAGACCTACTGTGAACTCAAAATTTTGGAAATTAATAAAAGATTCTTAAAGGTTTATCCATCATTCCTTTGAGCAGAAACACTAAATACTGGAAAGAAGTTGCAAGTCAACGAAAGGAGAAAATTTGTCTCACACCTTGAAAGACTACAGGCGTAACTCGGCATAACCCTCACCATAAGATATATGCGCTTATCAAGTCATTTACGTTGGATTTAATGCAATTATAAGCCTCTCCATCGAAGCATGCCCTCTGAGGTCCCAGTCAACCACTTAAAAAATTAATATTTCTATTTAAACAATTGCTTAGACAAAAGAGAAAACCAAATACACACCTTTTCACAATCATATAGTCAGTTGCCCATCAAAATCTAGGAATTTGTAAATGTTACCATGCCAGAATGAATGGTTTAGGGTTTTTGAAGATAGAGGTCTATGGTATATAGGTTTTTTTTCTTGATATTCAAAACAATTGTCATTTTCTTCAGCTAGAGTTTTCTAAACACGCTTATCCAAAGTTTAGAGACCTTACCAGAAACATTGATAAATTATGCCTTTTGCGGTTGGCAATGCTCTTCTAGGCCTTACTGCCATCTCGCAACCCGAGATACGACAAAAACAGCGATCCTTTGCAGTTCTACTTGAAACCTCTTAGAAAAGATGAAGGTGACAGTTCATTTCAAAAAGATATTAAATACTTATTGCTGCAAGATTTTCATAGCTCGTAATCAGCAATCTAAGAGATCGGCAGCATTATATACTAGTTTTTCAAAATGCCTAAATTCGGACTTATATTTGCTCTTGAATTTGCTAAAATCTCAACATTCTTGGATTATATAATTCCAATTCAACTTTCATATTTATTCACTTTTTTGACTGTGAGCTCTCAAGGCGAGAATGTGGATTAAATCACCTCGTGGCCACAATGATGCCGGCCTTCATGCCGCAAATGAATCACTAGCAATTGACTCTCAAATCATTTATGTATAAATGTTGTTCTCAAATAGAGATTTGGTTTCGATTGGTTCAATAAGACAACCACTAAGGGAATCCGTCTGCCTCACTCGTTCTAAAGTCGAGTTGCGACATATTAATTTTTTCTGTTTGTATAACTGCGTGATTTGTTATCAGAACTCAATGTTGAGCACTCGAAATACCCCTCGCAACACCTTATTAAAAGTATGATCATTAGAAATGCAGGTTTTAAATCTGCAAAACGATCTTGCTCATTGCAGACGTTACTCGGATTTGTCCTTCCTGTTAGTCTCCAAATGGCAGCCCGACCAATAGGGTTGCGCCACACTCAAATAAAGTCGAATTGCTTTCAACGTTAATTGTCTGTTGCTTAGACTTGCAAGTAGGCTGGTGAGTATCGCAAGTTTTGGGAATTCAATATCAACACATGATAAATTACCTCAATTTCAAAGCAGTTAGAGAAGTTTTAAAAGCGTTCATGTTCTCCAAACTGGCACTTTCTACCGTAGTATTAAGAAGTGGCAGACAAATGAGTAGCATGAAATGCACATTGAAGTAGCGTCGACATGAACTGATCTACTCCGTAATTTGTATCTCCTTGCAGCAATGGTCAAAACGCCATCTAGACACTACGTTAAAGTGCGTGTTTACTATTCTTCACCGCGAAGCTTTCAGATCGACTATTCAAACTTAATTTACTGCTTAGTGTTTCCTCGTGAGAAAGCTGTGAATGAAGTTTTATGATTAGGGTCATCTTTTTTATTACAAATTGCAATAAATAATATTAAATTAACTTAATTAAATGACTCATTACTGGTGCAAGTTTTCAAATGCTTTTAAATTTGCATCAAGCAATGACGACCACAGATGACATTTTAAGCATGATAGCAATGGAGTTTGAATGAAATGGTGCACTAAATGAGGCGATAAAGGCACAATAACACTAGGAATATGTTGAGGTTTGGTGGTTCAGAGCATCTGAAAGATTAGAGCAGATTCAAAATCGTTGCAATAAATACTTAGTATTAAGCTTAGGTATTCCCCTCAAGAAAAGTTTCAAATTTAGACCCTTTGTTTTACTGCATTATGAATGTTCCGATAAGTTAATGGCTGATATTTTGTTAAATGGATCTCTGAAAGCAGCGCAATGGACTGACAAATTCGAAAGTTACCTGTGCAAGTTCGATAAATGGACTCAAAGATCCCAAACGCATTAAGGTAAGTGGCAATAAACCCCTTCGTCGCCATCGTCAGCCGATTCAAGTATGAATGCGTCGCTTTGATATGAAATAAATTAAAGGAACATGTTCTTGCGCACTAAAGATAGAAATTTCTGTTTGTGTAGCGGCTGAAGAATGTCTAGATCCATTTACTAGAGAAAGCAGACAAAAGATATTTGATTGTCGAAGCCTACTCACCCATTTTGAATGGTTTACTTGCAAAAAGTTTGTCTGTGGACTTACAAAATACTAGAATATCTTAAGAAAGGTCCAGCAGGACGAGAGCTGATTGCCACCGAACAAATTCAAACCGTGCTTCCTTTCACTTGTTCCTTTATTTTAAGTTAGAGTTTAAATAGGAAAAATCTCATAATATAGAATGTTCTTGAAAGCAGAAACTAAGATTTTCTGATGTTCATCAAGGGGTTTCAACTGGGCCGTGAAATGTCGATGAATGTCCATTTAAATGTAACAGTTATTTGCTTTTTCCCAAAACATGAGCCATAAACATAAAAATATTTTTATGTTCTTACAACACATTCTATAGGAGAAATCGCCACTTCCTCGCCTCTGTTTGAGGAATAGATCAAATCCATTGCGATACTTTCCTTTCTTATCTAGAAATTTTCACTAGCAGAAGTAAGACCTAAACCTGGCAAATATGCACAATTTCAAAGATTTTTTTGAAGTTTTCCATGGTTTAACTTTCTTTTAAGTTAATTGGAGAAAATATGGGGCGTCTTGCTGGATTTCAAATGTGGCTGAATGAGAAAATAAATGGATTTGGAGAAAAAATTGCATTATGCGTCTCCTTTTGCTTTCTACCCTCGAATAAACATTTCATTTGCCATATATTTTTATTTTTTATTCACTCCTCACTCATTGGGGGCAAGTCTCGAGGACTTATTGGAGGTATGACAGAAGTACAAATAGCTTTTACAACATGTAGCGCACAGCAGTTAACACAGAGGACAGCAAAAGCTTTAATATCGTCTTTGGTTCTCTGGCCACTTCTATGGCATGGTTTCATCCTACAGGTAGCAGTTCACACTCGCAGTGGGACCTCGACATTATTAAGGGCAGACAATCTTCTTACCTCTTCCAGAAGTCTTTCCAAATTTCATGGCGGAGATTCCCCACATTGGTACATGTACGCGCTTTCCACAGTCCAGTTTTAGACCGTGAGTCCAGGTATTTACGTTTTGCCTCGTTTACCAGGCTGTACGAGGTTGTGCTACTGCTGGCATAATATAATTTAATACGTCCAGTGGGTGATTAGTACCATCCGGCCGCCCCTCTCATTAGCCCTCGGAGTTGTCCCTATGGGTAACTGGTGGTCACCACGAGGAGGTTGAGAGTAGGTTTAACCACCACTTGCCACATAATCTTTCATCATCCTATTCAACGCCCTTTTTGCCATTCAGATCTCTAATCTGGCCTGCTTTCATATAACTAAGAAATTATATCCGTATCAATGGTCGATAGAAGCATTGACACTTATGGTTAAGTGAAAACTGCTGGCTACTGTCACCGAAGCTCTCACCTATCAGGCTGTGATTTTTTTAGCCTGTGAAAACTGATATTACCATATGACACGAGAAGAAAGGAAGGTTTGAATTTATAGCGATTCTAACACAACTTGTTTGTTTTACGCCTTACTTTTACCGGTTTTAGTTACTTCTTCAGAAGATCGGGCAACTCTGTGCTCATTCTAGTGCACATTTGTCATCTATATTTCATAATGTGATCGGTACCTGGTTATTGACTTAGCTCTTGGTAGAGAATGATGAAATATGTCTGTGGTATTCAAAATTTTTGGCACTCTTTTATCGAGAAAACCTACTCAAATAGCAAAGAAGCTGTTAAATGTGCATTACCTAATGTCGACAAATTCAATCGCTATACCATGATAATTTTTTGCATTTTCTTTTGATTAAGTTTCTAAACAGATTAGTAGAGAGAAACAACGTGTTAGTAGCGAGGCGATAAAACTTAGAAATATGCAGATTTCATGCAAGAGCCCTTGAGCAAAAATTGGTTAAGCACATTTCGACCATCCTTCTCTATGAGGGTGCGTTCCAGTTGGCCCTGAGTACTGACTTTCGAGCCCAACTCTTAACAGCAGGATGGCCTCAAGTATCTGGATTGCACTTTCGACTGACTTATGGTTACATTAAATAGGACGGTCATCTGGTTTGCATACAGTTACGTTACCTGTAGCAGGATGGGGAACCTAGTCTATCAGCTTAGCATCCCTATATGACACGCGCACAGCTATCAAGAGTCAGTCTCTCTATGATTTTGTCATCAGACAAAAGTTTACCGGCATTCTTTAAGCTATTTTTAGAGTCCCAAAAGGCTATGGGACTTCTGTGGACGTATGAGAATGGTGGGACTCGATTCTGTATCCTCCGTTGACGGGGTTCACACTTCTTAAAAACGTAATCTTGGGCAGCATACTTTAGGCAACTGCGTCATGCGGTTGTATCTCGCGAGTTAGCTTTATTGTTTCGGTGAGATGAGAATGCTTCCCTTCCTGCGGCTCGCTAGAGTATTTCAATACTGTCGAGGCAGATCTGAAAGAGTACTACTATAGCTTTCGAACGCATCTATCTTGTCATATCGCGGAGTCCAACGAAAAAAAGGCAAAGGACGTTTGAAATCAAAATAGTTTTTAGTTTAGGTATTTCTCGTCTGGGATGTGAACGCGATCTGCGCTCGCGTTTGTAAATTAATCGCTTATAAAAGTAGCATTTTATTTTGAGATTTTCAATAAACAGTCAGATTCTAGTTTACGTAACTTGTTTGGAGATTGTTTTGCTTTTTTCTAGCCATCTTGACAATGGGTTAATTCTGTTACCATTAGCGACGCGCATGCACCAAGGGAAAACGAAGTCCTTTGAATTAAAATGAAAAGAAATATTTAAAAGAGATAAATTAAGTTACCGATCTGAATGAGTGGAAGGAGAGGACTTAGGCTAAGACCGTAGAACTGGTCCAGACAGGATATAAAAGGAGGTGCTAAATGAGGCTGGTTTAATGAGCAACCAGTATCCGTAATACTTTCGTTTCCTTTCAAAAATTACTGTAAAGAATGTCAGAATAGAATAAAAAGAATGTGAATTTTGTAAACTTGTACATAGCTGAGTGGCTCACTTCTAAAGAATCACCCTATTTAAGTTTTTAAGATCACTGTACAGTTAATACATCTGTCAGATTACTACCAAATGGCAAAAAAAACCGATCTTATGATGGTTAAGACTATATCACCAAGAATGGCACCCACCTTTCCAGTTAGCAGAATTGAAACTGATCGCCATTCAAGAAAAGCCGCTTTTCAAGTTAATCAACGGGGATGTAATGATCGAAACCACTGCTATTTGAAACCTCATTTTTCTTAGCTGACCTGTTTCGATAACACAAAGGTGCTAATACTATCTCAATTGCTTTAGCTGGCGGTGCCCTTCAGGCAGATTACCTCACACTGCTACTGTAGCATAAAAGAAGCGAAAGAATCATTTCTTGTCCACAATTGATAAAATATGATCCTTTTTATAAAATATGGTCTAGCAGTCTTCTTTACTTGCCTAGAATTCGATTCCAGTCACAGAGAGTGGTAAATGGCGTTGCCAAGAGACTTTTCCATCCCAGAAGTTAACAGGGATATTGATGTTCCTGGTCAGTTATTCCTTCAACATATCTCAACAGTCGGATTTGAATATGGAGGTCATGTTCTTGCAGTGTTCATTGAATTTCATAAAATCCTGGGTGTTCTAATTAAATTTTGAAAACGTTCCTTCTAAACAAACTGGAAAAGTGCAATAGTAGGATAATCTAATGACCAAGAGTTGTCCTTCTTGAACCAGGAAAATGACGAGCTTATTTTTATTTCAATTATTATTAATTCAATCACATCCCAAGCTATAATCATGTTATTAAGTGAACTTTATGTCAAGCACATTCAGAAATTTGACTTATTTTGGCGTCGAAATCTTTAGTTCCTAAAGTTACGTGAATTTCCTTATTTTATTTTGAATTTTTAAATTTAGATTCACTAATTATAATAACGCATTGCATTTGTTAACTTATTTCAGGCGCTGTGCATCAGAGGGGTTAGCTCTAAGACGAGCCGCATTTCAGGTTGTGAAGGTTGGGACAACATAATTTGCAAGTTAATCTAGGTCTTCGTCCGGTCCCGCTAGAATATTCGAATATATGCTTAGTTGCTTGAGTTGAATAGTTTCGACAATGAAATTTAAGCCATCAAAAGAGGGTAGCATTCTTCTTGGACCATAATCTCAATAGACTTTCAATTCAACGTTTGTGGCAAATAGGCCAAATAGGATACAATGTCAGGAAAGAAAGTCAAAATTTTTAATTGTTCACATTTCAGTTAAGCGCATACACTTCAACTTTAGTTCTCTGGCGTATGTATTGTCAAAGTGTTGTTTCTAATGTTACTATTCGAGGATTAATATGGGATAAGGCTACCCTTTAAATTTATGACTACTTTAGGCCAAACATTCGGGAAATTTGCCCTCTACTTTACACTAAAGTGCTAAGGCAGACTTCTAACAACAGACTCAAGACTGTTTTGAATTCGGCGATAAGATTGATCTCGGAGGTATGTTTGTTCATCCTACAATCATGTTTTTTTATAATTATCAATCTACATGGAGACACAAATGCACGGCTTAGAAGAATCAAGCCGGACGTTAAAAAAATCTTTTAAAGTCGAAAGATTCTGGGTGGAAAATACAAGTAAGATTATCCCAGTTAGCCCATTCAGGAAGTAAAATCTTAGGGTAATGCGTATTTGGACCGGAAAACGTAACATCATTGCTCGTATGTGAACCTTTGTTGAAGTCGAAAAAGTGCTTTGACCTTATAAATAGGATCATTGTATTTCAAATGGGATAAATTACACTGAACCCAAAGTTCTAAATCTGTATGCTTCATAGATTGTAACAGAAGATAGCTATTGAAATTTTACGGTTCTGAATATCATAATCACTCACTGAATACCCAGGATTCACTGGAATTTTTGACTCGAGAAGCTTCAGGAAAAGCTCTACGTGGTGTTTGCTGTTGCTCTTCATCAGGTTGTGGGAAGGCATTGAAGCAAGGATAGCCATTGCCAGCCATTATTACCGAAAGCCTGATTGGTCAGTTTTAACCAACTCTACTAAATATAGTAGCAGAAAACAGACACCTCCCTGTATTTGTGCTGACGAAATCCGAGATCAGCAATAAAAAACACTCAAATCGTATCTATCATCTCAGTTTTAGCGCTCAAGATGATCTAAAAAATGACTTATTGTTGAATGATTAAAAAACACCTCTTCGTGGCCCTGTAATTGCAGTGAGTGTTCTGCGGTTTTCGTAACCATTATTGTGACTGTTGTACCTGAGTCTAAGATAGTTACTTAAAATAACATTGATATTGCGGGAAATTCATTGCTAATTTTTATTTGAAGACCACCATACGATCGATCGAAGTGCTGGCAATGAGTAGTGTTGTTGAAGACTCTCAATGGAAGTAGATCGGACTGCCAAGCGGAGTATTTGTCATAGCACTAGCTGCTGTGACCTGACTGCAATCGTGGTCATTGCGTTTAATTAGCCACTATATCCCGTTGAAGAGAGTGAGTGTCGAAGTAGTCTCAACAGGCTATTTGGTTCATGCGTATTTAAATGCTATTCGATATGTAAAAGAGGTCAAAAAATAATTCCAATTCTTACAATACAAACGCTCCCTCTTTCTCGTTTCTAAGGTGTATTGTTCTATCTCAGCCAAACAGCCTCTTTACTCTCCCTTATACCTTCGAAACTCTTCCAACAGAAAGCATGCCCATTGACTAGACGACGTTTTATCTTCACTTTCACTTTCACTAAAGCAAGGCTGCATAAATAGCGATAATACTTCATGGGCTCAGATACTACGATATCCAGACCCAAACTTAATGGTCCACGAATCATAGTGAAAGTAGTTCATTCAAAATCGCGAAAGCTGCTAGTTGCATTGAAATGAGTCTCACGAATCTCTCTTCGCCAAAAATACCGACTGCAAGACCCTTTTTAAATTAGATTCGTAATGATGAACGTTACAATAAATCATTTTTGTTGGCGATAACAAAATAAAATCCCATCATTTAATCTCATTATCATTAGAATAGAACTTATAGCCTGAATCTGACGAAATTTTCTCAAATTAAAGGTCCGTGAAGGTGATCCTTTGAGGTTAAAATGCCTAACTTCTTCTCTCTTCAGCATGCACCCTTAAGGCGGTAAGACCTACATCACATACCCATAATTTGTCAGAAAATAATACCGTTCCTGAGCAGGCGTGTCATTTGAGTACAATGGGAGGAGCCTACTAAGCTAATAGGAAGTGTTAAACAATATTACAAAATGAATAATGAAATAGTTATTCTTTTCGTAAGAGGCGCTCTATTTTTTAAGTCGCCTTTGCCTGAAATTACAAGGGAGCCATGGATCTGAAAGCAATATTTCACTTGGTCTTGCTTACTGATCTTGGTTGTGTCAATATTCATTCCGCCCTCACAACAAAAAGTTTGGCATAGCAGCCGTATTTTTTTGGCCGTCGATTTGTTACCTGGCGATTAACTTTCTTTGGTCGTCCAATCAGAATCGACGCTACTATTTGTACAGCCAACCAGAAAACTAAGAAAATAGGCTGTGTCCCAGCCCACCTACCTGAATACTGACTTTGAAATTTGAATGCGAACGTTCTCAATGGTCTCGGCCTGTCTCAGGTTTGAATCTGACAAGAGAACCTATTCCACCATATGAACGGCCTTTGTTGAACTAACAATCACGCCTATTAATCGTTTCAGAAATTATATATAAGGACAAGACTCTTAGTCATCTGACTGTCACACGACACGGTCCGGTGGCATAAGGTTCAAAATAAGTTTTTCTGTGTGTTGTGCACCTATCCACTAACTGAATTTCCAGGTACGCCTTTAAGATTTGTCCCACTATCGAATTCGATAGATACGTTCTTTCCTGATTATGACCGAGCTAAATGAATAACTAAAGGATTAACCGTGGAGATAGCTATGGCAGGTTGGCACATGCAATTACTAGAGTGATCATTGACCGACTGACTGACTTTCCCACAATAAACATCTCATACCGTAAGTTAACTTCTTTGTACTTTTAGATAAACCACCATATTCCTTCTGGGTGAATAGTTGAATAACATGCATGGTGGGATTGATTTAAAACCATATTATAAGATATTTCGCTTGTCGTTAACTTAATGGGTGTGCTTAGCGTAAATTGTAGAAATCATTTTCTAGATTTTCATGGATGTGATTCACTAATTGTTGTAGTGTTAAATTTCTGACGATAAGAGGAATGTGTATGATTGAGCATTACCAGAACATGACGAAATCACAATGAGAACGTTTTATTTCAACATAAACCTAGGAATCTCTGACGTTTTAGCTTGAGTTGCTGTCAATAGACCTCTAGGTTTCAAGACCACTAGTTTATCTAGACCAGAATCGGTATTTTATCTGTAATTAGGAAGGAAATAAATTATTTAAAAGTTAAGAGACGTTGAGCTGTGTTTGAGATCTCGGGCTAGTAGTGTTGCGAACCCGAGGGTTTTAGACACCAAATTAAAGTTTTGATTCACGCTAGCTATCACTGCTGCAAACTGTTCTTTCGAAAGTCAGTTGCAACCGAAAATTTGCTGTCTGCTGTCTGGAAAGGTACTTGATACAACATAGCTATACGCGTGGGCATTAAGTTGGCCGAGTGGATATTTTGATTCCTCAACTAACATTTGTTATAGATCGAGTAATCTTGTAATGGGTCTCTTTTGAAACCAACAAAAGTACGGATTTGAGAAATCTACAAATAATTATTTGCCTACTCTATCCAAAATCTCTTTTGTTTCCTTGTGGCTAGAAGTTCTCATCCAGACTGAAAATGTATTTTTATCGGGATAAGACCCGGTTTTTTGGATGTGTCTGAGATGCTCTGGCGTCACCAGATACTAACATAATTTCTAGTGTTTTGGCTGAACTGAGCTAAAAAAATTCAGCGAATCAAGTTTTGAGGTAATGTTGCTCCAATACCAGAAATCTACCTGTGACTTTAATTATGGCTGAAAAATTCAAAATGGTCCGTAGCAGCATGCTCTTAAATTAGATGCAGAGATAACTGATGGTTTACACCGAGCAAGCCTGGTCCAAGGTCATCAACAAACTCTACTGGGCTTTACTAGACGCAAACATTTTAACTTGTATGTTTTTCCAAGCGATTGGTAATGTCACTTGCCTCTGCTTTACCGCCATCAAACGAATCCTACTTAATTTTGCTGAATGAAACTCGGTTTTCGCTACTGTTTTACGCACATTAATACCGAAATATCCTTTTATACCTGTACAAATTAACCCATAAGAAGAGGCTTGAAATGTATGGATACAGCTATTTTAAAATGGCACATAGTATGGACCGATTTTCATGATTTTATACAATGCTCCAAGAAACTTTGTTGAGAATGAAAGCTGCGAATCCGCTATTTGAATTATAGGCCCAGACGATTACATAGCTGACAACATCTAGCCTACCTTCACTGGTTTAATAAAGTAGACTAAAGCTTGAGTGTACCGATTGCTTTCAAAAAGTGATACTGACATGAGTTAGCAAAATCCGCTGTTTCCAGTTCTTTAAGAGTACATTCAATCCGTGAAGTGAGGATACTTCGAATTACCTTTTCACTTATCCACACCATAGAACTTAAATATAGCTTTAATTTTTGCATAATGTTCAAAAATATAATTTTAACTCAATCAACCAATATAATGATATTGCGCACGGACAACTAAAAATATGTCTTTTTCGTTCAGCCTTGAAAATAGTGACTAAGTACCAAGTATTTCTCGATGCTATCTCCAGCTTGCCAATGTGAAGGGCCCTTTCTAGGGTTGCGATGTGCAAGAATAGTGGATGGAAGCTTCATAGCCCGCGTGCCATAAAGTTCGAACTATAGTTTTAGCTTCATTTCACACCCAGTTTTGAAAATATTATAAGTAGTGTATCCTGACACTCCAGTAAGGAATCGAGAGCAAATTTTCGGTTTCTATGTTAGGATGAGGGCAAATATTAGAGCTTCATGGTCTTATATTCAGTTAGTTTAATAATAAAAGTCATGGTCAAGACAGCTTTCTGGTCGTAGAAGCCAGTGGCTGAGGATATTCACCAAGCGTTCCACATTTTTACTTAGTTTGCCAGTTCAGCATTCAATTACTAGCGAATCTGTCTAGCGGAAGGTCACGTAGAATACACCACAATCAAGGTTACCGTCTATCCGGCTGGTCGCTTTTTGCCGCAATTCTGAAACTTGTGTTTTACAAAACTAAACTTCTTGCTTTAATTTATTACGCTCTGTTTAACGAATTTGCATCTTTGACGTTCATTCCGCAGAGAAGTGAAGTAGTCTATCATTCATGAGAGTCTAAAATTATGCATGCAAGGGACCAAAGTAAACGAGTTTTGGAGCTTAGCTGCATCGAATTCGTCATGCCTTCGAGTGTGTGAACTTCTATGCTCTTGTAGATTCATCGAATTCTCAAAAAATTTCACTGCAACTTAGCTGCAATCGGGGAATTTCAGTTAAATCATTGAATGCACCGCTTCGTAGACAAATAGTCTACTCAGTATCATCTTACAATCTGTTCATTTTTTAATTTTAAAATTTGACTTGACTGTGACCAGCCATTTAATAAATCGTTCTTTTATACTGAACAGATTCTATTTGGCAGAATTGGTTCATATAAAATTTAGTGAGCCACACTAGATTTCAGCTAACTCGAATGTTCTTGTGTATAATAAATTCCTTGGGTATTCAGGCCCACTGTTGTAAATTATATTCAGGCTTAATCACGACACCATTAATAAAGACTGTGCTCATCTTATAGTGTAAGCTAGGGAATTATTTCTTGCAAAATGAAAAATATTATTCATCAGTTAGTCCTCCTGCCCAGGTTTATAAATTGACCTTCTCAGTAAATGACCCAGCCATGAAAAGTTACTACATCTGGTCCGTCGTGAAGTTGACTCAATAAACATGACAGTTACTTGCTTTCAGCAACTAGTAAAGTTCGGAGGTCTCTTTGTAAACTTGAAGGTTTCACTACTAGTGAGGCATTGCCAAACGGTCTAAGTTTGTAGTGCATTAAATTCAAACCGGATCAAGATGAAAATGTGTGAGCAGAAAGCCCACCTAAAGGACGCACTCAGAAGAGCATGATAGCCAGGCGGTCCAAGAGTAGTCACTTTTTTGGGTCTATTCGGCGGTTCACGACACCTCCGGAAATCAAGTGACTGCGCCATTCGGAGTGCCACAAGTTGAATGAGTTTATTTCTATTTCGATTCTGAAGCCTCGCAGTCATACTGGTAGGGTGTTTATCAATATAAATCTATTGCTTTAATAGAAATGAGTCGAAGAAGCCCATAATCTGACTAAGGCTAGTGCCTAGTGCCTTGTTTCAACATATTCATCCTCATTTGACCTTAACAGTAGATGTACGATATATCGCGGACCTAATGGTATTAATGCCGGTTCCTTATCAAGAAAAAGGTGTGAGCAATACGATTTGCGCAGGTCATCATGTTGCTAATAAAGCATTTAAGTTGGAAAATCCAGAATCTGCCTGCACTCAAACTAATCTCTTAAGTTCAAAATTCCCTTAAAAATCCACCTCTCAGCAATTCGATCAGATCCCACCGACCTCCAGATTCTTCGTGGGTAAAGAAGTAAGAAAAAGTACACCTAAATATTTGAAACGTCTCATTATTCTACGCCGGCGTTAATAGATTGTATTCAGGAACATTATATATTAAAAAGGGCGTGTAAAACAGTTTGACGTAGACCGCCGATAACACAATATGGACTGAAGGGTACCACATATAACGACAGTGTCTACGTGGATGCCCTCGAGACTGATGCAAGAACTTTTGATTTAACATTATCTTCTCTTACCTTTGTTAGAAAACGGATAAGTGGATAATAAGTAGAAGATAATGGGAGGGAAGCGGAGGTGAAAGATCGCAGGTGGAATCCGAAATGAGGAAATACTAAATTCCATTCAATCTCTGCGTCTGTTTTCACTCAGCTTTCACTCCGATGCAGAACTTGAAATATAAACTAGTGCTTCCTTAAGTAAGGACTTCTGCGCTTATGAAACTAGTAAAAGTAGACTGCTTTTCTAGTCCTTTATTAAGACTTTTCAGAGAAGTCTATAAAATCCCATAGCTTCATGGTCCATCGAATTTACAACTAGAATAAATGAACATTCTAAAACGAAATAATTATTAAGAGTTATTTATGCTCCATATTTAACCGCTTCATGAAATATTTTAGTTTTGGGAGCATTTTGAACAAAGCCAAGGTCAAATAAGCGCCTGGAGTGGCCTGGGATACTTTAAAAGCGGGATTGCTGCAGCAATCAATTAGTCTACCGAACATTTCGCTGGCCGCTTTATTGGTTGCTATTTTGCCTGGAGGGAAAGGAATTTATGAATGTGAGCAGAAAATATCTATATAAAACTGAAACAATCCTTAGAATTTGCATTTTCAAATGGTGGAAAATCCGTTTTGTGGGTTGGGCGACACATGGTTTGTAAACATTTTGAATGTAATGTATAGGAGACGCAAATCGACTGAGTTCGACCCCGCTATTCAACAAACAAGCGATTAATTCAAATCCCCCAATGCTCACACTTGGCGGCTTGATCCTCAGAATCATTCAAACGAAGTAACTGGTTACTCCCTTAGGCCCAAATAAATTGAGCACTTACAACGTGAAAAGTTATGTATTTGTTTCTTGAAGTACCAAACATGTTTCGCTCAAGTCGTGTGACCAGATTTCCCTGTTTTGATGCCATCTACATGTTTGAAATGGCTGAACTTTCAAAGTTTTGTTAAAGCAGGAGATTCGGCGCGGTTCAGCTGGCAAACTATGGACTTTTGGTGCACCGAAGTAATCACAGTTTTTTTCAAAATACTGTTAGGTTTATATTAATTTCACTTTTTAATCCAGATAATCATTGAGTTGAAGGGATTAAGCCAGTAAGCCCCTATGGAATAAATATATTGTTGGCTTGAATGCTATTCCCAAGCCTAGAAGACTGGGCATATTTGGGTCAAGCTTATGTGGACAGAGAATCATGACTGTTTTCTGCTTTCAGCGCTTACACTCCGGGCATATCCTTTCAACATTTCCACATATTTTTCCAGTGATCGCACGACAACAGCCAGAAGCTATTGGTAATAAAAATATTTTAAAGCTGGGGAAATAAATGATGTTTACTTGAAAAAAAAAAACAAGTAATGCTAGCCAATAGAACTGACCATTGCACAAGCCCTAGTGAAATAGGTTATTTCCTTACAAATACAATTCGTGTGTCCCTCCAAACGCTACTGCAACAATTAGCTGAAAGTAAATTTTGGAAAAATTCGAATTTCAGTAGGTTCGATTGATATACCAGCACCTATTTATTTTATCTTGCTGGAAGAACTAACTAATGGTTTACAATAACTTTCGGAATGGTTCTTTTCGTGCATTCAAATTAGCTAGATTACGTGCTGAGCAGAAAATAATAAAAAAAAATTAGGAGTCAATTTTAACATTTTCAATCAAAAATTAAAAATCCATGCATAAATGGTTGACATAGTTATACTTCCGGACGTGTATTGTCTGTAGAACCAAGGTGAATGCTACCGCTTCACTGCTGGCGAACGAGTTTCCCTTTTTACAACTCTCAGGATCTCAACAGATGGCCAGAGAATCCAGTATCCTATTTGACAATGGATAATCAAGTGTTGCGCTAAATTTTTAACTTCACCTAATTATCTCTTTTGTGAATTTGTTTTGGCTTCAAAAAACTAATCGTCTTTCATGTTGAAAATGAATCTACAATACCGTCATTGTATCGCCGCCTACTTTCAAGAATGTCTACAACAAACGTGTTTGGGACTTTCATTTAAATGCCTGAATTGACTTATTAAATTTCTACGTACAAACCACGAAGACCAAAATAGGCGAGGGTTCGACGATGTCTTTTCAGAGTTCCTCCAAAGGCTTATGACAATAAATCTTCTAAGTAACGTAATCAAACTAATTGGGTTCTTTGTTGACTACATATTCACATCTGCCATTCCTGATTGAGAGCAGTTTCTACAAAAATGTTAAGCCTGTGAAGTCATTTTTGGCTACTGATCTAGGTCCTTCAAGAAGGCAGGCGCCTGAGCTTTTTGGGGGTTGACGAGCGGGGCGTGCTCGTTGGAAATTTTGAACTTCGCTAGACAAACTGGAATATTAGGTTCAATGGCGAGGCTTTGAATACGAGTGATTACGCATCCAATATACCATATTGGTTAAGTGTTGCAAAACTATTGTTTTCAGACTTGATTAACCACATTTCGTGACATTTCATCAACAGAATGGTTAACCAAAAACCTATATAATGGATTTAGGAGCAGCAGCTTTAGTCAAACTCTTTGTTTTTTCATTCTCCCAAGGCTCATTAAAAGGCAGCTTGTTAATAAAAACAAAAACAGAACGCAGTTGAGTTAGTTCCCACACCACCGCCGCTGGCAGCTCACCGATTCGCTTTATGCGAGGCCATTTGTTACCTATGCTATGGCTAGCTGAGACACAAATAGATTTATGATGTTGGCATACAGCCAAATAGCTGCTAAAAACTTTACAAATAAACCTTCATACTGACTTATTTGAGAATTGAATAGTTCAGTGGTTCAATTTTTCTGCATTTCTGAAACGTATTCTGTGTTCCAGATCAACATCAATTGAACAAACCTGTCGGTTTCAATACAGTAGTTACCAATTTTAACCAAAACTTACTTAATAATCCAAGAGATGCATTTAAATTGTACTCTGGGTTATGTCTCTGATGCGTTTTGAGGAAATTGTTTAATTAGCCAGTAGGAATTTGAGTTCGCCCTGATATGGAAGTTGAACCACTTTACCAGGGTTATTATTCATTTTTATTAACCGTCTCCTTTCTAACTGTTGAAAGTTCCCATATCGGTCATCAATCGTGTTTCCGTTAATACTTTAAGCGAACACAATCTTTCTGCAATAAAAGAGGTTTATTAAATAACTGTGATACAACTTGCTACATAAAAATACCCGTGGATTAGTCCCAAGCTGCGTAATTCTGAATTGGTAATGATCCAAAAAATACAACCCATACACTTTGAGAATTAAAAAAAAGTTGATCGGTCAAAGTACCACTCCATGCACATGGTGCTTTTCAGCGTTAAGTCCAACACAGTGTTCCGCTAGGAGCTTTCGAACGAAGTGGTTTTAATCTGCTATAAACTGAAATCCTCCAGTCTACATTAAAACCTTTGTAAAAAGCGTAACTCAGGCTTGTAGGAACTCACCATTGTTACTTCGAGGAGTCACATTTTGTATTTATATTAGAAAGTGATGCTTTGTTTGAGTTTTAGAACAGGCCATACAAATATACACTGGACATTAGAACTAGGGAGCTAACAATCGTTTTCTCTTGAATCTCCATTGTTATTTGCTACTTGTAATTCTTATGGCTAATTCATTTGGAGAGTGATTGGAGCTGTTCATTAGTGAAGGTGGAGCTTTTATCAATAAATCTCAATCACATGCTGAAATCGCTGTCTTTTAAGGTGCATTCTGTTTGTGCAATTATCCCGATGCCACGCACTTTCGGTAGCTTTGAAAGTCAATCTGAACTTTGAATCAGCGGGTCTATATTGAGGAATTTGGATACCTCTCTAATGCAATTTTCCAGTGTGAGACCGATACTTTACATTTTTTAGGTGTGCAGAAATGAGAGAGAAGAAATCGCTAAATGCCACGTCGCTTTGGAATAATCATCCCTTCTCCTGGAAGATCTGCAATTAAAAGTGTGCTCGTAAGTGCTTCGTCTTTAAGGTAAAGTACTTTTATGGCAACCAAACCGAAATTATCACCGTTGTGAAAAGCTCAAATCGGAAATTTTTGCGCTTTAATTATTAGCATGCTACTCATTTCATTAATTAGTAATAATTTTTCACACATTGCAAAGGCAAGCACCAATCCTTAATGCACCAGGAAATTCATTTTTTCCATCAGCTGACCGATAAAGTAAAGTAAATATTTTATTCCGAAAATGATATTTAGAATTTTTCAAACATGCCGAAGTTTGCTCCTACATACCTTGAGCTCAATGGGTACTCAGGCGGCAAGTGACTGGGTACCAAATTAATTGTCTGAGCTATTTCTTAGACTCCCTCCTAGTTCAAGGTTTCTATTTTTTGACAATCAAATGAAACTCTAGTCCACTATACTAACTTTTGAGCTATGTGTGGAAATTTGCACCTTGAGAACTCCAGAATGCTCTCAAATCGTTTTTTAATATTGAAATTTTGATCAAGTATTGCTTTAGACCTACGCAGTATGCCATAAATTTTAAATGAGCCTGGAGACGTCATCGAATCACATTTAAGTCCTCTGCACGTATGCAGCCATAAGTATCGAGTTCGAAGTTCTAGCTAAATTCTGCTTTGGATGTTGTCACGTTATTACTATGTCATAAGTTTTGATTACTTAACAGGTAACCGCTTTCTCCTTTGCTAGTAGACCGACTGAATGAGCAGGACCCTTTATCAGCCAAAGTATATTAATAGCTGCCTCTATGGGGCTGCAGCTCATTCTAATATGGCAATTATTCGCTAAAGTGGATAAAAAAATTAGTACTACTTAAATCGTAAGATCCTTTAGAATGGAATACCAGGAAAAATTCCAAGACTCCTTTCAATAATTTCTTTCTTGTCATATTAAGTCTCTGAAAATATACAGAAAGGACACACTGTGAATGTGGATTTACTTTTGACGACTTACTTCCTTGTAGGAGCATTTTCGAATCTAAAAGGAGTCCCTTAGAATAGTTGCTAAGACTTGAAGCGTTATCATTGTACATTATCGAAGAGTTCAGCTCTTAAAGTATCCTCAAGACTCGGTTGCCAGTTTCCCATTCTAGGGTGATAGCGAGACTCAGCAATTTGTCTGATTCTAGTTCTAACTCCCATCCCCAGAAGCTTCACTTTAAGCGTTGCACCATATGCCAAGACTTTTGAATGCATTGTTTTTGAGATCTCCAAGGCAAGTGTAAGAGGTACTTTTGACGTTAGGTAGGGAAGTGCGAGGTTAACGACTATTAAATCATGATTATATTTGTGTAATATATTGATATCGCATGGTAGAATAGAGATGTTTGCATTAAGGAGCATCTAAAATAAAATTGATTCGATGGTGCATGGTCTCAGATCCTTAAGACGATGTGATGCACGTGATGCTGACGTTGTTTGAAAGTGGCTCTGAATTTAAGAAGTAATAAGCTTCAAAAGGGTAATCAGTCTTCCGAAACGCCGAGCCCTGTCCCTTGAATCAGCCAGCTGTTTATCTCTTCCCAGATGTCATCAAGACATACCAACAAAGTTCCATCCATTATTTCCTACTCGATGTCTCGGCTGCATAAATTTCGCTACCGATTTCCCGGACCAAACATGAAGATCGCGACACTTTTGGGTTCTCCTTTAGTATACGACCAAAATAGTGGTATATTTAGTAAAGCCAATCAACACGCTAAAAGAAGCATATCTTAGGGTCCTGGAACGAGAACTTCATGGTGAAATTGAAAATCAAGTTAATTTAGCTCATCAAGTCTATCAATTGCTCGTTTTTAGCATTTGATGGAATGGGCAAATTCGCTATGCTGAAACTATATCGATGCCTTAAGTGCCGATTCTTCGAGCAGATTCCTAACCGGGACGCATACACGAGTAACCACGAAGTAAATGCAAGCGATTGTTCTTTTGCGAAATCGGATGTGCAGTGAACACAAAGCGCGTAGTCCGAACGAAAAACGTCGCAAGAAGGTCACAAACAGAACACCGTTCGAGCTGAGGTCAACTTCGCATGAGGTAACGCACAAAGCCACTTTGAGGACGCCTTTGAACCGCTATAAAGGTCGCTTAAGTCTTGAGATCACCCATTTTGCCCCGCCATGATTTCCGGCACTACAGGTGCTGGCAACAATCCTCCTCGTGATTTTTCGGCTCCAAACTTCGAGTAGGCCATCTTTTTCTATATTATCGTAAATTTGCGGTTTATTTCCATTAAATTCAAAAATTTCTATTTTCAGTTCCATTTTCGGCCACTCAACTTGCATTTGCGGTTGTTGCAATGGTCATCAGAACGCACCTCAACCCGAAAATAAGCAAATAAATGTGGAGTCTGGGAAACAGTCTCAAGTCCTCACGTTTCCTGAATCGAAAACTCCAGTAGGTGGCGCAATATTTGAATCTGCCTCGAGTCTTGTTGTTTACATCCAAGATTTATATCCATTGATAGATTTCTGGTTTCAACGAGAGCCGACGTGTAAACATGCCCACCTCCAACGCACCTTCCTGGAAGCCGGACTTTCAGTGCCCAAGCTGTCCCCATTTCAAATTCAATGACGTAATTGTGGTACATTTTATTTTTATAATGCAGTCAGTGGTATCTTGAAAGGCTTATTCCCATTTTAGTTACAACAACGACAACAACAACCAGCAAATCAAATGTCTCATCAACACTGCTGCTTCCCGCCGATGATGGGTGGAGGCAGCGTGGAGATAGTCAAAGTCGGAGAGGGTATGCTGAATTCAAGCACTCAGCCACTTAAACAAATCAAATTTCTACCCAATTTGTAATGATTTAATTTTATGTAGGACCGCCGCTCACATGGGCTGATTTACAAAGACATGGTAAATGAATTTAAAATAATAATTCTCAAATTATTCTTGCGAACAATATTCGCAAATCTTCTTGGTTATAATGCATCCACTAAAGAAGGTGATAGCACTGGTTTAGGCAACTTGTCAAACCGATCTTTATAAGTTGTCTAAACATGCAAATCACTTCAATTTTTGTAATAAAGTCTATAATTTAAATAGGAGCATTCGCATTTCCGGATGGAAGTGACTGGGCAACAACGATGCAGCCTCAACGAACATTGCCAATGCAGCCATCTCTCCAAGTACCAGCTTATAAATGTCCATATTGTAAAAGTTGCAATTCGAATGAACAAAAACGGCCTCCCATCTCAGAATACAGTAACTGGTCGCAGCGGAAGAAGACATCTCAACCTGTCTTTGAAGTACCACCAGAGTGCATGATCCATCAACAATCTCCACTACTACCCCCACTATCCCGACAACAGGCTGCGAACTCAAAGCCAAATGGCTATTTCTTTGATCAGTCAAAATTGACCACAACTACGGCTCAGACGGAACCTCCAATAAATTGCCCTCAATGCTATCACCATCCGACGATGATGACCGATACACATGCCATCTGCAATCAGTGCCCGTGTGGAGCTCAGAACTTCATCGTCGAAAATTGGCAAGTCAGAGAAGGTAGCAATCCAATGAGGACCATTTCAGATGTCCAACAAAAGAAATTCAGTCTGCCTCCGGCTAGCCATCATTCCCCAGAACAGCGCACAAGTTATCGCGCCAAACGTATCTTTTGAAGTGACTAGAGAAACCATTAAGCACTGCTTGTCTGTGTATTATTTTGAAGGAATGACACCTATGAGTGACAGCTCATCTCTGTGTTTAAGTCGGTCTTTCATGGAGAAAATCATATTGGGGAATTCAAAACCAAAAATGATTGAGCATATTGCAAAAGTGCCATTGAATAGTAACTAAAAAAGTGGATAAACTAAATTATTTAAAGACAGTTTATAAATTACTTCATAAATGTGAAGATTTGTTTATTGAAATATAACGGTTAAGCTTGAACAACTAATATAACTTAGGATCCAAAGAGCTGACTAGATTAAAGTCCTTAGAAAGGTGATCGACAGTGCTAGCAAAATATTGGGCCTTTAGAAACTATACGAAATTATACCAGAAAGCAACGAACTTGACTGTAATCGCCTTTCGGTGCACAGACAAGGGCCCGAGAAGTAGTGACTAGTCGGTAAGATCCCGAATTATACTTGAGCAATGACTACTGGGCTAATCATATGAGATTCTTGCGGGTCAAATAGCTGGATCTATCCAGAAAGTACTTCTGAGCAGCTCGGTTGGATATGTCTAGAGCCTCTGATTTTATAGAAGTGGAACGTGTAAAATCGAAAAATCAGCACATCGAGTTAGCTGAATAGCGAAACCCGATTTGTAAAAGTGTTGAGTTGGCTATCAATTCACTTGGTGCTTTCGAAGGCGACTCGAATGAAAAATACTTGAAAATAATTCCAAGTTTATAATTGAAAGTTCGATTGTGGGGGTAGTAGTGGAGATTGTTGATGGATCATGCACTCTGGTGGTACTTCAAAGACAGGTTGAGATGTCTTCTTCCGCTGCGACCAGTTACTGTATTCTGAGATGAGAGGCCGTTTTTGCTCTCGAGGAAACCTTGACGACTTTAAGCAAAAACATCTAACCAGACTTCCCCTATGAGTGTTAATTTAACCATTCATTCAGACCCTACTTTAAGCAAAATGCATCTGAAGTTAGACGTGACGATTTAGCTAGGCCTTAAAGCGTTTGGAAAGGAAAAGAGCAATGGAACTGATGCGCCAGTTAATGGTACTCCTATTATTTAACACCCTATATCTTTCAAGTTTACACCAAGTCCTCCTATACAACATGAAGTGTGCAATCTACCTGCTGAGGCTACAGGTCAATGTGTTGAAATTCTCTTTTTGACCATTCCTGGACACTGTGGGTCTTGCAGAAGCTTTACATGCGAAAAGTGGAGAAATTCATCTCAGAAGAGCCATTCTTTTCAGTGAAAATTTCTCAAGCAATTATGGCAGATAAAACTTATTTATAGAAATGAAATATTCGTATGGTTTTCGTCCTCCTCCAATACTAATTAGGGTTTTAAGAACCGTGCTTTCGAACTTTTCTCTTGAGTAATCCTGCCGACTCACTCGATGGACGTCCTGCGCTTTTACAGGAAGATCTTAGGGGTTCGTGTCTCGCCAGTTTCTTACTGATGTCTAACAGACATGGCAGTCTTGCTATGGTGGTGGTTGATAGTATCTCAACTATGAGTAATTATCTCCTAATATCTTAGATATTTTGAAAGATCCTTTCATCGTTGCATTCGTTAATTTTTGCGGAGGTCTGTGATATATGAGAGGGTATTCTTTTTATTATTTGACTGCTGGTTAAAAGATTATGGTCATTATTATATTGCACTTCGAAAAGACCTTTTGGAAGTAGCTGTTCAGCAACGAACATAGAGAAAAAGTCATGTGCAGGTCAGTTGCGCATTTTAAAAGTTTAGTCTCCAACTTTTTCACCTATTCTGATGACCATGCTCAGCCTTAACATTGGAATTTAACTGTTAACGGAATTTTATCTACTTTTGAGTTCAGCTGAACATTGTACAAAAGCAATGCTTTGCTTAAGGCTGCGAGCGTTTTTTTGCAATGTCAAAACCCCCATTGTGGAAGGCTAAATTAAAGCAAAGATGAGCCCTTCTCTTGGTACATGGCCTGCTGAATTAGAAATCACAATATTTATTTGAATTTATAACTGAAAAAACCATCTGGTTATGTAGAAAGGCCTCTGACTTTACCGAAACCATCGAGGCAAAACATTTCCTTTTGGTGTCAAGATTTGTAGTTACTTAGATCAACATTAGATAACTTTCCTATGTGGAGGCGAGCAGCTTGTTCGTAAACACCCTAACGTCGCTTGGTGTTTTCAGCATTTATTTAATAGCTGAGCGATTTGGTGGTGATTCTTTTGAGGTCATGTCCCAAGGGATGTAGTATTGTGACTTACTGCCTAAAATACTGTCAATGGAACTAGACTTCATGAACTTCTTCGTGAGTATGTTAATCAAGAATATGCAGTAACTTAGTTACCAGTAATGTTCCCGATCAGGATTTCGAGAGAAAGTTTGACACTGACCTAACTTTTTGGATTTTATAACGGGACTGTAGTGAAATACTGTCCATGAAACAAATCAGTCCGTAGTTAAAAGCACTTTCCACGCAAATAAAGTTAGTTTGTTTAAAGAAACGACCTATTTAGCGGACGCACTGTTCTAGAAAACCATTTTTTGTGGGAGTCACTGGTTGACCTGCTTCAGGCGGATTTCACGCAGTGCTAAACTTCATTTCCGTACAAGCCGATGTGATAATAATCTAATGACCTAGACTCCTGCAGAAAATCTACCGGAAAGCGCTCAATAATTTGTATCCACTCCTGAGATCTTTCGGCGCATTCAAAAAGTATTGCGTTTTCGTTCCTTCCCCGATTAATCACTCTAGCCTGCTCGAGCAAACAGGCCATTGAATGTCAAATAAACTGCTGTCACTGATATTTTGCTTATCTTTACTGTCAAGTTATTTAATATCCTTCACCTACCTTGTATTATTAGCGAATGAATTATCAATCAGTGAAACTACACAAGTTTCCAAATGTAAGAAGGAAACACATGACGTTTTGGCAAAGTAAACGTTTATTGTGGCGCCAGTAATGGCATAAATGAAACATAGCAGACACGTTCAATTGAATAGGACGATTCAAGAAGGTTCTTTTTTAGCAACATCCATAACCACCGCCATAACGATAGGGTGCGAATGGGCCAGTGTTGCTCCAGCCATGAGGTGGCGCAAAGTTGCTTCCACAAGTGATCCAAGAACTGAAACCAAAGAATATGACGCATATAGTGTTCCCGAGTCACAAAGATTTTATGTGGAATGAGTGAAGACTTCAAAATTTCAGAACAACTTGACGATAAATAAGGAAATCGGTAGAAAATTAGCAAGTGAAAGTTAGTGCAATTAGAAACCATGAAAACTTTGGGAAAATCAGCGAAGAATATCAATGTGACTTACTGTCCCGGGAAGAAACCGCAGGGATCGGTGACGTAGTCAGAGCAAATGGTTCTGCAAACGTTACAGAAACCGCAACCGCAACCCGTACTCATTGTAAGTTTGGGATGGCGTTTTTTGGCAGTCAAGACTGGTGATCTTTTATACCTTCATAGATAGGGATACGCAGTTCTTTACGACGGTGCAATGCGCAATGTCCTCGAAGGCGCTTAGTTTCTGGGACATGCTTTGGTGGTTGCGTTATTTAGTGCGTAATTAGAATATCGAAATAATTTCCGAGAAGTAAGAGCGCTCTTGGAAGACCCTTCGACGAATTCAAACTAAAAGATTGCAGATCCTGATCGGGCACCGCAACATTGATCATTATGGATGGCCCATCATTCATTATTATAAAAGGCACAATCAGTGGCGACAAGTTAAATAGGCCGGTTGTTAATAGTCCTAGTTTAACAGTATGGGCTTTTATCTGAATACTGTAACTCAAACGGATTTTGTAAATGTCAAAGTCATTAGCGAATTCGATAATTATTGACAGACCCATTCTGATTTTGTGTGACAAGAAAGGAGATCATCTGTCAAAGCACTGTTATGACACTGATATGGTTACCTGATGAAAGCTCGAGATGGGTGAAGGTACTTTGAACACTGCCTCCCAGGTGAGTTTACGTCCAACTGGACAATATCGTGCCTTACTCTCCACTTCTTTTTCATCAACTTGATCATCACAATGTAGTCTACGCTGATCCTAACTTAGTTGGGGGCATTTTGCATTAAACGTCTGCGTTTTGAAGGCGGACTATGAAAATCGGACATTTCTGCACTTGAAATCACTTGTGAACAATTGAATAAACCCGTCTTCCCTGGAGGACTGTAGCTATATGCCATTTGTTATTTCTTACTCAATCTATAGTTGTGCATTTCTCTCATTTCAGTAAAAGATTAAAAATTCAAATCATAACAAATTTTATTCGGGTTTGAATGGAATCGTTTGATAGAAATAGTTGGGAGCGCTTGAGAAACTGAATTTGGATCAGGTTGGCCAAGAAAAGCTGGCTACATAGATCAAGTATTTAGCAGCAATTGAACTTCCTTGTCGATCAACTCAACCTTTACCGAAGGAACTAGTTCAGGTAATTATAATTTATCAAGACACGTTAGCCTATGGTGATGCATGTCCGAAAACCGATTATGAGGAACGGCTTACCTGAATTCATGTACTGAAATAGCTTACTATTTCATATCATTCAGGGTAAAAATTTAGGCTCCTGCTTGTCTCAACCGAGCTACTGTCAATGAGCCTTCTGATATTAAAACGATAACTTCAAGGGAATCTTCTGATGCTACCGATCACTTATCCAAGTGTCGTTCAAGCGCTAATTCGCTACACGAAAATTTCAGGAAAAATCATTCAACTACGCCCTTCATGTCCATTTATTTGCCATAATTTCATTTTGTCTTTACTTTTTATCCATTTTTTTCTTTAATTTTGCTCATTTTACTTTTTTTCTTCTTGCATTTTTTTTTCTTACTTCCGCTTTCTTGGCAGTTTTGCTGGCTGACAGTTCCGCACTTTTTCTTATTTACTTTAGTAGCAGCCACTCTGAATTTGTTCTGCTAGATTTTAGTCTTTTGCGACCAATTGATCTGAATGAATTTAAACCTTATGGGCATGTTGACCTCTCTGACATGATGGCAGTTGTTAGGAGATTGTCAATTTCGACAATGGGGTAGTCGTAATACATTAAAAAATTGTATTTGTTAAGCAACCTTGTAAAGTTGTACGGGTTCGTCTACCAGCGTGTCGTTTCGATATTACAAGATGACAAATATAGGTCGAGTAAAGTGTCGAGAAGAAGGGAGGAGAGACGAAGTCGAAGGTAGTTGTTTGCCACTGTTCATCTAAACAGTCGATTGGCAATCACGTATTTTAGAAAAAAGCCAGTAAACAGTCGAACGGATGGCTAATTTGAAGAAACCAACCTAGTGGCAACATCCGGGATGGAATCAGCTCTAAGGATTTCCATGTCTTTTGAAATTTTCACTCTGGAATGAATAGATTTAGATCTATGTCAACTGGTAAGACCGAAAACTGCGAAATCTTTGCAATATGAATTCAAGGCATTCGAGTTTAACACTCACCGACAAAATTCGGCAAAATCTGTTTAAGCCCTCACTGAATTTTTATTTCTCTCTGGTTTATCTGCTATTTTCTACAACTAGGTAAATGGTAAGCACCGGAGGAACGCTCCTCACAAAGACGAGAAATACAGTTGAATGCTTAATAATATTACTAAATCCATGCTATCTCTGCTATGCATATCAAATAGAGAAAAGTGTAGGGAAAGGCCGCAACTGGATTTGTCTTCCTTATTGGTTGAAGGAAAGTGATGAACGCATGGAAGAACATCCAAAACTTGCCCGAAGTCACCTTTGAAACGAGTTCATTTCCGCCAAAAGTAGCCGATAGAATCAAACAGAAATGAATGAGAAGGCGAAAAAAGGAGTTTGATTTGCAGATTTTATGAACTAGGCAGATAAAATGAATGAAATCTTTCTAAATACCAAAGCATTTTAATGCTTCGTATGTTTCTAAAAGTTACTTCTGGAGAAGAAAGCGTGGTTTTTTAGCAGATTAAGCAATGTGAAACAATAATACGCTCTTTGTGCTTTTGCTTCAACGTCCAAATGTATAACTTGCTAATAATAAAATGCAAACAAATTCAATTTCTTGGAAATTCCAGAATTCGGAAAACCGATTCTATTATGCGCTGTTGTGCTGGTGACCCTATTCTCAGGTCCTGTAATTGCTGGTTAGCTCCGTCTTTGTTGCGCAATTTGAACCCAGAAAGGCGAAGTCAACCATGCCTATAAAATCTAAAGGTTCTCATTTCATGTTCAGTGGCAGTTTCCTCCACACTGCGAAGACCGCAAAAATGTGCAGCACTGGTCAGTGCACAAGACTTGGCGCCGACCCCAATGTCGTCTACCCAGTCAAGTAAGCATAAAATTCCTTCAATTTTTTTGGATCTCTGTCACTTAAATGAAACTTTTTCCACATGAGTTTATTCACAATGCGAATTTTGTCTGATTTTAGAGCTACCACCTGTTGCAAAACGCGCTATACTGTTCTAAGACCAGAATACTATGAATGCACTCGTTGCTATGAGACCTGCACGCCATGCAACGTGCCATGCGCTCCAAATAATTCGCCTTGCGCAACCGCCTGTGGACCACAAATGTGCTCCAGTGGAGGTGGATGCTGGCGCTGATTCTCCACCTAGTTGGTTTGCTGAAACATCAAACTTGTAGCATCTACTGCTCCCCTCTACGTATGTTTGTTTGCTTGCTTGAATGTTCTTGTATGTTTGATCGTTTGATTGGCTAATGGAACTTTTAAAAATATAGAAGAGTTTGACACTTCCATTCGTCTCTTCTACTAAAATTTTGCTTTTCATGGTACTTCAATTTGTTTAAGGAGTAGGTTATTTGCGTAGCAGCCAGGGCCAATGAAGTATGCACCAAGTGATTGAATAGGGATTATCAAAATGACTAAATATTGGGCTACACAAGGATAGCCAATGAAAGCTTCCCAATCACGGAGGCGTCAAGCTTTCTGTACCTTGAGAAAAAAAAATTTTATTGTGATCTCGAGTTATATTAATCATTCTCAGCCACGATTACCAACGTTACTAACTTCGAAAGGGCATAAACAGATGGTAATATTTTGGATTCATTAAAACCTTGTATATTATTTGCGTATTTCAATAAAAGTTTCAAAAGTATCCACAACAATGTAACGATAGTTATTTACTACTCTTTATCAGAACAAGCGTCGATGTTTCGCGCCTTGGTAGAGTTCTTCAAGCTAACTGGAGAGTCCATTATTCTTATGTCACTTATGCATCCAATGAAACCACCAATTTTTCCAGCGTTGTTAGCTTCAGGGATAAATTCTCGTAAGAAATTAATCTTATCAACTGTTGGCCTCGGGGCACCACCTAAAGCTTAATTTTTGGGAATTAACTTACCAATATAAAAGATTGTTTGATTGAATACCCGATTTCCAAAGTGATCTAAGTCAAGGATGAGGCTTGATTTTTTGTTAATGGAAATCTCCACTTCATTTCGATTTCTGTGAAAAGAAGTTTCAGTGAAAAAAAAAACAAATACCTTGATAATTCGATTGCATGCCCCTTCATTAGTGAACCTGTAATACTTGTAAAAGCGGATTTGCAGTTCGTATTGGAAGAGCTGATTGGTCTGTCAGATGACCAACCAATAGGAAGATCCCAAACATCCAGCTGAATTATCGCCTCATCGATGGAAACTCCCAAGAAAATGAACTGATTCCTCGAATTTGATTTTGATTCAATTGCAAATAAAATTTCATACGAGCCTTTCTCTTTTAACTTAGAGATGTTAGCAGATATTTTTGAGAATAAATTCAGCTTACTAAATAGGTAGAATTTATACTGTCCCGTTGAACTTACGAGGGGTTTATTCTGGATTCCTCGAAGGCTAGAAAACTATTGCCATTGAATAGCATTTGTGATTGGTCGTTTTTTGTAACTGCTATGATTTAACATATATGTGAATGAATCTTACCCTTTTGACACTGTGGGCCCGCAAAACCGGCCATGCAAAAGCATGTCCAGGAGTTTGAATCAGGAATGCATTTCCCGTTGAAACCACAGGGCGTAAACGTTTTTGAACAGTCATGCTGCTCGCAATTTATAATATTTATAAAGTCAATCGTGTCTTCTAATAGATTCACTCGCAATCCATTTAGTATTAACTAAAAGTAAAAGTCAAATGGATGAATGATCCACCCTTTTTCAGATCTAATAGCTTACGGATTGAATGCAGCCTGTGAACCCTTTCACAAATTTATACGACAGTAATTTGTCATATTCAGGAAGTAATGCGGAAATATGGTCAGGATTGGGATGTCCGCCGACGAAGAGATTATCCGTTATGGTCAGCTGAACTAGGTTTCCTTGAGTAAATGACTGGGCGCTTGCAAAAACGTATTCGCCATTTAGATAAACGTTGAAACTTCGGCCTGATCTTTTGAGTCGAACAGTGTGCCAGTAGTTCAGAATTACATTTTCAGAAGATCTTTAAATAAAAGCTTTTATTAATTTCTAGCTCTTAATATTAATTGAATAAGTTTGCTACTATCTTCATGCTTAATTTTCTGCCACTGTTCACAGGACTTGCCAATACAGTGCTTAGTCCGGATCATTCTCCGCTGACACACTCGTCCGTGTGGGCGAAAAAGCCAACAAGACTTAAGTAAGTCTATGCCTTACAAAGTATTTGAGCAGTCAGATCTATAACATGAACTTAAGTATGGAGTCGGGAACTCCTCGAAGCAGGGCGGAAGTATGGTTAAATAATGGTAAATGATGTTTAAATAGGTTCTCACTTACCTCATCGACGCGGGACCACTTCCGAGGTCAAGGCTTACAACTAGCACACTGTTAATCAGAGCAATGCAAATAAAATCGCCACGTTTGTCAGAGGAGAATCCAGAATATATTAACAGACCGGTGGATTTCTTTGGGAAAAACGTGATTTCAATCAGAGTTTCTGAAAACGAAGTTTCCTTAAAACCTCGTACAGAAAGGTAGGAGTTGCCCAGGAATTCTGGTATAGTCGGTATTCGATCTGAAATGTAATTCAAATACACTTGCAATCCTATCCTCTTGATCCCATCAGAAAATTACCTTTATTTATCAAGAACACCTTCACTCACCACCATCTTTCTTGTAAGATAATTTAACCCTTGAATAAGTTCATATTATTGGACTTTACGCAAAGGTCATGGAACTTCATTTGCACCCATATCCCTCGTCACTTCCGCCCACATATTTACCTAATAATCTTGCATTCAGCTAATTACTATTCAAAAAAGACGGAATTTAATAATCAGGGAAACACATTTTGGAGGAAACTTAAGATTAAAATGAGTAAATAGTTTACTTTACCCTTTTTGCACCACGGTGGTCGAGTTCCAAGTGGGCACTGACATACGTAGTCCGTTGATGACACTGGCTTGCAGGCGGCATCAACTTCACAGATGTGCGTCGCACAAACATTTCTTGAACAATCAACTATAAAAAATGATTAAACAAATGCATAAAGGGAAGGAGTCAAGGATTTGCACCCTTAACTAACTTATTCCGTATCCTGAAATGGCATCACCAACGTAGGATAACTGTCTGGGATCGCAGAGATGTCCACTTATCACAATATCACCTACGCACCCTATCAGCGAATATTCTGCAGCAGAAACGATGGGAAAAGCCCCACTTTGTGTCAAAATAGAATGGCCACCGATGTAGACTGCATTCTCATTAGTGAAGGATTTGGTCAGAAGACCGATTCGGTCTTCATGAAAAACAGTTTCCTAGTAAAAGGAATAACCTTGATGAAATGATGCGTTACTATCTGGAGCAAAGTTTGTTTGGAGTGTTAGATAAGAGCGCGGCTTGATAGGCACTACCTGTCATTCTTCCAGGACCGCAGCGGCCATGGACATATTTGACCTATCGGATGACAAGGGTCTAAGACCCTTCGGTACATATTCAATGACTGGAAGGATTGCCGCGCTAATCAGTGTAGGTTCGATAAACAGCATAATGAAACGTTCTCAAAAAGCGAGTCACCAAGCTACCAGGATAAAAGTTGAAGAACCATATCGCTAACTTAAGTGATAGGTCGCAGATGCTTAGCTAGTTGAGATAAGGCACTTTTATTGGAAGGACTCTTAGAGAGCGACACAAATCTGGTCTGTTCAAAAAGGATTTTCGATCATTCTTTCAATCAGATGAATGTAACCTTGTGGTCAGATGATATTGCTACAAGCAAATTGGGATGTTGAATAATGAGAGATTTTTTAAGGGCACTTTTTCTGTTTTGATTCCCTCGCAAGTGAAGCCAAAGTCCCTAAAGTTAAATTTAGATAAGTATATCAAATGTTAAATCTCAATGTTCGAAAAGGATTAAAATGTATGATTTAATGGAAGCATTTGTAGGTTTGAACGCAGATTTTTGCTTTTCAAGCCATGGCAACGTTGCGTGTTGTGTGTATATTTGAGACCCATATACACCCACTATGCATAGAAATTGACTTAAACTTAACCAAAAGATCTTACCCTCTTTATTATTCGTGAACCTAAACTTACGAGTGTTCCAAGAACTTCGTGTCGATCTAAGGAAAGGTACAACTCATTCACCGCTCTTAGTCCAAAGGCAATGTCGAAAAAGCTCTTGCCCATAGTGTTCAGTTTGGTTGGATGCTGAAGCAGTCGTGATAGACGGAAGTAACCTTCAGTTGATTTATTATAGACTCTGAAGTCAAAAGCAAATAATCATGATACAAGCGACCAGAATTTTCCAGAGGATGCTTAAAAAATACAAACAAAAATCAAAAATACCAAATTTCTCCTTTCATTCTGAGTAGAAAAAGATCCACTTAATTGTACAGCAAAACAAATTCAGACTAGTTTTGGGCATTACTCTATAAGCAGTTGGAAGGGGACGCGTGTCTAGTTATTATTCAACCATTAGACTACTCTGATATTCAGAGCTAACTAGATATGGGGACTTACAGCTCTCGGTGATTGAGATCTAGAAGGAGGATGTGGATTTACGTCTATTCAGTCCTAAGTTCGAAACATATGCCCGATTTCAATAGCTACTTTAGGATCGTTGCTTAAGCCAGACGAATTATGCTTCCCAAATTCCTGGGATTCTAGGATAAAATTAAGCAATGACCAGCTTAAAATAAACTATTCTAACCTTCGTAAACTGAGGCGCTAGCCTGACTCATTTCGTTTTAGTTACCATAGGGTTCAGTTCCATTTAATGAACAAACAAACGACACGCTTAGACATCTGCCAACAAATCTAGGATTGTGAAAGACTTAAGAGGAAGGAAATCACCAATGGGAAATACCCATCATGAACAATTAATTGATCAATGCTTAGAAAAAAAATACTCCTCTCCAATATAATCAAAATCAGAGAGCAATCTTCATTTTCAATAAGAGGAATGGAAGTTGACCTTACAAAATATTTTGCTTACTTCTCTGTCTTGCAAAAGTCCCATGCTGCCGATGGAGCCAGAGCGTCTAAGGTCTAGATCAATGGCAGTAGAAAAAGGTAACCTCGTCAGCTAGTTAAACGTACTTCTAAGTAGAGTATAGATGTTTGTCATCTCGCCAACTGTCATTGTACCCCTCTTTCGGCTGCTCAGTAAAAAGATCTTCCTTGGTGAGACGTAGAGCACATTTGCAGTCGCTTTGTCTAACCAAAACATGGTCTGTGTACTTTAAAGTAGGGAATGACGTTTTTCATCCATCCAATCTGTTACTGACTCGCTTATTGAATAAGGATAAAACATCCATATTGAAACTTGAATAAAACATTTCCAGAGAACAAAGAACATATCAAATCCAATCTTATCTCTGCTGATCTCCTCTCAACTCCTTATCCAGTTAACAAAATAAGCTTTTTTTAAATAAATGATATCTAACTGACCTGAAATTAAGAATTCCATTGTTCAACTCCAAATAGAAGGCTTGAGCACGATATAAGGAATTATGAAAGAAGAGAAGAGTTCTCGGTCTGAGAACATGCGGCTTGACCTGAAGTTTTACAGAAAATGCTCCAGTTTTAGGGAAAAGCCAACCTCCGAGAGCTAGATAACCACCGTCTTGGAGTTCCGGAAATCGCGTTTGTGTCACTTCTGAGTAAGAAGGATAATTCTTTGAAGTAAAAAACTGAATCAACAGAAACGTCAAAGCATTTTCAACAAAATTAGGCAGACAAATTAACCGTGTCTCGGCATACTAACTTGACACTCTTCAACTCATCATTCATTTGTATGGAAAAATTCATTTAAGGAGCCCTATGTCTACTTAATCGCAATTAAAAGAAGCACTTGAACGTTAATAGAGTAAACATCAGTCTAATTTAGGTTGTCTAGTTCCTTTAAATATTTACATACCGAGACAGAAAACGTAACCCACTTTAGAAAGCTAAACACACCTCATACTATAAACAGTTTCATCACAGTCCCTCGAGTGATGCTGGATCTAATCGCATAAATCGGAATCCAATCTGCTATGGAGCTAATCATCTTCATTTTTCTAACCTGAATAAAGTAGTAGTAGTAGTAGTATAAGGTAGGTTGCAATGAACTAAAGCCTATTGCAGAACTCGTCTACCCTTTGAATAAACGCTGATGAAAAACTTACTCTCCTCACAGAAAGTTCCAGAATAGCCTAGTGGACAAATGCATACTCCCTTGACGATAGTTCCGTCATTTAGGGATGCAGAACTTTTACAAACGCCAGCGTTCTGGCAACTCTGTCCAGAAAGGCAGTTCCCATCACTTGAAAAGCCGGAAATTAGTTCCTCACTACGTGGACCGCCTGGGGTTTCGATCTCTATTTCCATTGTCAGAGCAGCATCATCGTCTTCAGTAGCTAAATGGGGGAAAGGGTGGGCGTAGAGTTTAAACAAATTCTGGTAAATTGTTACCTAAAACGAGTTGAAGAATGAAGAGCAAGGCAAGATAGGAACAGCCATCAGCCATGGTCTTTCAGAAAGCAAGTGACTCTGAGGTGGAGAATGGTTTCCGGTCCAAGACAAGAAAGGAATTGTGGCCAATCAAGTCGTGTTTTACTATTCTGGCGGTCATAGCATAGTTTTGAGACGAAGTGGCGGTGATTTTGGTTTTGATAAATTTGAGGTTCCAAACAGATTATATTTTCTTCAGTTTGAGTAATAAAATTTGCTCAAATAAATTCAATAGTGCTTAAAGAAAAATGTTAGAGGGCCAGTAAAAATTGTCTCCTTACACATTTATTTTAGTACCTCTACCAAGAAAGATTACTGCCCAACTCCAGAATTATTTATCTGGAAATGTCTTTCAGAAAGCGTACTTTTATTTGTTTATTTATTTATTTGCTCCCCTTTCATTAGGACAAGTTTCGAGGGCTTATTGAGGGTACAAGAGAAGTACAAATAGCTTTTACTACAAGCAGCACACAGCAATTAACACAGAAGACAGTAAAAGCGTTTATCGGCGTCTTTGGTTCTCTGGTCACTTTTCTGGCACTTAGTGGCACTTCGTCCGTCCCCGACATTGGTAAGGCAGACAGTCTTCATAGCTCTTGCTTCCCTTTCGAAGGTTATTCAGAAATGCGTGTCCATTTGAAAGCAGAAGTTTACGTTAATAAAGCAGCTTCCATGTACGTGAGCAGCAGTTGTCCAAATCTCTATTCAAAGCAAGTATCTAACAGTCATGTTAGTGGTGTAGAAGGAAATCAGCATTTTGAATTTAGTGCTCCACATCCCAAAAATGTGCCTCACAATAAGATATTATCCATAGCTGTTGCTCATGAATGATCTCTATTTTTGCCCTTCCAATTTCCAGCAATTTACCTTGTGCACTGATGATTTCAAATGGAACTTTTATATTGACCTTTAGATGCATCGCTTCTCCTTTAATCATTATTTATTGCAAAAAGCAAGATCAAAAAGGAAGCGATTAATAAGAACACAGTGCACTTTATTTCTTCTCATAGAGTACAGATCCCTCAGTGATCTTCCAGAGATTTGTCAGAAATGTTGGTTATTTTGTCCTCATCCAGCATCACTTGTGGCTTCGTGAGCAAATGGATGTAAAGCCTAAAGATCCCAAGCCTCTTCAGCCAAATTAGGCACTGTGGGTTAGAATGTCAACGAGTTGGCTGAATATGCAGAAGAGTCGCAATGACTAGCTAGCAAGGAACAACTATTCTCTTTCAATTCCGTCAAGAGTTCTTGTTACCTGCCAGCTCTCATTTACTTAGGAACCAGAGAAAATGCTCATAGGAATCAGAAATTTCGATCACGAATTCGTGCGTCTTAATGTTTCTTTATCGGCTTTGATTCTCCGAACTGGAGATCTGTTAGTGCCGTCAAAGGTGTAAAATTTATATGGCCATCATCAGAACATTTTTGTTGCGAATGTCGTTCATAATGATAATCCAAATTATTGGGCCATTAAAACCAGAACAGGCACTTGTTGTATATCTAAATAAAAAAGATCTGGAGGCATTCATTTCTCGAGAAAAGTCATGTAAATCATGAAAAGATCCTCAAAAAATCTGATCAGCGGATGAATAAAGATTGTTACCGGATGTTCCAGCCGACTCTTCACCTACCCATATTAGAGTATGTATAAGCCACCCATGTGCTTGTTTATCTCGAAAGTGATTTTAGGGATATTAAAGTTTTTATGTTGATATCTTTTGAGAATATTGGTTTAAACAAATTTTTGTCAATCACCTTGGTGAGGCGACATTTTTACAGTTTCCCACTGAAACGATGCATATTCAGCCGTCAATAGCAGAATTTGGTATTAAATCCAGATCGGAAAATCTGCAGCGTATAGAGAGACTAGCTTGTTATTATGAAGGCCTACTATCTACCCTGTTACAAAGCGTTAAGTGCTGTACTCTCATTGGATAAATTTTTTCCCTCTCTTTGAATCTTCGGTCAGAATTTTGCCATAGTAACTTGGGTGCGCTGCGTGTGTCTTGAAGCTGTGGAAGCATAGCAAGACACCACAAATGGAAGAAGCTGTAATAGTTGTCCCTAGGGCAACCTTCAAGAAAGTTGGTTCCGTATGCTTAAAAATTTTCTTCTAGTAAAGGTGAGATTAAATGAGCCATCAGAAAGACCATCTATTGTATGATTCTACACAATTTTTAAAAAATTGAATTGCTTCACTGTGTTTTTAGTAAATCCATTTTTGAATTTCTAGCTAAAGAAGTGCTCATAATAGGGACTGTCTATCTTGAGCTTGTTTCAGCATTTCCGGAGTGTGTTGCTGGCCCTATCAATGCAAAAATCGCTCCATTGTCATAAACCGGAAATTAGATCTGCAAATTTTTACTCAATTCTATAGAAACTAAAGTAGCAAAGGAAAATGTTTCCATCTACTGAAAATCCTTCTAGTAAACGAGCCACAGAAACCGAATTTTCAATGTGTATGTCTTGATCCTCACAGGAAATCTTTGATCGCGAACACGGATAATTTTCAATTCGAAAATATCTTTACTGGTTTAAATCCACAATGGATGTATTAGTTCTGCTCATTCTGAGCCAAAATGACAAAAGTCAGTTCATTCGATCCGATTAGTTTAATGCCGATCAATGTGTCTCATTTCTTCTAAACTTACAATGCGCATTGTTTTCATTTAGGTGCCTCAAAGACAATTTCCACTGCAATTTCTGTTTTATCATTAACGAACTTTGGTTTCTATAGTGAATATATTTAGGGATGGCCGGCTATTAAACCTTCCTGAGCCTAGTTATTTGTCTTATCCGGCTTTTGGTCCCGAGCATACAGTGGTGCTAAAACCGTACGTCTCTTTTGTATTAATCCTAGCTGGTCCTTGAAAGAAATGCGCACCTGAAAGGGGTCAGGAGAGTTTATGCCGGTACTTTGAATGGCTAAAAGAGGTTAACTTTTCTTTATTCTGTTCCCTAGTATTCTCTTTTGAATGAAGTTGGTCTTTTGGCAATTTTCATCCCTTCAATTTGAGAATTGGATACTAATTTACTAGATGCCGTAAGTTATCTGTGGAATTTGTAGGTCCTGAAGCAGTCTTCTGTTCTAAAAGAAATTGGTATGGATTCATTTATCGAAAGCTTATTTCTCCCACCATTCGTTCGCTCAGTTCCCACTTTGTAGCAAATGCGTATTTTAGAAATTATGTCCACCGTTGGGGTCGGGTAGAAGTAATTAATTCAGCAAACCTAATCTTTATTCTCTGACTTGAACCATTTGGATCCAGCGCTGATAATGAGAGCAATGGACAGTCACGTGTTCAAGTCCTCGTCTGCCTATCATTAGTTTACAGGAAAAATTACCACAACTAGTCTTGAGTTTAACAGCGATTAACTGAACCAATCTTAACTAAGAACATATTTCTTCCCTTTAAATATAGTGCATTAAAAGTCCTACAAAGAGATAGGATATTCCTTTTTTACTTACAGAGCAATTCCCAAGTAGATTTGTCAAATTTTTGACATTTTACTCTTCTAGCCTCCTTGTTATGAGAAAAAAAAAGCTATTCTGCCACGTCGAATTTTTCACCTCTAACACAGAATACCCATTAAATCAAGTCCACTACCAATCAAATCCACTCTATTAGTATGATCACACCACTAGAATTCATCCTTGAAATCCGTGAATATGATTGGTTCTCTGAGTCCGTAAGTGGTCGTTAATCTGAAGCACGCATGTACTTAGTGTATGCATCATTTTGGTGCAAATGCTGACTCTTTTGACTCTGTTTCTTGTTTTTGCATCTCAGTCACGCACCGAATTGTCTGAAATACTCTTAAACGAAAATGCGCAGTTTGTTGACTCTCAAGGTCGAGTACTCATGTTTCATGGAATAAATTCGGTATTTAAAGAACCGCCATACTATGATGAGAAGGTCGTCTCGGACAAGAGACTGAAACTATTTCGCGAATGGGGTTTCAACGCTGTTCGATTAGGAATTCTCTGGCATTCGACATATCCTGAGGGTCCAGACCGCCTGAACGAAACCTATTTAAATGCTATTGAAATGCAAGTCGATAGATTTGCTCAAGCTGGAATTTATGTAATCCTGGATATGCATCAAGACTCTTTATCAACGCTTTTCGGCTCCTACGATGCTATTCCATTATGGTTATTGAGCAATTTCTCCAGGCCGCCTTGGATTTTCAGGTACCCGTGGCCAAAAAGGACTCTTCCATCCGGAGACTGGCAGGGTTATACTACTTACGCCTGTCAGAAAGCATTCCAGGATATATTCGATAATAAAAATCATGCATGGGATTACTGGGGCGATTTCTGGGAAGCGGTAGCCAAGCGGTTTAAAAGTAAAGCCAACGTTCTCGGATATGAATTAATGAATGAACCGTTTGCTGGGAATATCTACACCAATCCATTACGAGCCATTCCAGGTAGTGTAATACAGGTGAAATGAGGAAACCACTTTTTTATTGGATGCATTAAACTAGAATTTTAATCCACTTTTAAAAGTGAAAAATTTAGATCATTCCACACACAAGTTTGAGTGAGTTGTGGCATTTCAAAAATGGTTTAAGCTGAGAATTAGAAGAACAATTCATCGAAATTGAAGTTTAGGTACTATGATTTGTAACTGAAATTACGTTTCCGCATTTTTTTAAGGCTATGCTGGGAAGTACAACCTCGCGCCAATCTACGATTATCTAGTGCACCGAATTCGTAGCGTGGACAAACAGAAGTTTATCTTCTTCGAGGGCGTGACATGGAGTGTCTATGCTGCCAACATGGCAGATGGAATCGCAGGGCCCGGATTTGATCAAGTTCCAGGTTCAAGAGACGATCCTGAGGAGTTTCGACGCAGTGTATTTTCGTATCACTATTACTGCCCACTAATTCAATTCGCCAACACAAGCGAAAACTACACGAATTTCCGACGCTTGATGTGCAACGAGGTTCGTTCATATTTACTTCGCTGTTTCAGTCTATCACATAGGTTACAAGTTCTCTTTTTCGCTTTACCATTATTGGTCCAACGGGTAGAATGAATAGCAGCTAATTTGTGAAGAGTAAGCTTTTTGAAATCCACCTCATTAGGGTTTATTAATGTTCTTCCCTAAAACCTCCAAAGATCAAAGATGTACATACTACATTCGAACAGAAGTAAACTTATGAGGCATAATAATTACCAGTAACTACCTGCACTCACACTGGCTTCATCTAAAGGCATTATGGTTTCAAAGGATTTGTCTAGCAGTTCAACTGGTATTTAAGAGGAACGTGGGGTGTGGAAGAACCAATTAAAATGTGAATTTTAATAGCTAAATCCTTTTCCATTTTTCTCTTATTTTGTAAAAGTCTTCCACCAATCCGCCTTCCTTTTGCAAAGGATTTCAATCCTACTCAATATCTTTTTCACAGTCTCTCCATTTCTCCCACGGTTTGGCCAGTATTTTTCAAAACTATGGTCAGGAAAGTTCACGCCTTGTTATTGTATGATGGATCCAGAGGTCGATGCACTTGGCATATTCGATCCTAACTGAAGCTACTATCAACTTGGTACCACCATTAGCTTCCAATATCAATTACTCGGCTATTTGAATTAAAATTGGCATTCTTACAAGTACTTCTGTAAGCAAGTCAGATGCATAGCGCATAACGGTTTATGTTAGAAATTTTCAAGGGCATAACTTGAAGCCTAAAAATTAAAAGCCCGATCAGTTGTCCAACAGTTAATTTTCTCTTGACTATTTGGCTCAGTGTCGAGGATTTTAGATATAGTCATCTCATATAAAACAGATCGTATCGTAAAATGGAAAGAAATGGAGGAGGGCACGAGCGCTGTTACGACTTCTTCCAAAGAGGTCTCGTATTAAACTTAGGCGTCTCAGTACACCTACATGGAATGCTGCCTAACGTAAATGTTCAGTAGATGACGATTTTGGAAATAAACATCAGGGTGATGTTTACCGGAAGAAAAATAATTTAGAAAGGACTCAGAGCTTATTAAATGCACTTTATTTATTGATGTCTATTACTTAGCTAGCACAAAGGTCATTGACTTTCAGTCAAGGTCAAAAAAGCACTTTACCTGGAAGTAAAGAACTTAAAGAAAAGAATATAAGAGAACTTTATGATTGCAGCGGAATCCTTTCGAGTAATTTTTTTAAAACCTCAGAACTTTCGGCGGAAATGAGTCAAACAAATGACTTCAGAATGTAATATTCTGATCTGGCGGTAAAGTGTTCCACCGATTCTCACTGTTATGACAGTTAAGAAATAAAGGACTTTTAACTCTTGGATCAGTAAGATAGAAATAAATATTCATTCGGAGAAGTATTTTGCTACATTGCTTTGTATACTCCGAATATCCGTGTCGAAATTCAGTGATTGACAACCGTTGGTAACTGTGTGCTAGTTATGAACTTCTACATTTGCAGTCTTCCATTACGGGGCAGAATTCAGCTGTTGACAGAAGCTGTCTTTCTTCTCATTGCTAATAAGCAATCTGGTAAGGTTAAACTAAGTAGCTGAGCATGCGACTTGAGTTTCTTGACTCGTCCATCCTGAAAATTGCATTTTCGGCTGATCGTTAGTTTAGTTCAAACCTTGACTTGTAGAACAAATTATACGTCCTTATAATCTTTGACACCTTCCATCAACATTTCTCATGCCAAAGTATTTACCCACCATGATGGGACTATAAATCATTTTACTCATGAATCGCTCATCCCCAAGGACTTCCCCTTCTCCTTTCAGTTTATGATGCCAAAAACGTTTTCCTCGGTGAATGGAATAGCTCGGAATTTAAAGAGCGGCCTCTTTTTGACTGAATTTGGTATATGTGTGCCTGATGGTAACCCTAACTCAATAAACACTATCGAGTGCGAGGCCGTTATGGATGGAGCTGATGCGAATTTGCAATCATGGACTTACTGGGATGCACCACAATTTTTCGACGACGAGGGAAATCCTAAAAATCATACGGTGGGTTGAGAACATATTTTAAATGAATGATTCTGCCACATGAGAAGGTGCGTAACCTCAAAAGCAAATACTCACAAATAAACCTAACTCACTGTGTTAAAAAATTTATCTGTTTAAATGTATTTCAGTTCGTTTTTTACCATCATACATTAAACCAATCTCTTAATCACGAGAATTCCAATTCAAGGTAAAATCCTTCTCTCGTGTATATCCAATCTCAGCTGCAGGATTTCCAATAAGTCTCGCCTTCAATGCTAAAACTGGATCTGCATTTTATGTTTTCTCTTCAACAAATCTCACGTCGGAATTGGCCATTAAAGGAGAACCAATAGCGAGCATTTTCATTCCAAAGGAGCTGCACTATCCCCTAGGGTACGAGGTCGAAGTCAATCCAAATTCAATTTCTTACAGAATGGCGAAGGATAATGATCATATAATTGAACTCTTTGGGTCAATTAAAGGAATTCTTGTGGGAACAATCATTGAAATCAATGTTAATGCTTTATAAATAACACATTGTTCCCAGTATCCAATTTACTTCTAGACCTATCACTGTTTAAAAATTCACGAATTTTAAAATAAATCCGTTAATCGTATATTTATTTTTCATCTTATAAAATTGGCTAACACCTGTTTCATTGATTCTCAGAGATTCATAGATTGGGCCCGAGGAATTTTGAACGACAAATGTCGCTATGCTTATTTCGTCTTATCAAACATTTTGGCTTCAATGATGGCAGGTTCTTATAGATTGTAATATTATTAGCATAAAATTTTATTAAAGTACATCGAAAAGTTTATTACTCCATGGTCTAGGAGTGCGATAGTGGTGAATAAGGACTCAGTCATTTTTCTAATTGCAGTTGCTCCCAAAACTCCTCTATAATAAAACGGCCATGTGCATGGTTATGCTTTCCTATAATCGCTTGCTCTCTTGTCTTCCTCTTACGCCTTTAGAACACCTCTCCTAGACTGGGTTTCGTTTAACTAATTAGCGCGAAATTTATCTTCTCCACAGAAATACCCTAGGAGAATTAACCCATCTCTCGATAAAAAAACGACTTGGCGAAGAATTCGCCTTTTAACTTTTCATTCAATTTTTGCGTTTTCTAGTTAGATTTTCAGTAATTTTAGTGATACCGAAAATGTTCCGTGACAAGAGTAATTTACTTAACACTAAGATCTACACAAAGCTTTCCATTATTTTTTTAATTATAAATGCATAATCATTTACCCTATTGGTGTGTTACTATCAGAAAATTTAATTTTCAAATACATGGTAAGCTTTGGAGCAACAATATGATGAAGTGTGAGGAAATGCAAGACTGAATAGACTCTGAAGTCTAGTAATGACGTCTGTTAGAGCCTTTCATAAAACATTTCCTCAGTTTGGCCGATTACACTGTTTTAAGAGATGTGAAGCTCTTAAAACATTTAACTCGGGATAAATGCAATGAACTTATACTGTGTTGGATCTCATGGGCTCAGCCCTTCAATTGGTGAACTTTTTAGCGGCAAGTTTGGGTGGTCATGGTGTTTATTTGGTAGTTTTTCCGCAAATTCGGTGGGTTCGGCTTCATGACACCTCTAAGTGTGCCATCATTGATTAATAGACAATAGATATTAACAATCAAATTTTAAACAACCTAAATGACTACTCTTTGTTTTTAAGAAATGGCATTTTAGAGAAAATGGTCTCACATCAAATCATTTTAGAATGGGTAATGCTCAACTAGGCCTGGAAAGTCAGAAAATGAAATGCTTTCCAACGACTAGAAAGATATCGGACGCGCCTTTGCAAAGCAAGTCGAGTGTTGGAAAGCCTAGTTCAAATGATGAAAATGTAAGCTTTTTTAGAGAATTTAACTTCCGCTTCCCCTCGAATTGGTAGCATTTTTGGTTTCATTAAAGGCATCCAAGATGCATCTTACAAGTAGAACTCCGAAAACTTCTAATTCGCCAACAGCAGCTGACGAAAATACAAAAAAAAGCAGAAGCCGATACTCTTTACAGAGAATAACTAGAGCGACGTCTCATCTTACAAGGGGTACTTTTTTAGTTTGTTTTCCTTAATTTGATAATTTTGTTGGTTTAGGTTTGTCGCGTTTCTTTTTAGGTCGTAGATTTCAGTCAGAAAATCCTGCTCAAATTCAAGCGGATATGGCCATTTCTAATTTGTCTCCCGGATCGGATCTGAAGTCAACGAACGAATCTAATAAAAATAGTCATTCGATTCATGATTCCAGGCAATCTGAAAGTTTTCGCTCTTTTGGACTTTGTTTAACCCAGCCCTGTGTTCGGCCAGCGTCCCTCCCTGTTCGGCCTTTTTCCACAAGTGGTATGTGAGCAATCTTTCCTTCTTTGATTTTCTGTAGTCTTTTCTCATATTTACTTGTTCTTTTATAGATGCAGCATCCCTTTCTCCGAATCTTAATCTGGCATCCGAACTAAGTCGTTCGGTTTTTACTCCCTTTCCTGAGAAAGAAACCTCTGATGGTTTCAAATTGTTATCATCCATTCCAAGTACCTCAGGCCGTATCGCAAGTGAAGATGTTATTGGAACCCTGGGGTTCGTATCTGATCTACATGTTTGCCTTTAATTTATACATTTCGTTTACACACCAATTCGTTCGCTGGTAGCTGATCCTTTTCTTTGAATTTTTATCGTTTGTTAGAAACCAGACAAAGTTTTTATTTCACTGAAAATACACTTATTATTGGGCACATTGTTGTTCTATTTCTTAACTCCATCTGGTTCTATACCGGTTATATAATTTGTTGATTTACTTAAACGTAAATGTCATCAAACCGTTGAGGTTTGTCTCCGGTGTATGGCTCTATTTATTTGACAATATTGATTGTTATTTGTTAATATACATTCCCTTACTTTCCTTTGAATTTCTCAAATGTTGTTCAAAATATCTTTTTGGTTATGGTATCGGAAATTTCCTATTTTCAAAGCCTCGATTCCATACTGATATTACCGACACTGTTTTTATTTTATTTTATTTTATTTTCTCCCCACCTATTAGGACAAGTCCCAAGGACTTATTGGGGGTACAACAGAAGTAAAAATATCTTTTATAGCAGTTAAGCACAACAGTTAACACAGAACACTGTTTGGTCTCTTCTCTGGCATGGCGTCGTCGTGCAGGTAGCAGTTTAGTTTCGTCATTCCATCTCGTCCGTCATTGCCCGTCTTCATGTCTCCTACCAGAGATCATTCGACATTCTGGTGGAGACTCCCTTCATTGCCACATGCATGTGCATTCCACTGTTTAGTTTGAGACCATGAATCCGGTTAATTACATCGTGCCTCGTGTACCAAGCTGTAGAGAAATTGTACTTCTGCTGGCATAATCTAATTGTATACGTCCGGAGGGTGATTAGTCCTAATCGGCCACCGATCCTGTAGATTCTTTTTTCGACGATTTCGAAGAATCCATCATTCTTCAACTTTTTTTGTGCAACTTTTCTGCTTATTCATAACAACATACCATGACAAATCATATGCAACTCAATATCCCGCCCGATTTCTATAAAAATATATATATTTTTAAACACTAAGTGTCTATTCAAGTAGTCGTTGTGCAGATTATATAAGATCTCTTTAAAACTTTTTGGTATTGTAAATTTGAAGGCCAGGTGATCATAATGTCCCATCAACCACGATTTTCCATGTCATAATGACTACTGATGAGTATCCTAAGCTCTGCACTTATATTCTGACCTCCAAAGAGGATTTGAACGCATGGGGCCGATTTGCTGGTCCATGCCAATAGTATTTTATCGCAAAGTAGTGAATCAGACAAACCTTTCTCCAGGGCTCCTTGCACCGTAATTTCTGCAGAATCGCAGAGGCAGAATCTGAATTCACCGTGGTAATTGTTATCATCTGCAGCAATCTTTTCATTTACATTCATCTGACTAGTTAGATGCGAGCGCCTTGCATGCAGACGCAATAGTTTCGTTTTCTCTAATCCAGTGAAATTCCCTTTGCCTTATTTTTCAGTAATGCTTATCACGCAGTATCTAATTACCAACTGGCACTCGTTGTTACACGAGGACTCAGTGCAGTTTTTATGTGCGAAATTCCTTTCCCATCGCTCTGAATTCTTACTCCAAGTGTACTCTTTATTTTTCTCGAACCATTAGGTCATATTCTGTCAATGTATATATCGAGTTAATTTCACTTCTTTGGAAATGAAGTCTTCACAATTGTTTTAAAGTGTTCAAATTACGATAAGGTGCTGAGGTATTCTTTATCAGATACAGTAGAGACGAAACTAAATGAAAATAAAGAGATCGTCTATTTCCTGTTGTCATGAGTCCTAGGCGAATAATTATTTGTTTGAAAAAACCTAACCTCGAGTAATCAAAATCCCGTGTATCCTTCCTCCCGAAAGGCTCCAACGGATCTTTACCATTCCCTATCTTGAGTTGTGGAAGATAATGAGGATGAAATAAGTTCTCACCAACCACTGCTATGACATACAAACTCTCCGGACTCAAATTACCCTATTAGCACTATTAATAACTAGTATCTAACACACTTGAATGGGCTCTGCATTTTATTTTTACGTTTAACAGGTAAATCAGTAGGCTGATAATTGATGCGAGCAAACTTGCATCGAATCGGCGTCACTATACTAAAACACGCAAGTACTTCAGACATTTCCTGCACGTAGATTTTGTGAGAGTTCATGAGGTCAGACCTTGAGGTATATATATACATATAGGACCTACTAATAAATTTCTTTTTGTATTGCCTATGGATATTTCGAATCGAATTGGCGCTTTGGAATCGCTGCGCATTTTAAAGCATTGTCACCAGATAAATTTTACAGAAGGGCACTCTTGATGAATGTCTCGAATAATTCAATTCTATCCCACATCTAGACTACTTTTAATTCTGGTGCGGCCGATTCAGGTACCTCTTCGTGGTGAACTTTCGACGTATCACGCTGCAGTGTTTTATGCCATGCATATGGTAATTTTACCTCGCCCCTCACCCCCTCTGATAAGCCCTAAATGAATGCTGTGGAAACGACTGCTGAAACAAGAATTTTCTGAACAAGAACCCCCTGATATGTCAAGAAGAAAGCTGCTTCTAGAAATCATATTCATCCAGAATCAACAGTCGATTTGAATAAATGAGAAAATTAATTTAACACTTCCCTGTGGCTCCTTGAAATTTATTGTACCCTGCAAGATGAAAATTCATTCATTTTTATTTGATGCCTTTCCACACATTTTCAGGCTTGAATCGAAAATTATAACTTCTTTCATTCTATATCTGCAGCTTAGTTAATTGGTAATAAATCAAGCTTAGTGTTCTCACTGCGTCACGTGAAAATTTTGCCATCAGTTTACGTGAATAACTCTGGTTTTGAGTAAAACGTGGACCATAGTTCTACTCGGTCTTTACTTTTCATTGGTTTGTACAAAGTCCTTTGATATGAGAAGAGTAGCGACCTATTTAACGTAGAGTCCTCTTCTTGAAATTACTGTTGCCTATCATGTTTATCTTTTAGGCGTCTGCGGTCGATACCGAGCGGTACTTACCCTCTACGCCGAGGCAGTGAGTACTCTGCCTCAAACAGCCAAAATCGTCGAAATCGGATGAGCAAATTGTCTAATTCTCCCTCCCTGGGCTCCGCTGTGCCCACCGCAACTCCCATGGCTTGCACCCTTTTGCACTACCCATCAGTAGATAGGGCTTTTCCCTTTCTTCCTGAGGGTACTGGTTATTTCCTCTCTGATGAGCAGCACCGATCAGTTGAGCAGAATTTATGTAGCACGAAGCTTTCGCTTCATCGGTTGAAACGACTACTGATTGAGGTGAGAAACACTATTCCAAGCTCACAGCTTCTTTTGTAAATAATCGTAAAAAAGCGTTTTTGTTGTGTTGTTACTGAAACCGCCAATTTCGGTCTTCGATTCAAGAGGCGACTGAACAGTTGGCACTAATTTTTCAAACTGATAGCCGCATTTCGACCCCTGGAATTATGCAAATCTTTTTCACCCCTCAAGCGTTTGTACAGATGGTCAATTTCGTGGTTTTCCAAAACAACGATTTGGACGCTTATCGTTGTAATTTGAACTCTATCGCCTATATTAAATAGATTGAGATTTGCAATAATCTAATGCATTACGTGGAAGGAATGCCTACGAAAATATAAGGAACACACCTGCTTCCCAGAATGCTAAATTATACCGATGATAAACAACTGCGCGGGAAGCTTACGTAGAACATCAACGCTTAAACGCTGTATAGAAGGAACTGAATGCACTTTTTTTGGTAGTTAGAACCAAAAGTGGTGGCTCTAAATGATTATTAGTGCGTTCCAGTTCCAGTTCCAGTGTTTGACAAATAGCTTTTTTTTCCGCTCGTACCTGTCAAATCCAGAGGTTAGTGCGAATATGTCGAACAATCGTTGAACTCAGGTGGGAATTTTCGTCAATATTGCGTTACGATTCATTCCTTCCGATAAATAACAATATAATCTTTGCGATTTGCTGAATGGAGAACTGCGATTCAGAGAGTGCTCTTGAATGTTAAAGTTACGGGATTAAGAGAACGCAATTTTTGAAGTCTTTCTTGACTTTCGCGCATTTAAGGAAATGCTTTTTTGCAGTTATCCCTTCTGTTCTGGAGGTGAATTAAGTTGGCAGACGTTTGAAATAGTTTGGCTTAGATCTTTCTCCATGTATATCTAAGACACTTCGTCAACGGGAATTACAACGATGTATTTTTTTAAGTTAACATTTGAGATTTAGGCGACAGTCAGACAATTTTTTGGCTCCACTAGGGGGTAGTATGCAGAGAAACTTACAGAATGAATTAAAAAAGGATGGGACCTCAGCAAAATGATCCGTCAATAGAACATGTTGTTTTATCTAGTGCACCTCCTTGATTCGCTCCAGCAAGGCGATCCCTTGAGGACTCCATCACTTCCATTCCTGCCCGATGCTAATCGATTTCTCTCATTTGCTGACTATGCTCCTGCCATTTCGATTAGCCTTTGCAACTACGAAACTGACAATTTTCAACTAACATTCACTTTACTACTGGTAACACGGCCCCAAATGAGGAAGGCTGATATATTTGTCTATTCAATACTTGCAGTTGGTGGCCCGTGTGGGATGTCTTGCTTAGTCTCAGAATAGCGAGACATTACGCATGACGGAAGGACAAGGTGGAAAAACGTTTGGAGTGTGCGGGCATTTTTCCAATTTCGAACATCTCGGAATAAAATATCACTTAGAGATAATCGATAGTAACCGAAGGACTGAAATTATTGAGGTCTTCTTCTAGGTTTTTATAAATGAGTCTACCACAAAAGCAAGAGGTAAAAGGACAGAGTGTGGAAACTACAGTTTAACGCTTATGGTCTAGTTTTTTCTGAGCTCACACCACTGGACAGTCAGCTAGACAAAGTTGTGGTTTTAGAGATCACTATTTTTCGAGCTCAGGTCTTTATTCATCTGAACCTCCCGTAATTAAGGAGTCTGATCAGTGTATATAATTTAAAAGCGCGGATTGGAATGACGCATCACTGCTCTCCAATGACTATAAACTTTACTCTAAGCTTACGTATGAGGTTGCAAGTTAGTTGACTAGGGAAAAAAGCTTGACTCAGTCCTTATCAGAGTACAATTGGAACCAACCATCGAAGTGATTATTGTTACTATTATTTTAACTTCCCTTCTAACAGTTTAAAGTTCCCGGCTAATGAAGGATGGAATGAATGAAAAAACGATTATCTTAAGTCATATGTGGATAGTAAGTCTTTTGGGGGGAAGTTATTTATCATCATTGAACGAATTGGCCCCTAATATTCCTTCGACTTTATTGTTACTATTATTATTATTATTATTATTTAATCCGATCTTAATTAGAGATAGAATCAACGGCCCTAACATAACTCCAAGAATACTCAGCAATTTGGAGTAAGCGGTCTGTAGGAAATTAAGATCTCTTGTCCCATTCTTGTTTGTTCATGCTCTGTATTGAGCTCTTATCTAATCTGGTCGGCGTTAAGAGAAAAGGCCTACATTTTGAATCAGTCTTAACCAGCACTTCAATTAACATCATAAAGAAACTTTCCTTTAGCGTTTTTTCTTCTACTGAGTACTTCACTATTGTTCGTTCACTTCCCTCATTGTAACCAAATAACCTTGAATATGTTGATTCTCTTTGCTCCAACATTGACCTTCCAGATTCAATCGATGCAGGGCGTTTCCTGGTTGTTCAGGGATATTTTGCATGACGGGCACTATCAAGCTCCTTTTCATTGGCGATATTTAAGAATAGACGGCCGTAGCCTATCTTTTTTTGTATTCAAAAATACAATAACTAAAATGAATAAGTTGTTAAACTAATAGAATGATTCCTCCGTTTCGTGTCCGCTTGACTAGTCGAAGTGGCGATGGTGATGGTTGTTCCAACAGCTGGATGTGAGCTTCCTGATAAATCAGACATACGTGATGGTTACACCAATGGTTCATTCCATGACTTGTAGTTGATTTATCATTTGAATATTAAGGTATATATGTCAAATGCGTACTTGGCTAAGAAAAAGCTCAATGAAATGCAATTGTTGCCTTCTTTCATACCATTTTCGTTAACTCAAAAATATATGTCCTACTAATTAATAAGCTGTATCTTCATTGCCAAACCATGTAGGCCAGTGACAACCACCTTTCGCTGTCGATTCCAGTTGGTACTCCTGAAGTAGATTCCTCATCAACTAATAGTCCTGCTACCCGGTTCTCCTTTGATTTCTCCAAAGAGCCGAACAACTTGAAAGACGCCCAACAGGTATACTACTTTCTCTATTTGATTCTATCTTGTATGGTAGCTGAGTTAATTCCTTGTTTCCGGCAGGAGATTGGTCGGTTGAGAGAGGAGAATATGCGTTTGATGGATGAACTTGTGAAGCGAGAGAAATTAATCCAACTTTTCCTCCAAAATAAGGTAGAATGTTTTGCTCTCACGAGCTTCAGATTACAACAGGAATTGTTGCGTTAACTTTCAGAATTTGAGTAGCCAACTAATAATAGCTTTTTCCTTTTCAGCCCGGCAGCTATCAAATGGCATTATAATTTTGTACCTGTTTTTCCCGTCATATTCTTTTGTCGTTTATCAGTTTACTTTACTCTGCTTTTTTTTAATAAATTTCACTAAAGCGTTCCGCTTTGACTTTTCAATGAGTAGCTTGGCCATCCTGCTGCACAGGATTATTTAAAGAACAAGTCTCAAGCCGACATTTTCTTGATAATTCTTTTTCGCTTGCCTTTTAGAATGAACTGCTTCTGCATCGAAGGACCAGTCTTTCGCCAGTCATTTTTTCGTTTTAGCCCACGATTCGTCTCAGTCCAACGTTTAAAACCCATTTCCAAGGCAAGACCCGTCGAAAAATGGCGAAATACTACTGAAAACGTCACTGCAGTACCCAGATGTGGCTCAGACCTCACCCAATCGGAAATTGATGCTGTAATCAGAAATTCTGGTCATCGGGAGGATTGGCAGGTCATTTATCATCTACGCGCCATGCCATTTGTTCAAGCTTTCTCAAAAATGAAGCTCCTCCTCACATTTTCATTGGTTGCTGGAACACCAATATCTTTGGCTCTTCACTTTGCTGGTCTAGCCAGCTCCGATCTCTGTTGGTTCATTTTTGGGGCTTCTCTATTCTCCTTGGCAACCTTAAGTATTTTTAGCTACTATTCTACCAGAGTCATCGGTGTGGTAAGTTATCTTATCCCCTCCTAGTTTACTTATTTCTTATAAGTAACATATAATATTTGCGTTTCTGTTGCAGATAAGTCAGCACAAGTCCACTGGGTTACTACGAATAGGTTTGCTAAATTTCTGGGGTAGTCGACACAACATTATCGTCTTTCCAGAGCAGTTTTTACCTGCTACCGATTTATCCGGTCGAAGTCTTAAACGAACAGTTCGAGTTGGAGTGAGTGGTGATGTGATCAGAGCCAAATATCCCTCTATTCCTACTTTCTACATTTCTTCTATTACTGGACACATTAGAGACCCGGGATTATTTGAGAAATATGTAGGAAAGATGTGGCGTTTTCAGTGAAAAGCTATGGATAAAGTAATGCAGTTCTTTGTAAATAGTAGTTCTTGAGCTTTCACGGGTTGCCATTGTAATTTCTTAAGACTGTAAAGAAAAAATATGCTTATAAGAAAAACCAATTTCTTGCTGAATCGGAGCAGGTTGACGGTTGTTGATCACAAACAGATGTGTGATTGACAACTACGGTCCCATTGTTAAATAACTGTCGTTAGGTTCCAATTAGTTGAGTAGGTGAATGGACTATTTAAGTGCTTGTACAAAGTAAGCTTTCAGAATTTCGGTGTTTAGTCTATCATACAAGACTCTGATAAGTTTTCACTGTATATTATTCCCTGACCTCGTCTAACGGGTTATGATTGCAGCCAAAATGCTGTAAGTAATAAAGTCATGGGTCCTTTGGCTTTCGAGGTGATAACTTAAACCTTTTTTTCACCATAGGCCTTTAAGTTGTCATCAATTTTCAGTGTGAATCGCCCAAAACGAGTTTAGTGAGTTGAAAAAAAAAGAAGGAAACCTTTGAGGTTTGATTAACCGATCTGAATTAACCACTGTCAAGTTTACTTTGATTACGAAAAAAATAGGTCGTCCATTGTACTTTAATTTTGTTCGTTTTAATTATTTTATTTCCGAAATACAGTTTATTTTTGTACCTTCACACTGATTACTTGCCGTAAATCATAATTTTTAAAACGCGCCTCTCAACTGAGTAAAAAGATTTTAACTAAATCTTAAACATTTTCTCTAGCTTCGTCTATATTTGATTGGTGTGAAACTAAGCACAAGTAAGCAGGTTAATTGTGTTTAACCATTAGTTTTCTGTACTCCATCGGTAGTCTCGAAAATGTATATGATTTCAAAGCTCTGCGGCGATGACAGCAATGCAGAGTAATTTAGGATACTCTTTGTTCTCTTAAGATAAAATATGCCCTGATTTCTAGATTAAGCTGCTGCTGTTGCTGATGATGGTGATGATGGTAACGCCGGCGACGCCGACGACGATGATGCCGATGATTATCATCGCCCTATTAAAGCAGGATTGTTATCTCCTAGATAACGGCGTCTCTTTGGTAATATTTTAATCTTGTTGGCCTATTTTTCAATTTATTTTTGTCTTTCGCAAGGAGCATAACGAAGATTGGAAGGCAACGGGCCTTGAGCTGCTATTAGAGGTGTGATTTCACTTCGTATTCTGCCAATAGGACATGACTTTATTGAGAATCACATGTGATTTTCGTTTCAACGAGCTCTCAAACCTCTGAAATGCATTATCTAAAGTTAATTTCAGCGTTGAAGCTGTAAGTATTCAAAATAGCAACTGGTAGCTAAATTTAAATGTACAATTGATGCTTCTGGCCTTGTAAAAGCAAAATTAATTTCTTATCCTAGGCCAATGAGAGATCACAAAATGTTCACTGCGGTAATGTATGGTTTTTGATGAATTATTTTTAAATAAGGGGTAGACAATGGCCTACCAAAATCAATGTCAAGAGACTAGTATGGCAATAGTTAATAAATCTACGAGCACTGTAAGTTGAAAACCGATGGTGTCGCTTTGCATAGCCGTCATCAGAGTAAATGCTCTTTTTGGATAACATATAGACTGTCAATTTGTGTTCGCTTTTTTTCGTTTTCAGTGAAAATTAAAGGTAACGGAAATGCTACAAAAGTGCTACTTCCATAATCTCAAAGGAACCTGCACAGTGATACTGCAATGAGTCAATGTCAACTACAAGCGAGTGTTTACCCCAAAGAAATATGCCGAAATCATTGATAGGCTTGCCACAAACTGAATGCAACAGACTCGAGAAATCTCAAGATATTTAAATTCATAAAGGTTGTTACCTTTTACCTAAATCCGGTATAATCGGCTCTCGACGAATGTTGTTCCGACTTGAACTGCAAGAATTCATTCAGGATGAGGAAGTGCACTGGTAATCCCTGTTGTCAGGAGCATGAGAGTGAATCTTAACGTTAGTGAGCTAATGTACGCACCTCTCTCCAGTAATATCATAATAGTGGAAGTAAACACCTTACCTAATTCGTACTTACGCTTACTGGCCTTTAGTGATTGAAATATTATGTTAACCTTCCTGTTAAGTACTTAAGTAAGTAATACGATGAACTACAGTTTTCATGACCTTACTGTTTCGAAAGTGTCTAATAATAGTGCACCTTAAGGTCCCGGAATCGGCCGAATTTCCATAGACGCGAGGCAAGATGTTGGATCCACAATAAGAAGTGTGATCAAGCTGGTTTTAATGAGGGCAGTCAGTAAATGAAATTGTTGGAGCTGCTCATGTATTAAATCAAGAAATATAAAATAACAATTTGTTTTCCGCCGCTGAATAATGACGCAAGCCAATTTTTTTAATTGTTAGTTCTATGCCGAAGGAGAAGATGGGCAAGTTTGTTCGCTCATCACATTTAAACAATGATCGCTTACCAAAGTATAGGCAATAAAAAGGAGAATGAGGTCTCGTATCTTAAAACCAGATTATGGGTGCCTACGTAAAACTGCCATCTTGGCCATTTGTTAGATGTGCACATCAATTGCGATTCGGATCTGTTTCTAGCACGAAATTCAGTGATTGAAGGTCATCTTACTTAAATAAAACTTTTACACGTTAGTCAGTTTTGAAAGCAAAATTAAGCCTCATTCGAGGTTGAGATTATACTCACTCGAGTGAGGGAACGCTTTTGGGTGGCTTGATTGCACTCACCTTAATGTCATCAAAATTTAGGGAACCGATTGAATAATTGACACACGACAATCTAATATCGCTTTTTCCAATTTCATCCGTAAATGTGCGGGCTTAGTGTATTAGAAGTTGCAAGTTTTTTAAACACTGCATGAGTTCCATTGCGTCAATTTGTGCCTTTCTGTATTAGCTCAAGAATAAGTTGTTAATGAATGGTGATAGAAGGAACTGGAACTGGTTGATGGAGGATGCTGTCCTTTTAATAAGACCTACTGGCATCCCCGTACCTTGATCCGGTACGGTTCTTCCTACGCCCTCCTCCAGCAGAAGTCTGGACCACTGGATCATAGGTAGTGGTCTTATTGCATAGCCGTTCTTTGATAGATCAGGTGTTAATTTTTTGGAACTAACCGGCCCGAAACGGGAATCATATTCATGGAATTCAGTCATACTTCTTGTGAACACGTAGGGAATACTAGTGCCGATGCTCGAGCTAAACTGCAGGTGTATCAATGTGTTTGGTTGGCAATGATGCAGCTACACAACTGATTTAATTTTGCTATGTTATACAGCATAAAGTTTCACACTTGCGGAGCCTGCTAGTCATATTATCACCCTATTATGACCTTTCTTTTTCGCCCATTATTATAAGAGAAATTGATCACGCCCAGATCAATTGCAGGATAATACTTGACGGTTCATTCGAGGACTAAAAATGTTTAAAAGGGAAATAATACAGAAACTTATCCTTTTGAAAGTGGGATGTGCATTCCATACTATACAATTGATGACATTTTCATAATCCGATATTGATAAATAGCAACATATATGTACAATCCAAGTTTGTATTCTGCCACAGTTTTCTGAGTTTTTAGCAAGATTATGTTGGAGAGTGATGTAAGATTGCTGAGTGGTCCAAGTTAGTGCGTCTATCGCGTCAAAGAAGCCAGTTAGAGAGTTCCTTATGTTTGACGTTAACATTTTTCTCCTGAAATTTCTCCTTTGTAGACTCAAATCTTATGTATATGATTACGAAGGCGTTTTGAGCATTACTCAGGGCTATATATTCAAATTCACGTTAAAATATAAGTTTTCATTCCATGTAATGATAGCTAATTCTGACATGTCGAGCGTAGTTTTTCCAGATATATCCATCCTAGAAACATTTTCTCACTCTAAGTTCACTGGCCTTTGAAGTATGAGTGTTTATGAGTATTTTCGAACATAAAAACTCTTTGTCTCTTATAATCATAGTGTTAATCTAGCCATTTAAATAATTTTTGAGTTGAATTTTCAAATCAATTCAATTTACATTCCATTGTGAGCTCAAATTGAGAAATAAATTAGCATTTTGTTCTCATGAACTCGATATACCCAGAAAATGTTGTTTTAAATTGTTCATAGAGGTATAAATTTGGATTAAAATTGTAATTTTTCAGCAATCGTTATTTAACTATCTGTAAAACCAAACAAAGATTGTCCAGTCAAACACAGTCGCCCTAGACCGCGGATGCCCAATTGCTAAGCGCAAGATAAATCAGCTTCACTACCCATGACCGGCAGCATTTTCTTCATTTATGCCTAAATTAATCAGATTTCTTTAGTGAAAATGTTAATTTTATCTAATAGCAGAGTAAATCATGAGGATTTCGTGGAGAATGCAATTTCTTCTAGCAAAAATAAGGCGATTTTCCCTCCGGCAGCCTCGATTGGTTCCCGACTTCCGTTCTTCTAGTTGACATAACGGATGATCAATGGGCAAAACAACTCTTGGGAGCCAAACGCAGTTTACATACATATCTCTTTAGTGGTGTTTCAGAATCAATTTGCTTCCCTTTTCAGGGTCATTCTTGCCTCCTATCTGCTTGCATATCGCCGCTGGTCACTTTCAGTCTTCCTAGCGCCCTAGTTAGACGCTGATATCACCACTGCAGAACCACAAGGTGAGCACTGGCTCGTCTGTGGTACTTTTAGGCATCTTTTAGAATAAATCCATAATTTTTCAGATCTTAAAGCGGATTTTCGCTCGCACTTTTTCAAGGCGGTTCATGTTTATTGAAAGATCTAGAAATTCTCGACAATGTGAACTCTGGTGGACTGCATCGCTCTTGCGTCGCTCGCGTAAGAAGGCGCCTAAAGGTTTTCTATCAATGGATACTCATTTTCACTATCTCTCAGATGCAGAATTCAGATATAGGGCAGCCAAACTTCAGATGGTTTCCCATTTTTTCCCATTTGTTGAGAGAGATGTTTGTAATTTTTACCTATTCGTTGAAAAAGAGAGGCCCACTTGTTATTGCCAATAGTTAGATTGTCATCCCATGGCCCTGCTTTTCTTAACATTACGTCGTTTAACCTTTCCTCGAATTGTTTCCCTCCTTTAGAAGTAACTTTTTTCAGGCCTTTCTCTCGAAACCCATTTATATACTCAAAAAGTGTTTAGCAAAGAACTGCAATTATGCCTAGATCACACTTTGAGTTGGTTTAGTCTCGCTACGGAGTGTTAAATTGCTCTAGCGAAATTGTATTGCGTTCACTGTGATCAGGGCAACGCGTCGGGAATTCCTTAATTAAGAATGAACTGTTGCACACTTGTCGACGATGCCAAAAGCACTAATTGGAAGCGACGCCTTTACAGACTAACTCCTTGGCAGAATGAAAAGAGATTCTTCTGACTACACTCGCCTGAGAACTCTGCGTTACAAGGTTGCAAAAACGGGAGTGCTTATAAGCAGAAAAACGTTTATTTTGTTAATCTAAAGCTGTACAAAACTCCTGAAGTAAATTATTTAATTGTACAGCGACATTTTCAAATGAACTGAAATGTTTGTGCCTCACTGGTTATAAATATAGTATAATCTGAGGTTTAACGGAATCTCCAGCTTCAGCTGTTCATATCCTGCTCTACACTACTCATTTTGGGTGTAGCAAAAACAGCTACATGCATCTTCATCGAAAGAGATGCGAATTAACAAATATTCAAACCCAAACTTCCCTTTTAATTACCATTGTTGAGATATAACGATTAAGAAAGAGTTTAGTGTGGGAGCTTGTCACAATAAGTCATTTCTGATTATCTGAAAACGTGACCAAATGATAGTAATGGGGAGGTCAGAATCGCAGGATCAAATGAATCGTAGGCAAGTTAGAAACGGAAATGGTCTTCCGAAGAGGTGAACCGGCCCGAGAACCGAATGAGATTCTTGGTGAACAACTGGGTACAAATTGAAAATGCGCAATTATGGTGAGCGGAGGTAAAAAGCGCTAAGATCCCAATGGCAACAAAAGAACCGACTAACTTGGAATCGACTTCATAATGAGTAGTACAGTACCAAGAAAAGTAAGTATCAACTCGTCATTCATAGCATAAATAGGAGAATGATGGAAAAGAAACTCTTCGGCTCCCCCCCCCCCCTCGTTAGAAGGCTAAACAGTGATGGGGAGGTCTCTGTGGGACAATTTTTTGAATGTTTGGCTTTCAAGAAGTGGAAAGCGTCAGTGTTCATAATTTGTGGATTGTTTAATTTTTGAGAAATAGGATACATAACTGAAGTTAACACTTTATAGAAAAAGATGATGTTTGCTAAGTACGAAGTTAATTCGAATTTGATTCATTTTCTCTGTAGGAATACTAAATTCTGTGCTTGATTTAACAAAGAATCGAATTGAAAACTGGTCAAACAACACGAGATAGACCAATTCTCTGTTTCCTCTTCGATATTTCCTTCCCTAAAACGGCATTTCATTTCGTTATAAAAGTTTTTGGAACTTGTCTAAATTTTAATTTTTTTTTTCATTTTTTGTAACGGCAGCTGCATACTCGAAAGCGCTAACTAGTTCTCATTTTTGCTCACAATGAAGAGATACTAATTGAACACAGAAACTGATGCCACCTTGAAACACGGAATTATTGTGGAAAATGTTGTTTTGCTTCTGATGTCAGCTTAGGCGCCTGGTATCTAAGCAGACTTGGTGACTTGCATATTTTAAGGGCCCTCTTTTTTATTACTTTAAGTAATCTTGGGATGAGAAGGTATGAGTTGAGAGTCGTCAGCTATTTGCCTGCAGTGGGTCCTGTGGTTTTTAAAAATGACTGCTAAATCGCCTCAAAAGTCCACTTGCCTTTCTTAAATATAAAAGACTTCTATTCCATAAAGATGACAATGAGTATTACATGAAAGAATGCCTCTTTGATGCTTGGATATGCTGGCAGGTAGTGATAGTTGAAGGTCCTCATGATTTTTTTGTGGTGTTGCGGTATTCGTTGAAAATGTTCAACCTTACTATTGCAATTTAATACGCATCAAAAGATTTGCCGGGTTTCGACGTAATGTAGCTGAAGAGCTGGTAACAAGAGCCAAAGCGTTTAACTGGATGATTATGAAGTCAAGTGACTTTCTGAGAGTAACGGAGTAACTGAGCAGCACCACTATGTAGTTATCATTAATTTTGTACACAATAACATCAAAACTCTAATTAGAAACTTTGTTAAATGATTTTACTAAGATATTATGCGTATATTGTTTCATGTTTCTATTGAAAGCATTACTTACCCCAAAATTTACGTAGTTCCGCCGTTTTAATGTGACTATGATCCCATTCACCGTAAAAGCAGATCATTTCAGGGTGCGTGGTCATAAGGCTGCAAGGAGTTTTCGTCGGTAGAATTTAGAACAATTTCCTACTCATGGCGCATCTCATTTCCTCTGCCCCCAAAATGTCCTGTAGCACACCCTATCCAAATTTGCATAGCCTCGCTGCGCTTCCAACTACCTCGAATCTTGCTCTCTGTATCTCATATAATTTGTTACTTGGAAGCGAGACACCATGATTCGGTAGACCTGAGAAGACTTAACTTTTCAAATCTACCTTCACTATTTGCTGAACGACCACTATGATCCAGTTTAACAAAAATATGCGAATCAGCATCTCAGGTTTTTGATCAGCTGTTCGGTCCATGATTTGCTGGAGCGCTCATGGACCCATAGTTGAGATATTCTTACCTAGGGGTATCTTGTTCACCAACGTTCTCCAAAACTTGTATCTTTATTGTCATGGTTTTCCTTCCACTGAAGAGCATTTATGAATATTTATCAACAGCCGAATTCGTTACACTGAGCTCAACCTGCTTATGAAGCCTGGCATTAAAAGTTCTTTCCATTGTAGGACAAAACAGCGCAGCATTTATAAACATGGCTATTGAAAAAATATCCCGACTGATCCACTCTTCAACGAAAAATCTAGTATTGGTGCGGGACATGATGCTCTAGCGCCGCTTAACGGCTTGACCTTAAGCCCGACCGCTGAAAAACCTTTTTGTATTTTGACTTTGGTTTTTAAGCGGATGAGTTGGCGCATTTGCTCTCGAGTTTCCTTGAAAGGATTCTGGCTTTTTAGTCTGCGGACCCTGAAAAGCAGTTTTCCGGTTAATAAATCTACCTACCGTTTCGAAGTTCTTAACTGTTCGAATAAGTAGATCTGCCGTCTCATTCTCCTCACTATTTGGTATTAATAATAAGAAAAGTTGACTAGGTTAATTGGCTGTATTAAACGCATATGCCAAATTCGTCAACGAATTCAATTTCACTAAGCATCACAAATTTTATGAAATGCTGATACTTAGTCCTCTGACCCTGAAAAGATTTGAAGATTTGTTATTAACCACACAACATCAGAGAAGCTCGAGTACCCTCAGATCAAATACACTTAAAGGATACAACAAAGGGAGTGAATGAAAAGCAAAACAATTGAAAAATTGTATTTTTCCCTGAATGAGGAGGAAAACATTTAAAAATTAAGAAAATACCGAGCGACAAATATAAAAAACTGGTTTAAATAACGTGTTTAATGCGATTGCAAGTCTTGCAACGACATGGGAGCTAAATAAACAATGCTCATTGGGTTTTTCCATGTATTTGTTGTCCACAATCAATGTGGTGTTTGTGTAGTATTTTGTTTCTTGAGATACTGGAAAAGAGGATGAGTTACCTTCACATCAGATATGAATGTGAAAGGCAGCTTTGGCAGTGAACTGCTGGTAGTATGCATTGTTGCTGATGATAACTAAGAAGACTAAAAGTATTTCAAATTGCTGTTGAATCGGTATGTCTGCCACATTAAGGTTTTGTCAAGAATGGATGGTTGGTTCTGGTTTAGGAGGTCAAGAATTAGCACCCTACGAAAAGTAACTATCAAAACATCACTCTAGAATATAGATTAAGGGGTGATTGTAGTTTTCATGAAAATAATGGTTTTAGATCTATTGATGACATTGTAGAAGGCAACGGAAATAAAATGAAATTGATAACGAAGTGAGTTCCAAGAGTTTTGAATTGCATAAAGTGCTGCATCAGAGTGGACGAATAAAAAAACACGTACGATCTTTCCAGTGCGAAGAGCCAAATCGCCTCAAGACTTAAAAGGATACTTTAGGTACTGCCAATGTTTCGTTGAATTTGAATGATGGAAGCTGACGCATAACATAGGAGGGTAAGATATGCAATCACAAAACTCTTTTGGATGTTCTCCTTTCGAGTACACCCCGGAGGTGAGAAGAGAAACATAAGCAGAAAAACCTGCAAAAAAGGCACTGAATAAAGAGGTCTAATCTCACTATTTGTGTGGACATTCTTCAAGAACCGGGACACTGAGAGATGTTTGATAGAATAAAATTAAAGTAAATCATGCTCATGGAAGAAAGGCAAGACGTAAGTAAGGATAAAAGGCAATGTAAGCGAAATGAGCAAAGGATGAGAGACTTCCAGGAACACCAATCTCTTGCCTACCTGGTGCAATGTCGGTTCAAGATCTATCATTGCACTTCATGAGACGCCACTCCTGTACTCCTGTGGAGTACGAATACCTGAGGAAAATTACAAGGTATCGGAGCTTGGAAGTTTTCCCTAAAAACGCCGAACGCTCCAAAACTCTCCCTTTGCTTGCTTACAAAATTCTTCTTAAGGGCCTCGTGAGCCTACACAGGGCGTCCAAATGATAATTCGATTTTGTGACTTAAGGGACGCCTACAGGGGATCTGCAATGGATCTAGAAGAAAGCAAATTCATGAAAAAAACTGAATTTGACGAAAGACGGAAAGGATAACCAATAAATGTCTCCAATAAAACATATCTATGGAGTTCATCAAAGGATGATAAGTCTGTTCAATACGAAAATCTAGACAAAATCATGATGCAAATAACTTAACAACTGCTCCTCTGTTCAAAACTCTCCTGAATTCTAATCTTGAAAAAAGGAGGGTTTGGCAAAAATAATTAATTAGTCGCTATTGAGATTTAATGAATAAATGAACTTTTGAGTCAGAGGACGCTGTTGTCTTAAACTAGATAGATCTGTTTGGATGATTTCGGATTCGTTCAGCGTCCCAAATGAAGCGAAATAGACTTTGATCTCTTCTGTGTATCCATGAGGTCAGTCTTTCTAGACTTGTTTATGCACTGAGCTCCCACAAGACAGTAAACTTTGAGCCATTCGGACTGACGCTGTATTCTTTAAGATAGAAAGGGTGTCAAGAGTTACGAAAAGCTATCTGTTAGGAAAAACGAATAGACGAAGTAAAATTCATGCCCATTTTCATCTTTGATACCCAGCATGCTTTTCGTGAAGGAATGTTGGATGAAACGAAAGCTTCATTGAATAATTGTCCTATTTACTTATTCAAGTAGTTGGTATTAACAGATCAAGTATATTAATGCTCGAACATCCGAATTTTTTTACTATTTCCCTTGCAGAGGCTATTGTAATCCAGTTAAAGCGTTTTTACCTCAAAACAAAGATGCGTCTTGGAGGAAAATTTCTCTATTTCTGATTCTAGATATATAAAAGAAATAATTCATCATTATATTTTAAACAATTGCATTTGCTATTTTAAAGATCAATTAAATTCCCGTTCAGGTCTTCAGATTCTCCTCACCAAGATTCCCATTCAATTCAGAGATTCAGATTCAAAGCTTGGTAAATAACCTCGGATTTGCACAGAAGTAGTAAAAGCCCGAGGTTTGTTGTTGTTCATCCGAAGTAAGCGTCTAAATACGATGTTCTCGGATGACATCAATTTATCAGGAATCCAGAAGAAGGAGATCTGAGAGAAGATCGTCTTAAGAAAAAGAAAAGAGAGGGTCACTTCATTGAAGCTAATGAATGCAAACTTTGATAACAAAAGACAACGGTCTAGCTGGCAGCGGAGTCGTATGCATAAATTATGCATTCTGGTTAATGAAAGCCATTTCTAGTAAATTTATTTTGATCTTGCGAACTGAAACACCTAAAAATATTCTGCTTTTAACATCGTCAAAGATGTTATTAATTTCACTTGCGCTACATAGACTTCGTGAAATATTTAGTGGTGGATCAAGGCGCTTCTCAACTTTTGACTTGGTTTAGTTCTCACTGAATTGTGAACTACAGTTCATTTAAGTTTTTGTGGGCTAAATTGACGCTTCTTTTAATGATCATCGGTTGGACCGATTTCGCTGAAGCAATCCATGCAGTTGATAACTAGGTGGCTGGATCCGCCATCGAGGCGAGTATCCTACCACTTGATTTATAATGCAAAATTTAAAAACATGGTTTAAAAATAAAATAACAAGCATGTATTGGTAAGAAGGAGTTGGGAGCTTCAACTTCCAAACAACTGCCTTTCTCAGTCTAAGTGCGTTAGTTGATGGAACATAACGCCTTCATTTCTGTGAAACAGGCAGCTAAAATAAACCCGAAAATTTGACGAAATTTAAAAAAAAAACACATATTGAAACTAGTCATCTCGACCATCAAAATACACCTAGAAGGAATGTATGCATGGATAGCTATGTGCAACAATGCAGACTGTATGTGAATGTTTGCTGAAAACAATGACGTGCTCAAACATTTTAGATGAAACAACTTTAATCCGAACGCCTCCAATCCCACCGAATCCATAAGAGGAGTACAGTCACAATATCAAATTTTACACAGTCCCCATTCCAGATAAACTCTAATGGACCTCAAGAGTGTTTGAGACTGCTTTAAAGACGAGGAAATTGAACTAACCCTTTCTTGATAATCGTGGCTTGACCATTTTAACTAAAGCGTTCGTATATGCTAGAAGAAACCATTTTTTGAATCTCGAACCGACGATAAGTTAACTTTCATATTGGACGTCAAGAATCAGCTTCCCTAAATTCCTGATACCTAGCTATACACACCTCTCCAATACCAGTCTCCATGGTTGTTGTGATTCAATAAATTGGAAATGAAACTGTTAGAATCCCCATACAATCGGAGTAATAAGCAAAATATCGCATTTCAAGTTACAGGTTATCCTATGTGTCTAAAGGAAGTTTTGTTTAAAAATAGCCCGACATCCCCCTGACCTGTTTGCATACTCGTTCCGCTGAGCGTCCACTGATAAGTTCAAAGGGAGAATTTCACTCCAGAAGAAAAATAAGGTCCAAGGAAGCCAATCACTTTGTTATATCATGCTCTTGGACTTCGTTTTGCTAAACTCTTCTCTATCATGAGTTGAAATGAAAGAAAAGTCGATGAATTTGAGTCCCTCGAATCAACAAAATCAGGTATTCAGTTTAACCACCACTTCTGATCAATGTCTTTTTGCGATTGGTTCTTTATACCATGACCTTTAAGTTTTTCTTTTGATAGACATTTCATTTTTAAACAGGATCAGGGGCCGCACCTTTTGGTCTTTAAATAAGGCTGCACTCTAGAATGCTAACTACTTAAGTGATAATGTCGAATAAGCACCATCATGTACATGAGCATGGGTGCACACAGGCTAAACTTAAATTTATAGATTTGAAACAAAAGAACTGGTCCATACACAATCGTGCAAGAAATTAAATCTACTACAGCAATAATAAGCAGCTGTGAAACTTTGAATAAGACCGATTCGTGCTTCTGGTGATGCTAACAATAAATAGCTGCTCATTTTTGCGCTGCAGAAGCGGTCAGTTGCCAAGGAACAACTGTTTTAATTTCCCACGATTAAACATCTACCTTAAGCTTAAACTCTTTAAATATATTTTTTTAGGAGGAGGCGCAGAGCTCAATAGCAGAAACAGAAAATTAGAACAAAGTTAGAGCTGCAAATGCTCACCGGTGTTTGCCAATCAAAACCGAGGGGAGTGAGTCACCCCAGAGGCTTCATATGTGCATGTGTGCAGAAGTGCAGCTGAGCAGCGCTGGTTGGTCGATTGGTTGAAGGCTGTGAGGATAGGCAGACGGTGGGCGGCTGGTACCATGTACTTTTTTGTGGCAGAGTCTCACAGTAAACACACTCAATATGGCTGTTCGAGGGTTCCTAACAGCTTTCGACAATATTGATAGTGATCATGATCATATTATCTCCCACGAGGATCTGTGGAAATATGCTCGTGAGAACAACATGCCAGATGCTTTCGTGAACGTAGGTCTATTGCTATTCCATCTTTACTTTCAATTTTGAAAAAGTTTTTAAAATGTGCACACCTAACATAGAGTCAGTTCATTTTTAGCAAATCTCTAAATGAGGTTTGCGCTGGTTTCGTCCATTCTCATAAAATAATTTGACTATCCACTGAACTAGGGGCCTCTCAATGATTGCTCATTCATTTTATTACATGGCTATCAAATGAATTACACTAAACTGCCCAAGACCCTAGACCCACAAATTCTTTAAAACCATTATTGCCAATACGAAACTTAGTAAGCTATTAAATATAAAAAGTGCAAAATATGAGCTATTGAATATAGGCAGCAGCAGGATCACGTCTCAAAGGGAGAAGTTGATTTGTTTTCACTGCTTGTATTTTGTTTAAATTTACGTTATTTTTGTGTAAGCAGTTTGTGAGGGTTCGTTCTAGAGCTCGTACATTAAATAAGTGGACAATGATAACAGCGAACTTTAACAGTTGCATAATTTCCCAACTTACTTTTTAAACAATGTTTGGGATCTCACTTGGCATCGTTGTCACAACTAACTTAAGTGAATAACTAATTCCAAGGCCATTTGTTTGAAAGGCCGAAACGATGTCGTGATTCTACGCAAATTTATGAAAAAAAAGCGAAAATTCTTGTGGATATTCGAAGAAATTGAGACGAAGTTTACAGTATTAGGGAAAATAAGGTTGTTTCAATTCACCATGGGCTAAATTCATTTGAATTGCCCTGTTTTGTTGGAATTTGGCTGCCAACGAATTTCGGAGAAATGTGTACCACCTCATAAATAGGTTGCCTATTTTTAAAGAGTGTGTCGGAAATTGTTTTTGATTGTGTAAGATTTATCTCATATTTGTCCATTTAAGCCCTAGTCTAATTTTAGTTTTTTTACCTAAAAATTAAATTTCCATCTTTTCCGAAAATCAAACCACCCCAGTTGAACTGATGAATGAGGCTAAATTGAAACTTATTTTCAGGAATCCTTCTACTCTTGCGATAGTCACTTGGCCTTTCTAAATAATATAACGAAACCTGCATAGAATCAACTGACTGGTGGGATCTTTAGGTGGAATACCGGTCACGGAATGCCCTTTAATATCGCAGAAGTGCTAGCATTAGTGAACTTCTAAAAGATCATTCGCAGGCATCTTGAGGAGTAATAAAGACGACCACAAATCCTGTGCTTCTTTAGCCCAAGAAGTGATGGCACAAAAGGCATTTGAAAGAATTTATTTAGAAATAGACACTGGAAACAAGGGATTCGTGACTTTGAACGAATTGAGGGACTACGCGGAGCGTGAAAATAAGGGGGAACGTTTCGTGAATGTAAGACAGCATCGCAAATTATGAATAAAATTGGATTTTAACTTTAAGTTTTTACTAGCACACTCGTACCGCATTTGATCACAACTGACCACTGGCCTCCAGTTGGTTGCTAAACCCATCAGACAATTAAACCCCCTTGGATGTTTGTAGTTACAAGTTTGTATACCTTCGAAATATCTCCTTGCTCTTCATCAAAGGTCATTTATATTTAACAATTTTAACTTTTAGTCAGCTATTGTCATTTTAAGTCTTTTTTTATCAGTTCCCCCATTCAGCCCTTACGATTGATGGTAAATATATTGTTAAATAATTAAAATATTTAACTCACTCCTGATCCCTATTTTAATTTCCGTATTTCATTGCAGCCTAAATCGAGTTGTCAATGACTTTTAGCAATTGAAAATTATTAAATGTCACCAATTGCGGGCAGGTATGACTTACCTTCGTAGAATTAGGTATTCAAAATGAGTCCTTGGTTTCACTTCGAGATGTAGCAAATTAATATGTCTACTTTGAAATTTAAAATAACACAGGAACTATCAACCCCTCTGTAATATTAACATTTTCATACAAAAAGGTAAGTCAGCCAAAATCAGTGTTGCTGATTCTAAAACGAGTTTTCTTCGCTTAAAAGTCCTGTATCACGAGATTAAAGTTATCTTAGCCAAGAGAAACAGTTCTGATTCGATATGATACCTCGAAATCATTACGCACTTTTACAGAAGGTCAAATTCAAGGACAATCGACAAATATACTTAGGAATGATTATGAGCCAGACGGCTCAGTTAGGCCCTCGATTAGGTATGCTTCAGACCGAGAGCTTGCAGAGAAGCTTTCTCTCCGCCTATGCGGAAATAGACATCCATTGCCGTGGCTTCATTACTCATGAGGACCTGAATAAGTTCGCCGAAAATGCCGGTCTCCCGGAATCATTCACTGAAGTAACTTGATCCCTTTTTTAATTATTTATTCATTTTTTTGCACTTCAGAGATGGATCACTCTTTTTGACCCCGAAAAAACTGGAAGATTTACCTACGAGCATTTCTGCGAAGTTATTGGCTTGAACAAAAAAAGTCCTGCGTAAATCATGATATTTTGTTTAAAATTTCTTTTTTTATTTTACACTTGTTTGCTATTTTTTGAAAAAAAGACTACCTTATTCTCTAGTTATTTATAATCTCTATTCAAGTAATGATACCCAACTCCCACAATAAGTTAATGAGCAAACTTCATTTATTTGACCATCACAATTTATTAAAAAAAACTGTTTTTAGTACCTTTTTTCGGTTCTTGTTCACTTTTTTTATTAAACACTCAATCTTTAGTTCTCCTGGACCAACAACACTGAAGGAAATTTTGGATTATAAATGCACCCTAACAGCGAAACAAAAGTCCGACGTAAGCAAGTATCTGGACACTGAATATAAAGTGGAGGACCCAAGTGGCTCCACGCAGCAACTACTGTTATACATGGACAAGCTACACGGACCCCGCTGGCGCAGTCGAATCATTTTGGATGAGAAGAATATACCAGCCGTCGATGCAATTGACAAGCAGATATACGCCTTTAGTCCCGACGGCGGTCAACATAAATATTTGATTTGGCGCCAAAGAGAAACTCGATCTGGTGGTTGCTGCGCCTGCTTTGTTTAAATGAATGACAACCTCTTTCCACGTCTATTCTTAAATTGTAATGTTTTATTTTACAATCGCCATAGCATGTTCCCATGGCATCTGCTTTTGCTTTCTCCAACTCCTCTTCCTTCATTTATTATCTTTTTCTGTTTTTTGGTTCAGCTTAGTAGGTCTTTCTCTATTAATTTGCAAAGAATGTTTTGGACCTTGATTATATGTCTATAAAAGTTTTTCCGTTGCAATAAACGGTGAAACCCTGGAGTTATTTATGAAGTTCGCGTTCTCTGCAAATGGAAGTCAAAATGTTACAGTCATTTTTTGCTGAAATTCGAATAACAGTAACTGTAATATTATTGGAAGCAGCACTGATCTTTGATTCTTGGCAAAGTTTGGATAAATGTTTGAGTAATGGTGGGTTGTTTTAATACTAAATATCACGGAATACTTCTATGGTTATCTCATGCTGTCATCGCTATCATCTTGCGGTGATAACTACCAAAACAATAATGGAGAGCTAAAAGAGAGACTGTTTAGCAACACTGAGTTGTTTTGATGACAGCCTTGAAAATCCATAATAGTTGCAAGTCTCTTAAACCTACCCTCAACCTCCTCGTGGTGACCAGCGGTAACCCCAGGGGCAACTTTGGGGGCTAATGATAGGGGCGGCCGGTTGGGACTAATCACCCTCCGGACGTATAAAATTAGATTATGTCAGCAGAAGTACAATTTCTTACACCTTGGAACACGAGGCATGATGTAATGTTGTGGTCTCAAACTGGAGTATGGACTGCACGTGCAAACAGCTATGAATGGGATCTCCGCCAGGATTCGGACGTGGTGGCTCGACGAAGCTGAGCTGAAGCCGAACTGCTACCTGTACGACGAAGCCATGCTAGATAAGAGACCAGACAAACGAAGACGTTAAAAAACGCTTTACTGTTCTGTGTCAACTGTTGTGCTTAATTGCTCTAAAAGCTATTTGTACTTCTGTTGTACCCCCTATAAGTCCTTGGGACTTGCCCTAATAGGTGGGGAGAAAATAAATAAATAATTAAATAAAATCTTAACCGGATACTTCATCTTTGAAAGTTAGGGATTGAAATGCACTTCAGCTATTGGAAACTCTAACAAACCTCTGTAGGGACTCAATAGGTATGCTCAAGCTAGGACACAAGGTCGTCCGCTGTTGTTGCCAAGTTGAAAACTGTACAACTCTACAAGCTGAATGAGCATTACAAGAACTCATTCCTCACCGATCAAAATCATCCTTTCGGAGGACTTCATTTACTGTCTCGCTCTCCATTTATTCGCATGGTGTCTCCAGATAGGTCTTCTAGCAAGTGTCGTCTCACATCTTTCATGATAGCAGAGATTTTGATTCTGCAACCCTGAAAAACTGCGTTTCTAAATGTAAGCTGCACTTCAAATTAGCCCCATTCATGAAAACTTATATCAGATTGAAATTATCTTAAGTGGCTTAAATTCTTTTGGTTACAATGAATGAATAACCTTTTAATATAGGAGACAATCGTACAAGAATTTATTCAAAGCAATCAAATTTATTGCTTCCCATTCGGCATAAATCTGTTCTTTTCCAAAGTTAAACACCTTGGAGGAGAGGGCAGTGCAACTGATGGAATATTTCTAATCCTTCAAGTCCCTCTTTTGCCGTGTTTGTTAGCACTGTGAACATTATGTTTCTAACTTTTCATTTGAAATACGCCAATTTCAAAATTCTCTGCCCTCAGCACAACGATTGAATTCTGCCTGATCATATTGAATGTCAACTTCGAGTTGTTTTCCCGATATCTACAATCTTCTCCTGTTACTTCCACTGTTGTAAAATGCGCTGGTCAAGTAATTATTGGTAGTGCGGGTTTAATCCGAGTCAAAATGGCCCAGGTACCTCAAGTCTGAATGTCTTTTAGCCCGACAGGACACCAATTATTTGTGGACTGAACCCTTCAAAAACTCTGATTTTGAAAGGAATCTTGATGGCCTGAATTCTTTACCACCGTTGCCTTTATACCACGGTGCACTTGGGATACATAAGTGAGATCAACACTTATTTTAAATTTTTATAGTACACCGATCATTGAAACAGGAATTGTCAATTATAATAAATCAATTTAATTTTTTTGGCCAATCAGTGCTGCAGAAAGAATCAAGAGTTTGTCAAATAGTTGAAGAAGAAAAGCACCACTTCTAGTTATGCAAAATTGTAAGTTATTTATATTAATCTGTTTTTCATTTTTCGGTATTTTGGCTTGCTTTTCTTGAATCTGTTGTACCTCTGCTACTGATTCCATAATGTCACTCACTGCACCTGTGCGTCTGTGAAAGCGCTGAGTGCTGACGACGTACCTTCTTGAGAGTTTTCTTTCATCCATATGGTTCCACGCGCGAATCTTTGCTTCATTTGTAGGTGTAATGCTTACCGATGCAAGCACATTTATGGCATAATTCTAACTAAAGGACTATTGTAAATCTATCTGATGGCAGAAGTGTTCGAAAATGACTACATTCCAAACTGCCAGTCGATTTGAATCGAGAGAAATCGACTCACTAGTATGAAAAGGCGTTTATAGATAAGCCTTCAACCAAATACTACATCACAGTTCCAATCAGGATTGTGGACAGTTCTTACATTCTTGAATGAAGACGAAAGAGTGCTATCATTCATTTTGCTGAGATCTTATTTTTATGGGTCGAGAACCCACGATCAAAGTGTGTATCCTGCTGGCCGGATCCGTAGAAGTCGTGAATGTCACTGACGATATTTGAAGAAAAACAAAATTGGTAGACGATGATATTGTTCATCTTGAAAGCGAGGCATCGAAATAAGAGTTGGAATAAGGTCTGGATGATAAATTGTTTCTATGATGGCTTACTCATTAAATTCTAATCATGAATGCTATCCTACAGATTTTTTCCCCAAATTAACGGCTTGAAACTTTCAATAAAATGTCATGAAAATACATTAAGGCCGCCGAAATGCCTAATAATCCGTTATGAAAGGCTAGCCGACTTGATGTTTGCTTAAAGTGCTCTGAATATATTATCACTAAATTACGTCAGGGATTCGATTCAGAACAAGAAGTCCATTTCTTTGACACTTGTTTGTGAGTAACGAGTCCTCCCACCTAAAACGTGAGAATTGTTTAAGTGGCGATCGTTTTTTCAACGAGTGCGAGTGCCTTCAAAATGCTCAGGAGTGTACCGTTTGCGGTGATTAATCTTCATGGTTCCCAGGCCACTCCATGTCATCGGTATCTCGGAGACCGCTTTGATTTGATTTGATCCTGTTAGCAAGCTGATCAAATCACAAGGAATGAAAAAAGAGTAGGCTTTGACAGTGCCAAATGATGGAAACCGACTTATAATCCTCCGACAAATAACCCAGGTCTAGTGTAAATATTGCTAAATATAGCCTCTTTGGCAATGCAGATAATCCAATTTCTCGCTGCTTTGTGGAATGTTCAAGGTGTTTTTGATTCCATCTTTAATTTAAAGCTAACGTATCATGTAGCGATTCTTATTTCACATTAGAGATTCTGTCACCTAGACGAATGTGTTGCACACTGCATTAATGACGTCTTCTGAAATCTCCTAAAGCTTGTGAGTACGAGTCCATATCTGTGGGAATTCTGGCAAAACCCATAATATACACAAATCCCTTTCGTGCAGTTGTAGTGAAATAAGCTTGGCTGGTGGATAGGCAATGGTTGTATAGCAATTTTTGATAAAAAAAACCCGAAATGCATCGGTACAATCAGTTTTCAGATTTTGTGGTATTCAGGTCAAACTACGTTATTATTGCCAGACTTTGTCTTACTGGCCCAACTTTACAATTAGAGTGCTTTCGGAGGCATATTGATGCTAAATGAATCCGGAATGTTGAAATCCCCAATGGTTAGAGCCAAATTAGAATGAACTGTGGACAAATAATGTAGCAGAGAAGAAGTTTCCTTTCTGAAAAGGCAGTAGAAATGTATAATCTAGCCATGTATAAAGGGGAAAACCTTATAATTCCGAAAAAGATTTCACTTTTCCACCCCCCTTCCAATCTGTCACTAAGGTTGCTTTTATTATTTAGAGAAATTGAACTGAAATAGAGTCTATAAGGTTGGAATATAGAATATGATTGTGCTAAAATATGCAATAAAAGGAAAGCAGGACTGAAAAACAGTGACTCTAGTTCCCTCACAGATATACATTCGAGGTCTCATGCTGGATGACCAAAATCGTTTAGCCGTAATTCATTCGCCTTATTCGATGCATTACCATTTATTGGTCTCAATGATCTGGAGCTACTTTTACATGAAATCGTTCATTCAGCTCTGCGAGACTGAGCGTCTATAAAACTAGATTTTGAAATGATCTGAATGTTACACTAATATAGTTTGAGGACTTAAAAATATGCTTTTACGTTCAGTAAAATAGGAACTCGATTTGACTGTTAAGTAAGTGAATAAGTGATTGCAAAATCACCCGGGGAATAGAGAAAGTAATGTCTCACAATAAGAGAGTTGAAGAGATAAATAAGTATTTCCACTCTGGTGTTAATTACGTTGAAATTTATAATACCCGCACATTCTTCAATTAAATGGTGTCAACTAAACGCTTATGCTATTCTACTGAGTGAAAAAAATTCAGTAGTCTTTAAATTCGAAATGCTAATCTGTGATTCTTCATTTATTTATTTATTTACTCCCCACTTATCAGAGCAAGTCCCAAGGACTTATTTTGGGTACAGCAAGAGTACAAATAGCTTTTACAACATGTATCACACAACAGTTAACACTGAAGACAGTAAAGGTGGTAATTGACGTCTTCTGTTCTCTGGTCACTTCTCGGGCATGGTTTCATTGTACAGGAAGCAGTTCAACTTCACAGTGGTACCTCGTCCGTCCTCGACATTGTTAGGGGCAGACACCTCTCCCAGACGTCTTCTCAACTTTCTGGCACGCATTTTCCACACTCTGGTTTGAGATGGTGAATCTTGGTATTTACGTCGTGCCTCGTTTATCAGGCTGTACGAAGTTGTACTTCTGCTGGCATAATCTAATTTAATACATCCGGAGGGTGATTAGTCCTAACTGGCTGCCCCTCTCATTAGCCCCCAGAGTCGCTCCCGGAGTTACCGGTGGTGTGAATAACAACGTTATGGTCCAAAAAATCAAAACTTCAGATCCTTGCGATTATGATGGCAAAATCAGCCTCAACATTTAGTAGAGGCTGCTGAATGGCAAGGGCTCTGTTCTAGCCAGTCAATGCGGCGTTCTAGAAATCTTAATTAAGATGGAGATCACCAGTCCACTGCGCTTAGTTTACTCTAAAGGAAAAGATAAATTAAGAGATCGCAATTAAATCGGTAAAGGGTTCAGCAGTTGGACAGAAACGAAAGTAGATGAAGGACAAAGATGCTCGTTTGAGAATCTGGCTTCGTTAAAACGAGAGAATAGTATCATAGGAGACCATATAATGCCAGACAGTTGCTCTTCGAGATGAGCTAAGGAATCAGTATACAGAAAGTGACATTGCGTTCTGATTCCTTATACTCTGTCTGAACCTTTTCTCTTTTCAATTACAATTTTCATTTTTTACTAAGTCTATTGACCGAATGGTTAGTAAAAAAGGGGAAGGAGAGGACCACAACTGCCTGCCAGGATCATTTTCGTGCACTTTGGCATTTAAAAAATCTGGGCAGAACGCTGCTAAATAATCTGCAATGAGTCAAGCATTGATCTATCTCTTATTCACATTACCAACAATAAGTAGTATGTGGTCTGCTTCTTGCACTATGATACTTTCAGTAAACTGTAATTGTTCGCTTACACAAACGATTAATCAACTAAGTTGCATAAAATTTTCGGAATTCCTGTGATCTTACCAAGGAATATTGCCAGTTAGTAAAGTGCCATGAGATCATCTACTTACGTGATGGCTCTACTTAATACATGTGCGAGCACATCATAAATCATCACATTGATGTTCTGAAAAGTCGTTGTAAATAATGCTGTGCAAATAGGAGCAGGAGATGGCATAGAGTTTCAAATCCACTAGTTTTTAAAAGCAAACAGAGTTTGGAAGTGATTTCACTAGTTTCCGGAGTTCTCTCTCGAATTGTCCCAGCTGGTTCGTACGGAGATCGCAATCTTGAGTTACCTTTGTATTTTGTTTGTATTCTTACAAATAACTAATCAGCGATGTCAATATAGGCTGTCAACCCAATTCCTTTGTAGGAGTAGATGATCAAATTGAATCCACTATTAAAAATAAAGCCACCTTATCTGTCGACAAGTTCTGCACCTCCTACCTCCATGGATGCTCTTTAGTTTTCTCTTTCCTCCCACAGCTTTACCATCTCCCATTTACTTATACATGTAATTCTCTTAAGTTTCCCTTGGCATTGAGAGAGTCCTCTGGTGTGAGTATTTAATCGAATTTCCGTCTTCATAACTAGCCCCCATAACTTTATGATGGATCGTGTCGTGTTAGTGCGATATAAGTAGTACTAGACCTAAAAGGACAACTAGTACACAGGAAACTAAAGGTCATTATTTTATGAGTTGTTGCACTCTTTTAAGTAAACTGCATTCCAGACGCTTTGGGTGAGACTGAGGATTTCCAATATCGAGTTTTTTGCAAGTGTCTTTGTCCTCCGGTACTTCATCTCACTAGAAGATACAGATTCCAATCCGACAAATTCTAGGCTATAAAAAGCTTTAGCTCCGTGTCTCCGGAAAAGGTTCAGATTTCGGATGCTTCTGAAATCCATTGGATCGTCTAGCTAGTCTAAAATTGATAAATGAGTATTTCTTCCTACTGACCATTAACATGATGATATCAATCTTAGTTGCAAAGAGCTTGGTTTAGATCAGCATCCAGCCTCCTCTAATTTGTGAGAGCTGGTATTTGAAACGCCACTGAAATAAATACTAGAAGAAATCGGAATGATCTAACAGATCGGAGAAAGTTGGATTTAACATTTTGGAGGCCCAAACAGCAATCTTAAACAATGTTTGGCGATTAAACACGTGCAAAATGTTCACGAAAGAAAGGGGAGTTTAAAGACTCTTCTAAGCAAAATAGTTGTTAAAATTACTGTAAAATCTAAGATATAAGACCAATTTCAAAGGCACATCTATCCACCAATCATGTTCAGACACCTGGTAAAGGGATCCATTTCAAATGCAGGATTCGAGTGACATCACCACCTCAAAACCCACTGGCCCACGCACATTTTAGCAGGAAATAATCTGATATATTTCTTCGGAGGGAAACTGATTATGTAGTTGCTTGCCTTCCTTATTCATCTTTGAAATCGCCTCACGCCTCTTCTGTGATTTATCTGTTACCATTTGGAGCTGGAAAAAAAGTGTTTCGGTCGTTTCTACGATCGCTGGTACCGCGAGTTAAATCTGTGGTAATTTTACCATATTGGTGGGAGCTCCTCTTGTATTGCTTTTGTGTGTAGTCCATCCACTGCAGCCATTTACCAAACCTTCTTCTCCGGAAAGCCTGTTTTTCCTAATGGTTCAAATCCGCTTTCCGTTAACCAACTACTTCGAGTTTGTGAACCAAAATTACTAGCAGAATCACTTCACAAAACCTCTTCTTCATCACTGGCAGTTGGATTTGTACAAAATGTTTCATTGTTTGTATCATCCGTCTGCTTTCCTAAAACTCTGTAATTGTTGGCTTTTTATTTTTAAATTCGATCAGGATTCAATAATAAATTGATCCACTTTTGTTGAGGTGGCTCTTTTGTTACCTCTATTTGTCAGCTTCTTCTCTTTCAGTTAGTATTTCGGAATATAGAATATTAATTCTATTCTTGGATCCTTTCTCTTTGGGAATATTTCGCCCCTCCGACCCATTATATTCTCAGAATTACCGAACCCATTTAATAACATTAGAAACCTCATGTACTCTCTATTCCAGATGGCTTTTCTTCGTCCATGTATTTTTTCAGTAGTAACACGCTTGATGATTCGGCAGAATGTTTTCTTAGCCGGTTTCGAGTCAAAAGATCGCAAGGCTAACTAAAGCAGTTTTGAGCATAATAACGCTATGCAAAAGTCAACTTCCTCAACCGCTTGCATTCTCTGACACGAGGCAGGAAAGTGTGCATCCATCCAAATACACCACCAGGATAGTGTCGATATTCTGTAGTAAACTTCTTCTTTTATTCAGTGGGCGTCGAGACTTGCTTTCTAGCCGTTCCTCCGAAGCCACTTTTCAGTCACCTTCACAGACTTAGCCTTCATTCATAGGCCTTCATCAACAGCCCTGTTCTATGTATTTGACATGGCAACTGCACCTATATTTATCTGAAAGTCTTTCTTAATGACAGACATAAAAGGTGCTCGATTATTCTCTGCATAAATTAGGCACTCTCATTTAAAATGTTCTAATGCTGACCTTGAGATTTTCTTGAAGAGGATTTATCATCTTTGGCAGTCCGATGTCCAGTTTACGATCTGGTATTTGGTGCCAAATGATTCCATTGATAAGTTGTTTAATTTGGATGGTTGAGTAGTGTGGAATAATACTTGCTCAACCATGTATACGCTTGTGACAGATTTGTAAGCTTTTTCCGCTTATATTGAGACCACGGTTGTCATAAAAGCTACCGTCAGTTAAAACACAGGTGTCGGTGAAATGTAACTTCTTATTGCAATAACTTCTGCTGGAAAAAAGTCTGTCATATCTACGGATTATTGTATAGCACACATCCAGCACAGTATATCTTGATACGCTGCATTACAAATTTGACCATCTTTCGGTTACTGATATTCGACATTCAAATTCAGTTTAGATAACTCTCCAAGTTCTTTTCAGTGAATTTCGAACAGTAATTCTAGGAATATTTTGATACTTATCTATTTCAGACAATGCACAGACAATGATGATGCTAAACCAAATGATGTTTCAAAACAACTATCCAAATGAAACTGATTTTCTCTTTAGACACTGTTTTTTAAAGTCAGACATTTGATGGAGATTTCGCTCTATCCCAATTAAAAAGTTTCATGATAATCTCCGTATTCCATTATTCTGTTAACATAAAAAAGAATATTTTAAATAAAAATGACTTCATAAGCATTCCGAAAATTTTAATGCCTTCCTATTTTGCCGGTTTACACAAATGTTTCGGGCGTGGAGTTAACTTCGAGCCTTCTTCACCGCAAAGATGGGCCTCGGAATGTTAGGAAGGTGTGGTCTTGTCTGCCAAAAATACTGCAACTATTTATTGTCGTTTGAACGATTTTATTGGCACCGAATGGGTTATAGGCCAAAAAATATTGAACCTGGATTTTATCCTTTTCCCCGCAAACAAGTACCGGTTGAAGGACTAAAGTCATATGAGGAGCGCATTCAGAGTAACTGAGCTGGATTTTCTAATTTTCATTAGCTCTGACAAAAGCTGCCGAGGTTTCTATTGAGTCGGTTGATATCGGATTCAAATATGATCGGCCCAGACGTGTAGAAAGGTCGTCACGTAGACTCGGGCTCGAGTCCTTAGCGCAACAGCACAAGCTCAAAATATCTACTGGTGAAATTCACACAAATGAGGAGGATTTAGAATCGCCTCTTCGTAGATGCCAGGCTGCAGAACATTACGGAATTTTTAAAGACCTATTCGGTCCACTGGCCTATTTCACGCCCGTTTTGGAGGTTCCTCTTTTCTATCCTCTCACGAATTCTTCCGAAGTGGTTCCTGTATACTACGGAAATCATATCACTCCTGAAAATTCACAGGTTTTTTATTATATTGCTCTACCTTCTCCTAGTGTGAACCACTTGTTGACTTTTCCCGATTACCTAAAGATTCTCTTTGGACATTAATAATGACCTGTCCCGACGAGCCCCTCTCAGAAGAACATGAAAACGGGGTCGGTGAATATATTCACTGGATGGTGTAAGTCTTAAACCTACTAATGTTCTTGGTTCTTATCTTTAGTTCGAATATAAATCCTGATCTTGGTCAAGATTCAATGCCCAAAGAAGGGGATCTTACTGTTGATTATTTGCCACCATTGCCATACTACGGAACAGGTTCTCATAGATACGTGTTTATTCTATATCGGCAGGACAGTGGTCCAATGGACTTCTCTAGCATACTGAGGGGTCCGGTTAAGGGGTATGATATAGCGGTATCATATGCTGTTGAAATTGTGCAATTTTCGCCTTATCTGAGCCTTTTCTAGGAGTCATCATGAGGAGCGTCAATTCAATACTGCTGAATTCTATCGGCAATATCAGCGCGATCTAACTCCCGCTGGGTTGTCCTTCTTTCAGTCCTCCTGGGATGAGTCTGTTCGGTCTTATTTCAGAAACCATTTGCCTAGTGAGTCATGTTTTCAGGTTTCGCATCAAGCCTTGTTTAGATTCCTGATTTTTCACACTTTGGTACCATATGTTCAGTGTTGCCGTCTTTCGCATGATCATGCAAATTTTTCATGTAGAGCGTTAACATTAGGAAAATACAGCATTCTTACAATGAATTGGCTCAATTTATTCATTAGTTTTATTCAGTCTTCTGGTGTGATGGATTGATTTGAATTACAAACTGTGAATGCCACAACGGACTCCCTTTCATCCCATCCTATCTCGAAAATTATATTTAATGGATTTCTGCGCTAATCCTCGAAAACTAAAGCTAAGCAGATCATTCGGTTTAACGATTCGGAGTATTTTTTTGAAGACCATATCCTGGCAATCCAGTTCAGTCCCTTGAGATCCTGTCAAGTTGGTGAATTATTGACTTATTGTTTTGCGTCGTATAGTTAGGTAAAAAAATGGACTCACTAGTTTGAATTATTTTTTTATATTTGCACTCCATTTTCACTGATTAAGTCAACTTCTTCTCCGGTTGCAATCTTTTTGGTGTTTTTGAGGTCTCGAAAAAATTGTTCTTTTACTAATAAGTTCATATTTTGAGGGCCATTTTCTCGATAATCATTTATCGTTTGGTTACCAAAGAATTATATTTCTTGCGCTTTTGGAAATGAGGTTGTCGCAGGATTTTTACCATTCGTAGTTTGAGCTTTCTTGTATTCGTTTCGGTATGAGTAATGAGAAGCCAGGCGCTTAGGCTTCAGAACGTTTCCGGCTTGTTCGTCAAGCCGAAAATTCATATTTCTTAGAGGAACTTTTGCTTTCCGGAGTTCATTTTCTTAGCTCAGTTTCACTAACCGTAGGATGCTTAGACAATCCTGCATTTGGTAACCGTTGAAGGGAGTGCGTCTCCGTCTGTGGCGCTCAACCAATCACCACTTTTTTAAATTTTCTTGGCAGACATAACCGAGCCTATTTTCGAAGTTGAATTCCCGTCTGAACTACCACCACCTCAGGCCCGCTTTCCGTTGACGAACTCTTGGTTCCACGCACGTCGCCATCCCTGGGGAATTCCGCTCTCCAATTCCCGCTTAGGTGTGTTTGAGGATGTCTCATTCAATGTGTACCTCGATCGATATCGAGATCGTCGTGAAATGGACACTGAATTGGTTAAAATGCGACTAGCTAATGAGGGCAACCCATTAGACCCTGATCTTCCACGCACCCAGTCAGAATTTCCTTTGATCAGTCCACGTCTTCCATCCGACGCGAAAGTTCCTTCCTGGTGGAAGCAACAGGAGATCCAGCGGCGTCTGCGGAAAGGACGATGGGCCCAGTTGGAGGGACATGACGATTGACGAAGATTGACTTCCGTAAAAGCTCTATGGGTATCAATCTTAAAAAGAAATCACCACCTTTGAAATCAGCTAGATTGTGTTTGAATTTGCATAATCTTAGTCTGGGACTTCTGGGTTTTTGATTTTCTTAAAAACAAAGAGTAAAATCGTTTAAAATGCCTCAATTCAAGTGGATTGGCCAGTTAAACTTCTTGGTTAGAGTAAAGCTATACTGTATTGGCTATATTCCATACAATATGCGTTGTTTGTCTAAATCAGCTCCTGAATTAGGAAGGACGTCCTTCCTTCCCTTTAGTTCAAACTTTTACACCAGTTTTGGTGTAATCATTTTAGCCCGATGGCCACTCAAAAGTTACTTTATGTTAAATGATCAGAAAACTAACGTTATCGCCTATGGAGGTAAGGCATTCCTCCTAAGGTCTCAAAAACTACTGGCTAACAAGGACCTCAAGCAGGGTTGAATAAACAATCTATGAGATCGGCGACTCACATTAAAGACTTTGCTTTCCCCGGAAAAAGGGAGCCTGTGGATCAGTAAATCCATGAGCGGTATTGTCGAGTTTTCAGAATTATCCTTTCCTTTCTCCGTCAATGAAGTGAAAATTTACAAAAACCAAAGGAGGCAGTGATCAAGGTCTAAAGTGGGTGGGAATTTGCCACCTGTCATCATCGGTTTTAGCGATCGCTAATGTGATTTGACAACCACTGCTGTGCGCAGAAACGAGAAAATTGCATTCTAACGACTATAAGACCCAATTTCTCATCTACCCAGGATCTTTTCTCTATGGATAGTGGCTTTATTGGATGAAGTATATATTGAAAACTAATAAGCATAGGATAAATCACAACTGCAAGAAATACCGAATGATTTAACGAAAATTATTAAGTATGATCTCAATTGAACTGAAGCAAAAAACGCAACTTCGAGAGAGCCAAAAGACTTCCAGAGAAACGGATTTGGGACATCTTCACGGCCTCTAGAAGATCAAATCGACCTTCCAGTGTCTCAGCGAGATGTGCAGCCGTGACATGAACTGTTGCTGAGGGCCTCATGGTTCCCAGGATGCCATGTTCGCCTTTTCCTGAAGGAATGTATGATAATTCAGTTAGGTTATGTATTCTACTGCCATATGTTTGTCAAAATTTACATAAATTTGACTAGTGTTGGATATTATCTGTTGATTAAACTGAGTCTCTGGAAGGAAATTTGATTTCAGGAATCGAAATCGACTCTGGGTTAGATACCACCCTTCCGACGTTCATTTCAAGAAATTGTTCTCGTTCACTTCAAACTCCTTCATGTCATATGGAACACAGTCTGATAAAAAAAGACATGGATATGAATTTCTGAAAGCGAAAATCCTAGAAATGCTACCTCTCGGTCCAAGGAAGCAGACTTGCCGAAGAGTGTCGAATATTAGACACTGAGATTTGATTTCTGCCTTTGTTTAATGAGTTTCGAACCCAAAAACCTAATAAGAAATTTTCTCAAAAAAAAGTGATTCCAGGCTCTATCTACTCGTGGCCAAAATCATTTTCCAAAGGGATGCTCAAGAGGTTATTTTATTTCTACTAGATTCTATATATATTGCACTCAACTGTTAGATTGTATCTTTAGGTAAGTGCATTGCTTTTGAGGCAGATTCATTCTTAATATGAATATGAACACATAAGGAGCTATTACTTGTCCACTCAGGGGAATAAGTGACGGTATTGCGGTTATGGGTCGTTACTTTAACGTAAATTCTCCTCTTTCATCGCAAGCGAATTTCTAGAAATTATTAAGTTCGTAACTTATTGCGCTGTTAGTTGCACTGCTACACAGCATCTGCCGAGGCAAGAAAGCTTGAAGGGTTTGACGATTGGCGTCATCGTATTTCCAGTCAGCACCTTTTCGAGGTCGTAGAGACATGAAGTCTGACTTTACATAGTGGACATCATTCTAATAAGCCTAGTAGCCTGGGTTCAATTCAGGAATCTTTGACTGTGAACGCAATTTAACACTTCGAAAAATTTCCCTTTCTGAAATCTGAAAGACCTAAAACTCATTTTGCAGAATCAGAAGGTAAAATCAGATTGGCTGAGACGTTTTAGGGTGGAGCCCAGCAATTACCAGGGTTTCAGGAGACAATTGAAGTCGAAACACTCTCCAAAATCAAAAGTCATGCTTAAAATCACTTCAAATATACGGTTTAGAGTTCAGGCCCAAAAACATAAAACGATCATGTAAAAAAGAGGTGAGAAATAATAGAGACTTCTTTGTTCATACAATCTATCACTTGTCGAGTCTCAAATCCGTTTTTTATCCTTTATTTAAAGGGAAATTAACCAACATTCAGTCCTTTATGATATATTTGAAATAAAATACAAACGTGAGACCTTACCTTTATCAGCATCCATATAGAAAGAAGCCAGATGGTTGCCCTCTTGCTGAACGTCTGAGGCATAGACGAAGACTTGGAGACTCTCAGAACCAAGGACCTTTCTGGCTCTATCATTATTTAAAAAAATCTGACTCCTCGAGAGGGCGCGTTCAACTAATTGGTCAACTTCCGCTTGGCTAACTTGTTCTTCCGATTCAACCAAGGGGGTTAGAGTGCTGGTTTGTGAAGTTGACTTCAGCGAAGCGATTTGAGTAATTAGAGAGGCGAATTGGGTAGACATTCGCTGGGCATTGGATAAGGGAATATCGCCAGCACCTCCCCCCAAGAGAAGCGGGGATAAACTAGCAATCTGTTTCCCGAACTTCTGAAAATTGATGTTGCGAACTTGATCAGAAATTTTAGGTGGATCTTGAACGGACTTCGCCTGAGTTCTGAGTTAGGGAATTGGTTTTAAGTAGTAGAGTAAGATATTATTGGATATTTTAAATCCGAACTTACAGCTTAACTTCTAGAATTTGTATACCAACCGAGGAGCAATAGGAATTTAATGAAGCCTAAAAGGGAAAAATAATGCTTACACATTAAAAAATGGAATAGCGAACATAGAATATGAAAGCCTTTAAAAAGCCTGGATCTGCCAATGTAAATAAGCCCTTAAGCCAAAAATCCCCTGCTAGACGATGGTAAAAAACAGCCTTTAGCTTAGACGTTCTGTTAAATTTGATAAATATAGATTGGTGTCCCAAAACTCCTAAATTAAGAAGAGCACCTTTAGGTGGAAATCCTGGGACTATCTTGTCATCAACTAATGAAAGGTCCTTCATTACTTTCAAAAAATAGGCGCTTTATGAAACTACTATCGGAAGAGGGATGAATAAAAAGAAAATATAGCTTTAATTTGCTTTAGATGTTACAACGCCGCGGGACAAAATAAATTATTTCGAAGACTGGTGGTCAATCCTACTCTCTACCTTCTCGTGGTGACCAGGGGTGACCTGAGGGCTAATCTTAAGAGCTAAAGAGAGGGGCAGCCGGATAGGATTAATAATCCACCGGACGTACAAATATATTATGCCAGCAGAAGTATAGCCTGAGTCCAAGAATGGCCTCTTAATCAAGATACGACGTGACACCTGGATTCATGGTCTTAAAGTTGGATTTTAGAACATACCTGCATGTAGCAGCGAATGGAAGCTCCTCCAGATAGCTGAAGAGTATTCTGGTAGGAATATGGAGGTTGGTGCCCTAACGGAAAATCGAATGAATTTCTGCTCCTCAAACATCAACAACTATGCTTTCTTTAACTCTGGACACAATGAAAGCTCTAGACCAAATGGTGGGGTCGCCTTTCTGCTCAAAATGAGCATAGTAGCTGAATTTAACCCAGTCTCAAATAGACTTGCCAAATTGGAGGAGTAAAAAATGGACTGATGGAATGCGCTGCTTTTACCGAGTCCACGGAGACTACAATGGCTAAAGAATCCTTCTACAAACTAGTGGCAAAAACCTATAGATTACTTCTCTCTAAATGTACACAAATAATTATCCTTGGCGATTTCAATTGCGGATTGGGCTCTGATGCTCGTAACATTGGCTCCAAACTTGTCGGTCCACTCACCGATCGAAATGGCACTACAGAGAATGGATTAAGGCTACTAGGTCTATGCCAAGAATATAATTTAAAAGTGATAAATACTTTCTTTCGGAAATCAACTTTTCGAAGAGTGACGTGGTACCATGCTATAGGAAAAGGTGCTATTCCTCACTTTGTTCTGATGAAAAGTTCAAATCTATTCCTTATAAGTGATATACGAGCTTCTAGAAAGGCAGATGCAAATTCTGATCACTGGCTAGAAAGCGCTTGGCAAAACGAAAGAATAGAACTTTGATAGAAGGCATAAACAGTCAAAAGCAAATGTGGCAACTGCTTAAAGACCTCGAACAAACAAGAAAATTGAAGGAAACATACCAATAACACCTCAAAAGGGAACTATCTCAGGACCCTTTGACAGCTACATAAGAGGATATACTGAAATCTATGGAAAAGGCTGCTGCAAAGCTGCAGGGTGAACAACCTGATTCGAAAATGGAAACAAACTTATCAAGAAGAAACAATAACCTTTTTTTTCTAGTATATCTCTCAGAGAGAACCTCGAAAAGCCTTCACGCTCTCGAAGGACATAATTAGGGAAAATTCCTCATGGAAAGCAAAAAGTGCAGGGACGCAGGAACTGTTTAAGGTCAGAACCACCGAAGAAATTAAAAACTATGATCTTATACCAAGAGACTCCCCAATTTCAATGGAGGAGAAAGAGGCAGCTAAAACTAAAGCTACACAAAAGTCCCGGCGAAAATGGAATTAGGTCTGAGTTACTGAAATGGGACGCCCGATATCGAAATGCCTACCTTCTAAAAGTTTTCAATGACTTCTAGGATGGGACCACTCCTATATCTCGAGCCTGGATTGATGCCGAGGTTATACATTAGGCAAGTTATATGCATCTATCCTGAGCCAACCTGTACCAACGTCTGAAGCACCACCTTGCCGAACTACGCTCAAGAACCCAATTTGGATTCTGCGAAAGAAGATCCACCGAAGAGGCTACACTTGGAGTAAGAACCATTATACAGAAAGCCGTGGACCAGAAGCAAATAATAGTGATAGTGTTTGTTGAACTGAAATAGGCCCTTGACTAAAGCTGCAATAATCAACCGAATGACCAATTTGGGCTGCTCTTGGTAAATAATCCATTCGGTAAAGTCCTTGATGGACTCACCGATGGGGAAATCGAGGGAAACAAAGGACTATTTTGTGATGGAACGTGGTGTGAGATAAGACTCAAAAGAAGGACCACTCTTCTTCGACCGAACCTTCCAACTCATATTGGATGAAGCCTTCGCCTCACTCAACGACAGTGCGGTTCAGATGATTGATCGCTCCAGCAAAAAACGGGTGCTAAATCATCTGGAATATGCAGATGATCTATGTCCTATTGCGCCAAGTAAGGTCGCAGCTATCAGATTAATAGAGTAGCTGGCGATAACGCTGTATAAATACGGAATGCAAATTGAAGCGGACAAAACCCTCCGGTTTCAAGTTGGTGCCGGGAAGATCAACTGCTTCTTGAAGCAGACAGGAACGTCATTTCGACATGCCTCAAACCTCGAATACCTTGGCTCCATAATCCAAGACACCGCTGAACCAGACGGAGCAATAAGGGTAATAAGGTGCCGGGGCAAAAAGGCACTTAACACGACTACGACCATTCTTGCGCTCAAGAAGTCTCAATAACACCCTGGTGGGTATTTCTGTCAGTCCTGCAGTCACTTATGGATTATCTACTATTGTCTTGAGATTAAAAGATAACAATCGACTAAAAGCAATACAGAATACGGCTGCGAAAGGAGCTGCCGATGCGTAGTTTAGCAAGTAATACAGACAAAGAGGATGAACTTAGGGAAACGTTCAAAAATGGACAAAAATAGCCCGATACTTTCCAAACTTGAGAGTAACTTTGAAAACGGGAAAACCGAGAAAGCCTCACATACAAGGAAATGGATACTTCAGTTAATTAAAGATGCGGAAGAAATATGGTAAGGGAACTCCGAATCATGGCTTTTTGATCCAAAGAAAAGCCTTACAGGTCGAGATAATAACTATACACTTGATATTGTCAGTACTAACGCAAATTACCACAGATGTTTCGCCACAACAAAGGAGATGCGATGACACTTAAGGCAAGATCATGGGGAATGACACAAAACTGAAGAGATACTGGACCATGGGCTAAAGTGCCCCATTAAAGGCTGCCTTGAAAGATACAAGACTCAAGGGGGACTAAAGAGATTTTAGGAATTGTCACCCTTCGATTACAATCGCAGAAAGTGAAAATCCAACAGAGAAGAGGAAAGGACCAAACGACGCATTACGGAAAATAGAAAAACTGAACACGATGAAGGAAAAAGATAGAGTGTAAGGCACGAAAAACGACTATGAAGAAAAGAATATCCAGCGGGATGAAATACACAACTGCCCTATCCAGGCTGCAAACAACGCTTACCCAGTAGGAAAGGAATCATGAATCACTATTATGTAATGCACAAACATTCGCCCGTTAGAAAATACCTAGATGAGGACAAACAGACGAGGACGACAAATGCCCATCGAGGAGCAGTGTCTTTCAAAGTAGGGGTATATCGAACGACTCAGGCCGGAGTGTTCTAACACGTAGAAAGTCGAAAATCATGAACGATTTTCTATCTAGAAAAACAAGTTGAAAAACGCAAAAGGCATCGTTGTGCAAACTAACGAATTCCTGCACCAAGCACAAACGTGGCTTCTAGCAGACACAACGACTCCATAAAGCTAAGGTGAAATTCATGAACTCAGGGCATTACAGTTTGAAGTCACGTAGAGGTTTATTACCCTAATATCATTGGCCATGTCCAGAAAACCGCAGCCGGAGATAATGTCATTCCAGTGAATTCTGCTAACGGCAGCAGCCAGTGCTGATTGGGCCTTTTTCGTGATGAGACTATGAGGATCGCGCGACCAGTAGGTCACTGCTGCCTCTGGCTCTACGATGTGGAACACCACCTGACAGCCGACCTCAACTTGACCGGTATCAGATGTCGTAGCCTTTAAAAGTCAGAAAAGAGAAATAGTTCGGTTTCATGAAGCCATATCAATCGAGCTAACTGAAGTGTACCTTGACGTTATCTTGCGAAAAAAAAATTGGCATTTTTCAACTCAGAAGGCATTATCACTTACTGTTAGTGGTTTGACGTTGAGTGATTGTTCGGTAAGGTCAATGATGTGATATTCATCTACAAAAGGCAGCGTCAGAGTACAACCTAAGGAAAAAAGAAAAAAAAGTGAGACCATGTTTGTAGGCACCTGTCCGGAACAGAGAACAGATAAGGTACTCATCGAGAGAAACCTCAGTAGGCCGAGATGCTTGTTTATTAACCTGCCGAGTAAAACCTTATGCTGCAAGAGTTCTGGTAATTTCAATAAACTCATTAACCACTTTGTTTTGCATAAAACCTTTAAGGCGAGAACGCTAGAGTAGGATGAGAAGCGGTCTGCCGTGTAATTCCTGACTGTGATGGCGCCTGAATAAAACTATCTAACCAATTATTTCTGGTAGAAGACATGAAGACGGACGAAGATGGACAAGGTGCCACGACGAAGCTGAACTGCTACCTGTATGACGAAGAGACCAGAGAGCCGAAGATATCAACAAACGTTTTTACTGTGTTCTGTGTTAACTGTTGCGCTTACTTTTAATGAAAGCTATTTGTACTTCTGTTGTACCCTTGCCCTAATGGGTGGGGAGAAAATAAAAAACATCCAACCAAGTAAGTTTAGAGTTATGAAAGCAACCTAGAAAATTGTAACACTGCCTAAGTTTCTGAAGTTTTTTATAAAATAAATGCATTATATTTGTACTAAGACTGTCCACAGTTCGTCTGACACAAAAAAAAAGAAATTCGTCAACTATAAACGTGTTACTAACCTGGACCTCGAGGTTTGAGAAGTCTTCCAAGTCTGAATATAATCAGCTTTTTCGATTTCGACAACCTCTAAAGCGTATTTGTAAGTAGAATATAAAATAAATGCTTTAAAGATTAACATCTTTATCTATATGAAGTTAAGAAAAACTGTTTAACTTTGCCATTCATATTTTCTTTATAGAAACTCAAGCAAACAAAAAGATTTATTTACCTTTACGCAGAACAAAGCCGTGATCGGAAAGGTGATAAGGAAAAACAGAGCGGAAAGGAAAACCAGGAAGATGTATGCTCTATTGCCAAATAGAGGTTGGGGTTCTTCTTCGAAACAATCAGATATTTTGGGATCTTCATTAAAAAGAGGATCAAGCTTGGAATGCACACATGCGTATACTTTATGGCCACCACAATTTGTTGCTTACCGTCACGAAATATACTTTCATAAGTGAAAATAGACTGATATTGAGTGGGAATCTCTTCATCATCACCTCCAGGGTCATCATCAGCTATATCTGCCCGTTTTTTGTTCTTTGAATTAATAGTTTTCCCATCATCAAAAACAGAACTGAATTCAAATGCTGTAGTGGGTTTTGGACTAGGTGGGCGAGTTTGCTCAATACTTTGCTCTTTGGATTTCAATCCAGATGCCTCATAACTGAAGGTGAATGTCTTCGTTGAAAGTGGTATTAATCCCTCTTCAACTTCTACATCATTTTTCTGATTATTTACACGACAAAAGCCAAATAGTTTCTGACGATGCTGACCTTGTTTTTTTACAACCATTTTCCGTCTCAATGTGACACATACATTTGAGAAATTACGAGAATAAATCGCAAGCGCAGGATTCCTGACGAAACAAGGAGTCAGCCTGCAGCATAAATAACTATTTCGAGTAAAACTATAAACAATAACATGTCTTTGCTATTTGGCCACTTTTAACGAAACAAAAACACACCAAGTCAAGACACAACCCTTTGAATCCGCGGATCAGAAGCGGCAAAGGGCGACTTCATGAAAAGTACATAAATAGCCTATTTAAATGAATCCCTTACTTTGAATTGTAAGATTTAGGCATCAGCTATGGTTTGTTCATCAAAAAATTGTAAAACGTTGTTTGTGTTGAAGGCAATCAAAACTTCTTTTTTTTAATATTCACTTTTCAAAAAATATGATTCCAACTTTTCGCTTATGATATTTACACTCAAATCGGGACATCAAAAGTTTGATTATTATTCACGAAATTTATTAATTTCATTATTTTATTTATTTTAAATTTATTATTAATATTTTATCTTTAAGCAAGTAAGCACCTCACTTATCTGAAACGACGAAACTCTGTTAGAAATTTTATTAAGTACCTAGGAGAACTGTGTGATTTTATAAACTACCTTAGCGCCGTTAAACAGATATTATCGACTGGTACAATCTCTCATTAACCTCATGATTTCAATACTTTTTAGGGCATCATACTTATAAGCTTCAGTTTTTGCTAAGCTCTTTATGGTGTCGGTAGTGTTTTAGCCTGCCGAATGGAGCTAAACATAATTTGAGCCCAAATAAAACAGCACAAGTGAGAAGTCAGAAGCTCTCCCAGTCTTATGCATCACTATCACTAACGTGGAGATAGAATTCCAAAATTCTTGACGATTCGCACAAAATTGACGCTAGGCGAGAGGGAAGAAAGAGTCTGCTTAATCTAAGAAGCAGCTGATAATTTTTCAATGTAGCTGTTCCTGATGCTGAGGGACCGAATTAAAACTGCAGAACAATCATGTGTCCTGATTTTCAACACTGAATAGACAACATTGTAGTGGAGAGAAAGCCACTTACTTTAGCCCGAAATTTAGGTATTGGATTCTCGATGTTGCTGATGTAAAGAGGTCTAAATGCTTCAGAAATTTTTGGAATTTGCTTTAAAATCGAATTGAACTGGGTCCATATTTGCAGCAGTCAAGAATAAAATTTTTTTCCCTGGCTGTATAGTCGGCGAGGAATCAAAGTACGTCATCTAGAATACTCTGCCACGTCTAATCACCCCTACGACAGCTCGTTTGAAGAAGCCAAACATCTAACTAACTGACTGGTATTAAACGCACAGAGGGTCGAAAAATACAGTCATAAGGGAGAGATAGACATAGCAACCTAAAATAAGTTACTTTTCAAATAATTTTTTTAATTATTCATAAACAGGCATTAATAGCAGGTTACATACATACGTTTTCAAATTTATCTCCCCTTCATTTGCAGTAGTTTCTCCGATCCAATATTATTTTTGGACTGATGGGACTGCCTCCGTCCATTTTGGAATTTGATGTTGAAAATACGTAGTCTTTTATCTAATGGTATTTAAACTGCTAAACCTTGAGAAATTGTTTCCATTCCTCCTATTTCGTAACCGTAAATTGTTTCAATGTACAATGTTGACGCTCTTCGGTAGCATATTGTCTGCTATTTTAGTTTGATCTGTGATGGCTGCTCAGCAAGCTGTGGATGAATTAGCCTCGGCAGCTGATAACGTCCTTGGCAAGATTGAAAAAAAATCAGTTGGTCAACAAATTCTTATCGGCGCTGCTTCTGGATTGTAAGGCGGTTAATTAATTACGTAAACATTCAGAGTAACTGGTTATGCAATATCAAAAATTGGCAAAAGCGTCGCTTTCTTCATTGGTGTCTCCGCGATCGGCTTGCAGGTAAAGGCTAGACGTTCCTACTAGCAAGCGATAGCTTTTATTTCATTTATTGTTTTTGCTGTCCTTGTAGTTCTTCATAAGCCACAAAAAGACCTCAACTGACTGGAAGAAGATTGAATCTGACGCTCGTCAGGCTCTTGAAAAGGTTCTCCCATCAGCTAGACAGGTTTATTTAGATCTTTTAATTCTTACTTCTAGCTCACCGACGTTAAGGCGATTTAATTTGCTTCATTATTTTTAGGATGACACAGTTCGACGAAAGGTAAGCTATTTAAGTCTTAACCCAGCTCTCCCTTATGAACTCGTAACTTTAAAAAGGCACTGTATTGCCTTTCAACTCATCTTTTACACACGGATTTTTGTTTTTCCAACGAACTTTCTATTAGAAAAACCCTGATTCTGTTCTTAATATGTGATATTTTCTTCCCTTTAGATTGTATCCCTTGTGAAAGAAAACCGAGTCTTCTTTGGCTCTTTTGGCGGCGGATTCCTTATCGGAGTATCCTTCGCGTAGTTTTCTGTCACTTTTCTATTCTCTTTTACCTCCTATCATCCGGTATCTTGCCAGCTATTACAATTGGTGCATGCACACTTAACTTCACTGTGTACAGGTTTTTTAGTCTGGGCTAGTGTTTGACGAGGGGATTCGTATCGTGACGTTTTTCTTACTGAAAACTGAGTCATCTTTTTGTAAGTCAGGATTAACCAGTTTGAATAGCCACTCCAAACATTGCATGCGCTCTGATGGTTTCCGCGTCCATGTCGCCTGACTGGCGGAGTGCTACACGCTGATTGCTCCCGATTGTATTTGCCTTCATCAAGTTTTGAGCTAATACTCATTGGATATAATTAAGTTTGAGTGTTTATCACTGAGATCGGGGTGATTGATTGCCGGGGTGATTTTGCGTGGGTTCCGCTATTACCTGGGTAAAATGCTTTGTTGGCAACAAGAGTTGAGAATTTGTGAAAACCTAAAAACACCCACTTCGATTCTCAGGTTTTACTGATTTTTGTTCCGCCTTCGAACCGTCTCGATACCGGAATAAATGCAAATGTTAAAGTGGATTCAGGAGTCTTTGAAAATAATTATTCTCCCTGGGGCCTATCCCGAACTCTTTCATTGGCCCGTGGTGTTTGATGCTCTCAAATCGTTTTTCGTGTCGTCGTTCTGAGTTAGGGAACGGGAATTATCTGGGTCGTACTAAATCAATTAAACTATTCGCTCTTCCTATTTTAACTGCCTCAGGTTTTGCTCTCTGCTTTGTCAATCGAGGACGGCCTCCGTCGGAAATTTTCATCCCCACATTTCTATCAAATAATCGGCGTCTGGCCATGGTGCCATTGACATGATTTGTCCCTTAAGTGGGAACGGCGTGTTAAGCTAGAATACGTTTCCAAAACCATCTGGTTTTAAGGGTTTTCGATTGCCAAATTCCTGAATACTCCCGTTTATTACGGCCTAGAGTACAGATTCGATTTCTACTGGAACCCTACAGGACTCAGGCGAATTTTGCGGATTCTCACTGAAAATGGTGGAAGGTAAACGAGAATAATGAGTCATCGGAGTACTGACCTTTTTTTTCTGTGTCCTGTCCTGCTTTCACAAACCTCAATAACAAGATAATGTACAATGTCGAAGATGTGGGGTATGTGTGATGTTTTTTTAGTGAAGCCTCTAAATTTAACAGCTTAATGTGCAAGTGCAGTGATTTCGTGATGTTTGGGTTTGTTTCTCACGTTATCATTTGGCCACGAGCTGAGGTCATTTACATTAATTCTTTTCAGCAGATGATGACAGTGTAGCTAGCCGTCTCGCTTTACATCACTGAGTCAGACTAGATAACATCGCTCGGTGTCAATCCGGTTAATAGCATCGGTCCCGAGATCCTGACTGGGGCTCCCTCAGTGCAGATGACTGTCACTCACTAGTCAAATCGATCTGACGCACATGTCACTGTCAAATCATTCGTGTTACCAGTTTGGGATGGCATCCCATACAAATTAACATTTCCCAGCAGAATTACTAGGAGCTCTCAGTTGATTTAGCTAGAATAATACTCATAGCCGGCCACGTTTTAAGGCACTTCATTATTGGGAGCAAATAATTTTAGAGCCTAAAGTAGACCTAAGACAAGGTACGAACAAGTAATTGAGTCCTTCGCACTGTACTGCGACCTACAATGACCAGAGCCGGTTGAATTATTTGTATTTTTTTCCGATCGGAAAATTACAGCAGGCCGTCATTCAAAAGGATAGCTTTTTTCTCGGGATTTTTCCTGTTCCTAATGGATTCTCGAATTGGATTTTAGAGTTTACCTGCCATCAACATACGTTCCCTTGTTTGTTGCATTAAATTTTTGAAAGAGAATGGGGCTGAGTACATCACGCTACCAGTCCTTGGGTGACCAAAACCTAGTACCGCCGTCGTCTCTAGAGACTTCTAGGCTAGGAGGGAGGCACATTGAACGCTGCCTTATTTCGGGATGTGCGAGAATATGAGGAAAGGCGTCAAAGAGCTACTGCAATAAATGGCAAGCTTAGTCCACCTCAGCATCTCAGCAAGTAACGACCCGGGATAGGCACACATCTCTGGGTGCGCGTTGAAGAAGGGCGAAAGTGCACGGTGAATGGCAACAGTGAAAGCTTTTCAATAATTTCTCGCAAACTTGCCAGCTCTAATAGTCAGTGATCTGAAAGATTTGCTACTTCCGCTGCTAGAACAGTAGGATTTTCCTGGAAGCAATAAGTGTTGCCGATACCATACGCACTTATGTAGATGAAATTTTATGAAAACGGGAAGTTAAACTATAGAAGTCCCAACCAGTACTTCCTCTTATCAATCGTGATCTCTTCGGGCAGTTCGCTCTTACGATCGGTGTCACTTGGTTCGATCCGCCCACCATTGTAGTTTAAATACTTCTCTACTATATTCGACTGCTTGGATAGGCAGTCAGTGAAAGGGAGAGATCATTTAATGATAATACCACAGTTATTTGATGACACTAGTGGCTCAATGGCGCTATGATTTGGCAAGTCACTCTACTGTATACAAATCAAGGCGTATCAGTTCGGTTCTGGCCAACAATGCGCTACAGGTACGCTGTTTCCAAAAGCCCAATGTTCTTTCTCACTTTCGTCTTTGGCTTTTTGTCAGGCTGGAGCAGCTAGTGGTAGTATACCAAAATCCTTCACTATAGAGCCAGTCTTTTCAAAGTCAATTACAAATTTGGAGCAAATCTGATTGGCGCCATATTGCATGTTAACTTCAGCAGCAGAATAAACTCCGAAGAAAAATTTCACCTGATAGTGCTTATGGAGCTGCGAAGAGTTTTCGATTTATTAATGACCTTGTAGTTAAATAGTGAGTTAAGTGCACAAACGGAATACTCACCCAGTTCGTTTCGCTGATGGTCGGTGGTGGGATGAAAAGCTAGACCGAAAAGTCATCATGTGAACATTTCTCTACAAACTAAGAAAAACAAGGCTGTGGATCAAAGAAACTGTCGTCTTGAAAGATTGGTGGTGGTTAAATCATGAAGCGTAAGGTAGTGGATGATTACCACTCACCGACCTTGCTTTTCACCTTTGGGTCCAACATTTAAAAATGACCCTACGAAACGATTTGAAATTTGTAGTAAGAAGAGAACCTGACTGAATGCCTTGGTTCCAGGTAATTCCATCTAATTTTCCACAAACTAATGTATTGATACAAATGCTTCAAGGAGAATGTTGACTAAACACACTCTAATCAACTATTCTTTGAAGGCACATTTGGAATGGTTCTGACAGTGGAGTTCATTATATTTTTGGAAATACCGCACTTAGAGCCCATCGGAGATGTGAAAGTCATAGCATTACAAGGACCTCACAGCAACGCATAGAAATTCATAGTTACAGTTCTGACCTAATGTGCCAGTGTTTTGACCCAAAGTAATATGCCGAGTTTGGATAGTGTTAATAACATCCACCACAATAATAAACATCTATTTGCTGAAAAAAAACAGGTTGACCATTGACTTGAAGGTAAACATACTAATCAACTCTATGCGTGTTTGCAAGGAAGGCTAATTGGTGGTCCCCTAATCGCTTTGCCATCAAGGCATCTTTCCTCTCAAATGTCAGGTTTTATATTATATATGCTTAACAATAGTAGTACATTAAGCGTAGAGGCTAATTTGCATGAAAGTGCATAACGGTGTTGCATCTACGCTTTAAAATGCAAAGAAAATTTAATCGGTCAAATGAGTGTGCTCAGTCATGGGTGACAAAGCTCCTTCATCTTTAATATTTATTAAGTTCAAAAACCAAAAGGTTGAATTCGATTGAATGTAGAACGTTCATTCCTACAATCCTGGGTCAAAATAACGATTAATGGTTTAGGAGTAAGTTTTAATATCTAACTGTTTGAAAATTAGCCATTCCTGTACATATGACGATAGTTTGTTTAATTTGTTAAGTTCATTTACACTTAGGCGCGATTCCTGAAACTTTCGCTATTAGCCTATCGATTGACGAGGTAGCATCGCCGAGGGTGTTTATTTTCCCAAGCTGAAAATAATGATCCACGATCCTCACGACCAGACGGCAAGTAACAAAAGGTGTGTTTATTGCTGATGTGTTATCCAATTTTTCTTCTGATATTTGAGCCTCGAATCGTTTTTCCCGACTTCTCTAGTGTGAGTGAATCGTGCTCTAGTTATGGAAAACAGTATTCAAGTGTGGTCGCAGATCCAGCACAAATTGCGTCTCAAAGCACGCGGATTGAGCAAATTGGACATAAAAAGAGGATCGTTGATATTGCTAGTGGCATTTCAGGCAGCGTAAACTTGATGTTTCCCTTGGCCGTCATTAGCCTTGGAAAGGCTCAGCTATTCGATGCCAAAGATCGATTTTGTTCTATTACGAGCAAATCAATTTCCTTTGGTGCTAACGTTTATAGTAATTTCTTTATTGATCTTATTGGTTTAGGTGGGCATGTTTCTCTTTGCGTTAATTCGGATGAAGTGGAAGAACTGCTTTTCTGCGAACCTCTGAAAGTCTTGTTTTTCATCTTTCGAGAAGCTTGTATGGCTCGTGTATCTGAGACTTTAGGTGTTGCACGCAGTAGGGATGGTAGGTTCCTTATATTTTTTTATCGTTAAACCTGTATTGTCGTTCTAGTTGATAGAAAATCACGTGTTGTCATTGTTCTCGAAGATAAACCCTTACGAGATCCCTACGAATGCTCAGTCAGATCACGACGTCTCACTGCTCTACAACTAGAAGCATTTTGTACAAATGTCCGAGTATCTGGTGGTTTAGCTATGACGGACATCAAATCCTCCACTGCCCAAAGTATTCTAACTGGGCACGGCTTGCGCCTCAATCGTTCTCCATTGACAAATGAAGCTAATCAAGAATCTGACAGTGTTTCAAACTGCTTTGAATCAAGACCTGCCTCTGTTGACTACCACCCTATTGTACAGGCTTAGTTCTCCCAAATTTATGCGCCATATTTGATCTTTATTATTTTTTTTATAACCTTTCAGCAATCAGTAGCTTTATCAAACGAAAATACAATCAGAGTTGGGGAAATCGTAAGCCTCTGTGAAGATTCGGATGAGGAGTGTAAGGACAACGAATCATCGCCCGCCGATGGGAATGAAATGTCTCCAACATTTGATTCAACCCCTTCAAATGGAGATAAAAAGTGTGTCTCTTTCAAAACTATTTCATACTGTCCAATGAGGAATTTTCTAAATCTCATTTTTAGTCCCGAAGGTTTTATATACAGACCACCCGGCTCAAAGGACTCTATCTTTTTGACCTACTCCGATATAGGCTGTCTCCTGCCCGGAAACTTTCTCAACGACACAATCATAAATTTCTACCTAAAATACCTATACTACGAACAGTTCTCTGACCAGCAACGACATTCAACACATATGTTTAATTCTTTTTTCTACGCCAGACTGTGCACTGCTCACCCTGAAAACTCCCAGAATGTTGAAGAACGAGAGTAAATAGTGGAACGCTTTCCTATTTACTTCCTGTCTTTCGACTTTATCTTTCACTTCTTTTTAGAATCGTCATGGTTCGACACAAGGCTGTGGCCACGTGGACAAGGCGTGCGGACATTTTCACCAAAGACTACATTATAATCCCGATTAACGAAAACCTTCATTGGTTTTTGGGACTAGTTTGTTATCCCTGGATGGTCGGCATGGTTAGTTACAATAAGTTGTATGCAGAGTACAATTACGACCAATGCCAACTTGTCCCTGATTTCGCTGATACCAATATCGATCCTACGATAGGCGATGTGGGATTTGAGGAGATCAAAATCCTGCCAACAGATGTTCGAGTGAGTTTTCCTTTTATTTTCGATCTTATATAATCCATTTAATGCATGAAAGTTGACATGTTTATGTTTCGAACCATAGGGTGAAGCGTTTAATCGCTGGCGACGTAGGCGTTTGACTTGGCTGCGTAAAAGGGGCATAAATGCAATGTATTTCGTCAATTTTCTGCTCTCTAATTGCGTTTTCCTTTGATATTTAATCTTCCTTATTCTTATACTCCAGGCCGTGTATCCTTCTTTTCGATTCCCTTTCTTCTCAACATCGTGTTGGGAATTTGCACAAAATCCGAAGGTTAGTATCCTCTCTAACTAGTTTTGGCGAATTGGGATTTTTATCAGGTACTGTTTTCTAAACTTAGCTACCTCCAAGCGGAATGGGACGTTCGACGGAGTGACCGTGACGGAGATATGTTCTTCAACAAAGACACTGTCCGAGGTTTTAGTCCCCGTGTTCCAGGCCAGAGTAACCTGGTTGATTGTGGAATCTTCCTTCTACACTATGTAGAAATGTTCTTTAAGGTAGATGTGGTACTATTTTTATCGCTAATATCCTCGAACTTCTAGAGACCCGTGAAAAGCTACACCCGCGAATACTTTCAGAATGAAATGAGTCGATGGTTCGAGAGCGATATGTTGGGGAAAAAGCGGTCAGTTATCAACAAACTGATTGATCAAATTTCTCGGCGGAGCGAATCGGGCAGGGGTGCTGCTGATGAGTCCCAATGAACCTCATTTTCTGGTGTGTTTGTGTATGTACTTTGTGAGTAATCGGCTGAAGGGTTGTATATATATATATATATATGAAATATTTCTAGTGGCAGTCCCTTATTATTCTCAATAATGTTTTCACAATTCCACCTCCGATCCAAATGGCAACTGGGTTTTACCTTACGCCATATTGCTTTGAATGCATTAATATAGATTTTGCATTGCGACTGAAAGATGTTTTGTTGAGCCAGTTGCTTAATACTGTAAATAAATCTAAGGTTGATGCGCACTCGATCTAGGCTATATCAATTAAGGATAGTTAATAATGTTCTATGTTCTAATGTTCTATAGTCAGGTGAAGTTATTCCTCCTTAGTATTTGGATCCACTCTGATCTTCGTTGAACCGAGTGATAAATTGCAATCTCATTAATCATGTCAGTATTTTGAGGGATATTTCGTGTCATTCTTTACTCACTGCTCTTCCAATATCTATCTATCCTAGAGATAATTCTTTTTCTCTTAAGAGATGAAATGGTCTATTCTAGTCTTTCGTGAGAATTTAAGTGGATACTGCTCGAGCCAATCATGCAAGAGCATGGGGAGCCAAATACAACTGTTCCACAAACTGATTTAGCTTTCATTTGACAACACGACCGAGTTGCTGAGAAGCAAGATCGATGTGATCCGTCCCACATAGTAGGTCGAAAGGCTGGCTCGAAGGCAGAATAAACGATTGGTCATTCGAATGATCCGGAGACAGTTCATAGACTCACCCATTCCATTATCAAGATTATGATATTCATATATGAATTTCTAACCAAACACTCGCTTCTGTCGGGTCGATGGTGTTCACATTGATGTTGACTTCGAAAGAAGCATGGGTGAAAGTTACTATTCCCGAAACCTCACCTCCGAAGATGGTCGTTATTTGTGTTATGGGTGAGACTTGCCGGATCCATGTCACCCCAGGTTGACAGCTCGCGATTGATTTACATGCATCATGTTGTCTGACTACATAGCAAAGGCAAAATGCCGATCAGGCCGTCCAATGATATAGGCCCCGTGGTGTCCCGGTCTGGTTTTCATTGAATGGAAAACAATTTTGCCTACCGAGTTATATCGGAATTTCCAACCTAAAGATGTAATTACTAACATTCGGTCACTGAATGACTGAAAATGAACTCTAAGTTGTCCTGTTTATTTTCGTGAAGGTATCAAATTCTTTTTCTGTTTGAATCTGGCCCTTACGTTAGCCATAACTACTTACGGACTTCAACTTGCTTAACTTCGATAACTTGGCTATATTAAGATTTTCAGATCCGTGAAAGGCTGAAATAATTTAGTGCATCAAAACCTTTTTTTAAATAGAATCAAAGGTGCAGGATCGTGGATGGATTTAAAAATAGCCATGAAAGTGGCTTCGTTGTTGCATAGAGGTAAGCAAGGTAATCTATGACCAGGTGCTGAAAAGGGAAATTCGGATGTAATAAATATAATCCCATTTATACAAGTCTGTGATTAACTAGTGTCTCTGTTTGATCATGTTTTGGACCAACCGTTTGGGAGTTCTTTCATGCTAAATAGCTCTTTTCGTGCGTTTTGGCTTTTCTTATTTCTCAGTTAATGTAGATAATTATAATACAAACCACCCGTAACAAATTGATTTTGCTTATTGAACGGAATTCCGCTAGCTCTTTTCTGTTACCTAATGAAAGATTATGGCGATCTAAGCCCAAAGCGATGCCTCTCCTAAGGATTTCCGACCAGAAACTTTACCTTAGTGCACTTCTGGGACGACACCTTCCCTGCTATATTTCAAAACGAAGAATGAAAGCCTGATTACCTCCCACTGCTTCTGCTAATAGAGGATTCTTAGCGAATAGAATGCTAGCCCATAGCTCTTCGTCGAATCAAGGAGACCAGGATTTTAGGAGACTTCCGGGTCTCTGAACCTAATATTCCAATTTCTTCAGCATGTAAAGTCTAAAATCGCCTTTCTGGCCTCATCCAGACTGGTGTAAGATGTCAGCAGCCTATGAGACTCGTGATTGCGGTTAAGGTAGTCCTAATTAGTGCCTACAAATTTAAGGAAGTGGACTACGATTGGTCTTAATTAGGAGTTACCCATCGAAATCACACATCTTTAGCAGGCGACAGGCAATAACCCGTTCAAGGAAGTCAAATCCACAGATGGCCTGAATTTCGCCTAAATTCAGTCGATGTCGAAAACGAGTTGAGTCAATTGATAATGCTTTTGCATTTTGGCCTGTAGTCCTGAAAGATTGACAAGAGTACAGAGGACTTAGTTTTATGCGTGACAATGTGTGTTGCGCGTCTGGTTCAATTTCTGTGGCCTCAAACAACGATAAATAACGCATCTCTACATCCTTATTTCTATGAGGCGAGATCATAAACTGAAGGCTATCAGGAAGGATCTGGGTTACTTCGAAATTTTACATCCATAGAAATTGATGGCCTATTAGAAGGCACAGACAGAGGTCGTAAACGATGAAAACGAGCAGACACAGAGTAAATTTACAAATATTACCACATGGAATTTTCGAAAATTATAGTCAATATTGAAATCATTTGGAATCGTCTTCCTTTACGTAAATTACTTGAACACCGGAAGTATTCACTTTGATTGAGGCGAGTTCGTAGCCTCGAAAATGGGTCCCTGTGGCTTTGTCCTCATTTAAACTGATAATCATATTTCACATTCATTTGGAGAAAAAAGTCAGTAATCTGAAGTATTGAACGCATTCATAAAATATTATCCATGCGCAAACACTTAAGGCCGAGTACACATATAAGCCGAAGTAAAAGAAAGTTTCGTTATTAAAACAGAAACTTAAACTATGAGTCATCTGAAAGAGTCCCATTAGGATAGCGGTAAAGATGAGTTCACTGGCTTCTGAAGTCAAAAGTTGAAATAGATCCTCGGATCAAAACATGGGTAGCGAAGACTATCCAATAGAAATATTGTGTTCCAACTTTTTGGTTCCACGTTACTTATCGTTGTACATTTATTTGATTACTTGAATATATAAATATTACCACAATGACCAAATCGTCCAGATCCACATCAAATTTACGAAAGGCACAGTCAAATGAGCTGGAAAAATACCACGCATTTTTACCACTAGCCAGTTTTAAGAACATCCCCTTTTGCGCTACATTTAGATCACTCACTGAAAAATTCTAATTATCCAGCATCATTCGCATGCCTTTCTAATAATCTATGTTTAGATTGCTGCGACTCAATTAAAATTATTCTTATTAGTTAATAATATGTTAATGCGAAATAGATCAATCTAAAAACGAACATCCCTGCAAATTTTTATGCTGATTATTCTCAACGTGGAAGCTAGATTAACAGTCCATTCAAAAAAGGTTTTTAAAATAATTTCCTAAAAATGTTGAATACCTAAAATTTCGAATTAAGTTCATCAAGGAAGGTTTTATTCTTTAAGATTAAGGACTTGTAGAAAAGCATGCTAACCAATTAATATTGTTTAAGCTTACTAATTATCTAATGTCTTGACCCGAGTTTTCGCAGCCTATTTTTGACAGTTGTAATCGCCTTCCTTGTAGCGTTTGGGGTTCGCAAGCCCTGTTCCTACATAGAATTGTAAATAGATTACCATGTATGAAATTCCTACTATTACCGCCCATCAGTTGGCTCCATGGTTACTATACGAGGAAGAAGTATGTTTTTATGTAGCTGATATTTCTTTAGGTAGCAGTATTAGACATCCGCTCTTATAGGGAATACAACACAAGTCATATCTGCTCAGCATTGAACTTGGGTGGGAATCGAGCATTTAAACGGAGACTTTTAGCCCATCCGGTGAGTCATCAATCAAGCTCATATGTCCCTACTTTAGAGTGCTCTTGCACCGTTTTTGGCTCTCTTAGTCGGTGTTTCCGCTGAAAATTTACGAAAATTTACCAAAATTGTGCTATATGACCAGTGTTCGGCTGAGCAACTCCTTTTATATTCGGACAATTTCACTCAATTCGTTGTCTCTGCAACTACCGAATTGTTTCCAAACGCCGTTCTACTTCAAGGTACTTATCATCTCTAATACCTCTTTCCTGAATTAAAATTAAATTATGCTTGTATGGATCGTTCGTTTACTAGGTGGTTTTCTTGGATTTCGCGCTACTTATCCGGAGCTCTGTTGGCAACATCCAGATAAACTACCTGATGAAGAATATGTCGGAGTAAAAGGTGACTGTGGACTAGAAAATTTACTGCAGGAATGTCTATGCAAACTTTATCATGAGGTCCCGTCAACTTCTCTCTACCCTGGAGAGCGCTCTAGCCTCTCTACAAGGCAGCCCTCATCATGTTCCTCCTGTGGGTCATCATCTTCCCAACAGAGTTCCGACTCTGGCGTAGTGTTATCCACGGAACTCGCCACTGACTCCGTTCCCTCGCTCAACAGGTAAGATTTTGCATTTATCCAGTCCTCCACACATACTCATTGAATTCTACATGTGTCACCACCGATTTATTGGTCAACCTGTCCCTCCATGCATGCATGCCTTTGCTTCTGCGCACATACGACACTAGCTTACTTTAAGGGGACAGTGATTCACGCACTAAGTTCGGGTGTGTAGTATTTGCGTGTATTTTGGTGTAAATCATCATCGTCTTATAGTCTGTGTTTGCGAACGCGTCTATTTGCATGCTATATGCCACCGGAGTGCACCGCTGCTTAAGGTCCCTTTCATTCTTAATGAATCAGCTAGCTTCACCACTGGAATTAGTTTTCTTCCTTTTTATCATTATTTTTTGGCATCCAAGTGTCCAATTTCCTGACGTATTTTAAGTTGCTATTGCTCACGGTTAACGCTTCACTTAATCGGTCTGCTGACCAGTTTAACTAATTTGAAACGTGCAACCGTTTTCCTTTTCCAAAGCTCTTTTTTAATGAGCGGATGTTCTTATCGATTTGATTGTGGTTGAGGTATTTAAAGATATTTATTCGATGAACTTCTACCAAGCTTAAGCTATAGTTCTTATTTACATACAGTCTGCTGGGATCCCAAAAAAAATTTGCTAAGGCAATATCTACTATAAACAGCTTAACATTTATTTGTGTGAATGGAAATTGCCACTAGATCTCTTATGTAAATTTAAATTACTTTTCGCTTGCCCGCATGGCCCAGTTTTCGGCGCGTCATAATTTCGCTTTCGTGCGTTTATGTGTGTTCATGGTACATAGTGTGTGCATGACTCAAGCCGTTTTCTAGTTTACGCACAAGCCGCGTGGCTGTTTAGGTCACACGCACACACGAATACTCATAAATTCTCATTCTCCTTCCAGGAAAACCATTTCCCGAGTCACTTCCACTCCCATAAAAAGGCCAACCACTGTTGTAGCCTCCCTCAGTGTCGATGATGTCATAATGGCCGGCTCATCATCCAACCGTCGTCCATCCAGACTCCGTCCAAACACCCTCTCCCTTTGTTCTCCATCATTCTCCACCTCTACATCTGCGACAACGTCTACAAATGTAATTCTAAACCGTCCCTCTCGATGCGCCTTTGCCCCCTCTTTTAGATTCCTTTCAACACCACCGCCATCGACTATAAGCTCCGCACCCTCCACTCAGCCCTCCCGACCTGCTTCGACGGTCAGTGCAGCTCTAAGTGCTGAAGCCTTCGAATCACCACTTCCAACGGCTGTTCTGCCACATCTATTGATCGGTTGTCAAGCCGATGCCATGTCGGCCCAGGTGTGTGCCGACTTCGGAGTGACACATGTCATTAATGTGTCAGCAGATGGAGAGATGTCACCCCATGTCCCACCCCTAAGATTCCTGAGGATTCCGATCCATGATAATGGCAAGGCAGATATTGTGCCATACTTTGAGGAGGCGTTCGCATTTCTGGGTGAGACTAGATTTCCTCTTGTTAGCGATCATGCGTTCTGTTATAACTGAAGTGTGGCTTTGACTGCAATCACCTCACAGTGTCTGGTATCGATTGCTTTCCCTAATATCAAAACGCGATTCGGTATCAGATTTCAGTGTTCAACTGCGAGGTTGTTATATCGCCAAAGATCCTCCTGTAACGAGGCCATAGGTATTATGAGTCATAAAGATAACTTAGATTAAGTTCAAACTTCTTTCATACAGCGAGTCAGCACTTCTTCGCGTGAGGTCGTGTTTGTCAAAAGCGATACAACTCAAGGGAGATACAAATGTAAAAGTTGGAATAGTTTTATTCGTCAGTATAAAGAAACCTCAAACCTTAGGGACGTCAATTCGATATATTCTCTTACTATACATCATGAAAGCACACTAAATGGTCTCGCGGTCGTTTTTTCAAAAGGGGACGGGGCTTGGTAGCTAATTATAGCCCATGGCTCTAGGGCACTCATTATTGCCTGTGATAAAAATGGTACCGCTGCTTCCGCTTCTATGCAAATCGACAGACTAATTACGCACAGAATTGCCAGAGAACTTGCACGCATTACTGCACTAGGATAGCGGTTGATTTACTAGTCGTGTAATTGCTGGTTTACCCTTATCTAGGGTTATCCATTCACAAGTCTAATCATAGAAACTCCACTTTGGAATGCGGGTTCTGTTAGTTCATTTAATGAAAGCTCCGAATTGAAGAGATATTCTTTCACGGACTATCCATTTCGGCTAGATCGGTGAGCATTTCATTTATGCTCGTCACTCGAATTGGCCGGTGGTAGTAAGTCAGCGCCCATGTCCTAGTTGATTGATACCGCCCTCTCCGGGATCTATTGAGCTGATGTTAAAAATGTCCAGCGGATAAATCACCGTGCTCTAATTGGTGCGCGCCGCCTTGGCACTGCGTAATCACGTATGTGTACTGCTGAAAACCAGAGAGCGCACCACGTGAAGCCGTTGCTAGGCTTGGCTTCTCGTGACTAATGCGTGCCGGCTTTCAGGCAGAATGTAAATATGTGTGTAACTCAAATTGCCTTGGTATCTTTTGGCCAGTGCTCGTTCAATTTGAAGATTTGATGTGCTTCAAATCCTCCCTAACAACCGATTCTGACTTAACGCCTAGGGCTTTATGAGCTTTATCTACTGTGGTGTCATGGAATCTGTGGTTAAAGGAAGCACGGAGAAATGTGGTTTGTTCTGAAAACCTTTACAAGTGGTGGTTTTACGTGCAAATGAGGGTCGAAAGTGTGCCTATCTGATCTTAATGCATGAGCGAAGTCAATAAACAGGTGCCAGCTTGAGCGGCTATCTTCCCTAAGGGCCAGGTTAAAATAGGAGGAACCTTTATCAGGTGGCGGAATGAATCTTGAGAACTTGTATAGAAAAGGGAGAAGATAGAGGCACAGAAATATCAAAATCACCAGTTTGAGTCCAGAGGCTTCGCTTCGTCCTCGACCTCCTCTGAAACCGGGTAGTCTAGATTCTCCGCCTAGCCATTCCCCCTTCCCTAGAGTGCTTTCACAATTGTAGATGCCCCTCATTTCATGCAATCACTAGGGACATATTAATTTACTAAGATCCTGTTGTTTTCATTTTTAGATCTAGCCAAACGATCAGGGGGTCGAGTGCTCATTCATTGTTTCGCGGGCATTTCAAGGTCACCAACTTTGGCTATCGCCTACCTCATGCATGACCAGCGACTAACGTTTGATGAGGCCTACAGGTAATTAATTGAATCCTCTCCCCCATGGTGCCTTAACCCCAGTTGTCACCTTAATTTCCTTTTCTTCTAGTCGCGTAAAGTCCATCCGACCGAAGATTTCTCCTAACTTCAACTTCATCGGACAGTTGACGGACTTTGAACGTCGATTGGATTTGCCTTCACCCTCGGGAATTAATAAAACCTCCCCGCTCATCATTGTACCCACAACTGAACCTAGACAGGCAGCAACTCCTTCTGAGAGTGTCTCCGGTAAGTTATCTGGCAGTCTGTTCTACCTTACCTGGTTAAATCAATGGTGTAGCCCACGTAAAAAAAGCACTTAAATGCCACACATTCTATTAATAGAATGTGTGGGGTCTGAATTGCTAGAGTGCTTTACTAATTGCATCCTTGCATGACAGAAGTCAATTTGAAGGCAGCTTGAAAGAATGCCAAAAGCGACGCTTGACAGATGTCCGCCGGCCTAGAAGTCTCTGACGCTGTGGGGTCTCGGTAAAGAAATGTTGTTTCAATGCCTCAAATTTGACAGCGGGCACAAAACGCGAGAATTATCATTTAGGAGGAAAAAAAGAGGGGATGTTAGCTACTACCTCTTCGCCCCATGCCTTTTACGTTAGGTGAGTCACAAAGCGTAGCAAACAAAGATGCTACTAGTCACTTTTCTGCAGAGTCAAATATAACAATGAGCGAGGCATCAGAAACGGCCTAGTTCAAGGTCATTAACCGAAAACCGTCTATCGCTCTAGTTATCATACTGGTCAAGGGTTAGAATAGCCACTGGCGTCCAAATTCGAAGGGCCTTCGATGGGCTCCGCCTATCAGGTCTCTTCCATTGGGCTCATTCCACAACATCGTCATGATTCAAATTTGATTTGCCGCTTGATTGGTGCTTTCAGAGAAAACCCCAAAAATTATGCGACACTCATCGACGTGTACTTCTGTCACAGTTTCGACGATGACAACACCAACGCCTACAGTTTCGGGTCCAACACGACCAGTCAGTCTCTCTTTGCGTGGACCTTCTCTGAAACCTTTAGTGGTTGGATCTATGTCGAAGAAACGCGATCGATCGCAATACCTTTCTCCAAATTCAGCCTCTCTGCCCTCCTCAGACAAGTCGCCTCCTGACGAAGAAACACCAGGTCTGGCCTCTAGTACATCCACAGTCGATGCAGCAACTTCAACGGTGTCGAGCACCTTTGTTGCCTGTCGAAAACGCAGTCGCTTCGGACCGCTTCTACCCTCACCTTCGGCGGCAATCGCCAGCCTGGATCTCTCTTCCCCCACAGAAGACCAGAACTCTTCTAGGTTCAATTCTTTGTCTTCAACACCACCACCACCGCCCTCTCCACGACCTAGACGTCTAAGAAGATCTGGTCCTATCCACGTTGAAGAAACTCGAAGGTTTTCTCTCTCGACCTTCTCGGATCTTCAAAAATTTTCTCGGGCTGCTTTAGCCGCGGCAGCCGTGGCGGCAGTGACAGCTGACGCACCCTCTAGTGACATTGACAGCGAGATCGACATGGCCGCTTCAAACCCCACTATAATCAGCTCGGGACTTCATAGTCCCAGTGCCCATCGGTGGACAATCGGGGAAAGCTGTAGACATCAGCAGGCCACTGCCGAATCTTCGTGTCATTCCAGTCTTTCCTCATCTAGTAACAGCCAACACACCCCCAGTTTCCCTATCTCCTAGTAGCTACTCGAAAAACTTATACCATTCTTTGTTTTTTTGTCTGGATGTCTAGTCAACGTAAAACGGAACCTAATATCGCATTTGCCTACTCTCCATTTGTTTTTTCCCCCTATCTTCGTGTTTTCGAGACATCTGTATAATAGCCTGTATCCATATAGAAATGTAAACTTAACGAATTTTATTTAGAAAGGAAGACTGTCATCTTTTCTTGTAAAAAAGAGGATGGTATCTGCTTTCGTTAGGCTTCCCAGACGGCAGCCGCTGGCATAAACGATTGCTTGATTCTGACTGGATTAATCATCTTCACCCTCATTGGTCGGCTTTTGATTCTTGTTGCGGAAACAACATTTAACGAGACGTGGTGGCTCTTTCAGAGTGAGATTAGGGGTTGCCCATGGAACCTTGTTAGTTGGGTTATTCCTAAGAGCTCTTGAGATTTGTCTCATTTTACGTGAGACTTTGCACGGGCTTAAAATTCGAACTGTAATGATGATTATCTAAATCAAACCAGGCTCCTAGTTGCTCGGCATTAAATTCGAACTAGCATCGAAAAGTCTGGATTGGGTCTAAACGTCCAATGCGAAGTCATCCGAATTTGAAGATTTACGCAACGACTTAGAATGCGTTAATGAGCGCCCGTTGTTATTTGTGCTAATGGTCATGCCATCTATCCTATGGAAATGCGCATTATGTAAAAAGAGAAGAAATGAAAGTCTGCTACTGCAGATTAGTGACGTATCGGTTTCGAGGCAAATTCCGAATTAGGGATGTTAAACATGTATGTTCTCCCGAGAATAGCTAATGCCAATACCTTGAAGATTTCGCTGTGAATAACCGACATTGCACGTCCAGTCTAATGCTTGCAATCGTGTATCCTAGATGAATTATCACTTGTCCAATATGCAGGTGATCACGTGAGTAATTGCAGCATTTGTGAATAATGTCTATCTACTTGGGGGCGAATAAGTGAACGGGTTAACGGGTATGGGCACGAATCAGCCAATAGGAACTCGGTCTTGCTAACCTCACTATTGTATTCCATCGAAAGTGAAACGTTTTCGGTACCTCGATGAATTATTGCCGTGGGGTGCAACTTTGAACCATATAGCATGCCTACGAATAGAAATAACCAAATATCAGCCGTAAATCTATCCTAGCAGTAAACCGAATTAGCTGACCTGAATTTGGACACTCGCGTATTTATCGCAGGAGTGGCCTTCAGTTTGCTAGTAGGGTTTGGTAAAGATAAGACATTTCCGGTGGAACTTGAAACAACGCTGCTATTCATAAGCTACTGGCTTTGTAATCAAGATCCATGAGAAAGTTGTTGATTTTTGTTGGCACAGTGTTTCGTACAAAGTGGAGAACGAAAATCAGTAATTGATTAAGTCGCGTTCGAGTGTTACATTAGCACTCGTCGACGGATCAAGTTATAAATTGTCAAGGTATAGGCAATGCCGGACTGCAAACTACTACATCTGCATACCCGTTACTTAGAGTTTTTAGCGTGGCTTAACTTGACAAACAGCCTGGAATCGCGTACTGATTGAACAAATTTGACGATGACTAAGCCGTTTTAGCTGGACGTATATCGATGTTGAAGCCATGTAACCACGACTTGTGATCCTAATTAAGCTAGTAATTAGCGGTAAGTCAATTATCCAATTAATCTGGGACCAACGATAAAGCGTCGACAATAACGCTGATCGAGAGTAGTTTTTTGAATCGACAAAGGGTGATTGTTATCGCTAAAAATTCCTTATTTACTTTAAATCTAATAGGAGAACGACAGGTGTAAAAACGATTTGCAGGCATCTAAGACCTGGACAACTCCGACTATCTAACCACACTACACCATATCTCTTATTTGCGCCAATGAACCACAATTTGAAGGGGATTTTACTGAAATTATTTACTTTTGAATGAAGTCCACTTTGGAGTGGAAATTGAAAACTTGAGCTCCTTGCGCATAAACATGTGCTTATATGTTTTCGATAGGAGTTTTCAGTTTTTTGCGATCAAGAAAGAAATTTAATGACCACTTGCATACATTTAACATTTTGGTGCGATTCCAATTGGGTTCGGCCAGTAATTAGCGGCAAGGGAATGCGTAGGATAATTGAAAAAAAATGAAGCAAATTACGCTTTAGCCATGTTTGGCAAGTCTTATACCAGCTCATTTTCTTTACTGATTCATTGAGTAAAGTGGACATAGAGGTGATAACGAAGTGCTCTTTTCAATGCTATGTCGATTAAGTGATTTTTTTGTATTTGAAGTTGGACATAGTTGAATAAAACTACTTTTCAGTATGTAAATAGAAATCTTTTACTTATGAGCAACTCCGTAAAGCTAAATCTAAATAGGGGAAAAACAGTCAAAAAATAGAAGTGCTGATTGTACTGCAAGGAACTTTTCCAGGTGAGTGAAAAAAATGCTCCATTCCAGGATGTTTTAAGCTCCATAAAAAGCCTAATGCTCCAAATTCATGATAACCACAATACAAGTGAGAAGCTCCCAAATTAGTTCCAATGGATCCCAACGAAATGTGGGAACCACTGCCTAATGCATATTTCAAGATGAGAACAAAATGTGTTAGTAACGATGATATCAAACAATCGCGTTCTATTTGACTTATTTGTGGAAGCCTGACGAATGGCAATAACACGAGGACATTTCCTTGCTTCTACATCGTCTTGACAAATTACAAGAGTCGGTTATCCGCAAAAGGCGGGAACGTGTTGGAGAAAAAATTAAAGACGAAAAAACTGGGTTTATTTTCCTGTTCCACAAATTTTCAATTTTCTAACGACCATTTCCGATTGTCGCCGTCATCAGCGTTTGTTCCGACAAACCAGGTCAATAAATCTCAGCAACTTCTTGACAAGGTTTCTCCTGTAACTTGTCAACGGTTTATCAAGTGAAATCGCACCCTGATGTTATTGCTTCGTTCATTAAAGACTAATGTGAATGAACTACAGTGCGACAGATAGCGATACGCAGCGTGATGATGAGGCCAAGAATATCTTTTATTTAGATTTTGTCGGCAACGATTTTCAGGCCACTTTAAGACTTTTGCAATAGACAAGAAGTCGCGGGAACGGTTATCCCTATTCCCATAAAATATTTTCGTTGGCTAATCAGGTCAAATTGAAGGTAGTGCATTCAATGTCCTGTTTTGGAAGATGTCATGCAATCGTCCTAGCAAACAATAAGTTGTCAACTTTGAATGAAAAGAACCCAGTTAACATAAATTAGAGGCTTCAACAACGCTATGTCATTCAATTTCACAGATCTAGTAACTTAGTAGTAACTTGAAAGCAGTGAGGATCAAGGTCGATCATGAGCTATAAAGGTTCGAATAAATGTTTGAACATAAATGGCACAATTTTCTATGATTCCTCGTCAGGTAAACAAATGATAGGACTCAGTCAATATTGACCATGGCTTATTCAAATAACACAAAATCATAAAATGCGAATCTTTGAGATAAAGTGATTATTGATGTTTCTTAGCCAATCAAAGTAGACTCAAAGCTAGCCTTACCACCAATAAAAATTTAAAAAATAATCATAATGTTCACTGTAGGGGGAAAATTTGGAGGCAGGTTCCGGAGGAGGGATATGTGGAATGAGATCATATAGTCTAATAGCTAAATATGCTGTCAGAGCAACTGTCTTGCTCTTGGCTGAATTTCCACTCATGCAAAAAAAAAAGAAATTTAGCAACTCATCGCATTCATTTGCTGTAATTTATTGTCTCCTATTGCATTTGTGTGATTTAGTCAATCGAAGCAAAACTGAATGAGCACCTTTCAGGCAGTGCAGAAATCCTAATTTAGATCCTGATGAAACACACCCAGAGTTTAAGAGATCTTCAGTGTTCTCTATTGACAAAGCAATAGTTTTTTTTTCTTTTAGCCCCGTAAAATTCTACCGAAATTGAGCCAAGTATCTCTTAAGAATAGTCACTTGGCCCACTTTAATGGAACGCAAATAAATTAGAGTGCAGAGGAGTTAACTTATTCTATTCTTCCACTTAGAGGCCTCCACAAATGAATAAGCATTAAAATTTGCTTTCGCTAAAATGACGTGCATTAACATAAACAAAAAGTCAAAACTGGAGTTCATTTTGTACAAGGCAACAGTTAAAAGAACTCATCTTGATGGGATACTGATTCAGTGCATAAAGACCTACAGTTAGCGATACAGGTAACCGAGAGAGTCAAGAAGACCGGCAAGAAACCCTAAATTAACGGCGAAATACGAACGCAAATGAAGTGCGAGTCTGTACTTACACTAAATGTTGGAACTCTAAACTGGAGAAAGGTACAACCGAGTCGGCAATTCCCGTTAACAGATTTCAGCAGCCTCCACTTTCGTGCCACCCGCGATTTAAACTGACATCATGACTGCATCGCTTGCCCGTTCTGAATTCCTGTCGTCCGCATGTGTCTGGTTAGAAGGAGATTCTTTTACGTTGTCTTTTTCAAAATGACAAATTCTTACGACTTTTTTACTATCAAATCGGGTTGCGGACCATAACAATCTGTCTACAGTGAATTTCAGTGCATCGCTTCAATTCATCAAGCCTGATATGTAGCCAAATCTAAAATGTAGCAATAAATCACCTCAAGAGCAACGCAGACAGACTTGGCTGGCCATTCCAAGCAAACAAATTCAGGTACTATCGACTTCTGCTGCATTCAAACTTTAAGAGGGGAAGCTAGGTTTGAACTAGTTATATACCTGGCGCTGTACCCACTAGTAAAACATTCCCTCCTTTGCTTATAACAAACAGTGATTGATATTATGACACGTTATTGTGTCACTCTTTGAGACTGAGACCAACATTTTGCTGAAAACACTTCTGACAAATCCATTGGAACGCTGTCAACTTAGTCATTACCAATGTGCGTCTAGCAATCTTTTATAATTTTTCATGATGAAACCCCCTTTAACAATCAGAAATGTTCTACATGATGTAGCTGAAGGATGCATTTGTAGGAGCTTAAACGCAAGTGTGACACGGGTGTGGTGCATGAAGATTTGCTGAATTTATAAGGATTATATTCATTCATGAAAGGCCCTCGATTCATGAGTCACTGAGTAGACAGTCAAAATGGGAATTGAAGATGCGGAAGAAGATTTCAAATGAAGTGACTACCCTAGGACGTGACCAACAAAACGAGATCTTCCAACTAATTATTTTATTTACAATTTCAACAAGGGATAGCTATCGTCTCTAATATCCTTCAAACCAAGTAAATGTAGGTATCATTAAAACTGTTATCCTCAACATGATTGTGGACAAATATTCATTCTCATTCTCACAGAATTCAAGTTTATGTGTAGAACGTTTCCAGACCCAGGGCAGTGATTCTTATCCCAAACGAAAGTTACTCTAAAATATGCTCCACTAATTCGACTGATTTTATTGCAGATAAATAGAACATTATTTACTTTTGTGGCTGTAACATATCCTGTTTTTTTTTTAATTTCAGGAGCAGAGACTGTTTCACTAAAGTTCAACAATTTCCAGAAATAGTTGTAAACAAAGACGGCCAATTACGCCTACTATGTCCATGAGGTAGTCGAGTGATGAGCCACAAAGGAAATTAAATTAACGTTTCTGTGAATTTATAATTATTTAATGGAAACTTTTTATTTGAAACATACATGCTTTCATAAATCATTAACAGCAGACTCATTCGATTTGAAATATGCTTCGTTTGAATTGTTAGCCACTTGAAACTCTGCTTAAGGTTAGTTCATTTGCTTTTCGTTGCCATTACACTTTTCAGCGTGATTCACCTAATGCTGCAACGTAATCAACATTCACGGAGGTTACATTGCTGATGTGGAGCCAATTTTCTAAACCTATTAGTTGAATCACTCTCGCCACATAACCGCACCCACACTTGCTACTAGGCAAAGACGACTGTCATATTCTCTTAACACGAGTCTCGCAACGATGAGGTCTCTAGAGAGTTTGAGTTTTGGTCGCAAAACCGAAACTTTTTTTAAAGATTTAGGGCTTAACTTGTTTCAACCAAACTACCCTTTGCTAATGAAAGCAGAGGATAAAGCTCTAGGGGCGTCCCTGAAGGCGCTCCAATGATCATCATTTATTTCTCCGGCCGATGTCACTGTAGAGGATCCCCAACCTAGGTTAGTCCGAGGGAACTATGAAAGTAAAACGAGTAAAATTTTTAAATTAGTATCTTGTCCATTTATGCTGTTACTCTCATACAGTTTAGAGCCCACTATAAGTTGTCTAAAGTCAGGCCGTTAATGGCAATTCGTACTTTACAGTAAAGTTTAAGGCGGACGAATTGGTGAAAAAATGCTGATACTTCAAACCTTTGACATCTTTACCTATTATTTCCCCAAGTATTAATAATTATTTTTGATTGTTCAGCCTGAGTCCAAGTTTAAGTGATAACAAAATATCATTTGAGAGAAGTTGTCTTCCCGAAACTTTGCCGATTTAACGGCTTTTGACAACGACTTGAAACGACTCTTCTCCAATGATATTGATGTTACAGTCTAGTTCTTCGATAAAGTAAGAAACTCTTAGGGTTGCCTTAGTAAATGTAATGAATATTTGTCGAAAATGGTTGTGCAGAACCTTCTACTAAAGTTGAAGAAATGAATAAACTCATGAGGAATGATCAACTGAAAAACAATTTTGGCGGCATGAAATATTGTCTTCAAACCTACAAAATCCAGAGCTGGTGTAAGATACCGTTTTACTGAACAGAGAAATTAATGCTAAAAAAAGGTCGGTTCGAAACTTAAGCTAGATTAGAATAGTTTGTTTATCGGTTATGATCGTCAAGACAAATGGTTCTTGCATTAGTGTTCTTACTTAGTAATGAGTAAAAGAAATTAGTCTTTTAAGTAGGTGATCTCAGGACTCTTTGTAAAGTCCTGAGAAGACTGCGAACCCCATATTATGAGCTATACCTGAAGAAAGAGTAAAATTTTTATTGAAGATATTATGGCGATGAAGCGATAGCAGTAGACCAACAATTCGTAACTGAAGGTGACTCTATCTAACATTCATTGCGATTCCTTTGTTTCGTACTCAGTTACCAGACATTCTGATAGTTCTTGTTCCACATCTGCTATAGAACTTCGTCAATTTGACAAATGGTATATATATTGGTATTGCCTCCTTACGAACCTAGAGTTAAAGCCGATTTTTAAATTACCTGCGTAAACGAACTAGACCTATGCACCAGGTGGATTTTCTTTTCTCTACTTGCATTTCTTCCTAGATCCATTGGACCAGGGGGCTGCTGACTTGATTATTGCAGCGACAATAGATTATTAACGCTTTTGACTTCACAATTTATGGGTGGCCAAACCATGACTTTCACTATGAGTTGATAGATTTGGAGGCGATTGTCCCACTAATAATGGTTTTTCCCAGATAGCGTCTTTCTTTACTTCTAATCAGAAGTAGATGAACCTTGCGCTAAAAAAAGAAACATATTTTATAATATGTTGTCTTCTAAACGAAACCGATGTTCACTTTCATGGAGACATATAAGCAACGTTAAACATAAAGCTATCACTTTGAAAATTGCCAGAAAATAACGATTTGAGCTTCAATATTTACGTCATCAACATGAATTTGATTTCCCTAATCCAACGACACACAAAATATCCAGCGCAAAATATGAGGAGGTTGAACCCGCCTGATGCACAATTCATCGCGATAGTCGCGTTGTCTGATTTCGAGGAGATGGATATTCAGCTCCTCCTGAAATCAGAAAATTCGCGCCTTATTGAAAGAGGGCTCATAATATAAATAACTAATAAGTAAATAATATCCTCTAATTTTCAATTAGCCTTGGAATCATACTGTTGATTCGCAAACAAAACCATTCATTAAAATGAGATGAAGTGCACTATCCACTATGATCATACTCCCACTACCTCATGACACACACGGAGACCTTTGCAATTTCATAGTCTCCAAGTTTATGAAATCTGGACTAAATTCTGACTCCCAACTTTGTAAATCGGAAACTAACTGACAAGAAAACTTGAAAAATGCCAACCAGAATATTGAGGGGAACTCATAGTGCGAGGACTTTTCTTAAAGGAACATCTAGGAGCCACCTAATTTCAAAAGATTAGTTGCATCAGTCAAGGTTAGGCAAAGTGGCTTGTCAAACGTCGAGAGATGATTAGACCCTGGCGGAGTGATTCAAAAAAATGTTCTCGTGGGTGACAGCAACCTCAGTACTCAAAACACAGGCTTAATCGAGATATATTGCTGATTATTATCTCGAAATTTCGGTGAAGAAGCAGATAAGCTGAGTCTAACTGAATGTAATATAGTGTTTCCCCATTACGAGGTCATAGCACTTGAAATTGTAGTTTGCTGTAGAGTTATTTATCTTTCATTTTTGAAGTAGTGTAAAATGGAATCTCCGTTTCATGAAGAGAAGTTATTAAAACTCGATATGTGAGATCAATCTCACTTTTGACCTTTCAACGTGAACAGACTCAACGAGAGGAGAGACAAGTCACCCGTGCTTTGAGAGATAGAGTTGACCCTAAGAATACCCCTGCGTACATAAGAGCTGCAGCTTGCTTTTAGCCACCTCCGTAGTTGGATGTCATCGCATCGTCTAGGCTTGTGAGTCACGTGGGTTGGGTCTTTATCGGTCTTGATTGACAGATCGTGATTAATGAGCATGTGTCATGTTCGCAAACCCCAAAGGTGGAATAAGATATCTCATGGGGCATCACGGTTCGTGTTTCGGACAGGAGGAATTACTTTTGGAAGCGAAAATCAGTTATTTAGCACTCAATGCCTTGAATGGCGTCCTAACCGATTTGTCCTCATTAGAAGGCTATGTTCATTGTCGCGCACTTCCCTCGCTTTCACCAAGACAACCACTTCCTCCTTTGTTTCAGAAATGCAGTTTCTCATGCCACTTCGCAGCATCTGTCTTGGTTCAATTTGGCTTATTCTCTCAGGCTAGTCAGCTTACGTACCAGAGACGCCGACGGGTTTCGAAGCCCACGTTATCTTGCAGGTCAAATTTATGCTCAATGTCATTCATGAGAGTGAGGTTGATCAAAATTAACGAAGTTTCCATAAAAAAACATTTGGTTCATTTTGTACTACAAAGGCAGTAATAAATGATTAAAATATTAGTGAATTCAGTGTTTGCTGGCACAACTATTGAAACATTTTCCAAATTTTAATTAATGATAATATTTCTTCTTGTTATTTTTTCAAGAAAGGGGAAAATTCTACATAATCATAAGAATGTCATGGGATGATTTCGCTATGCGATAGAATTGGCTGGAAAAGGTTTTCGTCGCAGACAGTAAATACATTTGTTGTCATGTGAGTATTATCTTGAGAGGCCATTTAATGACTTCGATTCCTTCCATAGCTCTTCATCTTTAACAACGACAATATGTCTACAGGTAGTGCCAAGGCTAACACTTATGCTAGAGTTGGCTATCTGGATGTCACCGCTGAGTATTTGAAAACTAAAAAAACTGTTCTCACTAGTGACAGTTCAAATGGAAATGCAAGATGGAAGGGCGGATATCCTCTGTGATAATTCTCTTCAAGCATGCCCTCTTTCAGCCTCGACCCAACAATCTCTGATGCCACTCAACTTGAGCATTTAATATCAGGTTTGTTTAAAACTCTTATTTGATTACAGCCCCTTAGTCACCAGCCAACAAAGCTAAACCGCCTGAGTAATATGGGTCTTGATTAACGGTCAAAAGCAGAAGATATTTTACTTCCGTTCGTTTTCCTGAAGCAAACCAAGCTCCCCTAGCAACGCAAGTTTCCTCCTAAAAGGTTGGTGGCTTACAACGGCTTTAAATTTGGGACCTGGGCATTAACGTGCTAACTGCGATTATGACTGGATCATAGTTATTATTAGGGAGACCTTTGTCAGTGGTGGCTTAGCATCCTGATTAGTCAGAAGGGGTATGTCTGACAGATATTTACATAGGGGCGAAATCGAAAGCCGCGATGAAATCCTAGCTGCCAATCATTTCCACCTGGGTGCTGAGTTAAAACAAAAAAGTTGCATGGTTCAAAACGTCTCAAAATACGCAGTATGTTAGTCGCATTAATCTTCACACAGGGATGATTTGCAACCGACTGCCTAAGGTCAAATTCCAATATGGTACTTGGATTCCATTCTACAGCCAAAAAAACTCTTTATTAAAGTTATTACAAGAGTTAACTGTTCAAAAAATCTTGATTCATAAGTAAAAGATTTCAATCCATTAGAAAATGGAATTTCGCTATCAATTCTAAACAAGATTTTGAAAAAATGCAATCCAAAAACATGGAATTCAGTGAAACAGAAACTGCGCTGCTAGCGGGTCAATAGTTCGAGGTAACGGAGGCCAGAAATTCTGCATGTCAATCCTTATTTCCAGGCCTTTATTCAAAAAATAATGTGATTATAAATTGAAATAAGTTGTAAGTTTTTCATATTAATTGCAGTTCCTTTTGTTCTGCCAATTAGAAAATAATTTGATGGCACATGTTCATTACAATGGGGGCTTATATCATCATAAAAGTATGCTTTGTCTAGCGGCTCAGATTATTCATTTGAAGCAATTGACTGGATAAACAATTTATCAAAAGTGGATAATGACTTGCAATATGTTGAGTGGGCGCTTGCCTTTTGGTCAGTTCAAGTGGTGGATGAATCAGGAAGTAGGCGTTAAGTTCGAAAAAAGGCGGCTGCGAGTTATGGAGACTCAGCGAACAGCTAAAGCGGGTTCAATCAGTTTTGACTCAGCCTTTCTCTTGTTTGTAGAAATTGATACATAATCTTATGGACTACAGAAAATTCTGCTTTCTGTGGAATCGATTCAGAGACTACTGGCAAAACAGGTCGTGATCCAGAGTCGATAGAATTCGTCCTCTAATCGAATCATGAACGATGGAAGTAAAACAGGTCTACAAACGTTCGGTAGTCGATGTGGAGGAGGACAAACTTGCCCGAGATCATTCTAGGACCATATTATTTTGGGTTATGGACGAAATTACCTATGAAAAGCAGGCAAATAAATTGAGGTGGATTAACAAAAGCAACCTTGAAGACACAATGAATACTCGCTTTTCACTAAAACTTACACAAAGCTGATTAGTTAGGATTACATATTTACGCATATTTGAAGAGCTTATCGCTTTCTGTTGAGTCCAAATTTGTTCTGGTACGATAACACCAATGTACCGTGGAAACTATCCTTTTACGTTTTCTCAAAAAGTTCATTCTAGCATTTTAGCACTTGCAGTATGCGACATGGCAATGACTAACAAAGGAATTGGGTCATGTCATGTGATTCCGCCTTTGAATCTGCGTACTTCTTAATAAATTATAAAGTAAATAACGATCTAACGGATGTTTCTATGGTTTTCTTAACAATTCCCTGGCACACGTCGCTTTCCCGTTGTAATTTTCCTGGAACAGCATTTTTGATGATTACATATAGTTAGCCCTTCACGTTGACAACATACCGGTTTCGTAGTTAAACGCTGATAATTTGGCATTGTGCCTGGGATTGGATTAAGAAGGTATAATGACAAGCCACTTCCAATAAGCTCACCTTTTTTGGACATGTCACGAGGTTAGCTTAAGATGGTAGTTGTTAAAGTCTGTTGATTTGGACTGAAGTTCTCGTCCATGGAGCAAATGTTGAAGAAATGTGTTATGTGACTATTCAGTAGCGACAAGTGTTGCAAACTACATGTGGCAAAGTATCATGCTTAGGCTTATCGTAGTTCAGAACCCAGGTTTTTTTGTCAATCTTCTTTCCAGGTTCTTATTTTTCGAATAAAATTTTCTTAATTCACCAATTGGACTCAAAAAAATAAGTGCTTCTAGACTGTAAGGCTTAAGTTAAAGTTTACAACTTGGGTGTCACCTTTAAGGACATCGGAAGCCTTCCTTGACCCTCTGTAGGGCATGCACGTCACTGAAGCGACTACTTGATTTAACTGACTCACAGAAACATGCGTCACTAGTCTGCGTCTGTCGATGAATCAGATTTTGCGCATCAGACCGCACGCGCGCCAGATGCTCTGACGATGCCGATGGTGTCCTCTCTCGCTCACCCCGACTTTCTTGCTAGTGGAAGAGACATAAAATGCCTTGGTCTTGTCTGTGATGATATACCGCTGGCCTCATTTTAGTGCAGTTTGCCTTGCCAGCCTTGTAGAGGACATACCATTAAACCGACTTTGCCGTTTCATTCTCAGCGTTGCTACTTAATAGGCAAGAGCGTCTCGACCAAAGTCACATTCATCGGCAATATCAATCTCATTCGATCTTCGGAAAGCTTTCCTAGCAAATGATGATAAAATCACCAATTCTATTGCTAATTTTATTTATGGTTTGATCATATAAAAGTACACAAAGGTAATTCTAGGGTAGTGCACTGAGATCATCAGACGAGGTTTAGGTAGCTGACGAACTGGCCTTTCAGAGGTGAAATCTTGGTAGTGTCTTTAGGTGACCGCTGACGTAGTTTGACGCTAGAAAAACGTTAGTAGGAATCTATTGACAAAGGGACACATCGGTCAAGATATAGTTCTACTAACTTATCCAATCCCTCAAACTTGACTCTATAAGTACGCTAGTATATGACATCTTTATCTTAATATTTGTATTAACTGCCGCTACAAGGCTACTGTAAAGGACTTTGTACAGCGTTGGTTTAAAAAATACAAAATTTTTCCTCAGGTGATTTGATTCTGGGAACTTCCATCGACGGTGGCTTAGCATCAGTTTGTATCCAAATGATTCGGCAATTATTTTGAGTATAACGAGCTAAAGAGCTTTTCTGTGGAAAAGCATTGGAGATATTTTAGCTTTGCCATTTTTACTACTCACTCACGTGGAAACTGCTCATTTTGGAAGTTCATTTAACTTTAAAAAGAAATAGACGCAAGTCATTCTAATTCAAGGTGTCTTGAAAATAGTCCTTTCGCCTGATGACAAGCAAACTTGCTTATTATTTTCTGGCCATTGGATTCTAGTCATTCATTACGCTCCCGACCAGAAAAGCAAATCAACCAAAATTTAATGAAGCAGCAGGACAAGTAATGGGACCTATTTGCAATTTTACAGATCCGAGAGCAAAGGCATAGAAAAATCGAAATCAGTGTAACTTATCACAAATCGTTCCATTTCTGTCACTGTTAGAATAAAGCTGCCGTCAGATCTTGTTGCATGGTGATGTCCATTCTTCTCAAGCAAATAGGTAGCATCGTTTAGGTGTCCGTTTAGCAGTCCTTCTGATAATAATTTCCTTCAATGTTACAAAGACCACTGTCTGAGCAAATAACATCTTTGTTGCATTAATCCTTAAGGTTCGGGCAATGCCAATCTTTCCCTGTGCGCGAGGTAGTCCGCCTAATTCAAGTGCTGTCAATTGGATCCGGCACTTATCAGTGCTGGGATGTTTGCCGATGGGGTCATATACGTCACCGATGCTCACACAGAGGCAGCCGTGCGTGCATGAGGTATGTTACTTGCGCCTGACTACGAATGGACGCTGTTTAAGTAGCGCGCTATAAAGGACATGGAACAGACCTATGTTAAGTTAATACCATAGTTATTTTTTTAGTTATTTTCTTTTAATTACTCATTTTGACTTAGCTCTTTGCAACGACTTGACAGAAACCTCGGCTGCATTACAATTTAGGATTTTATACAACATAATCCATTTTACAAACCAACAAATAAATGATATGCGTGGATAAAATGCAAACCCATATTAGTACCAATATCTGTGCGTAAATCAACGAATCTGTCCGCTGTATGACCAATGTCACATCGGTTTGCTTGTCTTAATGTGCATCAAATTTCGGCATGGCTTATTCCATTTTTTTGGTAGCATCAACCATTTGCCATCTAGTTTTCGGACGCCGTAATAATGGAAATGGTTTAATAATAATAATAATAATAATAATAATAATAAACGTTATATTGGCGTATATTGCTTGCTCTTGTCTGTGACATTCGGTGTAAAACGACAGATTTGTTCGCAATTGAAATTGTTGTCTACCTATTGACCCCCAAGCCGATCGCCTTATACGAGTCCTTGCGAAATTTTACTCAACATATCTGTGTGGCCAGTCAAAAATCTAGCGTTATTTAAAAGACCAATAATGCCACCCTCCTGTTTCGTGACAGCCTGGCCGTCGGTTCTCGAAGGGATTGACGCTGTTCCGCATGTCTTTAGCTCAATGAGATTAGCTAAATCTTTCTCAAGAGTTATGGAAGAACTAGATGAACTCAATGATTGCAAAATCGTCTGATAAAAGAACTGACACTTTAAGAAATGCTTCAAAATTATTAGCTAACTAGTTTGGCGATATACGTTTAGGTCTGTTGCTAAATCATTACTTTATGATCAGTTTTGACTTATAAAGTAAGTATTCTTTTGTGTTGTCACGTTTTGGTCCAAAATAAATAAGTCTGATCAAGTGCACTTTTGATGATCAAAAACGGGATCTAGACACTTTGGTATTGCAACCAATTGGCGGCGACTATGGAGGCGAAATATGTGATCCCAGAAGAGATTCATTACGACGACGTAATTGGTGGATTAAATAATGACCATACAATATTTATCAAAGTACAGACGAAAAGGGGAGTGACTCATGGAAGAATAGATGAAGACATTAGGTGATTAACTTCAAATGATTAATTACTACGGAGAAGCCAGGATGACATTTATGAGCTTCAAGCCACTAATCAAGGGTAATTATATGGATGCATTCTGAAAGTGGTGGTAACCGAAGTCTAAAGAAGTATTTTGAGAGAAGGCAGACAAGTAAAAGAAACCAAAAAGAAAGCTTCTTCCGAATACCGTGTGTAAGAACAATAATTATGCCAAGAGAAGGTAATTTTATTTTAAGAAAGGTGAGGCCAGACAGCGTAATTTAGTGCGCTCAAGTATGTGTAATATTTTTACCCAAGCGATGATCCCATCCGTCGTCGAGGCCCAAATTCAGGCGTATGCGGAACGGCACTTGACTGCTGGACTCAAAGGCATTCAGTCAGCACTAGCCATGAGGCCTGTTCATACAAATAAATGGTCTGAGAGCAGTCAACTAATTTTTTTAAAAGGGTCCGTTGAAAGTGCAAAGGTATATTAGCAATAGTATGGAAGGGGTCGCCTTTGAAACGACAGTCTAGTCGTTTGGGCGCGTTAGTGGATTACTCTAGACTGTCTTGGTTGGCTCTTCGTTAAAATGAAAAAAAACGAACTGCGAAAATGAGTGATTAACACTTGTTCATCCTCAGATACATTTGTTCTTGGTCGTCCGGGTCAGATAAGAGAACATGTGAACCATAACAAATGTGTGAGCTTTAGTCTAACCGTCCACTGAGGCTACTGATCACCAAATATTCTTTATTAGAAATGCTCCTTCAAAATTTGGAATTCACTCGAAATCCATTTGAAATAGTCAGTAACTGAAGCTCTTGAGCATCTCTATTAGCCGCTTACAAGGGTATGTTATTTCTATCTCCATGTTGTTTTCAGCTCTCTGCATCCCTTCAGAGAGTCCAGATTTCTTAGAGGTATTTTCATCCCAAGGATCCTAGCTAGCTCTCATAACCTTCGGTTTCACAATAGAAGAATGATTCTTCTGGGCCTATTCAGAAAGCGAATATGGTGCTTAAACGCCGCGAGATGTGGGGTTGTTATTGGGAGACCATATAATAGAAATGATTCTTAGATTAATTCAGACAATATTTCTATGATTTTAGAATAGTGCCTGCATGATCAGCCATTTTTCGTTGATATGTTATTCAAAGTGATTAAGTGAGTAGTGCATGATAAAGCAATTCCCAAATGCTGATTTCATCTTAGCCTATTTTCTTCTTTTAGAAAAGCCCTTTAGTATTTGAGAATCAGGAGCCGTTGGTGTACAAGTGAATTCTACACGGTGCTCGCCTATTGTTCTACGCTGCATTGACGACGGTTCCCGTAGAAATTAGTTGAAACAAATTGAAGGAGATCGGATCAGAGGAATTTAGCAATCGCCAGCTGCTAATTTAAAGCCTGAGGTGGCTTAGGCTCATAAAGTGGAATCTGCTATTCTTCAGAGAGAGGAGAAGATAAATCATGTACTTTGACAAGTGTGTGACTGAGCGGTGACTGTTTGGCGTAAGTTGGAAAGGCTTAAAAATCTATGAGTGAGCTGCTTTAAAGGGACGGATCCGTAACCAAAATGTATGCCAGCTTTGTGATCTAAAAGCTGAAACCAGATGCCCAGTTTAAGATAGACAACGCCTGAATGCCTATTTAGGTTCCAGATTATTTCCATTTCATACTGTATCTCAAAGTTGGGACATTGAGACGATACCATTCATTATCTGCCAGTGATGATGTAAGAGATCAGTTCAAAGTAGCAATTTATTCTGTTAACATGTGACTCTTATTTTAAAGGCGAAAATACCCATGTGCAGTGATATTTCTTCTGGAAATCGGTCATTTCCACACTCTGCGCAGAGTGGTTCAGGGATCTTAACAAGTTGATGAGGCCAGCACTTATAGCAACGATGATCCGTCTTGAAAGACCACTTCCGGCAGCATCTCCAACGTTCACTTAACTCCTTAGTAGAAGAGGTAGTTTTTTATTGTAGTTGACCATTCTACCATGTTATGCCAAGAAACCTCTTCAAAATAACAAGCTGTTTATACTACTTATAGATAGGCAGAACCAGAAGAAAACATGAGTCCTTTCACTAGGTAAAGCTCCAGTTTGCGCTCTTGCGTCAAACTAAATATTCTCTTCGAGGTAGGACGCTATGATTTCTGACAGAGGAATTTGGGAAGATATTCATTTGAGGGTGGCTTAATTCACGACACTTCTGAGCCACCTCATTTTTCATAGACGTAGCCCTGAATATGGTATAAGGGTTGAGGCCATAGATGATTACCGCCCTATTTGTCTTGGGATTATTCATCGATAGTCTAACATGCTCAAGCAAGGTACATACGTAAATCTTAAAGCCATGCATAAAAGAAATCCACGAATCTATAATTCGCCCGTCAACCCAGCCCACTGGATTCTTGACTTTATGAATCCAGTGTGATGATGCATCACGAGTCTGTGAACTAGGCGGCTGGGTCCATTTTGGAAGCCATGTTCTCTATGGTCCCCATATGAATTCTTTGACCAAAGCGTTCCCACCCCACCTCACCACAAAAGATGCAATTAAACTATTTGACTCATGTCAGTGTTCGTACTACCTTCCCTAATAACACTACGATTGAGATTCGAGCCCAAGCAAATAGATTGTTTTGCTATTTAGTTAGAGATAAATGTCATTGCCTTTTGTATTGTTGGTATCTTAACGCATCAGTTGAGGTGAATCTCCCATTTGCACTCCTTTAAGTTATGCAAATTTAACGACTTTCTTCCCGTTTTAGGTGAATCACTCATTTGGCAGCGACACAGCCATGAAAATGGGAGGTGAATTATGCAGTCGGCGCTCAATTCCGGTCTTCGACGTTGGTAATAATGTCGGCGAGAGATTTCAATTGGAAACTGAACATTTTCTCTTACAATTTGCAGTAAACGAGTCATTGCACTGCTCTGTGAAAATCATCGCAGAAAAGAAATAATGAACTTATTATTTTTTAGCTGCTTTTCCATTGTTTCCATTGAGGAGTAATAAATGAATGATTTGGTTTAAAATAGCCCAGGTTCTTGACTGGAAATCAGACGATCAGGAATATTTTTCACTCCAATTTAACAGAAGGTTCTCGGTTTGAACGACTTTTGAGTCTGGTTGCGAGACTAGTCAATGAAAGAGGATGCATGAAACGAAAAGCTTGAGAATCTTGTGCGTTTTCAAACCTTCCTTTGATGTCCAGGCCGCTGTGTTATTCGCAAGGTGCCATAAAACGGCTGTTAATGGTTGATTGGACATGTAAGATACTGGCGACTAATAATGTTTCGACTATTTCACTGATCTGTGCCAGCAATTATAGGAATAAGTAAAATGTCTTGCTCGGAGTTATTAGCCTATTCCAAACTATTTCAGTATAGTTAACCAAGCATTACGTTAGATTCATCGGAAATTGAGAGGACATAGATACAGCTCGCGTTGATTGGGCCTGAATCAAACTCCGCCTCATCGCAGCGGATTCATACCTTCATAGTTGTATTTTGTTTCCGCAGACGATTATGGAACGACTTATTTCACTCATGAAATAAAAGGCAGTGTCTCTGCACTTCGATATAATAGCCCCACCAGTGGAAGTAATTTACAGAGCTGCGAGGACTAGTTAGGTTTGTACCCATCTCGATTTTTACAGTATTTCGTCTCTCTTCAGGAACTTTGACCTACTATTTATGGGAGTGCACGTTGAAGTGCACAAAGTGGGCCAACTAATTCTAACATCTATTCTTTCAAAATGCTGAAACCAGCCCTTAAATCACTCGACTCTTAAAATATTCCTTCTCTATCATACCTTTCTCACTAATCTAGTTACTAACGTTTAAGCAAAGAAAGTTGAATGGCCCCAATGAGACGATCTTTATAATTAGTACCAAAGCTAGTGAAGTGTATTATTTAACAAATTATTCAGCCTTTATTAACTTTGCGCATCCCGTACAACCACTGTTGGTTCACAAATGCGTGGCTCTGGTGATTAGCCTATGCGTTTGAGAATTTTCCACAAATGGCTAGTTAATGGCTGAAAATAGCGTCTGCCAAGTCAGCAAAGCCCAACATTCACTTTACTGACGTAACTCTGTCCAGTCATTGTGCATCCCAGCCTACCTATTGGTTGTCTGAAATAGAGCGATGAAGGCTATTGGCTGTTTGGGCGTGCTCCGTATTTTGGCATCCCCAGATTTGTCACAGTGCGATTCATCAACAGACACGTAATAGAATCCGACTCTTCTTCCAATTTCCAGGTAAGTTTTGAAGTCTGCTTCCTTAATGCGCAATAAAATATAGTTCAAGAATAAAAAATGAATGACGGCTGCCCTCTGCGTATCATGGAAGCTAGTGACTAACGAGGCCTCTGGGCAAAACTGCAAGTGACCAGCAGTCCTCTACTAGTTAGATATTGTGTCACTTTTAAAAAGCCTCAACAGCCACCAGGTAATTTAATTCATCTGCCAGAGGCAATGGCAATGGGAGCACCTCACTCAGATGGAGATACATTTTGGAAATGGAGACACTAGACTAGACAAAATCGCAAGGCATTTTCACGATGTCTGTCATCTTTTATTGCCACTCAAGTATTGTCTGCTTCGCGATAAGTGGGAACAATCTAGTGCCTTGCGTTTGAAATGTAGAGCCCACAAAGCACTATGTATTACCATGCTTTTAATGAGACTGATTAAGTGGTGCAATTACGAACCAGTCACGGCGAATCATCCCGCGGTTCTAACTGAGGTAACTAGGCGTTTGTCCGTGGTGAAGGCTTTAAAGTGGCTGAATATTTCTTGACTATGAGGGGTGATAGTAAATAAAATCAAATGAAAGATTTCCTGACGGTTGAATAATAAAAGAATTCGAATCGCCTTGCTAAAAGAAACATTGAGAAGGTTCAACATGGGAAATTTGACAGAGCCATGATGCGCCTTACCGTGCTTAATAAAATAGAAGCCCGAACTGCGTCACTTTTAGAGGATACAAATTACAAAATCAAAGTTGTAAAATGACCACCAAAGAAGAGTAGATCTCGAAGAGAGCGTGTTCACTTGCCAAATGGAGGATTAATTCAGAAACTGCATGGTTGATGTGAAGGCATATTCACTTAAAAAAACGTCTATCTTTTTTTCCAACAAATGAATGGATATCACCTATGAATGAATTAGTTCGAAATGAAGGGAGAAGACAATAGGACATGATCTGAATCGCCTATATGAAGCAGCTGCCCCAAATAAGCAAGTCAGGAGTAGCAACAGATTTCTCCGAAAATCGCCCTCTAAGCCCCAGTTGGACCCATTTTTCTGCTGTTAAATTTACATTACTAGCAAGTTTCTATAATGCAAATAGGACTGCTTGATAGACGTCCCACCTACATTTGAGTCAATATCTACAATGTCTGATCATCCCGACGCAGCGTTGATGTTTAGTTAAAAGTACTTTCCCATGTGAAGCGACAACTCATCGATGCTGCACTTTTATTACCCGGTTGACTCACTCAAAAATGCGCGTGAAAGCCCTCAGTTTGAGCTTGATTTAGTTGCCACATTGCAGTTACATGCCAAACAACCTCAACAGACATTTCAGGTAATTAGCATTGCGGATGATTTTCACTAACCAGTTAATGTATCCCGAATGAAGCGATTGCCATAGTGTTTAAATTTTTTTTTTAATTTCCAAAATCACCGCGTTAAAAATTATAAAGTAAGTACCTCAGCTTCAAGTGGAGGATAATCCACTAATCATATGAAGCGAAATGTTATACTTTAGGTTTTTTGATGCTTGAAATGACAAGACAAGACCGGGGACTTTGAAATAAAGTTTCTCATGTGTTTGAGCCATCTTATCGTCTAAATAAAGAGATATTTGTTCGTGTGTCTTTAAGCAATTCTTTTGAATCAAAATGGCTAGACCTTTAGTACTCTGGGTTTACAATGCAAGATTGGCATACGTAAAGTATGTCAGTGGGCATCTCAACTATCTTTTAATGACTTTATTTCCTATTTGTACAAAAAAAGTTCAACAAATTAACGATAACTCTCATTTGAAAAGTCTGCTTTGGACGATCATACAATACAAGTATTGTATGGAATTCTAACTCCTATCCCATACGTTTTCTGAGTGACTGAACGACAACCCCTAGGTCAGGCGCCCAACCACTTTGAAACCCTAACAGATGAGTTCTCTAAATATAGATTTTGAAGGCATTCTGTGCCTTTTTAAAATAAGGTACGGATTAAATGAAGTAAAGAAAAATTTTACTCAATTCGGGTGATTACTTGGGCCATTTAGGCCATTGGCTAAAACAAGCAGCTAACTGAATTGGTGTCAAATTGTGCTGAAGTGCTATCAAATTTGTTCATTGGAATGTAGTGATCAGTTCACGACCACCTCGTCTCCTTCAAAATTATTCACTTTTGAGTGGTAATGCGCAAATTCTGGCTGTATCAATAATGACCACTGCTTGAGTGTCGAGGAGCTGTGCCATCTAGTACTACGTTAATCACTTCCAAATTACGCAACGATTTGTATCGAATAACACTCCGCTGCACAACCAGTTCATGTCCCTGCGTGGCTGCAGAATAATGTCCTTTACCTCTGGAAGTAGTGATTTCTATTGTGCTCATTAATTCATTCTTTAACCAACTAGAAATGTCTTTAGATGAAAAATCTCTGACGGACCCTGCCGATGGCAGGCCATTGTAGCTTGCGCACTGCCTATTCTTTTAAAAAATAACTGAATAGAGAGGTGACGACTTCTAAGAGCGTCTCTGATTTTCCTCTAAATCCATCTGCCTTACCTTTGTGACAATTTACCTACATCAGAATTCTAGTGCATACAATTTGGGTCAAAATGCAGTTTGCAGTTGAGATTCTAACTCCAATCTTACAGAAACAGACCTCCCTTACCTAATTCATTCTCAACACTACCGATGCAAATTAATAACAATTTTTGGGTGTACTTTTGAAAAAGTAAGGCGTTTAGTAATAAATCAAGTATTATTGAATTGAGAGCACGGTGGGACCATTTTGTATGGCAATGGCAAATGTTAATCTGATTTAAAATTTTGCGATTTTGCATTACTCCTGCCCATTATGATCTTGAATCGAATGACGATATAAGAGTGAACACAACAAGATTTGTGCAATTAGAGCAGGCTTGGTTACTAGGTGTAAGCGCAATGCTTTCTTGAACACATGATTGTAGGCATGTCCCGTTCAAAGCAGACATAAACATAGTCATTGATCAGCGTATGCTTATTAGTTTGTGCCGTTGATCAGGGTATCTATTTTTTTAGGTTTTTTGCTAGACATCGGTCGAAAACCGATTCATACTCTTTTCATCGCTCTTGGTTATTTCGGTGGGACATTAGCAGAATGACCTGAAAAATTTGAGATCAATTTTTAACTCCTCGTGAAAGTGGTATTAAAAGTCCTTTCAGTCAGAGCCACTGGTGAGGTCTCTGATTTTGATTACGAAACCTACTGGGCAGGTGATGATCGTCTGATGCTCAGTTAACCACAATGGCATTATTTACACTTCAGTTGAGTGTGTACCCAGTCTACGAGATTCGCATCAAGAATCAGTCGCCAAAACAGGCGCCAAAGGAGGCTTTGTACTGCGTTGACACTGATGGCCAAAACCAGTCCGCTAGAGAAAGAAGCACGGCCTTAATTGTCTTTTAATAACTACTACCCTTCTTTAGAATCACACATTTGATCTCTTGATTAGTCTAGTGTGCTGTTTCATGGAAGAGATTGAAACAAAATGAAATGAGCAACTTCTGCTATAGAAAATACTATTAAGAGCTATTTCCGCTCATTTCAGCCACCTTATCAAAGTGAAAAACGCTTGATCGACATCCGTGTTTACTTAGAATGTGTATTCCCTTGCCTGGAAATCCATACGAATCTGGTTAGTCAAATAGCAGCTTAACCACTCATCTTTAAACTGCGAAAATTTCAAATTTTGCGATTTTCGATACAAATTTCCAATGCAAGATTAAATTTAGCGCAGCTATTATGTTTGATTTTCAAGGTGTTCAATTCGGATTGCGAGATGTATAACATGACTAACGAAATGGGCCAATGTAATGTGGCCTTGCTTGATTTTTTTGACACTGGCCTTGTCATAATGCATCTAAGGGATGTTTTTTTTTAAGTAAAGAGTTGATCCTGAACTATAATCGCCCTTAAGAGTAATTCTACGAACTTGAAGCTGGCTATTTACCCCATTCGGAGAATTAACTCCTCCCTTCACCTCAACCATTCTAAAATTACGAAGTGGACGAAATATCGAAGAAACATAAATTAACAATGATAAATGGCGATCAGCTTCCATTTTCGTCAGCCATTTGACACTTTTAACCTTAAAGCTACAGTGACTGCTTACTCCCCTCGTCTGTTTCATCTAGAGAAAGGACCATTCAGGAGCTTAAGCTTCAGATTGCTCGTAAGGAGACGTGAGCAGTTTATATATCAACAGTTCCGAAAGTAATATTAGGCCGTCAAAATCCGATTATCTGCCAGTTTTCAACGTTCACCTTTAAGAATGCTTAATTTAGTTTTCAAATGGTGCTCTTATCTTTTGGATGATTTGAGTCTAACTGTTAGCAAATTATGCGCACTTCAAATTTAAACCCAACTTTTATCTTCCATTTTCAAAATAGGTCTTGGCGTCGTCAGTGAACAACTTTGGTTACTCGTGCTAAGCAACATGTACTTTAAACGGAAGGTGATCATGAACTTGTATGAGATACGCGCAGGTGGTTCAGTGTCCGTAATCTAGCCATTCGCTTTTTGCCGTAGTGTAGACAGGCCGAAAAGAGAGGTTAAGACCGGATAAGTTGAGCTAGCTCAGATAATTTACTCTGATTGTTTAGCTGAAATCCCGAATCTGTAGGGTGTTTCTTTTAAATGAGCCTTAATGTCTTTTATGACGACAAGTTTTTATGAAATAAATACGAAGAGAGATCTTGCTTGTTTCCAGATCGGATTGGCCGAATAGATCTGATGATGGGTGTGCTGTGCTGTGCTGTACTGCATTTTGTGTATTTATGCACGCATAGATGAATTCAAAACCTGTTTTTTTTTTAATTTTTTGTAAGGCTCAATTCCGTTTTGTCAGCCCCCAGTAATGGCCGATTTCTATCAACTTTGCTTGTGCAATCATGCAATTTTCAGATTTTAAAGCAAGAATGCTTGACTAATTGGTTCAGTTCCCACTTTTCACCATTGCAATATCTCTCTGCTTGCGATTAACTGGTGGATACTAAATTATAAGTCATCATCGGTCAGTGAAAGTAAATTCTGATTAGACGTGTTTGCTTAGATGCCGAAATTTAGAGAGAGATGAAGTCAGTTTGCCATCTCGTGACCATACAGAAATTCGAATGACCACGGAGACTAAATGAGAGGTGCTTCATTAGAAGGCTACTATAACAAAAAATTAATTCAATGCCGCCTCTAAAATGATTTTTGAAATAGTAAAATGACTTGAGGGTAGACTATGCTGACTTCAAGGGAAGTGGCTATTCAATATGGCTGTTCCCATAGGAAACGGACAAGTGCACAAACACGAGGCTTCCCGTATTATATCAATGACTGTAATAATCACCATCTTTTCTTCTTTATAACTAAGAGGGTTCCTTAGTTTTCACTAAAATTAAATATACTAACAAAATTTTAGGCGAGCCTCAATTGTAGTTTGCTCTCAGCTTAAAAGTATGTTAAATAGCGACTAAGCTATTAATGGGAAACTTTTGACGGTGTTCTCACTTCCGACGCTAGCCTCAGCATAATCTTATCAGAGGAAAAATTGTCTGTAATTGTTTTTTTTTTAATTTAGAGTATATTGCGGAATGAGTTCTGCGCCATTTTTGTTACAGAGGTCATAAATGCATGAGTATTACGAAGGTCACCACAAATCTGGACATGCATCACCGCCATCATGCTGTTTCGCCATGGAAGCCAACCACCTCCCCCGGGCTTCACAAAATCATCCGCTTTGGACGTCGCCGTCTTTGGCCCAATTTAACAATGTAACCACCGACACAGTTTATTGATTCTTCGCTTTTCTCAAAGTGACAATTGCGATTCGTCTTCCAATTGTGGTTCCAACCAACTACGGTAACAGGTATGGTCGATTATAATGATCAATTCCTTGGGATCTATTAAGCCTACAAACTTAAAAGAAGTCAAAATCATCCAACAAGAGTATGCGAAATGTGGTCGACTGCCAAATTTTCTCCTCGATCGGTTTCTTTCGTGTATATCAAGGCATTTCCTTGTCTTTTTTTAGTAATAAAAGGACGGCACTTATAAAATGAGTATCATGATGACTAATGTGAGCATAAGTTCCAAAAGCACGGCTTGACATTAGATTGAGACGATCCGATGGGCATATTTTATTATATTCCACATTAAAAATCCTTAGAGAATTTGCTATTTCAAATCTACTAAAGTACTCAACTGGAATTGGTCTCTGCAGGCTTGCCTCAAATCGGTAGAGGACACTACGCGTTTTCAACTTATTTCACTAGACAGTAATGCTTTCAGTTTTCGCTTAGAAAAAGTGGAACAATTTTCGATCCTAAAATAGTTCATGCACATGCGCATAGACTACCATTGTGTAGACAGCCAATGGTTGGACGATCGGTTCAACAGTTTGGCAAAAACCAGAATCAGACCAAAGGAGTCACGCTGCAGTGTAAAAATATTTTTTTACACCATCAAGCCATCAAATCACGGTAGCTGTCAGTCGGTCTGATTTCCCCCATCTACCAGAACACCTTAGAAGTCAAAATATAACCATCTCCAAGCCGACCCATTTCTCTCTGATGCACTATCTAGGGGAAAAGGGAGTTGGAAATTGTTAGTTCTTAGTAGTAGGATTTTTATTTATTTAATCCTTTTCTCAGGTGGAAATTCGCTTCAAATGCAGATTAGTAAATGACGAAACTCACTTAAAAATATAAGTTAGTTAAAACCTCCCATTTGCTTTGCAGGCTCTATTTGTGATTTTCTCAATCGGTGACCGCACCCAACCTTCTGAGATCTATAAATTTATGGAAGCGACAAAGTGAACTAATGCCTTAACTTTCACATTAAGCATGCCCTACCGACGTCCATTATCAGAGACTGAAAGTAATTTGTAGGCAGCCCTTACTTTGTAACATTGTTAACGCTATTTTAGTTCATTTTATAACCCAGACCGCCAACTAGCTTTTAGTCCATGTAGCCTAGGATCTCCTCTTCCCGTTATGGGGTACTAGCAGTCGATCCAATATCAAGAAGGGTTATATACAAGCACGTCCATGATTCGCGTTGGCCCATAGCATTAAGAGGAGGCTCCATATGGATTTTTCGCCAATCGCCGAAACAAGTTACTTCACTTACTATTAAAGTACTATATAATGCATGTTGCAGAGAATTCGTTAATGCATGGCGTTTCTGCACGTGACACAAACGGCGAGTTGAAGGTGATGAGGTTCAGAACACATCCAAGAAGATTACACGTTTTTGACATGATAAAAAAAGTTGGCATTGCTTTAATGAAGTATACTCATAGTATTTTGAAAGCAGTAGGTTGTACAGGCAAGCTTAGGGCTTATTCACTTTCTCAGCAGTCCAGAGGTGGAATCCACTGACCCCGTTGACCCCGAATTTGAGAATCGAATCGGAATGCCCACGCAGAAATCAGTCTAAACGCACCGGTTACGAGTGTCCAATGGTTTGCAAAATCTGAATTTGCGGTTTTGTTGTGACTCACTCATCCAAATACCACTTCCATTCGGCTAACACAAACGAAAAATAAGCCCAAAGCGTTGAATGCCTGTAATCATTGTACTAGCTCTTGACTTTTGCGCCTTCTGATGTCACCCATATTTATAAACAATAAGAGACTCGTTTTTAGCAAAGTCTTATTCTCTCAATTTGAATAGGAAAGATGATTTAAAATATTTAGATTGAAAAAGTAGTCAATTTAAGGAGAAGTTGTACTTAACCAATTTTCAATTAGTAACGGGATTTCTAAAATATATGAAAGTAATCTGCTTTGATAGGATATTGTTGTGGATCTTGTGCTGTAGATCCACGAACTGAAATTTAATTTTAAAGTAATCCTGCTAAGTGTGCAGGACTCTTTGATTCACTCGGCAGAGTTTTCCTTTTTATTGCCAAATAGAAGGCTGTTTAAGTTGTTCCTTTATTCAGGTGAAGGAAAACTGCCCCAAACAAAAGAAAATTACGAAGAGGTCGTAAGATAAAAGGAACTAATTATGGGAGAGATACCAGTGATATAATTACCTTGGAGTACCCGGAAAATCCAGTCCGAGTCTTGATGTAATGGAGTCATGACTTCCACCAGTAGGACCGAACTTCTGACCTAGCGTAATGGCGCTACAAACGCATGAGCTTTTTCAGCAAGCGTGGGCCGTCTGGTGCCTGGTTAAAACAACTAGAAAGAGTTTAGGGCAGAATTCCTGTCTATACAGCACTGAAAGAAGGTGGGTATAAGTAGACGTCGAATTTCCACTGGGATGATCGAACTAATCTAATGTTTCTCTGTCTCTCCGGGATTGTTGAATAAAACTACAGACATTTTCCTTCTTTACCAAAGATTTATTGAAAATCCCGGTTCTACACTTGCGTTAAACAACTGGAATTTCAAAATGTTTTACTCTTAAGTAAATTGCATATGTTCTCCATAAAGCAGCTTTAGACATCCAAATATTTAGACAATCTATAAATGTCCTGAAGTTACTTCTGCGAACCAGTAATAGCCGTCGAACGCACCAATCAAATGTCGCCGGGGATTCGTGAATTATGACTCCTGTCTTTAGTATGATTCACGGCTGGGTAGAAGGTGGTAAGAATTGGCGAATACTAGTGAGTTGTAAAAAAAGTAGTCCAAAATAGCATTTTTTAAATGAATAAACTCAGATTTGACTTTGGCATAGGAATTAATGACCGAATCGTGCCCCAAATGAGTCTGACTAATAAGCAGCGAGAAGTAGCTTGAATGCACCAAGAAAATGGGAGGGAAAAGAGGCTATGCCCAGTGTAAAACGTTTTGGCTTGCGTGACAATTGACTAAGTCCTGACTCATGGTGACCAATGTTAGTCATGTGGGAAAAATTTTGCAGCTCGTCAGAAGGCTAGAATATGCCGGTACGAGCAATGGTACATGAACGGTCTTCAAACCTTTCATAGCGCCTAGAGTAGCCGAATTCTAATTAGGGCAAATAAGATTGTGATTAAGGGACTGATAAGTTCCATCAGCTAATCAGCACTTGTGTATTAATGAGGCTGGAATCACCTATCTAGCGGTAGCCATTTAGTGTCTCTTTTTCTTGAAATCGAAGGTTATGAGAACAATTTCCCCGCCAAAGAAGACAGTATAATAGTCTTCTCAATGGGCGAGCAGGAATTATGGTTGACTTTAAGCACAGACCTATTTCGTCAATTCCAGAATTACATCTTGGCCATGAGTAGCCCTTGTCAATGACTGTACTGACCTGGGATTTAAAGCCACAAATCTACTGCTTTGAACGGTAGAGTTTGTTCGACTTAGCGACAATGAGAAAATCTGCAAGATGCACGCCTCTCCACCTAAAATTCCAAAATAGGTTTCTATGCATGCTAGCTTAAGTGATCAGAATGATCTAATGGATAGACTACTACTTCTGCTAATAGCAGTGAGTCTCTTTGCTTTGGTGAAGGTTTATACCTCCAAGCGTCTTTCAAGCAGGAGAAGAGAGAGCTAAGAAAGCACGCAGTCAACAATCATTACTGCTATTTATTGTAAGCTTATCAAGATTTTAAACATGCACTTAGCAGTATGAAGTCGGGATGCGTGCGGGCTATTGACCGAGAAGGCAATGGGAGTGTACCCAGATATTCACGGACGCCGAGCAATTGAACAAGAAATACGAAATTACCTAAAGCCTGTGAATTCATCAAAAGTGGAAAAATCTCAACGGCGGTCATAATTTTTCCATAACTTTCACCATCTGCGTATTTAGTAATAACTGGATGAGTGCATAAATTAAATGCAGAATGGTTAGTTGAAATTTATAAATAAACTCACTTTTGTGTCATGTAGAGACAAGGGCTTTTAGAAGAAATAACCAAGCGCACGAGAAGTGATGATGGAATCAATGCTTTTACAAACTCATGCCTTTCACGTACCAAGCGAAAGGTTACTTCAAGAACTGAGAAAAGTGAAAAATGTTAATAAAACTGGCATCCGTTCTTTCAGTAGGAATAAAGCAGATAGGGTTGGCTGTTAACCACAATGGAGAAGAAGAAAACCGATACATGAAATATTCTTTGGTGGCTTCTCAAGGTGATGTGCATTTGTTCTTTTTTCTTGTGACTGGCAGCAAACTTGACTTTTCTAACAACTCAATTGTAATTACTCAGTGAGGTTGATAACGTGCAACGATAGTCAGTGGTGAGTGATTGAGATGAGGGGAATTCATCTGATATCAAGGTGGTCAATCCTACTCTCAACCTCCTCGTGGTGACCACCGGTAATCCCAGGGGCAACTCTGAGGGCTAATGAGAGGGGCGACCGGATAAGACTAATCACCCACCGGACGAATGAAATTTCGATAATGGCAGCAAAAGTACAATCATGTACAGTCTGGTAAACAAGGTACGACGCAAATACCCGGATTCATGGTCTCAAGCTTGACGGTGGAAAGTACTTGCATGTAGCAATGAATAGAATCTCCCCCAGAATGTTGAACAGACTTCTGGAGGAGGCGTGAAGATTGTCTGCCCTTAACAGTGTCGAGGACAGACGAGGTGCCACTACGAATTGGAATTGAAGTGGAACTGCTACCTGTACGACGAAACAATGCCAGAGGTGTAATCAGAGAACCAAAGACGTTGATAAACGCTTTTAAATGTTTTCTGTGTTAACTGTTGTGTGCTGTATGTTGTAAAAGCGATTTGAACTTCTGTTGTACCCCCCCTCCCCCCAATAAGTCTCTGAGACTTGCCCAAATCAGTGGAAGAGCAAATAAAAAAGCAAGGTTTAATTGAAATATATCGGTTGTTAACTAAATACGCGTAGTTGAAAACATCTCCGACCCCAAGCCACCATTGATCTCCAGTTGCTCATGCTAACTCCAGTACTGTGCCAGAAATAAGTGAGGAGCTCAAGAATTAGAACATTCTAAAGCATTATTGCAAATTTTAAGCTGATGGTGTAGCGGTGGCGCATAAGTTTGGTTCCCTACGGCGATTTTATTATCGAATCCCCAAAAATTATCCATAGAATAAAATGAACATTGGTCTTTGTTCGAAATCGGTAATATTTTTTAAAAATAAAATGCAATTGTTTGTATGTTGCTTTGATGCAAATAAGGTGATAAATCTTTGCAGCATTTAAATATAACAGAGGGCGCTACGTGGTTTTAGTCATTTCGTAAATGTGTTGAGAAGTTTTGCCGATGTTCCCTGTTTATTCTTGCAATTTTTCATTCTTAAATCGGAATTTCGCTGCCTCAAACGCTTTCTTCGTACTTTCGAGGTAATCCTGAACAGGATACGCCAAAATCAAACATGGTCAAGCCAACTGAAAGCTTAAAGGAAATGTTGTGACGCACGATTTGAGTCGATGGTGAAGGAGAATAATCATATCGTTCTTCTGTTTCAAAGAGATTTTTTTGTCAAGAACTATCCGTGCCTTATAGGTAGCATCCTCTATTTTTCATGCATACAAGGCGTGGTAAAGATAGTGTCAGGACATTTTCCAAATCCTGGTAATTCTTGCGAAATAATTTTGGCAAAAGCAGACCACTGTCTAAGCCGAAGTTAGCATCGAAAAGGACAACAGGCCTAGAGAAAATGAATTAAAACCCACGAAGGAGGCAGAATAAACTGGATTTTAGATGACTCAAATCGGTATTGAGAACGACTACATGCCAAGCATTTGCAATGAATGCTCATTTATTTCAGATTTCCATCAAAATTCTTATCAGCTTCGTGGTACTGAAAGACAATCATTTTCTTTTAAATTATGTTGGATGCTCACGAGAATGCTAATTGGTGAATTTAAAGCTTTTCCAAAATAGGGGTGAAAATATTCAAATCGTACCAGACTTCTATGTCATTTGTGTAGTGCTATTGGTTTCGCAGTAGTTCGTTTCTATTCCGAGCATAAAGTAAGCACCACGTATATGGTAACAGTTTGGCGAACTGGAAGCCGGCCTGCTGGTTTGATAACTTTCAAGGGATTGTGGAGAAAACTTCACTGTGGAGGCGCATATTATCATATTTCATTTGTGTTTGAAGATGGGAAATGAAGTATATCAAAAATTAAATTCAATATTTGATGAGTAGACAGTTTGTCTTGAAAAAAACGTTACTAACTAGTCATTTGACAGAGACCCATTAGACATGCTTAATGATATGTGTGGGATGGAATAAGTTCACAAACGGCATGAAAGATGGCAGGTTGAAACTATACTGGTGTCGTTAGAAGGCGGTGAATTTAACAGTGGTTGAACTTGAAGCTTTTTTAATGCAAAGCACTTCAATTAAATCCATCAAAGTTTACTTTTTGATAAAGTAGAATATTTAATTACGGATACATAGATGTATGCTAGCAAATTAAGGATGCACAAGCTTTATGAATTGATAAAAAAACATGAAATTGATATTTTTAAAATTTTCAGTTTATAATAGAATGCTAATTTTTGCAGAGATGATTATTTATTTGATGTATCATTAATTGTTCTTATCAATTACATTTAAACTCACAGCGGGCTTTCACTAAGGATCTGCAGTGGGTTTTAGGAACAAAGCGTTGTGGGCTTCTTGGGGCCTTCAAACTTGGATTCAAACTTGAGATATTGTATTCTACTTGCGTATTGCATTCTCAGTTAGCTTTTGTGTTACAATGCTTCATAAAATAATTTCTAGTTGAACCCGTTGTTTTTTGTTATTTTATCAACGCTTAATTTGTTTTAGGCTTAACATGGCATGCGTAACGCTCAAGAGATCAGCGCCTTTCGAATCGATCGGGTCCGCCTCGGCGAAAAGGCATCGCTGCTCCCTGAACCTCCCCTGCAATTGTCAATTACCGGCCCAGGAATCTGTTTTCACACCCTCTTCTAGACTTTCAAGAGGTAGATTGAGCATTAAAGTATCATTGTTTTCTCCTAATCATCGACGTATGGTTAAAATGCTTTTCAAACAGAGCAAATCGTCCGTCGGATTCGACAGGATGTTTGGCGGCTGCAAAGGCGAAGGGCTATACCAAAGTTTCCACCAAACTGCCCCCCAAGTACCCTCGAACCTTCAGAGGTTGATAATGATCGGCCCTGCTCCCCAGACGGTATGTTCTAAGGCATTTTTATTCAACGATTTCAACGCATTGACTTAGCTTTATTGCAAGCTAGATCCCCTTTCGCTTGAACTCTATTTCGATCCAAATATTTAACCACGTAAGATTGAAATATTCAAGTTCCTTCGTGTTCTTACTTTCCGTAAGCTAGAATGTGCCGTTATTTGACTACACTTGTGTAAATTTGGATCCAGGTACGTTAGATGGTTTGATCGCAAAATAGGTACTTTTTAGCGTGTGAATTCTTGCCCTCGATATTATTCTGAAGTATTCTAGTATCGAGTACTGTAACTTCTCGAACCTTCTGAAAAATGCGTTTAATCTATTTAGATTTAACCTTTCGATGAACTTTTATCTGAATTGATAACACTAACAGTAACTCCTGAGGTCATGTGTTCATTTCGTGTCATGTGTTGTTTCAAGACCTAAACAGTCTAGAGGCATCTATGTATACAGATTGTCAGCTAATTCTTCAACGGAAAATGACAAGTCATTAATGTAGAATCGATTTAACCGATATCTTGTTCTGCTCTGCTCTTCGTATCATTTGACTAGATAGGCCCTCAAACCATGTATCACGATTCTTTGGACTCTGTAAGTCCTCTAAAGTGCTGATGTGAATCAGTTGTGGTTCTTGAGAAATTAATCCTTTCTAGACTTCAAAACCTGAGAAGTCTATTTGTGTTTAAGTGATCATTAAGCGCATGTTCAAAAACGGTGAGTCAGCAGTAGTCGTTTTCTGCAACAGATTATCCTCCCTTGCTCTATCATTAGTTGAGGTTTTTGAATTCACTGAAATGGTTGAAATAAATGAATGACGCGCTCCATTATTTGTTTCACACCTAGAATCAACGGTTCCATCGTGTTCTCAAGTAATATGTGGAATGCGTCAGATGGCTATTCGATCACCGAAGCCAGAATCGGTAATTTCCTCCGATACTGATGAGGCTTCGGATGGATCCTGTAGTCCACGACTCCCCGATTATCTCCAACGTTCTCAATCACCACCATCTTCTCCTCTGCCAAAACCCCTCAGTCAAGATGATGTGCCTCTTTTCACTATCCGCCAAGTCACTGCACTTTGTGACAGCCTTATTCGAGAGAGAGAAGAAAAGTTGCGTGAGGAATATGATACCATTTTATGCGGGAAACTTGCCGGTATGCTATCACCACGTGTTAAAATACCCCGCCCTCGTTTTTACATTATATAATCTGGACTTTCAACTTAGAGCAATATACGGCCCTGTTGAAGTTTAATCAGGATCAACTGAGCAATAGGTTCAAGGACGCCCCAATGAGCTGTAAGTGTTTACTTATCTACTAGAAGAGTTTATTTACTCTATTTTTGTTAAGTTTGTATTCTTCCTGATGTAGATGTGTCCTAGATTTTTGGTGGACGATGTCGTCACCCGAGTGATGTTTGGCTTCCGTCATTGTGCATTCTCTTTTCCCTTGTGGGCGTTCTTGCTTACCTCAGTTTTCCCCTCCCTCGGACTGTTCATTTTGCGTTGTGGTGTGGTCTAAAGTAGCATAAAATATGGAACGACTGCAAATTTCGCCTTTTTTTACGAGATTGAAATTTTTGCCTTATGAAACTTCTCACCGCCCAGTTTCATTGTTATCCATTCGAGCGAATTTCATGGCATTATTATTCTGGTAAGCAATAGCAAGTGTCCATGCAGCGCAGAACATGCAATATGGAATGATGTATTCTGTATTTAGCTCCTCAACCATGCACGTCTGGACGAGGATATCATCTTAGGTAATGTTCTCAAGGGGTCAGCTAGGTAGACTTTAAGTGTTGCGTGATGACCGCGTTTTAGAATAGATGTGCCTAAAGTCGAGCAACTTATCGTTCGCGGTATTGGTGCATTTTATGCGTCATTTCAGAATCGCAGATGAGGAAATTTTGATGAAAGCCCGGGGTTTCCGTAGAATCGTGGCGTTGACGCGTGGTGCCAGTCGGATTTTGGGTTTGGGGAAAATTGGTTCGGCTGTCTGATGGAAGACATTGAGGTCGGGTGGCGGGCACGTACGAGGGTATAGTTGTCGTATTCCGACAAATCCGAATTTCAGCAAAAGCACTTAAGTTTTGAAGGATAAGTGAACAAGATATACATTTAATAAAAGTAAATAAGTGGCCTGCATTTACCCTAAATTGGTTAAGATCACGTTATTTTCGATATCTGAACCGGCTGAAATTATTGTCCAAACAGTAAATAGCGATTTCGACCCAGCAAGTACCAGGCATCGCTTTCGCAGTGAATTACTAAGTGCATTTTCAAACACTTCAGCTCAAATGAACTGTCTAATTTGGATGCCCGAAAGCCCCTTCTTAGTTTAATGTGTCAAGATCTAATAGTATTATATTTTCAGTGGATTATCAAAAAAATTATTATTAAATTATTTCAAATCGACCCGTAATTTATTGGTCTACTTGCAACTTTAACATCAATTATCCACAGTGTCACGCAGCCTTCAGATAAATTGTTTAATTAAGGTTATAAAACAGCTACTCTCTTTGATCCATGAGGTAATCAGTGCGAAACGCACTGTTGAAGATGGCGCAGCGGATTTTTCAGTCGTTTCGAAGAATTCCGACGCATTTTACATCTATGCGCAAAAGGCAAGACACCATAGAAGTTGTAGGAAGTCATTATAAAATCAATATGGTTTGGTCGATATTAATAGCTAAATATTTAGTGTTCAAATATCGGTTTCCCAGCTAAGCCTTCCTCTCTGGCTTACGACCAAACTCTTGACGTTTTCGCCCTAGCAACAAAAGATGGATTTCTATATGTGTAAGATTTTATTAAAGATGCTTACTTGCGCTCTAGTTTCGGCAAACCTGGTGTTATATATTACGGATCGCATAAGGATACATCCGAAATAATCAAAGTTGCATTTATTGTTGGAACTGTAAGCTTTATTATAGACGAGAAACTGTTTCATTCATCTCTAGCATCAGTTATTGACGCTTAGTGATAGTGATGATATTTATTTCTGGAAGATTGACCAAACATCAATCCCACAACCTTGTTTGCAAAACACGGGTAGATTACAAAATGTATCTGCTGCTCTTGAGCCCAAGCGATTGGAATGTGATCCGGTTGATTATATTGAAAGTCACATAACGGCTCTAGTTGTCAGTTCTTCAGCCTTGTCCATTATCGTTGGCACGGATCAAGGAAGTGTTGCTTTCATTCGAAGAGATACAAATATCAGACAGAGTGCTGCGCAGGATGACGGTTCCATGTGGATTTTACCCAAGTATGAGGAGGTCCTCACCTCTCGTCAGGTCTTGCAAAGGTTCGTTTCAATGTTTATTAAGGCCCACGGGCCTGTTCTTAATAGCTCTTTAGCTCTTTGAACAACTTGGATTCGGGCCTATTACGAGCAGTCATGGCTAACTTATTTAAGATTGATGTGCAAAACTTGCAGCTCTACGAGTTATAAATCGCCTACTCACAGTTTTCGTTTAAGCTATTTGTAAGCAGTTTTGATTTTATTGTTCTCACCGTTATGCATTCTAATACTAGTGAACTCTATGTTCTAGCGCTTTTAAAAATCGAGCCATACCTTAAATGGCTATATTGCAATAGTTGAACCTACCTATACCTGTGGGTTCGAGTAACCCACACCATAGCTGTCCTTTTTTGTATTCGATCTGTATAGCTATCTGGTTAGAAAAAAATGATGCTCTATGATTAGTTCTAAGGTTGTTTCCTCTGTCAGCAAAAATTGCACCTTTATTTGTTAGTCTCAGGTTCTTTAACTGGTTCTCACCCTAAGGGTTTCTGCTCCTGTTTAGTAGAAAACATGTTCTATACATTAGGTTTCAATATGAGTAATATAGCAGACTTGTGTAAAGATGGCTATTATCTTCACTTAATGACCTCATACATTCTCTTCGCCAGTACCAACTTCGTCGAAGTGGTTTACCTCATTATTCCATGCTGATAGTGATTGGACCGGCTAAATTCGATGATCACAGCCGGCGATTAAGTTGACGTAAATGCATAAAATTGTCTTGCCACGTGCTCACATGCTTGGAGTACAAGATTCATCCAGAAATGCTGATAAACCAGGAAATTTTGCGCCTTTCTGGCCTCTTCTGAGGCATTAGCAACCTCATTTGACATTGTTTATCTTCGGTTAATCTATCGGTGCGGTCGAGACTATGCTAGTCCGGAATGAATGCTGATTTTGCACAGCCGGCATATTTTTTTTGGAGTCAAATCACCATAATGAACTAATAATATCCTTCTTTTTAGTCTTGTCGCATATTTATTGAACTGTTAAAATGTTATCCTGCAAGATCTACAATCATCATGCCCTACTATAGGCTATAGGTTTTAAAGTCTATTGGATTCCATTAGTCGAAGAGGACTAGCATCTTAACTAAAATCGGTAAGATTCTCTGGCACCCTTCATTAGACCACTTACTCATTCTGTGCTAGTAATCCTCGACATTAGTATTTATTGTATGGGGAGCCAAAAAAAGTCTGTGGCATTTGGAAATTTTTACTTTTGGTGATTATTGCAAAATTTTCTTTCCGCTAGGGTTCAGAAGCATGTGCATTCTTCCTTTTATCAGTTTTTAGGCCGTTAGTTAGGACGAATCAACCATGGTTTTCATAAAAGTAGTTGATGACTTTCTTTGGCAATTGTAATTCTGCAGCATTTCTTTGTTTTTAGCCGCATATTCGCATGAAGTCAGCACCTTTGCATTTTACTGCTCTTGTGTGCATTCCTTCGAGATTTAGCGTTATGGTTTATGGCGTGATTTTGTCGGACTTCCTTCTTTTCCTGCTTGACTTATCCTTTCTTTGACTTGCCGTATGCATTCTTTTTTAATTCTTGCTGAATCTCTTGGCTAGCTTTAGAAAACTAGAAAGGCCTCTCTTAGCTGCTCATGTGCATGAATAACAGGTTTATCAAAGGTAGATACGGGAACTGGTGGCTGGACTTATCTTAGGAGAAGTGGAGTTTACGCTATGGATTGAGACTATAAAATCTCGGCCGATTTGAAGAACTAATGGTTGTCTCTTTCTGCTTGTCTGTTTCTGACTTGTTCAGCTTTATTAAGTAAACCTGCTTGGTTTTTGTTAATCGAAGCACTTAGTCATAGCAGTTTGTTAATGAGACTGTGAAAGGAGGTCCCTCAGCGATGTACGCGTGAAACTAGTCTGTTCTTGTTTGACTTGATTCTCTAATCGACGGTTTTCTCACCCCTCCACTGGCACATACGTCTAGCGCACACTCCATTACCCACAAATCATACGCACTTAAGCGCGCGTAGTGAATAAGTGTGCGCGTTAGTTGTGCTCTCCTTTCATGGGTGTGTATGAATCCCTTGGCCAATTAAATGATTTACACGGGGCATATCCGCTGGAGTGCTGTCAAACTTCTGGTGCACGCCCTCGCGTACTTGATTCAAGTCGTTGTAGGCTCATTGTTCATCGATGCTTATCAAGTGGTTGGAATGGCCACCCGCAGTTTACGGTGGCGCTCTTTTTTCCAGACAATACCCGAATGCTTAGTTCAGCACTTATTTTAATAACAATGATGCTTGAGGGAAACATCTTAACCATCATCAGTTATTATCACGCATCCATAGTGTTAATTAGCGTCGATGGCGATTCAAATCATTTGTTGCAATTCTGCGCACTCAACGAGAAATCCGATCAGATACTTCAACTGAAATTCTTAACTTTTATTTTGTGCGCGGTTTTTCGAAAAAATCCTTCATAGGATCACAACTCCCCGTGGTTTTTCTTTGGAAAAAACTATTTTTCAGCGAAAGTGGCATCACGTTTCCCGGGAGATACGCATAAGTAACGAGGTAGTAATGAAATACTCTCCTGAATGTGTCTCAAGGGTGATTCATCGTACAAGACTATCTTGCGGTTGCAAGCAAAATCCTTACCAGGGTATTGCTTTCAGTTGGAAAAATATGACTCTTCCTCTATGAGATTTGTGCATTCAATACAAAATTGGTAATAATGATACAACTGTTTACGAAGTAATTTAGGCGTCCTCGCCGGATAGCATTTATTATTCACTGGTAAGAAATAGGTTTATTTTCATTTGTTTATTTTGCTCTGGTTGCAGTAGTTTATAACTGCGTCAAATAAGTTTGGACTAGAGATTGAAATAATCGCATTATTTCTATTAGTGAAAGTCACCGTTTCGATGCGTCAGCTGATAGTATTCGGTTATTCGGTCGAGGAAAGTGTTCAATTGCTTGATGACTAGTGCTACAAATGGGTTTGAGTTCCAGTCCAGTTATACTAATAAGAACTGCCGTCGAACTCTTACATTGGTGAGGGTGAAAGTAACTTTGTATATCATCATTGATCAGATCATGAAATGATTTTTTTTCTCGTGTAGCACGTCTGTTGTGGCCATTTTTTACACCAAGATCCTGAATATACTGGTCATTTCTGTTGTGTTTGTGTCTTCAATTGCTACCCTTCCACTCATCGCATTGCCTTGTAAAGATATCATGGAAATGTCGTACTGTGTTATAAAATTAAAGATTTCCTTCATAGAAAATTCACAATAGTCGGAGATAATCGGCAAGCAAACAATGGCATTGTCCTCTGGTTGGTGGTGCTAAATAACTTTTCTATGTGACGGGTGAGCAGTCGTTGCGTACGCATCTGTCTCATTAGGCGGCTTTGAAACGAAAGCTGTCGCTGCGTACCCAGTAATAGCAATGGCCGTTCAAACTGGTAAATACCAGTCACAAAGGGATGACCGGATACGATGGTTTCAATTACGATCCCACCCCATTCCTCAAGTTAAGAGCCAAAGAATACATTCCTTCAATATGGGATCATTGCTGGGTGATACGAAAGCCTGGTCTCAGCTCCCCGCTCGAGCTCTTAACGACTTGACCAGGGTTCAAAAGTATCGTGATTATGATAAATACAACTAAGAGGGGTCAGATTTTCGTTTACCTTCAGAAAAAGCCAAGTACAAAGAAAATTAGAAAGTAGTTTTCCTTAGAGAGTGAGAGCGTTTGGTGACTTCGACCAAATGAGATTTTGACGCCATTGAACCGGCTACTTGTATTGCTTTTCCGCTTTTGTGAGTAGTTCCCGACGGTTTGACATTCGCGCAATGTCTAGGCCGCGTTTGAGCAATAATATTTTGTAGGTATCGTTTTGGTCTAAATAAAAATTCAGCGAAACAAACCCTTAAATTGAAATAATATGAGAAAGAAAGACGGCTATAAAAACATGCTCATGAAGTCCAAAATGTTGGCTTTGCTAGCAATCATATACAGGAGTTTTCATTCGTTCCTTCAATCAGAAGAAAACATTTAACCGCTGATCGACAGAATTCGATATCGACTTCAAATTCGATTCGAAAGGGATGGAATTAATTTAAATTGATACTTCAAACTTTGTCCGTTTAAGGCCTTTGAGCCCCGTTCTAATCAGAAGCCGGAGTTTATCAAGCCGATTGTTGTTTTTATTTTTCAGTATTCCTGCAGAAAAGCGTTCTCGTTTTCGATTGGACGCAGTAGTAGTTCTCTCCGAGCGTCCCGGTCACTCCGGTCAGCTCTTGATTGGATACAGCAGTGGGCTCTGTCTTCTCTACGACATTCTAGGCGACCGAATATTAGCTCTCCTCCCCTGCCAATATGACCTTGAATCCGCAGCTTGGTGTGGTGGTAGTGGGCTACCCGTTCGTGGTGCTGCTTCCAATCCCACGGCAACTCCGCCTCACCTTGGCACTCGACTACTCACTGCCTATGGAAACGGATCTCTTGGGGTATGGCAGATACCCCTCTTCGCTACTGGACCTGGATTAGCCAGCGAATCAAATGCTCGGGCTCTGCAGATGATGGAGTCTCCGAGCATGCCCTATGGTATGAAAATCTCAATTTCTGAAAAGTCGGTTTCCTCCGACAATGATTCTTTTCTTATCCTTTTCAGGACCTTTTCCGTGCAAGTTAATCAGTAAAGCCTTCTGGCTGCCTTCTCACAAGTGAGTGCCTCTATGTCGTACAAAAGTGGTCATTTTAGGCGGTTGCCACATAAAAGACCCCGTATTTGGATATTGATTCCTCTTTCTCACTCTCAGGTTCATGAGCTAGGTCATTTGCTGAGTCACTGGAAGCTGATATCATTTTCCTCGTAGTCTAGTGCGCACTGCAGAGTATTGTAAAAATGTTGGTAAAAAGGGAGTAAAACAAATGAAGTAATGGTGGAATGTCATTAGCCGGCTAAAAAAATTCTTCCAGATTTAAATTCGCTGAGGCGAAAATCCGATGTATGCAAACATACTAATCAATAGATAAGCTCTACTAGCCAGTCTTAGTGCATTATTGGGTGGACAACAACTCGACAGATTCTCAAAGTCTACGCGTCACAACTTAATTAATTAAGCAGTAATCGTGGCTTATTTGCCATGCATATTTTATTTTATTTTCTCCCCACCTATTAGGGCAAGTCCCAAGGACTTATTGGGGATACAACAGAAGTACAAATAGCTTTTATAGCAATTAAGCACAACAGTTAACACAGAACAGTAAAAACGTTTGTTGAGGTCTTCGCTTGTCTGGACTCTTCTCTGATATGGCTTCGTCGTACAGGTAGCAGTTCAGCTTATTCGAGCCACCTCGTCGGAATTCGTCCCTCTTCAAATCTCTTTCAGAAACCAGCATTTTGGCGGAGATTCCATTCATAGCTACCTGCACGTGCATTCCACACTCCAGTTTGAGACCACAATTCCGGTTATTTACGTCGTGCCTCCTTTACCAAGCTGTAAGAAGTTGTACTTCTGCTGGCATAATCTAATTTTTTACGTCCGGAGGGTGATTAGTTTCATCCGGCCACTCCTCTCATTAGCCCCCAGAGTTTCCCCATGGGGTTTCCGGTGGTCACCACGAGGAGGTTGAGAGTAGGTTTGACCACCATGCATATAATTTTATTGGCTGGAAAATAAGCAAACTGGTTTTTGATTAGCTGAGCTTAAAACCAACCCTGTGTAAATAACTCAGCTATCTAATCAGCAAAAGGTTGAAAAGGCTGTTTGTGTTGGCGGATCTCGTTAAGGTAAATTAAGCATGGGATCTTTTCTTCGTACATAGCATGAATGCATAATTAATTCTACCCACGCTAGAAAACCTTTTCACTTTTTATATCCGATAGTTTATGCTGTTAGTGGGACGTCAAATGTTATCTCATCGTATAAGTTAGCGTTTTGAAAACAGAAAGTAATCCTAATGGCACTGGATTGAGGACATTATTTTGCGTTATTACTGACAGGTGTCTTCACAGATTGAACGTCGGCTATTCTCGGGCGTTTGTTTGTATCCGGGTTAATAAGTGGGCTTCTCATCATAATTTTCCAACTATTGCTCTTCAGTTTTATCAAGTGATAGCTTATGGCTTCAGATTATCATCCATTCATATCGATCATTGGCCCACTTTACAGCGAAGGGTTGATTCGCTCGCCCAATCAGCATTTCTAGTGTTTAAACGAATCATAAGCTTTTGGTGGCCGTCTTAGCAGTATTTAGGTAGAAAATGGATCATTCCATCAAATCCATTCGTCCATTAGACACATAGAGGATAATTTCGCGAGTCAATCTTCCTTACTCTTCTAATCATACTCATGCCGTGACCAGTAGTCCTGCTCAGTATTTACCTCTTGCTTGGCTGATACGATCCATTTATTTGACTCTATGTTGCCTCTAATCTTTTCTAAATGGAATTCCTCACTAATTTTTTTGTATAGGCGTAACGATGAGTGGAGCGCTCGCGTATCAGATTGTTTCCTAATTCAAATCTTCTTTGTTGATCATGTGGAACTTTAGAGTGCACTTTATAACACGCAGAACTTTGTTTGAATAAACATTAGAGTCGTACAGGTGCTTGTAGTTTATGACCATTGCGATAGGCATCATGAGTCAACTAGATTCCAATGTTATATTTTGAACAGGATAGCATTTGTCTCGAAAACGTCCCTGACTGCATATTTCAACTTGTTCTCAAAACAATCAGGTTCAGTGGTAAAAGTAATAATTGAAAGCACTCGTTTCCGAACCCAAATTAAGGTGTCGCCATTTGTATGCAAGATTCAAAGAAGGAGGAAAGGAGTCGGGGTAACTTTCACGGATTCATTTTTCATCAGAAGCCGATGTAAATGGAGTGCTCGATTGCCGACACCTTGTCCAAATATGAACGTCCCTGGAATCGTCTAAAGGCACTCTTTTGTTGAATCACTCATGGCTTTATTCAAAGCGAAATAATTATGTAATCATAGAAACGGGATTTAAAACCTAATTTTCGTGCTCTACTTCTCTTTCTGTTGGAATAGCCCTAGTATGAAAAAGAACCAACCACAGCCGTCCTCTTCAAATGTTCTCGTAAAGACAGCTACTCCTAGTCTGTGGGGCTTGTATAGTGAGTGGTCGTTAAACCAATGAGTTTTGCCGTTTCAATTTGGTGTAAAATATAGCTCAACACAATTGAATGTTTCTCTTCGTATTTCAGGGGAGGAATTACTGTATTCGCGGGGGGTCTACCTCGTTCAATCTACGCAGATCGCAACACCGTTAGTATCCTCCGGGGATCCAATTTGGATCAAGCTGCAGCCGCCAATCTCGCCGCTGCTCTGCGAGCTGATAGTGAAGGTGACGAATATCCCGATGACGAGGAGGAGGAAGAGTTCGATCAAACTGGAACAGGTGCTGATGTCATGCTTGCCAGCGGGCTTGTTCCTGGTGCTCCTGTGCACGTTTTCGACTCCGATGCACCGGAACATGTCTGTCTGGACTTTGCTTCACCAGTAGTGGATGTCTGTCCTGTTGGGCCGGCTGGTGGACCCGTTAGTGGACTGTTGGTATGCTTTCAGCATCTAAAATACTAGCAGTTTGACTTTGATTTGTACGTGTTCCTCTTATGGAATTGAATCTCTAAGTCAGAGGTTGCCACGATTTGTTCAGTTCTATTGCTATTGATACTGTTCTGAACCGATTTTTCATGCAGCAATAGTGTTGCATTGCTATCGAATTAAAATAGTCGCTCATCGTGTTGAATGCTTTGTGGATGAGTTCAAGAACTATCCTCAAATTGGGCTTCTCAAGGGCCTTTTTTAAAATGTTTTTATTGGTGATCCAGGCAAAAGAAAAGTGCACATCTTGACTCGAAATGTCAATTTTACATCTCATTTTTTTTGTTAAACGAGTCTTGCTCTTATAACTTAGCTGCTTTAGTCTAACTTGCCAGTGAAATCATAGATTTACAAGCTCAAGTGTTACTAGCCTCTGAGTTTTCAATCATAGACAATCATCGGAAAGAAGACTCCTCGATAGTGAATCCTTTTGCTCGTCGAATAGGGGTTGCTTTTAAGGTCAAAGAATGTAAACTTAGTGTTAACTTTTATTCGATATATCCAGGCTTCTCTTGAGAAGTGTCTTCCAACGTTTATTTTGTGTAGATGGATAGGTACCTCGGTGTTCATGATCAAGAACCTACAATTCGTTCATCATTTCATGGGTTGAAATTTAACTAATGCGCACTTTCTGATCACTGAATTGATCGAACTTGGTAGCTGAACTAAGTATAACTATGTGAGGTCCTCTGAAAGGTCCTCAAGACGTGCCTTTATTATTTAACGTACACGCATTCTTTCCATAATAAGGACTTAGATGAATGGACGGAGGTGCTCTACTTATCATCCTACCTTGTAATAACAATGTAATTATGAATTCGATACATCGCCTTCCTTGGCACTAGAATACTGAGAAAATAGTTATCTGTTTTACCCTCAGATCCTCTGTGAGGAAGAACTAGTGGCCATTGATCTTCTGACCATTGGATGGCCCATTCTAGAACTCCCATATCTCAACTGCCTACACGCTTCCCCGCTCACTGCCTACGGTCTCTTCACCCAAGTTGATCCCATATTCTTAGATGATCTGGAATCCATTGGTGGTAAAGCGGATGCTGCAGGGCGTGTTCCAAAAGCTCCCGGGATTTCAAATCGTCCTTGGCCAATCAAAGGAGGCCTCGAAACTGTGACCAATAGCACTGAGGTCGTGATACCCTCGAACGATCTCCTTATTACCGGTCATGAAAATGGTGTGGTGGACTTTTGGAGACTTGCAGCCGGTGGGTGTGCCAGAAGGGTCTTCAGTCTCTTCACTGGATCTTTATTTGAGGGAGACTTCGGACCCGATGCATTGGGAGTAAGCGATACGTTCTGAACTCTATTCATCAGTCAGTCGTTATTATCCGGTTTGACCGTGGGCTTATAGGACTCACAACGAGGTATTGACGAAGATGCTGAACCCTGGCCTCCTTTTCGAAGAGTTGGTCTTTACGACCCCTTCATGGATGACGTCAGAGCTGCTGTCAAGGTCCTTCGACTGGTAGATAGAACTCTTGTTGTCGGAGGTGCCGCTGGACAGGTTTGTTTCATCTCTCATGTCCACCCATTTGTTGCAAAAATGGCCTACCAGTTGTCATTCTTTTTTCTAGGTTTCCGTTTGGCAGCTATTGGCAGCACGACCTTCTATGGCAACCCTCGATGTTCCTATTACAAAAGAGCTACCGGGCTTTCGATGGAAAGGACATGCTCCACTTTCTGTAAACTTTTGGATCATTTCGCCTTTTATGCGCCTTTAAATTATGTCCTCGAATCGTTAGTTGATTCCAATGACAGTATAAAGAGTAGATCACTTCTTAACTGTATTGGAGGCCATTGCGATAAGCCAATTATCCAGAAGGCCATTCGTTAGCTCTTGCTGAGTTCACTCGTCCAGCCATTTCTCCCTTGAAAAACTTCCCAGAAAACAGCAGCCGGAAGTGAATTGATGTGAGGTGAGGATTTTGAGTTTCGTTTCGCAGCTCCTTTATCGGAAGTTTGTATGACGAACATCAAGCTTATGGATTGAAAATTCAAAGCATTTATGCGTTGAGGAGGCTCGGAGTTGTTTCTATGGTAACTTTCTTATGAGAACAAAAAGATGTAGCTTTCTTTTTTAAGCAAACAGTGTGGCTTCTGTCCATTCAACCATTATCCACATTGTATATGTGCACAGCCGTCCACATTTTCGCTCCCTCAGCTTCGACGCTGAGCTTTATCTTGTCATCAAGACTTGTGCGTCACAAGGACTGGTTTCTCTTGTTTCCCGGTTGAAAACTCACAAGTGGCGTGCATTGTGTTAATTGCATTTGTTTACTAAAATCTTGCTTCTTATCTTTAACCAGTGCCCTCTAATAAACTGCCTGACTAAATTCAGCTAAATGATTGAGATCAGAAGTGTTAAAATGGAGTAACGATTCTTCATTAGTATTCAAGATTTGCTGACGAAATCTGATATATGTGATAGAAAAAGTTTAGGCATTGATTGTAGTATTATGGGCTATAAACAGTGTGGTCCGAAGAGTAGCTTGCTGCTACGCCCAAGGGTTTCTCTGGATCTTTAAAGGAAATTACTGTACATTTTTCGAGGAAAATTGATGCCTATAGGACCCCTTTAAAGAGTATAGTAATTATTACTTCTCTATCCATCCATCTGTCACCTGCTACTGGATGTAAATAGGCTTAGAGTGGTTTGTTTTACTCCAGACATCATTCACCTTATAATACGCGTTTTGTTGAACTATCGGTATGTAATGCTAAATTACTTCCGTTGCTCTGGTTTAGGGTGTGGCCATTCTGATATATCCATGGTGATATGTTAACTTGGCGCAAATATTCTTTCACTAAGGACGTAACACATTGATATTTTTTGCAATTTCAGCTCCGCAAATTTCAATCAGATCAGACTCGACGTCTTCCAGGCAGCAGTCTCTTTCCAGTTGCAGTAGCTCTTTGCCAGCCCCCCTCTCCGGTGACCTGTCTCTCCGTCTGCGAGCTCTATAATCGGTCAGTTGATGAGAATTCATCACCACAACGCAATCAGTCCAGTCCATCCACGATTGGTGTTCTGGTAGGCATGGGATCTGCTCACGGCTTCGCATTAATGCATCTCACTGTGGTCCCGGGAGAGTCGTTTAAAAGCTTTGCAGCCAATCTTGTCCTTCATCACTCAACTATTCCTGCTAATGCGGAGGCTCTGGAAGAGGCGTCTGCCGGGGACGGATGGGCACGACGGCGAACGCGAGAGCTGAAAAACTCCCTCCGAGATTCCTTCCGGCGACTAAAAAGGATGAAGTCTGGAAGGTCAACGGTGATGAATGCTAACTCCTGTACCAGTTCCCCACCTTCTCCTAACGCTACAAAACCATCACCTTCGGTTCCTGGATCGTCTCCCGTAGCGCCGAGGTTCAACGAATCTGCGAGAGTCGGATTGAGGAAAAGTGTAACCAGGGTATGTTGTAAAACTTTCACAAAGATCACTTATTTTATTGACTAATTAAGTCTAATTTCACAACTCGAATAATTGTTAAAGAAGTTTTTGGAGTGTGCCAAACGAAATGTTTTCTAGTCTAATAGTTTCCCTTTTCTTTCTGTATTACTGTTATTGCTGTCTTTGTTCTTCCTCAGTTTCCAAATTGTATCAGAAGAAATGAACTCTTTGCCACGATCGTTTCAACACTGTCCTCATTTTCCTTCATTTTGCCTGTAAATTTCTTGGAATTGAGGCGGTCGCGGGTTTCGCCACTTAGTGATTGCTTTCCTATAAAGCCAGGTTGCACCGATTCATACTCAAATTTATCGTGCTTCTCATATCGGAAGGTCTTTTCAGAAAGCATAGAAAAAAAAGCTATTCGGAGATCCGTCGATTTCATATTTATTATTCATCTTATTTCGTTAAACTTTGACTATTCTTTTTACTACATTTGTGAGTCTGGGTCGTGATACCAGTCGCTCAAGGACTAAGAAACTTCTCGAACCGGAACTCGTAGTTTGACGTCATCGGAAAATATTCTAAGGCCTTCTAAAATGCAACCATGACTTGTTAGATCCTGACTTCCTTACATTTAAAATATCTACCTGAGGTGAAGTTCTTACTGTCAGCATCGTGTAGTCAATGAAAATTCCTTTATAGGTATTCGAAAACCTGCTGTTGAATATAGTTTTCATTAAAAGGCGTTCTGTCTTATTGGTTCTTGTTTTTTTTTGTCCAATTCTGGTAATTTGGTTCATTTTCATACCGACAGCCAGCATGTGGGGATATTTTATTTGCTTCTTCTACATCAATTTAGTCAACAAGTGGGGCGAATCGTACTCTTCATCTCCGTGGTGACCCCATCCAAGAGGCACTCTCCCGTATACATGGAATCGATCCCTCTATGCCCTTTCCAACTGGTGGTGAGCGCGAGGTTTGCGACCGTCCAGCTACCACGGCCAACACTGCATTGGTCCGTTGCATGACCCTTGGGCCTCCACTCCACCACCGACTCTTCCCACCAGCCTCCAGTGGGTAAGGAAATCTAGATTTTGAATGATTACCATATTCACAGCATAAATTGAGTAGCTCTATGACAAAAGAAGCGAGAACAAATCTATTCGTTATTCGTTGACTGCATATTAGTGGCAGAGCAAACGCGTCCGATTACTAGGTTCATGCACAATCTTACATTAAAGAAGTCTGATTTTTATTTATTTATTTACTTCCCACTCATTAGGGCAAGCCTCAAGAACTTATTGGGGATACAGCAGGTGTACAAAATAGCTTTTCCCAAACACAGAAAACAGCAAATGCGTTTATCAACGTCTTCGGTTCTCTGGTCACTTCTCTGGCATAATTTCGTCATACAGGTAGCAATTCCACTTCATAGTGGAACCTCGTCCCCCCTCGACACTGTCAAGGGCAAACAATCTTTGTACCTTTTCCGGAGGTCTTTTCAACTTTCTGGCGGAGATTACATTCATTGCTACATGCACGCACTTTCCACAGTCCAGTTTGAGACCAATAATCCAGACATTTACGTCGTGCCTTGCTTATCAGGCTGTACGAAGTTGTATTTCTGCTGGCATAATCTAATTTTTTACGTGCGTTGGGCGATTAGTCTTATCCTACCGCCTCTTTCATTAACCCCCAGAGTTGCCCTCGGAGTTACCGGTGGTCACCACGAGGAGGTAAAGAGCAGAAGTCTAATAACTGTCTCTTATTGTCCTCAATGCTGTCACAATCCTTGGTGAAAATGGACCGGAAATTTGAAAACCGCACTCACACCAGGACTTTAGAATGTGTGTTTCTGTTCTTGACCAGTGGAAGAATGTTTATCTCAGTCTCCATTTACATACGTCCCCGAACTTAATAAAATCTATCTTCCATAAGTCAGGATAGGAACTGAACGAATTAACTCATGAAATCCTTCTTGTCATAGCAACTAGGTCAAATTTGTAAGTGATATGGTCAAATTTCTTCAAGTATGCAAATACAGTGCTCATCCAATGAGGGAGAGAACAATTTATACGAGTGATCGGATTTTATCTTCTCCAACTTATTCCGATACCAATCTTATGGAAGGCTATAACTGTCGAATCGGCGTGAAAGCATGAATGAAAAAATGTCTGGACTTCCCTTGAATAACTTTGTTTCGATGCGTAGCTTGCCTCAGCTACATCTGGAAACTCCTTACAAAAGAGGTTCGAAATGTTCATAAAGAAGAAAGTTCGCAAAAATAAACTTTTTCTCGTGATTATGTCGCCCTGAATTAGAATTTTGGCATGAGTTATTTGATTGAAATTCATATCTAGTACCTCAGATTAAATGGAAGTCCTTTCGTCTCTTTTATGAATAGATCTGGTAATTTCTCTGCTGTTGAAACTCCTCAGCTGCTCGGTAGTTTCTTTGCGGGGACGTCTGGAGGTGCCGCACTTGTTTATGCGGTATTCACAGACAATGAAAAGCGTCCATATCGGATTTCCGCTCGACTGGCTACCCAGGTACAGCTACGACACCGGGCGCCGATTGTTAATCTACGCCTTATTGATACCAAAACTCACTGTCCGCTGATGACCTCTTGTAAGACCTGAACATCTTTGAAATTGCGTTTTACTGCTTTGTGTGATAAGAATAAGTAAGCACCTTTTGCTTTCAGCCATCTATCCGCCCTCCCTTTCAATGTCTCAGACGTCTGCAGCCCATCCAAATCAGCCACCTCCACATCTGGTTGTGATCAGTGAGGAACAGGTACGATTGTTTGCTCTTCCTTCGATATCCCTCCGCCAGAAAGCCCGAATCACCGCCAAAGACGGTTTTCGAATCAAAACAGGCGATATTGTGGCCTTCGGACAGATTTCCAGTGTGTTTCCCCATTTCCTGGTATTTTGGATAAATTTCTATTGATTAAAAAACGAGGTACATCTATTTTGGTTTTCAGATGAACGTTGCCCCGGTCTGTACGGAATCGAGTTCAATTGCGTTTTCACCAATAATGGAGGCCAAGCCGTCGTCTTGTCCGTGCCGCATTTGCGTCGGAGGGACACGATCTCCCTTCTTGGGGCTGCAGATGTCCTCGAAATTAATTCTATTGTATTTGCTTCCGCTGCGTCAAATCAGCCAAAGATTATTGCTGCTCCTAGTTTGGGCGTCTACCAAACAGCTCCAGGCCAGCTGGCGATGTTTGATGTCGTACTGGCGGGTCAGAGATGCTCGCTTCTGGGAACTGCCTATCGGACGCTAGGTCGGACATGGTCAGCCAACCATAGTGCTTTTAGCCCCTCTCCTCGACTTCAACAGCGATTGATCAAAATCCGAACAAATGTGGACGCTTCTAACGATGGTTCTACACCCCATTCGGAAAATTTAAGGTTTGATAGCATAAGTTTAGGGCATTTGTCTTGTTCACTATAAGCGTAATGATATAAAGTGAGATGTCTGATCTCACTTCGCCATCGGATGCAATGAAAAATAAACTCGATTAAAACCATGAGAAGTCATACGTGTGTGAAGGCGTTTCGGAAGTGGTCTTAAGACTACTTCTACTTTGTTAACAAGCGACTTATAAGCAAACCGCAAGGAAAAAATGGCATAACAGACTTGAAACAATCACCCTTATGAAGGTTGTTGCTGTGGTCCTTCGTGGATTTCATCCCTTATCGTTTTTGTATGGGAGTAAGATCATCCCTTATTTTCGGCTTGCCTGACTTTCATCGGTCGTTGTCAAGGTTTTGGTTTTATTTGCGCATTATTTCTGCAAGTTCTACTCCGCGGTCGCGGTGACATTGGCAACAGCAAGATAGAGGAGGTTTCGGAATCAATTAGCTCATGTGCCTTTCACAAGCCTTTCACAGTAACTACATATGTCTTCTCATCCATAAATTTCACTTGTTTTTCTTTTCAGAGCAAACGGGAGCGGATTGAGTTGAGACTTCCCCTCTGCACCATTCGCATTTCTTACACAAAAGAGCACAAAACCAATTTTCACCCAGCATTTCCATTTTCCTATTCTTCTTTCGCCTTTTTGGAGGTGGCCTTCTGCTACTTTTTTCCTTTCTTTCATTTCTCTTCCTTGTTTATTCTACCGTTTTTTGTTTATCAAATTATTCAAATTAAATCACTTGCTCCTCTTCACAATGCACGCGGCCCCTTCATCTTTCCCCAGGTTAGTGTTCTTATTGGATAATCTGAAACTAAACTTAGTATTCTTCTTTCATATGGATTGGGTGTGATTTGTGATGAGTTGACTTGGTACGATGGCTCGAAACTCATCGGTACGCATCCAGTGGGACGACCACCCTCATTGGTCAATGCGGACCTACGGAGGCATGGCCGAAAGGGGAATCTTCAATTGGAGAGACATTTAGAAATCGACTCTTTTTTCCTGGAATAAGAGTTGGAAGACAGTTACTTGTTATTTAACTGCTTTTATCTTATAGATGGGCGATAGACCAGTTTATCTTCTAATCAACGTGGCGTAAATTATGTCATTAGGCTAAGTCTTTGGGGTCAGGAAATTACCTACACAGCGAAGTTTGCTTCTGGTCCTACCTGTTATACATGGCGAATACACAGAGAGCAAATCGAAACATTGTTCCTCTCATTATTGGCTTTATTCGTTTTTGGATACGGATTCCATTGACCTTGGTGCCTTGCATTGTCGTACAGTGGTAAACTGTTCTCGGACTCAGTCGTTCCCCAAATCGAGGGTTCTGTTTTTTTCTCGTGAGAGATCCAATTGCTGATGTCGGTACTGCTGGTTCTTCTATTGTTGGTCACGTTGAGCAGCTGATCAGCCTCTTACTTCCATTCATTCACCGCGAAACGTACCCGAGGAGGTGAAACGTTGCCAATTCTGCCAACTGGGTTCTGGTATATCACTGTGCAGACATTCTACTAAAACGTTGCAGGGGCGAATCGGTTGCCATTTACATTTTTTTTCACCAGAAAATAGAGAATGACTAACAAACTAGGTGGAAGTGGTTAAGACCTACTCCAGGAACTCAATATCTTGGGGTAACCGAAGGGCCAAATAGAGCAATGTGAAGCCGCAGAAAATACTTGTATTCGGGCATTGTAATTGCGACTTCGTTCGGTTTAGTTGATTAGGCCACGGCTTAGTATTTGCCCTTTACATAGTTTGTGTTAAAATTCCATGACTCTAAAGGAGCGCTGAAGAACCGGAAGACGAGGCCCTCTTCATTGAGGCCTGGAGCTTGGCGCAAAGTCATCGCAACTCTCGGCTTGAATAAGATGAGCTCTTCCAGTGTTTAAAACAGCCTTTTTTATCAGAAAACCGTGATAACACTTTGGAACGGTTCTAGCAGTGGAATCAATTGGCCTTAAGTGATAGCTGGAACTCCTTAAGTAAGCATCGAGTATTGTGCCTCCTGCACAATTTCGATATTGCGGATGTGAGAAAAAAGCGAACTTTTGTGTTGTGGCGCTTTCGGTACGCATATTTCAGACACTGCTCCTCTTGTTTGAGTACAGAAGTAGTTACATAGATCTTTCGCAGCCTAAATCGAGAGGAGGTAGTTAGTATACAGGAGGGCTGCTCATATGATGCGAGTGGCTACAATTACGTCTTTACAGGAAATAATCGTTCTAAAATGAAATCGGTTCACCACCTGCGTTTGCCATGGCTCAAACGCTGTCGATCATCAAGGTCAACTGACAGAATGGTCGTCTGGAGATTCTGCCCTAAATTTCGTCTTGGAAGGCGACCTATCCCCACCACACACCTTACACACGCGGAGATCATTGCTCAACTTGTTGCTTCTGCGTAACCTTAATCGAGGTAGGCCAAGAGTTGCCTGCTGAATCAACGCGTTGGTCAGGCTTTGTCGGCCACCGCCGTACTCATTCTTCGGCTAACGTCGCCATTTAAACCAAAGCTGTTTTGGACTCCCAGCAGAGAGGTTAGCTTTATGTTTCAATTGTCAATCGAATCTCCATTGAAGAGTAAAATTCAACTGAACATCCGTGTCTCGTACAGATCGACTGGTCGAATTTTCCATAAAAGTGAACTACTAGTGGACTACATTAGTTACAATATGGTCCATTTCATCAGCTTGCTTTGCAGACTCTGGTTAGGAAAGCTGCGTTTTTGAGATTAACAATAGGCCCGGCTATTTATTGCAAAGAACTTCAGAACTGTGGCAAGCTACTTTTAGATTACAAGCCTTTAAAAGTTCACATCCTTATCAGCAAGTACTCGAGAATTGAAAAATGTAGCCGTCGAAGAGGTATTAGTTTCCTTTGCTCTAGTACTAGTTTGTGGAAATGCCAAAGCAGAGGTTGAACGTCAAGGCTTTTGTCTACAAACTCGACTTACTGCTGCTTGGACTAGCCATTAATCGTAAATAAAACAGGAAAATCATTAGATGCAGCACTTAGTAGGCTTTATTTCGACATGAAATTAACCACAAATTCGCACCAAAGGCATCACCTGCCCTCTTGGGTAGGTAGGGGAACGGAGTTTTGCGGACCAGGACATCAGTCGTCAGCATCACAATAGAACCAAGATATTTGATGAACAAAATACAAGTTCACACTCCTCAGTCGGTTTAGTCTGGATAATTTCGACGTTATTTATCGTGCAGTAAGAGACTGCTGCAGCAAACTGTACCGGTTGGAAGTCTTGTATGCTCCTGCGATTCGGCTTGATTTTTGGCTTGTGGGTAAGCTTTTGACAGATCCATCTTAATGAAATAAGCGGTCTTCCATCTCTAACCAAAAATGCACCCCAGCTCTCAGCTCTCAATAGACTGTGGAAGAATAGATTTCCCATCTCGGAGTCGACCGGTTTACTCAATTTGGTCCTCATTTTGGATTGGCAGCTCCAATCTTAACGGGCTACTTTCTTATCAAACTGCAAAATTGATTTGGAAGCTGATCAATCATTTCCAACAACTAACTTTTGTCACAATAGCGTTTCCTTGATGGTTTTTAACGATTTAAACGGCTCTGAACAGGAAAACAATGTGACTAGCCAGTGTGATCTCCCAACTTCGTTGCAGTGGCTGGAAAAGGGCCGAGATTTTGCCCATTGCCGAGGTCATCAAAAGCGAGAATAAAATTGAAGATGGTGGGCTACCTGGTATGGCTCTTATGGGGCCGGCCAACATGAGATAAACTTGCCGTTCATGAACTGCCAATTGGAAGCGATAAAGCCCCAGCCAGTGTGAATCGCAAGTCTTGGAAAAACGTTAACGTCCAATGCAAGTACGATGCAAGTACGTATAACCAGATACGAATATCGTCGAATGGGCCGGAGTTAGAGTGCTTGATTAAAGGCTTGAGTACCACTGATTCTAAATCTTTGCACTACCTGCAAACTGCAAAATATCTGATCTCTGATCCTCCCTCGAAAATCCTTCCTTGTCAACCCCCAGTTGTCCAACAAGCATTACCTTGAAGACGCCTTGAGGCGAGTAGAACAAGAAAAAAATTCCTCTTTGGAAAAAGTAGAGCAAACCCGATCCTGTAAATTACACAAACAGGGGATAGAAACTATCAGAGAAACAAGAATTCCTTCATGATCACATATATCGAATCTCAATCACACGTGTCCCTCAACTAGAGCCGAAATTAAACCGAAAAATTGTATAATAAATACAAATGTGTATTCCATAAATGAGGCACTTTGCTGTAAGTCGGCACAGACATGAGTAGCGGCAGTATCTTCAAATCATATTTAACAACGAACCAGGTGGAGAACGAAGCTATAACGTAGGGAGGGAAGCAGGGCTCAGTGATGTGCGTTGAGAAGAAAGTCAGCTTGACGACATTGTTGGACGGATTGATACAGAGTTCTGGCATCAGTGGCTACCACGAAGGCCTGGCCGAGGAAGCGTCGATAAAGCTCGTCTTTCACGTCACCTTTAGTGTAAAAATCACGAAGTTTTCGCATATCTTCCACTAGGTAGTGGAAGGAATCCGTGAGCTGACGCTCTGCTGAATCGATCTGAAGAAGGAAACGCTCGCTTTGCTTCAAAATTCTGATTTTGATTTATGCTGTCGCACGGATCACTTAACTATTGAGGACTTCACACTTGTGGATTTGAGTGAATAATGCTATTATATCAAAAAATCCAAACTCGCGTGGTGTCACTGATATTCCTTGAGCCGGGCAGCAGGAAGCGAGTACACTTATATAGTCTTTTTGGAAGCGTAGGTGCACTGAGCAACGACACGAACATAAAATAATATAGAGAACTTTCTATTTCAAGAAGCAAGCAAGAATCCTATCCTTTCAAATTGGGGCGAGTCGATGCCGATGTTCTTCTGGGTGGTTAGAGCCGAAAGGCTTACCAATTGTTTGCGAAGTTTTTTGAACTACTAAGGTCATTTTAGGAAAAGTATTCCAAATCCAAGACTCAATAAATCACATTTCACCCCACTTCCACAAATGAAAACTAAAAATGCAGCCTTTAAATGATGGGAGTTTTCGAAGATTAGACTGCATCACTTGTTGTTCATTCAGTTTTTTAAAAGAATTTGTCCGAAATTTCAGCACACAAAGCTAAAAAGATGATGCTGCGGACCAAACAGCACGCTTAAATTGGTGCTAACTGCAGAAGCCTTGAATGGAGGTGGTCAGAGGATTCGGACCTATCTGCGGCAAACTGGATTATGACATTTTGAAAGTTTTGGGAGGTAGGATTGAACACATTACTATGAGGGCAATAAATGATCCTTTAACGTAGTATACCAGCCTCGGAGGTCCTGGTGCAGGGATGCAGATAGCAACATGTAAATGAAATACTTCCTTTAGAAACAATTAGATAGTGTTTGAAGTTTTATGAACCGTATTAACTCGATTCTCATCTAGTGAAAAAAAAAACGTCATCGAAAACAATGATAGTGGAATATCGCAGGCGTTCTAACTGAGAATGCCGCCTTTTGTGTCGACTGTCTTTGCTTTATTTTTAGTGTTCTATCGCTTAATCGCTTAATTCAAAACCGTATGGCCTCAAAAGAATATCAAAGAAAAACCGTATTTTTCAGGCGCGTTTCAGCAGTCGTAGTGTTAGACTACACGCATAAATTTACCAAGATCGATTCCTTATAAAACATGTATAACTCCAGAATTGAGCACCTTAAGCCAATTTATAAGGGTGAAACAAAGTGACTTAGCTCACGATTTTATACCACCATGTTAATCAAAATATTCACTAATATTACAGTAATTAGCACTATTAATTTGGCTTTTCCAAGGTCAATCGGACTCGAAATACGGCTTTATCAGCTTTAGGGTGACAATTAATGGTGCGTCAGTCTATTAATTATGCATGCATATGGGATGCACATGAGAGCGCAATGTGTGCTTTTTGTGTCAATTAAAGTATCCTAGAAAGGACATAATTTAATGCCTTAATTGGCAATGTTGCCAAATTAGTTGTGAAAAGCTAATAAAGTTTAAAACGTCATTTCAATTCCATCGTTCCAAAGGAAATAACTAGGCTATTATGCACTAAAAGCTGGTTTTAGCAACTCTCCTCTGACGTTATGGACGCTTCCGAAAAAGAGGACATCCTAAAGGCAATATTTTTTTTCTCATCCAGTAGAACATTTTAAAAGGGGAATTATCTAACAAAAATAAGAATTATCTAGTGAAAAACTATCAGAATATGGAAGTGAAAAACAGGTGAAAGAATAAAAATAGAATGGTAGCGCAGACATTTGGCATTGTGCCATCTTGACACTAACCTAATATTAATAACATTGGAGAATGAAAAATTGCAGGCGTTTCCAGACAGAAAATAATTGTGAAAACATACAGGAGAGTGAACAGCTATGATGTTTGGACGTGAACATGAAAAGAGAAAGATTAAAAGAATCCACATTTGAAAGTCTTTTGATTCCTGAACGTCATTGAGGTGTAAAGGTCATTTTTATCGTCATAATGAGAACAAAATTGTAGCTGATTTTGACTAGTTAGGGTGGTGGTTATGAGAGAGCAGAACTGGAATGACAATTTCAATGATGCTGAGGAGTCGTTAGATTGACAAATAAACGCACGATAAAGCAGTCCAGATATACACAGGAGGCAAAATAGATCGGGAATAATTGCGTTCTAGAGGCAGCATATTACAAAATGTCACTTTTTCATAGATCTAATGAAGCTGCTCTCTCCATTCTGTCCATATTTTACCTCTTAAAAAGTACCTAATGTCTCTTACTTTCTCTTTCAGGTCTTGGGGCATGAATTAGAATGGTTCGTTTAATTGAAAGCTGTCAACTTCATGGTTAACAGTGGTGCCCCAATTCCAAAATCACAAATCGGCACAGATGATACAGCACTTGCTATACTGCCTGAAGAGTTCCAGGTTATCACTTAAAATTAGTTGAGCTCCAAACTATGAAAAAAATCCTCCACAATTACGCTAAGGGTGGTTGATAACAATAGACTAAAAACCGTCTTAAGCATTCATAAGGTCCCCCTTAGGGGTATATTATTGGTACGTTGGGGAGCAGGATCGCAGATGAGGCAGAATTGAAGTCCCCTCAACAAGGGTAAATTCCACTTATAAAGGCACAAAATAATATCCGTAGAAATCAAATTTCTAGAGATTGATTTGCTTACTAAAGAGACATCATCGATGTCCTCAACGGATTGTTGGATTAACATGAAAAGTGTCCGGATATGTTCACCGACTTTCTGTAATTTAAAAAAAAACACGAAATCTATTAGAAGTAATTTCAATGACAATATGAAGACTCATGACAAACTGATGCCGTTATCCAAGCATGTCTTAGTTTTAGCTTAGAGCAATATTCCAGGTTAAAACGGATTTAGATAATTATACACTCAATCTCCTTTATGACTGCCATTCTCAATGCCGACTACACATGAACGCGGACTTAGAAATGTGAATTTCTGCATGATGGTTCACATCTAAGTCCTTACAGAAAAGTGGACGGGTTTCGTCGTAACAAAGCTGCAAAGAACTGAGGAGTACTTGAAGGAATAGCTTTCTTGGCATTTGGAACTCACTCAAATGCGTTATCTGCATTAATTCTTAGGATTTCTGAACCTAACATTGGTCCCGCCACTACTGAGGTGATGAAAGGATCAACGACTAATCGGACTGAATCCCGCTTTGATACCCTCATTAAAGTATATGGCACGTCACAGTGTCAAGTTGGAGCACTGCTCAATTATATTTGTTCGACAAATTTATAACTACAGCATTAGGACGGGTCAGTCTGACTCTTTTTTCAAAACTCACAAGCTGTTCCATGAAAGGATGAGACTTTAAAAGTAGAGCAAGATCGAAAGAAATATTTTGCTACCGGATTTGGGTTAGGATTAGTTATTTTCAAAGATGATATGGGTTGAACGAAAATTTGCAAACCTTGACTGAAGTTAAGAGCTGATTGGTTGAAGGGAGTTCTGATTTCTTGGTGATGGTAAGAATTTGGTCTACCACACGATAAGTTGCTCTATGAAGGGGAGTGTCAGCTTCCGAAAGCTTTATTTGATGGTGGATATTGGCTGATCTCTCAAGCGTTCTGCGGTCATTTGTAACCGGTTGGTTTGAAAATATCTTTGGACTGTCAGCTGAGAGTTACGAACAATGTTTTAAATAAACAGTGACATGCGCAGATATTGATTCAAGAATTTTCAAAACAAAATGTTAGTTTGGCACCGGAAGAATGCAATATCAGTCTTACTTGATGACCTTCGTTGCCGCTGGCCCCTTACAGTTTCAGCGGAAAGACGTTTGGCTTCTGTTGAAATCTCTCTAAAGATGAGGAAAAAAATAGATCGATTCTCCTTTATCTTTTCAATTCATTGATAAGGGAGATTCTGAGAACAAGTCCTAAAAAACTGAAGGGTGCAATTTAGACCTTTTCTCGAGGGTCGTGGCTCTCAAATTGAGGACCACCGACCTGGCCATGTTTTTGTAAGCCAGATCCTCATTCTAATCACTAAATGTGCACCGATGGATTTTGAATCAGAGTCATCCTACGAATACGCGACAACAACAGCTCACAGAAAAATTCTAAGTGACTTGATGGTGAAAGAGGCAGGCTGTTTGCACAATTTTTTTAGATCTGAAGACGATCCTCAGCTTGGTAAGTGACTGAATTCCTTTCCTAAGCATTTTGATTCTTTTTATTCAAGCCTCCACTCCTTCTCTAGAAGAAAAATAATTCAGCCAAGAATTTTTCTTCCGATCCCATTCCTATTCTTCTTTTGATCCAGCACTTCGTGTAGACACATCGGTCGATTCATGATTCGAAGGAAATGAGAGAGGAATGGAGTTGAGCGGTTCTTAGGGGAAGCAGTAAAAATCAGATTTGGCGGACTCTCCTCTTTGGGGAATTCAAATTAAAGGGAATGCTCTACCATCGCCTAAAGGGGCTACGATTATTGTTGATTTCATTGGTCCATTACAAACACCTGTGTGTCAGAGTTCTAGTGGTAGTGTTTGTAAATACAAATTTCTTTACGGAGGGTAACCAACTAACCTAAGTTTTGGTTGGAGAGTGTTGAAAGTAGGTCGCAATAATGGATCGTCCATCCAACACTCCAGCATCAGACGATAGTGGCTCACAAGACAGATATCAGGACGCGCTAATCGCTCTCCACGACTAATTGTCGCAACTGCTTCGGCGTTCGAAAAGTTGTGAAAGGGCTTGAGGCCATAGGAAAGGATCTCCCACATGCAGACTCCTAGAAAAAGGAACAAATTGAGATACATGGGAGTGGCGAAAATGTAATCGCTTCCTCTCATTCTTTATGCGACGAGGAAGTCTTTCTATAAACGCACTGCTAAAAGTAAAATTAGGCCCAGCAGACATTCTATCAATATATTTTGGACCATAAACAAAATTAGCTTTAAGTGTTAATGAAAATGGAATTTTTTGACAAGATGAGAGTGTGCTTTACCGAACATCCAGACGTCAGAAGCCGAACTGAAGATTCGCGACTTGAGGCTTTCTGGAGCCATCCATTTGATTGGAACTTTTCGACCTTGTTCAGCTATAATTGTAAGAAAGTGTACGTCGCCTTTCAGTATGTGATTTTTCAAGCTTTCCATAAAGTTACAAACGTAGAGAGAAAGTTTTATTATCGTTTGGAAAGCTGCTTGTGGAAAACGCAGCAGTACTGGAGATCCGATTTATGAAGCATGACTTACAGTTTATTGAAAAACCTAGACTGGTAGCAATGCATCAAAAATATAAGAATCCTTTTGAATGGATCATGAAGCAATCGAAATTTTAGGTTTCGACCTGATAAAAAACTCCTAGATGAACAGGAAAATCAGGGAATGCAAAACGGATATAAAACGTTTGCACTTAAAACAAATAAAATTTTCGACGTTGGTGGGTCGATTTTTGGAAGAGGATATCGACTTCAGCTAATTTGAAGGTCAATGTAAATTGTTTTGATAGTTGAATAAATCTGAGCTTTAAAATTGAGTTTGAGCATCAGCTGCTCCACTCATCATCGAATAGGCGAAGATAGCAGTTCTGACAGCATCCCTATTCTGGACTTCTATAATATGGACCTTACCTAATATGACAGTGCATAAGAGGGCATTTATCCGAATGCCACGCTGTCGTGGTATAAAATATCTTTGAGAAGATTCACTAAATTCTAGATTCATCCAGTCCTGATGTCTACCAGCGTTCCTACCAGCAAAGGTGGCAGGAACAAATAATGGGTGAAAGACGGGCCCCAAGGATATTTGAATATGAACTCACCAACATAGAAATCTTCGTTCTGAGTCAACTGCCGGGCCATACCAAAATCTGCCAATTTGACGCAGCTTTCATTGGCCACCAAGACATTTCGTGCCGCCACGTCTCTGGAAATAGAAAATTTAATTTTCCTTTAGTTTTCATGGGTTAAATGGTGGACTACAATCGCAAGCTGAACGGTGATCCCTCGACGGGATGTTATCGAAAAGCAGGGATACAGTTCTGAGATTTGGACATCAAAGCATAACCGCAGAGCGATTCGCTATGGACAAATGTTTCATTAGTCCGACCTTAAAAAGGGTAGCGAATTGGCTTATCTTTCAACGTTAAGGTCTTGTTCAGGCGATACAGCAATTATTTTTTAATTTGTTTAATTTTTTATCTGATCCACTAGGAACCATAAAATGAGAATCGTAACATACACAGACTGAAAAGCCTTATCAAACAATGAGAGCATGTTAGATGGAACACATGTTGAAACTTGCGTTCTAGCTGACTGCTAAGGGAACAGCGTTCAGGGTTGTGCTCAAATGAAACAAAAATTTTTATGCAGAAGAGTCGTCGGTATTTGATTTAAAGATTAAAGGGGATTCAACGTTGTTTGGTTTTTGTCAAGATCGATTTCGCCTGTTGGTGTGCATGCAGAGTAGGTGGGAATAAATGAACGGGAATGAAATAGGACAGGCGAAAGCATACACTCGAGAATGAGGGTTGAAAAAATCTAGCTGAGGCGCGGTAGTTTAAAGGAACGGAGTAGTAGTGGCATAAACACAGATCTGATGATTCAGGTCCAAAATTGTCATATAGGCTAATGTGACATAGCTTTAGGTTCTTTTTATATTTATTTACTCTCCACCCATTAGGACAAGTCTCAATTACTTATTGGGGGTACAACAGAAGTACAAATAGCTTTTACTACAACATTTAACACAGAAGACAGTAAAAGCATTTACCGACGTCTTTGATTTTCTGGTCACTTCTCTGGCATGGTTTCATCGTATAAGTAGCAGTTCAACTTCATAGTGACACCTCGTCCATCCTCGACGTTGTTAAGGCAGACAATCTTCATACCTCTTCCAGAAGTCTTTTCAACTTTCTGGTTGAGAATCCATTCATTGCTACATGTGCCCGCTTTCCACAGTCTAGTTTGAGACCATGAATCAAGGCATTTACGTAGTGCCTCGTTTACCAGGCTGAACGAAATTGTACTTTTGCTGGCATAATCTAATTTAATACGTCTGGGGGGTGATTAGTCCCCAGAGTTGCCCCTGGGGTTACCGGTGGTCACCGCGAGGAGGTTGAGAGTAGGTTTGATCACGCTTAATTATCTAATATATCAACTAGTATAGCATAGCCTTTACTTCCTCCTTGATACCAAGCAATCTAGCTATCTCGGTAGGTCATTCAATATGCCACTCCAAAATGAGGTGCGAAAATGTTAAAACAAACATAGCAACTTAGAATTTAAAAACAAGCCTCCCATAGGGGCTAAATAATACTTTCCTACCAAGAAAAAGGCATTAGGCTTTCACTGTTAGGAAAGAGCAGGAAAAAAATATTTCCGATGTTAACCTACCGGTGAATAATTTTCAAAGCCTCGAGATATGCCAACGACGATGAGAGCTGATGACAGTAAGTAACAAGAACTGACAGTTCGATTCGGCCTTGTCGTTCGATCAGGTAGTGTCGAAGCTGACAGAGTTAGATTACAAAAAGTGAATTAAATTAGTTAAAATAAAATGTTAGATTAAAACTGGTGTTCTATAGTGTATCAGGGAATCTATAACTTTATTTACTATGGTGAGGTTGACAAAAGTCAAATGTATACGCTTTGTTGCATACGATGTCTGTTCTTCTTATATAGCCAGCTTGCAGGGTCAAAAACCAACAACAAACCATTTGCGATAACCCAAATACTTGCAGAGGGAAATCAACCACAAACTGTTACCAGGTCACGAGGGAAGACGCCGTTAGGCATCTCGTATTTGGTAAGCATTCTAGTAATCGATATCAAATTAACTTCGGTTGAAAACCTATAGAGGAGAGGGTTCTCAACCCTTAGAAAACGGAATTTGAGTCATGAGTTTCCATGGGAAGAAATATGAGGCTCCTCGTATTTCGGCGCCTGAAGCGTTTCCGCAAAACATTTGCAATCCAACTATGATCTCAACAACCCTATCTGTCATTTCACATTCATATGCAGCCGCGAAAGCCAGGATTCCCTTTCAATGACTGTACACTGTAATTCTTTTACATCTATTTGCTCGGAATACTGTTCTGCCTTCACCTTCGTCAAGATACCGTCGATTTATCACAAATTAATTTACACACACCAACATCCTTGCCCTCTCGTAAAGGCAAAGCTAGATTCAGTTGGATTTGTGTGGGGTACTGAAACCTCATACCATGGAGTGCAGGCATGAACTTTCAAACAGCTTAAAGTGCAGCCCAACCATGTTCAGAAATTTGTTTAAGCGTCCTTCAAAAGTCTGAAGTTTTCTGGCTTTAGCAATGAAACGATTCGAAGAAATATGCGTTTGTGCAGGTGACTCAATCTAATGCTAATCAGATGAGCCACAAAATGAACTGTAAGGAGCCGCCCGACTTGAAAAGACAAGAACCTGGCCCATATGAACCACAAGCCTCAGCAGCAGAAAAATCGCCCACGATCATGACTGCCAGTGCGGAATAGAGACACCAATATACAACAGCTGAGCACCATTTTCACTCAATCGTATCCAACTTTGAATCCAGTTAGATCTAGTGCCAAATAAAATCGTTCAGGGACCAAAGAGCGCCCAAATCCTAAAATTGAACATCTTCGTATTGTAAAATTATCTCGATTCAATTATGCTATTCACTACTTTCGTCTTCGCCTCTGCAGTAAATCAGTTTTAATTCTAGTTTCAGTGACGAATCGATTCCAGGCTACTTTGGCTGCTCTTCCAGTCAATTTGGAGATTCCGGTAGGCTTACAACATGTAAATTTTGTAGCCAAACTTTTTAGTAAGATATAAATTAATAGCCAATCTCGAAATGAGCATGACTTAAGGCAAATGCGCCCATGTCGGCTTCATATGCATCTTTCAGAGGCTTTCCAGCGTTGTCTGAAATAAATACATATCCATTTGAAAATTCTACTGATAAAATGCTGACTGGAGTCTACAGCAGAATCGTTGGACACAAAGAATAATATAACAGTGAACCCAAACACAGTATTACTGAGTTAGACAAGACTAAAGGGGAATGAAATCTAAGTTGATGGAATGAAATCGGTGACCTGCATTCTCAGAAAGAACAAAAGAGGCGTAGGTTTCATGCGTTTTTTCGTAAGTGAGAATTCTTTTAGAACAAAATTACCAAAGCTGTACTAAAAGGCTTAGGCGTTGGACTGTTCACCATTGTTACACCAGGCGAAAAGCAATCTCTAGACAATGAGCTTATCCGGGACCTACCACATTCAAGAAATAAATGGCACAAGCTATCGCAAGAGGTCTAAACTGAGCTACAGGGCTAAAAAAGAACCGATCAGAAAGAATTTAAAGAATGAGTTGTGCAAAATCCTCGGAACCTTGGATCAGCTAAAAATAGTTCCCTTGTTAATTACGATAATGAGGGTTAAATTCCGTTTCAGAAAAAAAAAAGAGCAACCAAGGTCCGATTTAATATCTAATTTGGAAGAGTTCTTGTGCCCTAAAGGGAAGACTGGACTGGGCAGCTAAAGTTCGATAGAAAATCACATTATAGAGATTTTAAAGCAATCCTGACAACAAATAATGAACAACACACCCGCATCTCTTTTGAGTTTCATTTCACAAGTGCACTCAAAAGTGCGCTCACCATTTCCATCATTTTCACGGGATTCTTTGACTCTTCAGGCTCAGAATTCACATCTGCTCATGAAACAGCGAGTAAGCTAAAAGATCAATTCTAAAAGCGTTACTTCACTGGGAAGCGCCAATTGGATTGGTGTGTGAAATTCGATGTTAGCAGGTGCTCTGAGGCCATATTCAATGTCTATTTCATATGCTAGCAAACAATATTACTAATTTTTCTATTAAAAAAAAAGAGAATAATGCGAGGAGACTACTGAGAGCGTGAAAAATGGGTAAAATTAAGCAAAAGATCGTAAGTATAGTAAGGAAGGTACAGCAAAAGAAACAAACTCGAAGGACGGATTCCCACGGAATATTAAGCGATGCAATTGCCTCCTAATAATTTGAGAATTTGAGCAGGTGTTTTCAGATCCAGTAGGTATAGAGACGGAAATATCTGAATATTAATTACTTATCTAACTGGCTGATATCGCCATAATATGGCCTTTTAGCAAGTATGATCTAAGCTAATCGACTACCTCGACATGGTGCTGGCTAGAGCTCCTCAGTTCACAAACTCCAGAGAAAGGAGACGAAGAGAACGAGATGGCGTAGAAGTTTAAGGAATGTCATAACGAAGAGTAAGTATAGTTGAAAACAGGAGCGAGAACGGGTAAGTCCTCGACAACTTTGCTTCTCAAGGACACCTCCGCATATCTTGATTCTCCATGAAATAAAGGTCCTAAACTAATCCAAACACATTTCAATCAAGTGGTCAAAGACTTATTTTGCATTCAGTATCCCTAAATATTGCGGGGTCACTTACTTCGCCTTCGCCAGCGAATTCCAAAACCAACCAGACGGGTTCATCACGACAAACACCATAGAGTTTGATTATATGGGGATGGTTAAGCTTTCCATGAAGATCTAGAAGAAAAAAAATAGCAAAGTAGATGGCAAATAGGGGGTAGCAGCAATTTGATTTCAAGTATATGGCTATTGCAATTAAAGGTTCCCTTCTACTTAAATAGAAATTATTAAAATGCGGCAAATTGAAGTTCAAAATTGAGATCACTTCAATAGTCAGTATAATTTTTTCCAAAGTTTAGGATTCAGATTCTGGTGTTTATATTTAAAAAAATTGGCCGTTTCGAGCCTTGTTCTAGAGTTGACTAACTTGAAACAAGCGCGCCCACCATGAGCTCCCAACCAGGGACAGCAAGAGTCCAGTCGATTTGAATGACAAACCCCGACACTGTGATAACGTTCATCATTTAGACAGAACTAGTGTTTGGATTAAAGCTGGTCGTGAAACCATCTATGAAGCTTCCGATTATGCGAGTGACTTGATCTTTCTCCTGATCCACTTTGTATAAAGCAGAAATAAACTACGATTTTTGAATTTTAGTGCCTGTAGCAATTGTTAGACATCTAATTATTCGAATGGATTTTTGATGAGAAATACTAGGATGATCCAGAAGCAGGTTCAAGGGAGTCCGATTCCCTGTGCTAGAAGTGTTGAGTTGAGAAACTGACTTTCAACAGTCCCAAAATGGAGAATGAAACTACTAGAAGAGCCGGATTTACTGTGGCGAATTCGGTAAAAGGATCTGAAGTTCGCTAGGGTCTACCTAAAAATCTTTCATTACACAAATAATCAACTCCAGGTACACGTATCTGCATCGGAAAATCGAAATGAAGAGCAATTAAAGACCTCAACCTATCAATCGCATTGAACATTCGAAAATTCATCCTGGCTCTCGTACCGACGAAATCATAAATATAAAAACTGTTGAAAAAGCAACACAGACATATCTACACAAAAGGTAATAGTCATCATGAAAGAGACCTCGAAATGTTCGTTTGACGATGAAGACGATTGAATGAATCTAGCAAAACTTCGAGAAATGTAATTGGATTTTCACGTTGCATAAATTCGTTTCAGACTTTACTAGAAAAAAGGGAAACAGTGCAGAAATTTTAGCACCTAGCAATTACACCTATTCGTTTCACGTTTTAACCTACTTTCTTCCATTTAGAAGGGGGATAATATAGCCAGACTCCAATTGTCCAAAATTCACTCGATATTTTCGTACATTAAGGCCACGACATCCTGACGATCGAATTAAAACTATCCAAAGGATTAATAGCTCGATTTTAAGACTTATGAATTTAAAATATCAGAGCAAGGCCCTAGACCTTGCTCCTTCCAACAGAGTACCATCAATTCTTGCTCTCTTCCTTTATTTGTTTTTCTTAGCTTTCCTTTTAAAAATGAATGGCACTATTTAAATTGCCTTTCTTCTACCGGTTTCGAGCCGTTGGGCTTTGAAGAAGTCCTCCAATCGGCAAGAGAGTGTTCGATTTTATTCATTATTAAGATAGCGTCATTTCATCCCCTTACCTTCAGCAAAGAAGCCTTAAATGTATTGAATCTAGGCAGATCGTATCAATTCAGGTTTGAATTATGCGTGTCCATTTATCGCAACAATCAATCCATCGAAGGAAAAGCGGATAGAATATAATCACATGTCTGACTTTGAAATAGGATTTCCATCAAGTGACCACATACTCGGTGAATGGGAGTGATCGGATTTGATGTTCATAAAATTACTACCTCTACTGAAAATTAACAACAACTGCTGACAGATGTATGGATAATAATAACGAGCCCAGTAGAGCAGATGTTCAGACGTGCTCAAATGGTCAAACCTTTTAACATTTACCCTCCCAAATGAACGTTCTCATTATTACAATATGGACGAGTTCGGGAGAATCTAAGCCCCAAGCCCTACTTCCGAATAAAAGTTAATTTTGATTAATCAATTTGCATTTGCTTAAGTTAAACTATTAAATGAGAATAGCTCGATTACAGGCGTACATTACTTAAGTTAAAGATGAATCATTTTTCTATACTACTTACTCATGCAAACCAGTAGACTACCTCCAACACGGCAGATTAAGAATCGCTCTCAGCTACTTAAAACTATATGATACGAAATGTGCAAGTCATTTTCGAGTGGTTGCAACCTAAGTATTTGAAATGAAAGTAACACTTAATTCCACTGGTCTGTAGGGGTTAAAGTGTCGTGGCTATGTGCCAATCCACTGGAATAAAGGAAAGGCAAAGTAGTTAGTAGTAGAATGGAACGACTGCCGTCTCCTTAGGTCATATAATAGGTACGTGAAATTCAAGCTTTGAGATCCCCCTTCAGCTGACGTCGGTGAAATTACTTAAAGAAAAGTTCTTCACGTGACAAATAGGGTGCTTCTGAACCTACATAAGAACATAAGAAAAAAAATGGAACTGAAAATAAGTGATTAGTGAATGCTTTTTCTCAGATAATTGCCCAGGATCTATCGCGTCAATAACCGTTAAAAGCCCGAATAAATAAAAGATGATATCACTAAAGTACGGCACGTTACAAAATAGACAAGATAAGAGTGCGATCGGCGTAGGTGTCTGACACATGTGATGCCAAAAGTTTGACACATTGGCACATCCGGTAGTTAGAATGAATAACTCCCAGAATGCCTTGAGTACTACTATCACTATGTATTATGAAAGTCCACTGGGGAACGGAAAGGAAACAGAGATGGACAAAATGAGGAAAATTACTTGCATTCGTCTGGAATTAAAAACTACCGGACTTTAAAGTAGAAAAAGACAGCACCGTAGCCCGTTGATGGTTACAATAAGCAAGGCCACTGAGATTGATACGTCTAGTTTTGATCAATTGTCTTTTTGACTACTTACGTACTGGAACCCCCATATGCACGTTACAGCTAAATAACTATGTTCTTTTTCTTCAACTCTCCGTGCTAATCTTATTGACGTAACCACTTTTTTAGCTTTGGAGAAGATGCTTTTCGGAATAAACTAGTTACAGTAATGCCTTGCGGTGGATATATACCGCTTCAACAGATCGAATAGCTATTAAGAGTTGTAATCTTTTGATGAGCAGTCCTAAATAATTATGCTTCATCAAAATGCAAGAGCACGGTCAATCTTTGGAGTCCCCGCAAATTTCATCCCAACTTGACATTTTAAAACAGCATTTCATGAAGGTGACATGTGAAAAGGACCTTCTTCTAATTTTCTCCTTTCAAGCCAATGCTAGAAGATGAGGTATGATTTCTTGTCTAAGGTCTGGTCTAAGGAAGTCAAGGTTCATCGAAAATTTCTCAGCAATTTGCCTAAATAAGAGAAGTAACGCCTTATTGGAAACGATTTCCTCCCTGCCCTCTTATTTTTTGGAAATGACCTTAAAGGCTTGTCAGACTAGGAATGAATTTGAAACTCTTTACCAGCTTCTTCAAGCCATCGTTGCTTTTCTTCGGCTCCCAGACCGATCTTGCAGGCCTTCACAGCCACTGAAACCATCGATGATCCTGCTTCCTAAAAGAAAAGACTGCCGATCACAATAAATTGGTTATTTATACTTTAAGGCTTATGTTAGAAAAAAGCATTGGCTGAAAATGATCCTGAAGAGCTGATTAGAGGGGCTCAACAAACAAATGAGTGAAGAGACAAGCAAGATGTTCCAACCCATAAGTCTAGACTACTTGAATTTAGTCTTGTTTCCAATATTTGTATTAATTTCGGTTGAAATCTGTAATCTTCAATCACCAAACATACCTTTGCTATCATCTGGTTTTGGCCTATGCGATTATTTATTCATTAAATCCAGCATTTGCTCAACAAAAGAAGTACTTAGTCAGACCAGAGTTACCAGACTTTGCCAAATGAGCCTATTGCGTTTTTAGCCTGATTTCTAACCAATATAGTGCTATCGGCTGTTTTTTTAAGCGAATGTCTGTTCAATTTACTCATATTACAACTAGAGCGAAAACGATACTTCCAACTGTCTTACCAACTCGGTCTAGATCGAGCTACTGAGAATATTAAAGATTGTATTCTGGAACATGCAAACTATTTTTCATTTAGGTTAAGCTTGTGCCTCATTTATCCAGTGATGCTATGCAATTGGCCCCCATGTAACAACCTATAGAGATAAATAGCACCAACTCGATCGGAACAGAATATTCATTGCTCATTTCGATCTGAAACTACCAAAAGTAATCAATAGCAGTAAGAGAGTGAGGCTTGGAGTATCTATTCATCACTTAACACAAATAGGGGTTTTTCATACAGGTGTGGCACTAAAACAGAGGTGATTAAGTCTACTAATGTACGGGGAGGGACGTTTCGGAACATAAGCAATCATGTTAAATAACTTAAAGCAATTCATTTCTAGACATTACGTATGTAGCCTCTAATCGACCAGATGAACCTCTGAGATAACCATAAAATGGTTACGATCAGAAAACAGAACAAACCTCTGCTGTTGAAGCAGGTAGTTATGTTGCCTTCTAGTAGCTGATGCCAGTTTCTAGAACCGACTCTAATTTTACCACAGTGGGAAACTACAAATTCATTGACTCATTGCGACTCCTGATGAGGAATCGCTTCTGGATTCTGCAGGATTTAAAGGTTGGAATGTTTCGCTTTTCACACCTCAAGATCCGATCCCATATATATGCATCTAGAATTCTTTGGAAAATCGCTTATAACAAAGAGCATTTCCCGAAGTCTTACCGGAGGTCGGTAGGTGCCTTTATAAACGTCACCGAACTGACCCTCACCCAGAACGCGTTCGAGAGTGATGTTTGAACGAAGAAGAGCCTGGTGGTGGTTTTGAGTAGACTTTCCGACTGGAAATAGACCAAAAGCAACAAAGAATGATTACAAGATTCCTTCGGCGAAGTTTTTAAGCTTAATGGGTAGAACAAGTAGATGTGTGAAACAGTTTCAGGCATTCAATTCAATCATTATTAAAATGGGACAATAATGTCTTTTCTTTCTTTCCTTCTTCTTCTGGCAGTCCTATCTGCTCTTCTACTTCAAGAACGACAGTTTGCATTTGAATAGATTACACTCCTCCTTTCGTAATTTATACCTAGCAAATGGCATAAACCTAGAATTGTCCTCCTTCATTACTTTTCCATTACCCTGCAGCGCTCGAATTTGCAACCTCTTAGTTTGCCTCCTTATTACGAAAGTTTTACGATTTATGAAAGGATGCTTAAGTTTCTGTTGTCAAGCTTTGAAAACCAGAATTTGAACGAGACATTTTGCAGCCGGAATTTTGGGTTTCAATTTTCCCGTTTGACTATGTATTCGGCCGTCGATCCTTCCTTCACGGTTTCGTACAGTGCGACAAAATAGGTTATGTCTATGCTGAAGAAGTGAGAAGATTATATTTATAAGTGCGTTGGGTTCTAAATATGGATTACTCTTAAATTGTCCAGAAATCGGTTAAAATAATATTATGGTGACAACAAGCAAGAGACAGGTAATTCAACCATTAGTCATCCAAACTTGAAGCGACGAGCACAACCCACAAGCCCCAACTGCATGATAGTGACAAATGCAGAGATGCAGATGCGAGCGTTTGAATAACAATTTATGGATACATACAACGAATGAGTAGGATCAATGGAGTTCAGTTGAAACCTCGTGTATATGCGCCCTAACACTTCCAGTAATAGATGGGATGAGTCAGTCTAGCTGCATCCACATCACGAAATTGGCGAGGATGTAACGACTTATTTACTGATCACCAAACGACCTAACTGAGCATCTATCCGATCATAAAGACCATAGATCTCGATCAAATAGTCCTTATTCTAAGAATGAACGTTTGAAAGCATAACAATAAACGTACAACAAATCAAATGTTAGTGACGCTGCGATCCAAACTACGGTTACTTGAGACTTCTAACACCAATATTTAAATAAATGTTGGTTTTTTTTAAAAGCATAAGAATTTATATTGTGCCTGCGTCAAAAAATTTCACAAGTCAGAGTCACTTTAAATCCGGAAAATAAGTACATATAGGGTGGTATTAACAAGATAAAAATCGACAAAACTCACACTGATCATAGGCCGAAAGAGGCATGTGCGTTCTGTTGACAAAAAAAAATGAAAATTCAACTGTGAGAATGCTCTGGAATAATCACTATTAATAAGTTAAAAAAAAGTGAAATAGGGCATTAAAATAAATACTTTTCAATACGTGCCAAGCAAACGATTTCTAATAGTAACTTTGGTCATTCATTTCAGAGATTCACATCATCGATAGTATTCGAACACAATTCACCTGAAAGGACAACCATTCACCAGAAGCGAAGCGGCATTAGTGGTTGAGGAATTCTCGCGCATATCCGGGGAGAGCTTGCAGTAACCTTCAAGGGTATGAATAACAGTATCTGCAGTTAACTTCGAGTCGAAAGTGAAGATTATCGGCTGTTCGCCTTCTGGGTCGTTGCAGAGAACCAACTTGATCTGATATCGCCGACCCTCTTGTCGGGAGGTCTCGGAGAACAATATCTGCTTAATACTCGCAAAGTAGCAGAGCATTCGAATCTGGAAAGTAAAGAAATTAATTATACAGAAACAATCTAGAAACCGAAATGGACGTATTATCGATAAGGTTTACAGAAAATTATTCTTATTTTTGTCGTCTGATACGATGAAAAGTAGTGTTCGGGTTTCAGATTACATCCGGCAAACTTTTTCAGGGTTTTTTGACCTACAAAAGACACCCACGGCTGAAGTTTTCTTCTTCTTGAACTTTACATTACATGGAGAGCCCTGGATTTCATGGTTCTCCGACTTTGCAGCCTCGATGAATTCAAGTTTCGGATCGGAATAGTAAGGACCCAATCCAACACCAGAGATTTAGTTGTGGTGTTCCGGTAATAGTCGGAATGGTTTTAAGACCAATTCCGATCCAATTTTGATTTTCATCATTAGCACTGTCAAAAGTGAGATCAACCGCCTTATTTTATATCAGCTACCCAGCATACTTCCCGCTACTTTATAGTGTTCTTAAAGGGGAATTTTCCAAGCTGTGTTCTGTTTCGTTATTTAGTCTAGAATCCTCGTATACATTTGAATTTTTTTCTGATTTGTCCAAAACTCTCCGATTCGAAAATTTAAGATCTCCTAATACACTGTTTTGCACTTGTAAATTATTTCTAAATTTATAACATTAACCATTTCAAACATGCTTCTACTCCACGATCTACAGCAGTTTTGAAATCCGTATAAAAAATACTTGCAACATTAGCAATTTGGACGATGAAGCCTAGTATCGAAGGTGATTGGTTATTTAATTACTTTCTATTCGCCCCACTTTATTGTTAAGAATCTTGCCAATTTTGTATATCAAGACTGCTTTAGACTGCTAATGACATCGATTTTTTAGAGCCCATAAATATAAGGACGTATTTATAAATTCAATTAATATCGGATAGCACCTTAATCGTGAATGGGCTTCTCGTGGCTGTTAGCTCTATAAAATTGGTTCAAAATGGTAGGGGGAGGGAATAGAGTCCACAAATGCTGACTCATCAATTTGTGGGGATTCGGAAAATATAACCGCGGGGCGCAGGCGCCCTTAAAAGTATTGGACTACCGTAGCACCGCAATCACCCAATCATTGCAAGCCTCTATGTACATGTGTCTGGTGTTAATTAATGCTCGATCCTTCAGAGGCCAACATTTTCTATTATTTGAATAAGAGTCAAGTGAATTCTAACTGCAAAAAATCACTTTCGCAGCAACACAGAAAGTCAGCCCTGTCGACGGCAGAGCTATAGACGAATGGTGGCTATTCAGAGCACAAGGCTTACTTACCAGACGCTTTCCCCGATTCAAATCTGAACTTCCTGTACACAGACTGAGAACTGTACGGCGTAAACAGTCTCATATCGATTCGGTTATGAATATGGTCATGATAAACTGAAGAGTTGAAGTCAAAATTTAGGTGATTCCTAGAAAAAACTTATATTCAGGCTATGAATGTCCCCTTAAACTGAAGATCTCTTCTTAGAGTAAAAGAAATTAACCCAAAAGGATGCAATTTGGGTTCATCTTTCAGGATTTAAAACATACGAGGTTCTTTGCCACAGCGGTGGTAATTATCCGACACTAGGTAAATAACTACCAAAAAAGTACCTCGTATAATGGTGGTCAAACCCCCAGGGACAACTCCGGGGGGTAATGAGAGGGGTGGCCAGATAGGACTACAAAATTGGAATATGCCAGCAGAAGTACAACTACGTGCAGCCTGGTAAACGCGAGACAACGTAAATGCCTGGATTCATGGTCTCAAACATGGACTGTGGAACGTGCGTGCATGTGGCAATGAATAGAATCTCCGCCAGAAATTTGAAAAGATTTCTGGAGAATGTGTAAAGAGTGTGTGCCCTTAACAATGTCGAGGACGGACGAGGTGTCACTACGAAGTCGAACTGCAACCTGAACTATGGAACCACGCCAGAGACGTGACCAAAGAACCGAAGACGTCGATAACGGCTTCAACTGTCTCCTGTGTTAACTGTTGTATGTTACAGGTAAAAGTTATTTCTACTTCTGTAGTTCCCCCAATAAGTCCTTGGGACTTGCCCTAATAGGTGCGGAGTAATTAAAAAACCTCGTGTAATAAATCAGGCATATGACTTCTTCAAGTGTACCTAAGAATCCGTTCTTAGACCTGCCTTCTGGTGATCAAGCTACGATCGGTGAATCGACAATTGAAAGTTCCCCGAAGTTAGATTTGATCCACATAGGAGATACTTTAGAGTAGGGCAAAAACACTTCCAATATATGACGAACTGACTGGGCTTTTTCTGACTTGGGAAACTGATTTCAGGATATTAGCTTATTTCTTATTCAGAAATTGAAAGAAAAGCGAGGATAATGTTTGAAAAAAAAGACTGAGTACATGTTAATCAAATAATGATCATTACAGAAGTAAAGAAAAAAGCTTACACTTAATTTAAGAATTTGGTAAAGCACTCACTTCTTTTGCATTCCCGATGTTGACACGAACCTGAGAACGCGGTCCCAAGAGAAGACGCACAGGAATACCCAAACCAGCCTTGTAAAGGAAAATGAATGATAATGAGAACAAAAGGTTTATTGCATAAATAAAATAGGTGAACATTTTATACTGATGAAAAATGAAACACAAAAAAAAATGTCTAAACTTACCCCGAGAAAGCAAGCGTAAGTGTCACAATCAAAATGAGTGAGAATGAGCAAACGATTGAGACGCTCAAGCATACAATCCTCTTTCGAATAATAATAAATATTCGGTAAATAACTTAAAATATCACGTTTTAAATGTTTGACCTAAGCAAAAATTTAAAGAAACAAACTAATTTACCTTTTGGTAGTGTAAAACATGAGTGGGGAAGAAAGAAGAAAGACCTTTGGACTTCTCAAGCTGGTCCAAAGATTCCTCGGTAATATCAGAATCAAGAAAAAGCCTGTTTAATAAGAGGGAATAACTGGTCAATTTTACTTGATTTCCAGGCAACCGATTTCGAAGCACGTTTGACTGTCCTTACACTCCTCCCAAACCGATAGATAGAAACGATTCACTTGATCATGTAAATAACACAGAGCCGAGCGATCCTTTCGAACATAATCTTCGAAATTCGTGGGATAAAATCTGATTGAGAGAAGAATGTTGTGTTCGTTTATAAGTCCGGCAATTTCGGACCATGACAATTTAGGGCAAAGGAATTGCCGATCTTCAATGCATGATGGTGATTCCAGAATCTCTAACCCAAACATAAAGTGTGCATTTGAGACAGAAGCTTTCTTTACAGCTGATCTAGTTATTTCCTGAAAAAGTTAGCGGTTAAACCGACCTACATCAACCGTAGTTGTTTGTAAGCACTTTAACTTTACATATCCTAGAAACGTTGACACAGTAACGATATCCGATTTGTTTTTGTCCATATTTTTTTAAATTAAAAACTAAGAATTAAATGCCAAACACACATAATGGGATGCGAAATCGCAAAAGCGAGATGCAAAGTCCCAAGGTCTAATTTAAAGTAAGTATGGTCGCATAAATTGCATCAAATACGGTGCGAAATACAGTGTAACAAAATTTGCACTTTTTTAATTTAATCAATAAAACAATAGAACAGAAATATTTTTTTAAATGGGTATGGAAACAATGGCAGTTACCAAATTTACTGATATGCAAATGATTCCCTAATTCATACGTTTAAACTATAACTTTTTGTATATTTCCTTGTGTTATCTGGCATTCCAACCGTCGATCACATGTACAAGTGGAAGATTTTTCGGAAGTGAATTAGTTTGCTCCTTTTATCTAGCATTTACTCTAAAGGTTCTGAGTTGTTTAATGTCATCAATGAAACTCAATTCACCGGATAGACCAAATAATCATGCGCCTTGCAATAGCAAAGAAGTCGAAATTCATTCTGTCTTTTGCTCCCAATTTGACCTAAAGCATATTCATTTACAGTCCAGCACTGATTCATTTTTTTTCCACTATATGATACGGGTAATGCAACTTAATTATTATTTGTTGTTTATTTGTGCAAATCGATCCGAATATCGGTAATGCTTAATCACAAATAATAGTGTCTGCAGTACACATAAATGTCAACTTTTTGGAAAAATCAGCATTAAATTAGGCATATGAGAAGCACTCTTTGTTCTCTTTCATCAGTGGAATCTCTCATTCATCTATGTGATTAATTATATGGTCTCGTAAAACTGTACCCTCTCAAACAATACTGCGAGAAATTTAAAATTGCTAAACTGCATTGGTTTCAAAGAGTGCATTTTTGATTGAAAGAAGTAGAATTAATGAAATTTATACAAATTGATTCAGATAAAATCATTAAAATGCGACGACTCCAGAGTTGAACATCTCCTGCCCGCCGGATAGATTAAGACCTTAGTTTTTATGAGTAGCTGGGTATTTCGAAGGTTCAATAAATGACCAGTCACTGAGAAGGCGGTCATTCTTCGAGCTATGATAGAAATATATGATCCAGAACTGCTCTGAGATGAATGCTAGCACGTACGTGTTAGTGAAAGGCTTTCCATTAAGGAATTGAAATTACGTTAGAATAAGACGCCGGAAATCACTGAGTGACTCGATATTTCGACAGAATATATCAATCCTTAATAAAGGGCACTTGGAACAAAGGCATGGATAAATTAATATAAAAAATAGCTTTTGTATAGCCACATACAAAAATATGAATCCTGATTACGGGTACTGTAAGCAGGAGTAGAGCAGGTACCCAGACGTACGAGTTCAACCGTACTCACCTAGGTCATTTTATGCAACCCACCGAAAGTCACCAAGACTTTATTTAAGCTTCCGTTTTCCACGCTCGCAACAGGAGAGTGGATTTGAAACAAATTAACAATGATTGTTATGGTATAAAGATCCAAATACTCAATTTAGTGGCAAGTGAGGCCGTTTCTAGGTTAGTTTTTTTTCGCAACATAGATTTTATTTTGAACTTCCGCAGTTAAGGCTTGATTAATTCTCATTGAAAGGCTGAGACCTAATTTTCCTTAATGAAATGATTCAAAATCATCGAAAACTAGAATTTTCAATAAACTGAATAATTTCATGATTATAACTGATAATTTTGTTTATTAAATTGATAGGTAATTTTGTTTAAATCGCCTAATCGGTTTAATATGTCTACATAGGGAAGCTTGTAAAACTTTTCTGTATTCTGTGTGTGGATGTGTTGGTTTTTACCCGCAGCGGATGTCTAAGACGTGAGCGTCTTAAATTGTATCAATGCTTTCAAACTTTTTTTCGTTTTAACGCTCGTTTTTTATTGAATTATCACTTTTTAAATTGATATCTGTCTAATCTAGCCTTTTAACTAATTTCAGGAAAATGAATGGGGATATAACGAAAATCCCCGTACTGTCGTGTGGAGCTGTAAAAAGCTTGACAGATATATTGCCTGAACTCCCCTTGCCGACTGCTTGTACTGATGGATTAAGCAGCGAATCGCTCCTTTCTGATCCATCAATATCCAAAGATGTTACTCAGTGTCTGAGTTCCAACGACGAAACACTGATTGCTAACGTTCACGATGCGCTATCTAAAGTGTCGACGAACAATATGTAAGTTATTTCTCAATAATGAATGATTTTCAAGTGATCTTGTTGATGACAACGTGACTGAGCCGATTGATAATACCAGCGTCCCCCCAATTTTACACTCGCTTCTTCGACGGAATTCGCGCGTGTTTCACCATGAATCGGTTTATCCTACTAACCCTAATAGAATGCTTTTCAATTTTAATTGGGATTCACAACCAACTCCCAATGTCATGGACAATCGACAGGCTGGTAACTCGAATATTATCAACTAATTGCATTGTTGTAGCCTTTGACGGGGATTCTTTGTCTAAGCGCAAACACAGAAAAAAGAAGCGAAAAAAGAGAAAATCAGAAAATGTGGACCATGAACCGTCGAGCAATGAATCTAATGGAGTTTCTATGAGCGATGGACCTTCTGATAGTGAAGATGAATTTACCGCGGGCAAGTCTTATGAAGTGAAAAGTACATCCGAGGGGGAAAATCTACGTCTCAAGATTTCTCTGAAGCGCTCTGCTCCTATCGAGGCTAGCACATCTAATAATTCTTTCAAGGAACGCAGGGAGAAGAAGCACAAAAATTCGAAAGACCGCGAAAAGAAGCGTCATCAAAGTCGAGATAAGGGCCTTTCTTCGAATGAAGGTGTTAATCGGATTGAATCAATCATTCCGTCGGCCAATGGGATCCCAATGACAGCTAAACCAATGCTTCCTCTAGCTTCTCCTCCGAGAGAAGTCTACAATCGAAGACCTCCATTACCAATGACCCATTCCTCTCATCCGCCGCTTAATCAATTTGGTGGCTTTGATTCAAATACCCCTTTTGACTTGCGAGGCGTTTTCGACAACGCAAAGGCGGATTTTGTGGCATTTCCGGTCAATTTTTTTGAGGATTTACCCCCCACTGTAACTTCTCACTCGAATGTTCCTATCCACCACAACCACCCAACCAATACTGCTACTGTACCGTTTGCATATAATGCTTTCCTGTCGTCCGATTTACTTTCCAATCCAAATGTCCCGCCTTCTCTGGCCCATAAACCTTCCCCTCAAGCCCCTGATGTTTCTGTCTATCAGGGTAACTTCATGGTGGCCTCCCATCTAGATTACCCAGACAAAGCGCAACCAACATTACAGAACGCTGTTGTTCATGGTGGTCTTGACGCCCCCTACACTCAAACAGCGCCAATGGGTTTAGCGAGCTATCTCAACTCTACTAAACCTCAACCTTCAGCGATCTCTGGCACATCTCCTCCACCCCCTCTTCCTTCTTCTTCAAGACCTGCTGCTGCTGCTAAACCCACCGCTAGACGAAGACCTCCTGTATCAAAACGTACGTCTATCCGTTTGCTCCTTTACTTAACTTCCTTGAAAGTGCATCACTTCCAAATTGCATTTATTTTGTACATTGTAGGACGGAGATGCAATGAAGTGGAAGGGTTGCGTTCTTGGACAGTGAAATATCCAGGACAAAAGAACCCTGAACGAAATTCGGACGAATCTTCAGCTTGGGATGCTGCTGTTGATCGTCAAGCTATTTACTTACGCAACAAACGACGGCGAATGACCAGACAACCCATGGCTCTTGCTGCCGACTATGTGTTAGAAAGCGACAAGGACTATCCCAAGTATTTATCACACTTTAAATAGCTCTGTATTTTTGTCGCATTGAAGGAACTACTTTTTCCTGCTTCTAGGCCGCTCCCACGACGAAATAGCTTCGGAGATGAGGATGCGTTAGGTGGCTTTGCCGGTGACTATGTTACCTCCGATATCGAGGATGCTGCTGGCACTTCCTTGCGTTCCTCACGGACTGCTCTAGTAGGAGCTGGTGGACGTTGTTCCTATGCCGGTATGGATGACGAAGCTGAAGACATTCACGATGAGGAGTGCTACAAGGATGGCAGCTCTCGAAGGCGTCGAAGAGCTGACGATGATGATGCCCCGTTTGAGGGTTGGTTTATCCCTTTTATTCGGAGAAAATGGGTTCAAACACCTATTGTTATATTTAATCCTTTTTAGTTCGCATCAAAGAGCCGGCTGAACAACGGTTTCCACACCTACAAAAAGTTACAGCTGAGCAAATTCGTCCAGTTCGTGAACGGGTACATCACAAACCACTAAACGCCTATTCAGAGATATCAGGCAGTGAATCAGCATCAGCCAGTAGCCTGAAGAAGTTTCTCTCTCATGTTGATCGTGTTTTAGAGGCTGTCGAAGAGGTTGATCTTCTTGCTAGTGGTGATACCGCTGTTGATGATGGGATTCCATCTGAAGCCATAATCGCACAATCTGATATTTCAGAATTGGTTCGAGATTCCGCGAAACTGAAGAGTATTCAGGTTGCAAATCAAGTGCCCACCGATCGGCTTCTCAAATTATTAACGCTTCTTCTTCTCAACATTCGTGATGGGGTGAATGTTGTCCGACTAGCTGGTGACCAAGAAAGTATGGAGAAGATTTCTCGCTCTGTTGGAGCTGGTCTAGTTGCCCTCAATCTAATGACTTCCAAAGATATGCCGCGTGAGATCTATCTGGAAGATGTGATTGAGCAAACAGTTCAGGTTACCCGGTTCCAGCTCTCAAACTGCATATACCCAGAGTATGATCCTGCGTATAGAATTGAGAATTCCGGCAAAGATAATCAAAGCAGTATCAAATCTCGTCGAGCACGTGAAAGGGACACTCACAAACCCCCCGCTGTTGTCCACCTCTATCACCGTCTCGTGGAGATTGTTTCTGGTCTTTCCGAACTGGTGCATATCCAGCGTCTGACTGATAGTCTCGTGCTATCTCTCTGCTCAGTCGGAGTATCCATCTTCTTCGTAGAGAATGTTAGCGAGTTGCAATTGGCGGGATTGAAGCTAGTCCCAGGCTTGTATGCTCATTACCACATGTGCCGTCAACTAATTACAGAAGAGATTATTTCGGGAATCGCCCGATTACCATCAAGCAAACGAAATCTCCGTACATATCGTCTAAACTCAGAGGAAAGTATTCAAATGTTTACGGCCTTGTCACTTCTTTTAATCCAGTCCCTGATTGAATTACCTACGGCACCCAGCTTTGGTCAACAGCAAAAAGAGGATGCTGTCAAACCGGAGACTCTGGAACAACGGGCAGACAATAATCCTGTTTCTTTGGAGACCAAACCTGACGATGAGGTGCTTGTTGTCAGTTCCTACAAACGGGCTGTTCTTACCGCTCATAATTTCGTTGGCAGTTTTCTTAGGAAGTAAGTTATATATCTCGTTGAAAACAAGGAACAACGAATTGAGATTATATTTATCTGTTTCCACACGTTTGTTTCAACACTCCCGCTACTTCTAATTGAGGTGGCTTCAAACGGCAAATGAGCCAGCTCAGTTGATAAACGTTTTTGATCGAAGTGTATGCATTTAAATGCCTAGTTTATTAGACTAGTGAATCGATTTACGCTCTCGTAGAGTTGTGCTTCATCGGTCTGCTGTCAGTGTAGTTTTATTTAAACGCGTAAACTTAGAATTTCAGATATTAGCTATTCTAAAATTTTGATCATTTGTGTTTAAATATGCGCTGAAGTTTCACCGCTTATCAATTTTGAATAGATCTACAACCAAAGGTGAGGATGACTACCGGATAATTTTCGAGAATTTTGTCAATGATCTTCTCTTAACTGTAAACAAGCCAGAGTGGCCGGCGGCCGAGGTAATGCTTAGTCTTCTTGGCAGTCTCTTGGTGCAGCAGTTCAACAACAAGTCCCTCGACCAATCGATTCGGGTCACCAGTGTTGATTACCTCGGTACGGTTGCTTCGACTCTTCGTCGGGATGCAGTGACGAGTCAACTCAAAGAGCACGATATAAATGTCATTCTTCGTGAACTCACGGAAGGCTGTCTGTCGGACAGTGAAGATGAAGCGTACGAGGAGTCAGAGGGAAATCACGACATAAAAATGACTCATGAAGACAGTTCTTTGCCTGCCGTCATAAAAATGGAAGAGCAGGAATTTAGAAACACTAAAGCACTCAAGAAGAAGCCCCCAACAAACCTTTCCAAAATCGACAAAATCCTCGTCCTACGAGATGCCGTTTTAGACTACCTTTTGGAAGATGATTCCGATCCTGTTGTTCTCTATGCCTGCAAATTTTACATGGGAATGTGGTTAGAAGACTGCACTGCTGAGGTTAATCGTGCACACAGCAAAAGTGCTGTGGAAAACGCCTTATCTGAATCCTCTCAACAGAAATCTACTGGGAGTCGACGCAATAAACGCGTTAAGGTTGAAGGCAATGAAGAAGACGGAGACAAGGACGCTTCGGCTCTTTCTGAGATCGAATTGGCAGAGCTGCGTCGGAATTATCTGATGGACCGTCTGCGTGATCCTCCGAGTATTTGGAGAGCTAGGTGCCGTCCGAAGGTGGCCGGAATGATGTCATTGACATTGGTTCCGTCGAAGCAATCACAGTCTCTGAGGGTCATGTTTAAAGGCTCAATCGACTACGAAGATGCCTATCTTATTTGTCGTTATCTGGCCAGTCTCCGACCCTTCTCTCAGAGTTTTGATATCTATTTATCACAGATATGCAAAGTAGGCTTTTGACCCTCTTACTTTGTTTTTCTTGTCGTCGTAATGTGATTAATCTTCCAACCGTTCTAGCTTTTAAGTGAATCGTCAGTTCCAGTGCGAACAAAAGCCCTTCGTTGTCTCTCAGCCGTTGTAGAAGCTGATCCGGGCGTATTGGCTCGAGCAGATATTGAATTGGCTGTGCGTTCGCGCCTAATGGACATTTCTACATCCGTCCGAGAGGCAGCTGTTGATCTCCTAGGTCGTTTTCTCATCTGCCGTCCAGAACTCACCCAGCAGTACTACTCAATGCTATCTGAACGAATTAGAGATAAGGGTGTCTCAGTGCGTAAACGGGTTATTCGTATTTTACGTGACATTTGCGTTGAACAGACCGAATTTCCTCGCATTGCGGAGATTTGCGTGATGATCATTCGTCGCGTCAATGACGAAGAAAGTGTGAAGGTACATAGCTTGTTTATTTGTTAATAGTATTACGCCGTACTACGTAGCAATTTCGCTTGCCTCTATAGAAACTCGTGAGTGAAGTCTTTCAAACGCTATGGTTCACACCAGTTCGAGAGAGAGAGTCAGCTAAGTTGCAGCAAAAGGTGACGAATATCACGGATGTAGTCGTTTCTGCTTCCAAAGATACTGGAATTGAATGGCTGGAGCAGTTTCTCGAGGGGGTTTGTTTTATTGGCTACATGTAAACCCTACTCAATATAAGTCAGTAAAAGCTTTATTTTTGTTTAGCTTTTGTCGAAGGAAGAGGGTGAAAAGGTTCGTCCTGCGGAAAAGGCCTGTATACAAATTGTGGAGTGTTTGGTGCAGAACATAATGCGACTGGACGAGATAAAAGGTCAGACGCGGCGTCTTGTGTCGTGTTTAGCCACTCTGCACCTATTCACAAAAATACGGCCTTACTTGACTGTTAAACATGCCATGCTTCTTCATCCCTACCTCTCGGCTCGTGTTCCACTTCCCGGAGTACCTTCTCAACCAACCACCCAAGTAGACGCCCAAGTTCTTCACTACGTAGCTCGGATTCTGGAAGCGACAATTCCACTGATTGAGCATCCTTCGGAGACGTTTCTAGCCCAGCTTGAGTCTGATCTTATTCGAGTGGCTATGCGACAAGGAAAGATGGTTCTGGAGTCCTGCATAGCTTGCCTTGGCGCGGTTGTGAACCGAGTCTCGAAAAATTATGAACTATTGAGGCAGTGTTTTTGGGGCTTCTACAATGCCCTACAAAGCTACCAACGTGAATGCATTGCCTCCATGGAGAATGGGTCACAACCGAAGTTGGCTCCCTCTCTTCGACCTTCTATTCTACGAGCGCTCTTCACAATGGGTCTCTTGTGCAAGCATTTTGACATTAACATATTCACTCCGGAACCGAACCCGAAAATTTTGGAGGAAATCTTTGAAATCTTGCTTTTTTTCTCCGAGCATATGGTTTCCGATCTGGAGGTGCGCAAGAATGCAATCTCCGGATTAGGTTTCATATGCACTCGACACAAGGATTTTATCAACGGCAAGAAGCTCTCTAAATTTTATCGCGACATACTCTCGGCTCATGTCGATTGTGGCTCCGCAAAATCGCCCCATTTAGAACTGAAAAATCTTATTTTGGAGAATCTCCTCAGCTTCTTCATGGAAGAAGAACGACGGATGCTTGAACAAGACGCCAAATGTGAGCAAATACTTTACGTCAAATCTCTTATCTTCATTTGCATTTCCAACATTACTTTGTCTGTAGGGAAAGCAACACACAAAGAGGAGTCGCTTAAGATCATGGGTGATGTAGCCTCCGGTACGGGTAGCTTTGTCGCCCAGGTGTACTTGAAAGAAGTTCTGGAGAATTTCTTCTCAACTTCCCCGGCTGTTCGATTGACGGCCCTCTCAGTAATAGCGACAGTCCTCCGACAGGGTCTTACGCACCCTGTCCATACTGTGGCCTACCTCATCGCCATGCAAACTGACTGTGATCCTAATACGAGAGTTAAAGCAGAAGCACAACTACAAGAAATTGATACCAAATTTCCCGGATTCATTAATGTAAATTTTTTTCTCGACGATCCGATTTGGCAGTGGGGTCAAGAGAGTTATTAAAATCTGCTAAACTTCATTTCAGATGCGTGCAATCGAAGGAGTTTGCCTCTCCTACCGACTTCAACGTGTTTTTTACTCAGTTAAAAAAGCGTCTGGTGGTGAACATCGGGAGCCCCTAGGAGAGAGCGGTCCACATGGTACATCGGAGAGTACCAATTATTCGACAACTTCCAAGCTAACTCGTCGTAGTACATGTGTTGACAATGGAAGCATTTCAACCAATGAAGGTATGACGCCAAGTACTATTGCAAATGTCATTCGAGGCGCGAGGGATGTAGATTCTGACGTTCCTAATGCTCTAAACTCCCAATTGTATTCCATGCTTCGAGGAAATATCAATTCCAGACGGGCTTTCCTCAATGGCATGATCAACCTTTTCGACGAGATGCAGGTGAGCTTCTCTTTCGATGCTACTTGGATCCTCGTTGAATTTGTAAAGTGAAAATCCTTATAAATCCGTATTTTTATGCTGGTCTTTCTATGCAGTTTGTTCCTGGTTCCGCAAACTAACGATTGGCTTTGCTTAGCAGCAAAAGGAAATTAGTTGAGATTTGCTTTTTTCATTCTTGGGCTTATTTTCGATCTTAAATACGTATTTTTTAGGATATTTTCTACTCTAAATCCCGAGTGTTGATCGCTAAAGATAATTTTATTTGCCACTTCAGAGTGGAATGTTATAACGCAAGCTGCTGTTATTTTATGTTAGGATATCTCCTTGGGAAGGTTGGTCTATGTGGCGGATAATCTCGCATTCTTCCCCTACCAATGTCAAGCGGAACCGCTTTTTGTGATTCATCGCATCGATCTCTTGGTAAGCGTGAATGGCTCCACTAGGCTTCAAGCAGTTCGGGAAGCTTTTTTCCCCGAACTCAAGGAGCTTTTAGCCGCTCAGGCCGCTCTGAATAACAACGGCCTGAGTACCACCAATAACGGTGCTAACTCCTGGTCTTTACCGGGTTTCGGTGTCAATGACATCATGCATCATCCCGATCCGCATTTAGCCGGACAAGCAGCTGCAATACACGAAGCTTTGGTTCGATTAGACCTAGACGAAGAAAAAGAAGATGTCCTAATCGCTCGAGTAGTCTCAGCCGACCCCGTAAGGCTCAGTCAAATTCGGGAGTCGATAAGAGCCAGTCGAGCATGTCTCCTACTCCTGAGCTTGAAGCAATATCTCAAGGAGGTCTACGGGATCACTGATAGCAAGATTCAAAAGTTTTCACCTTCCGATGCCAACAAAATGTGGGATAAACAATTGACTCGAAAGAATGGAGTTCGGTTCACACCTGATCTCTGTCTTCGATCAGCTATTGAAGAACTTGAAGCAGAGAAGAATATCCACTCGCAAGAACGCGGTTAGTTATCTAACGTGCATCAGAATAATTCTCTTTACTGAGAATTTAGTATACCTCTGTATTTTCTTCCAGCTTCTCAACTCGCCATTTCTGAGCCAATGGCACGGGATTTGGTTCGAGAGTTCCTTGAATTCAGGAAACTCATCTTATCAATTGATCCTCCTGATGATGAGGATTTAGATGGCGCTGCAAATATTACTTTGGCGAATATAGAAGATGCTAACGAGGAAAGGCCGGGACATGCGGCTGCTGATGGTGGGAACTTCTCCTCTTAAACTTCGTTTCTATTGCATAATAACGCCCTTAATATTTTTTTTCGGTTTTCCCCTTTCAGATGTTCTAATTCGTCTGCCGCCTGATCGATCGTTGGTTCCACAGTCCCATATCCGGTCCTCGGACGAAGAGGAGGATTCTGCTGATTCTGACGTAAGGAAAATTTCTTGTCTCGGAAAAAAGTTCTCCTTTAATATGATAAATGCTCTTCATTCATTCCAGGCTGGTGGTGCATCGCGACTCTTATTGGCTCAATCTGCCCCTCAAAAACGGCGTAGTGGGCGCAATTCAAGGGGTTCTAGACCATCGGCTGTTGGTGTAGCATCTATTTCCAAACGGAAAACATCTCGACAGCCTAGAGCCCGAGTAAGTGCTGCGGTTCGACTCGGAAGATGAACTTTTTTTTCGTAGTAGTATCGGCAATAATTGTGTACTTTTCTTTCTGACAACTACATTTAGTCTTACTCTTCAGCATAATTTCTTGAAGCTGGAATCATTCTTAGCGGAAGCGCGGACCGGTTTTTACGTTATTACCGACTAGACATAAAATAGTGTTTGCAGTCGCTAGGTTCGAGAAGAATATCTATTTCCGTATTTCTAAGCACCTAGATAACGGATTTGTATGTCTGGCTTGTTGTTTATTTTTCAGTCCGCATACATCCTGAGCAGTGAATCGGAGTCAGAGGTAGAGTCTCAATCAGAGGAGGAAGAATCGAGTTAGCAAGGAGATCTTTATACTCTTCATCGGCAGCGCTTCCCTGTACTTCTAGACTTCTTCCCTTACCATACACCCTCTTTCCCGCCGTCTTGTGTGCTCCCCTCACTGACCTTTACCTTTAGCAGGTTTGTTTTTTTCTTCTGTACATAATCCTATACGACGATCAAGTCTTGCTGTACAATATGCCTCTGTTTTTTCATCCTCTAAATCCTTCCCCATGTGTAGCGACGAAGCATTATCATGCAAATTATCCCCATATCGAAATGGTTACTTCAAAAGAAACCAAACCGTCTGCGTATGCGTTGCATAGAACCTCCCTCTTTCTCCTTTCTCCTTCCCCATCGTGTAAAGTTAATCGAGTCTCGTGAACTGCCCTGCGGAAGAAAGGAGAGGTAGTTGTGAGGAATGTGATTTAATCCAATCATGTGGGTTTGGGGTCTTGGTCTCTATCTGTTTGTTTCTGTATCTTCTAACCTCTATCTCCATTTTTAAAAAAGCCTCTCAACCCGATTACCGATAATGCTTGGTGCTTCTTTGAATTCTTATGGAAATACACGTATTTAATGATGGATGTAGCTTGTGCTAACCTGGTATTCTCGCTTTTTCATGCTCAGTTCGGTCTTCGAATCCCTCTTTTCTTTTATGGTCACCCATGTGAGATCTTGGATGAAGATCTAGAGGCACTTGAGGAAACGCTAGTCTTCAGTGGCGCTTGAAAGTGCATAAAGGCGGTCTCTAATTTATATGCTGTTATGAATTGAGGAATCGGAGAAGGGATATGCTGAAAAGAATTTGAATCTTGTCCCTCTTCACCGGTAGGTCATTTTATGTTCCGCGGGAACTGTAAGGCCCACCCGATCTTTGAGTGGATAGGGGTCCAACGGGCTAGGCCGAAAATAACGGTATATTAAGCCCGAGAATTCTGCTGCACAAAGGCGCACCCTACGACCTCCTCAGCTCTCATCTCGTGACTGCATCAGTCCTCAGGATTATACTGAAGCCAGCTGCCAATATGCACGTGCGCCACCCGTGGACTATTGATGCGGAATAATAAAGAACTAGTCATTATGAATCACAAATCTTAACTACGCTTTAATGAACCATGTCTGAATGCGGATGCGGTAGCGACTAAATAATAATGGAATTTTTTCATCAGAGGTAATAAATTCCGAACCGTGACTTGAATTTCCGATTCCCGACATTCTATTCACGTCCTTGTTCAGTGTTTTCGACTATAGAACCGATTAAAGGCTTCATCTTCTCTAGTTAAAAACTTGTCCCGACTTATTGACTAGTAAGGTCGACATTTTGCTGGACACCTTTGAATTCCATGGCGTATCAGCGGGTGCATCACCAGAGGACTAAGAACTTTTGTTATTCGTGGACAGCGTCCTAACTAATATCGGTGTTTCATGGATACTTCAATAACAATGAATTTCCTGCCAGTTAAGCCAGCCGCTAGTGATCCGCTTAAGTTCATGTCTCCGGTAGGAAGAAATTTATTACTTTGGCTAGAAGCACTTTGGCTTTTGATCTTTTCCAATCTTACAGGTGCAGTGCCCCTATTTTCAGAATACAGTGATGAAAGCTCAAGTTAATCAGCCACTAGAACCACCGTACATCGTTTTGTAATCGCAGAAATTCATTTGAAAGCATAGTCTGATGAGGGTCACCAAGTTTTGATGTGTATAATGAGTGCCTGCTTCCAAATGGCACATGACAGTCCAGAAAATTCTTATTGATCTTTATCCCAAGCTCAAGCATAAAAAAAAAATGAAGAGATCGAGATTACCTATAATCAAAGACAGTTTGCACCTGAGAATCCCTTTAGCTAAGTTGAAAGATGCGCTTCTCAAACGACCACAACCAGTGCGACGTATTTGACATTCGTTTTGAATTTAAGGCGTTAAAAATAATTTGCTTCCTCAAAAAGGGAACAACTGTTCACTCCATTATCTTTTAACTTGGTATATGTGGAGGACAAGGAGAAGCAATCAAAAGCTAGCAAATAGCTGTGCTTACAGAATTGAATCAACAAATCGTCTTTAGGTTTGCGTTGCATATTTTTTTGTCTTACAAAACCCTTCAATAATTTTGTTTAAGTAGTTAATCATTTGAGAGGCGTGCCTTGAAAGCTGAAGGTTTTATCGTGCATGATTTTCCGTCAGTGTCTACGCGCCGTTCAACCCTAATCTTTCATCAGATGTGAAGTAAACGCTCTTAAACTGTTATGGGAGTTCTCACTTTTGCAGCATTATTCAAATATCACTGTAGAAAATTTTTATTTTTCTGCAATCGTTTATTTGTCCATTTTTTTAATCTTCATGTTTTAAAATAGCAATTTATTATAACCGCTGTTATTGATGTTATCATTATTTTAGTCATTTCATAAGCCAAAGTTAAATATCGGTGAGCTTTTATACCTTAAACAAATGAATGATTTTAGTAACTTCCGTTAAGATTTGTCATGGAATCGCCACGTTATTTGAAGCAAATAATTTACCATTTTATGGACTAATCAGCTGATAATCGAGCCAATGAATCGGATTTTGTCTAAATATCCTTCTTTGGTATGCCCACTGGTGTTGCATCGATCGCATAAGCTCTTGGATCACTAGTGTGATTCCAAATTGCATTCCTATCGACAAAACAAAAGATTGAATATCTGACCTTAAGCTGTAGTGTTTATTTACACAAATGCTTTGTTCTTTTCTTGAATGGCCTCATTAGCTTTTTTATTGACGTTGATATGATTTTTAAAAAAAAACCTGTGACGTGAGACTGTATAACCAATTTTGTTGAAATCGCGGTTCGCCTTATGTGTATGCATTTATAGTATATTATGTCAGAATTAATGGCTCTTCTGCCTTAGTTGTGACTAAATTTGGCATTCTAAATTCGGAAAGTGGAGGTGGAAATTGCCATTATCTCTACCATTTCGACAGTTTTGAGGTGGCTTCAGTAGTAGATAATCAAAACGGTAAGAATGGAAACTGAGGGCCACTCAACGCTGTCAACTAATTATAAGAATTCGAAAACTGAACGGATACTCTTTTCCTTCTGCTCATTTTCTCACCGCGCTGTTCTGTGTTTTTCCATAGTTTTTGGGACTTGTCCCACTTTTCTTTCCTTTATTAACGGTAAGAATGAATGTTTAGATGATGAATTACTGTTCGAGCTCGAAGGGTAATGAAAGCCACGGTTGATAGTATGCTTTTCTGTTTGACCCAATGTTTAATCGAATGCGCTTAAGAAAAAACCCACAAGATTGTACTAATTTACGGTCACTACACATGACGTGATCCGACTACATAAAGCGATCTAGTTGTTTGACTCCTTATTTCGTTGATCATAAATTATCTAATATGGGGGCTGATTAATAAGAGCATGCTGTCTTCTTAGGAATGTTTTTATTAGAAGTAAGAGTTAAAGAAGTCTGTCTGTAGACCTCAAAAGTCATGTTCAGCCATTTCCGTCATCTCTGGTGAATACTTTTCCAAGAAATGCACCAGAATCCGACTTATAAAGAGAACTTTATCCAAAAAAGTATTTTTTTCCAGGTAAAAAAAGATCCTGGTGTTCAAGGCCAATGCGATGACATTATACCATGAGCAATGAAGATCAAGGGAGACGATTTGGGAGAGATTTGATCCATCTGTTCAACGAGTATGTGTTGACGTACTTAAGTGTGAGTGATTCCGAGTATCATATTGTGCATTTTTGAAGAAGGCTAGATTAGGGAATCAGCTTTGGAACAAGCATGGATGTGGTGTTATATCATCATTTAAGTGATAATTGGCTAATATTCTCATGATATCTAACGTACTTTAGGTTTGACCAACTTGGCCCGCCGTCATGTGCTGACCTTATCAAAATAAATCCAATTCTGTGCTGAATGAAAGCACCTTTAGATTTTTATCAGGGGTAGGGCCAAAGTACCTTGGTGCTCCAGGTATAGAATCTGTTATTTAGCCATCCTTATGCAGACCAGCATCCACCAACTTCCGTGACTGCTTGTTGTAAAATCCCTGTTCTGCCATTTATTTTAAAATAGAGAAAATTCGAAAATTATTCATGTCTCAATAGAGGTGTTCTATTGGTTTTACCTTATTAAAATATTCGCTTCGAATTTTGACATGCTGAAATAATGTTTTCCCTTGTCTTTTCTTTCGCCCTTTTCGTGTTTGAGTTTTTTCGGCGCAACTGATCTACTTGGTCTGAATTCACTGAATTCATGGAACGCGATTCAGCGTCTCTACCAATGTGGTCACCTGTCCCAAACCCAGTAGTAATGGACTCACTTTACTCTGTTATAACGATGGACTGTAAGGGCATGCATATTCTTGTTCGTGTTTTTAAATAAGCGCTATCAAGATCATGGTCAGCCAATTAATTTTGCCCGACGACCATTTTAATGTTTTACGTATCAGGCAACAAGGAAATCCTTTTCAAAAAGTGGGATTATATCAGAAGAGATCTGATTTCAAAGGATATTACTGAATTTAATCCGATTCGAAATGACCGAACATAGTCACTCAGGCTACTGCTCAGCAGTCTTGAAACTAAGCCTCAATGTGAATTTGACGTTTTGAGTTTCTGCTTACAGATGGCTTACCAGAATGATCTCTACTTCGAGTAGTGCTTCAGATACGAATTTACGCAATACAAGTACAACTGTAAGAACTTAGGATTTACTCGTACATATTCATCTCAGAGATAAGATATTCTTTGGACTTGTTCACAATTTTAATCACTGCAACCATGGTCCTCTAGCTTTACAAACCCAAATCATCCATTTTCGCAGCTTTCTGGCATGGAGTCCCACAGATACCACAGGAAATTTTACCTTGAAGAAGAATGTAGGAATGCTACTCTATAAACACCATTTTAAATGTGACTAATCGTCTTTTGCCATTCCGTGTATTCAGAGGTATATGACTGGCGTGTGCAAATCTTGAACATGCTAACATTTCGTTTCTTAGTCTATTTTGGTTGGAGTTCTCACTTTGGTGTCTTGAAGAATACTCGGGACTTAATGGAAATCACTCCACTAGATTTACAGTGGATTCATTTACTTTTATGAATCCACAATGGTGAGAGTTAAGCGAGAAATAATATATTCCTGCATTTCACGTCTGTTGGGGTCGGGGCTACATACGTAAGGAATACGAGTTTTCGATTCCCATTCGATACAGACTGAAATGGTTCTTGAGGTATTCTTTGGGATCCCTGTTGTAAACTTCTCTAATATATCGGCGATCCATATTGAAAAATCATAAATTCTAGCGATACAAATCAGTGCTCAAACAAAATAATAGCGGCATTGAAGGCGCTCATTACTAATTAGTGGTGACAGTCACGGATTGCTAAGTCAATGAAAATGAAGTCCAAAGAGCTTTGGGTGTTTTAAGTGGGAGAAATCCACGCAGAATAAGAATATCGGTAGTGCGAAGCATGAAAGTGATTCTAGTCATAGAGACTAGGGAAGAAATCGGGAGTCAACTTGAAGAAAATCAGTACGTAATGTACTTACGATCCTGCTGTTGATTCAGTGAAATCGATCCAACTAAACGTGCTTAAGGCTTCAAATTAAATTGCAGACTCATTTCAGGGCGTAAATATGGGTCTGTGATCAAGTTTGTGAATGGCTTTTTGCTGGGGTTCTACTTTAAGATACAAGGATTCCATTTCTGTTACAAGTTGTCTTTTGTTCGGAAAGAAAATGATTCCACATTGATAGTCGAGAGACAACATTTGCATTTTGAACGAGGCCAAGAAAGGTGAACAAAAGGGATCGATACAATGCCTTTATTTCTCGTTGAAATCTATAACTTCATATTAAGGACAGGTTTCAGGGTTCTGCCACTTGTATGAAATGATGATACAGCCCGAAATTAATTAACCACAAATTCTCACGGAATTAAGGACCATATAGAAAATCTTATGTTTCATTATTATTATAAGTTAACTGAACTAAGCGAAAAAAGCATGAAAATAAGGCACAGATATTTGAATTAGCTTGGATTGCTGACTGCACGACCAATCAACAGGAGACAAAGTGGTGACTGTTAAATAACTTCATTAGCGATGATTTCAGAGGATATTGAGTGATAAACCTAGTTCTATCCATGAAAGCCTGATCCATCCCATTTTCCAGTGAGTTGTTTCAATTGCTCTTGACAGGTGATGTAGTAGCGCATTTGAGCAGACGCCATGGCTTTGAAATTCTCACGGAGGTGATCCTACAATTTTAACCGTCAATTTTATTATGCGTGGGTTAATTCACTCGACATGAGCACGTTTTAAATTTCTGAGTAAATCGAAGCGACTTATTGCACTTTTTGGATCACACTATTTGTTTTCATACAAGAGCACATTGGCGTAACTTTAAGTTTTGGCTGTAATGCGAATTTCATGAAACAAGTTTAATTCTAGGCACGCAGGTAGCATAAGAAAAATACAGCTGGAAATTCCGACGAGGTTCAAATGAAATCAATTGAAAAAATTGCTGAATCGCTACACGGACAAAACTGATTATTTGCACTTAAATTTGTCAAATTTGAGTTGTAAGTTTTTTGCGATCTGATCAGTCTTCACTAAAATTGGGGATGCAGCAATTAAAAATCAACTGTTTCTATCGACGCTAAACAAAATCAGATCTTGCTTCGAAAATTCGTTTTGCGCTATACAAATGTGCGGCGAGAAAGAACACCTTTCCAACATCGTGAATTTTATAAAAACAGCAACTGTGAGTATTGGAAGAGGAGGCAATACGAAGAGCACATTTTTGAGCAAAATCACCATAAATCGATGGTTGCGTGGTGCACTGCGCAGGAGCGCATTTAGATAACGTATCAGGGTGCCAAAGCTGAGCTCTTGAAAGTTGCAAATCCGTATAAATAATTGCAAGCTGATTGGTTAAGTAAAAGCATAAACCATAGGTAACGGAAAGCGGAAATTTTGCAAATACAACTCACTTGAATGCTTTTAAGTTGAGCGTTCGCTTCCCTTGTAGCTGAAATAGCTTCATTGTATTTCATTTGGTTTGTTTCAAATGCGGCTAACAACTACAAAATAAGAACAATTTTAACACTCTGATGAGTGTTTCAACCAAACTATATAAAAATATTTACTGGTCGTATTTTACTCTCAGATGTACAAGCATCCTTCTTTTGTTTCGCTGCGTCATAATCCAGGCGAGCAAGCTCAAGACTGCGTCGTTGGGCCTAAAGGTATGACGAAAAACCGATAATTTTAAATTATCTCAGTTGAAAAATTTACTATATACACAGGTATATGCACACAAGTTAACTAACGTTTATAGATGTCCATACAGTTTCAAGATAGTACTTTACAGCGGCAAGAAAACGTTTTTGAACTTCATTTATTAACAGGCGTTCGGCAGTGCCAATGTCGACTTGCGCCTGACCATGTTGAGAAAGCATTATCCCCAGCGGGTCATCTTAACCGAACTAATTTGTACGCATAAAAAGACATGTACCAGCAGATGCCTGAGTGAGTTCGCTAGCAAGATCCTGTTCCAGTTTTCCTAGAAGCTCAGAGGCCGTAAGTTTGGGCTGCTTCTTAGCATCGAATTTCTCTAACACCATGTCCTGCATTCGGTCAGCTAAAGTCGCTATAAATCAATGTTACGAAAGGTTACCGGGGTTCGGATTCAACCAAGCTGTCACGCCAGACTGAAGCTTCTCACACACTTTCTTCAACTTGTCAGCAGTATCGAAATCTCGGCTTATGTCGTCAGGATAAACGGACTTAACGGCAGCTCCACGGAGTTCATTTGTGTACTATTAGGATTGAACTTTAGCAAGAAAAATTTACCTGGGTAGCGCGATTGAAAGCCGTACTTGCTGCATCGATGAACTTTCCAAAGTTCGCCATCTCGTATACTGCCTGTAGCAGCCTTGAAGCAATTAATAATGAACGACTTAAACAAATAAATATTAATAAGTTAGATCTACATTTTTTGCTTTCATTCACTGATGAACAATAAGTGATACATAACAATCTAGAGTGAGCATAGTTAACTGAATCTCGTTGCAAGTGCAATTGGTGATAATGGCTGGAAACCTGAGATCTGATTTCATATAAAGTTTTGGTGGCTGAAAGTATTCTGGTGCTTTTAAATAGTCAATACTGACTATTAGATCTATCGTAACCTTATTCTTTTGTTGGCTAAAGGTCTTTTTCTACCAGCCATAATAATAAACTTTTAAGTTGCAGAACATTTATTTCAGACTGACATGCGATTCGTACAGATTAGTGCTTTTTCTCGAAAAAAAACCAGGTCACTGTGATGGGAAGTTATCTATGACGACAAATTTTAAATTGAAAATCTGCAGCTGGCTTTGCTGCCCTCAACAATGACCGAGGCACAAATAATCAATTAATAGACAAGAATTGAACTACATTTAAATATTCATCATTAATCTTGTGTTTGCTTTAATCTAAGAAGTAACTAAAGGAGCATATTGCTAAAGGCCATCTAAATATATTTCTCTCGTGCCGAAGAAGAAACCCTTGAAGCATTTTCACCTGGTCAATAATAGTTGAATATGATTCCGGTTGGCAGCCGCAGCAGGTAGGAAGACTTGCGTATTCAGAAGTAATTGTTGAACTTTCTAAGAGTTTGTCTTCAGTCTTGAGTCAGATTTCTAATAAAATCTGCAGCTGATATCGCTGAATTTTCGTCACATGCATCGTCTTCTCGTCTTCTTCGCGGTCTGACTCATTTTTCGCTTTTTCCGCTATACGATTAAGGTATGGGCTAGGTTAGCTAGAACGACAATAGCTTTTAACTACTCATGACTATATTAGAAACTGAGAGCAAAAATGAATTTTCCTTTTCTTTTTAAAGCAATTAAAATATGTAATTTAATTTATTATAGTTTGAAGTGGGCTTCTATGCATTTGTAAAAAGAAGTGATATTACAGGCTATTCAAGAAATCTGTATAAGGTGAAACTTATGGTTTAACTTTAACAGTTTCTTGTTAGATGAAACTGTGTCAAGGCTTTACATAATGAGAACTAAGTTGTGATTGGTGTGAAACTATTAATGGTGTGTAATTTGGCTTTGCTTAATTATATCGGAGAATGTTAACTTATAATTAGTCTCATCGCTACAGCTCGCTCCTTTGCCTTAATAGCTGGATTCAAGCGAGGTATCCGAACCAGAAAATGCCCCATCCAACTGTCCAGGTCCCCAAAGTAAATTCGCTGGCCGCGCTGATTCATGCGTCGGATGTCCAAATCAGGAACTTTGCGCAAGCGGAGCGGCCAGACTGTCGCTCGAAGAACGCGAACCAGAAGTTGTTTCGGAACTTCGAAAGCGCCTTGGTGGAATTAAGCGATGTATCTTTATTTTATCTGGTAAAGGAGGCGTTGGCAAAAGTTCAGTCTCGACCTGTCTCGCTTGGACATTCTCCAAACAAAACCAGAGTCAGGATCAAGTTGGCCTTCTTGACTTAGATATTTGTGGCCCCTCTATTCCCTGTTTTATGGGCTGCTTAGATTCAGAGGTAACTTGCTCCCTTTTGGCTTACTTTCCCACTAAACTTGCTTAGGTACATCAAAGTGCTGCTGGTTGGTCGCCTGTTTATGTGTCAGATAATTTGGCTCTTATGTCAGTGGGCTTCTTGACAACTCCAGACCAGGCTCTGATTTGGCGAGGTCCTCGTAAAAATGCCTTCATTCGGGATCTTCTTTGTAGGGTTACTTGGGGAGAAGATGATGGTACGTCAGCCCCTCTGGACTTTCTGTTAATCGATACACCTCCCGGCACTTCCGACGAACATCTTTCCTCCGTTCCGTACGTCAAAGCCGCCGGATGTCCTGTGGCAGCATTGATCGTCACCACCCCGCAAGAAGTTGCCCTCTCTGACGTCAGAAAGGAGATTAACTTCTGCCAGAAAATCGGTCTTCCTATTCTTGGAATTGTTGAGAACATGACTGGTCTCCAGTGCCCAAAATGTGGCTTTGCTACACAGATTTTCCCTAGAACAACTGGAGGTGCAGATTCGTTGAACGGATTAGAAGTGGTTGGACGAATTCCACTTGATTCGGGATTAACTCGATGCTTGGATGAGGGCCGATGTCCCTTTGAGAATGGTTCGTTCAATTTTCCTATTTATTTTCGTCAACTATAAAAATAGATTATTATAGTCTATATACTAGGCTTGTTTGGATGTTGTCCATTAAATCTTTGTGAACCCTATGCGTATGCTATGTAGTTAGTGGATTTGTATTTGATTGTTTTTGAAGATTAAGAAAATCATTGTTTTCGCCTTCGAAAAGAAGGTGTTCCATGTCTTAGTTTACTCGCAATCGTTAAGCCCACCTTGCGTCTAGTTTGGATTGACCCGAAGGCGGAATGTTCTCTTTGTTACTTGTATTTTATAGGCTTCTTAAATAGTGACTTGTTCCGAGCGGAAACACTTAATTTTCGATTTCCGTGAAGTCATTTTTAACGAAATATTCGATTGTCAGCCTCTTGGCTTTATAACTGGTTTTATAATCCCCACACTACTTTAATCGTTAAAAGTACTACTCGCTATTTTATCTGCTTCTTTTGCTCACATGTATATCCAAGCATTTTGTCGCAACATTCTTTCTGTGTAGGTGATGGCGATAATATGGATCTTCAAGGCGCTGCAAAAGTTTTCGATGATTTGGCCAGAATCATCAAGACAAAATTTGACAAGCTGTATCTCTGATTCAAGGCAATCTTGTCACTCCGATTACAAAGAAGATGACTGTCAAGCGTGTCTATGTTTGATCTTTTGTCAAATGTAAACATGTTTACGTGAGCGATCATTTTCTTGCTTCTTGGTATTCTTCATCGGTGACAGCTTTTACTACGCTTTCGTCTGATATGCTGCTGAGATCTTGGTTCAGCGTGGCTTCTTCGTCCAGTTCATCCTTGAAGTACATAAAAAAACCAGTTATTATGGCAGCATTCGTTTGATATGCAGACATTACTCGATATCTTAGTTACCAGCCGGGTCATCTATATCTATAACGGTATGCAATTTCACTGATCAAGCTTTTAACGATCGCTTATGCACTTGGCTTTTCAGGTGATATAGGTTTGAAATCTATAGGCTTGTATTCAGTGATCGAAATGATTGTCCACGGTTAGTTGTGTTTTCTTAAGGTTTGGCTATATGAAGTCCGCAATAAGCGACACCATATTGTTTTCCTTCTCTCCAAGATAAGTGTTGGAAGACACTCCTTCAGCACAAGCATGAACATTATTTTGAATCAGATACCTTCCCTTTGGTAAATATAGGATTCATTTAATTTTTTTTTTGGTGGTAGAGCAACTAATAGGCATTAAGGTAAACCATGGATAAACTTTTTAAACCAATTACCGTTTATTTAAATGAATGACTTCTAACCACTGATAGTAAGGTCCCTGATTTATTGATAAATTAGCACAAATATCAAGACCTGAGAATAACGTGCTGGCTAAACTAAAAGGAGAATTAGTCCTATTCCGATCACTTGTCTGATGTGACCATTTTCCAATAGGCATTCCGATCATTTTGCGGAAGTTTGATTTCTCTAATTCCAAATGACATTCTATCACTATGTGGTTTCTTATAAACTAAACTCTTCAAGTTATATTGTGAAACCCACAGGTTGAATTTTTTAATGAGTGAGAAAGGTCGATCTTTTGGTTCTAGAGCTTTAAAATGGCAGATTCATAGCCAATCCCTCCTTGTTTGTACTCAGAATCCCCTCGCGTATACTGTCTATCAAGTGACCATTTTGATGGTGGCTTGGTCTAGTTCCCAGTGATTAAAGCATTTTAAACAGTATTTGGAACCCTAAAATTGGCCAATGATTTGATCTGACTGTTCAGTGACGACTGGCATTGAAAGATACTGATCATCTCCATGGTGCATGTTGAATGGGTTGAATCACAGGTTAACAATTTCTTCGATTGCCAAGGGCTAAGAGCAACAGCATATTAATTTTTCACCGTTGCTTCGGTGATTTTTGGGTCGATTAAGTCTTGTCGCCCATGGTCATCGAGTACTTTCATAGTGGGAAATACACGATACTGAGTGTGATAACAAAGGTCAATATTTAATACCCAAAGTGCATTTAGATTGGCGGATATTTTTTGGCTTTAAATTACTTAATTTCTTACCCTTAATCTCATTGTTTCCTGAAGCAGCATGTTTTTCCGGCGATCGACCACCTGAAATGCAATTTATGCATTTATTTTTCATTATTATTCTACCTGATCAACTACCACTGCCATCGTGGATAATCTCCTGCGATCTGGAATGATTTCCATGCTTCCGACTCGTTTCAGGTCCTCTGTTTCTATCCTTTTCATTTCTTTTTTCGTGTTAGTCTCTTCATCGGCCTTTTTCCTGTCTTTCAACAGCATTTTTCTAAACAATTACATAACAAATAACACTTACTCAGCTTTGCGCTTGAGGTGTTTATAGGCTGAGGGGTAGTTCTTCATTGCTTCTTCAAAATCGGACTTCGTAAGACGAAAGAGTGTTGAATAGCCCTTGGAACGAACTGTTGCGGTGCGGATGTTCTTACCCTTTATGGCTAGTAGGCTAAATGAGAAAATGTATTGCACGATTCACTAGCTTACAGATATTACTTTAACCGAGTTCGCTGGTACCAATAGATCATTAGTTCAGAAATACCGTGTGGCAAACCGATGTGACTGATATGAAAATTATTTTAAAATAGTGGATGATCATAACATGTTAGCCAAACTAAGTGTGAATGTAAATGTATTTGGTTGACCCTTAGACGCTATCAGAAAGCAAAGCTTATCAACTTGTTGGGTAAAATATGTGAATCGGAATCCCTAAGTCATTCTGCTTTCTTCAAATCGTTAACTGGTCACCCACTTTTCATCTAGATGAATTTAGAACTACGTGAAACTCTAAGATTCGATTTGGGGCTTGAAGACGAAATTCGAAGTGATGCTTAGCAGAACACGCTAATGATCGAGAAAAACACCTTCGGTGGTGACGTGGTGGGTGCGTACGCATTTGCACCGCAAAGTGTTACCAGTACGGAATTCAAAGGCATTCACCTATGATCCTCCTCAAGAACAGAGTTGAAGAGTACTTTCTTTCATCAATAATCAGGTTATTAAAAGAAATCTAATTCATCTGAGGTCATTGATAACGATAGACTGCTGATAGCCTTTTGAACTCATAGTGAAGCTAGGCAGCATTATCTCCTGCCCTTTCCGCCACAACAAATCGACAAAGGATAGGATAAAAGTGACGGGTGACCACAGAGGCTGGCCCGATCGCGCCTTGCTGCCTTGCAGCCTAAGTTTCCACAAATCTTATTCTACTGCTCAATGGACCGAATTCAGTTTGTTGCCGATCGGGACACTGTCAGAGGAACGATTATAGACTTTTGAATGTTGAGAGACGTCAGAAGCCTCAAAAAACTTGGCTACTCCACTATAAGGAATTGAATCGTAGGAGTCACCACTAGTGAGCTGGAACCTGAAGCCTCAGGGCTTGACTGCTCCTTTTGTTCGACGAAGTTTTTATAATAATAATTTATTGAAAATTGAATCTACTGGTAGTCTTACCTTATTTCTCCAAAGACGCTGCCTTCTTTTAGAGTGACAAACACGATCGAATTGTTGGGTCCACCGACAACTTCTACGAAACCCTGTTTCACTATATACATCTCTAATCCAACTTCTCCCTATTTCAAATACAGAAAGGAAGTACCAAAAATGTGTGTAGCAAACATTTAACAACCAGCTACCGTTAAAGATCATTTCTGTTAGTTTATCATCTACTCTAGCATTATTATTTCAAGATAGGGTTGCAGACCCTTAATCTTGCCACAAAATCCTCAAGACTTACCTGGAGAACTGATTATATGAGTAAAATGTATTGAAGCTAAGACAGGCTAATTATTTTTTTTCCTTTTAACTCGCGTTTCTATTCTGGTCTTAGATATAATTTTAGCCTTTGCAGCTCGGAGAAAGATTGGAAAATGTGCAGCAAAAATTTACTTTTTCACAGATCAGGGCTCCAGGTAGAAATAAGACCGGTTTCAATTTACAAATCAGGTCGAGAATCATTGTTCTCTCGCAGTCTTTAAACAATGACACCTTACTCAACGTCTGATAATGCACATCAATTAAAACATCCTTCTTCAATTTCAAGGGTAAATCATCGATCAGCATGTTTTCATCTAAAGATAAGGTTATTTTTGAGTCAAGACATCCTACCCAGAGCCTTCTGCTGATCCCAGTTGTGATTGAACCAGGTTTTGACCAGGTTTATATCCTTCTCAGGTGCCTTTATGCGTTTTAAGTAGGTCAGAGTCGCGTTCATGACTTTCTTGTAAGCTTCTTTCTCTGCACTCTGGCTGTCCAAAATATCAATAACCTAGAACGAATAAGCCGTTTATTTCAAATTAATAAATGATTTCAGTTTATGTATAATAAAGAGGATTTATATGTGTCCAAAATAATTGATAATAATAACAAATACTCGCGAATGTTTGGTGGAATGTCAACTCATTCACCAAACATAAGAAGTAATCATTACAGAGGTGAGGCTCAACGTTTATTTGGCACGTGAAGGTTTCTTTTTTCATATTTGATTCTGACTATCACTGTAGTAGGATGTGGAAATCACATCCACTTGGCACGCAGGGGATTCTCATTTGAAGAAACATTCGGAATCAACCTGTATTTGTCTGATTAGGCTTCTAGCAGCGTTTATTTAACTTTCTCCGGCTTCCGAGGTCGTTTCCGTTGAATCTACAGGTCGATTTTCTTAAATGACCTTTCGCTTCCTAAGTATCAGATTTTACATCTCTGGTCAAAGACGTTAAAAATTGATATGTTGGTACATTGTTTGTTTCAAGTGGTATTTCACTGTACCGATATTTACCTCTTCGATTGGGCGAAATACACTGGTAGATGAATGATTTTAGGCCAGAGTTACGGTGATTGTCTCGTTTTAAATGAGTACTGGACTGCGTCACTCTCATTGATAGCTATTAGTAATAGATTTGCAGGAATAACGCCAACGATTCATATTGAATATATTACTGGCCCCTACCTGACCGATCAGAATAGCAGAGACATAAACTCCAGTCAACCAATACGCAGTCATGAAAATGAATTCCGGAGTGTTAGTAGCATGAGGCAGATTTCCAATCGAAGTTGCCATTTTTGTTGCAACGTAAAATGAGTAGATGTACCTGAAAAGGAACATTTATTTTATTGACCAGACATTTAGTTAGCTTAATAAAATGAGTTCAAAATTACGGGTTATTGTTATTATTCGCAATTGACCAGTCAGATGCATTGAGTCCATGTATTCGATTGAAGGCGTAATATCCACAACTTTCAATGTGAATAACGTAGATAAGATAAACCATGGTCTTCGCTAATCGGACTGTAAAACCAACACTAACACTCAGGTCTGCTCGATCGAAGAACTCCATCATCACTGGAAACTGAGGAGCAATAAAATCGAAAACAAGGACCAATAGAGCTCCGTTTGAGGCTATTATCTTGTTCAGACAATACTTCTAACTGGTTGTTATCATTCAGTCGGTTAGTCATGATTCATCAATCCAGACGACGATCCACTAATACACGTCTAACATCAGGCGGGATGGCGTATGTCTTAACGTATAATCACAGTTTGATGAAAAATACACGACTTGATTAAAAGTTCGTGTTAATATTTTAATAATTTATAGCGAAATTGGAATCATCTCCAAACCGTCTGTTGACGGCTTTGGCCTTCATATGAACTGGTAACTCAAGTAGAAGTAACCACAGACTTCTTTAGGAATCTCAAAGCATTGAAAGCTGCAAATGCTTCCACCTAACGAGAGTCCATTTGCACTTGCATTAGTGACTGAAACGATCTAATGATTAGGATGCTAACTAACCATTTAATTAATTGGCTCGTTATCTTTGAATTAGCGGTTGTAAGTGCTTTTGGTTAAACGGAAGACAGAACCTGGTAATCCATGGGCCTGCACTGACAGCTAACTAACTGGTGATCGTTCGGGGTGTTCTTCGCTTTCATTCAATAGAGCCTTGGACATTATTATTGCATCGATTGTCTATGTAGGTGAACTCACCTTTAAAAAGCGGAGAATGCGGTATCTAGCCATCACCTTCCCATGAATCAAACTGAGCAGGTCAAACGGTATCACAGATATAATGTCCAGTTTGAAATTCAAGCTTTTAACATAGTTTTTTGCACAGTTTTTAAAGTCCGTCTGTAGAATTTAGTTACTTCAAACTTAAGTTACCATCACAATACCGTGTTCGATAAACTGGATCTTCGGTTTAACAACGATCAGATCTGCCAAGTAGACTGCGTCAGCTATGCTGTCACACGTCACCCAGAGGTTTTGATGCTCCATTCGATCATAAATATCAAAAGCTTCTCGGAACGGTATGCTAACACTGTTGTAAATGAGCGCAAGCATGACAAAGAACAGCCAGATGATATAGAATAAACCTATTGAGAGTAAATTTGTCTCTGAATTTAATAAGCAAAAGGACTACCATTAGGTTCAATTGTGACGCTGAAAAACTCTTTAGGAGTGGGCAGCCACGTTGGCAAATTAATTCGCCAAGTGGTCGCGATGTCCGTGGACAGTCCAAGGAATTCAGCTATAAGAAAAGAACGAACTATTATGTTACTGTTACTAACATCAAGTAGTACATGAATAAACGAACCTTCGGGAAGCTTTGGCGCTAGGTTGCCACCATCGTCGACTTCGATATAGAAAAGCCGATCATCTTCGGCCTTTAGAAAAGGTAGTTTGTTTGGACTTAAGTCTATGAGACAGTGTGGTCGTCTGATGCACAAACATCGTGGAGGGTTGTGCCACAATGAATGTTTTACTTCTTCGCATGTATAACCAATGTCTAGTTTAACCTCTGCAGAGGTTGAAGTCTCTGAAATTCAAAGTTGGACCGCATGTAAGCTATGTATTAAGAATAATTCTCATACTTTAGAACTCAAGTGACTTTAAAAATCACGTAAATGTTTCGAAAGAGGAAGGCCCAAGATCTCAGAAGGAAGAAACTGGATGTAGACTGTGCTCCCCACAATGCATTTACCTCTCCTGGGCCACTTCTGCTGTTGGCGTTCAAACTATTTCATTGCCATATAACTTGTTCTGTATCTGATTCAATAGGCCATATCCTTCAATATGTGTTATCACTTACAAAATTCACGGTTAGATGCACAATCACACCTAGCGTTAGTTGAGACAATGCTAAAAAGTGCTCTTAGCTACCCAAAAGAAGCCTACTTAAAGTTCACTGCTAATGAAAAGATGGAACAGAGTGCAAGAGCTTTGAGAGACCCTCTCAAATAGAGGTTGCCTATAACCATCTTCTGGTGCAGATCGCGTAAGATAAGGACCAAGCGACTAAAAAGTCTCACATCGTCCAAGTTTGTCCCCAGTTATAGCAGAAGAGCTTGGGTTTTTTGTTCCAGCTCTTCCAAAACTTAATTATAATACCGAACATGGCTATTGTGGTCTTAATATACTGAGTGCCTAAATGGCCTTGCACTTGCCTGATTATGTCACTGTGAGTGAAACAAATATTTAGCTTTAGAGAATCGCCTTATTTGTTACCTGTCTTTCACGACATAGAATTTGCAGGGACATTATAGCTAATATGAATCTCAAGAGACCAGCGAAAACAAACATGTCTTTTGCTATGGCGAAATATTCGCTTAAGAGATTCGAAACTAATTGTACTCAAGTCCATTCGATCAAACAGTTCTGATGGTCTCCTTCAAGGTATTATCAAAAGAAAATTATACATTCTCATTGGATTGAAAAGCTTCAACATATCGAACTTACGAAGCTCAGTGATTTCTTCCAAACTGCTCTCCAACTTCTCTTCCTCGCTGACAGCAAGTTCACGTTTCTTAACGAGTTCCGTTCTCTGTGAAAAGCTCTGTCTCAAATCCCTTAAACGCGATTCAATGCCCTTTGTTAATTTCCCTGAAGGCATTGAAGATCTGGGCGAAGAAAAGACCTAGTAAATATCCATACCAGTAAAAATGAATGCTTGGAGGGACAAAATTACATCTTCAACGGTCTATCGCATTACAATTTCAACTTTAATGACCGAACAAGTCCATGAGCATTTTTCCTGCCAAGGCTGAACAAATTTCCGGATTATTAACTGAGGTTTGAGCTCTAACTCAAGGTTCCTAGGTCGGATGCAAAAATAATCGACTGACTCAGTAGGGTCCACGTTAGGCACAGACGGTATTTTTCTATTGAAGGATTCAACATAGATTTTTCGATTTTGAATTGCTCACTAGATACAAAACTTGTAAGTGCACAGTTATGCAGCTGAAGTGATATCTCTGCCAGGGCAAAAAGGCACCTAATACGACTACGACCATTTCTGCGCTCAAGAAGTCTCAAAAACACCCTAAAAGCATATCTGATGGGAATTTTGTCGATCTTGCAATCACTTATGGATTATATACTATTGTCTTGAGAGTAAAAGACAACAATCGACTAAAAGCAATACAGAATACGGCTCGACGTATGATACTTGGATTGTATTCGCGAAGAGCCAAAACTGTCGAGGAACTCCGAAAGGAACTGCCAATGCGTAACTTGGCAAGTCTTATACAGGCAAAGAGGTTGAACCTATGGAAGAGCTTGAAAATGGACAAAGATAGGCTGATACTTTCCATACTTGACAGCAACTTTGAAAAAGGGGAAACTAAGAAAGTTGCGCACATAAGGAATTGGATGCTTCAATTAATTAAAGACGCGAAAGAAGTATGGCAAGAGCATTCAGATTCATGGCTACTTGATCCAAAGGAAAGCCCTCGAGGCGACAATTATACACCTAGACTGGTAGGAGAAAGATAACGTGATATTGTCTGTACCAACGCAAAATGCCAAAGATACTTCGCCAGAGTAAGGGATAGGCGAATGCACGTAAGACAAGATCATGAAGAAGAAAACTTAAAACTGAAGAGATACTGGACCATAGACTAAAGTGCCTTCCTCTTACAGATTATCATAAAAGATACAAGATTCAAGAGTGGCTAGAATGACATATTAGGGACTGTCACTCTTCGGTCGAAATCAGAGAAAGGGAAAAACCAACAGAGGAGAGGAAAAAATCAAACAGTTGCGGGTAACTCTGACCGAGGTGCTGCATCATATGCACCATGCCGAGAAAAGACCAGCGAGCCGAAAAACGGCCAGTAACTGTTTCTATGCCCCAAAGGGTAAGGACGAATAAAAAATCCCTACTTTTAAAGAATCGCTTATGGGATTTGAATATTCTTGTTCAAACAGAAATACGCAAATCGGTCCGGAGTTTTGTCTAAATTTACTAATTTAGTTAGCAGGCAAACCGTTGGATCAGGCCGTAGTCAATCGAATCATCTATGTAGATAAGGCGTCTTGACATAAAAGGAAAGGTAGTAGGGAAATTTCAATTTTTAAGCGATGTCGGGTTCGACAGCTGAATGGTAAGCTGCTCCAAAAAGATTGCAAAGTTGGGCACCATGAAGTGCGAAAACTGTACCATATTAGACGAGCCAGTGAAGATGTCATACTCGATTCTAGTATTTCTAGAGAGCGACTACTTCCGTCTCTCCAATTTCATCTAACGAATTGCAGGGCAAGAGCTACAGCCATTTAATTGGAAGCAATCCACCTGCCCTGCTGAACTAAAAGACCGAATTTTCCACTTCATCATCATTTATAAGCGAGTTAAATTTGATATGTTGAAAATTATTTTAACATATACTGTTTGAAAATTAAAATAAAATTCTCGTACCCATTTGGCCGTAGAATAGTCTTCATCGAACGTCTAGACCGTTCAGTGCTTTTTGCAAGGCTGCTTGTTGCTAAAATTATAAAAAAAAAAGATAAAATTGGATAAACATGCATAAACATATGTTGAAATAGGATCAATAAAATACAAGTGAAAGCTCACGATAGGATTGGATAGCCTTTTCAACCAAAAATTTTGGAACCGCTCCGTGAACGAACTCTGTATTCTTAAGCGAAAAGATAGTCTTCATATATTTCATTTTTCAGAAATGATTTTACGGCAAGAGGATTGTGATCGCTAATATGTCTAGATAACGTAAAACTTTTTCTCAAAACGCATTTTAGTCAAAAAGGATGTTAGATTCTACCAATTCGAGTTGATCAAAATCCTACCACCTAAACATTTATGCCCAAACACCTCATCAGCTAGGACGAGAGAATTTACTCGTCGCACGCGAGTCAAATATATCCACCATTATCATGACAAAGAACTTGACGCAAATGGATGATTCTATAGGATGGCAAATTACCCCAACTACATTTTCTAAGTCCATCTTATTTCCTAGTCTATAAATATTATCTATTGGCTACAGTTAGATTTCAACGTGAGGATTTCAAAGCTGTGCTTCCATGGTCAACTGCATAACGTCTCGTAATATTGCGCCATATCTGAAAGCAATGGAATCTCAGGGCATGTGTGCTAGGTATCTGGTCTACAAGAGTAACACGAAATCGCAGTAGCCAAATTACAGGACAGGTTCGACACGTTGTTTCAGTTCTGGATATGCGAGGGATCGATTCACCGAATAAAGTGTCAAATTGTTAAACCTATTCAGATCTTACCGTACACATGCCCCATTCAGCCAATGAATCATGAAGCGATCTTTTGAAAACCTGACCGATCAGTGTAACAAATTACGGTTTGCAAGAGATTTTACCATAATTCAAACAAGCAAAAATTGTTAAGCAGTCACCGGTAAATAGAGACAGTAAAAGATCATGTCCGAAAATAACCATTTTTAAGGCAAATTTATAAACCGATTCAGCTCGTGATAATGAGCCACTTCGGTATCGAATCCGGTCATGTCGCGCTAACTTTTGCACAGGCATTAGGCAGCCCAACCTTTACTCATCAATGAGCTGAATCATGGAAAACAAACGACTTGGGATCACATCCAATTGTCACTAATACTCGACAGCCTATTCGAACAGGAGCTCAGTGTGCTTTGTCATTTTGGTTCTGGATATGACCAGAATCGATTTATCTGGCGATCCCAGATACTCAGACGGATTGATAGGACCTGTCAGTTGGCGCAGATAATAGGGATTCAATCAACTTGCCTATCTTTTCTCTAAAAGGAAGATCTTTGCACATAAAACATAACCCCAGTCCAAAATAATCGTCAGATTGAAGAATTTAAAACTATGAATTATGCATTAATAGAGCATGCCGTCCATATTGCAGCTGACGATGCTCCATCTATCTTTATGATTTTAATTGAATTGCTTCTTTAGTTAGTTCCATGTTTGAATTCGATTTATGATATTAAATTCTTTATCTCCTTCCGTTGCTTCTAAAACGTTTCAGCAAAACATGTTGAAATGAAACATCCGAATGTTTATTTGACCATTCTGCCAGCCGACACCGGATGGATAATCCTTCTAGAAGCCTAGAAAAAGCGTTGAAGTCTCTCGGCCTTGACCAAAAAGTAATAGCCTCCTGGCGATCTTGTGGCTGTGAGCAAATGAATATCGATTTTTTTTTCAGAGAAATGCAACACGTGTTAATGCATATTAAGCAGTGGTATAATTCAAGAAGGCATACGCAATTACAGAATTAAAAATAATAAATTATAAAATGGCTTATTTAGATGTATAAATCGATTTTCATATGGTCGACTGGTTATTGCACTGGGAGTCTAGTGCTAACTACGGTTTTTGCAGAATAGTGAGGATGGAAAGGGGGGTAGGGGCAGAATGTAGTGGAACAGAATAAAATAAAAAAAAATTGGTATGGGCACAAAGGTAGCATGCACAGGTTTGCCAACGTCCCACTCCACCGAATCGATAATTCATGCCCCCAAAGTCTCCTATGCACACATTCACGCCGCATTACTGGTCAAGCACCCATCCTGTCCTGCTTCTTAGAGTTGCCATATTTGGCGACCGTTGACGCTCTGCGCGCCCAGTTCTGCATCACCTGAGCGGAGCCAATCAGAATTGTTGTGTATGCACCTTTCCCAACCAGTCCCAGTTGGGAAGGCCATATATGCCTATGCAGGTGTTATTTAAACCGGCACCTTTGGGGTATTCAGCAGAGTTATCGCTCGTAAGCCTTCGTACGCCATTCTAATACGCCATGGGAGACGAAGAGGTTCAGGCTCTTGTTGTTGACAATGGTTCAGGCATGTGCAAGGCCGGCTTTGCCGGTGATGATGCCCCACGCGCCGTGTTCCCCTCCATCGTCGGTCGCCCTCGTCATCAGGTTTGTTAAGCTTCACGTTTTCTCCAATTTTAAACTTAATACCGGGGTTCCTACATGGTTTAATTCTTTTTCTAGGGTGTCATGGTCGGTATGGGCCAAAAGGATAGCTACGTTGGTGATGAAGCCCAATCTAAGAGAGGTATTCTCACTCTAAAATACCCCATCGAACATGGTATTGTAACCAACTGGGACGATATGGAGAAGATCTGGCATCATACCTTCTACAATGAGCTGCGTGTGGCCCCCGAGGAGCACCCTGTCCTCCTCACTGAAGCTCCACTCAACCCTAAGGCTAACCGTGAGAAAATGACTCAAATCATGTTTGAGACCTTCAATACCCCTGCCATGTACGTCGGTATCCAAGCTGTCCTGTCTCTGTATGCTTCCGGTCGTACCACTGGTATAGTCTTGGACTCTGGTGATGGTGTCACTCACTCCGTCCCCATCTATGAAGGTTACGCTTTGCCACACGCCATCTTGCGTCTGGATTTGGCCGGTCGTGATCTTACTGACTACCTCATGAAGATCTTGACTGAGCGTGGTTACTCATTCACCACCACGGCTGAAAGAGAAATCGTACGTGACATCAAGGAGAAACTCTGCTACGTCGCTCTTGATTTCGAACAGGAGATGGCCACTGCTGCCTCCAGCTCTTCCCTCGAGAAATCGTATGAACTCCCTGATGGTCAGGTCATTACCATTGGTAACGAGCGTTTCCGTTGCCCTGAATCTCTCTTCCAACCCAGTTTCTTGGGAATGGAATCTGCTGGTATCCACGAGTCCACCTTCAACGCAATCATGAAGTGCGATGTCGATATCCGTAAGGATCTGTACGCCAACACTGTCTTGTCTGGAGGCACCACCATGTACCCCGGCATCGCCGATCGTATGCAAAAGGAAATTACTTCTCTTGCTCCCAGTACCATGAAGATCAAGATCGTCGCACCTCCTGAGCGTAAATACTCCGTCTGGATCGGTGGGTCCATTTTGGCTTCTCTCTCCACTTTCCAACAGATGTGGATCTCCAAACAGGAATACGACGAGTCTGGACCTGGCATTGTCCATCGCAAGTGCTTCTAAAGTGTCCAACAGGGCCCAACGAGGAGAGCATGCGGAACTAGTCTTTGTCCCCCATAGGCTATCGACTCCAACTCACAATCCCTTCCTGTCATTTCAAGCAATCAGCTTCATCTTTCGTGACATCTGTCTGTCTATTTCCCTCCTTTTGTTATGGTGCATCACTACGTGCGATAACTACTAACGTCTTTAGCCTTAATCATTTTACTCTTTCGTGCCTAAATACACAATTCGCCAGCAACTTACACAAAATATCGACTTCTAGCAATAAAACCTTCATGTTGGCATATTTACTTTTCTGAATGGAGTGGTCCGTCTCTTGATAATAAGTTATTATGTGTCAGGGAGCATGCTTATTAAAATCTATTAGCCTATTAGTACCAAAAGGAAGGTACTTTTACTTATTGGCTTTGAAAAAATTCTGGAAAGTTCGTAATAGGCCGGGTTAATGACTCTTTAGTCGGAGAACCTCTGCAACCTCGACGCAGATTCCTCAATTAACTTGTACGTCTAAGCCGACCAGCGCTAACGCTTTCGAGATAAGGTGAAAATTCACTGATTCCGATAAAAGTATCTAAACCTGGAAGTTCATCCATAACTGGCCAAATTCTCACTGGATGGAGCGATTGCAAAAGCGAAAGACATTTCATTGCTTTGAATAAAAAGGCTGAAATTCTAAACAGACAGTGATAGTGTTGTGAACAATAAGTTTAACTATTGATAACAATGATAAGATAGGTTATAAAGGGGAAATGATGTTGATCTGCCAAGAATTGCCAAACGTCGCAGAAGAGTACTTCGAAATATTTTTCCCAAACTAGGGGAACTGAGATAGATAACATTAATTTTATTCCAGTATCTGTACCATCGAAAATTCATGCGTTTCCTGAAATACACTAGTTTAATTTCACGGCATTCATTGAAGCCATCTATATCAATTATAGTCATCTATTCATCTGCATTGATCTTGACAACCTGATCTGAAAGTTACTCAAGACTTTGGATCGTTACTGTCTCTGACCAAAATATGCGATTGGTTTATCCAATCGTTGATGGCTTAAATGAAATAGTGATGCATCAACAGCCAGACTTTTCAATATTATATAAAGCAATAATGCGATTCTCCATTGAAACAACCATGCTGAGAGGTCTATTTGGTACCTTAAGAGTTTCGTCCAGATGGGGACGTTATAAAATACCACAAGTTTCTCTTACGCGGAGGAAACTGAATATTCCTCGCGATCTTAAACATCGAAATCCAAACAACTTTCTGGTTGGCAAGTTGACTCCAAGGCATTGGACATAGTATTGGCTGGCGTAGGCGTGTCAGCATACCCAGCCCCACCCGTTCAACCAATAGAAAAAAGGGAGATGCATCCCTATTTTGGGAAGCCTACAGAATTAGCCAATCGGGATGTTCTAGAAGATTCTTGCGGACATAGCCAAGCCCCGAATATTCTGGAGTATACAAAAATCGAAACGCGGTCAGTCGTTTCTCTTCGTAAATTTATCTGAAAGCCCGAAAGTTTGCCAGCCAGGCATTTGCACTAAGGTTCTCCAAAATTTTATATAAAAGACCTCGATTCTGTGAAATGGGCAATGCAGTTTCGTGATCATGTGTTGATAATAACCAGACGGCTAAGCATTAAGAAAGCTGATGGGTGTCGAAAGTTCTACGCACAATTTGGGATGGCCAATCGTTCTCTTCTATTGGTGAAACAGTTCAGTAGGGCCGACTAACCCCGATTTATAAATGTTTTACCGCAGCATTTGCACTATATCCAGTTTGTGATGGCTTTGAGAAATTTGCCAAGGAGAGGGCTAATGCAAGTCATACAGCTGCGGTGACGAATTTCGAAAAGTTCACAAGCAGATCGTTGACACATTCCAATATGCACCAGAGAAGAGACTGACATAACCACTTTTGCTCAAACCTGAGACTAATTTACATAATAATTGACGGGCTACACTCCAACATGGTCTAAGAAATGTGACGATGGGTGGAAATGCCCTGTGAACCGTCAATTAATAGAAAGTACAGCCCAATTCTCAGTGCAATACATAGGTCTCAAACCATAGGCCCTAGTGACAAAACACAGGAACTTGCACTTAAGAAAACTGGTCAAAAGTTAAAGTCATGGTATTCGAAGTCCACTTGAACTAGCTGCCTTGGCCTTCTAGGTCTGTGAAGTGCGAAAGTGGACTACTTGAATTAGGAAGAGGGATGATCACAAAACTGCTTATGCAATCGTGCTTGAGCGTCGAATCTAAACAGAATTTACGAATCTTAAGGGCTGAAAATTATTATTAGTAACTAATAAGAACTTTAATAAATGAGAATTAAGTTCATCCCATCAAAAAGTATTTGTCCTAATGGATTTAGAAACTTAAAATAATAAGAATTATACGATGAATAGGCACTTGAACGAGAAGGGTCGAAACTGTTGCATTGCCCTAGTGTGATTTCTGGTTCGCAGATCATGCCAGTCCATCAACCCAAGAACAAATATACCTTCCTCGAATTTCGAATGTCATTACCTCATTTGGCCTTCTACCTTTTCAGTTAAAAGAACTCCGATTCGGTATTTTCAAATGTTCAGAAGAGTCTCTGCTTACGCAAACTTATACTCGGTTAGTGTGTGGGTGAAAAAACTAGAGTGCCAGAAACATTTACCACTAATAGTCATGCAAGTGATGAAGGAATCATAACTTGCATTTAGAGTATTTTACCAAAAGTATCCAGTTTATAGTCGGTACGTGAAGGGCTTTTGCGATTTGATCCGCACCGAAATCTCTCTATTTGCAAAAACTAGCTTCATCTGATATTTGATAAGTCGTTCAGAGTCTCTATCACTTCCATAGTCAAGAATTTAATCATCCCCCGGCAACAGGGCAGCCGGTGGATACAGGAGTGATCGTTTTCAAAAAAGTTCGAAAAATCGTTGAACAAGCAAAGGCTTCAAAGGAAATCCCCACATTAACCTTTAACCAAGCAAACCAATCAGCCGATCCAATATTCGGAAATTCCAAGTAAACAAAGTCATTGACCGAATTGCTTCCGTGATTTGTGAAGGAGAAGAAACGAGCTCAAACTAAAAGAAAACCTTTCCGAATTCTTTGTTTTGGCAAATTTTTTTTTTGACTTTGGCCAATTTGGTATTCATTAAGTAATAGGGTAAATAACTGATAAAACATGACTTACAGATAGGTGACTGCTACTACTTTCCATGAATACTTGAATGTAAGCCCGAATCACTCTCTTATCACGGCGCGTCAAGCAGTCGCTACCAAATTACGGAACTGAAGACAAGCCCAGACAAGTAGGGCGAGGCATGAGTTTGAGATAATTACCTCTTTCACCTCATCGGGCGTGGCCAAGGTAATTAAATTCATGGGCGAAAGTCCCTTTTCTCATTTTTGAAAGTTTTATTTTCGGTACAAATCTCACTAAATGGGCCAAACAAGTTTTAATGCCTTTATTGGAAGTCAAAGCATAAAGATTGCCAGGTGTGTTAGGGAAGAGCAGTGACCAGTCTCAACCTTGGCAGAAATATCGTCAAATGCACTACTTAAGGATGTTCTGTTTCTACCAACAGCTCCGTTGTGAATCCGACGATTCAGGAGCGAAATATCGCTCTTTGTTCTTTCTTATTGAAAGAATGGGAGGAGCCGTTCGGTTCTGAAACAGGAGTCTCCGATACCCAACTTCTGTAGACCTAATGAAAGTAATGTCTATTCTCGGCATTGCGAAGATACTTTTGGCTTTGCGATTGGTCGGGAATTATTGAAAGGTTTCAACGCGTTGAAACTGTGGAAAGGTGGTAACTCTTCAGTTTTAGCGTAACGTTTCAGAATTTATAACTGCGATATCGCTTTCTTGATGCATACGTTAACCATTTTTTATAAAGATTGGGTTCATCCTTTTTAAAGTGTTGCAAATCCCCTCTTGATTGGTCAGCAAGGCTGCTTGCAGCAAGGGATACCGTTTAATTGAAACGAGGGCCGGTTATATCGACTAAATTGAGTAAACACTTAGAGGCTTCTGTGGATTCGTTTCAGATATTGCAAGGATCAAATCCCACATCTTGGCCAAGATAATTTAATCTCTTCTAAGAATGTCAAGTGGGAGATACGGTGACTTGAATAGAGACTCGTTGAAAACATAAATTACTGGAAATGACGATTCAATACTTATGTCCAAAAGATTATCAATGTTAGTGCAATTCACTTCAAAAGGATCGAAATTTCCCGAAACGAGGCAAATTGTTGGGTTTCTTAAGCCTGGGAGTTCCATGCTGTGGTGTATTGTTCACTTCCCTATATCCCTCTGGTGTAATACTAAAACATTTTCTCCATAAAGATGATCAAGTTCATATGAATTGCTGTCAAAAAGAAAATTTCTGGGATAAAGTATTAAGAAATTTTTAAAGGGAGGAATTGGAACTTAATCTGAAACAGCAAATAATAGAATGAACTTCCAAATCTAGAGATAGAACAGGTATCCTCTATGAGAAACTAATACCCATCGCCATCTACAGGGTTGATTTTGCCTGTGAGCGCACTCTGGATTTGAGCGTGGCGTTCATGCAGAGGTGCTTTAAAAATTGAGGTTTGTTTCTTGATTTTCTACTAAATTCAAGAAGGATGGAAAAAAATGGCAAGTATTAATGGCAGTCGAGAGTAAACCGCCTTTTAGATTAATTAAAATACGCTCTATTGAATTCACATTAGTAGTTATGCAAATAATAAGAAGAGCACTTCGCCTTAAATACACCCCAAATGGGTGCCTACAATGCAAATTTTACGGTAATTTTTTTGTGTTTTGAATTAATAATAATAATGATAATAAAGTTAAATGCGAATTGCTTCACCCCACAAATGCAAGAAATAAGGGCAAAAATTACGCAATTTAGAGGAGAACTTGAAACTGCAGACAAAATGCGAGGCAAGTGCGTGGTTAGGAAAAAAGTCTGTTAAGAAAATAAATATTTCATTCAGCGCCTTATAACTTGAAGGCGCGGCGAACCAATCAAAATTCAGTAGCACAACATTTTAGCCAATTGCATCCCTCACCAACTTCGGTGCATTTTCGGGTAAGAGCAAACGCATCAGCACAAAGAGAACGTTTCAATATCCATTTTCTACTCATTCTTGCTCACATCTGAACTTACACACGGTTACACAGGAGCAACCAATCAGACGTTGGGGGCTGAAGCATCACACAACTGCAGCACGATTTCATTTGGCTTCACTTGCCCCACAGCAATCAATGATCTAGTCACAAATGTTCTACACATATCTCCTTTTTATTCTATTAGTTCTCCCTTTCACCAACTCCTACCCAGACTCCGATGCAAGGTGCTTTGTGAAATATGCTGATCCCAAAGATGCCACCTTTAATGGAGCTGCTAAAATCCTCACTGAAGCATTCTCAGGAGGTGCAAAAGCTGTCATCGAAATAGATAGGATTATCTCTGATCCGATTAAAGCCCTGAGCTACCATTCAAACTACATTGAAGGTTATCTTTTCGATACTACTTGCATATCTTCTATCGCTATTGGCAAGCCGCAAACGTGGGCTGGAAATTATATTATGAATGGAAATAAACCAAAATTTATGGTTCGAATGGTTCTTCCATCCGGTAAGTTGCTCTTTTCACCAAACCATTAATGAGCTCTTATGCAACTAACAAGTTTAAAGAAGGCTATTCCTATCTAAGGTGTTCACTGAGAATGAACTTGACTACAGCCGCAAGTTAAAGGTTCTAACAGAAAATTCGCTCCCATTTTTTTCACCAACTTTACTTTTCCATTTGAACTCAGCAATCCGCACAGTTTTTGGTTGATGAGAAACGATTTCAAACAATATGAATTGCTGAATTCACTCAGGCTTGTGTGATTCAATTATAAAAAAGAAGCGTTCGCAATGTGAGCTCCAAAGCTGCATTTTTCACATCGAAAGGAAGGTTTAACTGAATGATATACTTGTGACGAAGTACAAGCTCATGTCAAAATTGTTTCAGAAAAAAATTGAAATTTCATGGTGAAGATTTGGATTCGAAGACTGCATTTGGAGGACAATGAGATTGCTTTTGAAAGAATCATGTTGTAAATAGCTTCATTCAACAGTTTTTGAGGGATTTACTATACAAATAATTAAGTGATGACATAATAGTCAAAATACATTCTTCTAAGTGACAGATGAATTACATAAAATGTCCTTAAACTTACTTCAAGATGCAAACAATATTTGAATTCTTGCAACCATCGGGGAGATGGTTATTTGCGAACAGTACTTATAGGTATTTAAATAGGTACACCTTCTGCAGTTCTGCTAAAAGGTATTTGTATTTTGTATTTGGTCAGAGTAACACCTTATGAGGCAGCATAATGACTAAATATGGACAGTGTTTTTGGTAGAATTCTTCCATTTAAGGTATAGTTTATAATAGACAATATGAGTGTTGAGATATTTTGAATTTCGTGATTGGCATAGGCACTAGGTATTTTTGAATAGGTTTATTCTGCTTAGAAACAACCGCAATGCTCGATACGACCAACATTGACCTAAAAGACCATAAGATTTGACTCAAATGCTATTGAAATTTCAGTAGGTTTAAAATTTTGAATTATTACAAAAGTACACAAGGATACAACATAAAAAGGTAATATCATATTGATTTGAACTTTTCATTTGTTTAAAACCATCGTGAACATAGTTCTAAAAACCACCGTTTAAAAAGTAAAGGTCGCGATGCGTAAAATGGATCTTATAAATTACGAGCGGCACACGTTGCCCCGGTGACTAATCTTAGACTTAAATGGCTGTTAATTAAAAAAACTCAACACTGATATTGGTGGTGCTAGGGTATCACTTTCGTATTAAATAAAAATCTTAGTAGCAAGGTTAGTTGAATTGCACTGCCAACTAGTGAACTGAAGTGAAATTTGTGCGGAGTAGCTGGAAGATTCGTCCTTTGGTTCTGAGGAGTAAAAATGACCAGCGCTGGGAGTTTCAAGCCCTGTTTGCTGCAGTTACAGCATAAATTCTGTTCCTCTGTTACGTGCCAGTATTCCCCAGTCAACACTTTTTCAATAAAAACATTCAAAGGCTTTCCTGAACCATGTATTGTGGACTTCGAATTGGGCATCTTAGCCGCAATTTATAGAAAATGCACGGCTATCCAAGTCAGGTGGGCAGTCAAAGAATGAACTGTTGTGTTCTTTTTGCTCCTTCTCACAATTCATCTCAATGATTTGAAGGTAACCAACTGGTTCGTTGAGACATGCCCACCTAATGTTCCAAGCATGTATATCATTATCGTCAATAAAAGCTAAAGCGAATGAGTGAATTTGATCAGTCTGATAAAAAAAAATATTAATGAACCATAATGGAGAGTGAGAAAAAACTAAGTAAATACCGATTTTGCAGGTATTGCATCGAACATTTGAAGATTCATACCCCGAGTCCTATTCTGTTCAAAACAATTTCTAAAGCGTACGCAAATAGCTCTATGCATCAAAATCTCTCATTCCTTTCTTCATAACAGATGATGATCTCACTGTTTTCGACATAAAGAAACCTCCCTTTACCATGGGCGTCAAAATATAGAGTTTTATCACGCTCATTTTGCAGCAAGAGAGTTCTTGAGTTTAAACAACACCAAGATCAGTTTTGAGGGGGATTGTTACCATAAGAACCTAAGATTGAATGTTTATGGTTAGGCAAGCCTTGGATCATTCCAGAAATTTTGCATTACCTTTGGTAAATATATCCATGCCACTCAAATAACGAATTGAATCGAAATACCTTATTGTTGTATCTGCACACATATTCGTGCCCCTAACAAGGTCTAGAATGCTCAAATCTGAATCTAACCTCCCTCGAAATAAAGCAGACTGGGAAGTAGGAGTTAAACTGGGGCATTACAGGATTAACTGCAGTGGTTCGAGCGATGAAAAAAGTCTATTTAAAGGCTTCATTATGTAGCATGATGAATAGTAAAAGTCTATTTAAAATGGTATTTTTAAAGGACTTTAAAGGGTAAATATATTACTATAAACAAACATTTTAATGAAAAATGCATGCTCAAAAAATATGCAAGGAGTACCTGATTCTGCTGGAATCTTGTTTGTTGAAGTAACAACGTGGATTCCAATGTTGTTACCTGATGATGATGCCTGTCATCTGAATATCAAGTCCAGAAAGGGTTAAAATAAGCTTAGATAAATGAAATTGTTTAAAAGTTGTACATTAGTGCAACATTTTTATTAGAATGGTTTTCGTGATCTCTTGGTGTCTATGTCCAATATTCTGCCAAATTGTGGATTTGATGTTTCCTCACATTTTGACTGTGTGGCCATGTTTTAACCATCATGTCTTAAAAAAACTTTAAAACGATCTCCTGCCCAAAACTGTATTTGGTACATGCTTCAAGAATTTGATCTGCAATGGAATAGATCCGATGATCATATTCATTACCATAGTGAATAGCATGGATATGCAAGTCTACAAGTCTGCATTTAAAATCATTTTGATTTGAGAATGGGAAATTCTCATTTTTGCTAAACATTATGGTTATGGGATAAATGCAGTGTGACGATGGAGCTCCTCATCATGTTTTCAAATGAGTTATTGGCATCCTACCTCATCCTAAGCTCAACATTTTTGACGTTTTAAAATTCAATTGAATATGAAGTACATCCACAGCACCTAAGGCCTTTTGATACTTATTAGTGGTAAATTTTTACAGGTCAGCAAAACTATATCTTGATAAGTGGGCAACGTTAAAAGAGCATATTTTCATCACCAACGATAGCCCATATATTCCGTCGTTTTCATTTGTGGAACGGCATTCCAAAAACAAAAATATTACCATTTGACAATTTTTGAATGATAAAGAGTCAGGTAGCTTGTAATGATCCGCTAGAATCTCTGAAACGGAAAATTAAATTCATTTCGGCACAGTTGAAACAGTGGTTTATTTGTCCTGATTCCTTACACACATGATCAGGTATTGCTTCATCCACCAAATCTTCAACCCCACAATAAGAAGTCATTGGTAATCTATGGCTAATCCACCAAATTTACATGTCTCTTCCGGCCCCCAGACAAGCATATGGATACATTACAACCATAATGGGGTCTGACTCCATATATAGGACACAATAGCCATCAATGAAGTTTCAGGTTCCCTTTTTTCCTATAAACCTTTTTCTGACGAAAAGCAAAAACAGATAAGTTCTCCACTTGTCATTTTTTAAATTGGGCTGCAGATGAAAACGATCCAGTTAACGATTACGAGTGACGGTACTAACAGCTTTTGGCATATTATAACACACTCCAGGTACGCATTTCATTTCAGCTTTCGATATAATAAACAAACAATCATTCAGACGTACGAGGGGAGTTATATTTACGTAAAGGGAGCTTTTTATTGAAAACACTTCCCAAATTTATTCCTAAGCCAGAGTCGGGAAGGCCACACAATGACAATGCAAAAGTGACACTGTTTTCAGTGCCGAGAAAACATCTGAGAGGATTTATCGTTACAGCAGTGCATAGATAAAAAGTTGATCTTTTGGCGTTGACATTTCGAGAGCAGTGTCAACAAATGCAAATAAGGGAGCCACTGAATTTCGCAGATTCAGCGTTTTCAACATCGAGTCTTCCAACTACATGCAATTTAGTCAAGTGAGCTGTTTATATTTTTTGGCCAAACCAAAACAAAGCCCATCATTGTGAAAGTGACACAAGACTCTCAAGTGTAAGCGGCAACATTTTTCATTTACAACATGGTTTTTCTATCTAAAATTTCTTTCGAGCACAATCTTGAATATTTCTACGTACAATAAGAGAAGTTTATAATTCTATAACCCTAAATTGAGTAAAAACGAAGGCTTTACTGTTGATACCATTTTGTAGATATCAGAAGTATTGTGGATAAAACTGGAAATAATCAAATTCTATGAAAGGCATGTCTTTATTACTAAATATAAATACAATCCCTCAAATGGACGTTTCAACTAGCACGAACGTTTGGCGGCAAGATATTTAAGTGACGTTATTGTTAAGTTGGCTGCGATATTTACACAGTTACCCATGATAATTCCAGATTTTGATAAGAAAAGCCTCATTTTACTCTAAGCCTTCCAATAATCACCGTAAGTGGACTAAATTCTGCTATTAAGGAAAGAGAAGATGCATAGAATTCGTGAACAAGATGGTCAGTTAGAGAAAAAATGCCTTTATTACAACTTCTTACATCCAGAGCTTTCCCTTCATTTGATCTGATGAGGGGTATTTTTTTTCTGATTATGAATAAATCTTCCTTTAAGTAAAATCGACAATTGAACTTTTTTCCTTGATGTAAAACAACAAACTTTGGCTTTTCTTGCAGAGTCCAGGATGTTGAAGTTTGCCAAACTTGCTCTGAAGCGTGCTAGTCCTAGGAACTGCTACACAGAGACGCTCCTATTCATAATCTCAAAGTTCTTTCTTCTATTTCGGAATTAGATGATAAATTGGTGGGCGACTAATCATTTAAACTTTCGGCTGAATCACAGCAATCGTCCTACGAGGACTTTCTAGTTTATGAATAAAACTGACAGCTATGTCTACTTCTGAATGTGGCGAATGGCGTTGGTCTTAATAAGTGAAGTAGGTCTCTATTCTGATTTTTTTGAATTTTTGTGAGAATATGAACTTGCTTCTCGGTTAAGGAGACTGAATATCACATCCTCAGTTTAAGGACAAACATCTGGTCAACTGCGGATATGAAATGAGGAATACTCTGAGGGCACACTGTTTTCATTAATCAAATCGAATGAGAAAATGCTTGTAGAAGTTTGATGCAAAAAAATATTACCCTGATATTCTAAATCTCCATTATCATCAAAGCCATACCTTGAGTTCTGAGAAGGAAATTAACTCGGTTCTTGCTGCACGGAAGTAAATTCATTACCCGATTGGTAAAAAAATAAAAGTACCTTAATTCCGCCTACACTAGCGCCTTTGAACCCATCTTATCTGATATTTCAGGCTCATTCGACGCACAAGATGATAGGCAGAAAATCAGTGACTTCCGCTATTTTGCTCTGTTGAATAGTTTGAAGTGATGGCACTTACTGTAACTTTGATCATTCATAAAGATCAACTCTGGAACTCATACTTGTATACAAATAGAAATCCAGCCTGGACTACTCGATAGAAGCTTCCTGCTGCTAGTAGCTTAGTTAAGATTTTCATTATTTTAACTTTGTGAGAAGGATCTTTCAAATGAATTAAAGTACAAAAGATCTGCTTTTGAAAATCTGCACGAACTTCACTCACGCATTCATTCATTCACTAATTCATTTATTCAATTTGACTCTTTGAAGAATGTGTACTCAGTTGGTGCACACTTTGACTGTGTTATTGCACTTGATTCAGTATCATTTTCACTAATCCAAGAATCAAAATTTCTCGGTAGTTATGAGTTATTTCCTGTGTTTATTAGCTGGTAACAATAGACCCAAAGTTGGTCAGTAAAAAAGGCAAGTAAATTTAGCACAGAAGCCTAAAAATAGCTCTCCCAAACGGTGCATTTCGAATGTACTTTAACAATGATCGAGACATGGATCTTCCGCTTGCTAAATACGAGGTTAGGCATAGTTCTTAAAATTTTTAACAAGCTTTTACTGAAGACTATAAACAAAAGACCCTTCTTAAGCAGAGCATATGTCTCTCAAGGAAGAGGTTCACTAAACAATGATTTCTTCTTTTTATGTGCCCCTTTGAGCTTCCTGCTTCTAGTGGTAACTTCAACTATACTTGTTTACTTTCTCCTCAGTTAAAAAATTCATCATAGTTTTCACAGTGTGATTGATACAAGTGCTTTAAACAATGACAGATTCCCCACCGATCTTTCATTAAACATAAAGATGAATTAAGAAACTAAAAAGTCTTCTTGAAGTCCTAGCTTCTTGCACATAACCCAAATCATCGAGGTATAAAAGGCTACCCATGAAGAGACCTGAACTATTAAGTTATAAAGCCATTCAGGGCTCCTTGGAGTAGCGGAAAAGCCAACTATTCAGACTGCTTTCCAAAATAACTGCAAAGGGATAGTTACTTTAGAACCTGGCGAAATAAAAGTTAAGTCTACGTATGCGCAACTGAAACAAAGGTTGTTTTTGTATGAGTCTGAACGAGTAAATTCCTCAAGATACAAGGGCCATTCCTTTGTAACGAGTCGATAACTGGAATCCTGATAGCGACTCTCCAAGGGGTTTACAGTGTTACTTTTGCCATAGGTGATATCGTTCTCATGTTTTTGATGTGCTTGACTGAAATGTCATCTGCATTAAATGCATTTGATGTCTTTTGATAATTTAGCACTCAGCCAATTTAGAGGCATTTTTGTTCAAAGATATACTTAACTTCTTGTATTTAAATAAAATAATGCTGATTGCCTATTCGGACACTTTAAATCGCTAATAGTCTATAATTCAGTCACATTCAAAGAAAATACTGAACTCGAATGATTTTTAAAGATTCCCTTTCATTGAGATTTTTCAAGACGAACTGTGATTATCAAACCAGTTGGCAGTTATTTTTATGTGCCCACATTTACAAGACATCAAAATGTATTTTTTCTAGTCAGAAAACTTCAAATTTCACCTTATGGAAATTGGATCTTTGCAAAATTGAGTGGATTTAAAGCTGATTGAAGTTAATTCAGATTGATTTCAATTCAGATTTCACTGATATGGATCCCTGCTTAAAGAAGCTCTGCCATCCCGGAGCCATCTGTGAAACATGGAACGATGGGACACGGTCGAAGGTGGCCGTCTGCAACTGCCTATCACTCATTGACCTCCAGGCGTCCGGGAAATGTCACCTAAGAACGGGTGATTTGTGCGCGTCAAATGGTATCATCTATGCTAGTACCTGTCACATGCTGCGAGACTCTTGTTTGCAGCAGAATGAACTGAACATATTATCTTGGACAGCGGTCAATCTAGAAGATTGCAAGCAACAGGCCGGTAAGTCTCAACAAATGAAATCTCATTTCTAATCACCATTATGTCTGCTCTACCTCATTGATCACTGTACTCTCTCTATTACCAATCGTTAAATCATCATGTCCTGAGATAACAACCCAGGTTAGTCAGCGTGTGGAAGAATCAAGTATTCAGCCGATATTTCCATCTGAGATGGATATGTCATCTATGCCAAAGTTGCCAGCTTAATCATTTTTGAAGTGGTAAAACGTTTTGCAAATTATAAATTTAATCGGTTCATAGAGTAGGAGGAATCGTTTTTCATTCCTCACTGTGTTTTATCATCTAACCGTTACCCTTCAAAACCTTGTATCAGTCTTGATTTGAAAGATAGCGTAATTCATGCTCATAAATATGTGTGCCTGAAACAATTAGACCAGAAATTAATCATTAGTGAGATTAAGTACGTTTGGTACCTTGGATCAGCTGGCGCAGACCAAGGTATCTGGAGAGAGTTGCGGTTCCCTCCTCTTCGGTTAGCAATCCCAAAATGGGCTGAAGTTAATAGGATTGAATGCATCCGTGCAATATTGCAGTTGAAAATTTGTTAAGAAGAAAAGGCTATAATCTGGTATTTGAATGCGGGCATGTCTTTTTTGCTTAATTTTCGAGTAACTTCATTTTGGTATAAGTAACTATCATTTCATCTATCTGAATCTTAACAGAAAGTTGATTTGAGTAATTTGGCATCTTTATTTCCTTAAGCTATTGCGATTGTTCCAAATAAAAAGTCTGCTTAACTTCAGCGCACTTGGAGGGCTGCTTTAAAAGAACACCAGAGTATTTTTGAAAACGCATATATTGGTTGACCCGATGGTTGTGTAGTTAACCTTTAACGCTTCTTTTGCAAAAATTCTGTTGCATAAACAAATACGATTTTTCTTTAAAACAACTAAATCTGAGTATAACCACACATTTGCCTTTGCCTGTTAAACGCTTGAGGTTCTAGCACAATATGGGGAGATCTCGTACGCGGAATGTGCTACCTCGAATAGCATTTTTCTTGAAGTTCAATGCGCGTTGTTCAAGTAAGTCAAGTCATTCATTGAGTGAATGCTCTCGTTATTAGGAATTTCGATATGTATGGCTTACATACTTCTTTGAACGGTTATATGACAAAATGAATCAAATATTCTACACTTCCGACTCTACCTCACAGTTCTTTCTAAGATCTCTTTTTTGACGCTACATTTAAAATTTATAGCATTCTACTCTTTGAACTTCTTTCCGTTCCTCTTTGACCTGTCGGAGATGTGCGAATTGAAAATTATGGTTCTTTGAAATGACGTTGGTTGTCTTCTGATAACTTTTTGGATTGTACTAATTCACAAATATAACAAGCTCCGAGTGTGTAACAGGACTATTTGAAAAGCAGTTATCTGAATTCTGGAGTTGGCTCAAGGTTTCTGACTTCTTACTATCCTACTTGGAAATAACTTTCGATGAAATAATTTGGCTTTATTTCATTGGCAGAGCTTCAACAAGTGCTTCGGAAGATTTAAGGGATTTACAGCTATAAAGTTTTATGCATGAATTCAGATTGTGTTTGGATAATAATCCCGCTTTTGTCCACCTTGCTTAAAGAAACATTTGACAGTTAAGAAAAGTTCACTATTTAAAAAAAAAACTTTTGCCGCAGCTAGCCGATCCCTCTTTTAAATACCAGTTCTCATCGAAAATTACCACTTTAAACTTTCTTGAGAAGACGATGTGCCAGTTCATTGAGCTCGAAGCGACAAGTTTAAATTACTTTAGACCCTTAATTAAAGGTAGAATAATTTCAGGAGCACTGATTGAAAATCATACGAAAATGAGCTCCCTGATATCCAAGTTCAAGTTAGTCTCACACTGTCACCAACATCGTTCCTTGCCACATAGTTATTTGTGCATGCTAGCGTGATTGACGAGGTTGATGAGTTTACCATAAGGCCTCTGCTTATATTGCATTGTTTTGACCAGAGGTTGGACCAATGGACTTGTTGCCAGGAATAGTGTGACATTATGGGCTTACAAATATTATTTACAAGAACACTTTTATAAGAGATTTTGAGTCTTTTTGAGCCTTTAGCAGAATCTCCAGATACTCAAAATGGGCTTAACACAATGCTACAAACATTCAGTGCAAATGGATGGACAGTGCGTGCAGTTCAAACAGTTCAGAGTCAGTTATCAAGCAATCGTGAATTACATGATGTAAACCTCAGGAGCAACCCTGAAGGCTAAAGAGAGGGGCGACCGGATAGGTCTAATTAACCGCCGGTCGTATGAATACATCATTATGCCAGCAGAAATACAGCCTGAGTCCACCAAGAGCTTCTTTAATAAGGTACGACGTAATACCTGGATCTATGGTCTGAAACTTAGATTACGGAACGTGCACGGCCGTAGTAATGAATGGAAACTCCGCAAGATAGTTGAAGAGACATCTGGTAGGGGTATGAAGATTGTCCACTTTATAGAAACTTGAATGAAATTGTGCTCCTTATACATAGTTAACTACGAATTCTTCAACTCTGGACACAGTAAAAGCTCTAGACGAAATAGTGGAGTCGCCTTTTTTGGTCAAAAAGAGCATAGAAGCTGAATTTAACCCTGTCTCAAACAGACTTGCCACGCTGACACTCTGAATTGGAGGACTAAAAGTTGGACTGATGGCATGCTATGCTCCGACCGAGTCCACGGAGGATGCAATAATTAAAAACTCCTTCTACAAACTTGTGGCCTAAACCTATAAACTTCTCCTCTCTAAATGTACCCAAATTACTATCCTTGGCGATTTTAATTGCAGATTGGGCTCTGATGCAAGTAACAACGGCGCCAAACTAATCGGTCCATTTACTGACCGAGAAGACACCAGAGAGAACGGACTAGGGATGTTAGGCTGATTTATTAAGAAATCAAACAAGATTTATCAGTTAGGCTATAAAAGTGCTTAAATATAAAACTAGCATATTCAATTTAATATTTTCGATGTAGAATAATGAGTTTCCTTCTCTTGGGCTGGGGGCTCCGGGTTTAAAGCAGTCAATTTGGTTAGAGAGCATTAAAGCAGTTCAATCACTTTTTCCAAATTCACACAAAAGTAAATTCGATTGAAACAATAAAAGGCAGATCTTCTTACAGCTGACATTTTCTAGACTTAGACACTATTTCATGTTGACCATATTCGGTTGTAAGCAATAAGAGCACGACTCATCAACATAGGAAACCTAGACTCTTCCGAAGCAGGAATGCAGAAGCTCAAGCTCATGATTAAGCAAGTAACTCAAATTCAGCGGCTTGATTCAAGCGCGAGTGAGGATTGACTGAAAAACAACCGAATGCGTTATCATTTTTAGTAATGTCTTTCCTCCTGAAGCTATCACTTTTTTCTGACCAGAGGAATGAGTGGTGCACTTTTGAAGCAAGGTTCTACTTCTCATGAAACTGCATTCATTTCTTGACAGTTCTTTATTTAGTAGTTAATTATTTGGCCCTGTTTCTCGCTACAGCAACAAAAATACCAAAAATACCTCCAAGCTGGAGGCATACTTTATCATTGTTAAGAGAGCGTTTTGTCTCAATTTGGGCCTCACTTATCCAGTACCAGCCAATAATTTGGTTTTCGCTAACAAAACCTATCATTTCAAAAAAAAGAAGCGAGAACTATAATTTTAAGGTATGGGAGCACAACCTCATTTAAAAAGGTGGATTTACGTTGATAACGCTCATTTTTCTATCGGTAATCTGCCCTAAATAGCTTATTAAATGTTCACTTGCGTACGTTCAGATAGTCCATTTTTCTCACGAGTGCCATGCAGAAAAATGAATTTGTATACATTAAAAATTATCGAATTCTAAAATGTTTTCAACCAGTTTAAGCATATCTGTCGTCATTTTGTAAATTTCTGATTCAGCTCGGCATCGAATTGTTCGGACCCAGACCAGAGCATTTCCCAATGTCGTCAAGAAACTTCCACGCTTCCCGACTGACGAAGAACCCCATATTGAAAGGCCACAGCAAGACTACGTTCAACACCTTAAACAAGAATCCCAATCATCTATCAAAGATGAAAAAGATTGCTCCTTTCCTTGCTCAACAACAATAGTCCAGCCAGTTTGTGGAAATGATGGCAAGACCTACCTTAATCCATGCCTTTTGAAAATTCGCGTCTGCCAATTGAAAGAAGAGAAAGATTTACATATCATCCACTGGGGATACTGTCCTGCTAAACCTCCTGGTAAGATTGAAAAAATTGATATTTTGGTTAGGCACAACTAAGGCAGTTCTTAATATCATACTGTATCATTGACTTTCAAGATCAATGTTTCACAGCAGATTCTAGTCTGACATCTTTCCAAATGAAAACACAACAAATGCATCTTACATCCTTTACCTCTGAGATAGATTTTGACTTGGTTTATATGCTTTGAGGATCCCTTAAGTAGTTGGATCATTTCAGTTCAGTCTATTTTTATCAATGCGATCGAGCCCACTTTTTTGTTGGTGAAAATGACTACTTGCATAGAACAACAGAAATACATACTTCTGTTTGAGGGTTTGGCAGTCAAAAATTATCTGGTTAACCAATTTAAAGCAAATTTATTTTCATATCACCAACGTACTTAATCGACGACAATGCAACCACTTCAAGAGTTTTAAGTTTACTGATTTAAAATCGCAATTTAGGATTCATTTTCATTTTCACATCTAGACTTAAATTCGTTGAAGAAAAAGCAACAAAGTCAAAAAGAGTCATGGTGCATTTATTGAGCTGCAATTAACAAAGGGTTTCTGTAGAATAGAAGGCGTAGAAACCAATATTTACTCGGAGATGAAGATTTTATAAAAGGGATTTGACAAGCTACCTGAAGATCCAACACACATGGACAGGGAAGTTTCATGAAGCAATAGATTCGAGTTATGAGATGACTAAATAAGACGTACACAATCATTGCTCAAGTCTAATAACTAGGTCGTATCATATTTCACGCTTGATAGTCTTGGTACATTCTAAGATACAAAGGTCATGAGATGTCCATTGGAAGTCGAAGAAAGTTTTCAGCAGCCGATACGATCGCCAAAATAGAAAGGCCTAACAGAGTTAATTAAGTAGTCAAATAAATATTTAATATTTACAGGGATGGCTGCCTGGGACCTAAGGACGCAGATTTTAAAAGAATAATTAGCATCTACAATGATGATATCTCTTACCTCGCTCCATTAATGAACCAACTTACATGCCGGTTGGCTAATAATCCCACTAATGGCCTCTGAAATGCTAGATCGACCTAAGAGTCGGATTACATATAACTTCGGTCTGGAGTCCTTTTAGCCACCTGTTCTAGTTCTTTAACAAGAAGGGCAAGAAGCAGGAAGAAAGAGAGAAGTTGGCAGTAGAAGCAATCAGTCAAAGGACACTATCATGTGATTGTCTAGAAGTGGATTGGTGCAGAATTTTTCCCAATAGATGATCAGATACTACGTCACCACGCGAGAAGACGTATTTTAAAAGATGAGTACTGAACTGAAAGAGATATTGGTGATATGCCAATTTTGTTTGACTCTGCCATAAAACAAGCCATGAGAGGTCATGGCTTTAATAAAAGGCTCAAATTTCCTCTAATAGTCGAAATTTTTCTACATTGGCCCAAAGGTTCAGCTAAGAGCTTAGTATTTCGATTGCTGACTTCTTTTCCAGCAAACACGCTTTCCACTTTTTCGAAGGAATAGCTTTTAAATTCGTTTCTGAATCTAAGAGATACTTTCAATGAGAACTAAATGACCCTTAGAATCGGCTGAAGTGTCATCCATCGCTAAGGAAATCTCTTGCATAGATCTCCTTCTCTTTATTGTGTAGTTACGGCTCTTTTGAAAGAATCGTCTCCTGTATTAAAAACCTGAGCGCAGTTTGTCATACTGAACCGATGGTTAAGTAAACTTTATCACCATAATAGGCATCGCAAAAACTCTCTTCCGAATTTAAGTGCGTTTTAATATGCAAGTAATGATTAAGTTTGGTCCAAATAAATCTCATTGTAGAGCACATGTGATTTCCCACTTTAATAAACCGCATTGACAGGTTATTTAGCATTAATTCTCTGCGATTTCGGCTTCGAATGATGATGCTTCACCGAAATTCAAATTACGTTGAGAAACACAAATTGGTTAGATCAAACGCATCATAATTACGCAAAATTTACCCGATTTTTCTTTGTGAAGGAATCTAAAATGAGAGAGAGAGAGAGAGTGTGCTTGAGTAAAAGCGAGGTCGTTGATTGCACACAGATGCTATTACACAATCAAATGCACGATTTCTGTGAATTATGAGCTTGGAGACCTCCGTCAATTACTCACCGTTGAAGTTGTGCATTCGTATTATCTGCGAGTCGGCGGAGTTTCTGATGAAAGAACTTCGCTAGCGATAATACACAGCGACTAGCACCCCTTTTGTTATAATCTGGCAAAAATTTTCCTTAAATTCATTATTTAAATTTGAATCAGATGATATGAATTGATGATATTCCCGAAGGCCTAATCTTACTCCGAAGATAGTAGTTGGTGATCAAAACAGTCTGCAGTAAATATATAGGCATTTAACATAGACCATCCTGATTATTTAATGCTTGTCTATAAATATGGAGTTAAGTATTGTACCAAGAAACGTGTTAACCCATTGTCCAAACATAAATTGTATTTCCTCTATTTTGTGTGTTCCCAGATTTCGGAGAATTTTTTCTTTGAGAAATGGTCATTTTAATTTAGATACTGCGTGAGAATTGAAAGGGTTCCGACACTCAGATGGCAAGTCCTTTTTTTCCGAATAGCGATAAATGAAAAAAAAGTAATGAAAGGAAAGGGTTTGGATGTTTGAATTCACTTCAGATTTAAGTAAAAAAATAGCCATAAATCAATGTATAGGCACCTTACTGATCATAAATTTTGAAAATCTACCTTATTAGTGGGTTGGCAAGAAAACATTTATAAAATTTCACGACTTTGTTTATAAGCACTTGTCCCAAACTCTGTTGGTTTTTTAACTTCAGCTACATTATTTTTCTTGTTAAAGTTCCCGTAACCCTGTGGAATTTACTAGCCGCTTTGAGCAAACACATCTCCAAGAATGTGATTTTGAACTGAACCGAATCGAAATTTCCCTAGACAGAACAATTTTAATTTGATTTAGCATGGTCGATTTTAACTTTTAAAATTTAAAATATATTTTGGATCCTATTTTCGCAAGATATTGAGCCAATTTTCTGTGAACATGCGAATTACTGTCAATTTGGAGCTATGTGTACAAACGTCGAGGGTGGATATTCATTCAACAGCTTCAGTTCATCTAAGATGACTCGCAGAATGGAATCCCATGGAGCAGTTTGTTCATGTGATCACTACAGATGTTCAGAAAGATGGTACAAGGAGCCCATTTGCGGAGACGATGGAATCACCTATCCAGGAGAATGTTTCCTTAACCAAGCCGCCTGCATTCAGCAGTCTCCCAAACACATACTGTATAATGGTCCGTGCAAACCGTCCAATACAGGTTAGTTTATCATCACGATTAACCAATAGGGTTTCTCCTCCTTTCCATTGGCTTCTTCTTCATTTGTAAGCATTGCAAAGCATGCTTACATCTGATCTTTATGGCTTTCTTGACTATCTTCATATTATTTTCCCCAATATCTCTCTGTGCTAATGAGGAAGATCCATTGTTTCGAATTCGTTTCCCTTCTAAGCTAAAAAACCCTTGTGAGAGATATACCTGTCCTTTCAACGCGTGGTGCGTTCCTTCACAAGATTACGAGTTCCCACACTGTATTTGCTATTCTGATTGCTACGATGTTGGTGACTCTGATGAGTCAGGCCCAGCTTGTGGGTCTAATGGAATAAATTACAAAAGTTTGTGCCACCTCAAACGAGAAGCATGCTTTCTTGAGACTAATATTTCGCTAAAGTATTGGGGGCGATGTGGTACGTCATGAATTCATATTATTCAATATGGTATAGATCCCTGTGATTCTATCAATTGCCCAGTTGGAACCGTCTGCCGACTGGACGCAAAACGCAATCCATTTTGTCAATGTGGGTTAGAAGAATGCGACATTTTCGACAGCAAGCCTGTCTGTGCCAACGATGGGCGAACATACTCCAGTATCTGTTTGATGAAACAACAAGCTTGTCTTAGGAGCCATCAGCTTCAAGTTCTATTTGATGATATCTGTGCAGCTGGTTTGTCATTTATTCGATTTCAGCAATATCAGAATTTTTAACCAGGTTCAACACAGTTTTCAGACATGAAGTTAGATGATTTGCAAGAACAAATCATTCACAAATTTTTATTATTTATTTTAAGTAGCAGAGCAGTAATTTTTACAATATTTAAATTTTCACTCTGCCAATTTTTCATACAACTGAATGAATTTAAGGGTATTCAATTGTCTGAAATTATTTCAGTCAAGTCTAAGAAAGATTGTAATGCCTGAAGTGAACCAAAAGAAATCTTCTGGACTAATAGTAGGCTTCCATCTCATAAAGAGGCGAAAAAATTAATGATAATGCAATCTCAAGCTAAGATAACCTTACTCTTAGTTTTTATTCAACATCGGCTTTTATTCTCACAGCTGAAGTATTGAGAAAGAGCCTGACATCCCTTTACTGATCCCTCGAATTCGCAGATTTTCTGCTACACTCAGTTGGATTCATTTCTCGAGAATCATTCCCTGTTAATGACGTTGCATGTCTTTTTATTGGTTCCCATAGTAGCAAAGTTTGTGCCATGCCAAATTCTACTCACTTTGAGTTGACCCATCAGGCTAAGCCAATACTTGAGTTTTTGATGTGAGGTGGTACCAACATGGTCGGCTCTTGACAGGAAGTGGAGAGGGATCATAGATTTTTATGCTCCTTTCCGTGGTATTGGCATGAAATTATTAAAAACTCAAAAAAGAGGGGGCCATTTGGCTTTTACACTAGAAAGTTTTCTCATTCAACAGAAATGGTTTTAGTTCGGATGGGTTTCAGACAGAACAGGTTTGATGAACTCGTAGCGAACTCTGCTCAGTGCATCAGAAAAGGAACATCTTCTAGTACAACTTCTTGATGTTGATTTCGATAAGTTTCTGTTTTGAAATTAGCCACATCTTGCTATTTTATTTAGTAAGAACTTCAGTTGTCATAAATTTCCATTCCTTTTCAATTCTCAACTAACAAGAAGTAGGTTTAGTGCAGTTAATTTTCAGAAAACAAACTCCTTTCTCTTAAAAGTCGCGCCTTAAATTTAAGTCAGTGAATTTCAGAAAGAGAATGAACCCCGCTTCAAATTAGTGAAAAGTACTTAAAACATTTTCAAGTTTTGGTTGTGTTTCGCAAGTGAAAAAATTGTGTTTGAAACATTCAACATTCGTTACATCAAACTATATGAAACTTTCCCTTTCAACAGGGTGTTTAACGTGGTGGAATTTAGCTTGTTAAAAGCATCTCATGGAAGTTTGAATCAATCTGCGTCGAACAAGGCAGCAGGTGTTCCAACCAAATTATGGACGCTGATTATGTTAGAAATAGCCTTAACTAAATGCGCTAAGACAGAAATAGTTCTTTCTTGGTATCAGATTTGGATGGCATGACTTTAGATCTCAATAGTAACTATTTGCACAAAAAACGTAAAATCAACATGGATTGCACTGCCAGTGGTAAAAGACTGACTTCTTTTTGCCTAAAAATATCAAAATTTGTCCATTTTTTTCAGTTTTTGAGTGACTGTTTGGTGGGAAAAAGAGCGTAATCAAGTGATGGTAAATTTCGGTGGATCCGAAAAATTCCAGTGCACTTCTAAGGATACCGTTTAATTTTATAGGTGTGAATCCATGCCTTGAACAGAGCTGCCCATGGCCAGGCGAGGAGTGTCGTGTGGATATACAAGGTCAGAAAACTTGTGTATGTCCAGAGAACTGTCCTGCCATTGTTGTTCCAGTCTGTGGTTCCGACGGCATCACTTATGATAGCGTCTGCCATCTACTTCGCACTGCTTGCTTAACAAAGAGTCACATTTGGGTGATGTATGCTGGCCCTTGCTGTAAGTTTGGATGCTTTGATTCCCTTGAAAAGTATGTTGAATTTATTTAAGCTAATCATCAATAAGTGGTACTAATACTGATATCCTTGAAGATCAAAGTTACCAAAATGTTCTCTGAAAAACCGAAAACTAGCATATTTCTGAATCAAATCCCTTTTATCTACCCGTTAGCTAAATCTGGAGTAAGGTCACTTTGAACCCTTCAGGCATTTCATTCGATAACCAGTAAGGACGGTTTCTCTTTTATGTGAAACTGCCGTCAGGCCCGTACTATTTTTCAACTCGGTATATGTTTCGCATAACACCAATGCGTGGATGCATGTTTCTACATGCCTTTACTGCGATATCAGGTCTGATGAACACAAACTATAAAAAAACTCTACTCTGCAAGACTCATATTCACTAAGCAAAGTACCTGGTCGCAAAGGTTTTCCTCTGGTGTGATTAATTTATCAAAAAGTGAGTTTTGTGATTCTCAGTAGACTACGCAAAGAGGTAGACACCCTTCCCATCTATGTAGAATCATGGAGTTTTTCTGTAGCCAACACTGACAGTCCAAGAAAAATGCGACAAAGTAGCTAACACCTTTTTCTACTCACAATATATAAGGTTCGGATGAATGTGAAATCTTCTTCACATATCGGACACTTTCATGGCCTCATCTTCGGGGTATAGCACAAAATTTTCATTGAACTTTGCTTATAAGTTGCCTGAAAACGAAAATATTGCACAAAAAGGGTGCAGCTTTGTACTTCAAGGGCAATTAAAGTTCTTGGTTCTTCCAATTATCCTCGAACTCTTCATTATAGTCTCTTTAGCCTTCGCCTTGACCATTAGCTAGGTAAAATGGCGAGAGCTCTGGCTTTACTAATTCTGCGAGCATTAATTGCTCAGATGGTGCTGTAGGGCGTAGTCGTATCGCCCACTACCGAAAGATTTGCCTTTGAAGAGGCTTCTCTTACTTCAGAACATTAACAGGAGAACACTATCGGGTTTTATGTTAAATTACCCCATCACATTCTAACTATCGGTTGGTGTCGATTTCAATAACTGACAAACGCCTTGGGGTATTTTTGCAAAGCGAACAATTTGTCTTCAAATTTATAAACCAATCATGTTTAAATGAGCTTACCATTCAATTTCTGAAATTTCATTGAAGAACCATCTATGGTTGGAGTTATTGTAGGTGATTAAAAAAAACACCCAACATTACTACAAAGCAAAAGCTATTTATAAGCCGAAATTTAAAAATGGCTGTTTCCCCAAATTGATTATATGGTTGATACTCGAAAAAATGGGAAAATTCAAAACTATGTTTAGGAAAAACAACAAAGCGAGATGAAAACATAGCAGATGTATTACAAGTGAATATATTTTGACAAAGAACCGAATTTACGTCAACTACCTATTCAAACATCATCTAAATGAATGCAAATGTGTTAGCCCTTAATTGAAGATCTAGTCTCAGATGTAAAAAGCAATTTGAATTGCTTGAGCCTTCAATGTAGCAGTAGAAAAAAAGCAAAAAATGACCATGTTTTGAAGAGATCTAACTTAAAAGACTCTTCAAATTCAGAAATAAATAGTTGAAAAGACAAGGTTTTTAAGTTTAGTTTAATTGAATCCGGCAGCCAAAATCATGGATATTTGTCACTAAGCCCTAAACATCTTAACCGTTTTTATTTTTCGTGTGAGCGAAATCCACTATAACCCTGGCAAAACGAGTCCAGAAGAAAGCTTGTGGAATTTGTGTGTGCAATCCATCAATGGCATCAGTGGTAATACTAGAGTATCTGCCTTTAATGCATACTGGCCTAGTATTTCATGTCCATCTACACACAAACGCTCTAACTTCCTGGTCACTTCCAACTGTCATCTTTGTCTGAATACTGTTTCCAGTGATTAAGTGGACGTCATTTCAAAGGTTTATCACTAATCTCTCAGGCGCAGAATTCGATTAAATTTAAAGTCATTCTTCAAATAGCCGAGCGTGATGTCAACGTGGCCAAACTGGCCGACGTAGTGGATGATTGAATCATATCATTCGTCAAGATTGTTTTAGCCATTGATGTTACTTGTCATGCCACGAAAGTGTCATGACCAAATGTGATTTGAGGATCAGCATCAAAAGTTTGCATGGATTTCTAATAAAAATTGCTTGCCTGCAACTAGTGTATTTTTTTAGCGGCTAATGGCGACGTATGTGATCGGTCTGGTATCTACTGTAGCCGATACGAAATTTGTGCTCAAGATTTTGCTCAAGTGAATCAAGGCACCTCGCTCACTTACGTTCCCCCAACTTACAAATGCGCATGTCCTGCCTGTCCAGAAAGTGGTTTGGGTGGTAAGGTCTGCGGAACTGATGGAAAAACTTACCGCAGTGAATGTCATCTACGCATGGAAGCCTGCCAAAGTGGCCTTCACCATCTGGAAATTAAACAGAGGGGAGCATGCGGTAAGTGCGCACTCTGTCTACATTCATATACCGTATTCAAATAACCTCTAGTTAGAACTTCATTCTGAAACAGTTTTTTTAAAAAAAAAGGAACTTAGCACAAATTTAATCTTCAAAGAGTACATTAGATCTTTTTGTTTTGTTAAAACATTAATTATTTGTGTTTCTGTTTGTGATGAGGTACTTGTATGTTGAAAATAATAATTGTCTGGGCTTGACTAACCGCGAAGTCGAAACATTTCAACAACAAAATGGATGGGACAAATTTATGCTAGTTATCTCAAGCTTATTGTACGCCATTTGGCTTTTAGTTAAGAAACCATGCTCGATGGGCTGAATGTTTGTTGAGTCACGAATAAGCATACAAAATTAACTTCCTATCACCAGAACGCACTTTGACTTAATGAACCGGCAAGTGTTCACGCCAAGAAATCTACATTAGAATGAAACTTCGATATAATTTGACCGCCATGGAAGAGCTTAGACAAAATTTTAAATTGTGACTAGCAGAATAGCAGTATTGATGGGTTCTAGTTTACTTGTCACCATATAAAGCATTTCAAAAAGAATTCCAGACCCGGGTAGTCAAAAAGCTATGTAATGTAAGCTTCTCCTATCAGATATTAGGAGGTAGAAATTCCTAGGCATGCATCCGGTGACCAAACTGCAGTTCATGCTGATCAAATGAGAGTTTCCAATTTCGAGAGGCATCGTACCAAGGTACTCAAAACGCTTTCCTTAACTATGGATTTGAATACTAACGGAGGCATGATTCTTTCGAAGTCCTTAATTAGAAGTATTAATTTAAGTTGGAGTAATGGATTTAAGTAAAGACAATGGGAACCGAACTTTCGGAAGAGGAATTTGTAGCACACTCCGCCAAGATTTGAGAAGCTTTAACAACGATGAAGGGTATTATTTTCAAGTGGATCTGCTAGGTGAATGGCATAATCGGCCTAGTGGAATTATTTTCTCAATGAAGAATAAAAGGCATTGATAAAATCAGAACTATCAGAACGAGAAATCTCAACAAATGAAATGCTATTTATTTGCGAATTGTGGCCACTTCGATACCATCAAAATTCAGTTTTGACTAGGCATGTCTTTGCGAGTTTTCTTTCGCTTCATTTAAAGCGACCAATCACTGGTGCATTTTTCGAAAAATTTTCTTCCACTTGGTTGTTTCAAAGTTCATTTACAAATGAACGAGAGTCTTATTTGTTCAAATCGTGATCACTACATGCCCAACTGGAATTAGCACTTTTGTGAAAGCTCTTTCCATCGACATTTTCAGATGCCTGCTTGAATGAGAAATGTGACTACTACTCCATTTGTCAGACGGATAAGGCTGGCCGAGCCTTCTGCGCTTGTCCTACCAATTGTCTAATGGTAAGTCTTGGAGGACTGTTGCAATGAGATAAATAAATCAAGCTGCAGTAGATAAGTTAATACATTTCAAACGGCTATACCACACACCTTGTTTGGTTGAGGGCTGAATTTAACTGTTTGACCAAATGACGACTAAAAACCTGATGAAACCAATCGAATTTTGCATTTGTTGAGCAAATAAATGGATGTTACTGTACATCAGAAAATCATGTATTGACAATAGATTGCCAAGAAACTCCTCTAGATGGAAACATGTTAAATTACAAATCGTCGAAGTCCCTTAGAGAATGTGATTCTCAATTCTATTTTAAAGTATGGACTGTTGTTTGAGATGGGTCCGACATCTGTAGTATAGAAGACAGAAATATATAGATAGAATAGCAGCAAAAAGCAGTTTTTACCTACAAAGACAAGCACTTCTACACGCTCATACAAGTATTTATGCACGAGCCCGAGTATAAGCGTTCACTCTAAACATAAGGTCACGAGAACTGCATGAAAATTCACAGGTAGGCAGTGCCAACAAAGTCAGACGAGCATACACGGTATTCACTCATTGACTGAATGAGTAAACTGGGAGCGATAGCTCCACCATATTACTGGTCAGGCTAATTAGTAGGGCATATGTAGTTCTGTCCAGTTTTCTTTCTGTGCCTGTTCAAGTTCTAGATTCATATTTTTCCTCATTTTTGGATAGAGGTGGAAGAAAAATACAGTGGCCGAACCATGACATATAGCTGGTGACTTATTAGGGAACAAGAGAAATTGATTTTCGCCGACATTTCCCCACACGAAGCATATAAGTTTCACTGGCCCGTCACGAAACCTTGCTGAAGCTTTTTTCTCAAATGATCAATTTTTTATTAAATTACTCACTCCCCACCCATTAAAATAGTCCCAAGGACTTATTGGGGGTACAACGGAAGACACTAAAGTGGTTGTCGACGCCTTCGGTTCCCTGGTCACTTCTATGGCGTGGTCTCGTGGTACCGGTAGCATTTCCACTTCGTAGTGGCATCTAGTCCGTCTTCGACAATGTTAAGGCAGACCATCTTCATACCTCTTTCAGAAGTCTTCTCAGCTTTTTGACGTAGATTCCATTCACTGCCTTATGCACGCACTTTCCACAGTCTAGTTTGAGACTATAAATCCAGGTATTTATGTCGTACCTTGTTTATCAGGCTGTGCGTGGTTGTACTTCCGCTGGCACAATCTAATTTTTTACGACCGGTGGGTGATTAGTCCTATCCGGCCGTACCTCTCATTAGTCCCCCAGAGTTGACCTTGGGGTTACCGGTGGTCACCACGAGGAGGTTGAGAGTAGGTTTTGCCACCTTCTCGAATGATAGTCTCTTGATCACCCACCTTTTAAAATCGATGCATCTCCGACGTAAGCATTTTCTTACATTGCGACCCGTTTGATGGCTGAGATGGTCCATCCAATTACCAGGGCATTGCAAGCCCTCCAGCAGTGGTTAATCGCGTCTCCCATTGAGGTCACTCTTGGGCGCCAGACCCAGATACATTGCAGGGGCTCATGCAACAGATATACTGCAAAAGGATGCCTAGTCACTGCATTTTTGAATGCAATAAATGCCACATTAAAAATAAGAGCACATCTTAGGCAAATAAAATTCCAAGGGTAGAGATATACACATTAACAAAGTCGCGATGAATACAGCTTCTTTTGCATCATTTCGCTATCTGCGGACCATTATTTCTAACTTAACCTTCGATAAATACAAATGACATAGACTCTTAACCTTTAGATTAACAGAATGCTGCTCAAAGTCCTTCATGAGAAGCTTTAGGCGCAACCACCCACCGTTTGAAAATAATGATATATGTGAGGTAAAAGAATTATCATTGCATCCTTACCTCCCATTCAGAATACCACCGAAATGCGACTTTAGGTATATGAATTGAAGAGCCGTGTGATGTTAGACCTTCCAGAATAGAAATGCAAGTTTTATTAATGCAAAATAACTGCAGCCACGAGATTTGCTCGCATCAAACTCTGAATTAGATGAGTGCAAGCAGGTGCGAAATGAAGAAGGATGCCTCTAAATGGTACATTCAGATAGTCAAAGCATTGAGGATGTGAATTATCTAGACATGAACTGCGCAATGCTCTTCGTTACAATGACTAAATTGGTTCAAATCAGTTGCTTTGAAAATTAGAAGAAAAATGAGAAAGTGCTTTCAGTGCTACGAAGTTACCATGAGCCTAAAAGGCGAAATACCAAAACACATGTATTTTTAGTTGCATCAGGCATTTGTTGACATTCAATGTTGCAAGCATCCTCAATGTTGAGTGATCACAGGCTTTGTGTTTTTAAAAATTCACAGAGAAGTGCAAGAAACGGAGGAACTAATCTTTCTTTGATTTATCCATTGTATCATGATGAGAAATTAATGTTTCATTCTTCATTATATTTTTGTAACTACTAAGTTGAGGGAAAGGTAAAAGCAAAAGAGACATCGTTTCGAAAAACTTATGCTATTTTGAATATCATAGGCTTTGATAAAGTCTAAATCTACACAAGAAATTGCTTTTGAAAGACTGAATTCATGGCAAATGGAAAGATGATTCCACACCTCTATTCCTATGATAGATTCAACTATACTTGAAAACAGTCGAATTAATTCAACTAAGCAGAGCGATTCGTAATTGCTACCATCCAATTTACCAAAGTCGAAACAGTGATAACTCGGAGTGATTCCTTATTCCGTCAAGCGTACCTAGGTATTTTTTTAAATTCTGGTTAGCTATTAGGTTCAGCCCAAAATTCATTTTAGTGGTAAGTGGAAAATAAGTGATTGAGGAACTATTAAGGCTAGATGAACAACCCACTAATAAGTAGTTTGATTAATCGTAAGTCCTGGTGAATTTGACTCCCGATGGATGTGGACACCACGAAAGCAGGCTTTTTGATCTATTCATTGAGACATTTTTCTTTTTAAACTTATTTTCAGGAAAATATGCCAGTTTGCGGTTCTGATGGCAGAACATATGACAACGAATGCCTACTGAAAGTATACGCTTGTTCCATTCAAAAGGATATTAGAGTGGTCCATGACAAGCCCTGCGGTTAGTTCAACTATTTATATAATATCAGTATCGAAGTCGAATTGATGCTGGTTAAGCGTACCTTATGAAGCATGCGTTCCCTAAGATGAAATGAGTACTTTTATCTGCCTACTCAAATCAATGAGTAAATGAGTGAATGAAAGTGTTTAATGCAAATTCAGCACCGCATTTGGAATTCAGCCTACTGACCACTATGTACGCTCTACTAATTTATCTTAGTTTTTGCTTAAATTCTATTAGAAAATGGATTCCAACAAATGTTGCATAAACATCTTCCTTAGAGAATAAGCGGCTTCTTTAGCACAGTCTACAAGCATTGAGATATGTGCGCCGAAGAGATATGAGGCTTGAGAGTAAGGCCAAAACAAATTCCTGAATAAAAATATAAGCTCGTATGGAACCTGCAGGACGGCAGAGTCCGGAATGGCCTGCTTCCCTTGACAACTACGTTTATTGCGAACTTCGCTGATCACAGGAATTCGGGCACATTTAATTCACCAGGTTCGGCACTTTGTGGCAAGATAATAAAAGGTTTCCCAACCATTCGCTTCCCTCTTGCCTACCTATGAACAATACTTGAAACTGATAAACACCTTTTGGGTTAAATTTAATCTTGATTATATCAGAATTTATTTTAATAAATACGTTTTTTTCAATTAATAACAATGTTTTTTCAACCATTCTAAGCAAGCGGCATCTTTAGCAGATTTAAAATTGCCACCACACATCCCTAAAAATGACTATGATAAAAAGGCGATTCATCCAAATTACTTGAATACATAAGCCAGAATTTAGTTTAGGCGGATTACAAAATCCTCCAGTAGATTAAAACTAAGCAAATGGAAAAGTCCTATGAGAATAAAAGATGATATGTAGGTGCTTAAATAGATAGATGGATAGAAATCACTGTCCCTTTGGGCATTTAAAGGAGTGATCACAGTAAACAAGTTACGATAATATGAGAAATATTTACCATCATGATTCAGTAAATTGAAATAAATCACTTAAATGACAGAATTCAAATATCCGCACTTCTGAGAGTATGGTACGAAATTCACTTACATGGACACTTTTTTTGTCTCTTAGCGACATGTTCCAAACCCTGTCCACTTGGAATGCAATGTCTGGGTGGGAAATGCGTCTGTCGAGAGAGCTGTCCCAAACCCAGCATTATAGGCGAAGTTTGCGGAACCGACGGTCGTCTCTACCCCAGTTTCTGCGAACTTCGACGTCAAGCTTGCATCAGTCAGGTTACAATCAAGATCGATGGTACTGGAATGGCCTGCCAAAAACCCACTTTTGTCACTAACGTCTCAAAGCTCGTAGATATACAAGCAGGTAATCAGATAGCGCTTGAGGATTGTGGAAAAAAATTCTTTTTATGAAGACAGTTTTTGGCATGAGAAATGCTCTACGTAAACAAAAAGGAACGCATTTATGTTGATCTCATGAACCTTCATTAAAAAAATTAATTCCAGGCCAATTCATCACCTTCAATAGGAGTGGAAATATCAGGTAACCTTCGAATTCACTTAACTACAAGCAGAAAATTCATCTCGTTCATACACGGAAGAAGGGGAAAATCTAGAGGTCCTAAGTTTCTTCGAATTGACGAAACTAAGTAGCTGTTGTTCGCTAAATCGCATAGTTATCAAATCGATCCAGAAATGTTGGCTTAACTACTGAAACAGGAAGAAGTAGAACTGGCACAAAATATGAATACCATTTCGTTGGTTAAGTAGCGATAATGATGATTAGTTAGTGAGGGGTAAGTGCTGGAGTTTCACGTATTTGGTTAGTGTAAGGATCACAAAATCCTAGGTGAGTACTGCACAGCAGTCAGGCTAGAGTAAAAATGTGTTTAAATTATGAGGTATTAGTAATTTTCATACATGAGGAAATAAATGATGCCACAAGTGGTAATGAATTAACTTACCAACTGTAATCTACCAGAGCATTTGACTTCGAAACCGATCATCACCTGTATTTAGAAGTGCAGACTTGCACTATATTTAGACCACCTTCCAGAAAGGTCCAAGCATATGGTTAATTTTATCAGTTCTCTAATGCCAATATATCAAGGGTGAGATTTTCCTCCTATTTCAATTAGATCAGGTGGTTGAAAATGGCTGCGGATGTGATCCAATCGGATCGAGAGACCAGTTTTGTGATAGCAAAGGACGATGCAGATGTCACTGGGGTGTAGAAGGTGACAAGTGCGATCAGTGTGCCGCTGGATATTGGGGCATTTCAAACAACCAACCTTGTGTCAGTAAGTTCTCCTATTAATACATAAAATTTTTTGTTCTTAGCGTTAAATATGGCTTGAACTTTCCAGTTACTCCGCTTACGATCAAAAATTTTTATTCTGATGGGTCTGGTGAGATATTTAGTTTCATTCCAATTTTACTTATTGAAGAATCCAAAAACTGGAACCTCTCGAGTCTATAAAAGCCACATGAGACGATTAGATGGAACGAATTTTAGGGATAAAGGTGGGATTCTCAAAATCATACAACCAAAACACTGGTAGTTAATATATACATTACAATCAGGGGCTACCAGTCTTTCCAGAGTAAGCCCCATTAAAAAATGATATAAGTTCAAAATTTTAACATGCGAAGTAATCTGTAGTTAAGGCATCTATAGTTTCCTCCGAGTAGCTGCAAGGAAACTCAGAAGTCAGAGGAAGCCGGCGCTTTTGATCAGTCTCTGCGACGATACCCAGCAATGATTCCTGTACCTTATAGTTGCCTATGCAACACAGATACAATATCCAGAGCAAGTCAAGACACAGGCCCGTACAGATTTGAAGTTGCGCATTTGCTTAAGGGATCAAATTGAAAACACAGCTGATAAGTGAAGTCCAGTTGCCTATGGTCATGTTCAATGCATTTGAAGATCAAATAGTGAGGCCCATATTCTTTGTAGAAATAATATTTTCAAATACTGTCTGCGAGGTAATTTTTCCCACTGCCATAAATGATCGCTCTGAGGGCAGATTAATTTCAATTACCAAGGTCCAAATTTATGTAGTCAGTTTCTTGCTCAACTCTTCAAGCTGCAAAATATCTGCATTTGTTTAATTTGACGAAGGCAGACCATCTAAATTGCTACCATCGCAGAAAAGTGTCCAAAATTAATTTGCTGACGACAAAGAGTCCAATGAGATTAGATATGGCTTCCAGATATCTGAGAATTTTCAAAAAATTATAATGCCTTTGGCAAAACATTAGCTTCCGTTAAATTTATTTTCTTTCTTTAAAGGCTGTTCGTGCAATCCCTTCGGGTCTGTCAATGGCAGTACTTGTGATTCGCATACCGGCCAGTGCAAATGCAAGCCTGGCATATTGGGTCAGAAATGTGATATCTGTTCGACTGGTGAACTCCTAACCGGAGAGACTTGTGAGAGTAAGCCACTAGAGTACTCCAACTACTTTCGTTCTCAAGTCTAGTAACAATGACCTACTTTCATGCAATTTTAGAATCAGAACTAAACCAAAATGGAGAAAATTTTCAACATATCTTGTCACCGCCAGGAATTCGTTTCACTCCTTTGGCTTCGGCGTTTATTCCTTTTAATATTCCCCTTTCTCTGCCCATTGTATTCAACTTAAATTTTACACCCTCTTTGGACAATTTTGATGGAAAAGTAGCCCTATTTACCTTCAAAAACGCAGAAACAAACAGGTTGAATTATATTAGGCTGGTAATAATGAATGGAAACACAGAAGTGAGGTCAGCATCCTTAAATATGTCAAAGCTTTGTCAAAATGGCTTGATGATTATTGGTATTTGGTATTTTCAGCTTTGTGGATGATCTTGACTCGATGATGAGATACGTGATTGCGAAAAAGGTTAGGGGCGGGTCACCGGTGTGGATTCGACTGCTAGTCACAGAAATAAAGAATCTCCGTGTTCAAGTTGCAGACCTAGCTGACTACAGTGTATCCAGCCGAGAAAGTCTTAGAAAGATCACTCCTCAGGTGCATCGAGACCTTACTACTAACAGAGCACTAGGTCTTGTTCTTGGTTCAATTTCTAACTCGGAGTAATACTCTTAAATCTCTACTTTTAAGTGAACTTGAAATGTGATCTTTAACTGATTGTTAATTTGCAGTGATCCTGATAGAATAGACGGCTTTTCTGGATGCATAACTGGAGTCAGTATTAAAGCTGGTCATACTGAAAGCAAATCAGAGAGCTATTATTTGATAATGAATGGAAGGTCGAACGAATTGAAATGGACGATGCCTCCAGGTGATGGAATTACAACTTGTGGTGACCAAGCAATAAAAGCGCCAAATGGGAATATGCCGAAGATTGGGAACGCCCTGAATTGCCAAAAGTTGAATCCTTGCAAGAATGGGGGGAGGTGTGAGGAAAATGGAGGTTTCGCAAAATGCTCCTGCCTTCCTGGGTGGCAAGGCGTTTATTGTGAATCAGGTTGGTTAACTGATATTTCATTTCCTGAGCATGAATATTTGGATATTGGTTTAGTTTATTCCCATTCACTATGAAAAAGCAAGTTATACTAGATAGCAGCCCATGAAGGGCAAATCAACTGTAAAGGCTAGATCGCAACAGTTTATTACTATGGTATAATAAGATCTCTAGTTAGTTGTCTTTTCAAAAGCGTTCTTGAGACCTAATTTCTAAATAGAACCTTCTAGACCAGCATTCGCTGAACTGTTTGCTATTCCTACATTGCTCAATTACTTAAACATATCGATATGAATACGCACCCTGATACTGCGTTTAAACATAGGTTGATCAAGTGCTTAGCTTGAAGAAGATTTTGATCTCGTTAAATATAAATCACATAAGATTGCATTAAAAATGATTTCCTTTGTTTTTATTCAAGGAGAACTTTTACTTTTCGAAATTTTATTAGCTTGCCAAAATTTTTCAAACAATCCTTTTTTCTATCAATTCAACAGATTTACAAATAAATCCTCTGATATCCATTATCTATAATTTAAAAAAATACGCTCTTTTGCTTAATTTAAAGAGGTAACAATAATACCGGAATTCACTGGGAGTGCTTACGTTCGTCTACCTGGTCCCAAAGGTCCTGAAGCGCTCAGCAAGCGAAAAATGCAGATGGAGATCATATTTCTAAGGAAAAAAGATGAAGGTGCGTTCAAATTTCTCTAGCTTTCAACCCGAACTGCTCATTGTAACTTGAAAGAAAATGTATTTACTGAAAATTCTTAATCCTCTTTCAAAAATGAATTGTTAAGGGGTGAAAGCAATTTATGCAATAATCCTGCTAAAACGAAAGATTAAATTGACATTCACTAACTTACATGGCCTTCATTCTTTTATACACCATCCATTTGATCTTTCATCTTCAATTTGGTTTAATTCTTTTCGTAGATATGGCTCCTAATTAGTTAAAGTCCTCTTGCACACCAGTTTGGCTGCATTTAATTTCACCATATTGCTGAATCAGTTCGACGTAGAAAAGTTCTATGAAGCATAGATGATGTCTACGCGAATCTATTATTAAAATGCCTAGAATATCTCGATATTATCATCAGAGAAAGGTTTGAGCCAATTTAGGCGTTGTGCCAGCGATAGAACGCCTGAATCATCCTCATAAAAAAATGGGCAAAATCACTATGTGAAGACAGGCAGCAGTATACACAAATGATTTTTCCTGAATCATCACGATTTTAAATGAAACATAAAATGGGTGCATTATCAATAGCATAAAAGTTAGATGGAAATGATTGGAATACTTAGAAAAAAGGCCTTGGACGCGAAGCATGGACGGTGAGTGCTTATACATGCATAAATATGAAAAGCCATGAAAAAGGACTGGACATGTTCAGACCGGTGAGAACAAGTGGACCAAACTTGTAGGATAAACAACGCGTCTGAATATAAACAGAAATAACAAGACCTTTCATTAAGCTCTACTGGCCTAGATGATAAATTAAGCAATCAGATCATTACAAGTACATTGCAAATGATGATTCAAATATTGTTTCTTAGAAAGTTATCTATAGAAGAGTTCACGAAATCATACTACTTTTATTTCAGGAATCATACTTGCTATCCCACCCATCCGCAACGACTCTGAATTTTTCGTTATTCGAGCCGAACCAGATGAATGTGTAAAGGTCTACCTTCGGGTTGGCCGCATTAACCGCTTCTCCCGAAATTATTTCTATCGTTGGTTACAGGAGAATTTTGGTCCAAGACAGCGTCTTTCAATAGCCAAAGTATGTCATGTCACCGCAAACAACTGGCATAGGCTGAATATTGAAAAGACCAGCACCTATTTAACCGTCAGTCTTGACGGCAAATCAAACACAGTAATCAGACTTGTAAGTATTAGTTCTTTCATTGATTGAATATATTCTGTATTGAAGTGGATATGCAAACTTAAGCCAAAATCCTATTGCGTCATGAGAATCTTCACTAGGAATCCAACAAGCATTTGAATAACTGTTGTCAGTTATAAAATAAACCACCAGTCAATATCTGTGGTCGTCATTAGTTTCATTTGCGCTTAGAACAAATGACCACGACTTTGAAGGTTTCCAGCTGTCAAGCAAAACCATAGCTGTAGCGGTAAAATCCAAGAGGAAACAGCTGGATAAGTTTTGTCAGACTTTTATGATGATTTGTCTAGCTTATAGGTCTAGATTTTACAAACCATGACCATCTGAGTAGTGGTTGATGCAAGATTACACCACAAGTTCTTGTTGAAAACGCATGGGGAAACTTTCAGAATGGAATATGTTCAAGACAATCAACTGGCGTTGTTGTGAAGGGTGATAGCAGTTTCCCAATTTTGTCTCAAGTACATTTACAACAAAAAATATAAATAATTACTGAAAAATTTCTTCTTACCGAGAGGGAACGCACGTTCGCAAAGATTTTGTTATGGCCCTTTTCAAGTAACTTTGTAACTTAGTAACTTTGAAGAAGTTATCCAGTGAAAGTGACAGATTATCAGCAAGCTCTATATTTTAAGTTTACAATTCTTCACCATCATGTGGTCATGGTGAATCTAAGACCTTAGGAAATGTTAACAGACTTCTTCGAAGTCTAAAAGAGCCAGAGCATTTTCAAAGTTCCACTGACACTGCTTTTCATGGAGAAAATCCCCTACGATCATGCCTTGGAATGTGTGCACAACATCTACCCACGGTTTAGGTACGGAGAAACCGCTCTACTAGTGAGAGAAACGAATGCATTCTTACTGCTGACAGAAATGAATTTGATCCTGCTATTCTCATCTATGCTGAGATGAAGTAGTTACCTTGCTGTCAAGAAACCTAACGTACGTTCCGCGGGTTTCGGTATTCAGAGCAGGTTTTTGTTATTCTTCTTGAAAGAATTCTTTATGATTTATACATGTCTCTTGACTGACACACTATCATTATTTGCCTCATCAAATAACCATTAATAGATGTTATGGAAAATATTTAAACTTGAAAATAGTCTTGTTTAATATTGTAAAACACTTAACATCCCATTAAATTTCGTACTCAGATAAAAACCATTATGTGAAGATGAACGCCATATTATGAATTTCACAAAAAAATATTTCTACGCATTCGTTTAGATATTTATAGTATGTGATGGAACAAACATAAAATTCAAATTAAAAGTCATTTGATTAGATTTACTAGTATGTTAAATGGTTTTAACTTTTATTTTTGAGCTTCCACAAGGATTGCCTAGGTCCTACCATGACTTACGCAAAGCTGTAAGTTAATGACTGAAGAAGCAATTTAAGTGAAATTCTGTATATGATAAAACAACGTCTGTTATCTTCAGCTAACAAGTTTCGACCTGTCCGAAAGTTCAGTGTACCTTGGAGGGATCCCGGAATATGAAAATCATTATCTGAACGACATTTTGCCTTCAAAGCAGTCATTCGTTGGAGCTATTCAAAAGGTTAGTAATCTATTCTTAGAAAAATGATTTTCAATTAATGCTGAGCACTACAAACCATTGTATTGTTTGACAGGTCATTTTAAATGGAGCGGAACTTATTCTGGCTGGACCATCACTGATCAGGGATCACCAGGTAGAATTTTGGGTTGGGGTTGTTCAGTGGCAGGGTCCTCCATGCGGTGAAAAGTATGCACTATGCCCACTTGATCCAAACTCACCGCAACATATTTGTCGACCGTATATGGACAGTTGGAAATGTTCATGTTCAACGCCTTTCACCCACATGTCTATCGTGCGACAGATCGTCACCTCTGCCAAAGGAGTTAGTCTAGCACATAATCTTACGGCTCTCCGGAAGATTTCAAATAAGGCTGAAGAAATGGCATGCGCTGCAAATGCTGTAAGTTCATTTTTTCAGAATATTCGTACATTGTATGAGCTCTATTTTGCTCCAGCTCGTTGTCAGAGGACTCCAATATGAATGCCTTTATATGCCTTGGTATCAGGGACTGAAAAATGCTACTTAGAATGTAAGAGAAGGGGTTTTTCACTGTATTAGATACATACATAGCCCATAATTTCTTGTGTAGATAGAAACGAACTATAGAAGCAATAAATGAGTTGTTTTTGGGACGACATCCACATAGATAAATGCTATTTGAGTGGTAAGCTATTTCATTATTGAAGATGGTGTATCGTAATGGATCAGAGCTATTGAACACAATAGAAATAAGAACGCTGCAAAACCACAACGTAGAGGAGATCTGAGATCAGAAATGTACTTGCGACATTGTCAAAAGATCAGGAGAATGTAAATTTGTATAATATAAGCTATTTATTTAGTGAAATTGAAAATTCGCCTCATTTAATCAAAACTCAGGGTTAAAAATGCAGAAATATACGTGGCTGAGCGTAGAAGAATTTAGGTTTTGAGGGCTAACTTGGAGACTTTAAGCACCTAAAGGCGAGGGGGAACGGAAAAATAATAGACTACCTAGGTTTCCATAGATCTTTAACTCTATATTTCCTTCTTGGGGATGGAATAGGATACTGCTGACTGAAAGTAAAGTGCAACTTTTCTTGTTCAAGTATGGGATAATATCATGCTCGGCATCTGCACGGCTATACCAAACATTGATGAGCAAAGGCCATCCAGGTACGACATTGCAAATGAAGTCTTGGCATAAAAGTCAGTCTTCTGATGAAAGATTCACTTACTTACCGTAGCAAAGAGTTCAGCAAATTATAACCTACTTAAACCATTCTTTCATACTGTGCCACTCAAAAGCACTTCTTTGAATCGATCCAGTCCCATCGTGTTTTTTTACCGCTAAGAGTATGAGAATTCTCGGGTCAAAATTCAGCATGAAAGTTACAATCGACTAGGCACTCATTCATGATCATGAATAGAAAATAGGTGCTGCAGAACTTGCTGCAAATAAACTTTGAAGGCATCTTCCAGATAAAGTAAACGGAAGGGTTGGTCACGGGAAACAATCATTGTTACTACTTAAAATTAAAAAAGCAAATGGTAAATGACTAAGAAAACAATATTAATACAAAAATGGCATTATTCTGCATAATTTGCAAGCTAATGAGTGATACTAACTTTCAATGGAAGTAAAACCTTGTGCCTTTTAGTTTTGAGAATCCAATTTTACCTCTGTTTTGTAGGCAAAGCTCGAAGCTGCTTCAAAGGACCTTCAGCATGACGATCCATTCAAGGGCAGCGATGTCGTCTTATCATTCAGCCAAAGGCATCAGTCGGAGTCGAAAAATGCAGAATATGCTCAAACTCAATCTGTCAAATTTAGCGGAAAAACAGTCATTAATTATCGACGCCAAGTACCTTTTGAGTATGTTTAAGAGCCGATTTTGAGCAGTTATGGCCCGAAATTGATCCAGAGAAGAACAGCTTCTTACTAACATGAATGGGATAAATAGAGCTATAAATTGAAAATTGTCCTCTTAGTACCTAAATTCGCTTCATTTAGAGCTCTTACCTTAACTTAAGCACTGACTCACTTCACTTTGACGGTCAAGTTTGTGATGTTCGCGGCAAGCTAATTACTGAAAAGAGTAAACTCGGGGAGCTATGAACATTTTTTACAAGTTGTGTACATATCACTTGCAACACCTTGTGTGCTATCAACTCTATGCTACTTCAATATACAGTTAGAATAAAGCAATATCGGCTTGAGAGTTACGACTTCGGAGATGCCCAAATCACATGTGAGGCTTCTGGCTCTGGGTAAAAGTAATGTGCCTCAGATTGTCGAGATTCATTCATCTTGGTAACAGACAGAAAGCATATTTTTGCTGGATTACAATACAAAATTTAGGTCAAGCGTCAGGAGAATGTCCATCCAATGCAGACCTGAATATTTATAAAGCCTGTGTGAGTTCTGAACATATTCATTGATCGGATACATCTTATACACCGATACTGTACTAATATAAGTTTCCTTATACATGGTAGGAGTGGCGCCCATGACTTTATTGAAGAAGAAGGATTCTGTTAATTTTAATTAAGCTGGATTCGATCTTAAAAATAGGCATTCGCGATCACTCGAGACGAACAGTTGTATTTATTGAATATGGACTTGCCGTTTACCTACCGCTCTTCGCCTGCCGACTCGTATTTGGCCAATGGTAGTGGGTGTTCCGATTATTGTTAGATTCAATTCCAATTCAAATCATCAGTCTTCTCTCGCTAACAGCAAAACATGCGTACAAGAAAATACGTTAGTATTTACAATATTGTAAAATGACCGAATGGCGAGATTAATGGCAGAAATGCAATAACAAAATGATAGATAACTTTCAGAGCGAATATGCTTTTTACCAATTAAACACCACTCCACTCATTTCAAATAATGTGCTATCACTATGTCTTTTAAGAAACGACATGGACAATGTCCGCATCGAATTCAAAACCGATTCACCAGATGCCATCATACTGATGATTCCCGACAAGCAGCGAAAGTTCGATGAGTTCTTATCGCTCACCTTAAACAACGGTCGATTAGTAGCTTATCTGAGTCTTATGGGCTTCGATGCAGCACCCCTCAAATTGCTCAGCATCAAATCTGATCTCACTGTCGCTGATGGCAATTGGCACACTGCTCAAATCATCAGGTATTTAATGAGGTTTTCAAGTATTTTGTTCAATTTATTTGAAACTCAAACAAATGCAGTAAACGCACTTAAAGTAATTTCTTTCAAAAAATCACGTAGCATTCCAAGCTCTAACCCAGAGCTGCCTCTGATTATGGTAGAAAACAGGCCGGGGGAGTGGCCAGGGAGACTGATAAGTCATATTAGAGCCTTGTCGAGCCCATTTAGAGGCCAGTACTATCCACAATAACATGGATAAATTGCGGTTGATTTTAGCAGAGTTATACGCCAATAGAGGGCCTAAGTTTGCAGGGATGAGTGAGATAGTTCGACCATTTGAGATCAGAAATTTGAATGCCCCACCATGGTTTTAAATATTTCATTTCAGGACCCGGGGAAAACTGTCACTACTTGTAGACAACCATATCAGCTCAGGAGAGTTAGCTGGAAGTGACGGAATATTAAACAATGATGGTATTATCTGGTTAGGTAAGTAACCCTTTAAAATAACTTAAAAAGATACGTGAACAAAAGCTCGTTTGCTTAACAGTTTCTGCTACTGACTGTGTTTGAGTAAAACGTATTGAATTTTCCTTCTATAGGAGGTGCTCTGGGGCACACTGGCCCACTACCTCAACAATATCCACGTAATTTCACCGGATGTGTTTCAGCGCTTTTCTTCAACGAAGTCTCAGTTGATTTGCTAGGAGGCGCAGATATTCTTTATGGAACAGTCTCAGTTTGTTAACAGTTAAAAGTTCCCCAGGTGCTCATACCTAGTGCGCTTCATTTTGGGGAAGAATGATTCAATTTTTTAACATTTACCGATACCTGTACACTTTTCATTCATCCAGATGGTTCTTAGTTCTTCAGAATGCACGGGAATGCCTTTGACTTTAAAACTCATTCTTGAATAGAGACTCACTTACTCTCAATTAGTGCACTTTTCTGCGTGCTTTCATGTGAATGGGTCGGTTAGGGAGCAAAACGCTGATTTGAGCAATAGCGATTTGAGCACTAATTTTTTGCGAATATCAAAGGATAAACTGTGCTTGAAATCAAAGTTTTTCAAGGTAAATCGACATGACTTATTATTGAGCAAATTATGAGGTTTTTTTGGAGAGGAAGCAAGCTTTACGTTTAGCATTGCACGTATTTAGGTCACGGATCTCCTTTTTAGTATCTGCGTTGATGTCCCAAATAAAATATAACACACATTAAAAAGCAACGGATTTTATGGGAGGTTCATCAACGTGGAATACCAAGATCAACTAAATACTCGAACTGATAGCCAGCCATTTGTTTTTAGGCACAACATTATCTAAGTTGAATTGCTGGAAATCCACATCCAATAGGTATTTAGCAGTTGATCGTTAGGACTCCGTGGCAGAAGCTCAGTAAGTAGAGGTTAAACACAATGTCCGGTATGGGCCCCAGGAAACAGGTTCATTAGTGCGTCCAGCCAGTGTTTGACCAAGTGCCATCACTCAGCTGATATCTGACATTTAGAAGGCATGAGCTAATAAGGACAATTCTTAGTGATTGAGGATTTCAGCAGTAGTTTCTTGAAAGCTAAACCATTTAACTGATACTGCCATCTCGTTTCCACATGGGAGAACAGAAACGTAATTTCCAAATTTTATTTTGGATATAGCTCTAAAATTCATCCATCAGTTTATTAAGGAGTTCTTAAGAATCAAATTGTCTTTTTGAATCATGCGTTTCTGCCTCTTTTGATTAATGACGCATTCAAAAGCATTCATTTTGTCATCTTCATTGGGATCGTACTGGTCCGTTGTGAAACAGTCGCTAAAGATGCCTCATAGTAAAAAACATGATTGGTGAGGTGGTTTGCTAAGAATTACACTAGAAACACCTCTCGAGTAATAAAAACAGTCAACTCTATTTTTAACGCTGATGTGGTTCTCCAGTAGCCAGATTTCATGAAAAAATAGTAGAACTTGAAAAAATTTCTCATTAGAATCAGTCGGTCTAAGTTGGAAATCCGGATTAAGACAAGCCCAATCTCAAAGTAATACGTGTTAGGAAAGATGACTACATGCGGATGTTCATTGAAAATAACAGAATGTTTCGGCCTAAAACATGAATGCGGCGCACTCCAATCTGCACAAATGACTCATATCTGGATCTTTAAAATTTGAACTGCGGATGTTGCATTTCAAACTGCTATTACCAGTCCCTGGAAAATCAAATTTTCTTCCTGAATGGTTCTAAAGTGAGCTCCAGCGAGCCTGATATGGGCATAAAATGACACTCTAGATGAGGAAAGGCAAATTCAACCATTGTTTGAAAAACTTACTTGGTCCGCCTAAGTTTTGACTATGAAAGTTAAACGTCTTTCCCAATTAGTGGAGATGCCCACTAATGATTCAATAAATAGGTTGCTGAAATTGAGCATCAATTTCGCAATGACGGCCAACTTCCGCTAAGCTGGCACTTTAGTCAAGATGAGCAAAATAAATTAGAAACCTTGAAGATAAACCTACTGAAAGACCAAAACAAGTTACTGACGAGGGTCTTCAAAGGCTTTTCTTAAAAATCCTATTTGCAAAAGGTGCCATTGACGTCAATAATGGCCAGATATAAAATACTCATGAAACTGATTTCTCTCAATTATCATCTTTTCTTGAAGCGCTCGGACTCGTCATGGCTCAAATTAAAGAAGATCCTGAGTCAGTCACCAAGTTGGTAACGCGAGTTTTGATTAACAGGAACTAGATTTCGGGCAGCTTTACCGCCTAAAATAAGCCAAGGTTAATCCATCAAGAAATAATTGCCAAGAGAACTGAAAATTGGTGGTATTAAAATTTTAATAAGACTTACTTGAAACGTTGAAAGTATTTGATGTTGTTGTACGTTTTTCCGAATCACACTGTATTATGATCAATTTGACCGGAAATCTTTTAATTTAACGCAGTGTTGAAAATCTTCAATCCCAAAACATGAGGGAGTAAAGAAGTTAATGTGATCACGTGGATACGAATTTCCAACAAATACGAAATGCACTGCGAGCACAAATGGGCAGTTGATTTTTCACCTCTACAGAAAGGCGCCATGTCTCAGATCTCTAAATACTTAAAAATGGTGAAAAATAGGGTTCAAGAAAAATTGCGCCTTGGCATTAAAAACATTCCTCTCTACTGGTGCAATATTTATTCTAAACTAATGTAGACTACTTTTCCTCTTAAATTTGTTTTCCAGCACTTGTCCAGATATTATGCCAGAGATTCGGTTCGTAAAATCACTTCCACCACATATTCTTCTGATGTTCCCCTAAATTTCTTGCTCATATGCAGTTCAGTGAACGTCTTTCTTTACTTGGTCTTCAATATTGATGTTAATCTGAACAAAACCTTGAGACTGTGAAAATTGGTCTCTACGTTTACAATGTGCGATGTGGAGTCCCTGCCACGAGACATTTCAAAATGGGTAACAAAATTAATGTTTTGCTTGTGTTCCATTAAGATTAAGCTTGAAAGGTCAGTTAGGGCCGATTGCTGGACAAATTAGAAACAACAGGAACACATTCAGATTTACGCTTTCAATACAGGTGCCCAGATGGTATTGCGAAAAGGCGCCATTGATGGCCTGAATTATGAACTGATGCCCATACTATACACAAAAAAACCAATGAGCTAACTGACTTTAATGTCAGCAATCCAGTTGTGAGTTAATCAACAATCAAGTGAAGGGCTCTGTTTTGTTGGCGCTGAGACACCCAGATGTCAGGTCACCTACTTTTACTACTAACCGAAAGACAAATGCCAGTTAAGGCGATTCATCATGTTTGGAGGTGACAATTCAATGCTTTCTAGTCCACGAACTTTCAGAAATCATGGAGTAACAAGCTGTGTGGGGAAGTATGATAAGATCATTAGTGATTTTTGGATTATCAAGCGCTTTTTGGGGTGTGTTATTGGTAATAACTGAGACCACTTGCTTTTATGCGAAACCGCGATTTTCTTAAATTGTTCAAGAGCAGACCAAAGCCATTCGCGAAAGGAAATGATCGAATAAAACCAATTTGGGCAAGCCGTTAGTAAATCATTTCTTCACAGTTACATTTCATGATCACATCTCCTAAGTTTCCTTTTGCAGTCTTGACATTTTTCCACAAGATCATTGCAGAGCTTTGGCGGTTTTCGTCCATTTTAGAGGCGCAATTTATTCCGAGAAATCTGCTCGCAATTCTAAAGTGTAAATTAGCTTAATTAGAGATGCAAATGTGTATATTTAATAAAAAAACCGGACGAAACGGAAGTTGAAGCAAATGGCTAATCCCATTTCTCTTTTTATTTGATAGGCTTTCATCGGAGCCAATTTGAACTCAAAAGTCAAAGGGTTAGATTTACACTAAATATTCAACCAAATAAAAAAGAGTATTAACATTCTCTCATAAAAAGTAATTTTTGGCTATTTTCTCACTTTATCAAGTCAGACGCAATCTGCAGGCCTTGTTATCACCGGCACGACTTTAAGATTTCCGCCAGCTAGTCGTAGCATGCTTTTGCACCAAAAGAAATCTGCGTTTAGTTAGGTCACTAATCATCTTAGCGGGACACTTGTTAAACTAACAGGTCGCCTTCTACAAATGGCATATTCCTTTCCCTATACGAAGATAAGTTTGAAGGCGCATCTTGACAGAATCGTAAGGCATCGTATTGTTTCCACTTAAGATCACCGACCGACCTGAAGGACACGCAAAGAAGGACAAGGAGCTTAAAAGTCTAATACAAAACCCCCCCCCCCCCCTATATTTTGGATGCCCATATTAAAACATGAATCCATCTTTTCTGGGCAATTAATAATGCTGCTTTTAGGTTTAAGCTAAAACTATTTTCCCAACAAAAACCAGAGAAAATCAGAAATGCAAATAAATTGAGTACCTTGAGAGAAAGTCTTTATCAAATGGGGTACCAGATTGGTTGCGCCGGTCTTATATCGATCATCAGTTTCGTGGCGTCAAAGCTGTCAAACTTGCTATGCTTCTAGGCAACTACATTAGCGTTTTCGTCGCAGTATTTAGAAGGTAGCCCTTTTTATCAGAACTCGCTAAGAACTTTCTAGTCAAACAATTCGAGAATGCTTGTTTTTGAGAATAAGTGAAGCTTTCACTTTACATAAAACTCATCACTCAGTAGCATCATGTATCGGGATAAACTTGAGCACATAAAATTTGACTCCCTCATTCTTCTCACTGATTTCGACTGAAAGTGTAACTACATTGTGTATTTTCGGGAGAGAAAAGTCAATTCATTAAGGTGATATAAGGAAATACCATGGGGCTGCTAGTTGAATACGCTGATCCAGAGTCAACCATAAGATTAAATTTATCTGCATTTAAAGTAATTAGTAAAAAAATTGAAGTGCCATTTTAAGATATTAAAGAAAAAAGCGAGTATGTATTCAAACGAGCCATTTCGTACCTTATCCTGGTTCCTGTTCTGATACTTATCGTAGTTTGGTCTATGATAAAATCCATTTTTGGTTATTTCTATATGGTCAATGCAATATTCAATTTGGTAGAATTTGTCACTTTCCCTCCCATTCAAACACGTCATTTAGCATTAGTGTGCTTTGAATTGCTGTTTCTAAGTTACTTCTCTTCACCACCTTATACGACGATCTTCTACCGATCCTAGTCGTTTGTCCTGTCATCTCTCCTCTAGACAATCCATTTGTGTTTATTCGAATATTCAGTGGTTTCTATTCAATTCGAAGACCAGTTTTCGAAAAGAGGATAATGAATCTTGAGGAGACAGTGAATAGATTGAATAGATTGAGCCTGTTTTCCATTTTAACCATATGTTTTCTGTCCTATGGGGAATCTCAAGGCTAGTTGCGATGAGTTCTTTGAGGCAGCTTCAGAATTTCCATTTTCAAAGCGAAAAACAAAATCAAGAAGCAAACATTAAACTAATCTATTTCAATGATATGCATTGTACTTTGTCACGTCCTACTGATAGGGTGATAGCGATAGGGAGCTATCCAGTCACCCAGATATAATTCAGAAGAAACAAAATGCAGGAATTTTCTCATTTGCGAAGATAAAATGATGAATCATCAATTGAAAGGAAACCTTTTTCCTAATTCTTCGACTGTGCGTACAGCATTAGAAAAAAACAGTTCTTTGAGCAGCCTCTCCTCCTTTCAATTGAAGGTGACTAAAGCTTATTCCGTCTCCTTAAAATGTTCGTCTTCCTCTCCCTCCTCGCTTGACTTTGACTGTCGAAGCTCTCATTTCAACGTGAATCTGATTAGTTAATTCGCGCTGAGTGCATTTACCGCAAATGGAGGGGAGACTGTAACTAGGTTCATTAGTTGTCCTTGTCAAAGCATGCATTATGCAAAGTAGCATTTCACACCAGCTTTTTATTTATTCTAAATCATAATTTGATTATGGCAAATAAACTTTGCTACTTTCGAGGTTACAAAACTACCTATCTAAAACTAGTTTATGAGTGAAATGAACCCACATCCGGAATGAGTATAGGTGAAATGATGTGGGCTAGTAAGAGGATATTCTATCTGTAAGCTATCGGTCAAGGTATAATTTCACTTGCCAATTGTCAGAGGACACAGTTCGACTTAGAATTATATTCAGATGTTTACTTTTATTAACATTAAGGTGAGATGAACATTGGATCGCTTTTGGGCTCTAATGACTTCGTTTCTCTCTCTCCCTGTCTCTGGGTTTGTTAGAATAATGTATTTTTTATAATAAAATTTTATAAATGGGCTGTTGACCCTTCTATGGATTTTCGAGGTGCCCATAGAAACTGACCATTTGCCATTCAGAGCTTATATTCTGCCGACCACCATTTATTTATAGCTTTATACCGTTTACGTTTTACGTTGACGTTTCACATATGGCTGATCCGAGTCATTATTTCGACCACGTGATTCCTCTATTCAATTCTAACCATACAGTATAAACCAATGTAAATTAGCAGTTTTAAAAAGTTCTATCGATTTACATCACCCTGTTTCAAACTAACTTAGTGTAATTTATGGAGAAACTGAAAAGAGACAGCAAATTATGTAGGGCGTGTGATGGGAATCGGGCGCGACGGTTGGTCTTTGAATGGAGAAATAACTTACTGGGGAATTAGAGCTAAGCGAAGGGTTGAATTTTAAAGTGAAAAAGGTTATTGAACTATTTGCAAGAGTTAAAAATTTCAGGAACAAAACCAAAATAATGCTAACTGTTGAAATGTGAAATTTTAGTGTCACATCGGTATCAATCAGCTTATCTTGGTTATGCAAATGATATCATATAAAGAAATTTGCCGCATGAGGGAAAATAGGTCAGTCCTCTGAAGCCCGAAAAGTTAATTTTTACTAAATTACTTTTCGGAAACACCAGACAATCAGTAACTGAAAGTCCAGAATGACGGGAATCAAATGTAAGTGTCAAATCTCTTACATATAATATTATGCATTGAATTTAAAAGGTGATTTCAAAATTACATGGAAAACTAAAAATTTGCCTGTTGAAATACGCAATGTGGTGTCATAAAATCTCTAAGTGAAATCATGGGATAACTTTCTTTTACCACTTTAGAGAATAAACTCGCTAGAAAGATTAATTAATAATGGTCCTCTAAAGGGAATTCTTGCATTGCCTCCGAAGTGAGTGAGCGTTGAATTTAATGTTCCTACAATCATCACAGGACAGGTAGTGAAAAAGGGAATACCTTGATGAAGAAGAGTGATTTAATTGTCTAAATAAGGCAATTAGTTGATCCAGTTCTGGAAAAAGAGAGCTTCTTCAAGCGTGCTTCAAGTACACCATTCTCTAGCGTTTGTCGTGATAAAAATCTCGTCGAAACAGAACCTCCAAACGAGACGTACTCCAAGAGGCATTGTGTCAGTAGACGAAAGGCTTGTTTCATTTGCTTCACTTAACTATAATCAGTTTCACTTGCTATGGCCCGAGCTAAAAATGTTCTGACCTATGTCACATGTACACTATAATAAATATAAAAGCTTAGGACAATGCGACGACACTGACGTTATTATACTTGAAAGCACTCGGCCATTTTTCCTGGAAAAACGAATGCTGTTCATAGTTGCCACCTAATAGCAAATTCATCGGTTCGTTTTCCACACATTTCTGGAGTTAGCCAACTATTAGCAGACACCAGACAACTACGCAGACGTTTCAGGTAGTTTTTTGCTTTCCAGTTAGGCCTGAGGCACAAATAAAATCGCAAAAATAAGTTTTACTAACTAGTTAGATATGATTGGAACAAGACTCTAGGGAATATCATGTGATTCAATAGCAAAAATTGCGGAAAGGCCATTCATAGAAAGATATGTATTCGTTTTTTACAATTCTTCATCTGCTATTGTGATAGTCTTTATGCAGTAGGCTCTGTTGAATTCATGGAACAACCATTTTTACCGGCATTTGTTCAACCCACAGAAAATTAGGCATAGCACTTGATGGAACAGGACAGTTTTCACTCTAATGCTATGATGGCTTAGCAAAAGGTGGTTTTTTCAACGGAGCAAACTTTAGAAAGAATAAATCACAGGATATATTAATTAGACTGTTGAAAGAGAAATCATTTTTAAGGCGGCAATGATTGTTTTCTGATCTGAGCTAGAACATTTCCGCGTTAGAGCAATCGTCATAAAACCATCTGATCCATAGTAATGATTTTTGGTGTTCGGTAAACTCAGAACCTTTTGGTTTATTACCCTTTAGGCAGGTCAAATGATACTTAGGCCCTCTATTTGCAGGGCTTTTACTTCGGTCCCTATCCGATGCTGGAACCTTGAAGCTCAAGACAATCCGGCCATTAAGGATTTGATTGATCCATCTTTGATCGGCTATCAAAGGGTGACCATTATTTTTAATGCTGGTCAGAGCGTTATAAAGTTTTAATTGGAATATTGGCGGCACTACAGAAGCACTCAAATTTTAATGAGTGAATTATATAACTGACCGATGTGTATATCTAGTAGTAGTGGAGACTCGTGTGACTGTGCTTGCTTTCTGACTCATCTATTTTCGCATTTGAACCATTTTGAAAACCAAACGCAACCACAAAGGTTTCACCGGCGCCATTTCACAAAGTCATTTGAAACCACCGAACCAACGCATCTCCGTCTAACGCTGTCTTTTGAAGTCCACTTAAGCAACCTAACGACATTTGAAATCATTTTTTTTCGCAAACACTGATTTAATTCACATCTTGCTAAGTCTTTACGCATTCTTTTGTCTGAATTTACGGTCGGTTAAGTAGACGTGAGCATTTAATCGGAATACCTGAAATCTCAGTTGGAGGTGCAAGCTCTTAAATGATAGAATTGTTTATTCAAGCAAAAATGTGACTAAATTAAAGGCCCAACATCTCGTCCAGATTCTCCGCCCTCACCATCCCTTGTTCCAACGCCAACTGCCCGACTGTAAATCGTGTTTTCCACAAGGAGCCGGAGAAATAAGACTCCCATTCAGCAAAACACGTTTTGAACTAGTTTTGGTCAACGTCAAGCGTGACTGAATTTCCAAGTCAGCTATTCCATACTTAAGCAACAACCAATGACGCATTCTGTCAAACAGTCAGTAGTGATAAAAGATGGTAAATAGTTAAGAAATGACGGCTGTATTTGGAGTTCCTAAAGGTTAAAAACAAGATTGCTGAATGATTTATCAGAATACTGTGTTAGAAATGGGCTTTTCAAAAGCTGAAGGTTTTGCAATTGTTTGATTAGTCCGTAGATTTCTAAGGGGTTTGGTTCTAAACCTTTCGTAGTTTCGAAAATTTTTTTCAGAGTTACTTCTTACAGTGCAATGGCTGGGCAAAATTTGTATTTTGGATGCCTTGCGAAATGGCGATAACCGAAGACAGTACTAGTGAGGACACCACTAATATCTGGAAACGGGGGACTAGAAAGAGCTATTGTAATCCTCAAACGGGAGCTCTTGTGCCATAATTTTCCCTCTTGGGCTGGACTCTAACCTATAAAAAAGAATGAGGAACGGTCAAACACAGTTCCTATATTTAACAGCGAATGGGCCGTTTAAGCCTTCTTGATATGAATCAAAGAGGCATCTTCGGGTTATGGTAATTACGTTGATCAACTGCTTATGCTAAAAAGAGCTTTAACTGACAATGAGGGACTGGTTCACTACGCTGACACCTTCATTTGCAAATGGCGGGTAGCAAGTTGCCGATGAAAAGGACATACATAGTGATTGTTTGTGGGGTGCATTTCTTCACAGTGGTGCTAAATAGACATCTTTGCCATTAAAGGTGGTTTGTTTTTTGCTAGCCCTCTTAAAATGTTGGCCTTAGCATAAACCGAGTCAAAGTTCGTGAGCTTCCCGATAAAAATTTAGAAAAATAGAGCATCGGCATATTAAGCAATGGCAATTCTTTGTCAGTAAACACAGATTCAATAGCTTTTTATGATGACTGTTTAATCAGATTTGACGTTTTGGTCGGTAAGGAGGGTACAGTTGTTTTATTCTAGCATGATTTAGCCAATTTGCATAAAAACTCCATTGATTCAAATTCATTGCCAGATCGCTGGACGCGAACATACTGAGATGCTTGCCGTCATGAAAAAATCATTTGTAAATGCCAATTTTTGGATAGGTCTCTTCTCTTCTAGCCAGGAGAGTAAAAGAATTCATTTCAAACTCTGAAAAGAATTCATTGTGTTCAGAACGAGAAGGTGGAACGAAAGAAGATATTACAGACAATGGTAGTCAAACCCCACTCTTGACCTACTCGTGGTGATCACAGATAACCCCAGGGGCAGCTCTGGGGGCTATTGAGAGGAGCGTCTGGATAGGACTAATCACCCACCGGACGTACAAAATTAGATTATGCCAGCAGAAGTACACCTTCGTAAACATCTGGATTAATGATCTCTAGCTAGACTGCGGAAAGCGCGTACATGCTGCGATGGATGAAATCTCCACCGGAAAGTTGAAAAGACTCTTGGAAGAGGTGCGAAGATTGTCTGTCTTAACAATGTCGAAAGCGGATGAGGACGAGGTTCCACTACGAAGTTGAAATGCTACCTGTACGATGAAAACATGTCAGAAAAGTGACCAGAGAACCGAAGACGTCGGTAACCACTTCTACTGTCTTCTGTGTTAACTGCTGTGTGCTGCATGTTGTAAAAGCTATTTGTATTTCTGTTGTACCCCCAGTAAGGGCTTGGGACTTGCCCTAATAGGTGGGGAGTAAATAAAAAAATTGGACAACTCAATTTTTCATCGAACAGGGAAAGTAAGCAGTATATTAGCAGCTAACTGTCAAACTAAGTTGTCAAAAATAATTTTTTTGTTGCGATCCCCCAAAACTGTGTTTTGCACTAATGGTTGGCCTAGTCAGCGAGTAGCGGGCCGATTAACCAAACCATCATACTGCTCTGGCGCAGGGAAATTCTTTGGAAAAACATCATTGCTTTCCGAAAGTAAAGTTTAGTGATGGCTTTTTGGCTCTCTCTCGTTTAACTCTCGACCTGGACTTGTTGCCATGGATAGCAAGTAATCATGTGCAAAAACATTAGAGCATTTACGGACCCTTGTGACAAGTTTTGTTGTGCCGAACTCTTGACCATTCACCTAACGATTTCTTTTCTAGGTATTTGATTTTGTACTGCCACGCTATTCATGTATTGAAAGTTCACTGAGTCATTTGGGATTTTTTGTGCATTTTATGAGCTGATTTATTCGGAGAAAACGCTACTGCCTACGATTGTTTGTACACGGATTTCCCGTAAACAAATAGACAGGCAAAGTCGACAGGCAGCGTTTTAAAGTTGGAGCAAACTTTGACAAATGATTTATAGATTTGGGCCAGGAGGCGATTTCCTATAAACACTGTCTCAACTATGCCTCTAAGAACCCTTTATCCGACTACCTGGCCTATGCAAGTTTTAATTCGCTGTAGCAAGTAATATGTGTACCCTTTTTCTTGATATTATCAAAGAAATGTAACCTCTTCTGCGGCTGATTGCTTGTGACAGAGTAATAAGTTAATGGTTCTTCAAACTGCATGTCTTAGAAGACACACTGTCAGCACCTTGAAATCATTAACAGCAGTTAATATGTCAGACACATTATTTTCGGCTTAAAAGGACTTCAAGCTGCACATATAAGCTTAACAATGTTGCATCCATCTGTTTAACTGACGCTGTCAAAAATCGCTATTATAAAATCTTTAGCTCATTTACTTTAATAATATTTAAATCATTTAATCTGAAAAAGTCAGTTAAAGCGGCTGCACAAGCTCTTTTGTACCGTTGGCAGAAATGAAAAGTGATGCCAAGAAGGAGACTATTCCAGGAACTAAGGCTCAGATTCAGGCTATAAAGAAAAAAATCTTAGCTAAAGAAAGGAATTGCGGGAAACACTTGCCTAGACTTGAGTGAAAAACGTGTCTGAGACGTGATTGGTTGAGAATGAGCAAATAAGGCAAACTAACGCTCGCACAGCGAATTTTTATACGTTGGAATCGTTAAGCATGTATTTTATTTCATGCATGTGACAGAGTAATGTTTCGAAAGATGAGGCATGAATATCATTCGGCAGAGTTTTGTGGTTTCCGAACGTCGTCCTCTAAAGTTTTCGGGTGGGATAATAAAAATTATCAATTCAGTTAGGACTGGACTATCAGCTTTTGCTTTGAATCATTCAGATGAGACATGAAGATCTGACGATTCACGCAGATTCACCGAGGAAACGTTTGCATCCTAGGTCTACCCTCTCACTTTGTTTTACGCGCAAATTTTCTTTTAATTGAATGGTTGGCAATATTAGTGATGGCTTTATACCAAAAGGAGAAGAGTAGACCATCAGGAGTGCAAAAAATTTAAATAAATCTTTGAGTTTTTCAATAATTGTAAGGATACAGAGGTTCTTACTAAAGTATTAGCTGGATGATTTTGTGAGAAACGCATAATGAAGTAAAACCATGACAAGTTCCTGCCGATGCTCCTTGCCACTATCTGTGAAGGGTAGAAGTTACCGCGTTCTTTTCATGTTCCAAATCGATGTGTCTATGGCAGAATTTTTTTTATTTTTTTATTCTCACCCACTGGGACAAGTCCCAAGGCCTTCATGGAGGTACGACAGAAGTACAAATAGCGTTTATAACATGTAGCACACAACTGTTAATACAGAAGACAGTACAAGCGGCTATCGACGTCTTCGGTTCTCTGACATGGTTTCATCGTACAGGTAGCAGTTCGACTTCGTAGTGGCACCTCATTCGTCCCCGACAATGTTAATGCAGACAATCTTTACACCTCTTCCAGAAGTATTGTCAACTTTCTGGCGGAGATTCTCTTCATTGCCACATGCACGCACTTTCCATGGTCCAGTTTGAAACCATGAATCCAGGTATTTACGTCGTGCCTCGTTTACCAGGCTGTGTGAGGTTGTACTTCTGCTGGCACAATCTAATTTTAAACTTCTGGTGGGAGGTTAGTCCCATCTGGCCGCTCTCCTCAATAGCTCCCAGAGTCGCCCCTGTAGCTACCGGTGGTCACTACGAGGAGGTGGATAAGGAGACTGTTACTCATGAAAGCAGTGCATTGCCCCTGTGATGTTAGAACATGCAGTCGGATTGTTTAAAGCAGTATGGCCTGGGCTCACACTATTGATGCAAACAGGGCCTGAAAGTCCTTCATAGAATTTGGAAATACCCCTGACTCTGATAATATGCTTTGCATTAACTTGTACTGGAAACGCCCTTCCTTTCGACGGAATACAACAAATTACCGAAGGTATTCGCTTTGCATCTGCTAAAGCTAAGATGTTCTAGGGCTTACAGAATGAAAATCATTCTTAACTTTATACCTAGACATATTTGTCCTTCAAATTGTTACAATAGCAACTATGATGAGACTAGGTTTGCTAGCGAAAAGATATTGGGAGTGCTTTTAAAGCACCAAGGAAGGCTTGATCTCCATCGTCGTTCAGGATAGTAGTGGGCTGATATTCAAGTCATTAGGACCAATCTTGCTCTATCTTTGGTTTTTTTCCTTGTTGATCATCACTAGTTCTCCATGGGAAAATGAAGACCCTGATGAAAAGAAATAAAAAAATACACTTTTTACACTGTGCAAATATAGAATAAGTTTATGAGGCTAACTCTATAAACCGATGAAATAACTTTTACTATTGCATTCTTCAGGAGGACTAATGTTTAAAACCCTCTTAGTTCGCCATATAATTCACATCAAATTCAGCTTAGATCAAACACATTATTCAGCCAAATTAAGTTACTAAAACAGTCCCTGAGTTTGAACTAATGAATTTTCAACGGATTTTGGAACTCTGTTCTTTTAACTGAAGTAGCGTAACGTTCGATAGAGATCGACTCAGTTATACGGCCATCTTGGTTCCATTCCAAATGCGAATCGTCTGTTTGAATACCTCAATTTAGACGGCAGTACACGTGCTCAGTTAGATTTTAAATTCAGACTGTCTCAGGAGTTGAAATTGATGCAGGGCAATTGAAATTGGGCACAATCAAGTAACCCTTGAGTTCCAACTGGACCAGTTTAGTCCCAATCGCTTCTCTATCACGTCAAATGAACAATTTGGCAAGCCTGGTAGGCTCGGCAAGTGGACTTCCATCACACTGACCGGCGAACTTCTGCAGTTATCAATTCATCGCTTTCCAACAACCCACTCTGTCAGCTCTCTTAATGCCTTACCAGAATTCACGTTGATGCTTCAGCAACATGAAAAGATAAGAGTTCAATTCGCTGTGCGAAATGCTAGTTCCTTTCTTTCTACTTGGCGACTTAATGAGATTTGCTTGTAATCATCCTCTGCTTAGATACTTTCTAGCTTTCTTTTATGGAATATCATCGTTTTCTTTAGTTTCACTTGAAGTATGTTGCCATAACCGACTGCGCGTGAGTGAGCTATTATAAAATGAGCAGCCATGCTCTAGCTTAGCTGGGTACCCAAGGAAACCAATGCTTTCGTTTACTTATACTTGATTCTAGATTGGTAAGATTATACACTTTGTTCAAATCACTGGAATGCTTATCATTTCAAGGCTAATGATGCGGCTTGGATTTTCTCCCGTTAGCAACAATTCCAGCCGTTTATCACCAATCTTTCCAAAAAATATGCAGAACATTGAGGCATAAATAATTTTAAAGCTCAACTGCTATCAAATCAATTAATGCAGCTGCAAAATCCTGAAATTCAGAACCGCTTTTTAATGAACTTGCAGAAGGGTGAAACGCAAATAAATTTAAACTGTCTACAAGATTCCCAGTCAGCAAAATGAAAACTCATAGGCAGGAAAAGAAATGATAAAAACGTGATGCTTGGGCTTTTTGACAACTTCTCACTTTCTCGCTGAATTCCAGATCCGATAGAACCAGGTTAGTACAGAAGAGGACAGAATTATGACGCCACACGTCGACCTAGATCTCAAAGTTCTACGCAGAGGTATGTAAACTAAAATTACGTAAATTACGTGACGGTCTTCTTTTATGGTATAAGAGAAGCCTGCTAAGCAATCACTGGAATGAAGCCCTGCAGACGTCAAGTCTATCTTTCAAACGAAATAATGAAAGCTTATTCATTCAACGATGTCAAGCGGCAACCTTCTTCTAGAATGAATGATAAGCGTAAAACGATTGAGAGCACCTATTTTTTACACTTTATTTCCTATCTGACAACTTGAAGTTCCTAATTTATTCACAAGGCTTTTCACTAATAAAGTTAAAAGCATGAATCGCAAAGACATTCGATGATCATTGGTGCTTAGTTCTGCACTTTTCGGAATATTCCAGGAGGCTGTTAACTCAAAGCTCTAGCTCATTTAGACAAAATTGTACATTTATAACTAAACTGGCTTAAGACCAAGAACCTGTCCTGGATGAGAAACTACGAAATTCCTATCTCTCCAGAGAGTGAGCATATGCACAGAGTTTTGTTTGATATTTCACTCCTGTAGAAAAATGAACCGCAATAATTGCGGATCAGATTGGCTCTTTTCCTTGAATGTTGCTTACAAATGTATCTTTACAGCAATCCACTCATAACACAAGTTCGTGATTCTCAGCTAGATGTATTAGAGAATCTTTATAAAACTGTCTGGAGAATACAGCTTTCGAAATAAAAAAAATCCATTTGATTTCAACTGAAACCGGTAATAGTATGTTAATCAGGCGAGCTACGCTTCGTCTATTTGTCCGAGCAAAAAAAATACCGCATATTTTATTCAAAATAGCCTGGCGCCTGTACCTAGAACCTTACTGGCAGAAATAAACCCAAATGGAAGGTTTAGCGTTCTGAGAGCGGTCATGAAGGACAGATATTTGGCATAATTACTAGTTCAGTGGATCATAAACTGTGACCGTAATTTGCCGGAGTTTTTTAACTGTCAGAAATTTTAAATCGAATGTAAAATTACATTTACAGGGCAGGCAAGAGGGTTGTGCTGTTTAAAATTTCCGTTTGCTTGCTGTGCAGAAAAGGGCCAACAGAGAGCCCTTTTGAGGGCAGTGCACCAAAAAATCCTACTCAAAAAATCAAGCTGGTATCTAAAATAGCCCGCAAACTCTAAAAATAGGCGCCTCTGAGTTTTACTATCCAATTCACTCACACTTCTAAACGGATCCATCATACGGACCTTCCTTCAGTGTGCCTTCATTTTAAACTTGCTTAGCGATGCAAACCGTGATTCTTCCCTTAGGCCAAAATACACCGCATTGACTTCTTTTCTTAGATAAATCCTTGGCAGTGAATTCTCAAATGGGTCGATGACATTACTATTCCCTCCATATTTTTAATGGAAGAAAGTTAAAAGATGCCCTGTCCTTAAAACGCAAAAACCTAGTGAAATGGGTTTATGTTCAGCACAGAACAACAGCTATTGTCATGTAGTTGAAAATGCCACAGAGAAATAGTCAAATGAATGCAACATATTATTGAAAGGATATTTAGGTGTCCAGAAATGACTTTAAATACGCCGATGTCGCTGATGTCAGTAACTCTTGCGGATAAGTGCTGAATGTCTGCCTGCGAATTCATTAAGTTTGTTTCCAAATAACGCGTCAATTTTTCTCTCATAAACCATCTTCTAACGATTCCCTCTTGATGATGTTTTTTCCTACTCAGAACCATATTTGATTAAACTTGCTGAAGTTTGGTTTGTAGCTTTGATTAACCAGGTGGTGCATGGTCCAACAGCGCGCATTTTTCATTTGCATGAAGTGATTTGTAACCTACTGGAGGGAATTGCAAGCTCAGCACTGCACTTGAATTCCCGAAAATCTGTTCTCAGATTAAATTTTCATCAAAATTTAGCCTACATTTATGAAAATAAGTTAAAGCTTTGAATTTTCTCACACCAATAGGAAGCATTCGTTTTTCAAATCCAACTATTCTTTTCATTGGTTTGTTGATATGTGGAATAAGAAAGGCATTATTCACTTGCGATTCAGTGAAGATTGAGATAGATGTTTCTTTACTAATAAGGCCTGTTTCGAGTGTAAGTCATACTTTCTCCTCCATCCTACTGCCATGGAAAGTATCTACTGAGAAACATGTTTGTTACTTACTTCAGTCAGTTAATGAAAAAAGTTAAAAAAATTGCTTGATAACCTCATATGAATTGCCATGGTTTGTCATGCTGTCAGTTTAAGCATTTCATCTTTTATCAAGCGAAGGCTTGGATGGACAAATGGGAAAATGTCTGTGTGTTCTTAGCTATGTATGTTCGAAGTTGTGGCTTAGCCCAGAATTTTAAATGCAACGTTTCAATGTTGAAAATGAAAGGAGATAAACATTTTCGGCGAATTTTTTTCTGCTTTTTGTGAGTATCAGGTCAGAATAGCTGGGCTTTCATGCTGTAAATTACGTGGCAACATTTCTGATTACCAGTATTTACCAGAGGGGAAGTAATCTAGAAATATTTCCCATTGCTGAGTCACCGAGTATGCTCTTCACTTCAAGTTATCTACCTTTCTTCTTTCTCTTTCCAAATCCGAAAAAAACGGGGCGTTACGGGAGATGACCAGCAAAAACAGGAAGTGACTTACGATCGCGCATTAACAAAATTTTAGTGTTGGGTATAACAGAATAAAGTCAAGATACCGTATTTTGTCCTTTACGAAGACTTGAGTTACAGAAAGTTGTCAACATCCTTTGCATTCTTCTCACGACTTATCATTTAATCTGTGGCTTCATTTGAAATCTTAACTCTTAATACAGCTGGAGTAGAAAACAATGATTCGCATCGGACCGAGTTCGCTCTCCAAAAAGTTACAAGTCATGTGATCAATCTGTTTGAAATATCGTTTCGCAAGCTTTCTTCCCTTTGTATTCTCATGTCAGTCTCGAAGTCCCTCTATCTAAGAAACATTACTGATTTCAACCATTAAAAACTTCACCAAGCTGCCTAGTAGCCACGGCGGCAAATAAGCAATAGAGTGCAAACAATGCCGACTGAAATTGCATCTGACAGAATTCTTTTGGCATAAGATTGAGTTTCTCCATTAGCAACAATAAAAATAAATAGTAATACTTTATTTATAAAAAACTTAGGTCCAGCAAATGTCTCCTATGGCAATTCATTTGCTGGGATCTAAGACAAGGTTGGCTGAATGAAAATCTGTATCACAAAACTGAAATAAATAATAATTATAGCATTCTGCAGAACTTTTACACTCTTCTTTTCTTGCGATACAGCACAGCTTTCAAAGATTTGCTCGTCTTTTAGGAAGAAATATGTGAAAATTGTACTGGTAGTATCGACTTATATTTGTCGAGACCACTCTCAAGAAGTCATATTCAAAGGAACAAATATTAGACAACGATGTTCTATGGATTGAGAACCTACATGGTAAATTTCCTTCCAAGGTCGTTGTGTTTGGTTGATCCTGACCAAGTTGGACTCTTTATTTACAATCACCAGCAGTACTGTCGGAAAATGAGCTGTATTTTGTGACCCATTTTCAAAATACGCAGATCTTTTAAGAGCTACTCAGTTTCAACCCTATTTTCAAGCGATTTCACAGATCAAGAAATTTACAAAATACTTTCTGGAAAGTGGTTTTTAAATTTTTTATTAGCAAATGGAAGATCATTTTTACATTATTTTAACGGCACCCAAGACAATGAAAAATAGAGTCAGTGTCCACACTGTCGCAAAATTTGCTGTATTGCACCAATTCACTTTAAATAAAGTAGCAATTTTTGCTGGCGAAATTAGCCTCCAGATCGAAACACTTCTGAAAGTTAGATCAAATTTCCTTTACTTTTGGGCGTTATAAAATGACCGGCCACAGACTTTGCAAAGTTACCATCCCATGTTAAAAGAGGCGGGAAAGAAGCGCATATTAGAATGTTTCCTTTTGCTTATCTACCTTATATTTTTTTGGTATTAATCACATTGTATGCTTAGGCAACATTTGTTCAGCAAATGACTCTGGACTGGCTATGATGATCAGCTCTTACTATTTAGTAACTTTCAACAGCCAAAATACCTGAAGTCAGTGAAAAGACTAGTTTTAAGCGATTCATCACGACTCTTCCTAGGCTATTTGAATTCCTAATAGCTTATGGCTACCCAAGACACAGTTAAATAACACTTTAAGAGCTAAAGAGATATGAAAATGGATTTCAGAGGCAAGTATTCATCCAAAGGGCCTGAAAAAATTATGAAACACCCTAGAGACCAACTGTCCGATAGTTTTTTTCAGTTCATATCAAGTTCATTCTCAAAAGGGACCTAACTGATATTTAGAAGCTCCCAGGCGCAAATGACAAATGACGGGAGGAACGTCTGGTTTCTAGTAAATGTGCTGCTTCATCGAAATTGGAAAAGTAAACGCAAGGATCCTTGTAGTAAACAGAGAAGAGAACACTCAGACTGTGGTCATTAGTGCCAGGTGTATCGAGAACTTTCAGACTGAAATTCTCGATGATGCAATTCCTGATGCATTTAATCTCTTTCAGTGTTTATATATTTTTTGCATCACCATTTCAGCATTCAAAGTACTGACGATTTGAAGTATATGTCCAGAGATTGAGGGCTCTAAAATGAATTCGGCACCATTATTCACTTCCATTAGATTGGAGCGAAAATAGGGGCTTTCGTTCCAAACAAAGCGTTGAGACCATGGGTAGGGTTAAAGCTAAAGCCACTGGAAGAAGACGAAACTTGACTCAGATTCTTGACCTGCCCGACGTCCATTTAACTTCTATTCCTTTATTTCAGTACTTAATGAAAAAATTATACATATGAATAACCTGATTCGGCAAATGTTTACTACTCAACCAGGGAATAAATCTAGGGGAATGGAAGAACAGCGGATTTCAATCGTATTTTAGTGAGACCTCAGTCACGTATTCACCAAGTGGCCAGCTAACCGATTTGTATAGTGGAGCACTTATCTCGCACCCCAGCACAGCTAGCGTGCAAATAATGGTATGCTTTTTCAATTCGTCTTTTAGATTTTACTGAAACTTTTGATAGTTGAAGCATAGAATGATAAATAGTTTCAATTTCTGGTTAGAATTTGACCAGTCTCTTGAATCATACTTAAATAGTATTCTCATTTTACTGCAAGGAAATCGTTCCAGATTCAGCTCGAAAATGCGGCAAGTCATTTGCAAATATTTTCGGAAAGCAGGGTAAGTTGAGTAGCTTCATAGTTGACTTCACGAAAGTGCCAGTCCCTAGTGATCCAATACCAGCGATCCTGCTGCTCATTCGCAACCTTTATTCCGGCTCACCTTAATGTTTTCCCTCATCAAGACTAAAAAATTTGACTGCCACAGCCGTTGGCACGATTATTGCGTTTCTCGACAAGGTTTCAGACCTTATGCCTGCAAATTTGATTTAAAGCAACGCGACATATGTGTAAGAGACTTAAACAAAGTATTTTTACTAGAAATTATCCTTTATCTTCTAATGAATCCTAATAAATCTTTAAAAAAATTAACAGAAATTGAAAGTAGTTTGTTTAGGGTAGAAGTAATGCAAGTGCGAGATAAAATTGGATCTAAAAAGACATCATATTCAATTTTTACTTTAATTTCAGAAGTGGGCAGAGCCCAAGTTGGAATTTGAAAGAATCGAATCAGCCTAGATAATAAATTTTGTAGACTTGATACGTCTGTACCCGTTCGAATCTCCCGCATTTGATTAATCAGTATCAGGTCATCAGAGTAGATCCTTATATTTAGCGAACATTTTTTTCTGAGCAGAAACGATGAAGCATTTTAGAAAACTTTACCTCGGAGTATCGATACGTGCACTTATATTTTTTGGAAAGATATGTAAACAGTAAAAAATTACTCTATTTCAATGTCCTTATTTGTGAAGAAGTAGATCTCATTAACACCTAAAAGAAGAGCCGTAAGATCACTGCTTCATCTCTCACCCCAACAAATCCAGAAAATACGTGTTCTTTCCTAGAGATGGCTTCATTCATCCGTACATTTAGTCTCTCCATTAAATTTGATCCTGCGGCTAAAAGGTCAGATAATCAAAAGGCCACTAGCTGTATGAATCTCAATCTCAGACCTACATTAACCCTAAAGGTGGAAGAGACTGAGGCGAATCGTCAATAAAGTGAAAAAAAGGTATTGAAATACTTCTATTGACAGAATATCTTTACCAACCAAAATCTAATTGTTATGACCTGTTTGGTGAGTCTTGTAGAACCACCCTGAAATAATGTGATGAATCCGGTGTTTTTCGTTACTTAGAAGCGTCATCATATACTGCCCAGCGCTTTTGATATTCTACACAGGTTTTAGATAAGCCAACGTTCTCGGAGTCCCATTTTACATCTCTCAACATAAAAAATAAAACCACTTACCCACCCCACTTTTTACCAAGATCTTGCATTCCTGATCATTTTAAATGGAAGATAGGGCTCTTTTAAAGCAAACTTAAATTGTACTGCATGGTGACCATAGAGATTGTAATTAATGCTTCCCATCAATGAGGACCATTTCCAATCAGGCTGCAGGTCTCAAACACTTCTCAGGAAAACATGTTTTTCAGTTTAGCAGACGTCAGTACGAAATCGGTCGATGACTGAGATGCCAGAGAAAGTGTTGGAGAAGGGGATTTTCAATGTACAGGAGTGCTTAACTTCATCAACAGAGAGATCTCCATTTCAAAAGAAGCTTGAATGGTATCGTTGAGGTCAAAGAGAACAGAAATTGAGGAGGCCAAAGTCATCTGTGAGTACTGGTTGGACTGCAGTGCGTGGATCCAAAATAAGTCTGGATATTCCGAGGACTAATTCATCACTTACGCTATGTGTTTTGACAACTTAAGACAAACAATTTTGTATGCACTCGACTTTGCAGTTAATGGCATGAAAATGGAGATAAATTCTTTCGCTAGATTTCAAATGTGTGGAATAAGTAAGCCCTTCAGCTTACTAAAGGTACAACTTCCTGGATGAGCATTTTGATCACTTTTCCTATTGTCTCCAATGGAGTGATTAAACTAGAAGTGAGCAATAATACGGGCCCTCTAATAAAGTCTGAATCCCTGAAAATGGTTCTTTACGTGAATGTAGATGTCATAATCAATCCATAGTTGAATTACTCGGCAAGGAAAAATAAAACGTTTTGCTATAATCCATACGTCTATATACAACGTCAACTTAAGGAATTGCCAGCATATGTATTTCGAACAATAAATTTAAAATTTTATTAAAACTAATGAATAGTGCAGACAAATTTACTACGAAAAAGACCACTTTACCTTCTGATTGATTTTGATGCCTAGTAAGTGCTGAATGTCAATTTCTTTTGAAATATTCCCTGATTGCTGCGTATACAGGCATTCATATACTCGCATAAAACGCTCGTATTTGATCGCCTTTTTGCATTTAACATCGGAAAATCATTATTTGTTTTTAACTTTAGTTTTTGTTTTATTTTACTCGAAAAAGTTTTAGTGCCGCGGAAGCCAGTGAGACACAACCGTATAATAAAATCTTTTGATATCTTTTGTTCCATAAATACCACCAAGAAAAAGCTTGAAAAACCTTTGTTGAGGGGAAATAATTTTAAAACAGACGATTTAGTAATTATAAATCTAATCTTGCTGTCATTTGTTGCTCGTGAATATGTACGGAACAATTATCTCGAAAAGGGAGACCTGGAAATCGGAACTTAAGTATGATGACAAATTTCTGAATGTTTTCGTATTTCTCCCTATTTAATTTTTTTCAATAAACTAAATACTAAGCTTGAAAGTATTTCGAGAAAAAGTACTACAGTTGATCTAAAGGACTGTTTCAAAGGAGTAGGAACTTACAGTTTTTAGGTCTGTAAGGGTGCTTGAAATATGAGTGAACTAACAACCTTTACGAAATTGCTTATCGTTGCAAATATTTGATGAAATGATCTCGTCGTGTTTTAAGCATTACAAGGATTTAAGAGGCAGTTTTGAAGTTAACTCTACAGAATATTCATGCATAGTTCCATCCTGCGCCTGGGTAGCATGTTCAGTGCCATTATTTTATACATTATCATTACAAGGTTGCAATAATCTTTCTGTCGAAGAGATATCAGACACATGATGTCACTTTATTCTCCGGTTTGCCATACCTGTTTCATGGAATTACCATGTAATCGGTTTACAATGGCTTTGACAAATGCAGTTGTATCCTCTGGCCTTCTTTTGGCCTTATTTTAACTTGAATTTGTTATAAGCTGTTGGAAATTGAGAAACCGGTTATAGTAGAACTTTTATGTGAAACGCCAACCTCCAGAACAGCATTTTCCTCGAATCGCTCCCTAGTTATCAAGAAATGAAAATCAGTGGTTCAAAAGCATTTCTTGTTAGTATGATAAGACACATAGATTCTTGGAAAGGTAAAGTTTTGCTAAACTTCTGAAGCCATCCGTGCTAATACAAATTTCCTTGCAAAGTGGCTTCCGTAATTCCAGGTGGTAGGCGCCCGTTTGAAAGAACGATGCAGAACAATTTTTTGTACAACACTAAACAGAATGCTTCCGTTCTTTTTAAATCAACTGTCTAATAGCGCATGTCTCCAGGCTTGTATTCAGGATTTACCGTTAGGCTCCGCCAAATATTATGCAATTGAGAAAACTGATCATGAAGCACTTCAGATAAACCTCTTTTTAATGGGTAATTAATGCAACGTTAGCGAAAAAGAAGAAGGTCATGTAGGGGGTTGAACAATGAGGTGTTGAGTTACTGCCGATATATTGCTTCCTCTGCGCAAAGCTGCCCGAAGATTTCATAGGCGAGTCTAAAATGTTAACTCCAATCCATAAGTCGATGGGGCTCAGGGACTAATGAAGGTTGTAGGTAGGCTTGAAATTGTCAACTATTCTATTTTATCTGATTCACTAAATGTAAAACCTAACTCGTAGAACTTAACATAACGTATCAACTCTCTTCCACAACTTGATGGGTGTCTAAGATAAGCTTCTCAGTGATCACTATGGTAATTACTTAAAGTTTATAAGCTTTTTCTTTAGTATCAAAAAAAGTTAAACGAAACGAATGCCTCAATGACCTAATTCATTCCAACTAAATGAAATTGATAGCACTGAGAGTGTCGATATAGTCTTGTACCTTAGCCTGCTTAATGGAATTAGCTAAGTGATTTTAAATGTTATCTGATGAAGGAAATTGGAAAAAAAAATTGAATAGTTTTGTCTAATATGGGATTGTCGAATCATTGAATATTCAAATTGCTAGATTTGCTGGGACCCCCTCCTAACAATCGACCAGTGACCTTCTAACGCCCGGATTAATCAAAGAACGCGCTGACTCCCCTGAACATTTTTCTGCTTTTTAAAAAAAAAACTTGTCGTGCCATGTCTTTTGGCGAACGACCACAGTACATATGTCATTTGTGTATCCTGCTGTCATGGCGCGAGAGATGTAGACATCAGGCGATAAGCCCCTGACAGGATGGCCTTCTGACATTGAACATCCTGTACCTGGATATATTTAAGCACAATGCAGTTTTAGTAATTCCTGTCTGAAAGCTGCCATTTAACTCAGGAAAGCTAACTATTTTCTGCATTCCTTTCAGCGTATTTCCATGAGTTTTCATGCAAAGTAGGATTTCGCTTTCATCCATTTTTTATGCACTCACTGTAATCACTTTTTTGTTGGATCGAAGTAAAGCCGGAGTTCGGCAGCTGTCAGCAGAAGCGCTTGCCTTTCAAGTGGTTGCGGTGACTGGGAAATCTGAATTCTCAAAATTGGCAATAGATGTCATTAAATCAGGACAAGTTTTGGCGTAAAATTCATAAAATGGGCTCGAAAATTCCCCAAAATGTGGGTCATCTCAGTATGACCTCAGACATCTGTTATATACCACAAGTTCCTTGCATTCATACTTTTTCAGCTTGCAATTTTCTTGGTGTTTTCACTTTAATAGGTGACCTATTATGCAAAAATTTAACTTAAAAATGATATTTTCCGCTCAAACGTAATAAGGAAGAATATCATCATATTCCACTTTGACAGGGCGATTTATTCCGCTTGACACAGTTCTAACGAGATTTTATGGAAGAATGGTTTTTTCATTAAATTTTACCTTTTTCTGGATCTTCTATTTCCTGAAAAATATTTGTTTACGAAAACAGGTTTTTCATAAGGGAACTGTAGGGATATGCCCCTATTCCAATCATTTCATTGAATTCGCTTTGAACTAGAAAAAGTTGCAGTATTTAATCAGGGAAACTGAAGCATGTCAAGCCTACAGAAATGTGATAATTCACTGCGATTCTACTTCGCGCTTTCTCGTGAAGATGTGGGTAACGCCGATCTCTGCTTTTTCTGGGTATGTGCACCCCGGAGATAACACCTGCATAACTCAACTAACCTGGTTTTGTGCACTAGTAGTCCCTTGGAGCCTAAAAAAAGGCGAACTGAAGCACTTATGACTCTGATGATCCAGTTCTTGAATAAGCTCTGGAAAAGAAATTCGGGGCAAACTTCGTCACGGTCTTATGCCTTTGGCCTCCTGAGGGGATTGAAGTCTGCTTGATAAGGGTCTGAAGGTACCATTTGTTATCCACTATTAGTAGTTATGTGGGTCCATCTGAGCCGCGACTATTATTCCCTAATTTTTTTATTTATTCCCTACCCAATAGGACAAGTCTCAAAAACTTTTTGGGGTAATAAAAGAAGTACAAGTAGGTTTTACAGCACATGGCATACAACAGTTAACACAGAAAACGATAAAAGCGTTTATCGACGTCTTCGGTTCTCTGATTTATTCTCTGGCACAGTTTCGTCGTAGTGGTAGCAGTTCCACTTCACTTTCCCTTCGTAGTGGCATCTCGTTCGTTCTCGACACTTTTAAGGACAGATAATCTTCATGCTTCTTCCGGAAGTCCAATCAACCTTCTAGCGGAGATCCTATTCATTGCTACACGCTTGAGACCATAAATGCAGGCATCTACGTCGTACGCTGTACGAGGTTGTACTTCTGCTAGCATGATCTAATGTCATACGTCCGGTGGGTGACTAGTCATATCCGGCCGCCTCTCTCATTAGCCCCAAATTTGCCCCTGGGGTTACCGGAGGTCACCAAGAGGAGGTTGAAAGTAGGATTGACAACCATCATTCCTCAATACTTGATTTGTTTTTGAGGAATGCAAGTGCCATTCAAATAAATAATGTCGTTTAAACGTTGGTTAGCGATTCAATGCAGTAGAAGACGAAGAGGCCGTCGAAAGTAAACGAGATAGGTAACAAGAGACCAGCTGGATAAAGCTTGAGCGAGGCCTTCTGGTACTCACTGAGTAGATTCTTTTCCCCAAGCTGAAATCATTTGAAAGTATCTTGCCAACAAAATGTGAAAAAAGCCGATAAACATAATTTTTCAATGAACATTTTTCAAGGCTTGTAGACTTTCTCATTTGAGACGTTGCAATTGGTTCTGATCTTGTGTTATGTTAGATGGAATAAGTGGCTGAAAGCACTAACTTCTCTGCATATTGAGATAGAATTCACATTGATTATATATGGTTTATGAGGTTCCAGAAGTAGTCAACGTAGTCCAGAGATTCTCTTATAGCAAAGGAAATTTCTTCTTCGCGGCAAAATCTTGGGTCTGAACTTCATTTAGAGCAAATAGCGAACCAATCTGATTACTTGCCATAAAATTTTCATTTAGTGGTGATAAAGAATAACAATATGGAATCTCATTTTTTTTCGACATTGATGGTTTTAGCTCATAAAGAAATTTAAAGATGGAGTCATTTTAGGGGTACGCGTGTTTCAGCTTGTCCACTAGCTACATAGGCGACTAGATGTTTAGGTTACTCGTAATTTAGATCTCTGTCCTATAGTTGAACTGGTTCAGAGTTTATCAATCAACTGAACATTACGCGTAGGACACCTCCACAACCAAAGCAGTTAAGCAAGTTTTATAGATAACCAAACTATGTGACTGCTGATCAAGCTGTTGCTCTTCTATTGCATTTGCCCTCGAGCAGTTGACGGCCAAACATGGTGGATGTGGCAAGTTAAAGGATTACCAAAGTTGATCAGTAACTTTGCTTTCCAATATGAAGTGACTGATCATTAAAATGTGACCATCCAAGTTCTAAGATAATGCTAACCAGATTTACAAGCCCTCTAAGGCTGTAGAAATTTACCACAAACTTCGTTTCTGTGCAAAAGAGCAGGACGAATAAGCTCATCCCTTGAATCGTGTCTTGCAGATATAAATAAAATCAGGCTACCTGAAACCTGCCAAAGGCTGACTGTGAAAGAGCGGCTGTTAGCTTACCGGAGATGTTTGCAAAGATGGATAAGTGCAAGGAGACATTGATGGTAATAGAACGAAAAGGGGAACGGAGAAGATTCGAGAAAATGAAGAAGGTAAAAATGATAGAAGTCCGGTGCATGGTGATACCTTGATTTTTTGCTCATTTCATTCCATTCTAAATCAGCTCAAATTCGATAGTAATCAGTCTGCTTGAATTACTTCATTATATGATGAATGGAGCAGTGGATGAATGTAATGACTGACATTTTCAGGACCGAAAGCAGCTATCAAAATGCTACCTCTGTACTGTTTCAGTCGGCTGAAATCCGAGTGCCCGAAAGTCAGCAAATAAATGCCCCAAGTAAGACCTACAGGGAATAAAACTCAGTTACGTCGTAAATGAATACCGTATTTTACCGTGAGATGTATATCAAAGTCGCCTAGTGAAGAACAGGTCATAAATCGGAAACCGTTATTTATATCTAAGCTGCCATAATACAGTAAAAGCGAATCTGCTAAGCAATCTAGAGCATTTTACAAAAAATCTGGGGAAAAAATAGGCCTCCAGTTTTTATCAGGACAAAGAGCTGCCTCTTATAATATTCAGTAGAAATAGGTTTGTTAATCAAGATCAGTCTACCAGAAATAAATTTCATTGATTTAGATGCTAGCTAGTTGAGATGCTTTATTGAAATAAACTAGATCACTGTCGGTAGACTGGGAAAGAACCAAATGCTCCACCGAAATTCTGACAAGTGAGCAGCTCATTAGGTACATAAATGCCTTTAGAAAGGATACAACATCATTCAACATGAAAATTAAAAGTAACAAGTTGATGAATGAGCACAGACTTTCTGAGTTTCAAGGCCCTTTATAAACGAAGGGAAGTTTCTAGAATCAGATGATAAAGAAGAGGTCAAACTTAATTGAGATCATTTTAGAGCCGATTCAAGGAATGGAGTACGCAAGCAATATTGAGAATGCTAAGATATATATGTACTCTGCAGAAGATTTAGGCAGAAGGGAGAAGTTACGAGTGATGATTCAATGCGGAAATCTCCTATTCACATTGCCGCTTTAAGAGGTCAAATGCATCTCAGTAAATTGGGATTGGGGGGCCTATTTGTTTTTTGGATCTGATATCATTGGCTTTATCAGTTGACCTTCAGTAAGATTTGATTACGCGATCCTTAGAGCTCTAGCGTAACACTCAGTTAGGAATTGAATAAAGCCCTCAATCATTTATTATCTAAATTTTGTCGTACATTATTTACTAGATTGTACGAGATTGTACTTCTGTTAGCATTATCCAATGTTATACGTCCGGTGGGTGATAAGTCATATCCGGTCGTCCCTCGCATTAGCCCCAAATTCGCCCCTGGGGTTACCAGTGGTCACCACAAGGAGTTCGAGAGTAGGATTGACCACTGTTACAATTTTTAAACACTTTATATAATAACAATATGTCTGAGGAAAAAAATAACAGAGTGATATGAAGTTTAGAGAGAGAGCCTAGCACTTCCCAGTGAATTGAAGCTTCACCCCTTAGTAAGGTTCTAAGACAAAATCAGCCCCTCAAAGTAGATGAAACGGTAAGCAATGCAACCCATTACCAAAATAATTAGCCTTAATGCGAGACCTTCAATAAATAATTTTTCAATCAGTTAAGATGCTTATGAGCTACTCGTTCGAAAAGGAGTTTTTTGACACTGACCTCCAATGCATGAGCACGGGCGGAATCAGCAGAGACGAGAGGTAGACATTTCAAAGAGAAAAGATTTTGTTTGGCTGAAAGGTCTTGTTCTACGTAAATAGTGAAGATGATTTTCAATAGAAGGTGTTTTGCGAAGGATCAATTTTATTATTTGGTCCCACCCGTGATCGGTTTGCCGGAATCACTTTTTATGGGTTGCTCAGCTTCTAAGAAGAATAGCTATGTTGAATCAAGCAGAAACCTATGTGAAAGGGACTTCATTTCGGCAAGAACTCAGTTAATTTGACCTGCCGGAAAGTGGATTCTGTGCAACAAAAAATTAACTGGTGGGTTGCCCAATAAATGTTATAAGGTGACTTAATTTTATGTTCTTTATACCTCATAAATCCTAGTGCCAGCTGTAGCAGGTTTGCAAGAAGAGTTTTAAGGTTAAGATGCCAAATAGTCAAGCAAATCAAAACCTCTGGTAGCAAATCTGTTCCCAAAGAACCTGACATCCCTGCTGCGGATCTTGGCCATCCTTGGTTCCCATATTGAATATCTGATCTCATAGGTATAAGCTCAGGCATAGGGATCCTTTAGTAAAAATCGAGTGTATATCAGGCTGAAAATGCTGGGGTTTGTGGACTTTCAAAAACTTTAATTATCGAAGTAATAGAAACTAACTTCTTCTAGACAAAAAATTCTCTTTGTCACAGTGGAAGAAGTGAAACGACATCGAAGGTATGATTAACAAGTTTCTTTGAACAGAAACTTAAAGGAGGGTCATCTATTTTTTCCAAAAGGTTTAATGCAAGCTCAAATGCTTAGAAAACATCTTAAAACGGAGAAGAAAAGTATGAAAACTGAATAATTGAAGGCAATTTACCTGTAGATTTCCAAGTTGTGAGGCCCTCAATCGCCCAGAAACGGCCCTGCAACTGATTTACCTGCACACATCATCTTTTGAAGTAATGAAAAATTAGCGTGATTGAGGAAAAACTGGAATACATCTTCCCTATATCTTCGCACAGCTGCTGCTGCCCTGAAATACAACCGGGAAACTGTTTGTGGTCCTGATTCCTCTTACGTCGACTTGCTATAATGCTAAGGAACATCAGTTTATACGTATATATCTGCGTTTTTGCGCTTCAGTTCCTGCCATTATATTCTATAATTTAAAGATTCTAACCGTATAGCAACAAGCTTAAAAATCATGTCCTTTTCGATTTCACTGTTAGGTACATTATATTTAGTCTTGAAATTGAAGACATAGAGCTATATTATAAGCTTTGAATACTGCTGACTTTATTGTGCGTCGGACTGTCCACATTAAATCAAGTCCACCGGAAATTTTTGTAGGTCCAAAATGTGCAGGGATATTCGGATTAAATGATATACAATATTTCTAATATTGTCTTAGACGTCATTATTTCTTCCCAGCAATTAATCATGTACATTTAACTTTTTGTGTGTTATTTCTCCATTTCTCATAACATTAGCCCTTTCCTCTTCCTGATATGCGTTGATTTGATCACAATGAACACAATCACTTTTCACTTCCTTCCGATTTTGTTGACTATAAATCGAAAGAACATGCCTATTTTATCGAAATGAAATTGAGGCACCTTTAATTTTTAGCATCAACGTTTTTTGGACTTCAATGAATGCTATATTATAATTAAGGTTGACAGCTGGTTGTGCTTTAGACGAAGTTATTAAGACCAGACCGGAAGTTGGGAAAGACCACTTAGACCGAATGGGTTAAACCAAGAGGTACACTGGTAAAAAGAGATGCCAATCGCAAGGAAAGGAAATTGACGTTTCTGTTGACCAGTCATGGCATATGCGTTGTAGAGGCAGGCACAAGAAGTTTGAAGGAAGGGAAGATTATGAGTAAATAATTTGCAAACAGCGTCCTGAAGCTAGTCTAGAATGGAAAGTTCAATATTCGAACGAATAACCCTGTCTTTCAGCATTTCATCTAACTGTATGAATTTTGCCATTAAATGCCTTCTTATTAATTAAAATAAACCCATCTTAAAAGCTGGTTCAGGTGAATCTAACCTGATTTAATAAAATTCTCAGGTTATGAACAATCTTGAGGCAACATTTCGTACAAAAAATGGCATGTGTCAGAAGAAATCCAGAAGTCAAACGAAACAGATAGTATCGCTCAAGGACTAAACTACCCAGTGGAGAACTGGCAACCGAAATGATGGCTTTTGCATGATCGAATCTTTGCAGGTTTATTGGGAAATCAAATTAAGATCAAGAAAACCCTAGGACGACTAAAGATACATCTGACATATCATTATGAAAAAGTATAAGATCTGGTTGCCATTCAACAAGGATAGATGGAAGTGTGGCTCCAGAACAATAAGAGAACAATTTAAATAGTTAAGAGGTTCAAAAGCAGCAATTTTATCGGATTTCGACGTATATTCTTGTTTTTTCAACTGCTTGAAGTATCGACTAAATCATCGTATCTGTTCCAGCCTTAAGACTCAAAATGTACGCAGTTATGGAGTAGAGGGCATGCTATGATGATGGTAATATCAGGATCAGGTGAGATGGAGACTGATAGGCTGAAGAGAAAAAAATGGATTTTATCGAAGATGCAGACTAGTAACGGTGAAGAGACTTGCTGATATAAATGGTCATTTGTTCTCTTGATTGAAGAGAAGTTATCGGAAGAGATGATCACTTTGGAGAAAAACATAAACCGATTAATATTCTGTTTAGGGACAATAAGCCAAAGGAATCGTTGTCTTAAGTTACCCGAAGTCAGTGATTATGCTTTGGCAAAATAAAAGATCAGCTGAAATAACAATTAGAATTTTTCACGCATCCCAAAATGGCGAGCGCTTCCGCTGGGTACCAAAAGACGAATATTTTACAATATATGTCATGAGAAGGCCAGTTTCTCTTACTTTGACAAAACCTGCTCTTCAACTGAATTTAATCAGTTTAACACAGTGAAAACAGAAGAACCAGGAGCACTTTTGTTTACATGAGGTGGTTATTTCACAGAATGGAGTGACATCAATCGAACTGAACTGTAGAAGTTGGGCTAATGCTACTTAAAAATATCACTGAAAAGTGATAGATTTTAATTTTCAAATAATAGAGATCGCGGAGATCTAGGTCTTTAGGTTTTAGACGTGTCGGCAAAGATCCCTGAAGTTGAGAAGGACTTCCAAGATGTGGAGAAGCTCATCCTTCTTCAATTAAGGATCCGTCTCATGTTTCGGTCTGGGCTTCTATAAGGCTGAGAATCCTTTATTATTTGATCTTTCCATGTACAGAACTGCCTCAAAATTAGAAGCCAAAATAAAATAAAGAAAAGATAAGACTTTACTGACACCTTTATCGGAGGTTCACCTTTTATAATCAACATGCCTCATCGAGCTATTTGTATATTGTCGATTTGATTATAAAAAACGATTGAAGGGAAAGACATCCAAAGGGTAAATTTGGTAGGGAAGTTTACCAGGATAAGGAAGGCCACAGTTACGACAGCGACAAAAACACTCCTGAAAACCCTGAAAGAAAACGATCATAGTTACAACCATGAGTACATGTTTGAAAGAAATATAGGACAACACGCCTCCTAGAGTAAAATTATGTGCCTGGAGCTCTAGTGCTTATCATGTCTATGATGGCAAATGAAAGGCACTAGAGAGCATGGCCTCAGATTTAACCACCGAGGACAAGATCACTTATTATGAGAAGATGATTGTCTCATGTTTTTAGATTGTGAAGATAGGAGAAAGAGATACCGGATTCCCTTCTCCCTGATTCAGACGTAACGCGGGGATTTCTTACCCTTTTATCCCCTTATATTCTCGCAGTGAGATACGATCTTTAAAGTAATAACAAGCCGATTTGAAAAATTCGAGATTTCTGATTGGTCATTGTTGATTTTAACTCCTTTGACAGTTAATAGAAAATGATATATTCGATCTCTCTACGGTAGCTGATGTGAAGAAACGAGCCCTGGGAGTTAAATGAGTTCAGAGATTATTCGAAGACTGCTTTGTCCAAAAAACGAAATATGAAATCGCTGGCACTCAATTAAACACGATTACTCTCATCCAGTCGGTGAGGTCCACATCATCATTCTTCAATCTGCATTATAGTACCTACAACTTATATCGGGTTTTGTGCCATACTTGCTGGGTTTAAGCCCTTCGGATTGGCACATTTCCATAGCAGGCACCATGAACCTAAGTTAGAAATAATCGAAACTTAATTGTCAATGAAAATTCTTATTAGATGTTTTTTATTACTTCCTTGAGTAACTTGGGATAAATTAAATAGTTACGAAAAGATAGTAATTATTAGCATATTAAAGGATCTTTCCACAGCAGTGTGTTGATTCATTACAGTCTTTCAGGAGCGGATTATTGAAATAAGGTTGATATTTTACTGAAAATTATTCGATGGATAATTAGATATTTATTGCAAAAGCATGGTGGTCAAACGTACTCTCAACCTCCTCGTGGTGACCACCGGTATCTCCAGGGGCAACTCTGGGGGCTATTGAGAGAGGCGTCTAGATAGGACTAATCACCCACCGGATGTAAAAAATTATATTATGCCAGCAGAGGTATAACTTTATACAGCCTGGTAAACAAGGTACGACGCAAATCCCTGGATTCATGTTCTCAAACTGGATTGTGAAACGCGCGTGCAAATAACACTGAATGGAATCTCCTCCAGAAGGTTAAAAGACTTCTGAAATAGGTATGAAGATTGTCTGCCTTAATAATATCGAGGATGGACGAAAAGCCACTACCAAGTTGAACAGCTACCTCTAAGATGAAACTATGTCAGAGAAGTGACCACAGAACCGAAGAATTCAATAAACCCTTTTACTGGGTTCGCTGTTAGCTGTTGTGCTTACTTGTTATAAAAGCTATTTGTACTTCTGTTGTACCCTAATAAGTCCTTGGGACTTGCTCTAATGGGTGAGGAGTTACTAAATGAACAAATTACAAAAGCATATTTTTGTATTTGTCTGTGACATGAAGTAAATAGGAAGACAAAGAAATCGCACAAGTACTCCAGAGTTCATGTAAACAGAACAAATGTACTCTGCTGACACGATGTCCAAGATGTTCAAGAGCAAGCATGCATCATTACAGGTTACATAATGGGAGTTCCAACATTCATAGAAGGAGATCCACTGATCTTTCCTCAATGCACCAGCAGTCTGTTAATAAAAAATTGAGTGGTCTTTGGTTTATGTTACAATTGTCTGATCGAGCTAATCACTTCTCTTCCTCTCTTGTCTGGTCTGATTCAATTTATCAAAAGTCAACATTTACAACAGGAGGAAATGCCGGTCAGCTCTTCGCCCCTCAATGCAGTTAGAATCTCATTGTCTTTCCAGAAAAAAAACTTAAAAGTCCATTGCTCCAGAGTCAACTTTACGCTCGTCAGCTCCCCCAGTTTCGCTTCCTTTCGATACTAAGAGACAAGACTGCGTAGTTGGTAACTCCCTTTGCTAAAATATAAAAATGGAACAAATAATATGACTTGCTACAATACTTTTCTACCGGAAGAAAACCTGTCACCTCTTCCCTGCACCAAGAGGTTTTCATTCTTATTATCCCCTCTGGCGTTGCAGTTTTTCAACAGCTCTAACAATATTCAGAACCACCACTGTCACTACTAGATCCACTTTTCCAGGTGAGCATTTCTTAAACGCTGTCATGTTGTAATAAGTCCGAACGAACAGTCAACACACATCTGTAGTCGCAAGGCATTTAGCGTCTTCTTCTGCCTGCAAACATTTTTCACTAGTGTCGTGAGAATCTTGAGAACATTCGCTTCTTCTAAATCAGTTGATAACTCTGATTTGATTCTGAGTAGACCGATTGGGTAAAAGCCCCAGTAACTGTAGACCCCCAGATCTTTACTAGATTGTTCCATTAATTACTCAAATGGTATTAATCTTTGAAGCTGTTGAACAATAAACTTTCATTATCAAGGCCTAGTGAAGGAATACTAACTCCATGAATGGATAAGGCCTAATTTTGGGGAAACAGATTGTTTAGAATATCAAAAGTCTGATCATTCAGAAGACATAAAGGATGCATTGCTGAAAAATGTCCTCTTCTAGTTCACTGCCAATTACGATTTTTCCCATGAGTATCCACTTTTGTTGAAGTAGTATCATTCCAGAACAGAGTTTTGTTCTGTTGTAGACCCAGATTTTCTAATAAAAATTGCCCTTTTACTTACAAGTTTTACATCGATTATTCTTTCAATTCATACGAATGCTTGAAATTTGGGCTCCTACTAACCAGACATTCTCCAGTAAATCAAACTCCCATGTCACTCTGATTTCTGAGTATCATCGGTTTCTACACCTTGAATTAATCTTTTAATCACTGTTCAAAAGCGTAGAATATTCCGCAATTTCAGACGTTAGACCGACCATCGAACCAGTTTTTTTAAAGTGGCAGCTACCAAAAAGTCGCCAGATTCCAAAGTACGTTAGTTACAATGGGTTCTAATGTATGTACTGAGTCTCATTTCAATAACTTAGTCATTCTATAAAGTAGGCCTTTTTGGAATTTGGCTTAAGAAAAAAGTTGAAGCTTGGTTAAGAGTTTACCATAAACATACCTTTAGCATTGGTTTTCAACAGTTCGTCATTCTTGGACATCTTTGAAATTTCACTTCATATGATGATCAATCGAGTAAGGTATTTCTGCTCTCTTAGAAAAAAATTTTTTAAGACCTACAATATTCGACGGTTTCTCTTCTGAATTTCAACATTATATGGACTACAAATATATTAGCACCGAACTTTGGCACAAAAGCGCTTCTAGGTTTGGAAGACCGAAAATTGAAGGTCTTGCGATTTCAACAGTGCAAATTACCAGCGAAAACGTAGCTTTTATAAGTCATTGAAAGAGACTTCTGCTGGAGCATAAAGCAGTATGATAAAACAAAGAAGTCGAGCGATTTGCTGTTAGTCAGGTTTTCACGATGTACCAAGTTAAAAAATTTCTATGAGAGTTGTTATTTGAAGGGGTGTCCTAAGGAGGTACTGAAGTATCTGGGCTCAAGAAATGAACAGACTGCATATGCCATGTGGGAATTTTCTCTAAGATCTACAATAATAGCGCTTGAAAGTCTGCTGTTCGTGATTTATGCATAGAAATTGTGGACACCTCAATATGTTAGTACCTGAATGCATGCGGCTTGACTAAAAACCAGTTCTTTCAGAAAAAACAGCAAAGTTTGAATAAAATAAGCTTTGATTATACGACCAAATCCTTCTTCAATGATATCCAAATTTTAAAATCTACCGATAAACTAAGTAATATTAACTAAAACAATATGCAACAAATGTAAGTCCATACTAAAGCTCCGTTAATTAAGGCAAACAGAAGGAAAGCAGCTTGTGAATGGGACACAGCTTGAGCCATAAAATTCTCTAGGGAACATTCTGCAATAAAATGTTTTGACACTAATTAATGGCGTCTGAGCTCGGCGTCAAAGGAGTTTGGCTGTAAGCGAAAGTGGCCAATTTGTCAAGTTCAGTAAATGCAGGGACGTCGTTTTTAAAAATCTTAATTTTGTCCATCAATGGAAGGCTCAAATAAAAAAGAAGCCAAAATGGATAGCAGTGCTTTTAAATTTAAGATCGCAGAGCCGTTTTGCTAAAAGAATAAAATGAACAAGAAAAATCTGCTTTGAAAATATGTTTTCACGTGAGGAGATTTGCTTTGGAACAGTACAGTGTTTTACATCAAGACGGTGTACGAAAAGAATTACTGCAAAGCAATGTTGACCCAATGTCTAATCAAAGTCAACGAGCAGTATGTCCTACGAAGTCATTTTGGCAGAGGTAGTGTTCTAGATTCTGTCCCTTTTCCTTCATCTTTTAACTAGGAAAGTTTCTGAATAAGTTATCTTTTGCAGAAACTTGATCTGCATAGACATTAGGATTGGGCCTTCAGATGAATACCACTCCGTTTGACGCGAAGTTGGCGAGGGACATTCATCGTGGAACTATGTCCTCAAACAGCTAAGACTGGTGAAGAACTTGCAAAAAGAGTCACTCTGAGACAACCCCAGTAAGTTTCAACAAAGAAGGTTTTGCTACCTGATGATTATGAAAACCCTACCTCACTCCGCAACGCTAGCGCTTTTGAACTACCAGATTTGAAGAAATAATAAGAGAGCGCTTGCATTTCGAGATTTAGAAAAATCAAATACGATAGGTAAAAGATATAGGCGGAGCTGGTCAATCTTGGCTGGAAAAAACATGAAACATACAGCTGAATGTGCAAATGAATACTGAAATGCGACAAAGACAGTTTCATAAGAATGTTTGCCGATAAATCACTCTAAATTTAACCGGACACAAATTCCACATATCTAGACGTTTTGAATCTCCTAAACGAGAGGAGTGATTTTGACGTCAATTTATAAACTCTCCTTCTCAGCCCTTGGAAAGCACTGCAGACTCGGGAACGATACAACGCATGATCGCCTGATACGCATCTTTTGTTCAATCTAACCGCTGACTTCAAAATAGCAAGAGATAATAGGCATATGTCCGGAAACCCAAGCTAATTTCTCCCCATCCTAAATTCTGGTTTTGAATTTTTCGCTTCTACGCCCACTTGATCTGTACGTTTATTTGCTTTACCGATTATACTGACTCAAATACAGAATACTGAATCAAATTTGGTCCCCATTTTTGGTCCCTGCAGCTTTCATTTCAGTGTCTCTACTTTGAGGCTTTACTTTCACTCATTCCAAGTTTCTACTGTCTGTCAATCCCTTTTTCTCAACTGTACCTAATCGAGGAGCAAGTGTTTCAGTTGTCATCCTCAAGAGCAGGTTATTCCATATCTCGTTGCGGATGGCACAGTGCAAAGTGGAATATTAAGGAGCACCACCCTTTGTTATTTACAATAGCAGCCCATACACGCCTCACAGCTCCACAACAGATTAAGTTAACGCTGGAGAAATTCGGGAGTTTTTCAGAAAATGAAATTGCTTCCAATCATATTTCCTGATTTTCTCAAGTGCAATTCAGTTCAACGTTAATTATGTAGATTTCCGGTTTTATTCATCGAATTTTCAACGAGGTTTGGTATGTGCTTCTGTTCTTAAAAGTCCTCTTTCTCGAAGAGGGGGATCCAGTATATACTAGTCTGGTGACCCTCTTCTTTAGACACATTAATGAAATTACTTTACATTTTAGAAATTAGAAGAGAGAATTTAAGACAGGTCCGAAACCTTCCCGTAGTCGCTTCAAAATCGGCCCATTTCAAAACGAAGTCAGTTGTTTCTATCCTTGCTACCGTACCAGCATCCTCGACGCTGTGGTCACTTCTTGCAGGTCACAGTGTCTAGGCCAATGATAACTTATAATTTAGCTGTGTCGCGTTCACTGGCCCCATAAAGCCTAACTCTCCAAAGAAAATTCTTAGTATGCGTACACATGTTTGGATAAATGAAATATTTAGTACCATATACTTCAAGATATCATTTTGGGTACTTCCTGATGCAGAGGTAAACTGATATCGGATGTGTATGTGGGGAAAAAATATTGAAGTTCTATTTCTATCCAACACCACAATATAACCAACGGTTGACTATCGGTCGGTTAAGCCTAACTTAAGAATTCCTTTGGACAAATTGTCAGACACTCAAGGCTTTTCAAGTATGGCTCCATCGACTTCTGTTCAAAATTATAATGAATGCATTCAATCGCTTGTCCGCCTGTCCATCAATATTCGTACTTATGATTTTGACGTAGAAATTCCAGTCTTGTCTAGAATATGAGTCAATCTTATGCATTTCTCACTTGACTATTTAAATTGCAAATATTTATAGGCCAAATCAAAAGTGGAACACGCCAATTGATCCCTTAACCAATTTTTAAGCTGACTTGTGGACATTAAGATACATTTTAATCGCTGGTAGTTATCATTAACTGTGAATGTTAGCGATTTAATGAGCAATATAAATTAGTAGTACAATGGAGAGTTATCTTTCTGGCATTGTCTGCCTCATCACTTGCAACAAATTCTGCTTCTAGTGGAATTTATATTCAGATAAGTTGCAATTATTGTAACAACCAGGCCTATCTATTTCGCTTGGGCAAGTTTGTTTGAGTGATGAACATATAGATTGGTAAATAATACATTCAAGTGCTTCTTCAATATTGGTGAAACACTGACTCTAAATTGCTACTGCAACGATTAAAGTCTTAACTTTTATGCAGTTCAACTACGAAGAGATGAGTAATGGAATTAGATGAAAGATTGTTGACTAATGCACACAGAATAGAACTCGATAACTCAATCGCTCAGCCTTTGTTAGAAGAGTGAACAAGCGTAAACGGATGGAAGATCAGTCCTAGAAAAATCATCTCAGGACTTCCATGGACGGCTGTACAAATCTTTTCTAGTAGATTCCCATTTTGGCAGTATTCTTGAACTGTGCATCAATGGCTTAATCTTTATTCTACTTAGATCAATCGAATCTTTTCCATCAGAACCGTATAGGATGGTTGATATGGAAATCATTTTTTCAGTGAATAAAGGACGAGATACAACGATGCCCATAAGGTTTTGAACCGCGGAAGAGAGAGTCTCTTTTGATGAGTTTTTCATCTCTCATGATCCCTTAAGTGGTTTACAGGGACTCCATTTCCGAATGAGCACCTCTTCGGCCAGACTGTTTACGTCCAATTTCGGTTTTTGGCTTCTACCTATTTGGTGATTACTCCCAAACTCGAACATCCGTGCCTCTTTAACTGCAGGTGGTCAAACCTACTCTCAACCTCCTCGTGGCGACCACCGGTAACCCCAGTGGCAACTCTGGGGGGCTAATGAGAGGGACGGCCCTGATGTGACTAATCACCCTCCGGATGTATAAAATTAGATTATGCCAGCAGAAGTACAACATCTTACAGCTTGGTCAAGGAGGCACGACGTAAATAACCGGATTTGTGGTCTCAAACTGAAGTATGAAATGCACGTGCAAGTAGCTATGAATGGAATCTCCATCAGACTGTTGATTTCTGGAGGAAATTTGAAGACGGACGAATTCGGACGATGTGGCTCGACTAAGCTGAACTGCTATCTGTACGACGAAGCCATGCCAGAAAAGAGACCAGACAAACGAAGACGTCAACAAACGTTTCTACTGTTCTGTGTACTGTTGTACCCCCAATAAGTCCTTGGGACTTGCTTAAATAGGTGGGAGAAAATAGAAATAGAACATCTCTCTCGTATAACAACCAAGTTTCACTAATTAGCTATACACAACGTTGGTTAGACCTAGTGCATCACTCTATTTAATGATTAGTAAGGAATGTTCATTATTTTTAAATCACAACTAAGCTTCTCATCATTTCTCACATATTAGAAGGCTGATGTTGCGCGCAAGAGGGAAAGAAGTTTTGTTGAATTCTTTTCACTTTGGAGATCTGTATGAAAGAGTTAAAACCAACCTACCCTTAGGCATGGCGTGCGAACGCCAGTTGGTCAAGTACTCAAGTTTCAGGTTAGTTCTCATTAAATCTTTTGTAATCGGTCTCCCCAAAATGTTAGATCTTAATCGTCAATCAAGAAGGCTAGATTTTATACGGTAATATTTAGGCACGAACTGCTCGTAAAATCGGTTTATCGAAATTCGCTTCCCTCAAATGCTGATTCATAAATGCAAATGAACAACTGGACCGGAAATAAATTGATGCATGCTAAAATATCATAGATGATGAACCAATTAAAAAAACCCAACTTGCCAGAAAATTTATCTATTTCCAAACTAACTTCCAACTCTAACGATCTGCGTTCATATGCTCGTTTGGTAAGCATTTATTTACTTGACTTGGTAATTACGAACTTACCTGCAAAAGAGCATACATGCCGCAGTCTTCTGGTTGTAGCTCTGCTCACCCTTTTAAAATTACCTAGCAAGATAATTTCACAGTTGAGTCGAAGAAAAATTACTTAATTATTCTGCATCATTTCGACTATCTACCGCATTGACGAATGTGGTTCATGTAATGATATTAACATGTCTTAATAAGTCTGAGTTGTCGAAATTGAGACTCTTCATTCGAACTAACCGGCAAAGAAAGCAAATGCAATGAGAGGGCCTCGGCAATTTAGAGATCAGGGAACTGTCATTGACTCTGGCCACTAAGATGAGTGTTTTCAGATACGGCTAAGACGGAATCTCTGGACGATCATTAGCAAAGCCATATGCTCAGAAGGAACGCTACCAGGGACGAATTGATGTTGTGATGTTAGATAGTTGTGTCAACCAATGGGTAAATAAAGGAAATCCATTAATATGACGGTCAAAGTTTCTGGAGTGATTGGCGGTTTGTGCTGCCTGCAACACTCGCTCTCCCGCTTGCCTCTCATCTTCTTTGTCATTTACTTCTCCACTTCCCTGCTTCTTTGTCACTCCCCGTTCATTCTTATCAAAATTTTTATTTTACATAATTCGGTTTCTACCTTTTCTTTTATTTCTCATCTGCCTATTTACCACAAGGCCTAATCCTAGTTGGTACTTCCATTCTAGAGCATTTCGTCATTGTTTAATGCCTTTTTTATACACTCTTTCCCTATTTTTAGGTATTTAGAAATTCAAAAAAGTGGCTGTCTGCAGATTAGGATAAATGGTAGATGTGCGCAGGGAAGAATCTCAATCCGTTAAATTCAAAACCCATCGAGTTAGATCTGCTAGAAAGATTCTTTCTCAATCTACGAATTTCGCCTCGCATCATGCATCACTGTAGTTGGTTATTTTAGTTGTAAAAGACTTGGTTGTGGAACCATTTGTTAAAAATTATCTGCTACCAGCTAGCTCTAAAAGGCTTGGTGTAGTACCAAAGCATCAATAGCAGATTTAGTTTATCAGATGAAAATTACTCTTCATTTCAGTTAACCAGCAGATTAAATTTTATTCACAAATTAGTTCGAAAACCTACTCCTGTTGTTATTTTTAGAACCTACCCACAAATCTACAATTCTCTACTCCACTACGCTTTTCAGACAACTGATCCTAACAAAATATTCGGATTTCTTATCATTTCTTATCTTATCATATTACGAAATTCAGTAATATATGCCTCAAAGTAACAAATACATCCATACTTTCTGCTTAAGTCTGAAATCTAGTCTCTAATTTCTTGAAATGGTCCCATTTAAAAATCAGTGTGGGATGAAATGTGACGCTAATCTGTGACGCACTCATTGTTGATTATTCAGAGTTTTCTCAGCTTTGTATTATTGTTATCTTTGATTTGGTTGGGAAAAGAGCAGACGATTTACATCCTCATCTGAGCTTTAGACGCTTTCACGAAATGTTTATCTCTTCAAATGGGCAGTAAATACTTATTAAATGGCTGGAGGTTGTAAGCGACATTCGCTCGCACTGTTTAGCGGAACAGGGCTTTAATTTTAATTCTGCTGCTATTTGATGTGGAATACTGGTAAACGAAAACGATTCTACTGTTATTAAAGGCCTTATTCCGCAAGGAATGGCAATCACTAAGTAGTGCCGAGTTGTGATATCTCCTTCGAAGTTCGGCCCAAATCCAGATGTTGACAGAATAGAGCAGCAGAACGATAGTTCCTTGAGGGTCCAGCTGAATATTATGGAAATATATAATAAAGTACATAAATCCTTTCATCTCTTTCTCATAGTGCACTGAGATAATATCAATCTCTTCTGTTCTTGTAGAGTCAATCTGCTGTAAGAAATCATTACTTCCAATTATTCCATAATCCGATAAGCTGGATGAATGGAGAGGTCGAGGAAACGGCCCGTTTTTTGTTTGTGTTACAAAAGAAGGAACGGAAAAAATTTCCGAACTTATTCGTTATTTACTGTATTCTGCATTGAGAAACACATATTCAACGGAGTTAAGCTAACAGAGCCACCAACCTGCGCAGTGTCGGAATTTGAACAAGTCCCTCCTGACCAAAAGCTGGATTTATCTCTAAACCCTTCATTCTTATTTTTGAGATTCTTTGCCTTGAATTTCAGAAATGCAGTATTATCATTATGGGGTATGAAAATGGGAAAATGATTGAGGTCCATAGTTCCATCACTGTTATGAGACTTGTCGATTATCAAGATGAGGCCTTTTGAACAGCCGTCATTCGAGAATGGCTCCGTTTACTTTCTCTCTTCGCTAATTATAATAAATTTCGGAGCTTGTGTATGTACTTAGCACACCTATGCTGGCGATTTCTTTTGGACCCTTATAAATACTACTAAAGTGGCCTTTCTGGGTATTTCTGTCCGATCGATTAAGCCAACAAGAAGGCCTGATTTTCCCTAACAGCAGCATCTATACAATCCATTTTGTCAATTTTAAGAATGCGAGATTTCTGAAATTTCTCGATTAAATTCAAACTAAGATAGTTTTTCATTTTTATTTATTTACTTCCACCCATTAGGGCAAGTCCCAAGGACTTATTGGGGGTACAACAGAAGTACAAATAGCTTTTACAACAAGTAGCTCACAGCAGTTAACACGAAAGACAATAAAGTCGCTCATCAACGTCTTCGGTTCTCTAGTCATTTCTCTGGCATGGTTTCATTGTGCAGGAAGCAGTTCAACTTCCTGGTGGCACCTCGTCCGTCCTCGACAATGCTAAGGCAGACGATCTCTAAATCTCTTTCAGAAGTCTTCCCAAATTTCCGGTGGAGATTCCATTCACTGTTATTTGCCTGCGCTTTTCACAGTCCAGTTTGATAACATGAATCCAGGGATTTGCGTCGGACCTTGTTTACCAGGCTGTATAAAGTTATACCTCTGCTGGCATAATCTAATTTTTTACATCCGGTGGGTGATTAGTCCTATCTAGACGCCTCTCTCAATAGCCCCCAGAGTTGCCCCTGGAGATACCGGTGGTCACCACGAGGAGGTTGAGAGTAGGTTTGACCACCTCTTTTTCGATAACCTTTTATTAGCTATTAAACAAACGCATCAGGCTGGTCAGGAAAGGTAATGCTGTTTAATTGATTCAATCATCAGTATAGGTATTGTCATGAATTTGCTTCTTCAGAGCAACAGGGAATTCACCGTTTTGTGGACAAGAAAATTCATTTATTATTAACTATGCTTTCCTCAAATAGAAATGAAAGCTCATTTATTCGAAATTTAAATAGCGATTCCAAAATACTAAATGACTTATGACATTAGTAATTAATGGCTATCTTCCCCTCAATGCAACATTTTTTTCAGAATATAATTTATTATCGCGAATCTTTGGGAGAAATATTCGAGAGCAGGAAACGTATCTCTCCTTTATTAACTGTACTTTGAAATAACAGAACCCTCTTCGATTAAAAGTGACTCAAAGCCCTGAAATTAATGAAACCTTGGCCTTTGACATGCCACCTGTTTATAAAGTGAAACTAACAGGGATTCTGCTATCCAAGAGATGTTAAGTTTGCATATCCTTGATCTATAGTTACGTTGTCGAGGGAGTTAGTATGAAAGAGACCAACTTAAATAGCCATTTAATGAGCATCTTCTTTTGCAGGGATCAGTTGCAAGTAAAGCCGGCATTAGCACCCAAAAAATCCTCCGATCATGTGACTCAGTTTTATGAGGACTGAAAACGGCTAAACGTTCTCTGCCAGACAATGCGGTTTTTCGGCAGTCCCGGCCACTGTTGGTCTGCTACAGCAAGTAAATTTCTTGGGCACAGGAAATGATGAAATACCCTCATTTAAGGAGGCAATCTGATAGTGGCTAGGAGCTGAAGAGGATAGGAAAAGTTGGGTGTTCGATGTAATTTCTTAATAATCACAGAGGAGGCCACATACTCAAAGAATAACGTTGCCTGTGACTAGTTGAAGGAGATGTAGGAATTAAAGCTTCCTCTTAAAAGTTAAATTTGATTTGGTCAAATTCACCTTACTTCCAGACTCGTTTAATCGCTCACAATTGAATAATAACTTAACCATAGTGATGGTGCAGCTGAAACATTACACTCATGTGATTGAGGCTTGGATCCATACTTTAGAGTCCTTTATCGAATCCTACTGCGGTCGAATTTTACTGAACAATGCCATTATTTAAACATCGGTCATTGAAATCGATCGATATATTCAAATGAACTATACCTAGAAGTGGGGGAGTATAAAATGAACGCAACTGTGAACATGTATTCGACGCCTTTGATAGTTACATAAATCAGTGTGGAATGCATAGAGCACATGTCAACTTGAAATAAATGAAGCGGCGAGAACCATATTCAGGAATATGAAACAGGAGTATCAGCGTACTTGCAGAAAATTACTCTGGGGTATGAAAAATGAAGCCTTTGGAAGTAAGTTTTCCAAGTCTTTAAAACATGAAGGCATGATGAAATTAAACGGCAAATAAACAGAATGGGTGTCCCAAGAGCGAAAGTATAATGTATTTGCATGAGCTTCTGGCGTACCAGCGACAAGAGCTTACAACCCATCGTTGAAAACCTAATATTCACGAAAATTCCCCAACCTTGTTGAAAAATTGACGGCGAATCGAAGTCTACTGTCTGCCTAAGCTAAGAGCTGGGAAATTTTTTTTCAATACTGAAAACTACCTCACCAAATTTCTTTTTATATTGCACGTTTTTGAGCCGCAATTAGGGATCCTATGATGAATAGATCATTAAGTACAAGTAAGCAGCCTATTTGACGTTTAATAGGATCAACTGAAGAGGAGTTGAAAGACTGTCTTTAACAGTGAAGGATCCTATAGAGAATCTAGCTTCAGAAGAACAGGCAACCTCAGCATTAGACAGGATCGAAATATGAACATCAGAGCTGCTTATTTCCTTTGTCCGATATCGTTGAAAACATCAATTGGAAGAATAAATTGTTGGCTGCTCTAAACGAAAGGTTGCTTCGAAACTTAGAATATAAGGTATGAATGAATTTCAATAAGCTATAACGGCGGAGAACAGTAGCTTGCGTCTGTCACACGATGAATTCGAGACCTCAAAGGAAACTTCTTTCATGACTTTGACTAGAGAGCCTGTGACCATGCACTCAGTAGTATTCGGGTGACTCTAAAATAGATAATGCGGTGGCGTGAGTAACACCCATAACGGTAAGGCCAAATAAGAAACTCCTATTCAGAACTACTTTCAACCGCACAGCCTATGTCGTAATGCAGAGCGAAGGAGGTGGTCAAGTCGATGAGCATGGGCGTGGACGTCATGCTCATATCAAAGCCTGTTTGGCGAAATTAATGGCGCACAAAAAAACGCTTTGGATTTTGAAGAAAATTGATCTCCATTTCCCATTTTCATCCTCCTTATTAAGAGATGTATAATTCATCTACCCCCAGTAAATCCACAATAATACTGCTGCTAGAACTGGTAATCCCTCCGGAAATTTTACTTGAATGTAGGATGAATAGTTAACCAGCTTTCTTCATTTATATGATTTTAATATGGAAGTCCTTGCTCGCTACTGCGAAATTTCTACGAACCGGTGCTGTTTTTGTCAAATTTTGTAAAGAGCATGGCTCTATTTTTAAAATACATAAGTTTCGTGGGATTTTAAGCCATTTGTCTATTTGGTTCTTTGCTTGTAAATATTCATTTTATTGTGGTTTCGAAAAAACATAGTTTCATGTAAAACGATTAATTATGCCTGGTAAATATGCAAGCTTGAATTTTTTGAACAAAAAGCTGCCTTCAAATTAATTTCTATTGTTTTTAAACCACGTACAATAAACTAGTAAATTCATTTTCAACTATCGTTCGCAGTTGTACTTAACGAATAATTTTTTAAGTATTTGCAAAATCTTTGCGGCTTCAAATTAAAATATGAATTTTCATTGATTGTTGAATCAGTTTCACCCGAGAAGAAATGAAGAATTATTGCTCTGTTGCGGAAACGGATGACATGATGAAACAGAATTCTCCTAGCTCATTCATTTCCTATGTATGTCTTCAGCATTATTTGATGACATAAAGTAAACCTTCGACTGAGAGAATCAAATCGTCTATTAACATAAATTTGATTCATCTGCAGCAAAGTGAGTAGGTCTCTAGATTTGATCAGCGGCTTCAGTGAGCATGGCACTTTATTATGTTTAAATAAAGCACAATTCATATCGTGAAAGCAATCGCCAGATGCACTGTCCTGGACGTTGCTAAAAATCTCAAGCAGTCTCCGAGTTATATATACATATATAGCACTTAAGCTGATTGTTTGTGAGATCAAAAGTGTTGACGGAAACTTTCGGTTAGTTTCAACCGATGGGAAATTTAAGGATTGTGGGGAATAAGAATTCAAGACGTAAATCATTCCTTAGAATGCCTATGTTGCTTGTGATGTGTAGATGAATAATGCTTGTTTCATTCCACCGCTTTGAGAGCTAGTGTATTGTCTTATTTATAGGTATCCTCTAAACTGGACATGTGAAGATGTCTGAAAGGGGAAAGAGTGTATTAAATTCAAGACAAAATTGCGCAAATACCACACCTTCGTCAGGTTGCTATAGTGGCATTCTGAAAGAAGATCAATTAAAAGAGAAACCACTCATGCATCCTTTCAAAATTTTCTGCACTTCGAGTAGGTTTTGAAATTGAGTTGGCTATCATAAAACTGATGAGAAAATTTGCAAATTTTGGGCTGTCAAAGGTCCCCTATTTGGATGGATTTAAGCTCCCAAATGAAGCTTCCGGTTGATCTACTAGAAGTGATTGAGTCCTTCTGATCCTTCTAATGTTATTTCACAAATGTAAAGTTAAGTATTTTGATTATTCACCAAAGACCGGAAAAGATCTAAATCTTATATAAGGTTAAGGGAAATTCGTTCGTTGTCAGATCCCTACAATGACTAAAAACAAGCTTCGGACCGGTCGGCAACATATATCGTAGCTCTCAGCCATTACCGGTGAAGTCTCTCAGGATGAACCCGATCCGATATGTAAGTTTGTATAAATTTTGAAAAATTCATTTAAAAGAACTTTCTCGGAACAAGCAATTTTTGTTCTCAACACTTGATGCTTGGATATGAACTGATTTAGTCTGGTGGATCCTCCACATGTACAGGCGGTTAATTAATAAGTTATTCTTCCATTTAACCTCCGATTCAATCAGAAAATGACCTAACAATGACAGCGAAGATTGGCAAATTGTTGTTACGGAGAAAAGTAATGGGGTATTAGAACCCCTGAACATTGCAAATATTGCTTGAAAACAGTTAGTTTAATCCTCATCTTTTAATGTACTGCGAGTGACAATAACCACTTCTGGGATTATAAGTCGAGAAGAGCCATCCACCTCTGCTAACCACTAATACACAACTAAACCGCAGAATATCTAATTCGCATATCCTCGGCACTCTGCAGTGATAATGCTGGTCAGCCGATTACATTAATGGTGAAAATGTAGCAGTTTACTGTGCTTGGTCAATTCCAAGTCCATCAACTTACGGGGACACCAAATTCACTGACAGAGCTGCATTTCGTGCTCTCTCAGGAACCGAAGAAGTGAGTTAGCAAAAATGAACAGGCTGACAAAGTATTCATTTAAACCATTGCCTTTGCAGAGTCACCAGAAGAACGCTTTGGGGATAATGCACTGCCGATTGACAGCTATCTGGAACGAGTGCAGAATAAAACTGAATCTTTTAATAAGTGATTCCTTTCTCCAAGTCTCATTCCTCTTCTATCCAAACACCACGCTCTGACCATGATAGCTGCTGTAGCTAACTGATCGGTATGGAGAATATGCTATTTCTAGGAATCATCAGAGTGGATCCTTCATTGAGTAAGAGCAGATCGGTTGGCCTTTAATCTAGATTAAATTCCTCAGGAAAGTTTAGCTACGACATGTTAAAATGCCAGGGATGAGTGCTGATGTTCTGATAAGGCATCATTCACAGAGCTGAGCACTATCAATCCTCAAAAATGCCTTAAGACCAAGGCTTGAGAACGATTCGTTCTGTGATTTGCATCCCCCTAAGATTGATCAAAGGTAACTGAAATTCGCCAGAGTACTAGATGATTAAATCCACATTGGCTTACTAAGTTGAAACTAGGCCGTGAAATGTGGCTGACAGTGTGTAGCTAAAACGACACTCCTTCATTGGCCTCGAAACCGCTAAACGTTCATAGTAAAAGGCTTTGAAGAGGAAACAGGCACCGAAAGTTAGTCTTCATTGTTGGGGTTAAGAAAAACAATGACCAAATAAATTTACAATAACTGGTATATAAAAACCCTATAAATAAACTTGTAATAAGACGTCGCAGGTATTAAACCCAATCGCTTGTTGCTAAACAAGGAATACAAATGGGCAAATTATCTAATAGGAGAGATGTTAAGGTTGTTGAATCGCATTACTTTACTGCAAATCACAACTCCGGAAGACGTATCTTTTATGAACGACTCAGTGGTTATTGTATTAGTGATGGCAGTATCATTTACAGACCATTTACATCATGTTCATGTCAGCAATCAGAGGCCGCAGTCTTGAGGCTGAAAAGGGCATGTGATTTCAGCATGTAAGAAGGCCTCCCACCCATGTGCAGATAATTTTAGAGTGTGGAAGGCACCCTAGTCCATATATCATCAGTAATACAAGTTGTGCTAACATATACATCATTCTGCAGTCCTTAATTTCCGACCAATTGTTCACTTGATCAAAGCACATTCACAGATGCAAACAGTAAATTAGATATCCTTGATTTTCTCGGGCTCAACGCATACGAGGTCATCATATCTAACCGGGCGCAAAACAGTAGAAATCTAATGCTTGGAGAGTTGAGTCACGTACGAACTGAGTAGTTACAGAAACACCGAACAAAATGGCAAGCGAAAATTATGGTCATTGGTGCAGACTCAAGCGAAACTATTGAGCTGACTTCCTACCCCATGCTAAAATTTCCTCCTTTGTTTCCCCAAGTAAAGCTAACCACTAAGAGTTATGAATTCTAACACTTTCATGACTTCTCTTGTAAATTGAAGATCATGCTGTTGAGGCCTTTTTTAACACGCCGAGATGGTGGAGGACTGACAGAAGTGAAAGCGAAGGACTAAGGAGCATTTTAATTTCAGCTAGTGGATTCGATCTTGGAAACCGACCAACTATGCGTTTTACAACTTCTAGTTACAATGAAAAACCTTTGAAAACTATGGAACGGATGAACTGCGAATCTGTGACATTAGGAAGCTAATTTAACAATGATTGACTCAAACGGAAAAAGCGGAACATCTCCGACTCTGGAAATCGATTCTCGACTTTTAAAAAACGACAATAAGATTGACCTTGGAGGGCGCTGACTGAAACATGACTATATGCCTACAAGGTACAGCAGCGTACCTTCAAGTATCTTCAAGGACTTATGCTGCACTGAAAGCCATCCTAATGGTTCAGTTAGTAAAGCTGCTCTATTTTGAAAAATTCATTAAGTTTCAAAGCAGACTTTTGCTAAGTCGCGAAATGCAGGCGAAACCGTATGCTCACGGGACCATTCCATTGCAAGTATAATTTTAAAAAATCTTTTATCACCACTGTGCTGCCCACATCGTTTTGGTTCTCCAGAGTAAATATATAAAATCCAAAATTTGACTAAGACAGTACAACTCCGTTAGTGCAAAATGAAGGAAAATCGTAATTCCTTCTCCAGCACCAGAAGTTAATATCCAGCAAGACTTTAGAAGGCGAATTTTACAATGGCTATTCTTTAAACGCAGCTTCAACGGTTCTGAAGTTATGATACATGTTTCCTTCGATTAGGCATAGATTAGGAAATCGTGGATATAAGCACTGACGCTCTGTCTTTTGAGGTAATGTACACGAGGTGGTAACTTTTCAAGCTACTTATGTCGTTTGGAAGAGGTACGCGCATTAAGGTATCACAAAATGTTCTGAGTAGCACACGCCCTCATAGAGACTGGCACGCGAATTCAGTTCTTCAGTGCGCCTGGTGGATTCTAAAAAAACAAAAAAAAATAAACACTCAAAGACCGAAAATACCAACGCGTTGAACCATTAATTTAAATAAGCTTTCAGCCGAAAAACTCATAACCTAAGCTTAAAAGAAAGGTTTTCCCTGACACCTTCATTAACAAACTCATAAACTAATTGGCAGAAAGCAGGTGGAAGTAAGATTGAACCAAAAGGAGTGCTCCTTCCAATGATTTTGTTGGCTATGTAGCGGTTGTGTAAGCATTTAATTCATTGACGGCACGAGTTTGATGCTTACCAGCACACATCCAGTAATGCAATTAGTTACTCTAAATAGGAAAGCCACAATCAAGAAGAAACCATGGAATGGTTATTTCGCCCAAAAATAAGAACTGGAAGACGACTTCATTCTCTCCACCAAAATGGGGTTTGAAATTCATGCCCAGGATTTTAAAATTTTTTGAAGACTCATAAAACCTTCCATGAAAAGGGATTCGTTTCTTAAGGCTTTTCGTTTCTACAACCGCTCATATTTCTCGTTTTCTAGATTTCAGCGATTCAAATCTATTGTGTTAATTTTTCGAGTTTCGATGAAGATACAAATCAACTCTCTCCTCTCGGATCAAACACGTAATGAACATAAAAGGCAGTTCAGAGCCCATGGTTAGCTTTCAACTCATTTCTGACACATATTTTTGCACTTTGTGAAAGTACCATTGGAACTCAAACCTTCTTCATTGAAACCCAGATGGTGGGTGTAAGAGCAGACTAGTCACTACTTTAATTAAAATTGTTCGATAGTCAACGAAAAATCCAAGTATTTATCAAAAATTCTTTCGTTAAAGAATGGCTAAATGAAAATGAAGCATGGTACTTTGCTCCCCTTCGACATCTCTGTGTTGAGACAGCTTCAAAAAGCCCTAACTACACTTCTGGATACATTCTGAAAGACAATGTGAAAGTGGAAGTATTCAACAAGTGGTGCTATTGTTGAGGAAGCACAGGTTAGAACCACTAGAATCCGGTATAGCACTGAAAGGACGCCACTTCTTGAAGACGATATGGTACTAAAATGGGGGGTGCTAAGTTAATTTGTAAATAGAAAATTTCCGCTTTTGAATTTCTTCCTGATCCCACGGTAAAACCTGAATTTTAGAATGCTGATAATGCAAAAATTACATCTTTTCGATACCAGGATGAGGGTTTCTGTCAAAACTGACTTTTTGAGTGCCAGCGACTGCGAATATTCTTAGCCCTATCTCGTTTATGCTATGTATTAAATACTCTAAGTGAGCTGTTGTAGCATAGAACGGCTAAAATCGCTCCAAGAAATTCAGTTTTACTGAAGTGAAGTGAACATTATCGTGAGAAGCGATCCGAGCCCATACTAGTTGCTATACCAGAAAGAAGCAAAACGACACAAAATGACCTTAGAGGGAGAAGTGATTTGTGCAGTGGAAAGTCTTGAGACTAACTATACAGCCTTACGGAATGGTTTTCACCAGGAATACTTGCAATACCAATACAATAAGAAAGTGAGATGTCTTGTCCCAAGCTGTACAAGACCATCACGACGAAGTAATGAACAATCACCAGCGTGGCGTTTTTAAGATGAAGGGTTACTCCAAGTAGTATTAGTTTAAAAATGGACTAAGACCACGAAATTAATATGACAATCTGAATATACGTAGCACCGTCACATACTTTAACCTTCAGAAAGTTTTTCCTCAAGCCTCTAAGTTCCTCCAGTGATTCGGCCAGCTTGACCATTCTTACAATTGACTTGGTTGCTCACTATTTGCATTAAAGATATCAAATTATTTAATGACTGAGTAGTAGAGTCAAATCCATTGAGTACATTAAAATGCGGGAAATCACTATCAGTCCCAGGGGATACATGTGTTTCGGCATGACTAAGCATGTCCCCAATAAATTGAACCGAATATGAAATAGTTGTAAGACAATCTTTATGAACAAGTAAGCCCCTCCAAGTTTTAGTTGTGTGGATTGTGGCTAACTGGCATTGTGTTACCATGATGACTTCCTAACGATATGAACTTAATCAAAACTATAGCCCTAATGAACACTAATGATCTCATTGTATCCTCCCCTTCGAATACACCCTTGGCAAAATAATAATACTAATAAATCTGAAAAAGCACCTCGGATATTTGCGGAACGTACCTATGATTAGAACAAAAAGGATTAGCATTATACCATCGAAAAAGACCAAAATGTCATGGTAAATATTCAAAAGAAAGTAAGTAAGGTAGCTCGTCACTTTCGATGTACAGAAATCGTCGAAAAAAGAGTTCTCGACACCACCTAGAGGCGATATTGAGGACTATAAACTTTAGATTTCGTTGAGCAGGAACCAAAAAGTTGTACTAAAAGTAAATTTTCTTAATTGCCTTATGATTTTGCTCAAGAGAAGCAGAAAATTGAGACGTATTGCTTTACAGCAATTTTAAAACTAATCATTTGGTATAAATTGCTTCTCATTTAGTTCGGAGTAGGATTCCTGCTTTTGTGTGACTAGGTCAATTTTAAAAAGCTGTTATGTTCAGGAAACTGGTAAATCTAACAATGTCTCGGATTACAGGATTCATGACATGTGACGACTACTTTTTTCCTTCATTTTGACTCTTTTCAGTGACAATCTAACCATCTCATGCGCACAGAATCTGATTAAGCCGTGTTAAGTATCTTATTAGACTAAAACAATAGCTTGATTAATAAACTATTGTTTTTTAACGGTTACTTAGTCGAAACTATGGCAATGGGTGTATGCAATGACTGAAACTATTATTTCGAAATATTCGAAACGGGGAAGATATCAGATTAAATCTGAAAGTCTAACAATTTAGCAACAATGCTATTCCTTTGAACAGTTGGTTTTCTTCAGATGAGTTCGCAGCAGTAAGGTTTTGTGATGCTTGGGGTGTTTGAAACATATAACCGCTACCCAGAATATAGCCAGCAAGGTGTTACCAGAATTAAAAAAAAAACAAGAAAAGTCAATAAATCGGAGGTCTAGGGGTTGACAAGGCAGATGGACTTAACTGAGGGAATCACGTCACAAATTTAAAAGTTTAGCTCCCAACATATGAGGCTAATCAGCCTGAAATTTGAATACTCGCTCACTCATTACGTCCGCACCATCCACCCAAAACGGACTGGACTGAGGCCTCTGCATCGGAAAATGTGAAGTTATCTTACCATCAAATCAAAATTACAGATGGATCTTCGCCATGGTTGGAGAAATGAGTACGCATTTATCTGTCAGCACTAGTATTCATCAGAGAAAAAAATTATATGCTTCAACAAGTAGTAGAGGGTCTTGACGACCTGCCTGGAGTCTTCAAACGGCTAAAAGAGGAATGACAAAGTAACCTTTGGTCGTTGTGAAAGTGGGATGATTTTCTTAGAGTATTCGTCCAAATCAAGAACAAGAGAGCTACCAAGGATCTTAACCGCAAACATTTTTTCAGACCTCTAATTAGCACACGTTATTATCATTCAAGAGCACCTTACACAGACAGGGTGGTGTGGCATGACCTACACATAGTGTAGTTAGTTCATTCAAAATGCATGAAAAAAGTCTTACCTCAGATTCGCCTCGACGGATGTCCCTAACACCGTAAAAGCCCCCGTAGATGATAGAGCCCACAGGTGTTCTAGAATGGTAATCTGAAAAGAAGATAATAGAAAGCTCGCTTTAGATGGCAAACGAACTAAACTGTTGTTAGTATCTCTACGGAGCTCAGAATGAAGGAGTGAATAATTTAAAAGTTTAAAGAGACTTGTATGTAAAAGGAGGGTGGAGATATCAGCATGTTGCGCCAGACTCCCCCTCCCACCAGAGCAATTCCCCGTAGAATTTCCCAGATACGCCTGCTCATCTCTAGCAAATGAATTATTTATCATCAACCAGTGCTTTTTGTTTTGTAGTAGCAAAAAAAGCGCGATTGAAATTAATGAAATCTTCAATGTGATTTATTAGTAACTCACCATTTAGTTCGGGCGTCTCCTGCTGTCGATCTTGCGATACTGACTGATGCTGCCCATAGACATGACTCACTGTGCCATGATCCATCGTCCCAGCTACCCATATTGGGGCAGAATAGGCTGGAGTCGCTGAGTAAGCATCATTTATGGGAATCGAGTATCGATAAAAGCTAGTACGATCGCCGCTTCCGTTGCTACTCAATTCACGGTGTTGGATATAGTCTTTTTCTCTAGGGAAAGCTGAACTTGACCATAATGGCCTCTGTTCAGTGGTAGAATGGGATTGAGTTGGAGTTGGAGTTGGAGGAAGCGGAAGAGATGGAGGGGGTGGGATGCGGAGTATCTGAGTTGGACGAGGGGTACTATTGACGTAGGGATCGGCCTCAGAGACAGTTGTATATAAAGCATTTGGTTCTGACAGCATTGAATTGTTGACTGTTTGAAAGCAGGAGAACGCCTGTGGTCGATTCACACCATCACCTCCACTGTTATTTACCTGATTATGGGTGGGTTGCTGATCCATCGACGTGCTCTGGTTTGACTGTACCGGGGTTCTCATATAATTAGGAAGAACCAATGAGTTTGGTACTGTCATATTCTGCTGCTGTAGAAGAAACTGTGGCAGAACAGCATTGCTAGAAGAGATATAGGAAGTGTTTGTATTGCTCAGATACATAGGAACTTGAACGGTAGTTGAGTTATTAGTGAAGTCCCATTTCTGCTCTATATCAGTGTTGAGAGAACCCGTTGGCTGGGCTACAGTTTTGATCAGAGGCATCGTGAAGGGATGTTGAAATGAACGGTTAATTTCGTCCATCTTGTGCTTCGACAAGAATGCTCGTCTCCGCCAATTGACAAAGAGGACCAGTACCAAGATTATCAAGACCGTAGCTAGACATCCTAGTCCAACGACAAGCGCGTAGGTATGAGGCTGCATAGTTGCTACACCGTACTGAGATCCCAAAACCCCAGTGCTGGTGCTTCGACTTTGAGAAGGACTCACAGTGATTGCTTCTTGATCTTCTAGCTCTGTTGAGAAATACAGAAGGTGGGAAAGAGATCGATTAGTAATGAGGAGAAGTGCAATTTTGTCAATCATTAAAGAATGATTTTTAGTTTTCAAACTGCGCATATAGGGGAGGGAAGGAGGCGATTCTAGCAGTCGTGATCGCAACAAAAGATAAGGGCAGAATTTACTTTCGTTTCGGTGAGCAAACCGATTGCGTTTGAAGAGCCACTTAAGGTAGCGAAGATGAATCAATCCCTCAAATTAAATCTCAATATACCTATGACAATTTTACTACAACATCAGGTAGTCCCAAGTGGATGTTAGGCTAAGTGCTTTTGGACATAAAATTTAATTTTACTTGTCAAACGACTGAAAGAAAATACATTTAGGTATTGAGGTTTTAATCTCCATTCACTTCCTGATTTGACAATCAAAACTATTATGATTTGCTGTGCTTGAATGCTCCCTTTTTACTCGATATGATCTTGACATCCGCTTGTTGCGCACAGCGGTTGTAGTAATACCTGATTTAATTTAGCAAAAGTGACGAGATAAAAAGTAAAGTGTAGCAAAGAGACGAACCTTTATCGAGAGACAGTCCTGAGGGCAATTTTACGCGAGCTGTTTAACACAAAAATAAACGAACGCCATTAGCAAACAGATCCAATCGCAAAACCGGTACGGCTTGAGTCATATTTCCTTACCATTATCAAATGTAACTTCACCTACAGCTATCCAACTTCCGCTGTAGTAGATTCTCAGTTCGGCAAAAGCCGCCAAACTATCGTAAATCCTACTGGAAGCATTCGTGTTAGATGAGTCAACGAGAGCTTTCGTAAGATCAACGTATATCCACTCTGTTTTCGGGAGAGTGGTTTCAATTGGAGGGATTTGGTAAATAGATGTAAGAGTTGTTGCAAGGTCTATGGAAGTAGCTCTGGGGAATTTCCGACTAAGTCGAACTTCAATAAGACGAGGTCGGGAGATCTCTGTGCCAAAACTGTTTGCAAAAAATATGTTGGCTCCTGTGAAATTATAAATCCCATCGAAGCGAAAAACAATGCGTTCGTAGTCGCCAACGTCGAAAGTTTCGTCAATACGTTTCCAGCCGACGAAGTCATTCGAATCTAGGGGGCTAGACAGAGAAAAATAATAACCTCAATAACAATGGATTAATGGAATAAAAAATTGATTCAATTTTCGACTCACTCGATGTCCAGTTCATGATCAGGTTTTCCATCAGTGAGTTTGCCCAACCCTCCGACATTAAATGCGTTCTGGTGAAGAATCTCAGTCTGAGATCCCCGACTCTCTGGATTGTCATAAGTGACATCCACGAGACTATCTCTGGGTCTTTTGGCTACGAAATTTCCCCGAGGGGCTTGATATTCGATAACCCCATCTAAAAATAAGGTTAAATATCATCTATTCGTGGTCAAATTTTCACACGAAGAGCAATAACTAATGTGTCGAGTTTTGTGCGCACAGACAAGCACATCCCATTAATCAGACTCGCTTTCTTTATTTTTGTGTGAGTGTTCTTTCGTTGTAAATGAAAAGAATAACAATTGCGAAGCTATAAAAAAACATGGGGTTTTTAGTTGTCTGCATGGAGTTCCTCCAAGAAATTTGATTGCATATATTCGGCCTAGAGATTTCAAGTCAGGGATAAGCTCACTGTAAATAGCTTGGGCAAAGGGTGGTCAATAAAAATCTTGGAAGAATGATGTCTCTGGGTAATCCTGGGACTGGTTAATTTCTATGAAATTATTTGCATTAGCTCATTTCGAAAGATTAATGTGGGAGGGATTAAAAAATTGGGATCTAAGGGGCATAAGACTGCTTGCTGCAACAATTAAGCGATTGTTCTCTCGAGGCAATTACTAGGAGAGAGAATCTTAAAAAAGAAGGGTTATTTCGAGGTATTTGAAAAGTTGCTTCGAGCAGAAAAAAAACTAAAGAGACAGAAGGAGCGCAAGAGGATTTGAGAATGGATGGTTAGCCTGAGAGATTGAAGTGTTCACGCGAACTGAACGTCCACAGGACTGGAAGCAGCTGGGAAGGATTTTCATTTCAATAAAATAAAATGGATTGATATTGAAAAATTTCAACAATTTTTCATCCAGAAGAACGAAGACCGATGCCCAGTTGAAGAGATCAAAGATAAGGGTCGACTTCAAACTGTAAATAGAAATGAGAGGAAATATACTGGATACTTCCACCTTTACTCCCTCAAATCCGCGTATTGAAATTTCGAGATAAGCCTCACAATTTTTTCATTGCTAAATCCTTAGTGAAAACGGAATTAACTGATTGAAGAAATTAATTGGGAAAATGGGAACCCAGAAGGAACGATGTTTGTGTGCAGAACAAATTGAATTATTCAGTAAAAATTCCGATAAACGAATTACTTAAGCTGATTAGATTTACAGATAATCGAATTTTCAACTCACTGGCCGAGCAACCGATGATCTCCAGCTTTAGACAGACTGGTTGTCTCTCTTGGGTGAAGGGGTAAATACGAACCCACCGAGCGACAAATGGAGGATTCATGGAGATATAGCGCTCAGTCTGTGCGTCCAAATTGCCCTTAATTCTCTAAAAAATTAGAAGTAGAATTAAACGACCCGGCTGCTCGTTGACAATGGGACATGGGACGGATTCATCTGATACACCAGGTTATGACAAATACCTGACCCCTACTAGCAGATGGTTGTAAGTTAAGAAAGCAAATCATTAACACTTGCGTGACACTCAACGTGGCTAATAGGATGGCATTAAAGGGTACATCTGGAGGTTTCCGTGCCAATAAAATTTTTCTGTGTTGACAAAAATGTCTTCATGTAATTGCAATTTGGTTGAAGGGGCGAACAGATAGAGGCGTTTGAAAGATGAAAACTCGGTGCTTTATCCAGGTAAAAATTGACATGGCAAGACCGAAGGCCGGAAAAGCGCCTAATTACTCATGTGTTAGGTAACAAAACACGAAGTTAGTACCAACAGGGTCCAGAGGCTCAATCACAACAAATGCCGCGGCAGAAAGACGGCCTATTCGAGTTTCGGCAGCACTTTCAGAATGGAGGCATATTTGCAACAAAATAGAGAAAAATCTGAAAGTGTTAAAAGTGACAGACCTTGAATCTTATTTCATGTTTTTTCAAAAGTTCAGGAATCGAGTCCTAGATAATGGAATGCCCTATTTTTATCGCGATTTCGAAAACACTGTTCGGACAACATTTTCACGAATATAGTCTTTTGAAAAGATATTTGGGAACATCACACAATTTCTGGCATCAGGACCAATTTAGAGTTCCTGGGCCCCACAAAAGTAAGTTACTAACTAGGGGAAAAGAACGCCAACTCAGCAAGACCTTTTTAGGTATTCCTGTAAAGGCAGCTCAAAGAGACTAACCAACTTTACCAACTTGTTATATTGCTATTATCAGACAATGTTCTACTTTTTCTGGATTCTTGTCTTTTTGTAACTTATCTTCTCGACAACAGAGGTAGCAGGCAAAAAAGTAACCCTTAGATTGGCGTCTATATATTTTAAGTATTGACTGATTACAAACTCACGCATACAATTTCAAGGAAACTTGGACTCACGGTACTGCCATTGATGTTCTGATACTTGATCCACTTCGTGGTAGAATCGCCTCTACTATACCAGATGTAGTAAAACGGAGTCAAAAACAGACCTCCCTTAAAATGAATGAATTCAGATTCATATAGGACGACGTAAGACTTTTAAATACCATCTATTTTTTTAACCGACCTTATCTGCAGTAGAAAGTCCTTTGGTGATTATCAATTTCACAAAGGACTGCTGACCAAGATCCACTTCGAGGTATTCCTTTTCTTCATGCGGTTGGACGTTATTCGGACACCAAGCGCGGTATTGAAGCCCTGAATCTCCAGGAGCCATTCTAAAGTGGGCAACAATTGTAAAATTCATTCTAATCTTTGTCAGAACAAGTATGCTTTACTAAATATAAGGGCAATCGGTGGGAACTTGTTTGGGGATGTAAAAAAACGAAGGGGTAAAAACAAGAATCTAAATCAATTGCTTTGATTCCACATATTCTATTTTCTGTTGAAATGGCGCTGCAATCTAACTCTAGCTTAAAGAATAGACGAGTCTTTTAACTATCCGAAGGCTCCTTATGCGATGAAGTGGGCTTCCATTTGATATGCAAAGAAATTCACAAATTAAGAACTCATCTTCTCATTTCTCGCTTCTTGTGGTGGCCTTTCAAATTTTGCTGAGGTAAGCATCTTCCTTCATCAAATAGAGACCACCATGCGCCACCTCTCTCTAGGGGTAACTCTTCATTTGTAGAGAAGTTCCGTTTCTTAGAGGAGCTTTTGCCAACACAACCCGGTTAGTAACCCTTGAAGTGGGTGAGGAACCAATTACTCAGTCACTGGATGGAACTTTTACAACTAAACTGCGGCAACAATACACCTTGTCAAGATGATATTCTAATTACTATAACTTTCTAATTACGTAGACTAAAGAGATATTAATGATGGAAAAGCTATCGAGATGGCAGTTTCAGTACAGAAAAGCACTTTAAGGTTAGAAAATCTTCCTTCAAATACCATTTTAACCAAATCAGAAATTACAGGTTCTGAAAAAATCTTCTACTTTACGATCAGAGTATAATTTTCTTTGAAATCTTCTGATACTCAGTTCATAAGAAATTGCCATTTATCCCTAACTTAATCAGGGAGCTTTCTCAGTCTAGTTCTTGATAAATCATGTTTCATGCATTGACAATATCGGGTTGACTGATGTGGGTTAACATTAGAAACGAGCCAGTCACTTTGGAAAAACAATTTCGTTGCAGCGCATTCACACAACTTTTACAGTCATCCGATTCTTAAACTAATAGCAGGACAAGACTTGAAGCCCTGTATGGCGCGTTCGAATGGTTCGAAAGGGAAGCGGAAGAGCGAAAAAATATTTCCGCCAAGCTGAATCTCAATTATATTCACTAAGTTAGATGGAGATTCCTATATTAGCCATTGACTTATATAGCTCTGGATCTTACACATAGTGCAACGGGACTAAACAGTCCAAAGTTCTATTAAGTATAGTCCAAGGATTCTTCTCTGAGCCTTGTAAAGGATTGAATGATCAGTTAGTTCAATCTCTGATATTATAAGACACCTGAGCTTCTTTACATTGACTCGCACCAATCTGAATCTGAATCGAGTGGTTAAAAATTCAGTTTTCACCCAATTTTTGAAGAGCCGTCCATAGCTTATAGCAAGTTAAGGAAAAAAGTACATCGGAATTGGAATCACCTGCTTGCCACTGAAATTTGCATGAAAAAGTTTCCCTATTTTAATAAATTCGATAGAATTTGACTCAGAAAATGAGATTGACAGGCTTTGAGTACTGCTATTTCAAAAAACTGGAGACAATTCTTTCCCCTTGTACTGAAAATGACGAAATAACCGACTGAAAATGCCACGTTAATGACTTGATGAAAAATTCTTCATTGTATAGCTAATGAATCACCCATCTTGAGGGAGAGCATGGAGAATGGAAATCTGGCGATTAATTCGGCAGATAATCCACAAACATACGCCACACACAGAACAGAGAAGCTGATTGTAAATGCAGAAAGTTGTAATTGAAAAAGACACGGGTTGCAGCTCACCTGGCGGCCGCAGCGGAATACTTTTGCGCAACGTTTGACGAGGCTGTGAACGCCGAATCGGGTAAGCTGGAGAGGAGGCTTGATTTGCATGCCCGGGGGGGTTGAGCGTCTAGAAAATACACAACGTACCATAGAGGAAATTCACACCCATAAGTTTGTGTGTCAGTGACTGTACGCCTCTGACATAATGCTGCTGAAGCTAAACTTTTGCAAATAAATAAAGCTTGCTTGAACGCCTCTGCTACGATGAGCAACAGCCTACGTGAGAATCGTGTTAAAGGAATTGTTGCATTGGTTTTAAAGACAGATTTCTATAAACGGAAATGCAAGTTGTTAGGGGACGTTGTCAGCTTAAAAAAGTCGTATCCAATCCGGAACTCCTTCAGTAACTCTGTAACATCGATCTATTAAAAAAAGTCCTCGAGGACAGCTTCTTTAACTCTCTCTGGTGCTTGTTCAACATGCATAGAAAGCCGTTGAGGATATCAATAGTGCCGTTGAGTGATTAAAGCTTTAGCTGAAACAAAAGCTATCATTAACAATACGCACTGTAAGTGCCATAGGTGCGGGCATGGATGTGAGATAGTAAGGAGTCCCATTCAAATAAGAAAACTCAATCAGGAAGCCAGAGAACCCGTTTTTCCTAAAGGCAATTTAATCACCAATGAAGTAGCCAAGCATCCTCCTAAACACTACCCCGTAATACGAGTTTTGTATTAAAAGTGTCGATCGTTCTGTTTTATAAGACTGGTCATCGTCAGTTGACTTCACTGGAGCTCGTCATCCCTGTTGACGCTGAAGATCCCCTAGGCATAGCCTCTAGAATGATCCACGTGAGAAGGATCACTACAAGAGTACCCACTTATTAAGAAATCACTTAATCAGGGTAAGTTAAATTAGTCTTTTTCATTTATCCTCTATTTTCAAAAGTTCGAAATCAAATTAGAAAGAAATAACTAACCAGCGTATCGGCTTTACGTCCAATGGTAATTTAAAAAGTATCTCCGCTCACATTTTATTGCCGTTTTATATACTTTGGTTAAGGATAACGACATAAACAAAAATTGAGGTCACTACGGCTAGGGGAGGAGCGTACAAGAAGTACGCAAATGGGTCTGATCAACTTAAAGTTGTTTGTGCGTATTGAGCTCAACTTAGCTCTAAATGGTGGCTCAAATGCGCGCAGTAATTAATTTTTAGCAAATAGAGCAGAGAGCGAGACCTTTTTTTGCGGAAAAGCGGGTCACAGTCAGAACCTGTAGTAAAATAAATTTAAGGATCGGCACCAGCGCAGTGGAAGCAAAATTGCCACTGGATTCTGCACAGCCAAAATAATAAAGTTGTGTGAGTTCATTGTCTAATGTATTCCGCAAATACTCAGACCAAATCTAGGGTCTTCACCACAAAGCCGAGGCAGAAATTGTGATGTTTTGTTAAGACCCACCTGTCAAACGTGTTCCCAGGTACAACCTGCAGTCATCCATCATGTATTAACGCTGATGTGAGTCATGTGCCTAAAGCCTCCCCCCATTTGTTGGCATGATTAACGACGCCTTTGACTGGAACTGTGTGGCCAACAGCATGATGGAAGATTTGGTCTTGTTATAATTGCCTCGGCAAGTAATAAGCCAACCGGAACGTTAACTCGATGATTTCGTTTTACAGAAGCGCCTTCTTTTCCAAGAAATCCGTAACACGGAAATAAAACTGCATGTCAGCCTGAATTACAACTAACTGCTCAAGAACAGAACCTGTCCTAAGAGCGTAATAATGTTAGGGTACTTGGTAGCACGAGAAGATTTTGGAATTTCATCGGTAGTTTAACTGCCTGTTCCTGATTACACTTGTACCTTGATATAAGGACAAAGTTAAACAGAAACGCACCTACAGAGGTCTGTGGTTTTTGCGTACTCTATCCGAAATGGAGAGCATCTGATTATGGCGACACCAAGGTGGCTGATTTTAGTCGCAGTCACCACTCTAAGTGGTGAGGGCTTGTGGTGGGAACTATAAATAACCCTCTAATGAGTCACATAGTCAACCCACCACCCGGCCAACTGGGCTGCGCTGAGAAAATTGGCTGAGTGGAGCAGATTTGTGTAAAAGTGGCCTTCAAAAGCGTGCGTGCGTGTGTGCACGCATGGAAACGCCTTTGTTCGAGCTCCGTCACGCAATAACGCATTCCTACCAGACAAAAAAGACTAAGGGAAGGAGAAAAGGTAGGAGTGATGTTTGGCAAAAAAAAAGATGGCGGGAAAGAAAATGGTTGCACTGAGCCCTTTGCGAATCGGAAAAAAACATTGTCGGCATTTTGATACTTTCAGCTTCGTAGTTTGAAATGAGCTCTCCTTGAGGGCGGGCTACCAAATGATAAGGAGGCATTTAGGAATTCAAGTATATGGAGCTAAATGGTCCAGAAGAATAGAAGTCGAGGCATTGCAGACAATAATAACAGTTGACTAATCAACGGATAATATTGGCGATAACGTCTGGCAAAACAAAGCCGAATTTTAAAAACGGAGGTTAAATGAAAACAGTTAGCCCTGAGGGCATCTTAATGCTTTCTGAATGACGAAACGAAAGGGGGACGAACTTTAAATAGCGCCACAAGTCGAAGTTAACACAAAATCTTACACGATTCCGAGCTTATAGGCATAGAAACCATACAGATTGGTAAATGAAAAAAATCTCTTGGTTTTAAACCGTGGCATTGGGGTCTGGTTCGGAAAATCACTTTACCAGGTATTAAAAACGAAGAAAATTAGGCCAAGAAGACGAATGATGCTTTCTTGAATATTTAATAAGCTAGAAAACTTAGTTGTGCTAAACTCATATTGATTGTACGTGAGAGAAGAGTATCAATTTGTTGGAAGGTCTAGACCATTTCCAAGAAAAAAAAGGATTTTATCCCGGACAACGCCCATACAAAGAGAATTTTCTGTCCAAATCCCGTCCGAAAAATGATCAAATACTAAGTAGTAGATCATATAATGCAAATATGAATTAATATCGACTCGACCAGCCAGTTGAATAACTAGCAGCTGTAGAAAAAAGAGTAGAAGTTAACATTTATTTCATTTCTAGTCTTTTCAGAAACACTGAGCACAATTTGGAATTTATGTTGTAACAATAAACGCCAAGTCTGTAATTAACAGGGCATCTTGAAAGTACCCATAAAGAGGGGGAAAGCCATGAGTTTGCGATTTGATTAACTTGAAACCTGATGCTTTGTTTTTCTGTGGTTGAGTGTTCACGAGAGAGCAAGTTTATGAAGGCAAAATGAAGTCGCAGGACAGCAAAACTTCAACAAGATTGATTAAGATAGTTCTTAGAGCTGGTGACCCACATTGGTTCCTGGGACACGCGACATTCTCTTATCTGGCGTTTGAGAGGCTCTTAGAGATGCCAGGTGGCACTCCTTAAAACGTATCTGGTCTCGGTGACCTAAGGCAGATATAGTGGCAGGGGGAGCAGCCTAATTAAGATGCTTATCTTCACGACAGGCTGAGTAAGCCTGTGGACACAAAATTGCAGCCACGACCGCAGAGAGAAGAGATATTATGTCGCGGTAATTTTGCGAAAATAACGCTCTCACTACATCCACGTTGGTTACACGCACAGCGTCACAAATGCGTCGCTATTAATACGTGTTTAAAGGAAATTTTACGACTCCTAGGTACTCGGTATGCCAATTAAAAAAACCCCTTTGATGGCATTCATTTGTAGAAAATATGAACATTGTACCAGATTCGTTACATTATTCTTTATCAATACTGTCTGGAATGCATAATCTACAGTTCCTAGTTAGAACCAGTTACTTAAGACTATTAAAATTTTATTGTCTGTAAATTTTCTTGTTTACAATTTGATTAGCTGCGGTGTTAAAACAGAAGCATGAAATAATACATCGAAAAAAACACTCACTGGTTGATGTGGTATGGCATAAAATCCAACTGAAGAAGATGAGTAGTAGCATTGCGATATCTTTAGCCCCGACTTTTAATTATTTAAAATGACCTGATAAAAAGCATTTTTACACCCCAGTGTCTAGCAATTGAATTAGTCCGCTGTATATGCATACCAGCTGAACTGGCAACGTCCTCAATGTGAATGGCTATTTGTGAGCCAATTAACTTGCTGCAAGTACTTGCAATCGGCTGTGCTATTGGTTCGTATTGACCAATCAGGGTGCAGAGATGATATGACGAGTTTTTTTGTCCCTTCCCGGGTCACCGAGAGACATGTGGATAGCAATTTCATAAAACCTGATGATTTAATTAGCATGAACGCGGTTTCCGCTCCATACATGAAGATGTTGGGTCGGACGAAATTGGAAAGCGTTTGTTCAAACCAAGATCTTGTAACCAATTAGTCTTCCACGTAGAAAGGGAATTATTCGCTGTCTCATGGCTTGGCTTAAGATCATCTGGGATTGTTATTAGCCAAACTTTTGATCACTAACCTTTTGTTTTGAAGCTGATTGTAACCGAGTGCTTTTCTGTGATACAGTAGGAAGAGTTTCAAAGATTTGTCAGGCACTTTCAAACAGATGGTTGGGAAATAGCATAGAGGACTAAAACAAGATCTCTCTAAAGGTAAACTCCAGGCGAATTTCCGTGAGGATCGGGACATTCGTTTACTGGTGGCCTGCTTCGCGCATTGTTGCAGTTCCTACATTTCCCATCAAAGACGTATAACTCGAGTTCTTGGATTACGAATAGGTCCTGAGTACTTTGAATGCAGAGTGATAGGGTATTTTGGCTTCTGCTAGTTCTGATGTTGATTATTCCTTTCAGTTTCATAAACACTTTTGAGCGTCATCTTTGATGAAGACAGCCTAAAAATGTATCTACTTTTCATTATTTTTGAGATTTTTACTTGGCCTTAATCTCGAATTCCTGTCGTTAATTCGGAAAAAAAGTGTTTAACCGAGTTTTCCCTATTATTAAATAGTGGATACAAAGAAAAGTGATTGCGTCGTGTTTTCTTTCACTTTATGTAGCGAACGGAATGGCGGTATAAATCAAATTCAGTTGTGAGAAGAGTTCCTTTCATGAATGGTCGCTTAAATATCAAGCCTCGATCTAAGAAAAACGTCACTTCCCAAGGTGGTAATTCTGCGAATTCTGAGCGTAGAGCATCCCTAAAAACCTAGTAAGATCATGCTCTTTTCCTTGTCATGCTCCGGCTTAACTGATCGGATGTCTGATTTTAAATAATTATTTGAAATTGCCAACCATGGTGATTTTTGCAGTGCCGATTGAATTTTTAAAAATCACCGTCTAATAGTCAGAAGAGCTTAATCGAGATGTTCAAAAACGGGCATTTTGGGTTAGCCAGTCGGATTGATTGCGAACACTTTCGTGTATAAACTAGAAGGCTTCATATTAGATAATCTATCATATGACTTTGGATCCTCTGATTAGAGCCGTTAGCTTTAAAAGATCGAATTTGATATAATATCAAGAGGTAAAACTAATGACTTGGAATAAACTGAGGCCCCCATCCATTTTTAACATCTGATGGAGATGCAATTAAGATTTAATTAACAAATAAAGGCAATTTTTTACTAATTATTTGTAGGTGTTTAGTTGGAAATTGAGCATTCAATTGTTCTCTTAACTTGATTAACTTGTAAGTGCATTCTATTTCCGGGTTAAAACTATTTTTCCACTTTTAGCAGAAAATTTTTGTTGATAAATGAATGTTTCTTTACTTAAACGAATACTACTAGATCACGTGGTCGAATGGCTCAATTCGGCATATTTGACCACCACTAAAATGATTGGTAGTTTAGTTAGTTGCTAGACGTAAAGGATACCTAGAGCCTCCTTAAAATTGATTGATGTTGCATCTTTTAAAAATACAGACAGGGAAAGAACTTCGGGCACTATGCAGAATAAATATATATCCGTGTTTGGAGCTCTGTTATGCGTCTAGCCTGACATTCCCCAACCTTTCTGTTTATTTCAACGACAGACCGTCCTCATCTTTTGCATATTCCATTTTGAATGAGAATGCATTCCAGCTTGTGGAATATGAACCGATTATTAACTAAAAATTTCATTCTGATAGCAGTTGAATTTGTAAAAATAAGTTTGATAGATCATTCTAATCATGTAAGCCAATGCGCGCAGACATTATTCGGGAGGACGTCGTATCATTCCAAGATTTTGAATGAGAAGCACCTGGGAAATTTTAGCCATGGAATTTCACTTTTCTTACTTGGATTTAGAAACTTAGGCCATCTTGATCCTATTAGTTTTAGGATTTTTTGACTAATAGACACCAGGAATATTTTTTAAGAATTGATTTTAAAGCTTTTCTATGGCACGTGTAGGCTAAAAGTGAGCTCTAATGGATATCTTTTGGAGACTTTTAGATCATTCTGGCAAGACCACTTCTTCCTTATGAGGGTCAAAGACCAGTGTGCACTTAACAGAGACGTAGAATGCATTTGATCACCCCGATTTCACCAGTCAGAACGTAGTTAACTGTACAAACGAGACTCCCAAACAAACCCTGGAACCGAGGCTTACCCTTACAACATCTCGGACATGTCTGAGTTGACATTTTTGTGATAGGCCATTTTATGTGCGATGTGGTGAGACTTTGAAAGCGAAATTTCCACGGTATCGAAGGTTTAGTGTATGAAAGGAGTTTGCCATATCGTTTATTCATATTACCGAAACGGAGTCGGAAAGCAGGTCTGGAAAAGCTCATAACTGATTTCTTTGTGTAGCTTCGAGATATCAATAGTGGACAGAAGTTCGACCTCAGCTCAAATTTCAGCGCAATTATTCAAGAGGCTCAGGCATTCTAGTGCATGCAGATGACGAACCTGTCTGTTTCACTGGAAATCCCTCATTTGAATAAGACATAATCTGATAAACTTTCAATTCATGACATTGGCATTAACATTTAACTTGTTTCATTACCAGGTATTTGTATATGATTGTGAGTATCAATCTTTAATTTCGTCAAACTACGTGTCACCGTCACCTGTGAAGCATTAAGAGTTGGTTGACTTCCATTTCATTTCATCCCAGAACGTTAGAAATTTAAAATAATCATGGAAAAAAGGAGGATTTGGTCTTTTAATATAGGCTACTTTCGACACACTTCTGCCGAACACTCCTCCTTTTTGCAGCTTAGAAGGCCTCCCATTAACTGAAGATCTCTCGCCTTAGTCTTTTCTTACATGCATTCAATCAAAGCGATGCCAATCAGGATGGACAGCTCTTAAGCCACTAATTTCGGCCGATTGTCAGACAGTCAATCCGTTTTTTAACTCTCGTTAGCCAACAGTTCCCTGGCTGGCATTACCCTCACCGAGGCTAGGTTGAAATTTTACAGTTTCAAATGATGTTTTATGGATTTAGGATGTTCTACAAACTCTGGTTGACCCTTTTAAAAACGTCACCAGTTAACTTTTCGAAGACATTTATTGTAGCACTGAACTATGAACATAAAAATGAAAAATTCTCAGATTCAAAATTTGGTGTTTTCGAGGCGTACATTCTTTAAATTCATGCAAACTAGGTAAAGTTTTTATTTGCATTAATAAGGTTAATTGACAAAGAAATTTATTCTTCATGGTTGCAGAAAGAATAACGCCAACGTAAGAAATGGAAGGTTTTAGTTTTTAATTAAAATCATAGAAATCTGATGGAACGAAGGGATTACTCAGAGCATCAGGTTATTGTTGACAGTAACCTGTAAGGTTTGAGCAGCTAAAATAATATAAGTTTACCTTGTAAAGCGTATGAAATCATTTTAGAAAACCCGACCTTTGCCTGATTGCAGATTTTGCTTTGGCTGGTGTGGAGCGACGAAAATCAGTACCAACGGACCTCATTTATCCAACGGAGGATGGCCGTTCTTAAAGCAATGGAGTGACTCTATAGCTTATGAGGGAAACTATTTTGAAATATTACAACAGAGTTTAGCAGTCTTCCTCTCTTAAAAAGGACTCCTAGTGATTATGATCTTCATTTATCCTTCTTTGAAATAGCTACTCAAAGAATTTAGCTCTCGAGTTGGCTCTTCTTATCAGCTCGAGATTGAAGAGCGTTATCTGCATATTAAGGTGGTCAAACCTACGCTCAACCTCCTCGCGGTGACCACCGGTAACTCCAAAGGCAACCCTGAGGGCTAATGAGAGGGGCGGCCGTAAACGAGGGATGACGTAAATACTTGGATTCATGTTCTCAAACTGGACTGTGGAAAGTGCGTGCGTGTAGCAGTGAATGGAATCTCCGCCAGAAAGTTTCGAGGACGAATGAGGTGCCGCTACTAATTTGAACTGCTACCTGTGCTATGAAACCATGCCAGAGAAGTGACCAGAGAACCGAAAACGTCGATAAAAAATCTTTATTGTCTTCTGTGCTTACTGTAATGTGCTAATTGTTGTAAAAGCTATTTGTACTTCTGCTGTACCCTAATGGGGGGGGGGATAAATCCTAAACCTCAACAGCCCGAAGTGGCTCCATTTTCTAGAAGCAGATGCTCTTGTGCGGATGGAGATGAATAACCCAGAGCACTTCTTCCAGAACCCACAATGACACAGACACATGGCGGATTGGTCAGAAGAGCGGTGACTGCTTTGGTTTAAAGATTTTTACATAAACACTTTACCATTTACCTACAAAGTCCGACAGTCCTAAGGCACAAATAACTTGAACTTCGGCCCTCTTTATCCGGCCAACCTCCGGTTAGTGGGCTTTTGATTCAAGCAGAATCAGAAAATCCTGTTAAATCTAAGTGTTTCTTTCAATTCTAGATACTTGTCTGAAAATAAAGGTTTGGTAACATCTGCTGTGTAACTATAACTATTTAAGAGATATTTTCCCAAGGAAAGGAAAGAGTGAACTGCCGATCGGCAAAGAAGACGATAAGAAAGGGGATTTCTAATATGGACTTAATTTAGATCTTGACCAAATTCTGGCGAAAGGATGTAAATGAAAGATAACTGAAGCATGTGTGAACCTTAGAGGAGCATGAAAAAACGAAATCTATCACGTGTGAAGACTTAGGAGAGGCGAGGTATCTCATGATTGTAGGTCAATAAAATGAAATTTTCGTTTTGGTCTTTAAAAGTGTTTTTAGTCTGAAACGGAAGTAGGAATAATAACTTGACAACAGCGAGTGAGAGCCGGTAGTAGTGGGAAGGAAGGAGAAATAGCGAGTGAGAGGTGACGCCCCATTATATTCAAATTTACTTCTGCTCTCACCTACGCCTGAGAGACTCATTTAACCCATTAAGGCACGATGATTGTTTCAGTAATAAAAGGGAATCGGCACAATAATGGAATGTCGCGTTCTTTACGCCGTCTTATTCTCATTTAGCAACCCTGTTTTAAATAGCTTATATTTAGATCAGTGTCTACTGGTGCTAATTTCGCTATTAAAATGATTTTTTTCCTAAAACTATTTTATTAAATCCTTGAATGCGCATAGTGTAAGTGACCAATATGCTGGAAGTTTGCAGAATCTGATGTTTGCAAATCGATTGGGTGGAGATGGTGGTGGAGGTTGAAACCAGAGCCGTAGGCAAACAGAATGTAGTTATTGTCAGACCATTAGACATGCAGTGACGAGGCTTAAGTTGAATGCACATACTACTTAATACTTGATGGCATATATCAATGTGCTAATTTAACTGAATCGACTGATACCTTTACAACTCTCTTTTAAATTTCAAAAAGCATTAGTGCAATTTCGAATTGTGAGAAAGAGGCTGATCGGAACACAGAATGAGGAAACTTATACATCAGAGAACCTCGCACTTTTAAACCTTTGTGTTATTTATCGCAATAATAAATAACTATAAATAAAAGGCAAGATTTCGTGCTGCAACTTTGACGTGCCAACCACAAATAAGAGATTCTGAAATGACAAGGGAGAGAATTTGCATTTGCATAAGGATTGAGGGAATGAGAATATTTGGCAAATCTGTCATATTTTGATCGTTCAATCGGACTGTCAATAAAGCCGCCCTTACTTGGACTGAAATTTTTTCCGAAATAAACCGAAATTGAAAAAAAATTTCACAAGCCACCAGAACAGCTGACGCATTTTCAAAGGTTTTATAATCGCATGAAATATTTGTAGTATTTGATTTCAAGTGCCCAGTTTCTTTTCATATCTTCAGAAGCAGCATTCCGTATTCAGTGCGCTATTTGTTTGAGATTCGGTTTCGAGTTCATTTAATAAAGATAAAAGAGACGTTCTGTAAAAGTGTGCCTCTGGAGAGAAATGAGAGGCAGTGCCATTTCTGATGCGGGACTATAATGTCCCCCCAACCCAACATTGATCTGTATCGTTATGTACGTAATCTTTTTCTATTTGCGCAAAATATTTTTAATATCTTCAAAAGCCTTTCTTTATTAATCACGAGTAAACAAAACAAATAAGAATAAATCATGGTCTAGAATGTTGTGGACAAGGTTTATTAAAAGGAGACGTGTTCGGGAAGAGGACCTCATTGTTGGCAAGATCCCCTTGCTGTATGTTACCTCCATGGAATCCGCTTAAATGTCATAATCTTAAGTCCTAACTGTTAGCCATCTTGTCTTTGATCATGGCCTATTTTTGCTTCAGCTAGTCGATTTCGGACATCCATAGACCTTCGTCTTTCTTTCGGCAACAAGTTATGCCTTGGGTATTAGATGACCATGAGGTTCATAGAGCTTTTGATCAGGATCTTAGCATGCAAGATCCCCTGTTCTCGTCAAATTTTTCATCTGCTGCAATCTTTTAAAAATCGCTTCCAAACCCTTATTTCTAGCGTTCGTTTCATTAACCTGTTTGCACATCCAGCTTGCTTTTTCTTGCTGTTTCTCGATTTAGGGAGAATTTCAGATAGCTTCTCTAAAACAGATCATCGTCACTATGGATAAGTAATCAGAATCGGTTGTTTATGCTCAAAATACTTATAGTCACTAGCTCCAGAGAAAATTAATTTTTCGTTGGCAGTTCATACGGTAAACACTAGACCCGAGCTGAGACAGTTCAGCATTTTCCTAGGATGCCTCGTTGACTAATGATCAAAACAAAAGTTCCTGCAAAGAAGCATCCTTGATCAACCAGTTCAGAAGCCACTGCCCGTCTTGCTCTTTTGCGTTGCTGTCCAAAATACTTCACTAGCTTCTTCTTTTCTTGTTGATAAATTATAATTTGCTTGCATGCGTTATGTTGACCGTCCAATTGCGAGCGAATTTCACGTACAATCATTTGGGTTGAGCATCAGTTTCCAAGCTTTCAACGCAAACTTCCTTAATACAACGCAGGAGCTGCAACGCAAATTGTGTTTCATTGCATCACAAAAATATTCCAATACAATTATATAATAATTTAATCACCAGTGTAACCAACATTCATTGATGAGGTTGCCCAACGTTATGAAGTGGTGTCTTTATCTCCTTAAGAAAACAACAAATTAAAATCAGAAATTTCCAGTTTACTTTAACGCATGTTTAAACCTCAGTGATTGATCGAGGAAGGTTATTTAAAACTTCGATTAGATGAATGATGTCGAGAAGTTGAAAAGAAAAAAACAAAAAAGCCGTTGCAAGGATAAACCATAGTCGATATTCATAGACCAGGGATGAATGAATTCGGGGCATCAATGTCATGTGGTAAGACAGGTCAGTGAATATTGGATACCAAATCAAAATAATTCCACTAACTGAAATTGCCAGTAGGAAATCAATTGAAGACCCACTCTTTTTAACCAAAGTAAGATGCTTTGTGAAGTTAAAATTTGATTGCTTTGCGAACCTGCTTCATATCCTTAGTTTTATAACAACATTGCTTATTGACGTATAGTAAGGTAGCGGATCCCATCTTCGTGAACTAACAATAATGACCTCTAATAAGCGTCTTCAGGGATGGCAAATGTCCTCAACGAATCAGCGTTCCTCATGACGGTTTTAACAAGAATGAATGGGTAATACGCAAAATTTAAAGTTTTTGTGTCAAAAAGTTTCTTCAACACTGTGAATATTTATTTTATAAATAGAAAAATTCCCTCGCCAAATATGTGGTGGCAATAAACATATATTTGCCTCAGGTTGTCGATTTGGTGGTTCAAGCTACTCTGGAGAAACTCTCAAGCAAAATGCTAAGGCGTTTCTGGAAAAAAGAAATCAAGGGATGGCCCCATTTCTATGATATGAAATTTATACTCTCTATCAATAGAAAACCGCAGGTGGTGGTAAATTCGCAATGAGAATGATGATTACATGCTCATGATAAATATCTGAAAGGTTGAAAACTTATAAAAACAAATGATTTTTGATATAAAAACTCATATACATCTTTGTCACTTCAGCTGGATGAACATCCGGCAAAATATATTCATCCTAAAAGAAGAAAGTGACAGTCAAAGTAATTTCAACGACTGCGCTACTGTCAGATCAATGGTGCTTACTTAAATGATGCGCCAGTACCTTCTAAATTTAATGTATGTTTGAATTGTTTGCAAAAGTAATTTTGATGCAATTATTATCAAGCCAGCACTAGCACAAAAAGAAGTAACCACGAAAGATTCAAAATCTAATCTATTTCCCTAAACGATATAGTTGAAATTCAAAACATTTTAAAGTGATACATGCTGACTAGTTACTTTAGGGTCTATGGGTCAAAAAATGTCAAAATTATCGTCCACTAGACAGGAACACATATATCTCGAACTCGTTTGAATTTATGTGTCTGCTCGGGCATTCACAAGATAATTTAAAATGCACATGGCATGATCATCGAAATTCTATCTGCACTTGAAATTATAAATAGGAGATGGGAGTTACGACTTTCCTTGTCAATTGATAAGTTTATTCTGATATTTAGCCGGGAATATTGTCTCAAAAAAATCAACTGATGCCTCTTAGTGTTTCCGCATTACTTATTGGAATAAGATGATAGATTCTCAGTGGGAAGTGTAGGTACTAACATGGGTTCCCAAGTATGCTGGTGACAGGGTGTATTTTCACTGAACCAAATGACAATGTGTAGAATCAGCTGTCAGTTAGAAAGTGAATGAAACACTAATTGCTAAGTGCTATGTCGTCATTAAATGGCTCATTTCGGTGAGTACAAAAAGTGGTGTCATTCAGCTGAAAGCTTCAATCTGTAATTTTCAGACTGATGCAAAAGAACTCTTGCCAACCTTGTGGTGGCCAAACCTACTCTCAACATCCTCGTGGTGATCACCCGTAACTCCAAGGGCAACTCTGGGAGCTAATGAGAGGAGCGGCCGGATAGAACTAATCACCCTCCGGACGTATACAATTAGATTGTGCCAGCAGAATTATAACCTCGTGCAGCCTGGTCAACAAGGTATAACATAAATGCCTAGATATAAGGTCTCAAACTGGACCGTGGAAATCGTGTGAGAGTAGTAATGAATGGAATCTCCGCCAAAAGGTTGGAAAGACTTCTGGAAGAAGTATGAAGATTATCTGCACTTAACAGTGTCGAGAATGGACGAGGTGACACTACGAAGTAGAACTGAAGTGGAGCGAAACCATACCAGAAAATAGTCCAGAGAACCGAAGATGTCGATAAACGCTTTAACTGTTTTCTTTAATAACTCTTGCGTACTATTTGTTGTTAAAGATATTTGCACTTCTGTTGTACCTCCAGTAAATCATTGAGACTTGCCTTAATGGATGGGGAGTAAATATAAATAAATTAACCAACGATGTAAATCAATATTGGGTGGAAAACTTGACATGATCTCTCTTTCCAGAAAAAACTGAATCGATCAAGCATGAAGGTCTAGAGTAAGAAGGCGGTGATTGATCAAACTCAAACTGAAACGGTCTCGTTGACGGGACTCAAAGAAATAAATATATGTGTTCACCAAAGGAAACTCACCGCAATCTTTTTATCCCATGGCAAATAAAAGTTGCTCACAGACCTTCGATTCATGCAAAAGCCTTCCGTCAGTTAAATTACTAAGTTTAACTAGCGTTTTCCAAAGGCAGAAAGTTAAATAGGTCGAGAAAAACTGGTATTTAGTTTGATTCCTTATCTCCTTCTGCTACTATTAAAAGCCTGTAGTTTACAGTTCTTTTAAAAATAAATGCTGGTGCTTCTCCCTACTAACCAATCGTAAAGAATGAAAAAGATCGCAGATTTTGCCACATTAAATCACCGAAAATATTCTAAAAGTAACCTTTATGCGCAGTGGATATGTGACTGCTCATAATTTTGTATCACGAAGGTCTGGAGATAGACTCAGATTTTTGAGTTAACTGGCGCTAGATTTGTAAAGCAGCCTATTAAGTCAGCATTACCAGAAATGAGTCGCGGTTCCAACTATGTCCCATCAAAACAAAAGCTTCTCATTATTGAAAGCATCCTCGGTGAAATTTTTGCTGGCTCTTGAGAATTGAAGTTAAAATGGGATTTTTGGAAGGCAAGGTGAAGACCTAATTACACTGCTTCACATTAGCTACCTCTGTAGACGTCATATTTCTTAAACTGAACTTGGTCCAAACTTTGACATTTATAATCTGAAGTTGATAGACCAGTGTGTTTTACTTTCAGATTATCAAAACCATACATTTTCATTGCAAAACTCTGCTGAAAAGTATTGATGGCACTCTCCAGGTAAGTGGCTGGGTCACAACATTCTCCAACTCCTGGTTTAACTCGTTCTAGAAAGAACCCTTCAATCAAACAAATTTCCAGCCACATAACCTCTAGTTAATATTTTATTCGTCTATTCTTAAATTCATTTACGTTACTTAAGGATATATCTACAGCTAGATATGGTCTGATTTTGCCGTTTTATAAGCGGCAGGATAATATTCTTTCATCGAATTCCTAGCAAGTTGGTATGAAAGCGTGCATTTACCATTCTTCTGGCTTGACATTTAAGCTAAGTGTCCTGCCTTTCGAAATAACAACGCCATCTTTCAGGATGGCCTAAATGTTGGTACTGCTGCACATGTGAGATCCAGAATTCATCACTCAGAATCTGTTGTATCGCTTGACTAAATGATATGATGACCGCTTTGCATTTGCTTTATCAGTTCTTGTGCGTAATGCAGTGCATGTGGCAAAGTAAAGTGGCCCTAAATTAAAATTTAAAAAGGCCAAGATTCCTAGATTGACTCCAGTGAAAAAAAAGAAAATCTTTCCTCATAAGGTATTGGTTACCATATAGTAGACCATTGAAAAGGAAACTAATTTCTCAGAAGATGCTTTTCAGGATTTCGTCGTAGTGGACAGTAGTAGAAAGTTGGAGTAAGTGTACCTGAAGTGGTCATTCAAAGATTGCGATCGCTAGGAAAGTCAACAAAAGGATTTGAGATGGTTAAACAATATTATAGGCTTAGTCTCTCCCTTAGCTTTTCTTCATAGGACATTTGCCCATCTTTAAATAAAGCGTTCTTTTCCAATTGGAAATTGGGTTCTATAAAGAGTGACGCTAAATGGGAATTTTTATGCTCTATAGAGCTCTAGAAAGTTCACCATCTTGTAGCAATCACTTTCAGTTTTAATAACCATCTATGAATAAACATTGCTTAGTTTTGCCTAGAGGATCGAAAGTGGTTGTGAAAATTAGAGTTAGAAGTGAACCCTTATAAGAAGGCTGTGTTTGGGTGCATGTTGTACTTAAAAGATGTGGTGATCTTGGCGGGTACAGTCACAATAAAGCTTAGAATCTAAAAGTTCAAAACAAATTGACATAATAACTGAAAGTGTTGTCACAAATGTAGAATGGATATCTGTAGCCCTGGCAATAACGTTTTTGGTCAAATTGGTCTAACAATCTACTGTACTACAATAGGTAAACAAATGATAGGCAGCAAAAATTTGACTTATTGCCCACAGGACGTATAAACTAAATTATGCCAGCAGTAGTACAGCTTCGTGCAGCCTGGTACACGAGGCACCACGTAAATACCTGGATCGTAGAAATTGCGTGCATGTAGCAATCAAGGGAATCTCTGCTAAAAAGTTGAGAAGGCTTCTGGAAGAGGTAAGAAGATCATCTGCCTTAAAATTGTCGAGGACGGACGAGGTGCCACTACGAAGTTGAACTGCTACCTGCACGATGAAACCATGCCAAAGAAGTGACCAGAGAATCGGAGACGTCGATAACCGCCTTTACTGTCTTCTGTGTTAACTGTTGTGCGCTACTTGTTGTAAAAAACTGTTTGTACTTCTGCCGTACCCCAAGTAAGCCCATGAGACCTGCTTTAGTAGGTGAGGAGGAAATAAATAAAAGAAATAAATGAAAAACATGCCATTAAACAGGCTATCACTTTCTGATATAAACTACCACAACACTGCTCTTTCAAATCGCCTGATGATTACAAGTCCAATTATTTGAATTTTCGGAGAAAACTTGTTCAGAAAAAAATATTTTTCATGAGGGAAGAGACGAGTTGTAGATAACTCAGCAGTGAATTTCACACCATCAGCAAATTGAGTTTACTATTTATCAGGAGATATCATATCGTGAAAGCATATTGTTAAGAGTCGTGCACTACAGCATTATTGAAGCCATTTTTTGTTTACTCCCCACTGCAGTTCCTAAGGATTGATAGGGGTACAACAGAGGTACAAATAGCTTTTACAACAAGAAGCGACTAACAGTTAACACAGAAGACAGCCAAAGCGCTTATCTTCAGTTCTCTGGTCACTTCTCTGGCATGGTTTTATCGTAAAGGTAGCTGTTTAACTTGGTAGTGGTACCTCGCCCGTCTTTAGCATTGCTAAGACGGACAATCTTCATGCCTCGTTCAGAACTCTTGTCAATTTTTCTGGTGAAGATTTCTTTCATTGCTACATGCACGTACTTTCCACAGTCCAGTTTGAGACCATGAATCCCGGTATTTACATCGTGCCTCGTTTACCAGGCTGCACCAAGTTGTACTTCTGCTGGCATAATTTAATTTTATATGTCTCTCTGCCTTGAATCACCTCTGCTGTATCTAAGACCCATAATTTCGGCACTAAATTGAGAAAAGATACTGATATCCAAGATGGAGAAATTTCGAGAACCAATGTTATGATAAAGAAGGAAAAAGAATGAAATAGCCGAATTAATAAGTTTAATTTTATTGAGTTTTTGGCTTTAAGAAGGCCTTTGCTAACAAAAAATATTTTCCATTCATAATCGCTCTCATAGCCTAACTGAAAATTAATAAGGGCTTGAATGTTCGATAGATACAGAAATTGAAATTATTTCAAAAAAACCATTTTTGCCAAATCCATTTCAAACTATAAGTATATTTTTATGATCAAATAGCCCTTGAAAGCAAAATGACAGCTAAATTACAACGCATAGATTGAGTGCGCAATAGTTTATTGTGCCCAGACAGTTTCATAGAAATAAATCGGAGCTCTTGAGCTTAAATTAAAATATGGGGATAACACTGAGTTGCAAGGAGCGATGCTCATCTGCCAGACTTGGGAGGTTAACGTGGAAGGCTATTGCAACTGTAAAGAGAACGATCATCGACAAGACCTTTAGCGACACGTGATGCGTTTTTGGCGACTGACAAGGTTTGAGACTGGGGAATCAAGACATCTTTAAAAAGAAAAACTGAAAATTCAGTCAAAATTTTTGGGATTGAAAATGTTGCCCTAGGCTATGGATGAACAAAGATTGAACAGAAGGACTTTTACAACCAAGTAGTCTTTAACAAAACAGAGCAATTTCGCAAATAAGATTCTTAAGAATTGCACGGTAAGGATCGAATGAAGGCACTCTACCTTCCTGTGGTAACCAGATTCTCTGTCGAATTCCAAAAAGTTTTATTGATGAAGCACTTGCTATTATCTTCATCACCTCAAAAAAATCAAATATGAACTAAAAAAGCCATCAAAGCCCAAAGGTTAAAATAATTTAAGCGTTCATCATGCAATTTTAGAAATGAAAATGTTTGAAAACAATTCCGTTTTATTTATGGTCGAAATAAAGTTAAATGGGAAAATAGGCACCTGCTCATTTAACTGTCAATTTGAGTGCTACATTTATTATGAGAATTTAAGTTAAGGCAAAGTAAACAGATATTCACCAATTGACACATGGTTCTTACCACCTCTGAATTTACAAGTAAAATTTATACCCAGGGATTGTTAACCAAACAAAAGAATTATTAAAAACTTATTAATTGCTCCATACCCATAACGGATAACTGGGAAACAATGCACCGATATTGAGAGAAATTACCGGTTGGTACTCCCTTGTGATGAGTAGATTTGCTGTAAGAATAACTCCAGGCAATGTCTAAACCAAAAAAATGGAATGGTGGTATTGTGTACACCTCAATGAATACGATCGCAAAGGGATCAGTTACTCAGTTCGAGTGTCGTGCACGACCATGCAATAGAAAACGTACTTAAAAAGTATAAAGTAGTAAGTCAAATAGATTTGAAGGGTGCGGCGCGATTGCTTGTGGCATACTTTGGCAAGACATTTTTCATTTAAGAAATCAATATTTGCCCACAGGGCAACAAGAAAGCAAGGTGATTGGCACATCCTGCGATAGATATTGAATGACCTTCAACACTTGGTTAGATTATTTGTTTACTTCACGATTTCTTACGGGAAGCGACCATCGAAACCTGAGGCATTCGAATACTAATTAACTACTCAACGTTATAATCTGCGATAAGCCTTGAAAAATAAAAGCAATTCGATAGTTAGACTCAGGAAAGCATAGACACAAATTGATCATTGGAATAATTCAAGTATTTAAGCCAAACCAGGAGTTTTAAAGGTTGGGGTCCTGCTGCAATTCATACAAATTTCAGACTAGGGAAGTCGAATGGTCGTCACACATTATTATTCTCGCTTTTTTCTAACACAAGCTTGAAATTCTCATATATGGGGAACTATTTACGCTCTTTTGAGTCCTTCCATTAAATAAGTCGTGGAGATTTATATGCTATAACTTTAGATTATTAATTTCTGTTCCCTTCTAGTCTACATAAAAAGCATAAAAAAACAGTATGTTTAGCCATTAAGATGTGTCATAAGAACTAATCTTTAAAACGTTAAAAAACGTTTGAGCGTTTCTACTAAAATATGGATGCCTTTTGAAGAAACGATGTTCTTCACAGCATCCAGAGATCAAGAGGTAGTTCAAATAGAAAGCTTAAACGTTAAAGGATGGTTTTTGTTTAAAGTATTGAGAAATATATTTTCACAAAATATATCGATGACCCCGATATAAACCAATAACACCGCACATCATTGATTCATTCGACCATTTGAGCACTTGGAGTTTTGTGCACTTATTATGAGTGCATGTTTTTATTAATCAAACTATAAATAGGCCATAATTCGGACCTGGTATTCATCAATAAAATAAACTGATATGATGAACCTGCTTCAGGTGCTGCTAGTTCTAATCTGCTCCGTGTTGCCATCGCTCGCCTGCTATGGAAATGGCTGCGGCGGTCAGTACAATTTTCACGCGTGCAACCAGGCGATCTGTCATAATGGGAAGTACATCGGTTACGGCTGTCGTCACGGTGTATGTCCCATTGTTTGCTTCGGTTCTGGGTGTCAGAGTGCCTTAACAACTTACAACAATATGAATCCAACTCAACTAAGCAGAAGTGCTCTCTACGGCAATTGGGGGAACGGAGCGTATGGATATCGTGGCTGTTACGGAGGTAATTGTGGATTTTGGACGGGCTGTACGAATAACCAATGTGGTGGATTTTACGACTTCAGAAGATGCACTACGCCTTCGTGCAACAGCGGACCCTATCATGGCTACGCCTGCAGTAACGGAGCGTGCAGGTATATTTGCTTCGGAGGAATTTGCCACACGCCATATGCCTATGGTCTCGCCTGTTTTGGTCCGACTTGTGGTACCTACTACCAATTTCCCAAGTCGAATTGTGAAGGAATGGATTGTTACAGTGAAGAGGTGAAGGAAAAGGAAGATGAGCTACCGAAGAATTGATTGAAGTAAACCACCACTGTGCTGATACCGGTTTATAAAACAAATAAATGCATTGCTATTTCACAACAAAATTTTATTTAGAGAAAAGTTGCTTTTAACTTTGTTGAGCAGGTAAAGAATCTTTGTTTTATAAGCTTGTCCTCGGCTGGTCAATTCAACTTTTCAGTAGTCAACACCCAATTTTTTTCTCAAGACGCAAACCAAAAGCGTGGTCAATCACCCTGCTAATGGGTCATTTTAAACAGTATACGTTTAAATTTTGGAAAGTGAAAACAATCTAATAGCTGTCACATTGTCATAAAACGAGGACAATAAGCATATGCAAAAAATACCAAATTCAGAGGCTACTCAGTGATGCTTTAAAGTTAAGAAAGTTTGGAGAGCAAGTTGTGCCCATTCATTGAAAACCTATTTAATCTAACGTTTAAGGTAACCATAATCTGTTCTAATCATAAAATGGAGTAGTGAGTGGAATCCAGCTCAAAACCAACAGATCTCTCACTGCCACAGCAACAGATGATAATTTTTTCAGGCATTCTTTTTACCAAAGATTTATTCATTCAGCATTCCTGCAGCAGAAGGGAACCATTATAACTGCTCATTTATTGCTGTCATTAGGAGGGACAGAAGTGGATTTCTATAGAGTGTGTACTTTTATCTTTTAGACCCTTACACGGAATCGGAATACAGCATTGCTTCAGGGGGAAATCAACTACTTTTCATTTTAACTAAAAAGAAGAGATTGTAGAAAACTAGTTAAATGTTACGGACAAAACCACTCTGGAACTTCTTGAAGATGCCGAAAAAATTTCTCATTTATCTCGTGTGAAAAACTTTTTATTTACTTTACTTTACTTTATTTACTCTAGAATAGAATCCAAATTTAAAGTTAGACAACATGCAAAATAACAATTTATCATGACAATGCCTTAATTAGAATCGTAAAAATATATTTGGGTCTTATCTATCAGTCCCGACGATTGAAAAAAATAATGCTAGTTGGCCATATGAAAATGGGTAAATTGGATGTCCCTTACGTTGATATAGTGATAAAGGTGATAGAAGCAAAAAGGTTCAGCACTTGAATAATATTGATATCCTGACCGTATATTAGTGTTCTTTCACGAACAAGTGGTAAAAATTCATTTCTTCGACGAAGTTTTGATCTCTAGTGTCAGGAACACGAGGTTCGACAACTTGGTAAGATGTTGAACTTTTTTCCTCAAATAGTGCGTACATTTCAAACCTCGAGGTACATGGCTTCTCCCGCATCGTTCTGAAGTCAATACAACTTTCTGTCACTTGATTTTTCAAGAACAATAAATTGGGCCCCGATTAGACCCACTAATACGGAAGGCTGAGGTTTATTGTTAGACTACGATTAATATTTTATTGGTAAAATCACAAGTTATCCTGCTCTAATCACTGACTTTATTAAAAACCAAATCAAAAGCCATTAAGTCCTATGATTTAAAAATACAAAGCTGAAACTCATCGTTATATTGCATTACTGCTTTAATTTTGTTAGTAATATTAGAGATGCTCCTCTAATTCACAACAATCCTGCTCTGTTATGTCAATAGGCCTCCACTACGATAAGATGTGAGAATTTCAACTGCATTTATCCCAGTTATTTTAAATAGGAGCGCATGTGAACTTCAGCGATTGTATAGTCCCTATTCGATATTGAGCTGGTACTAGGCCATTTACTATCCATTCGAAACTCGGTCGAATTTTCTTACTCTATCTACACTTGATGTTCAGTCTTCACCAAGCAAAACTAGGTAATGGAAGAGAGTACATTTGAGGTCTCAACAACATGAGATCTAATTTACAGAGATCTTATATACTTCTTGGCATTTTCGTTCCGACCATGTAACTTCTTTATATAGGCTGCCAAGATTCACTCTGTTAATAATTTAAGCATGAACATGAGTATTACGGCAAACGCATGGACAAAGAAACGTAACTTTTGAGTAGATGAAAAGACACAAGAGTACCGACCACTTGCACAATAGTTAAAAAGCCCCTGGTTTAATTATTGCAACAGTAAGGAAAGTATCTTAAGTATTTTGAATAAAATCGGTCTCCTATTTCATGAGTCCGCTCGACGAAATCTTAAGAGTTCTTGCTATTGCCATATCTCAAGATTGCTAAAAGCATTAGACACAAAGAAAGCCATCTCAATTCACTGCTACAAAGAGGTAAATGTCACACGTTGAGGGTGAATTCATTGGAAATCATGGATTGCTTGAAACACAAATTTTGACAATGGAGAAGGTGATTTTGAAAATCCTATAAACTGCTGGCCTCACGCATGCGAGACGTTGAGACTAGCTCTTATGGCCAGTAATAAAAGGATTTGATACATTCTGCCACCCATTGAATATGCAATCCAGGTTAGAAGACAGCGAGAGCAACATGCAATCGTCTAGAATTTGAATGCAGCATTTAGTGACATGCCTGAATTTAGCGTTAGTCACAACAAACACCCTATTATACAGACTAATTCATTCATTATACTTGGTCTTTCAGATCATTTTTAAAAACCAAATCAGCCCGACTCCAGATACTTGCTATTGGCCAGTTTTTTTTTAAATTAGTGCTGAATATGTTAAATATAAACCCGAAGCAACGCTAATTTCTCCAAAATGTCTACAATGCGTCAAATCTACCCTTCGAATAGCATGCAAAAGCAAATCCCTACTCCAAGAATAGTGAAAGTTCACGATCCAGGATGCCGCACTCTTTATCGTGTCCTTTAATAAAACTCGATCAGTCCATTTATACTTGTGAAATGTTAATCTGGTCATAAGAAAGTAGATTATTCACGTCATATCATGATGTCATAATTATGTGTTGGACAGCACAAACTTATCGAAAAAATAGTCTGCCAAATAAGATACTGCATAAATCACTAGCCGAAACAATGTCTTTTGTTGATGAAGTTCGATCATTCTTAGCATCTTGGGGCCACCGAGTCGCTAGGTTTCAAGAAAACTTCTTGAGTGAAATTAAAAGTAGGGCACCAGGGGGAAGCAGGCAACATTATGAAGGAATGAGTTGGTCAATAGCAGTACTGCATCCAATTTGATTCTTCTCTTGAAGCTTCATACTCTCATCTAAGCTGTCCTAATCCATACATTGACTCCATCACCATAAATACGCTCGCCTCACGAATCATTTACTTCTATTTTGCCTACTTTGGTAAATGGCCATCTAGTCTCTTATTAATAATATAAATTTGCAGAACCAGAAACTTGGAAAGATTTTCAGAGAGCAGCTTTGAGATTTTGTAAAGGCGTACATTACATTGAAATTGGAGAAATTCAGTTTTGGAAATTAATGGTTTCAAACACCAACCATAAATTTACTCGTTGCTACAAGTAGGAGGTTTGTTCCTCCTCGTTTGTTTAGATTTGGGTGTTTTCATTTGTAGAGTCTAAAATTTATTCGCAAGAAGAATTGGAAAAACGGCTCTACGATTGCTAGACTTACGCTGACCGCAAGGCCGTGGTTCGAGTGTGATGCATTGAAAATTATCACTGGCAGCTTTACTGTCTCGTAACTTACGCAAAATTAACGCTACACATTCAATGGACTTCTTGAATTATCGACGACTTCCAAAATTCAATTTGCTCCAATCATCGTGTAAATGAATTCAAGTCTCTCAGTAATTTCAGGAGTGCTTGCTAGTTTAACTAAAGATTTTATATCTAATACTGGATAAAAAACTACCGACCTGTGTAATCGTGTACGAAGATTAAATTTTTGCTCCTATGGTTACAGAACCGGCTGGGACTGCTTTATTTAGAGCTCACGCGAACCTCGTAGCACAACTAAGCATTCCAAAATCGAATGCATGCGCTTTAGTTGAAAGAAGCTAGCTTCAGGGACTTACCAAGATGCTCTTAAAGGCAACAAGCGCCTTGCCGAAGAGAAAATGCATTTTTTGGATTTGGGTGCATTACAGAAAGCATACGCGCTCAATCGCTAGAAACTACAATTACCAGTACCACGGTATCATTCAGAACGGAGTAACCTGTTTTGCTACACTGTAGAAAATAAAATCGATGTAATGTTCCATTCTCTAGAGAAAAAAATTTTAACTGGTTTTTCAAATTCATTACCGTCTTTAAAAGGATTTCGAGGTAATAATCAATGTGCTGGCCCTCTGTCTGGTCTTCTAGTAACCAGATCACGCTTTAACGGTAAGCTCAGCTTGAACCCGACCATTGGAGAAAAACTGAGTGCATACAAAATATATGCAAAATTGTCAATGTACCATAATAGCAGTTCGCAAAGTTAAATTTTCTACAGGTTGACCGTTTTCGAATAGATAGAGAGTTAGCCTATTAGACTTGTAACATGGCTATTGCCTGGCTTTGCTACCCTATCCATTAGTTTTACTGAGCTTAGACCCATTCGAACAACTTTGCTCTGCTATTAATTATTTAGGAGCATTAGCTCAATTGATATAAGTTCAACGAATGTCGATTCAGACGGCATATATTTCAGAGGGGATGTTGACGTCTGTTCGGTGAATCATATGCAAACCGTGGCCTAACCTGAGGCCATACGAATGGCCATCGCTGATACATCTGGAAAATTTGTCTGAAAATAAACATTCGGTTTCGCGAAAACGGCGCAGAAAAGTAAACAAAAGGGGAGGAACCAATGTTGTCATGACATGATGACTAATCAGAGTTAAGAGAGTAATTAAACATTGATTAAACTTTCACCACCACGATTATCGCCGCTGATTCTAAAAGCATGTACAAAATCAACCGCTTCAAAAAAAATGCTGTCCGAGGCCCTTAGATGGGGGACCTGCAGGACTAGCAAGATGAAAGTAAGTGAGAAGGCTTATAGGCCATTGGGCTTCAGAGTAAAATAGAAAAATGTTGGGCGATAGTGATTACTGGGCCTGAAGGAAGAAAGAACGCACTAATTAGCCTGCTGAGGACCTCTAAAAGAACAACTTAAATTTCTACCTGTATCTTTCTTTTTAATAATCACTTTTGATATCCTCCATTGAATTTGAAGAGAAGCAGTTTACTAAAACATTTGATCAGAGTGACAATTTTAGTTAAAAATCAGATTAAATTAGAGAGTGGGTCCAAATTTCTGTTTACCAGGTTGAGAAAATGGATGAAAACGTTGAAGTCATCACCTTACCTTACATTTCACATCGCTACATTCAAATATTCTCACTAAAGTGTGTCAATGTTCCGGAGACGAAGACATTCAACGAAGAACCTATGCGTGACCTGACACAGGATTCAAAGTTTGTTTACCTACTAACATTAAGCTCTAAAATAAGAGCCTTTTAAACACCATGTTGATCGGAAGGGACCAAATCTTATGTTAAAAGATCTCAGTAGACAGGAGGAAAAGAGTCAGATTAACATGCTAAAAACTAGCTATTTCTGATTTAAATTTCATTTTAAAACGCTCATTATTTCGAATCACCGTTACGATTCATATATTTTTTTGTGCTGAAGTGAGTAAATTCCACAAACACCAGATTTGGAGCCCGAGAGTGCCGTTGTTAGAGTTGCGCGAACGAACAGACTCAGTCCATCAAGGCATTTTAGAATGAACCTATTTCGGCTTATCACCGCCTTGCAAATGTTAATTTGGCAATTGCGATTCACCCTTAAAATTTTTCATTCGTGCCCCTTAGAGTAACGCATTAACTACTCCAGTAACATTAATACACACATTAAATGTGCAATCATCTAGGATCCTTTTTGTTTCTATTTTGAAAGGGAAGTTAATCTATAGACATCCACCTGAGGATATGAGGCTTCCATTGGTAGATCGTTGCAGTCAACATTCTTGGTCACTCTGGTGTGTATTTGCATTATGAAACGAGTATCATTCCAATATGAGAACTGAATACCACTGCAGTGATTAAGCGAACAATTAATGGTACAAATATACGAGACTTTCGACTATTTACTTAAAAAATAAAATATCGTCTCCAGGTATACTAAACGAGAACAAATATTGCATTTTTAATGAACAGATTCTTTCAGTATCTTATTTGTAAAGTTACTGAATCGCAAACGTATGCGTGATTGAGTGTACTGCTGTTAAGTAGAAAATGAGATTTTTTTACTGCAATTGCTTTTTCAAGTCGAGTACTGCAGATTTGATTCAAAGTATTACTAACATTCAGAGTGTCTTAGAAGATACTAAAACTTTCTGGTAAATAAATAGGATTTTCAATTTAAAGCTCTCAATAGTTAAAACAGCTATTTGAAATACGACATGTATTCGAACCTATTAAAAAAACCCGAACCACATGGAAGCAATCAGTAAAGTACGAATATGTGTGGATAACCCAATTTGCGAATTACCATCAAGCCAAGTTGTCATACGGCCAATAGAAATGATGTAAGTGGAGCCACACTGGGAATAAATGTATAAATATGCGCAGAGTGCACTACATCTTCATTTCGAGCTATGAAACTCTGGTGCCTCTTGATTGCTCAGCTGCTTTTTGTCTGCACCGCTTTGGCTGCGTGTGCAGATCCAGAAGTAATCGAAGTTGAAGAAAACATCAAGCGCTTACTCGATGGATTGGACAAAAAAATAAGCGAAGAAGAGTTATTGAAAATGGTAAAGGGGATGAAATACATCGAAAGGACATACTACACGATGAATCCAAAATATCTCAATAGATTGCTAATGGAAACCTCAAATCCTGATCAGTTCTTCTCATTTTTGAGGCCTGGAACGATTTACCACCTCTACTATTACAGATTTGATCCGGATAATCTGAAGAAACGTAAAAATGATATAAAGAAGACAGTGGAGAGGCTTTCGTACTATATGTCGGGCTGTATAGATCAAGAAGGCCGAGTCCTCTACGATTGCGGACAGCCAGGAGTTGGAAAGGAGTCCGAGAAAGATAGCAAAGTCAACAATTCCTACCAGGAGACAACCACGACAGTGCAGCCCCCGCAGGATCCTGGGCCCTTCACAGGTGAAGTACGAGAACTGATCTTTCAAACTATGCCGGATCTCCCACCAGAAATCGTGGATGTGTTGGCGTATTTAGATGGCAGTTTTGCTGAATATGTCCTAACCAATTCTGTTAACCCAGGTCTCATGATCAGGCAAATGGGCGGAGACACTTTAAGGGTGGTTATACAAAACGTTCCCAGCTTTGGCGAAATTTTGGCTGGTACAGATTCGCACACTATCACTACGGTTTTTTACCAAATTCCCTACCCGTGCGACTATCTGCGCAGTTTGAAGGAGCAGACAATTGCTTTGCTTAAATTCAAGTTCCCCTATCTGCAGAACTGTATTCCTCCAACAACAGCTACTACTACTACGACTCCGATACCTACGACTCCGATGCCGACTACTTCGGCTGAGCCAATTTTCACCGTCGATGACCTTGACGTAATAACGGCGAAGATTCCTGAATTTCAAGTCCTGCTGGACCGCATACCTCTACGTAAGTGGAATAGTGCTAATAAATTGGCGGTTGGGGTTGTGAATATGTTTAAGATGATAACGGAGGAAGATGCGAAGGTGCTGAACGAGATTCTCGAGAATGTAACAGCTGAAACAACAAATGAGGAGCTGAGGGAGATGCTGCTGGAACGCGGTGCTGAATATCAAGGAGTATTTATGGTGGCGGCACTCTTAGACAACTAGGCCATGTGCACCAAATGTCCGTGTTATTTCGTTAATAAACGTTAGATTGGGTTAAAATTATCTCCTTGCTGTCGTTTATGTGCATGTTTTCGGTCCCATGATGACACCCATGAGTTACCGTGGTTCTCTTAGACGGAATGCTCACAGGTTAAGATCATGAATGTAGAGTGACTTCTCGGGTCTCCATGTAGACGGACGGATCCTTACTCACCGCAGATTCCTAAGGCACCTCAATTTAGGGTGGATCAGCAGAGTGATCGGTGCGGTGGCACTCAGACACTCCTCATTAACCCTGATGCTTAAACTCCACAAACGATTTCTACTTTAAGGTGTCTTGCCATTCTAGTTTGCGTCGAACCACTTGTTATTTTCTAACCATTGTTCTTAGTGGCCTCATTGACAGTGTATTTCGAATAACTAGGATTTCATTAGGGTACATAGCTGATTTGTACTTTTTTGTAGATTCTCAAAGTTTGCCTTTCATCCCAGTGTCGGTAACTAATGAACAGTAACTCCACAGAAACTCCATTTGAATTACTTTGATCAGACCCTCCAGAACTTAGCATGATATGGTATAGGAGTATACTTTCAAATCTCGTAGGTTTAATAAATTAATTTAATCCAACAGAACGGAGCCCTTAGTAATTAAACTCAACTGCACTATCTAAGCCTAAAAGTGATGTTTGCATTTCCAAATTTGAATTTGAACTGAGCTAAAGCTGTTTTTAAAAATGATTCGTTCTGCTTGAGTAACACTCGCTGGTGGCGGACTAGCTTAGTCGCATTTAATCCCATGTAAGCTGCCATGAAGCATATTGCGTATATTGTCGTTAAAAATAAGAGGCTATCGCTATTCGTTAAAATATAGATGACAATGGTTTTTTCCTTTATGGCTTCATGCGTAAGGCTTGTGAGAGAAAAAGCAGCCGCATAGAGGTTCAAAAGAAATTCGAACGTTACACTTACTGAGCAGGTTTCAGGGACAACTTCCAAAAATACATATCCATTTTCATTTGATGAGTAAAATCTTTCAGGCATCTTGAAAATAGGAGTATCTATACCACTACCACCCACCACCATTAAGGAAATGCGGTTCAAATTTAAAAAAAACATTCGTTTTAAAAAGACGTATCCAATCATTCCGCAGAAAGCAGTCTTGGTAAAGCATTTTTTCGAAGGAAGGTGATTCACTGGCCAAATAAATTTCCTTGCAAAGCTAACTCGAATTGTAATACTTGTTTGTTCAGTGGAAAATCCGAAGCAGATATTTGACGGTGATCGCTACGGTTCTGAAGTTTCTGCTAAAAAAACAATGATTTGTGATGAATAAATTGCTAAAATCTGAAATATAAATAACTTGGTGGGCGTGAATTTTAAAAATTGATAGATATCACTTTTGGGTAACTTTAGCTCACGTACTTTGAATACAAGTTCATGAAAGGTCAAACTCGGTGACCTAATAGTGCCTTTCTTCAGACCTTTATGTTGGAAAAAATAACTTAATGCACAAAAGTGCTCAAGTCGATTTTACTCGCGAAATATTCACGAATGATTCAAAATCATTCAAATGATTCAATAAGCGCAGAACCAGCAAAACGAGAGGACACTTTCTTGTCAATATGACAAGTTTAGACGGAAAAAGTATCCATAAGAAAAAGTATTTATGAGAAAAATTCGAAGATGGTTGTTCAAAGGTTGCATTTTAAGAGATGGAATCAAAGGTTCGGATTCTGTCAGCAAATTAAAAGTACCATGTGTCTATAGTAGGACACTCCAAGACAGTAAATTTGTTTCCCCACGCTAGACTTCTGAGGCGTTCTCATGGTTTCTTGATGCGAGCTTCTTAATAAACCTTCTGAATAAGATAAATTTTTATAGTTTGTCAACAGGTATGAAATTTGATAGGCATTTGTACGTTTTGCAATGAGAGCGAAAAAAACGCCGTTGGACTATTGCTGCAAAGCTTCCAACTCAAAAACGGTAAGCTAAGCTATTGTGACCCTCCGTGTAAATAGCAGCACAGACAGCATGATATTGACCAACGTCAGAGTGAGAATGTAAGGGAGGGCGTTGCCAATGCGGAATTTAATGGACGAAAGATTTAGCATGAACTAAATTATTTTGTTCCTGCTTGGATTAAAACTACACCACTAATTCATAGCGGTCGATTTTAATGTTTATGAGAACAATAACTCTAATTGGTTCTCATTTGGCGAAGACACCTTAATCATCCTTGAAATTCAAACAGTCAAGCACCAGACTCAACAAAAAATGGATAACCATCGATTACAGAGGCAAAACCATGTATGGTTTGATGTTGAGAATATCCGAATCGCGGAATAAATTACCTCAGATTGTCAACAGTTTGCATGTCACTTGACAAAATAAATGGCGATCTGTTCAAGTATTATGATTACATCGAATAAAGCAACGCCTCATAAAATTTGTGAATTTTAAAGCTGTTTTATTTTATCAAGCTTAGACTGTTAATAAACTAAAATTGTGGCGGTATTTTGTGTAATCAGCGATAAACCATGTCCATTTTTGCTAAAAAAAACAAAAAAATGTGTAGTGACAGATGGCTAGTAGAATTGTCAAAACACATAAAAGGAGAATAAAGTTTTTCAAAAAAAGGTTACCTTCTTGAATTCAGAAGTGAAAAGTTCAATTATTCATCCAGCAAACCACTCAAAAGATGCAAAGTTCGAAATGAACTGCCAAGCTAGATTCTAGTTTTGTCGGACAACGGTCTTTGGGGCGACACTACTATGGCTAGTTATGAGTGAACCTTGAGTAGGTAGAAATATTTCATAGCTAATAAGCATTCATTTTTACATGAATAGTGAATGTGAAACTGATCATTATTCCCCTAACTTTAAGTTGAAAGAATAGGTTAGGCTTGGTTGCAAAAAAGCCCAACCAACGGACCAATGCAAATATCCAAAGTACCATAAATAACCGCAAAATTATCATATTGACCAATCATGATCTTGTACTCAGTCTATAAAAGTCAAGAGCTTTGCATGATTCAGAGTAGGTTGCGAAATGTTTCTGAAAACTATCTTCCTATTTCAGCTGTTTTGCTCAATTACTTTGGGCATTCATGGAAATGGTCCTAGTGTTGAACAAGAAATTAAGAACAATTTGGCCTTTGAGTTAGGAGAAAAAAATAAGAATTCGGACCTGAAAGTGCATCAAGATACTTTGGTGAACATGGCGCATTTGGAGGAAAACTTAATGGCTCTGGATAAAAAGAAGTTTACGGATGTGCCACAGGATTTGCCAAACGCTGATATAGCCCTGGCTACAATAAAAAATGAAAACATTGCAGGAAGTCTGAAGGTATTCGATTCAGCACCAACGACACTGCCAAAAACCATTGCAACGTTAAGTGATTTAGAACCGGAAACAATAGGACATTTGCTCACTTCAGCTTCAAAGTTTGAAAATGCAAAGAGTTTTCTAGCAATTAAAGATACTCCAGCAAAATTGGAAGCAAAGTTGAAAAATCTGGACGTGAATTCAACAAATCTGGAAATAAAAAATGAAATTGAAAGAGCCAAAGCGAAGCCTGCTAAACCAGTTTTTTCTGCAGATGAATCGAAAGATGATGATGAGAAAGGATCAGAGGAAAACTCAGATGTCAAGCGGTGTGAGAAACACCCTAAACTGGGATCTAGTGACAAGAAATCTGAAAGAGTCGGAAAGAGTTTAGGCATGATGGGCAGTTCTTGGTGCTATTATAGCAACGGCTGCAATAACTACAACCGCAGATGTCGATGCCACGGATCAACTAGTTGCTGTCCATATTGTCAGTTTGGACAACCGAGCTTTACTGAGCAGCGAGAATTCATTCAAACAATGCCCGATATCCCAGTAAATTTGGTTGACTTTCTCTATGGAAGAGATGCAACACTTGTTCAATTTATAATTGCCAATCATGGCAACCTTCGAAATCTGCTCACCTACGCAAATGCCTACACAATTCTCTATATAATAAACAGTGTTCCTTCGTTCGGCATCTATCTTTCTCGCCTCGATGGAACAACCATTGATATTGTCATCTCAAAAATAGCGAACCCCTGTGATTATCTGAACACATTACCACAAGAGGCTCGTTCTCTTCTTGTCATCAAAAGTTCTATACTGTCAAAATGTGCTCCATCAAGTGTCGAAGTTACTCATGCACCTACTTCAAAGTCCACGAAGCCACCAATCGACAGGGTAACTCGATCTCCACGTAAGAAACCGTTCACTAAAGCGGAGCTGGCTGAACTGGATAAAATCATACCTAGAATCAGCAAACTCATTGCCAAGATGGTTCCTGATAAAGTGATTGCTTTACGCGTTCTCAATCCGGACCTCATGAAGAAGATTAAGAAATGTGATCCTAAGATCATCGCGGAGGTGAGAGCGCAATGGACTAAATACGAAAAAATTATTGACAATCTTTCCTCAGAGGGTTTTGCTAAAATTCTCAAGAAAATGGCGAAAAAAATACCACTGTTGCACATAGCCATTCCTCTCTTTCAAAAAAGCGTCTAAGTGCATCATATGTTTGTTTCAAATGCATTTCTCTCTTCCTGCCATGCTCTACAAATTTAGCCTTATTCGTTCTGTGCCCATTTCCACTAAAGTAAATGCATTTTGTCCGTAAAGTGAACTTCTTTTTCACACAAAAATAGCCTTACTTGGGATCTGTATTATCAAAAAACTGTAATGCAGACTGCTTAGAAGATACAATGTTCGAAGATTGCCAAGTCATTCAGTCATTCTGAATTTGAAAACACAGACTTTACTTTGAGCAATGCGCTTGCTCTGCTAAACGTCGGAAATTGAGTTCATTTTGGCATAGTTTAGCATTGCTACACTCATAGTATTTCGTCCTTGGACACTACGCTTTAGCAATTGTTCTGAAGTCAAATCTCCCAATTTTGTCAGGCTAACAAGTTCTTCAGGGTTTCAGGGCTTACCAATTACTCAATTGAATACTCTTTCCGAAATCGATTTGATTGACGCCTGCATGCTTTAAGCTCTTGCTAAGTAGGTTCCAGCCATTGGAAGAAAGTAAGTTTTGAAACCACGTTTACAGCCATTCAAACATTCATACAGACATTCAAAAGCCAAACACTGCAGTGAGGGAGAGTGTGGTTAGTTACTGCTGAAGGCATCCGCAACGGATGCATTGCAATGAATAGACTGAGCTAAGCTACAAATAACAAGATGAGTGTAGGCCTTCAAAATAAAGTGAATACGACTATGATCTGGTTGAGCTAGAGCAAAGTGATTCTGGCTAGACACAGGCACTACATTTGCTACCTAACAAAAGGAGTGACGTGATCTTTATATTCTCCAGTGCATAAGAGAACTGTGACTGTTGAATTGGAATGATCACTCATTCCGTTCCCGTTATAAAGAGGTGCTGGTGGCGTAGAGTGTTCACTGGTTTAACGGTGGTGCCCAAAATGGCTACGATCACTATTTCATCTGATATTGTTACAATGCAGTAGAAAATTTTATGCAAATTTCTTCATGCAGAAAGGGACAAAGCAACTTGAACTAATCAGCCGACCGCATTCCATTTTGAACCCTCTTGATGGACTGTTCTGTGGATTGTGTTCGACGGGTAACATCAATTCTTAACGGCCTGTAATGTGCCAGTTGCTCCAGCTGGCATCCTACTGGTAAGGATGGTCTTCCATTGTAAAGACTGAAAACACATCAAAAGCTAAGAACAAAAGCTGTAGATGTTTTTAAAGAATACTAGCAGCAGATTCTGTTGGCTTCAAGGCTGCAGTTGAACGAAATGCTGCGTCATTTAAGAAAGCAGATATTGGTGGCTGAATCAGATTTGCGCGGTGCAGAGTTGGGGCAAGATATATTAAAACAAAGAGAGTTAAGAGGATTTGGAGTCCAATTATTTGAACGATTCCAAGTAATTGCAGCTTCTCTTTGCTCGAATGACATTTGGTTGGGGTTGGTGATCAAAAGTTGACTTGGCAACTAACCGCGATCATCAGTCCCAAATGCAGACCTCTATACTGTGCGACTGAGACATCGAGATGGAAGAATCTGTAAACTGGCATTCAAGACTGGAATCTCGATGAGGTTCTTAAAGGAGTCAATGTGCGATTTCAAAAGTCGCGAACCAAAGAGATGAGTTTGGCAATATGGTCATCTTTTCGTAATGAATTCATGCGTTTTCTGGAAATTTCGGTTGTGTACTGTAAAGCAGAGCGCCCAACCTCTCAACCTAAAGCATTGATTTTCGCTAAAAGTATGTGACTGCATTTGACCTCAGTCGAGGTTATTCGCATTTCAAGAACAAAGTGCAAAAGGGCAGTCTCAGTTGAATAATGTTACCTATTAAATAAGCACTAGTTTTTTTACAAAGTCCTCTCTGTCATTGGGGCTTCCTTACTGTCAAAATAGGCCCATCAAGTATCGCAGCTCTTCTTACGCCTGTTTCAAAGGCTACCTAGTCACAAATCAACACAATAATGGGCCTTCCAGGCAAAAACCCGTTCATTGAAGCCTAACTGGTTGAAGGCGGAACCACTGCACCCGAAATCGGCTACCTAAAAACCAAGATGGTCCCCAATTAAGTGTTCTCAATACATTTTTTCATTTGACTGCCAAAGACGAAGCCAATGGAGGTACCGATTCACAAAATGGCTTCTTCACCTTGTGCCTGACCCGCTTGAAGGCACATCACTTCCCCTTCCCGTAATCTCTACGCTTCCCTTAAACGCCGATTGATTTGCGTTAAATAACACTCCAAATACAGTTCTTGGCTCGAGTGTGAGTGCGTCCCGTTGTGCATCTTGTATCTGGCTTTATTAGGGCATTACGTATTTTCTACCGTTAAATTGAACGAAATGTATGTTTTCCGATGGATACAACTGCAGGAAATTTGAAGTGTGGCGATAGTCAGTGCGATCTTAATACCTTATATTCAAATGTATAAATTTGATGCCATGCGTGATTAGGAATGTGTGAAATTTTGAATCTCCGATTCCTTTATTTGTGTTTTGAGCACTCCAACACTACCGTTTTGAGAGTACCAAAGTACGGCCCCTTTCTGAGAATACTGACCCTAAACAGTTACCTATAATGGCTCGTCTTAACGCTATGCTATATCATATGTGTTTCATTACATAAGTCAAGAAACGGTCATATTCGAGTAACTGTGTTTGAAACATAACTTGCAATTACTTAGCCATCGCAAGTGTTCGCGATACTACACAAACTGAAAGTGTTAAAATCTCCAGTGGTTATTGAAGAAATGTGTGTCAGAAATTATGGTTCCATTTCTCAACTCTCTATTTAGCTTTCTACTCAGCCATCAGAATCTGCTGCTCCCGGCGCCGTCTAACTCGTGTGAACTAGATAGCCTACAGCACTTAAACTTTCATGCAATTGAGGAGGAATACGCCTTCATGTACTTCTGGATCTTCCCGATTCTCAGCTCTGCACCTGAATAATTTGGCGTCACAATAAGTCAACTTCCTTCAGCAATCCATGCAACGGGCAGCAAGAGGTAGTTAGTGGCGCTGAGTTCTCTTTCGTTTGGATGCTTAATTACCACACAGATGTCATCTGTGGTGCATTACTGAAATTTTCATGCAGATCCAGAAATCCAAGTTCTATGTCACTAGCAGCGCATCGCGAGCGATTTCAAGATGAGAATGCTGGGACACCAACTCTAACACAAGTTCAAAAACATCATTTATCCCGAAAATTTAATTCATGTTTAAGAGCTTAACATGTGAAACTGCTTTGGACAGTATTTAAAAAAAAGAGAATGCTGATTATAACTTGCACAGAATTAGTCTGAGGCTTGCGAAAATTTAAAACCCGGACAGTTGCAATCAAGGTTCTCCCTGCTGACACTTATGAACATATTAGGTTAGGCAAAGATTCGAGATTAAGTGCTCAAATAGATTCTTCAAAAGCTATACGACTTACAAGAGCCGGACAATTTTTATTGTCTCAGTACTGAATGGCTGCAGACTTCACCACGTTCGCGGCTATCGTTAAAAGTTGAGTGGGTTAAAGCATATCACAATGCAGGTGGTAAGCATGAGGACTCATGAATTATAAACATAAAGGCAATTTATGAAAAGGTGCCCTCACGGTACATATTAGTCAAAAATCGAATATCAAATGGCGCTAGAGCTGTCGCTATGCCTCTAGGTGCAATCTAGGTGCATTAAGTTGCAAGATGCTGCAAAATGCCATTTCGAATAACTGTGCCGGAACACCATATACTGGCAACGATCCTCATGACCAAACGTGGGACTGAAAATAAATGTCCTCATGTACTACTTTTCGAACTAAAGTAGGCGTTTGTGGATTAAGCAAATTCTGGCACCCATCCTCACGATGGGTATATGAATTGCATTGCTAAAATTAAGCACACTATTTATCAACTGAGCTAACTTTGAAGGAAGAAGCGATACAAGTTGGCGTCCGACAGCAACAAATGGCTCTTGGCATAATTGTGCATTTAAGCCTTCTCTTAACTTCATTGCAATTCATAGAAGGTGAAGGCAACTTGATGCCATTTTGAACATGCGTCTCCTGCCTAGCCTCCTCTTTTTATAACACTGTACAATAAGATTATCGGCGATTCCAACTGTCAGATATGCCTATCGTCTGTCCGCTTAGACAAACACAAGCGCACAGCTCATCACAAATACTGCACCAGAATCTCGACCACCTCAATCCAATGTACTTTTGTTTTCGTCTAATTGTCATTTGCTATGGCAGCGTCGACGACACACGTACTCTCCCAACCACTGATCTCATTTCAACCATTCTCCATTCCTGCTGGTGACATCAATGTAGCCGATCACCTGATTTCTAACCGCTTTTCAGTCAGAAATGTTCACCATGCGTGGGCAGCAAAAGAGTGACTGATACGCGGAATAAGACGACCTGAGGCGCGTCAATACCCTGATTCTTTCGTTTGTCAATAGGATTAGACTCCGCAGTAGCCATCCATAGAGCTTGCACATGCAATTCATACCCAATATGTCTGTTCGATTTCCCAACTCTGGTAGGACCCTGCATATTCCTTGAACACTGAACCTTCTTTCTCGCCACCTAAGGAATTTCGCATCCATTCACAAGCAGTTGTCCCTTCTAGAATTGCAAATGGTCACTTAGCTTCCCATACATTCCCTCCCAATGCTTAACTACGCCTCTCATGGATCCCATTTTAACGTCATCATAACTATGCTTACGTTAAGTGAGTTCGAAAAATAAACAGTTTTAAAATGGGCTTGATAGGGTAATGTTTGCTTAATTTATTGAAAACATGCTTAGATAAACTTTTCGAAGCATGCGAACCTCTAAACAAAACAGATCGAATTAAATCAAGTAGGTTTTGCTCGCGCTGAAAAATGGGAATATTTGAAGGTGGAAGAGATAGAACGAGCTTAAATCCAAAAAAAAACGCTTCAACAGGGCTAACTCATTTGATGCTGATTTTCAAATGGTGGTTTACAATAGCATCAAGCATTTGATCATTCAATAAATTTTACTGAACTTTTCTAAGCAGAGCGATCTCGATTCCAAGCGATAGATCCGTGCAGTCGATTATTTCACACTTATGGTGCAAGGCAGTGGTCTGCTTCATGACTCAGCAGTTAAGGAGAAGACTAGACAGTAATGCACGAATTTTCGTTTGATGCCTTTCTGTCCCGACTCGCTTTGACTAGCCTATCCCTTGTAGTTTATTACCTGCCAACACATTTTCACAGATTCTATGAGCTCCATCTTCAAGCCCAGTGATCCACCTCATCGCCTTCCTCTCCGCACAGGAAGCTCTGTTATCTCCACGTCTTAGAGTGGTTCACTTCGACCACTTCTATGAAAACAATCCGAGAGTGGCTAGGCAAAAAGTACCATCATATTGATTGGCTATCAAGGAGTGTCTAGGCACCTTCGATTCCGCGAAAGTGGCTCACGTTACCACCACCATTAGACCTCGAAGAGTTAACGATGGGACTATCCAAAATATGGGGCCACATGTGCAAAATACTTGTAGAGCGAATGACGAGGAGACAAATGAGGAATCATGCAGGGGTGATAAAACGACTCCTAACAGTTCTTGTAGTTCTTGAGTGTGCATTCGACTCACCAGAGGATACCGATTGAGACTTATTGGTCCACGCAAGTAGAAACTAGGTATCTCTTCACCTTGGAAATAAAAGTAACAACTCAGCCAGAGAAAATCACATAAGCCATCTGTCTGTTGAATTAGCTCTTGTAGAAGTAAGCCAAATTAATTAAGAGCTGAATCGAAGCATGTCAAAATGACGAGATCGAATCAAACCGCAATTTGCAGTAAGGAGAATGCGTTATTAGTGAAGAGAGGGGTTCTGTTTGCCACCAATCTCTTTCAATTTTATGACGCACTTCCTCAGTTCCACAGATTTACCCTCATTACGTGGAAAGTATATCAATGGAAACATGTTCTTGCTGCAAAGCAACCAAATGTCTAAGGAGGTGGCAACACATCGTAACTTAGACTATGTTATATTCGATGTCTTGAAATACCCATTCAACTGCAAGGAATTTTTGGTACTCGACTTATCATGCTCTGCGGCATCGGACATTTTGGAGCATATTTTGCGGAACTTCAGGCGATTCATTAACTATAACATGTACATCAATATATTTTAGTTTTTGCAATCGAAGCGAAACAATAAGGCGCCACCTCCAGTTAAGTTGAAATAGTTATACGCGTCTGAACCTTCCTACAGTTTATCCAAATTATCGTTGAGATTGGAGTGAACAGCAGCTAAACCAATCGAGACAATAAATGCAAAAACGTGATGACACTCAGTTTTATAAATTGTGGATTGTGGGTTCACCTTGAAGAGGACTTATTTCTCAACCTGCCTTACGTGCAACAGACCTGGAGGTGGCTGTACATTTTGTAGGATATCTGTCTGTATACATTCACAAATTTGCCTTTTTTGCCACTGCTTTAAACAACAGTAATCTCTAAAGTGGTTGAGCAAAGATGAGGAGAAGGGGATTACAGGGTATTGCATTGTACGTCAAGTTTGTAATCCACCATTTTCTAAATCATGAGGTTAAATTGAAATTGTGTGCCAGTGTAGGTTTCGATAAGATAATAATCACACGAGAATGGACGTTCTGTCGTAGCCTACGCAACCACGAGTGTTCAAGCGCCTGTATTTATCTTGACGAGAACTTTTGACCCCCTCGAATGTGACATGATATTAATCATGAGTCGACGAGCAATAAAGTTATCCTGCAACCACCAGTGCAGCAAAGATGATTGGCACAGTAGACATGCGCTAAAATCCATGATTCAAAAGGCAGATTCGAAACTAAATTAACAAGCGCCTTCTGAATTACCAGTGCGCAAATTCGTATAGCCTGTTGTACAGGGTACTAAAGTTTCAGCGTTAAGAAAGTTCCTCCACCAATTTGCAAATGGACATTCAAAGTACTAAGGCTTTAGACCATTGTTCTCTTCTGAAATGCAGACCTAATAAGCTCTTGCTGTTGCGTAATCCGGTGAAATCTTTCAACTTCGAGTAATACATAGGATTTCAACCCATTTTTCCCGATGCCGAAAATGGTAAGCTATTTCATAGCGGATCATCTGCTGTGTTTACACGTCTGCGTCGATTAAGCTTCAACCGCTTTGTCGTTGTGGTTTAATTATATATTTCTACGAAACCTCATCCAGTGATGATGCAGAGAGTCCCGTAGATCATTCTTGTCCTAGAGGGTTTGTTCGAAACTAGCACGAACTCGCTGCAAAATAGATGCCGAAATGCGGCCGCCACTTAATATATTTTTCCTAGATGTTTTTTATAAAAGACAGACCTATCTTAAAATCTCAGCTCTTATGGATACACTGCTTAGAGCCCTTTTACGGGATACAGGCAAAAATATCAACTTGCAAATGGCTGTGAAGATCGTCTTAATTATTTATCCTGTCATCTTTTTCGTTTTGTTTGTAACCACTTACTGATCAGAACTTTACATGCCTGTGCAGTATTATCGCGATGGTGTCTTATTGTTTTCATCGCGCATATTCCAGCCTTTTCACTACCCCAGATTTTTTAACAGCAGCGCTGTTGAGGCCGTCATGCATTGTTCTCCAAACTAAGAATAGTCTTACTGAAAACAAGGTATTATTAATTGTGGACAACGGATGATGCCGAATAATGCAGTTTGAAACCCAAACATTCATTCTTTAGATTATCTGTTGACATAACTGCTTTAAACTCAGGCACCGTCTTAACTCGAGTACTTTGATATATTCCTCGCATACAGGTTGAGACATGACCCATACGACTAAGATATTAATGAAGTTCTCTAAGAGCTTCGGAGTTGTTAAGAAATGGTTTATATAGACTTTCAATCTCTCACATTGGCCCAATGGCAGGAAAGCGTTGTGTTTGCAACCTATCCACATAAAGTGATTCAAACCACTCACCAATTGAAACTATTTAGCATAATGGAAATAGTATATAACTGGAGGCATCGCTAGGTTCCCCTTGATTTCCTTAACATGCAGCTTTATAGTTTGATTTTGCCATTGCTTGCCGTTTTAACTGGTTTGGCTGGAGCGGTAATGTTAAACGTTACTTCAAACCCGACGCTCTTGTCGATGTCAAGCCAAAACGCTTCGTCTGACTGCCTAAAAAAGTGCGGCAGCGAGGGTTGCCCTCATGCCTGCCAAGGAACATCGCAACTCCGCGTAAGCAGTTATCAACATCCGTCGCGATCGGGAAGAATGAATTCTCGGGGGAAACTTGCAGGATGGATTCCGGCATGGTATCAAGCGCCCCAGCCAGCACCAAGTCCTACTTGGTTCTCGAAAGACCGAGCACCTACTTCATGTGAACAGAGATGTCCGAGATGCTCTGGCTGTTATCCAGGACCGTCGCAACAAGGGCGACCTCCATCGGAGATTCCAGGTGGTTGTAACTGCGGAAACTACAGGCAGTTAATTGGCACACATGCGGATCACAGGTCTCTGCATCCAGAAATCAAGAGGATGATATTGATTAAAATGCCGCATATAACGTACACCTATGGAAATTCTCTGTTTTATCTCAAACCGAGCTTCGCGCGCTACATCCTTAATAAGCACAAATATTTGGAGGCCGTACTCTCGTCGATGGATGATGTGGTCCTTTATAAAATGCTTAAACATGTCCCCGAGCTTGGAGGCAAAATCAGTGGTTTCTCTGCAGATTGGATTCAGTCTATCCTGTCGAATTTCCCTGACCCGTGCAGTTTTGTGAATAAACTGGAGCCGGTTAATCGCGACGTCATTATTTTTAAGATACCTTACCTTAGCCGCTGCAGGCCCACGGAGACAACAACGACCGTGACACATTCGACCGCTGCTCCCCAAGTAAAGAGACGTCAGCTTTTTAGAGAGGCTGAAATAATTGCCATTGAGACCATAATTCCAAAGTTTAGGCTTCTTTTACCAGCTATGAGCAGAAAAGTAGGTCTCCGTCTTCGGGCGCTGGTGGCTGATTTCCCTCGAATGTTTCTGAATCTGCCAAAGAAAGTAATCAAAAACATCAATGATTTCTTGGAAGTCTCTGGGAGCAAAATTCGATGGCTAAAGCCTTCCACCATTGGGGATGCAATTTTCAAGAATAGCACGGGCTTCTTACCTGGAAGTCTGAAAAAGCTTTTTGTATGAACAATTGACATTCAATAAATTTTGGATATCATGGGTGATTTTTGTTAACTTGATGCCGCGTGTGGCCGTCGTAAGGGTGGTTTTCGGTGATGAAAACAGCATTCGAGTTCGCATATTCCGAAAGTGTATGGGAAGTAAAAGAGCTCTGTTCAGTTGAGTGGTCAGTTCGCAAAGCCGCAATAGTACGTTGGACAAAAGATAGGAAGGGGACCAAGGTCTCAACTATATTTAGTATCTTAGCCTAGCACGGACTGGTCTGGTGAATGCAGTAGTGCGGAATGAGACTTGGAATACTAAAACGAAGAAATTGGTGAACATCGGATCTGAGGATTACTAAGTTCAAAAGTAGTCTTAGGGCAGTGCCAAGCCTCACTAATTTCAAAGATAATTATCTGCGTCCAAACCATTCGAACATGGCCCCAGATACAACAGTCCTAGTTAAATCCAGCGTCGCGTCAGTCACTTCAAGGAAAAGTTGCTGAAGCAACACCAAGCACTTGCTTCAAAACTAATCATTGACATGGAGACACAGCAAAATAGAGCAGTAGAAATTAACCAACAGTTGGTAAATTTAGATGGAAGTAACAAGAGCAGATTGCTAGAATTCAAGAATTTGGGCGTTAGCGTTGTTCCTCAGATAGTGAACGTGCATTCGTTGAGAAGCAAGTTAAAGTGGAATTTAAAAAATTTGTCTCATAATAGTTCGAAATCTATACTATAACGAAAACAAAGTTGAAAAGAATATGAAACGGCTTATAAGACAAAGATATGATAAATAAGGCCAATACGGGAAAGAATGATCCAAAGACAGTTAACATGAAGTGGCGGCCGCATTTCGGCATCTATTTTGCAGCGAGTTCGTGCTAGTTTCGAACAAACCCTCTAGGACAAGAATGATCTACGGGACTCTCTGCATCATCACTGGATGAGGTTTCGTAGAAATATATAATTAAACCACAACGACAAAGCGGTTGAAGCTTAATCGACGCAGACGTGTAAACACAGCAGATGATCCGCTATGAAATAGCTTACCATTTTCGGCATCGGGAAAAATGGGTTGAAATCCTATGTATTACTCGAAGTTGAAAGATTTCACCGGATTACGCAACAGCAAGAGCTTATTAGGTCTGCATTTCAGAAGAGAACAATGGTCTAAAGCCTTAGTACTTTGAATGTCCATTTGCAAATTGGTGGAGGAACTTTCTTAACGCTGAAACTTTAGTACCCTGTACAACAGGCTATACGAATTTGCGCACTGGTAATTCAGAAGGCGCTTGTTAATTTAGTTTCGAATCTGCCTTTTGAATCATGGATTTTAGCGCATGTCTACTGTGCCAATCATCTTTGCTGCACTGGTGGTTGCAGGATAACTTTATTGCTCGTCGACTCATGATTAATATCATGTCACATTCGAGGGGGTCAAAAGTTCTCGTCAAGATAAATACAGGCGCTTGAACACTCGTGGTTGCGTAGGCTACGACAGAACGTCCATTCTCGTGTGATTATTATCTTATCGAAACCTACACTGGCACACAATTTCAATTTAACCTCATGATTTAGAAAATGGTGGATTACAAACTTGACGTACAATGCAATACCCTGTAATCCCCTTCTCCTCATCTTTGCTCAACCACTTTAGAGATTACTGTTGTTTAAAGCAGTGGCAAAAAAGGCAAATTTGTGAATGTATACAGACAGATATCCTACAAAATGTACAGCCACCTCCAGGTCTGTTGCACGTAAGGCAGGTTGAGAAATAAGTCCTCTTCAAGGTGAACCCACAATCCACAATTTATAAAACTGAGTGTCATCACGTTTTTGCATTTATTGTCTCGATTGGTTTAGCTGCTGTTCACTCCAATCTCAACGATAATTTGGATAAACTGTAGGAAGGTTCAGACGCGTATAACTATTTCAACTTAACTGGAGGTGGCGCCTTATTGTTTCGCTTCGATTGCAAAAACTAAAATATATTGATGTACATGTTATAGTTAATGAATCGCCTGAAGTTCCGCAAAATATGCTCCAAAATGTCCGATGCCGCAGAGCATGATAAGTCGAGTACCAAAAATTCCTTGCAGTTGAATGGGTATTTCAAGACATCGAATATAACATAGTCTAAGTTACGATGTGTTGCCACCTCCTTAGACATTTGGTTGCTTTGCAGCAAGAACATGTTTCCATTGATATACTTTCCACGTAATGAGGGTAAATCTGTGGAACTGAGGAAGTGCGTCATAAAATTGAAAGAGATTGGTGGCAAACAGAACCCCTCTCTTCACTAATAACGCATTCTCCTTACTGCAAATTGCGGTTTGATTCGATCTCGTCATTTTGACATGCTTCGATTCAGCTCTTAATTAATTTGGCTTACTTCTACAAGAGCTAATTCAACAGACAGATGGCTTATGTGATTTTCTCTGGCTGAGTTGTTACTTTTATTTCCAAGGTGAAGAGATACCTAGTTTCTACTTGCGTGGACCAATAAGTCTCAATCGGTATCCTCTGGTGAGTCGAATGCACACTCAAGAACTACAAGAACTGTTAGGAGTCGTTTTATCACCCCTGCATGATTCCTCATTTGTCTCCTCGTCATTCGCTCTACAAGTATTTTGCACATGTGGCCCCATATTTTGGATAGTCCCATCGTTAACTCTTCGAGGTCTAATGGTGGTGGTAACGTGAGCCACTTTCGCGGAATCGAAGGTGCCTAGACACTCCTTGATAGCCAATCAATATGATGGTACTTTTTGCCTAGCCACTCTCGGATTGTTTTCATAGAAGTGGTCGAAGTGAACCACTCTAAGACGTGGAGATAACAGAGCTTCCTGTGCGGAGAGGAAGGCGATGAGGTGGATCACTGGGCTTGAAGATGGAGCTCATAGAATCTGTGAAAATGTGTTGGCAGGTAATAAACTACAAGGGATAGGCTAGTCAAAGCGAGTCGGGACAGAAAGGCATCAAACGAAAATTCGTGCATTACTGTCTAGTCTTCTCCTTAACTGCTGAGTCATGAAGCAGACCACTGCCTTGCACCATAAGTGTGAAATAATCGACTGCACGGATCTATCGCTTGGAATCGAGATCGCTCTGCTTAGAAAAGTTCAGTAAAATTTATTGAATGATCAAATGCTTGATGCTATTGTAAACCACCATTTGAAAATCAGCATCAAATGAGTTAGCCCTGTTGAAGCGTTTTTTTTTGGATTTAAGCTCGTTCTATCTCTTCCACCTTCAAATATTCCCATTTTTCAGCGCGAGCAAAACCTACTTGATTTAATTCGATCTGTTTTGTTTAGAGGTTCGCATGCTTCGAAAAGTTTATCTAAGCATGTTTTCAATAAATTAAGCAAACATTACCCTATCAAGCCCATTTTAAAACTGTTTATTTTTCGAACTCACTTAACGTAAGCATAGTTATGATGACGTTAAAATGGGATCCATGAGAGGCGTAGTTAAGCATTGGGAGGGAATGTATGGGAAGCTAAGTGACCATTTGCAATTCTAGAAGGGACAACTGCTTGTGAATGGATGCGAAATTCCTTAGGTGGCGAGAAAGAAGGTTCAGTGTTCAAGGAATATGCAGGGTCCTACCAGAGTTGGGAAATCGAACAGACATATTGGGTATGAATTGCATGTGCAAGCTCTATGGATGGCTACTGCGGAGTCTAATCCTATTGACAAACGAAAGAATCAGGGTATTGACGCGCCTCAGGTCGTCTTATTCCGCGTATCAGTCACTCTTTTGCTGCCCACGCATGGTGAACATTTCTGACTGAAAAGCGGTTAGAAATCAGGTGATCGGCTACATTGATGTCACCAGCAGGAATGGAGAATGGTTGAAATGAGATCAGTGGTTGGGAGAGTACGTGTGTCGTCGACGCTGCCATAGCAAATGACAATTAGACGAAAACAAAAGTACATTGGATTGAGGTGGTCGAGATTCTGGTGCAGTATTTGTGATGAGCTGTGCGCTTGTGTTTGTCTAAGCGGACAGACGATAGGCATATCTGACAGTTGGAATCGCCGATAATCTTATTGTACAGTGTTATAAAAAGAGGAGGCTAGGCAGGAGACGCATGTTCAAAATGGCATCAAGTTGCCTTCACCTTCTATGAATTGCAATGAAGTTAAGAGAAGGCTTAAATGCACAATTATGCCAAGAGCCATTTGTTGCTGTCGGACGCCAACTTGTATCGCTTCTTCCTTCAAAGTTAGCTCAGTTGATAAATAGTGTGCTTAATTTTAGCAATGCAATTCATATACCCATCGTGAGGATGGGTGCCAGAATTTGCTTAATCCACAAACGCCTACTTTAGTTCGAAAAGTAGTACATGAGGACATTTATTTTCAGTCCCACGTTTGGTCATGAGGATCGTTGCCAGTATATGGTGTTCCGGCACAGTTATTCGAAATGGCATTTTGCAGCATCTTGCAACTTAATGCACCTAGATTGCACCTAGAGGCATAGCGACAGCTCTAGCGCCATTTGATATTCGATTTTTGACTAATATGTACCGTGAGGGCACCTTTTCATAAATTGCCTTTATGTTTATAATTCATGAGTCCTCATGCTTACCACCTGCATTGTGATATGCTTTAACCCACTCAACTTTTAACGATAGCCGCGAACGTGGTGAAGTCTGCAGCCATTCAGTACTGAGACAATAAAAATTGTCCGGCTCTTGTAAGTCGTATAGCTTTTGAAGAATCTATTTGAGCACTTAATCTCGAATCTTTGCCTAACCTAATATGTTCATAAGTGTCAGCAGGGAGAACCTTGATTGCAACTGTCCGGGTTTTAAATTTTCGCAAGCCTCAGACTAATTCTGTGCAAGTTATAATCAGCATTCTCTTTTTTTTAAATACTGTCCAAAGCAGTTTCACATGTTAAGCTCTTAAACATGAATTAAATTTTCGGGATAAATGATGTTTTTGAACTTGTGTTAGAGTTGGTGTCCCAGCATTCTCATCTTGAAATCGCTCGCGATGCGCTGCTAGTGACATAGAACTTGGATTTCTGGATCTGCATGAAAATTTCAGTAATGCACCACAGATGACATCTGTGTGGTAATTAAGCATCCAAACGAAAGAGAACTCAGCGCCACTAACTACCTCTTGCTGCCCGTTGCATGGATTGCTGAAGGAAGTTGACTTATTGTGACGCCAAATTATTCAGGTGCAGAGCTGAGAATCGGGAAGATCCAGAAGTACATGAAGGCGTATTCCTCCTCAATTGCATGAAAGTTTAAGTGCTGTAGGCTATCTAGTTCACACGAGTTAGACGGCGCCGGGAGCAGCAGATTCTGATGGCTGAGTAGAAAGCTAAATAGAGAGTTGAGAAATGGAACCATAATTTCTGACAAACATTTCTTCAATAACCACTGGAGATTTTAACACTTTCAGTTTGTGTAGTATCGCGAACACTTGCGATGGCTAAGTAATTGCAAGTTATGTTTCAAACACAGTTACTCGAATATGACCGTTTCTTGACTTATGTAATGAAACGCATATGATATAGCATAGCGTTAAGACGAGCCATTATAGGTAACTGTTCAGGGTCAGTATTCTCAGAAAGGGGCCGTACTTTGGTACTCTCAAAACGGTAGTGTTGGAGTGCTCAAAACACAAATAAAGGAATCGGAGATTCAAAATTTCACACATTCCTAATCACGCATGGCATCAAATTTATACATTTGAATATAAGGTATTAAGATCGCACTGACTATCGCCACACTTCAAATTTCCTGCAGTTGTATCCATCGGAAAACATACATTTCGTTCAATTTAACGGTAGAAAATACGTAATGCCCTAATAAAGCCAGATACAAGATGCACAACGGGACGCACTCACACTCGAGCCAAGAACTGTATTTGGAGTGTTATTTAACGCAAATCAATCGGCGTTTAAGGGAAGCGTAGAGATTACGGGAAGGGGAAGTGATGTGCCTTCAAGCGGGTCAGGCACAAGGTGAAGAAGCCATTTTGTGAATCGGTACCTCCATTGGCTTCGTCTTTGGCAGTCAAATGAAAAAATGTATTGAGAACACTTAATTGGGGACCATCTTGGTTTTTAGGTAGCCGATTTCGGGTGCAGTGGTTCCGCCTTCAACCAGTTAGGCTTCAATGAACGGGTTTTTGCCTGGAAGGCCCATTATTGTGTTGATTTGTGACTAGGTAGCCTTTGAAACAGGCGTAAGAAGAGCTGCGATACTTGATGGGCCTATTTTGACAGTAAGGAAGCCCCAATGACAGAGAGGACTTTGTAAAAAAACTAGTGCTTATTTAATAGGTAACATTATTCAACTGAGACTGCCCTTTTGCACTTTGTTCTTGAAATGCGAATAACCTCGACTGAGGTCAAATGCAGTCACATACTTTTAGCGAAAATCAATGCTTTAGGTTGAGAGGTTGGGCGCTCTGCTTTACAGTACACAACCGAAATTTCCAGAAAACGCATGAATTCATTACGAAAAGATGACCATATTGCCAAACTCATCTCTTTGGTTCGCGACTTTTGAAATCGCACATTGACTCCTTTAAGAACCTCATCGAGATTCCAGTCTTGAATGCCAGTTTACAGATTCTTCCATCTCGATGTCTCAGTCGCACAGTATAGAGGTCTGCATTTGGGACTGATGATCGCGGTTAGTTGCCAAGTCAACTTTTGATCACCAACCCCAACCAAATGTCATTCGAGCAAAGAGAAGCTGCAATTACTTGGAATCGTTCAAATAATTGGACTCCAAATCCTCTTAACTCTCTTTGTTTTAATATATCTTGCCCCAACTCTGCACCGCGCAAATCTGATTCAGCCACCAATATCTGCTTTCTTAAATGACGCAGCATTTCGTTCAACTGCAGCCTTGAAGCCAACAGAATCTGCTGCTAGTATTCTTTAAAAACATCTACAGCTTTTGTTCTTAGCTTTTGATGTGTTTTCAGTCTTTACAATGGAAGACCATCCTTACCAGTAGGATGCCAGCTGGAGCAACTGGCACATTACAGGCCGTTAAGAATTGATGTTACCCGTCGAACACAATCCACAGAACAGTCCATCAAGAGGGTTCAAAATGGAATGCGGTCGGCTGATTAGTTCAAGTTGCTTTGTCCCTTTCTGCATGAAGAAATTTGCATAAAATTTTCTACTGCATTGTAACAATATCAGATGAAATAGTGATCGTAGCCATTTTGGGCACCACCGTTAAACCAGTGAACACTCTACGCCACCAGCACCTCTTTATAACGGGAACGGAATGAGTGATCATTCCAATTCAACAGTCACAGTTCTCTTATGCACTGGAGAATATAAAGATCACGTCACTCCTTTTGTTAGGTAGCAAATGTAGTGCCTGTGTCTAGCCAGAATCACTTTGCTCTAGCTCAACCAGATCATAGTCGTATTCACTTTATTTTGAAGGCCTACACTCATCTTGTTATTTGTAGCTTAGCTCAGTCTATTCATTGCAATGCATCCGTTGCGGATGCCTTCAGCAGTAACTAACCACACTCTCCCTCACTGCAGTGTTTGGCTTTTGAATGTCTGTATGAATGTTTGAATGGCTGTAAACGTGGTTTCAAAACTTACTTTCTTCCAATGGCTGGAACCTACTTAGCAAGAGCTTAAAGCATGCAGGCGTCAATCAAATCGATTTCGGAAAGAGTATTCAATTGAGTAATTGGTAAGCCCTGAAACCCTGAAGAACTTGTTAGCCTGACAAAATTGGGAGATTTGACTTCAGAACAATTGCTAAAGCGTAGTGTCCAAGGACGAAATACTATGAGTGTAGCAATGCTAAACTATGCCAAAATGAACTCAATTTCCGACGTTTAGCAGAGCAAGCGCATTGCTCAAAGTAAAGTCTGTGTTTTCAAATTCAGAATGACTGAATGACTTGGCAATCTTCGAACATTGTATCTTCTAAGCAGTCTGCATTACAGTTTTTTGATAATACAGATGTGTACTAAATTAAAAAAATAACTAGTTACAAAACATTTATTTAAAAAACAAGAGAGAAAATAAATGCAAACTAATTTCTTGTAAGTTAACTAAAGAGTGAATGCAGAATTATTTTGTTGAAATAAAAATCAAATTTTTGAAATGCGAAAAAAATCAAATATGCATTATTAATGAAATTGACGATAAAATTTTATGCGCATTGCAATGTAAAACCAGAAATCAAATGCAAGCTTAATAAATCCGAATAAAAGAAATAAACAAATATGCACTATTTCAGTACTAAAAGAATACAAGAATACAAGAAATCATGAAATACGCAGTGGATCAGAACTGCGATAGGCTCAACAACACAAGCATCAATACAAAACATACAAATTATTAGTTTGAAGGAAACAAATTCCATAAATTAATGTGAACTGAATAAAAATAATAATAATAAGTAGTTGAAGATATTCAATAAACAAAGTTGAATTTGGCAGTAAGAATAGAGTAAAATAATGCAAAATTATTTAAGGCAAGTAAATTGATTGGTCAATTACAAATTCATCATGTAGAGACGCAAAGTAATTTATCACAATGCAAACGAATTGAAAGCCATGTAAACAATGCATTTTGAAGATAAAGACAGAGATTAAAAATAGATTGAATATTTACATAGGAGAGAAATTAAGAAAAATTTTGAAATGCGCATTGCAATGTAATGCTAGAAAGCGAATGTAAAAATAAATAGTAAGAATATAAGAAATCATCAAATACGCAGTGGATCAGAACTGCGATAGGCTCAACAACACAAGCATCAATAAAAAACATACAAATTATTAGTTTGAAGGAAACGAATTCCATAAATTTATGTGAACTGAATAAAAATAATGAGAAGATGAAAATATTCAATGAACAAAGTTGAATTTCGCTCTAACAATAAAGTAAAATGATGTACAATCATTTGAGGCAAGTAAACTAATTAGTGATTTAGGGAGTCATCATGTAGAAACAGAAATTAATTTATTGAAATGCAAGTGAATTTAAAGCCAAATAATCGATGCTTTTTAAAGATAAATAAAGAGATTGAATATGTATTGAATATTTACATAGGAAAACAATTCACGCTTATTTTGAATTGCGCACTGCAATGATAAAATAGAAAGTAAATGCAAATATAATAATTCAGAATAAACGAGAGCATCAGATACGCATTGCTTCAGTACTAAAATATGCGAATTAACGCAAACGTCATTATACATCATACGAAATTTTAAGTTGAAAGGGAACAAATTCCATGATTTTATGTGCAATGAATAAAAATAATGAGAAGTTGACAATATTCAATAAACAAAGTTGAATTTCGCTCTAACAATAAAGTAAAATGATGTACAATAATTTGAGGCAAGTAAACTAATTAGTGATTTAGGGAGTCATCATGTAGAAACAGAAATTAATTTATTGAAATGCAAGCGAATTTAAAGCCAAATAATCGATGCTTTTTAAAGATAAATAAAGAGATTGAATATGTATTGAATATTTACATAGGAAAACAATTCACGCTTATTTTGAATTGCGCACTGCAATGATAAAATAGAAAGTAAATGCAAGTATAATAATTCAGAATAAACGAGAGCATCAGATACGCATTGCTTCAGTACTAAAATATGCGAATTAACGCAAACGTCAATATGGATCATACGAAATTTTAAGTTGAAAGGGAACAAATTCCATGATTTTAGGTGCAAGGAATAAAAATAATGAGAAGTAGAAAACATTCAATAAACAAATTTGAATTTCGCTCTAACAATAAAGTAAAATGATGTACAATCATTTGAGGCAAGTAAACTAATTAGTGATTTAGAGAGTCATCATGTAGAAACAGAAATTAATTTATTGAAATGCAAGTGAATTTAAAGCCAAATAATCGATGCTTTTTAAAGATAAATAAAGAGATTGAATATGTATTGAATGTTTACATAGGAAAACAATTCACGCTTATTTTGAATTGCGCACTGCAATGATAAAATAGAAAGTAAATGCAAATATAATAATTCAGAATAAACGAGAGCATCAGATACGCATTGCTTCAGTACTAAAATATGCGAATTAACGCAAACGTCAATATGCATCATACGAAATTATAAGTTGAAAGGAAACAAATTCCATGATTTTATGAGCACTGAATAAAAATAATGAGAAGTTGACAATATTCAATAAACAAAGTTGAATTTCGCTCTAACAATAAAGTAAAATGATGTACAATCATTTGAGGCAAGTAAACTAATTAGTGATTTAGAGAGTCATCATGTAGAAACAGAAATTAATTTATTGAAATGCAAGTGAATTTAAAGCCAAATAATCGATGCTTTTTAAAGATAAATAAAGAGATTGAATATGTATTGAATATTTACATAGGAAAACAATTCACGCTTATTTTGAATTGCGCACTGCAATGATAAAATAGAAAGTAAATGCAAATATAATAATTCAGAATAAACGAGAGCATCAGATACGCATTGCTTTAGTACTAAAATATGCGAATTAACGCAAACGTCAATATACATCATACGAAATTTTAAGTTGAAAGGGAACAAATTCCATGATTTTATGTGCAATGAATAAAAATAATGAGAAGTTGACAATATTCAATAAACAAAGTTGAATTTCGCTCTAACAATAAAGTAAAATGATGTACAATCATTTGAGGCAAGTAAACTAATTAGTGATTTAGAGAGTCATCATGTAGAAACAGAAATTAATTTATTGAAATGCAAGTGAATTTAAAGCCAAATAATCGATGCTTTTTAAAGATAAATAAAGAGATTGAATATGTATTGAATATTTACATAGGAAAACAATTCACGCTTATTTTGAATTGCGCACTGCAATGATAAAATAGAAAGTAAATGCAAATATAATAATTCAGAATAAACGAGAGCATCAGATACGCATTGCTTTAGTACTAAAATATGCGAATTAACGCAAACGTCAATATGCATCATACGAAATTATAAGTTGAAAGGAAACAAATTCCATGATTTTATGAGCACTGAATAAAAATAATGAGAAGTTGACAATATTCAATAAACAAAGTTGAATTTCGCTCTAACAATAAAGTAAAATGATGTACAATCATTTGAGGCAAGTAAACTAATTAGTGATTTAGAGAGTCATCATGTAGAAACAGAAATTAATTTATTGAAATGCAAGTGAATTTAAAGCCAAATAATCGATGCTTTTTAAAGATAAATAAAGAGATTGAATATGTATTGAATATTATCACATAGCTGAATTATGTATATTTGCATTTACCTTTCTATTTATCATTGCATGCGCCATTCAAAATAAGCTGAATTGTTTCCTATGTAATATCAATCCATATTCATCTCTTTATTATTCTTAAAAGCATCGATTATTTGGCTTTAAATTCCTTGCATTTCACATAAATTAATTTCTTTTCTACATGATGACTCTCTAAATCACTAATTAGTTTACTTGCCTCAAATGATTGTACATCATTTTACTTTATTGTTAGAGCGAAATTCAACTTTGTTTATTGAATATTGTCAACTTCTCATTATTTTATTCAGTGCACATAAAATCATTGAATTTGTTCCTTTCAACTTAAATTTGTATGATGCAATTGACGTTTGCGTTAATTCGCATATTTTAGTACTAAGCAATGCGTATCTGATGCTCTCGTTTATTTGAAATTTTATTGCATTTACTTTCTATTTATCATTGCCGTGCGCAATTCAAAATAAGCTGAATTGTTTTCCTATGTAAATATTCAATACATATTCATCCTCTTATTATCTTTAAAAGCATCGATTATTTGGCTTTAAATTCACTTGCATTTCAATAAATTAATTGTTTTCTATGATGACTCTCTAAAACACTAATTAGTTTACTTGCCTCAAATGTTGTACATCATTTACTTTATTGTAGAGCGAAATTCAAAATTTGTTTATGAATTTGTTACTTTCATTTTTTTATTGCACATAAAATCATGGAATTTGTCCTTCAACTTAAATTTCGTATGACATATTGACGTTTGCGTTAATTCGCATATTTTAGTACTGAAGCAATGCGTATCTATGCTTCCGTTTATTCTGAATTATTTTATTTGCATTTACTTTCTATTTTATCATTGCAGTGGCAATTCAAAATAAGCGGAATTGTTTTT